>OY776294.1:31145228-32499978 GCA_963675345.1 Trididemnum clinides | reverse complement strand
GGGTCGGGTTGCAACAGCAACTTCCAAGCGTCAGAGTGTCAGTTTGCCAGTCAGTCATTCTGTCAGAGTGAAAAGATTCAGTCTATCCAGCAAATATAAACCCAAAAGACAGCCGAAATAAGCTTGCCCAACAGAGCTGGTTGGCACAAAAATACAAAAGTTTTGCAAAGTTAATAGTAACAACAATCGTCCGAAAGCCGGCTTGGGTTTGTTAAACTCATTAAAAATGAACTGCTTCAATCACCACCCACCACAACGTGGAAAGATTTGGGTCAAAATGGATGTTGTCCAGTGTGAGGGCCCAGACACCCAAGGCTCTCGCCACGCCAGTGATGCTTTGAAAACCGATTAGGAAAACAAGTATTTATGCAACTTGTAATCGCAACAACAGCTATGCAATGCTTTTCATTTACTGCTGTGACATTGCAAAACCTTATAATAAAAACTACCTTAATCTCTTTTATGAAGAAATTGACATTGTTACCATTTGCTACTGCTCTACAAAAGACCTCTTTCATCCTTGCCTTCAATCTGATAACTGTACAAATAACGATTATTTCTTTGAATTAGCTAAACACAGTAGTTTTTATATAAGCATAAAACCTCAAAGTTGTGTATGACATTTGAACTGTAGTAGTTTGTTTCGCCGTGACACAGTAATGCATAAACAAATGCTCACATAATGGCTAACAAAACAGTCGACTTACCTGCTTATCATATAAGAACATGTCACTTATATTTTTATTGAATACTGTAGGCAACGCTAACACTCCACAGCCATCAAAATCTAAACATAATATGGATGTGAGCCAATAACGCAAATCAAATAAACTATACTGGAAACATGGGCGTGTTCAGTTTAATGGTGACACATAATGGCATAAACAGCACTATCAGCAGAACCACAAGCCCCAAAAACTCTCGGCCTTTTCAGTGATAACCGCATCAAAAAACCTTGTACTCCTCACATTTGCATCCAATTGTTTAAAATAGCATTTAAAAGCCTACGCTTATATTTTTAAAGTGAGATGACGGAACACTACTTTTTTGGTACCATAAACAAAGATTTTCAATGAAGAGGTGCTTTTATCGCCATATGATCTTTTCTATAAGCAAAATACTGCGTCATTAAAATGGGCTTCGTGTAGCTTTAGATTCAGTAAAAAAACTTGAGATACTGGTATTATCTCTCAGCATTACCCTTCTAGCTGTGCAGCAACGTAACTATTTGCTTATTGCTTTAGCAATAAAATATTGCCATATCGTAAACTAGTAGATATACTAATCATTTAAAATGAAGTAAACCGGACTAATTATCTTTAACTAAATTGACCCAGTCGATGCTGTGCTGATATACGGGACCGCTGAAACAGCATATAGGCTAGGACACTAGATCAATGTATTAAATAGCTATTCATCTTTAAAGTTGTTTTTACTGTAGTTATTAAACTAACCTAGTGTACTTCATCTCATCGCCCAAATTTAGCAGCAATTGGCACCTACCTTTTGTAAAATAACTTTCATGAATTATAATTTCAATTTGGTTAATAGCATTTTGTTGCTTAAAGTTTATTGCAAACCTTTATTTGACCTCTTATAAGTAAAAGCATTGCTTTAGACTAATGACTAGGAAAGACTTCTGTTGCTATTGTCTAGAAAAAGCCCCCAAAATTACAAAGTCAAGGTACCTGGACTACCTATTTGACAGGGCCGACGAGATCCGCAGTATCGCGAGTTTTTGGCCCAAGCACTGGTCACTCAGCAAAAAAAGTCGGCGAATATGCCTTGGAACTGTAGATATGGCCAAATGGGCACACACCTTCACATAAAAAGAGCAGGTATTATATTTTATTTTCAAGGCAAGGTTTACTCAGATTACCACTTTTTGAAAAGGGGCAAAAATTTACTCTACAGGTGTTAAAGTTTAGTTGTTTTTAGCATAAAAACAAATAATAAAAATACAAATCACATATTATCATAATTGCTTTGAAACTATCTTCAATTTGCTTAAAAATTTTGAAATTCGGTTGAGAAATATGGTCACAATTTAGTTTTTAACTTAAACTGATTTTGTAAAATTGTTGTAAAGAAACACACTTAAAAAAGGCTTAAAATGGTTGAATAAAGAATTTGTTATTTCATTGCCAATTAATCTTAAATTGTTGTAAAGTGTTTTTTATCAAGAAAAACTCGTTAACATCTTTCAAGAAAACGTTCAATCACGTTTCAGCAATAAGTGCTTCTTGAGTGAATTAACAAAATATATCTTATAATTATTGTCAATAATGACGTCCCGTTAGACGCTGAACAAGTGAAATTTGTTGATGCTGTTAAATCGGGTACTGGCTTTTGTTTGAGCCCACAATAGCGTTTCTCGGTTCAAAAATACGAATTATAAACAATTATCTTTGATTATGACGCCATGGTGACACCACGAACCTCCTTATGACACTCACCCCAAAGAGCTGGATCAATCA
This sequence comes from Trididemnum clinides, assembly GCA_963675345.1. Lineage (NCBI taxonomy): Eukaryota > Metazoa > Chordata > Ascidiacea > Aplousobranchia > Didemnidae > Trididemnum > Trididemnum clinides. The sequence continues at coordinate 32,497,501 of OY776294.1, read as the reverse complement.
TATCAAGTTTGATGCCAGTACGCCTGGCAGTTTTGGAGGAGTTAACACAGGCAGACACACAGAAACCCAGAAACACAGACAGAATTGCGCGTTATATTAATATATTGGATAAAACGGAAGAAAAATCAAAGCAATTTTACTTATTTAGTCTTGCGGTTACCATTGCATTTTTGTAGCCATGAAAATGTTTATGCTTTCGACAGCATGAATAAATGTGTAGAAATATGAATATAAATGCTGGCGAAGTTTTTGACGCAATCATATCCTGGAATACCGATGATGAAATTTTGCAAGCACATTAAAGAAAAAAGTTATAACGTAACCTACGATAATTTTTTTCACGTTTACCCTCTAGCCCAAAAAATGGCAAAAGATAAAGCATAGAGTCGGAACAATGCGACAGAATCGTCGTAAATTGTGCAAGGAAATGACTAAGCCTAAAAAAATTGCTGCCTTTTCCAGTAATTCTTATTGACATGATCAAAAAAACTTCTTGCTTGCAAAGCATCAATCGAAAGAAAAAAAATTAGTTTGCTTACTTTCTAGCATGCATAGTTCTGCATATGTGGATTCAAGCACTGAAAAGCAAAAACCGGAAGTGAATTGTTTTTATAATTAAAACAAACTAGGAGTTGATCGGTTTGATCAAATGGCCCGATTGTACTCCACAAGGTCAGCAATCAGCATCTCAAAGATGGTCGGAAACTGTTTGGAGGAACATTTTGGGCGTGGCTGGCATCAACTACTACGTTATCTATAAAAAAGTTAATATGGAATGCGTAACACGCCGTCAGTTTTTGTTGCTGCTGGTGGGTTTATTGGTGTACAAGCAACCCATTGTGAGCAATAACAACACACAGCTCAGAAAAAAATCAAGCCGATTTAGGCCCTCGTAAGTGGTAGAAATGTCTTGGCAAATGTTTTGAAAACAAAACACTTTCAACTTGCATATCCTGCCACAAACCAAATTGTTGCAAATGTTCACAGGATGGTTGTAGGGTAATTGGAATAAAGTGCTTGAACTGCATAAAAATAACAAATTAGATACTCAGCTGTGCTTTATTTGCTATCATGTGCAAGCTAAAAATACATTTCATAAAAATAAAATTCAATTTTTTCATTTTATTATGTCGTAAAAGTAGCATATTTTAGCCAAGGTAAATGTTTACACGCAGAGAACAACGCAAAATAAAAGCAGGGTCGAAAAGACCTCACCGTAAATTAGGAGCAGCAATATTCTTGCAAAGCTAGTTTATTAAATATTTTTTATATTAACCATTTAATTTATTTTTTGTGATATTTTACTTCAATGACTATATTATCGGTGGAATATTTAAAAAATTATAAATGTGAAATGGAAGAAGAATAGATGCTTTCGAAATACTGGAAGTTACACAGAACGTAGCCGCCATCTCAACAGATATGAGGAAAAACAGAAGGCTCGGATCGCAAGCGACATGCCTAGGCGTTTAATCATATCTGGTACAACACGGGTTTTTTTCCTCCCGCCCTATGGTAGTTTTGAATTTTTTCATGGAAGGAAATTCGCTAGAAAGCTGAGATTTTTTGACTTTTATTTTATTTTCTTTGAGTATTGTTTAAACCTAAACTGGATATTTTCTGAAGATTACTGATAACAAGCATTTTGTCGCAGGTAGTGCAAAAATTTTACCAAACTCCTTGATATTTTGTTTTGGACTTTCACGTCAAATACGTCCTGCAGCGCTTCTATTGTTCGTGGTGCAAGCCGCCCTCGCCCAGGCATGTAATTAGATTAGCAAGTAAGAGAATCAATCGTTGTTTCTACGAATGAGTGCGTTCGCGAAAGGTTGGGGAAAAATCGAAAGTACAGAAAACACGCTGAAATGCTTCTTTCACAAAAGAAACAAATGCCGCTGAAATTGAGGCTTTTTTTTGGGCTATGTAACATAAGGGGTTTCCTCAAACTTACTTTTCATAGAGTGCAGCACTTATTTTCCTTTCTCTATGGCAATGCCGTATTTAGTGCAACTATGTCGTTGAATCGGTTCAAGTTTCTTTTAGCCCATTTTAGGTTTGACAATAAAGCAGCAAGAGAAGAACGTTGGAAACAAGACCGCTTTGGTGCTATGCGAGACATTTTTCAAATTTTTACTGGAAATTGTGAGAGAGTGCTTGTGCCTGTAGATTTTTTATCTTTGATAAGACACTGTATCCAACATGTGTGGGGGTGGGATTTCTTTAGTACAATAAGAACAAACCTTCAAAACATGGATTACTTTTTCGAAGTATAAATAGTGCCCGCTTTCTTTACACTTATACTGCCATAGCATATGCTGGTAAACCGATGAACTTAGGTCCTTATTATACTTAGCCAGCACAGAAGAATTCGTCAAAACTCTGGTTCATAACTTGGACAGAGTTTCCACTCAGCAAGGGAGAAATCTCTCCCTTGACAGTTTTTATACATCTTTGAGTGGTTATGGGAAAAATATGACTTTGTTTGGTACCTGGAAAACCATGAGAAAAAATGTAGGCAAAGTTAGTTCCCTTTCGGACAGGAAACCCCTCAGCACAAAAGTATTCTGGGAGGAAACAAAGCTACAACTCAGTGTAACTTCACAGTTGGTGAAGCCCATATCAACGAGCAAGCGAAATAAGTTGATTTTATCAACCATGCAACCAATCCTTGGAGTGACCAAAAACGAAGGGAAGAAGAAGCCGGCGATAATCAAACTTTATGATTTTATAAAGGAGGAACAGATGTCTTAGATTAGAAGATGGGAAACTACAGCGTCAAGTCAAAGTCTTGGAAATGGACAGCGTCAAGTGATAATTTTCTCGTAATGATTAGCGATGACTCACTATAACTGCAATAGGAATGATTAAATTAGCAAAATTTTGCAAACGATATTCAGTGACCGGAAAATGCTTTGTAGTTGTAAATATTATTATTTTAATTTCAACACTTTTTTATATGTTGGACGTTACCCGTGCAAATGTCATAACGGTCAGCTATATAAACAAAGGGTTGGTATCCTCAGAAGACAAAGCAGATGAGAATTTACCGAGGAATGAGAGCAGGCTATGCCATTAATCTTGCCTCATATGGCCCATCGCTTGGACAACATTTCAAAACTCACAGACCCTTTGCGAAGGTCGGTGATGCATTTCCCTGGAAGACAAGCTGCTATTTATCCACAAGTGGATCCTTAGCCCCAGCAATCCAAGAAGCGTGGGGCCATATGTGTAGATGAAGTTAGAGGAAAGAATATTCAGCTAAAAGGAGTAACCTTGATACAGTTGATGGTAATCCTTAAGTTTAGCGTCGGAAACTCAAGTATAAAAAATTCGTAATGAGTTGTACGCGCACGAGATCTTCCTCCCGGCATTTTAATATAATTAAACGTTGTTATAATAAGTTAAGGGTTATAACCCTAATCCTAACCAGTGGTGGATATTCAAAATTGGGGGCCTGAGGCAAAATTCTGATAAGGGGCCCCGAAAAATTGATGTAGCTATAAATAATTGCGATCAAACAACGCTACAGGGTAGGCTATAGATTGTCGCAAAAAATTGAATGTTGAAATGCTCTTTTGCAGTACGTAGTTGCCACATTTCACACAGTTGATCACCCTTCAAAAAAATTGTAGGGAATATTCAAATGATTTGCTTCGACACAAGTGCTTTAAAAATTTGGTGTGACGTAATTGTCAAAAAACACACCGCAAAACAGAATTGTGCAGAACATTCAGATATTATGCAGCAACATAGGCCATTTTTTTGTCAAAACATCTGAAACCACATAGGTCTATTTTACAATGATCATATGGAGTATAACTTTACAAACAAACATGCCAATAAACGCATCAAAAACTAACAATTTTTACAATGCCACAGCCTGCTGTGAGATCAGGGTTGACAATATGCTTATCTAGTGTACTGCTAGACAAAGCTTAAACTTCCCAAAAATATGAGTCTTCACGTGCTTATAAATGTTTTGCTTGTAAAAAGCCATTGAATTTAATCGTAATGCGTTGAGATAGGAGTTATCTAAGATTTTAAATGCTGGCGGTGGTTAATTGCAGTAGGTCTATTGAAAAAAACCAGAAAGTTTAGTTGCCATGGTTGTTGCCTTGTTTTTCGCTGAGCGCAGGTCAGCAACAAATTGATCAATAAAAATATCCTCTACATTATTATTTTTGATCTCACTGACACTTGATTAGATAGGGCTACTGGTATCATTTTCTGTTTCATCAATACACATAACTTGGATGCTTGAAAATGCACTTTTTATCTCTCAGTTCTGTATTAGTAGTAGAAGGGCTGTTTATTACAATAAATCTATCCATTAGACTTTTGCATCATTAATGTTCCTACTTTGTTCCTTTTGCCTTCGTTTTTATGCAATACTTTCATACTCTCTATTCAACCGATGTACTAAAACTGTTTGGTATGAGGTAAGGTATACAGCAAATCAAGGACTAGGCCTACTATCTTAATTGAACTGATAATTTACAAATGAATCTGAATAATCAAATCTTTTTGATAAATATGATTGTAGTAGACTTCATGTTTGGATGAGTCACCAGACAAGTAAAGCGTTAAAGCCACTAAAATCTCTTATTGTTTTACTATCATAACCAAAGATGGTGGCTTATACCAATCATGAATAATGACTTAACCAATTCTCCTTTTACAAATTTCTCTAAAAAGCTAAATATAAGAATGTAACAAATTTGCCGTTGAATTATTGGCTTGAGCAGAACACAGCAAGTAGAAAGATGCCAAACAATTAAAACTTAATGTTTTTAAATCTTGCAAAAACTTTTTGTGCTTGCATATCTCTAATATCATTTTGCACCAGAAACGCAACTGACCGATTATTCTTTTAAAGCAAACTTATTTCCGCTTTAACCAGCATTTCACTAACCTCAATAAACTGCTCATGAAAAGATGAATTAATTAGTTCACGTTTTGATACAACGGAAAGCTGGACCGACTTCATAGATAAATTATTATCACAGTTCACGGACAAAGTCTGATCTGCTCAAACAGCTAAAAATATAAGTTGTTCTGATCACATCAGTAAAATGAGGTTCCACCCTAAAAAATATGTTAAACCCACATTATCACAACAGTTTATGTCAAAAGAAAAAATAAATTTTAGTTTCAAACAGTCAAAAACAGTAATAGAAAAAACAAAATTTTAGTTTTTGGTATTTATTTAGGCAGTGGCTATTTTGCCGTCAATGACATTTTACCCCTGCACTCTAATTTCCGTTGAATGTTTGTAATGGTCAATTTCAGTGACATATTAAAAATGCGGCTTCTAGTCGTTTGTGATCAGTCAATCTCTATAAATGTATTAAAATTGACAAAAAGTGACGAAAAAGTGATTTGACAAAAATGGAGCTTTTAGCTTACACTCCCACTTATATCCACAAACTGTCATCCCCTCCTTAATGTATACTGCCTCTGTTTAAGTACCTTGCCTGCAAAGATTCGAACTTCTAAACACTTTATTCGTAGTTAGTATCACTATCCAAACAATACTATGAGCACTGCAGCAAATAAGCCAATTTTGAAGACACACAAACGTTGAACGGCAAAATAGATTGCAAGGGTAAAATGCAGTCAAAAGCAAAATAGCCACTTTTAGTTATCACTTCTACAGTTGTTGAGACCAAGGACCCATTTCAAAATGCCACAAAATAGCCTAAAACTACACACACCATTTTTAAAAGGGGGGTTCCTTGACAATGCCAAAAAGGGGGGAGGCCCGAGGCAGCTGCCTCATTCGCCTCACCCAATATCTACCACTGACTCCAACCCAACGTTCAAATACAGTGATCCCTCGCTATATCGCGCTTCACCTATCGCGGCTTCGCTGCTTCGCGGAATTTTTTACGGTGCTTTTTTTACAGTGAATCTTGTTTTTTTACAGTGCTTTTTTTACAAACATTGTTTTACAACACCGTTCTTTAAACTATTATAGTTATTTGTAAGAAAACGTTAATATTTCTATTTCTTAAACACATTTTGGACCTGAAAAGAGGCTTTGTTTTTTGTTTCATTCTGCAGTACAGTATTGCATTGTAAAATAACAGTAAAAACTAAAGCTGACTACTTTGCGGATTTCACCTATCGCGGGTTATTTTTGAAACGTATCCCCCGCGATAAACAAGGGTTCACTGTACTTAAGAATGGTAAGCGGAAGACCTCTTGCACATACGACTAATTACTAATTTTTTTACTTGAGTTTCTGACGCTAAACTTAAAGATTGCTCAGTTGTTTATCATTTTTGTAAGTGTAATATGTCTTTGCGCACAAAACACAGGTTAAAACTGTGTTTATCATGCAATGCAATGTAATTATTGTGCTTGTGAATAAAAGTATAGGCGTAGGAAGTGGGGGTCCGGCGGGACACTGGCCAAAATGCATTGATTTCGCGACAAAATTCTGGGCAATTTTTAATTTTGCGGCCAGTTTGAGTAAGTGTTTGTATATTTTCTAATCCTTTTATTTTCAATCATTACTAAGTATAATTTCAACCTTTGTGCTGCAACCTTAAGCCCTGGTAATACGCCATACTATAACCTAAAATTTGTGATGGCATATATTTTTGAGCAAATCATAGAGTTTACCGAAGGTCGTACTTATAAATTGAATTCCCTTTTTCTTTGTTGCTTACTTCACCCGTCATCTGGTAAGTTACTCTTTTGTAGCTTAAATTTGAGATTTTTGGGCATCATACGCAGCAATTGTGATTACTTTACTGCTGGTATTGGCAGGCTAAACTGCTATCTGCTAAATCGATTCATAATAGACATTTTTGATGCTTTTGTAACATTTCAAGCATTGTTTAGACTTGGGCAATAACCATTGCCTTACTGCAGGTTTCTAGCAGGCTTATCTCTAAACTAAGATTTGAAATTGGAAAAGAATTTGTTTAAAAATCTTGAGATTGCAACACATACCAATTCTAACGTAATTACACTTTGTCAAATTGCCTGACTAATGCAATCCAATGGCTTACTTGTATCACTGCCTCAATTTTGGAAAGTAGTGCATATTTTGGCATCTATTCCAGTGACATCCTCTTTAGCAGAGAGATCGTTTTCTTGTTTGAGGAGATTAAAGACATACTTAAAAAATACCATGAAAGAAGAACGAGTATCAAGTTTAGCTGTGATTAACATTAAACGTCATTTTGCAAACAAGGAAGATATTAACACCGTGATCAACATATTTGGTAAATTACACGGCAGATCCAAGTATGTTTTTAGTGTACAGTTTCATTATATTAGCACATATTTGTATGAACAAGACAGGCAGGACTTTGCAAACCATATTCTGCTGACCAAGTGATTACTGTAATTTGACTGAAGGTTGCATCACAGTATTATGTAGGTTGTGACCATCAGTACGGTATTTCTGATTTTATGCACTTGTAGCCACTATGACTGTGTCAATTTGTTACTGGTACTTCCTGACAAATTGGTGATTTGTACAATTTCTCTTAAGTTTGTTTACTAACTAATTCAATAAAATGAGATTAAGATAGATTTCTTGCTAAGAATATTAAGCAAATAAATTTGTATCGCATTTTACAACTGAATGCTTCAAATGGAAAGCATAGTGACAAAATTCAATTTCAACGATATACATGCTGTAGTGTTGGTTAAATCAAAGTCCATGTAAGTGGCTCAGCTTTTGTAAGAAGTTAGTTTTACCAGTTCATCTGTACTTAGAAAGTTTACTTTACTAGCAGCGATTTTGATATCAAGTACCAGACTCTATCCAGCTGATAATAATTGAATTGTTTGCAAAGATACACTTGTACAGTTAGCTGTATTTTAAGAATATTGCTATTTAAACCGTTTATATGTTTACATTGGTAAAAGTTTTGTGTAAAGCTAAATCCCAGAAAATCATCAATGTTTACAAATACTGTTTATTACTGCTAGAATAATGTTACCAGTGCTTATGAATCAAGACTTCCTTTACAAGCGATAATTATATTTCTAAGTGCCAAACTTTATACCGCTGGTAGTAACTGAACTGTTTAGAAAGTTCACTTGTACAGTTAGCTGTATTTTGAGGACAATGCTATTTATACAGTTTATATTTTACATTGGCAATAAAATAGTAAATATTATATTAGTTATGAGCAAGCTAAGTTCAAGAAAAACATCAGTGCTTTTTATTGATTTTCATTCTGCTAGTATGATGCTACCAATGCATATGTGTTAAGAATTTACTAGCAGCAAGTCTGGTACCAAGTATCATTGAATTTAAAATTTGGCTGTGATAGCAATTAAATTGATTGCAAAGTTACATTTGTACAGTTAGTTGCATTTTGAGAAAAAATTAAATCAGTTATTTTAATTGCATACAAGAAAGTGATAATAAAACTCAAATTATAACTTTTTTATTAAAACTTTTAAAATCAAATGAAAAAAATGCATAAGGCTTAAAAAACTTAATTTAGAGCACTTTCAATTCTCAGTACCACAACCACAAATTAAAGAAGTACGGGTATATGATCTGTACAAGTGTACAACGTAATAAACTTATGTCAAATACTACAGAATTTAGCCAAGTATTTTGTAGTGCAGTGGACCTATTAATTATTTTTGAATCTGCAATGCAAGTCTGATTGTGATTCTTAAGAATTAAATGGTAGATACCCAGAATCAATTACTTTGCAGCAACTTCTAACTAGTGTTTTATTGTTCTTTTTCTGGGTAAGTCATAAAAGAAAAAAGCATTTGTTTAAAAAGAAAATCTGCAAGTTGAAACTGTCAAAATTGTAAAAAGGTGAGATCTAATAATTCCTGCAACATTTCAAAAGATAAGGGTACTAATTAAGAACATTTAGTGGACGCCAGTTTTCAATTGCTTTTTTGATGTTTGCTTTAACTTTCTTTTCAGGATATTAGCCAGGGATTTTTTACTGACTGAATAAAAATATCTGCTGAGAAAAATATCATTATTTATTGGTCTAGTAATTGTTTCTTTTGGATTTTTGGGTGTTTGGAAAGGGCATATTGGCACAGTTATAGACAGCTCTTTCTACAACGATTGCTATGATTAAGTGAGTCAGGATACTTAGTAGTAAAATACCAAAGTTCTAGCTTACAAAAACTTGCTTATTTTGAGTTCAGATTGGTGAGTTTGGTTAAATTCTTACATTAGAAATTCAGTTAAGATATATACCAAAGTAAGTTTGTAAAGTAGAAATGGTTTAAAAAATGCTACCCTTAACACTATCATGTTTATTTGACCAGTTTTTCGAAAGTACCATTTTATTTCTCAATGAATTGACTTTCTTGCTGTTAGCATCTGTAGTCCAAAATGGGTAATTTTCATTCCATCACCGTAAATAATGTGTTGAAAATTTTTTGTGCGAAATTTGGTTGCAGTAAAATTTTTTGGGCCAATATTTGGTGCCCTCCAACATGTTTTGAGCTCCTACACCCATGAATAAAAGCAACAAACTTTCTGGCTTACCTTTGTCAAATGCATGGGGCAAGCAATAAGACTACTTGTGTCAATCTTTCCACTACAGCATGGGTTTCCAACCAGGGGTGCTTGCACCCCTTGGGAGTGTGAGGCAGTATCTTAGGGGGTGCAAAATGGTCATTCAGATTTTTGTGTTGCATTACTGTACTGTCATGCTCTGTTCATTCTGTGCTAATTGTTCTGCACAATCGGTGTCTACTTGCAGCATGCCTGGTGCACGGTCCTCAATTTAGCCCAAGATGATGCTGATCTCAAAAAAAAAAAGTCAACACATGCAATTTCAGCTGTGACTTTAAACTTGGGCCTTATCTTGGCCCTGGACATGTTATGAATTTATCACACGTCAAAATATTTTAGTGGTGCAAGAACATATGAAGATATTTTAGAGGTGCGAGAACATATTAAAATACTTTATGGGTACAGACCATTATAAAGGTCGCGAACCACTGCACTACAGAAATATAGAATAAGTAGCAATACATAAAATGAAGGAACAAGGGGCACCATAAACCTGGTTGATTTTGTGATCTCAGTGATTCAATTAAAATAGTGTTTACAGTTCAAATAAACGAGACATTTTACTTGTGATTGACAGATGCCGACAGGTCTGTTTCGATCTATTACGTTTCTTCAGGGCACCTCCATCAACGAAAATCGAGATCAGCAACCATGAAACTTATTTTTCGATATACCGTTGGACAAAACTACAAATACGAGAGTATTTGTTTTTCTTAATTGATATTAACCCTAAAAAGCTCAAGGTATTTTTTTGGTTAGTCTACTCAACGTTGTACTGCAGCGATACAACAAATTTTAAACGCTTGTATCTCGCATACCACTAAAAATTTCATAAAAATTTTTTCACAACTGTAAAGCAAATTTATATATAAACACGATAGACTTTTTGTTGTGCCATGTGAATTTATTTAAACTTGAAAAATTGGACTTTTTATAAAGGTATACGAAATTTTATGTTTTCTATTTGACTTTCGACTCTTAACTGTAATAATCAGATTATAGCAAACTGTAACGTAAGGACTTTGGCAAACAGCAAAAACTCAAAAGTTGATTTATCGCAGCTGCAAAGTCAAATAACATTTGAATGCTTTATTTTTTTATAGAAAAAGCTTGTTTATATGTATTATAACTTATCATATTCGAAAATTGCAAAACGCTTGCATCAGAGCAAAAACTTGTGTACTAATGATTAATTTTCAATTATTTTTATACATCTGGTTTACAACATCATGTCGGCACCTGTTTTAAACATTGTCACGTTTTGTATTCTAACTTCATTTGAAATATGGTTTGCTAAACTATTGTTTGCATAAAATGATTTGTTTGCCACTTGCTTACCAATATTGTCAGAATGATTTTTATATGTTTACAAGAAAACTTTTTCTTTTTTTTATGAGTGCGCATGGTATAATCTATAAAAAGAAGCTTCTTTATTATCCATCAACCTTATAAACAGGATATATTCCAAATTGCCCTGAGCTACTACTAATACTCTAAAGCAAACAGTTTACCCATAATCAATAATAGAGCTTTATATGATGTATTTAAAAAATATTGTGCATTTCTTAGTAAGCATAAAACAATTCCGGTTTCTGCTTATATGCTTGATTGAAATATTGCGCTCTGTATTTAAGAATAAAAACCAAGCGAAAAAAGCTAAGGATAATGAATTTTTTTTCTTATGGGACGTTGTGGTTCTGTCATAGCCTACTGTCTACAGATATTTTCTGACTACAGGAAGTCTGAGTTTAGAAAGTACTTGATTTTCAACAAAGATTTTTTCCATAATATATCATGTCATTGCAATGGACCGTGCCAATTTACATAACAAAAAAACTAAAACCCATACGTGACGTAGGATAATGCTCAATTTTGATTATAAATAATGAAAAGACTATCATTCCATAGCCGCTGCCAGAAAAATGCTTTAGCGGGAAGAGTCGACAACATTTGTCAGCAGGGGTAAAACATATATGTAAAACTAGCGCATATCTAGAGATTTTTTTGAGAAAATGTAGCATGAAGAAACTTTTGTAGATGAGTTTACAGTAAGAGCTGCTGCTCTTAGAAAGTATTGCGATTTTAGAGATCAAAATAATCATTTATTAGTACGATTACACGTCTACGCTTATCCAACTGTTTATAATTATTTTTTGGCGTAAGACGATACAACCAATGCACCTCATATTCATACTATCTGGATGAAATCAACTATCCGTGTTTCGATTGTGACTGAAAATATATTTTAGTTCTGATGAATTGTGGCAGAATCATCACGAAATTGGTGAGGCAAGGTCACAAAAATAGTGGGATTGCCCCTTTCTGCAGCTCATCTTGGCACCGACACTATTGAATTCGCTTGCACTTCACCGAAATATCTTAGTTCAATCTCATCCCCGCAATTGTGACCCAATCAACAGAGACGTTTATGCAGAAAACATTGCAGCGGTGTCAACTTTTGGTAATTCGGCCTTCAATTTTGCCGGCTCTAGAATCAAGTCAGACCACCCATCCAAAAGGAAGTACCCATAATTCCTACCAAAAGTGGTTTATAGAAAATCAAGATACAGCCTATAGAGTAGAACAATTGCACAAAATGGTTATATATTGTTTGCTTACTAACAACATTTTAATATCTTTTCCTAATGCTAGATTACTTCTTAATAGTTTTTGAGAAAGAGTAGCATCTTTTCTTACAGAATAATTTAAAATCTATCAAAATACAATGCATTGTATGGTTTATTTATCTTATTTTTAACCGAATTTTTGCATTTAGAGCAATCTATACAACTTAAGGTTGGGAACAGTCATGATTTTCGAAAGTGTAACTATTCTTTTTTAGAGGAACTGAGTGAGGATAAGGGAATATTCAGTTCGTAACTTGGAATCACAAAGAATTTTGCAGGACTGAGAGAATCGCACCCGAAATCTGAATATAGGGTTTTTACCGCTTCATTGTTCTCAAAAAATAATTATGCAAACAGTGCTTTTACAATAATGCGAGGTAAATTTCGGTGAAATCAGGCAATAATTTGCATAAAAAGTAACACTTTCTCCCAGTTCTGTTTTATTGCAGCTGTAGTTCCAGCTCGGTTAATTAGAATGTTGCTTGATTAACTGAGGGTTTTCTGGCTCCCATCACAATAGTCGAGTTAGGATTGAAAAATGCAGTGTCCATTTTCCTGGTTTGTTAGTTTCTTACTAGCTTTGGGTTGAGCAATTTATATTTGGCGCTGTGGCACTGCCTGACCGAAGAAACTGCTACCGAATCCGCCACAGCGAACGCCGGGTTGGAGTGTTAGATATAAATATTTAAGTGTTGGCATAGCTGCATCGAACGATAAAAGATGGCATTTTATTTCAAGATTAGAGAGGCATGGTTAGTCCTGAAGAATTTTACGAAACAAACCTTGCTAAAACCTAACAAATTCAGTTGCAAATGCAATAGTGCATTTTCTTGACTCAGGTATTTTTCAACCAAATGCAACTTCATATTATTTGCATGTACATAAGCTCCAAATATTTGTGAGCAATTAATTTTATCAGACGATACTCCCTACTAGATGAACCTATAAGTTTAAGTTTGAGGCTACTTGATGTACTTAAAATTTCAAGAATATTTTGGTTCACTTGTTTTATGTTGGCTGGAAATTGGCGCTTGAAAAGATTGCAGTTTCAACGCGCAATAAAACAATAATAAGTAACACTAAAGCACACAAATATTTTTGTATCTTTTATCACAAACAGACAAGTGCCCAGTTGATGAAAAATATTTTTAATGACTTTGCAGTTAAAAGAAGTCGAAGGCTAAAATTTAACATTGACTATGTGGCGTCGAAGTCGAATTAGAAAAAGTCTTTAGAGTTGGCTTCGAAGTGGTTTCGATATTGTTACAATTCCCCATATTTGCTGTCACCTATAATTTTTAGTGCAGTTAACAATCTCTGGTGCTTGTTGATGAGTGGCTACGAAAGAATTTGGTTTGCAAAACCGTAGCCATTAAACTTTATGCTACAAACAACGATAGAATGAGCAGCGAAACAAAAGATAAAATTACTTTTGTTAATTTCTTAGCTGTGACAATTTACAGCATTGCATACCCATCTGAACAGTGTGATCTGAGCACATAGCTAGTAAACAGATTTGACATTGATTTCTACTTTTGGATATATTTTGCACTCTTTTACGGCTTAATAATTTCTTTTACACATGCTTGCATTTGGATAATTTAGCACATATTTTGGTGTATGTATTTTTTCTTGTAATCTTTTTCATTTAGAAGCTCTGGTTTGTTGAAATTGATTTGCTTCGACTTCTTCCTCAGGAAGCAAAGATTACATTTTTTTACGTTTATCAAAGACCAGTTAAAGTCGTCGTTGGATTGGTGGACTAATGAAAAAGCAAAGTTCATACCAAAATCATATAAATCTTTCTTGCATAAATCAATCTTTTGTTGAAAACAAAAGCAGTGCGGGCATTGATACGGTGTACATTCAATATGTAACAAAATGCTGTTAAAGTCCAGGGATTTGATTTGGCTTTACAAGTATACCTGGGCACCAATTCGATATTCCATCACATCCATGCCAGCTTTAGTAAAATCATATAGTTTGCATACAGCGGGTTTGCTTTTACCATCATTAATTGTTACTCCAAGGATAAGTTCTACAGTTGAGAGGAGCAAAATGCTGCACTGGCCAGAGCTTTTTGTAGGAAACACATAAGAATGAAGCACTAGCCTGTTTTCCGATCAATCCCAAAAGCATTGACATGAAAACCGTTCTCTCTCTGCAACGTTTTTGACTTTAATAGGTGTATCCCTTCTATTTGATTGAAAAGTACCAACAAATGTTATGTTGTGAGAGATAGAAGCCATTCTACCGGAGATACACTAGCGTACAAGCGGTCAAAGGAAATATTGCGCTCTTGCAAATCACCAACGTTCTAAAGATACCTTACTGTCTCTTTCACTCCTTTGACGTAGTATGCTGTTGCTTCTTCGTTAGGTTTTCCACAATATGAAATTATACAGTGCATAAAAGCGTAAGCGACTGCATTCGTAGACTTGAAAAGTAAATTATATTTAGCAGGCTTACTCGAATTTTACTGCTTGAAACTAATTTCATTTTTTGTGGGATACAAGATTTCATCAATGCACAAGTACTTTTCACGAACAAAAGTTGAGCATTTTTTATTGAGGCATTCGAAAAATTCTCGAATAGCTGCAAAACGATCATGTTTCTACCGCTGTTCCTTTGCATCATAACCGTCAAATGATATGCAGGTGTAAAAAAACTGCAACCTATTTCTACTCACTGTAGATCCAAAAGGTGTAGGTCCAATGATCGGATCATATAGAGAGCAACATTATGATTGTTCACACCAGCAAAACCACGTATGTACATCAGCTGCACAAATGCACAAATTTTGGTGTCAGTATTTCTTGTGAATGACAAAAGAGAAGCTTATACTTTTTGAATTGCTCGGCTTGACATTTCAATTCGTTTATTAATATATCACACCACACAATTTATCATTAGGTACAGAATATAATTGGAAAATATTTCAGTTTATTTATTATCAGTATGTTTATTATCTGTAGTTATTTTTTTGGCCGAATTGTTTCTGTCAGCTTTATCTTAGTAGTTGGTAGCAGGGCCTACTGAACAAAACTTCATAACACTTTCTGTTTATATCTGAAAGCATTTTTGATCCTTATTAAAAAATTTTTATTCTGAAATCAATGCTACTGAATCAGTTTCATAAAGCGAACTCTGCTAAAAAGAAATGGAAATTTTAAAAAGATTTATGAAAAGTGAGAAACCGTTGTTGGAAGATGGCATTTGTACAAAACATAGTGTTTGATGTA
This sequence comes from Trididemnum clinides, assembly GCA_963675345.1. NCBI lineage: Eukaryota > Metazoa > Chordata > Ascidiacea > Aplousobranchia > Didemnidae > Trididemnum > Trididemnum clinides. Next base: position 32,482,106 of record OY776294.1, on the reverse strand, counting down.
AACATTATTTTGTTTGCACACTTTAGTGAACGCAACAAAAGAATGAAGAAGTTAGTAATTAGAGTTTGTTTACTTACTACGATCTGATTTCGGTCTCGCTACTACGTAAGGAAGACGCACATTTTCTAAACAGAAAACTGGCAGTAAAACAAACAACGCGACCTCACACCCAATCGGATTAACTTGCATCATTGCTGCTTCATGGCAAAAATTTTTGAGTATATGACAAAAAATGCTTATTCAAAATATGCTGAAGGTACAATAATGATTTTGAGTTCATATTAAAGTATGACAAAAAGTAGGAAAAGTCAGGAAATCTCAAATTATTTTGAAAACAATATCGTGTATAATTTAACGATTGAAAATTTGTTGGGTCGCTGCAGACCAACGTTGAGCTGATTAGGGTTAAGGCATCTTATTGTTTTATTACAATTCGTTATTATAATTATGATTTGAATTATTTGTTTTACGTTGACTTAACCCTCTTAAGGCCAGGCTTTTTTTTGCTTTCTATGTCTGGGGGGGGGGGGGGGGGTCGATTCGACCCGACACTTTGGCAGCTAATAACTTTTAAACCGCTTACAATAGCGATTTCGTACTTGATCAGATAGATGCAGAATTTATTTTTCAATCCAATTATATACTTTTGGTTATGATCAGATTAATAGCCTTCAAGTTATTGTAAATTAAATGCACAGCATTAGTTTTTAGATTTTTGACTGAATTTAAAATAAAGAAACAGCGGGCGAATTTTCTTTTTTCGTAGTGTTTACTCTTCGACGTTGTGGTTTTGCGATTGCCTAGATGCAATTTATCAATGTCAGCTACCAGGTAAAAAGTTCAACAACTTATCATCAATTTGCCATTTTGCTTTTTACGAGAAAGTTACCAGCCGTGATGTTTGCATAACATTTCTTATGTTGGACTACTTACCATATACCACATCTTAGCTACATTTTTGTAATTTGAAATGACTGTTTCTAAATGTGAAACAGGGTGTGAAATAGCATTTCAACGACAAAAATTTCTTAGCTTTATGAAATTATTACTCTTTTTATTTGGACAAAAAATGCAAGCTATGCTTGTTCATCACGGATAAATATTTTTATTGATCAAGACATAAATCTCATTCAAATTAAGGAATGCTCACGAATCATATGACTCTTTTATTCTTTCCTCTCCCTTATGCAAAGCAATACGACGTTTTTGTAAGCCCCTCCCATCCTTGTGTGCAGACTTAGACGATTAGAATTTTTTAGCATTTTCAAATTAAATTAAACTTAGATATAGAGCATTAATGCTTTTCTCAAATTAAAGTAGAATAAAATCAGAGCATTTCTGATTATCACAAATTAAGTGGAATCGGAATTAGAATTAGAGCTTTCCAGTTTTTCTGAAATTAGTTTGAAATTTTAATTACCAAGCGAATTTTGATGCCATTTGAACATCTTCGCAAAACCACTTTGTATTTGCGACAATTCTAAGACTTTTTCATTTTTGCCATCAAATCATTGTGAAGACCTTTTTTCTTTTTGGAGATCACCTAATTTCGATTTTGATTTTCGGCCAAACTTTTTGCAAATAATAAAAAAAAGTTCTTGCCATTTTTCAGATTCGACTCTACGGTCAGGAACTTTTCTAAAATTAGATTAGAATTGAAATTAGGGATTTTTTAAATTACATTAAAATAAGAAACTTTTAGTTTTTTCAAATAAGAATTAGCGACTTTTGGCTGCAATTCACCGAATCAGCCAACTAGAATTACGCATATTTTGTTGTCCAAGTCTGCGTGCGTATGTGACCAGTCATATAAAAAAAGTGCTCAAGCAAACTTAAGTTTTGGATTTGCTACAAAACGCCTGTTATATCAAACGATTGTAAACTTTATTTCGTTTTCATATCAAGTTTGTGCTACAACAATGGGCCTATGTAGCCTAATTTTTATCCTCTCCCCCATAATAACACCAATACGGCGAATACGATAGAAGATAGAAAACGATAGAAGTCATCATTGAAAGAGCCGCTACGCAATTTTTAGTTTAAACTGACGCATTTTCTGTCCAAATAAAGAGTGATGATCTTTGTTTTTGGACGCCATCATTATCAAAGCCCTGTAATACGTCTTTAAAAGAAGTTATTGCAAGATTTTAAGCTATTGCAAGCTCTTGCATTGCATACAGCTATTACCAGATTTTACGCATTGGCCCATGGCGAATTCTTGAATGGTCGATGCGGCCCTCGGCTAACTCTTGAATGGTCAATGCTACCCTCTGACTAAAAAGTTTGCCCATCTCTGGTTTAGAAGAATGGAAATGACAAGACGATATTTGAGTCAGCACCCAATCTTATAATGTTGTGGTAGTTGATGCAAGCTGTAGTTTGAACTTGAAACGTCAGCTTCAATGCAAATGCCGTTCTGCTCGGCCATGCAGCAGGAAACGTAATGCTTTTACCAGAGGCGTCTTTATAAAAGTAGATAAAAGAACACGGAAAAAAATCTTCATTTGCTTTTGGAGGTGCGTAGATGTAGAATACAAACACATTGCTTTTGTCATGCGGTCAACAGAAGAAATTTTGGTGTTGGTCACAAACTCAGGAGATGTTTCACAGTTCCTTCTCCCCTTAAAAAAATTAAATTTTGTGATTCACGATTGGCTTCTTGCGTTTTGGATTTGTACTTGCTGCTAAAATTCGGTATTTAATTAATTACTAACAGCTTACTCGTAAAGCAACGGAAATCAAGTTTTATAGAACTCCTAAATTAAATTTTGCTGTCTGTAGCCCCTGCGTCCCTTAATCTACCACTGCATATTTTCCATTCAATAAAAATTGCAAGTGCGCTCGTTGCTCTCCCACCAGCCAATCCCCAATTTTAACTGGTAACAACATTACAAATCATTATGAAAAACGTAAACTATATTATCACGCCGCCAAATTTATTTTCTGGCTTTGCGCTTGAAAACAATTCTTTTTGCTTTGTTGCATTTGTCAAGTATCAAAATTACGAAATATTTTCTTGCATTACTTTATCGGTAGGTTATGGTCTAGTGTCAAGAAGATATTATTTATTTAACTAAAAGTTACAAAATAGCCGTGTATCTGAAAACACTTTGATATTTTTGGCTTGTCAAATTAAGAGTTGCTATTCACAGCGAAAAAGTTTTGAGAAGAAAGATTTCTGAGAAACCATACAGTTTTACAGTCAATGCTTCACTTCAAACAAGTTCTGTGGTTTACGTAGCTCGTCACGGTTTTGCGTGTGCGCTCTTTCTCCTATTTTTCTTTATTATATAAAAGCAATCGATGAAGAAATTTGCCCGAGTGGGTTTCGAAATTGCTATGTTTAAGTCAAAACTACAGTGAATATCTTTGTCAGTTTATGACCAACCAGAAGCCAGATAAATTTTAGGAAAAGTCAAAAAGTTTCAAACATTTATCTCAAGCGGTCGCTAAGTTACAACAGTTTTAATTTGCTGGGGGTCGAATCGACGCACCCCCCCCCCCCCCGAGCCAAATAGGGTTAACATATTGTGGCAAAGAATTTATGTAAAATTTGCTATCAGAAAAATATAATTGCATTAAAAATGGTTTTGCTGAAAACGAAATTTGATGCGCAAAGGGAAAAAAAGTGTAATATCATTTCTCATACTCCGCCAGTATTGCTAAATATTGTAGCTTGAAAGAATGTACACAAACGAATAGTGGTTCTTAGTAAACAACTGCATTATCATTTATCACTGTTCAAGCTGTAACGAGCAAAATGTCGTCTTGCTGAGTAATAATGATAATGGCTACTCTGGGAAAATTCTATTAGTGCGAGCTGTTATCGATTACGAAAAACCGCTTTGAAAATTATAAACACAAACAGTGTTGTCTTTGTAGAGGAAAAAACAATTTTATTAAACGATTTTGTATCAAATGTTTGTCGATTATCAAAATCAAAAGTCAAACAAACAAAATCTGCCAAGTAATGGCTAAATGCTGACAAAAATCATTTCTTTATAAAATATCTCTCCAAAACACAAATCTCAAATCTAGTTTTGAAAATAAATGCATTCAAAAAAAAGTAAATTTATTTGACCATGTGCATTTCAATTTTTGCCTATTAGCGATTTTTCTGGGCTAAGTTTTTGGACAATGTTCAGAGGAATTTTAAAATCCCGTCTAGTAACTTTCATGCATATTAAGAACCAGTAACAGATACGGTTTAAAATAGGAATCTCAAACTCAAATTGTTTTGAGGGCCAAATGAAAACTTGCAAGTTAACCCGTGGGCCGCAATACACAATTAAAGGTAAGTAAACAAAACACTCATTAAAAACCCAATAAACAAAAATAAATGGAGTAACGTGAATTTATTCGGCATTACAGTTATATTTTGCCCTGGCTTCTTACCTGGCAGCGTTTCGCATCAGCAAGGTGCCCGATACTAGGTTTGAATTCATTTGAGGTAGCCACTCTCAATGTTGCTTGTAAATGTTCATCAGTGAGCCGTGATCTTATTACAGACTTGTTAGCCTTCATGGACGAGAAAACTTGTTCACATAAATAAGTGCTTTCAAACTCTGTAATAATTTTTGCAGTAACAGAGAGTAATCTCTGAAACCTTTCTCGAGAAAGAAATGAGTAGAATTTTGGAATCCCTACATCTGCGTGTTTTTGTTTCAAAATAGTATCATTCTGAAGTTTCGCTATCTCCATTTGTAATTCCTGTGCATCATCGTCAATTTGAACCGCAAACAGCATTGAAAAAAGTTAAAAATGAGGCTGTAGTACTTCACACTCTGCAAAGCGTATATCAAACTGTTGAATTAAAGTTGACAACAAATAAACATGTTTTTTCAAGCATTTGGGTTCAACTTTTCTTAATGACTTCAGATTTGAGAAATGAATCAAATTGCCCTCATGTAATTACTTTATCCATAAGCCGAGTTTAACTTTGAATGATTTCACGTGATCGTACATCTGCGTGATAATCTGGTTTTTAACTTGAAGCTTCTCGTTTAATTCATTCAAGTGATGTGTAATATTTGTGAGAAAAGCAAAGCTGCATTAGAAAGTAGGATCATCCAACAAAGGAATTGCTTTATTTTTCATTTTCATGAATAAAGATATTTATTTCTAAGTGCAAAGAAACGCTTAAAAACCTTTCCACGACTCAGCCGTCATACTTCAGTATAATAAAGAAGCTCACCATATTCAGAGTCCATATCTACCAAAACAGATTTAAATTGCCTGTGATTCAGCCTGTGAGATCTTATGAAGTTGATTGTTTTAACTACCAAATCATCACATCCTTCATTTGTAGACTTTTACTGCGAAGAGCTTCTTGATGTGAAATGCAGTGGATAACAATGAAGTTGGTTTCATTTGCTTCAAGACTGTTTAGTTTCTTTTCCACTAATCCAACAACGCTTTCATTACTGGAACACATTGATGGTGCAGAGTCAGTGGCCAAACACACAAGCTTATCCCATGGCAAGCTATGTTTTTTCATGCAGTTTTCGAGGGCTAGCGATACATCACGGTTAGTTGTTGTACTCTTCAGTGGTATTAATTTCAGAGATGCTTCTGTTACATTGAGATTTCAGTCTACAACTCTGATGAACACAGCACATTGTCTTGTGCCTGACGCATATGTGCTTTTGTCGAGAGCGATTGAAAATGCTTCAAAGTTCTTTGCCGCTGCAAGTACTTGTTTCTCAACATGGGCAGGTAGTTCTATAACTCTGGTTGCAACTGTTTTAGGCGACAAGCTTACGCCTTCAAACAGTTTCTTTTGATTAGGACACAAGATGTCACTTGCTTTTAAAGACATTCTTTTATAAACAGACCTTCCGTAAAAGGCCATGATTACTTGGCTATCATTTTACTTAAAGCAAAACTTGCTCTTACAGCATTTTTTGAGACAGATTAATGTTGGCGAGCATACTTCTTTGTTTGCACAGTGATAATTTCATATGCTTTAGTTTTTCTTTCCCAATTTGGCCTTACACCCGTCATATTTATCTTTAGGCATTGTTTTGTAGTGCTGACGCATGTTATACTCCTTCATAACAGCTATGCTTTTCTGGCAAATAAGGCATTGACTTGCATCACCGACCGCAGTGACAAAATACAACTCTTTCCACTTTTCTTGAAAAACTCTTCTTTCATCTACAATTTTTCTTTTTTTGGAACTGGAAGACATTATATAAAGCTATATTTTGTTTTTTTTTAATATAGCTACAGTATTTACTTTTGCTTTGTAACTAAAATTGCCATTTTCACTTTGATTCTAAAAAGAACAAGTATTTACTCTTAAACTGCGACAATTAACTTAACCACTTCAACTAGACTAAAACCTAGTCCTAGTAGAACTAACTGACTAATCATCTTTAATCAAAAAATGAAGAATCGAAAGTGTCCTTTCAAAGCAAAAACAAAACACAAAATAGCACCATCAATGTTGCACGCAGCTCAATACAGAAAAATAAAAAGTGCAATAAACGAGCAAGAGTGTGAGAAACGCAATAACTTCTAGTCTGGATAAAAAACAAAACAATGGAACAATTCTAACGTCATAAAGCTGTATTGCAGGGTGAGCACTAAGAAAAACTACTACTAGCTATGAATGCTGATATAAGCATGAAACCCTGAAAGAGAAAAAAGATAATAATTATTGGGAAAATCCAAAGTGAGTAGCGAGCCACACAATATGTCATCGTGGGCCGCATGTTTGAGACCCTTGGTTTAAAAAATAAATATATTAAACACATAATTTTGAGCTGTTTTTACGCAAGCTGTGCGACATTAGTATCATTTAAGCTCGAGCTGGCAAAGTTACTAGAGTGAAGAGTGATATCACATTGCTTCGCAGCACCCTGTGTTGGCTAATGTATCTATATTAGTATAAATTACAACATAATAACTGACTCGTTACATTCATTTTGCCGCAACAAGAGAAAATAGATTACCACGCCGGCCAAGAACCAGATGAATGGATCACATGAACAATTTACCTTGGTCAAGGACTCGAACACAATTAGTTAAGTTAGCGAATGAAGTTTCGGATCACCGAATAATAAGGATTGCTAGCAACAAATGATCGCACGTTATACTAAAGTGCAAATTTTACATGGCTGCTTTGTTATGCCATTTAATAAGACCCTGTACAACAATGTTTATTGCTTGCCATGTATTAGCGAACAATGATTGTACTGAAAGTCCTAACAAGCAGTTTAGGCAGAAGGTGAAATCTGGACACTATGAATCAGTTTTAGAAGCTTATGTTTAGGCAACTGTCGCTGTTTTGAGAGTCTAGAGGATAAAAACACAATATAGCAAAATTTTACAGTTAAACAACAATATCCTTCACTACAGAATAAAACTGCATGAGGTAATCACTGTTTCAAGAACAGACAAAGCAAATCAAACATTGTGCACAAAAATCAGTTTACAAGATGCAACTAGAGAAGCATTTTACAATAGTCATCAATGTCGTTTTAACAGAAAAGCAATCAGTTGCACAGAGAATTCATATTTTGAATACTAATTAAAAATTAAATATAATTGATATTACCTATTTTCAAATATGTTTCATGAGTTCTTTGACGAGGTTTTATCATGTTGTTGCTATATTTAGATAAGAAGATTGTGGTTACAAAATCCATTAAATGATGAATCAATGTTTGGGATCGCATCGTGTGTTGATAAAATACAGGAACTGCAGCTTCGGGCTGATCACGTCACAATGCATGGTTGGGAAATTCTATCAACCGCCATAAACAATCGACCAACGGCGGTGAGTTGACAAAGTAACTTAATTGTTATTGAATAAATACCTATGTGTTATAATATCATTTTGGTAAAAAGTTGAGTCTAAGTTGCTTATATTAAAAACAGCTATGGAAATGTAACTTAGAATCCAAGTTTTTTCTGCATTAGTGAAGAGATGTGCAAATAATCTAAATCATACACATTTTTGAGTCACAGTGTTTATTGATTTCCTACTCGACGCTCAGCCATAGAGCTAATCTGGTGAATGAAATGTAAAGCATGCAGAATTTACTGTGTACACATTGACAAAGGGTTGAAATGGATAACACCTAAAAAACAGAAAAATATTTCAATTTATCTACCACTGATGAGACTGCATGTGAATTAATGCACTGCAGCGATAAAAAAATATATATGCATTTCATTGTTGTGATAAAGCTTTAATGACAATGTTATTACCTTAAGCTCATTCATAATCAAAACCATGCCCACAACAAATGCAATGATGCTCATGGCCAGACAATCGAATAATATTTCAAGGAGAATGAGGTCAGAAAAAAACGACTTTTAGTTTTTGATCATTTTATCAATGATGATTGCGCTATATGTCTCAATTTATATATGAAGACGAAGAAAGCTTCATGGCATGATTTCAAAATGCAAAGTCGGTTACATTAGTTTTCTCAAAGCAAGCATTTGTGTTCAAATGTCGAAAAAATGGTTCAACTTGCACAATTGATGGGGTCAGATGAACTGAGGGTAAGGGTCAGTTGAACCATCAATAATATACGGCAAACATCACAAAAGTACAGTGTATTAACATCAAAAAGTAACAAATAAACAGATAACAAAACAATATTAAACATCGAGCAAAGTTTTATTATGTCAGTCCTCACAGTATCATCATTTAGGCTTTCAACATCAAGCTACTCTAATCTATTGACCCATCGTTTGAAAGTACATGACAATAATTAGCGCTTGTATGTTTTTGTTTATTTTGTTGCTATCAGATGGGGCAGTATGATAATGATATCTGATTTAGGAAACGAACATTCGTCTCTATCTCTAAATAAGTAGGTTGTTTTGACTTTTCATTTATTTTTGCTTTAACCCGTTAAGTGCGGAATTAATTTTTCTCTTTTCGAGTTACAGTGCGTATTTAATCGCGCGTTTCGCTTTTTTTTCTGTCTCGATTATTTTCACAACAGCGAAGTTTTGCGGGAAAGTCCCTGACGGGTAGTTTCAAACTTTCAATTCGCGAGAGCGCAATTTTGGGTAAGACTTTGACGAAGTATATAATTGTTGCAGTTTCTGTACCCTCTGTGTTGGAATGGTTAAGATTAAGATTAAGGCGCATGACATTGAATCTCGCTTATTTTGAGATCAAGTTCGATCCTGCTTGAAAGCATCACTGATAACCGGCAGGAAAGGTATATTACTACTACATGTCTCTTTCCAGCTGGTAAATGCTAAAAAATTTTGCTTTCATGTGTGTCAGAATAGGCCACGATTTGAACAATAATTTAAGGATATAAACGTTTGGGTCAAACTGCTGATTATTGTTGAAATGAAAAAATTTGCTAAACAAAAAAAGGCGGTTTTTATCCATGACCTCAGCAAAAAATGGGCTATATAATGATGCTTTTTTGCTAAAGTAGTGCTGCATTTTGGGCTGGTGATTAACACCTTGGATAAGCAGCAATGCTAGAAAACCCTTATTTCATTGCTGTCGGTGTCAATCTACCCTTCCAAATGTAAACGCGCCATGAAGTTGGCCAAGCGTTGCTCCGAGAATTGCCTGGCGTATCGATTGGTATCTGTAACAATTAGGTCTACAATTTCGTTGTCAAAAATTTCAAAAAATTCGTGTGGGCCAGTTACACTGTTCAGGCTACTGATATGCCTGGGTTGCCGGTAAATGAAAACCTGCTTCGTACTTGGCCGTTAACGGTCCACTGCAGATTATCGTTGTTAGGAACACTGCTGCTAGCTTGATCAGTGTCGCTATCAAGTACGTCGGCATTTTGCAAATACCCTATGTCAGCACTGTTACTTTCTGAGTCGTCTAGAGAAGACAAATCATCACTAGCATTACGTATATACAACAAAAGATCATCGTCTGAGACTCAAAAAACTTTGCTTGGCGTCGCCATTTGTATCAGCTAAAATACTCTTATAAATATATTCGGAAAACTAAAACCAAAAATAAAATATCGTAAATATTTATCCGACAAGACTCTAGCAGTGATCATCACGTTAGAAGTTGTCTAAATGCTATTACAGGATTGTACTTTTAGAGCATTTGATAAATTGGTCTGAATTCAATGAATAGATCTAGCCATAAAAGTGTTTTACGCAATAAAACTTTTCTATTAGTGCAAAATGCTTTCTCAGGATTTTCTCACCCTGGCGCGTGACAAACGCCATACGAAAGCGAAATAAAAACGCGTAGTTAAAAGCGGTGGCGACTCAGACGGATATACACGTCTTACGCAGTGAGAGAGCGACATGCTTTGACGGATATACACGTCTTACGCAGTGAACGGGTTAATGAGAAATGTTCCTTCGCATTTTCCTACCTTATCATCTCAAAATTCAGTAAGATCAACAGCCTAATGTATTTTGCAATTTTAAAAACGTAAGAAGGACAAAGAAGTCTACTTTAGATAAATTTACTTCCAAGTCGGAAATGTCTTCATAGTTTTAGTGATAAAAGCTGAGATCAAAGTCACATAAATCTACTTTCACTTAAATCTACGTAATCAAATGTTGTTGTTGTAATTACCCCTACTCTTCCTTGGGATGGAGGTACGGCACAAAAAGGCAATTCAGGTTCATACCGTCATCCTAATTGAAATTAGGTTAGGGGAAAGATGGCAGCCCATTTCAAGCCAGTCATGAGCAACTGGTAGCCCCACCACCAACAAGGCAAACTGCCACTGGTGGGTACCCAAGAGTCGTTTTTTACAAGATGCTGGGTTAGCAACTTCACAATTGTTAACCAGTGAAGTATGGGTATGCCACCTGTCTGCCACATAAAGGTGGAGGCCTCCTGTTAAGTGCCTTGCCAAAGGAAACAACAAGCAAAATGGCCGGCTTGTTCTCCACAGTACCCCTTTTTTATGCTGACTGCCAAACAGGAAAGCCGTGAATACTATTTTTAAAGTCTTCTGGTATGTCTCGACCTAAGGAATAAACCTCAGGTCTGTTGACTATGAAGCGGATGCTCTAACCACTGCACCATCCCACCAGTTATGTGATCAAATCTTTTTTATTTTTGATTGTTTTGATTTTTGTTTGTTGTTTTTCATGGTTTTCTGTTTTGTTTTACTTTTAGTTATCTCTTTCTGTAATGCTGACATTTGTACTCGTGCAGTCAGTTTTTCATTTACGGGGATGTTACTAGATATTCTAGTTTTAGCTGATTTTCAACTACGATGGGTATTTTGCGTGGACTTGCAAGAGGAAATGGTAGCACCTAAGATAGGGATACATAGGTAACGGAATCTGATTCAGTCAAAACATTTATTGTAAATACACAGGGCATTGAAACATTGACTTCACCTTCATGGGAAACAGAACCAGCATCTAAAAAATCTTCTGAGAGTAGGAGTCGATCAGTTGTTTTTGCTGGAGCAAAACATGCATCTGAAAAACTATTTCTATTGAAAGGAAAAATTCTTGTCGATTTGAAACCTGACTGAATAATGTTTGGCACAAACTCTACTAAAATATCAAAAAATATTTGCAAAGATGACAGTGGAAAGGTCTTGGAGGAGTTATTTAATTATCCTGAACTGTTGGCATTATGCTATGTGTCAATAATGTGTATCTTTACAGTTTATTTGTGTCACGAATAAGTAAATTTGCATTGAAGGAATAGTTTTTATATATGTATAGTTGTTGTAATCTATTGTTTTATTTTGCAGTGATTATTTTATTTGTAAATCTGAATTGTCTGAAGCCCTAAATTTGCTAAACTGTTTTCGAAAAAAAGATCATTTTTCTTTCGCATTTATCAATAGATTTATAACTCACTCACCTCTTCTGACTTCACAATGGTTGACTACGTAACTAAGTCCCAGTATATTCTAGTAAATCTTGTTTCTTCTGGAAAATTTCTTTTTGCTTTTTTTATTGTCGATTACGTAATTTATTAACAAGGTTTTTCTTTTCTGTGTCACGTGATGTTCTAGCATTTTCTGAATGATTCGTCTCGGTATATATAAGACGGCGAGATTTTTAGGATTTAGAGTGGCAGAGTAGAGAGTGGCATAGTAGTAGAGAAAAGAAGTGTATTGATCTGTGGTGATTTATTGTGGATTTCTATGAGTGTGGCAAACGATTATTTGGTGGATTTAGTTACGATTAGTCTCTGATATTTATATATTAAAGTGCCTTATTTCTGTGTTTGACAAGCAAAGAAATTTGAGGTTTTTAAGTGGTTTGTGAATATATTTGTTCTGTTCTTGATCGAGAAGTGCATGGGTTAAAGTATTTAGTGGAAGCCAATCTTTTCCTAGCAATTAAGTTGCAATCAGACGTAATTATTCAGGCGATACTACAAGTCACCTCAATTTTAAAAAGTATGTTGAAGTTGAAATAGAATTTAAAAATTTTATTGAATGCGACAATTTGTTGCAACAAAAGAAGCTTCATCTCAATGAAACAACATTCCCATTAGTAGCAAATATTTAACTAAACATGTTAAAGACTTTTGCCAAACATGGAATAGCAAAATGTGAAGAATTCGAGTTGGAAAGCTTTCAAAGTTGGCTTGGAAGGGATTACGTTGGAAAAAATATGAATTTAGTGAAAATGAAATAAAAAGATTCAAGCTGAGAGAAAAAAGCTTCAACACACATTTGACAACGGGAGCAAAAGCAAACATTCAATTACGTTTACTAAATGTTGAAAAGATCACATACTTTTTTCATCTAATTCTGCAAGACATCTTCTTGGCAGGTTATTTAGTATTGTTTCTATTCTTCAGTAAGTTTGTAAAATTACTTCCTGACAACAACGAACAATTTGGGAATTTGGATGTCGTCAAAAATTTCATTTCTGGATTGTCCAACACAACTACTTATGAACATTTGATTGGTTAGCAATCAAATTTATGATCTGACAGCATAGATTTCAACAAGAAGAAATCGTTTTTAGAACATTTTCTGTGTAAATGTTTGGGGGACTCTTCTTTTGATAACTTTTCTAAACACTTGGAAATGTATGCTATGCTCTATGAAATGAACGACCAAGAATCAACAAAAAAAGTTGTCAAGTGTTTGCCTGAGGAGTGGAAAATATTATCCAATAGTATCTTCCCACACGATGTTGGTAGTTTATTCTATGCTTTGCAAGAAAGACAAAAGCTTCTGGAGTAGGAAATTTATGCACTGACGTTTGTTGAAGACAGTTTTGAACGGTTTATGAGCAAAATGGCAGGCAAGCCTCAATGTATGAAAGTAATTACTAATAATTAATGGCGAATTGAAGTTAAAATATCTGGTATTTTAACAATAACGAATTCAAAATTTTTCATTTGGAAATATCATTAAAGTTGATATTAATTGGCAGAGACCGCAAAGAGTCAGGTCCAAAGGCTTAAAAACGCGTTTAGGGCAATGCAAGAACTAAATATTTGATTTGATTAAGCAAACCAATGCAACTAAGAATTCTGCCAAAAGTATTGATATTTATCGGAATAAATTTTTAAGGATCAAAAAAATAATCGTATTGATCTATTTTGTTCTTTTGTCAAAATGTTATTGATTTGGATTTCACACTTCTTACATTTTTCCAAACAATTATAAATTTACTTTGTCCGACCGATAACTGGCCTCTTCTAGCTTTAAGCAATAGCCGTTTTCCAATTCTTTAATTTTAAGAAATCCAAGGTACCCTTGTATCTTCATCAGAGTTTTAACCAGTTGCATACAGATGACGCACATATGCATCATGCGTGACCAAAGCCAATAGGACGGAAGACGCATATGTGCGTTCCAAATAAAATGCCAAACGTACGGTTGTCGCAAATGAGCGTTTTGCAATAATTCAGTATATTTAACCACTTGCTGACGGACAACGTATTTCCGACCAAAAGATAAGTTTTCCGACCGAGTTTCCGACCTAAGGAAAAAAAGGGGGAAAAGAATACCATCCGCAAGTGGTTAATCATTAATTTTGCAATAAGTCAATGACACACATTTTTTATTTAAACCAGCTTCGCTTTTTATAAATAAAATAACTTTGCATAAAAATGCTAAATTCGTTGATTCATGTGACAGAATTTTCATCTGTTTTCACCTGTGAGATGATTATTCTCAAATCAACGTGATAAATCTTGAAAGCAATAAGCTTAGCTGATCATTACTTTGCTTTATCTACTGTAATAGTTTGTAAACGGCTGATTGGTAATTAATCAGTTGCTATTAAACAATAGAAACATATTTCTATTTTGGCGCCATCGTATATTCATCATATTCAAATGGAATCATAATATTTATTAAAATTATAAGGAAAATAATGGATTTTAAGATCAACTGATTGACTGTCAGTTAAAAATTTGCTAACTTTTGCAGTGAAAACAAACATAAAAATTAGGCAATTTTTTTTACCAAAAAACAAACTAAAAATGTTTTTTATCAAAACATTTCCTTAAAATGATTGGTAATTGATGATAGCTTGGAGGAACAGAGTGGGCAAAGTGAGAAAATGAAACCTTATTTTTGTAATAAAGTTACTTCTAATGAGACAGCAATTAAAGTAAGACTTAGTCCAATATAATAAATGTGAAAGACAACACAATCAGAAAGCCGGGTAAAAACAAGTTCTTCAGTGAAAACTGAGTTTGCAGTTATTGTATCTTTTATTGTGTTAGAACATATGGAGGAGCCAGTACGTTTCCAATCAAAGAAAATGTGACTAAATAAATGAGGTAAAAGAAAATAAACTGCAATGAATGTGGGTACTCAGAATAGATTCATTTATTTGATTAGTTGATGCCTCTGATCCCAAAAAATAAGTGATTATAAAGCTAAAAATAAATAAGAGGACGTAATGGTGCCCCAAAAGAGTGGAGTGATAGATGAAAGAGTGATCAGTTTCTTCCAGGAATTAAAGAGAGCAGAATTTGGAATTGCAGTTAAAAGAAGCGAATGGCAAGGACATTGGACATGTCTGAAGAAATAAATAGAGAATCGACAGACTTGCTGATGCTGCGAACCAGTGCAAAAGTTGCATGATAGCACAAGCTTTAGTGGAAAAACGAAGCAAACTGGCTCTGATAACAATTAAATCATGATTTTAATCGTACAATTTGCAGAGATCCCGTAGTCCTTTTATTTGAAACAAAAAAAGTGCAGAACCATTGATTCAAAACACCACATAGTGATATGGAAGTAAATCCAATTGAGCAAGAACTTGATGAGAACTAAAAGAGTGAAATTCAGAGCACAAGCGATGGAAACAATGAACTCCACTCCAAAAAACCCAATGTGGGGATTAAAAGACATGGAAGCATGTACAACGCTTCAAACAGGGTAGATGTAGGAGACAATTCGTGTGGTGGGTGGTTGAGAAGTCTCACCAAATATTCTTAACCTGTTGATGGTTGCCGCTCACTCGAGCGGCACCATTCACAGTGTCACCAGTTTAGACTGTGTCACTTCCAAGAGGTCACTACTCAACACTGATTGCACGTGCTTACAGCTCTGACCTTTATGCATTCATTGTGAACATATTTGCTTCAATATAACATGTAAATATATGTATTTAATATATATTGACATTACCAATGAAAAAAAGTGCTGACATCATATGATGTCAATGACCATTAACAGGTTAATAAACCTTGATTTCATCTTCAGTACATCAGGTTGTGCAACAAAATAGAGAATGGCAAAAAGTCCATTGAGAGCAAAGCAGAGAAAAAGTCAGCCAGAGTAACCAGCTAGAATCAGATAATTCAAAAGAAATGTGAGCAAGGATTAGATGCAATCAGCAATCGCACGACTAAATGTTTGACTCCGCACCAATCTATGCCTTGTTCTGATAACTTGGTGTTGTGGTTATAAAACTCGTTGGTTCTGGTCAAAATGCTCTTTTCTACAATCTTAAGAGAAACTGGGCACATTGCAGCCAAAAAAACTTCTATTTGTTATGTCAAGATATGATTCAGTAGCCATGTAAGAGAGATAATTTGTTTTAGACTCATAACGCATTTTTTATTTATACGTATAAGCTCATGCTTGGTTTGCATGTCTTTCATCAGACTGGGCCACCATGACAAGAAGACCGCTTGGCCCAGCCACCTATCTGCCACATGAAGATGGAGGCATCCCATTAAGCACCTTGCCTAAGTCACAACAAGCAAGCTTGCCGGCTTGTTCTCTACACTATCTCTGTGCTGAGCTCCAAGCAGGGAAGCTGTGAATATCATTTTTTAAAGTCTTTTGGTATGACTTGACTTGGGAAATGAGCCTTCCAGGTCTACTGACTACGAAGTGGATGCTCCAACCACTGCACTATCATGCCGGTTCGCTGTGCAGTTGGTAGACCTGGGGTTCATTTCCCAAGTCGAGTCATAGAAATATTTCTGATTCTTGCAATATGCTAGTATTCAGCCCTGTGTATTTCTAAACAGAGTCGTTCTTACAAGGTAGTAAAGATTTCGGGTTCTTTTAAAATAGGTGTTTGTTTTGAAGTTTGGAGAACCATTTTTTTGGGAACTCTAAATGTTCATAAGAAAAATCAAATATTTTCTATACTTCCTCCTAGAACAAAACCAGATCCTCAATGCGAAAATGTAATTTTTAAATCTAATTTTAACAAGGACGAGCAAAAATGATTTTTTCGATGTTAATATATTAAAAAATTTTCCACCTTTATTTCAACTGCTATAAATATACCTGTTATGGATCAAGTAGGGACTGTGGTGCAGTTGTAAAAGTGAGTACTTACCAGTCGGTAAACTTCAGTTCGACTCAGTTGTCAAGTGATACCAAAAACTTGTTTATTGATCTTGTGCGTCCATCACTTGTAGTAAAGCTGAGGATCAAATATAAACGTAAATACCAATTAAAAATTGAATATTTTTAGTATTACCTATTTTCTAATACAGTATGCTTTATGAGTTGTTTGATGTGTTTTATCATGTTGTTGTACTTAGATGAGAGAGTTGAGGTTATATGATCCTCTAAACGATGAATCAATTGCTGGGATTGCACTCTGTGTTGATAAAATAGAGGAACTGGTGTTTTTTGCTAAAGATGTCACAATGTGTGGCTGGGAGATTCTATCAACTGCCATAAACAATCGACCAACGGCGGTGAGTTGAAAGAATACCTCGATTGTTATTGAATAAAATATGCTTTCATATTATTTTGGGGAATGGTTGAGTTTTATATGGCGTTTGATTCAGCTGAATCCTATAATCGTGATACTACTTTTCCAGAAAATTTGCTTAAGTCCCGTTATTTAAAAACTGGTTTGTCGACTTTTTTTCTCAATCAATTCTCCAAAGTTTTTGGCTAAAATAAAGCTTAAATATCTACAAAACAGTAGAGTTATAACTTGTAGCAACTTTGTTCTGTGCCCATCAATTGATTGTGTTTTGAGCAAACCCTTTTGCTGCTGCGACCTCCTATCAACAGTTATCCCACTAAAAATGTACAAAATCAGTTTGCTTTCAAAAATTAATTTGTGACCTTATTTACCAACCGTGTTTCAAAATAAAAACAGCCAAGTTTAGTATATAAAAAACAGTTAGATGTTATCCATTAATTTTGTTGGAAAACTTGGGAATTTTCCTTTTTAGCAATATACAACTTTAACTAAAAAACTGCAAAAGTATCATCAGTGTTTAGAATCACTAACTCCTTTAATTTATTCCAACCATTTTTCTTCAAAGGCATGGTTCTTTTGCATTATTGACGTAAATTTTCAAAATCATTTACAAAAAATGAACCATTTGAATTTTGACATGTAGCCTACTTCCAGTAAAAAACTGGTGATGCCCATGCAAAATAAGAAGGTAATTGTCACCCTGTATTATCTTTAGTGGCAAAATTGTAGTTTCAGCAGCATGACATTTAAATGTTGAAGATATTTCAGTTTCAAAAATACAAAAGTATGCATATTTATGGTAAGCATTATTTAATAATGACTGACGAATACGGTAGATCCATTAGGTCCTATTTGCCGTCAGTATCGGTTGAAAACACATAATTTTTATGTTACTGAGCTTAACAAAATTGCATTTTCAAGATAAAATAATCCTCTGGTACATTTTGCCAATTTTTTCACACAAGCATGATCATTAGACATTATCTATTTGAGTTTTCAAAAGATTTCCGAAAAATGAAGTTCCATTTTGTTTTGAAATGTAGCTTACTTTAAGCAGACAAATTGGTGATACCCTACAAAAAGATAGCGTAAATATGGTCCTGTTTTATCTTTTGCAACAAATCATTGGTGTCAAACTATATATTATCTGAATATTTACCAAATTTTCTTTCTCAAAATACAGTATATTTCGTTTCAGAGTTTGGGCTAACAGTTATCCTATAACAAATGATGAAGCATGATACATGCAATAGGACTAACTTAACTTTATTACTCGGCAAAAACACTCAAAGTTTTGGTGTAGTATCTCAGGAAATGCAAACTGTAGAAAAAATATACATTTTCCAAATTCGAAAACACCCTTATGTTTTACACAACTATTTTTCTCACCTTGTATCAAGTTTCCAAGAAGGCAGTTCTGACATACACATTTTTAAATGATCTGAAATGCAGGGTACTGTTGGTAAAAATTTGGTATCATCGACAAAAGTGGAGGGGTTAAAGATGATTTTGCTTTTTGTCTTTAGCAATAAAATATTGGTTTCAAGCTACATATCATCTAAATTTTGAAGAAATACTCTTTACAAAATAGATCATATTATATGCTTTAGGCTTAGTTTTGATTGATAGATCAGGTAGCCGACATGATATGACATAAAACATCTCAAGTGACGGCCAAAAACACCCCAAATTTTGGTGGTAGGCCTTTAGGAAATTGCAAACTGTATACCTGTTAAAATTCTTTAAACATGTTTATACATTTACACCACTCTCTTTCCTTCTTGCATCAAGTTTTTATGAAGAAGATGTAACTAATCATTTTTTAAGGATTTTAAAAGACTGGCTATTATTATTTAAAATTTGCTCTCACCCAACAAAAACAAGGTGCTGAGAAATGTTTTCTTTTTAGTAGCAGCATTATTTTTTCAAGCTGCGTATGAATTGAATTCTGAAGAACCAGGCTTTTCAAAGATTGAGCATTTTGTGTGTTATAGACTAAGAGTAATTCTATAACTATTAATGTAATTGGTAGGCACAATAGATCCCAATACCCTCAAAACGACCAAATATGGCTACTGGGTATTAAAAATTGCAGTTGTAGAAAAAGTTAGTTCTTTGATGATGTTTGACCGGTTTTCCACAAAAACATGATCCATTGGCATTACCTAGCAGGCATTTTCAAAAAAAATTATCTATGCACGAGGACTGCAATAGCTTTTGAATTTGGGGTAACATTGGTTCCCCAACAAAATATAATGGCCCTGTTCATTCTTTATTTACAAAATATTTAATTCAAGCTATCCATTTCGTACCTCATCAAAACACTGCCCAGCCATGGCAAGTGAAGATAAAGGAGTTGATTGGTGGTACAGAATTTGAAAATTGCAGAAAGTAGAGTATTCATTCTCGAAGCTTTTCGTCTGACCTTTTCAAGTAAATCCGTCAGAAAAGCTTCGAGAATGAAAACTCTACTTTCTGCAATTTTAAATTCTGTACCACCAATCAACTCTTCAAATATTTCCAAAGATGGTACAGCGACCAGCAACTGAAGATCCTCAACATGCTGGTCAAAATTCGTGGAAAGATTAGAAGTGCTGTCTCACAAATAGCCTTTCTCAAGGCTTCCATTGGTCAACGAACGCTTCCTAAGTTCTAAAAGTTTCGAATAGAAAACTCATCAGTGCGTCAGACACCAAATATAGGACGTGCATTTATGTACGATGAAATTGAAAAGAGTAAATCACTGATAACTTTCTTGAAAGGCAAGTTGCGTGCATTGTGGCAAGAAGTCAGACAATTCCTGTATTTCTTTGGGTTCATTCCATTCTACAGATATATAGCCACCATTGACGAACGAAAAGAACGAAAACTTTTAATCAAGATTGAACGGAAACTCAAAATTTGAAAATCTTGGCCCTTCTTCCGAATTTGACAACACTGCGAAGATTGAAGCTTATGTTCAAAGACGGTTGCTTTAACTCAAGAAAGAAGGCCTTCTTCCATCCAAGATTTACAGCAGGATTAGACCAACTGGTTCTCAGCGGCCCCGAATGTATGGTTTACCGAAAATTCACAAGCAAGATGTAGCCTTACGTTCTATATTGTCAATGACTGGCTCAGCACAGCATCAATTAGCGCAATGGCTTACGTCAGTTATTGATCCTGTTTTTCACTTTATTTCACCCACTATATTTCCAATTCCTTTACTTTTGCTGACAAAGTCAAAACTTTTAACTTTCCTCTGTTTGTCTTTCTTTGCTCCTATGACGTCTGTAGCCTTTTTACTAATGTTCCACTCGCAGAAACCATTGAAATCTGCGCTGATGCTCTGTATAATGGCGAGCTTACTCCGCCTCCTTTTCCTCATGCAGTTTTTGTTGAGCTGATGCAAACGGCTACTTCCTCCATTGAATTTAGTTTCAACAATATAATGCACCGACAGATTGATGGCATTGCTATGGGTTCACTTCTTGGCCCATCTCTTGCCAACATTTTTGTCGAATATTACGAAGCTTTGCTTTTCAAAAGAGTCGACAAACCTCTTATGTATTATCGATACGATGATGATACTTTTGCAGTTTTTAACAACGAAGACAAATGTAGTGAGTTTTTCTCCCACATAATTCTCTCCATCCATTGCTTCGTTTTACTTTTGAAAAGGAATGCAATCGGACTTTGCCCTTTCTTGACGTCCTGGTAGAAATGAATGATCACGAATTTGTTACATCTATCTACAAAAAGCCGACTTTCACTGGCCAATACATTTGCTGGAACTCTTTTTGCCACATGAAACGGAAGACCAATTTGATTTCAACTCTTGTCCACAGAGCTCTAGTCATCTGTTCGAAATCTACTCTTCAAATGAACTTTCCAATATTCGATCAATCCTTATCAACAACGGTTACCCTGAAGCTGTAATCAACACTGTTATAACCAAGAAAATAAATCAGTTTTGCAGACCAACGCAATTAGGTCCGAAGAAATGCCTAGTTTATCTTCACTTGCCATGGCTGGGCAGTGTTTCGATGAGGTACGAAATGCAAATTAAAACAGCCGTCAGACGCTGTTACTTTGAGGTTGAACCAAGCATTGTCTACACCACCAAACAACTTCTGCCTGCAAAAGGATCTACTACCCGCTTTACATCAAAGCAACATTGTTTACCAATTTCTGTGCCACTCCAATAATCGGTACGTGGGTCGTACTTCTGAAAGGCTACAACAGAGGATTAAGCAGCACGTGCCTAAAACTATTCTTCAGGAGGATATTTCTCAGGACCGAAGCACATTGGCCAGCTCTTGCAATCAATTAGAAGCTTTAAAGCTGAAATTTCCTTTTTTGCTATAGGACAACATCTTTTACAAGACCCTACATGCGCACGTGAATATAATGATAACGAATTTTCTGTTCTTTTCACCTTTCCACCCTTGAAGCCACTTGCATCAAAACGTCAAAACCAAATTTATGCAAACAAAAGGAATTCATTCATGGTCTAAAAATCACACATTAGTTTCCACTCCTTCTGTTGGTTGCTTCTTTCACCAATCACGATAGAGCTTTTCCCTTTTTTTTCTTTTTCGTCAACTGTGTCTCTATATAAGTGACTCACTTCACCTTTTCACTCTATTTTTGACAGATTCTCTGAAAAAGTGTTAGATGAAAAGCTTCGAGAATGAATACTCTACTTCCTGATTAATCAAGCATAATTCAAAAACTAAGCTTTGCATACAAATCAAAGTTACTACATGTCATTAGCAGCTGTTTCGGTCAAGTGTAAAATTTTCAGCCAAAATATTTAGAAACACAGGAACAATGAGGGCATACAAAACTCGATGCCAGACGTTGACTTAAAATTCAGTTGCTACAGCTTTAATCGAAAAGATGGTCAATATGGTCTCCATCCTTGGAATCAAACAATCGAAATCTGTTTTTCCAGGAAGATATAAACTTATAAATTTCATCAACTGATATTTCATCCTGTGTTTTAAAAGTCTTCGTGCGTTGACAACTGCGAATCAAAGTCTCTCATGCAAAAAAGTTTTAAATGTGCAGTTTTGCTGCGATATTGACATGACTATGCAAGGCAGAGCAGAGTGAGGAATTTGTAAATCTAAACTCTCGTTTATAAAGTAGCATCTGGCATTGCATATTTTGATCTGAAGTTTTTATTTTCTCATTATTCTCGTGTTTACGAATATTTTTGACTGAAAATTTCACCTATTAACCAAAACTAGTATGACATGACATGCACCAAATTAAATTTGTATACAAAGCTTAGTTTTTAAGTTATTGTTGATCAAACAAGGTTATCACTTTTTTCTTTTTACCCGATATAAAACTAATGGAAATGGTAAACGCAGTAGTTCTACATAATTTTGAACTTCCTAAAACTTGAGTGCTGGTGATCACAAGATTGCAATATTTAGCAAAACTACTCCCTTTCAAAATTTCAAAAAATCTTACAAGCAACCAATAGTTATTGACTAGGAATGTGTGGAGTTTCATGCCGAGTCAAGTTGATAAAAAGCAAACTAATGCTTTTATGATAAACCTAATTGTTTCCTTCCAATTAATACAGGAATAAACATGCTTTTGTACTGTATTTAGCAACTAAGTATTCTATTCAAACAACATATGATTTGAATCTTGAAAGCTATTTCTTTTGAAAGATATATTGCACGCAAAATTTGACATAACCTATATTTCTTACTGATGTATAAATAACAGTTTCAAAATATTGAAGCATTTTTGTTTGACTTTGTTCGAACATACTCCTACAAACAAAATCCTTTTTCTCTTCTAGTGAACGCTTTTTTCTTTTTCGTCATTTGAGCTTTATTTTGAGCTTTATGCAGGAAGATGCATATACACTGCGTTAGCGCTCATGCTCGGTTTGCATGTCTTCATTTAGACTGGGCCACCACGACAGGTAGACTACTTGGTCCCACCATCTGTTTGCCACACGAAGATGGAGGCATCCCATTAAGTGCCTTGCCTAAGGACACAACAAGCAAGCTTGCCGGCTTGTTCTTCACACTATCCCTATTTTGCTGAGCTCCAAGCAGGGAAGCTGTGAATATTATTTTTTAAAGTCTTCTGGTATGACTCGACTTGGGGAATGAGCCCCCAGGTCTACCGACTACGAATCAGACGTTCTAACCATTACACCATCGTGTCGGTAACGCTTTTTTAACACGATATAAATAACTAGCAATAAAAAAGGTATTAGCTGTTTATCCACGGTTACATACGCGCCGACAGCATAATGTTTTCTGCAATTCTTATTAAACTGTTTCCGCATTCGTCAAAATAGAGCATATTTATCTTACGTCTTACGATCTTTACAATTATCAAAACGTAGGTTTGCTATAACGTGCACTAATCCATGATGGCTGAAATAGCTGAAAATACAGGTCTTCTTGATGAGCTAGATGACCACAACAAGCACATGGATTTGTGCTGAGAACGGTACACATCTACGAGACACAGAACATCAACATTGTCATTCATTTTACACAGGTCAATTGGCACCCATTCATCTGGATTTTACTTCTTTTTCTCAGGTCTCTTCTTGCACGTTCGTTAGTATGCTTGACAACCAAGCTTCTGGCCTAAAGATCATCACTGTCATGCTCAGAGGAATCTTAACTGTCATTTTCTCTCACACTACTGACAGTCAGTTCATCTTCTGCACTTGTAATGTGGCTGTTAACAGCAGAAGAAGCCTCATCATATCTTTCAAACAAAGATTGGTCATCGTCAGAATCTTTGCTCTCAATGGCCTCTTTATTGTCAGAGTTGTCTTCTAAATCAGACCAAGCTGCCACTTTTCTAGCGGCTGTTGCTGCATCCAATAGCCTTTTTGCAATTGTTTTTTGATTTTTTTTCTTTCTTCAGGATCTTCTACTTATTAATAATGAACTCTTCGATCTTGCTTTCTTTTTTCTAAATCTTCTAGTTGTTTGTCATAAACATTTTTATTTTGCTTCACACAATACGATAAGCGAGGTGATTAAGTATTTTTTATATTAATCGATTTAATTTATTGTTAGTGATATTTTACACTTAATTGCTGAGAAAATAAGTTGCTATTCAAAACAAGTTACATTAATATCTAACATGGATCTCAAGAGACCCTTTAAGTTTTTCTTTTAAAACTTTAATAACTATATTATCGGTGGAATATTTAAAAAATTATAAATGTGAAATGGAAGAAGAGCAAATACTTTCAAAATACTGGAAGTTACACAGAAGGTAGCCGCAATTTCAACAGATATGAGAAAAAACAGAAGACTCGGATCGCTAGCGACACACATAGGCGTTTAACTAGAAAATAAATATATTAAACACATACTTTTGAGCTGTTTTTACGCATGCCGTGCAACATTAGTGTCATTTAAATGCGAACTGCAAAGTTATTAGGGTGAAAAGTTATATCACATTGCTTTGCAGCACCCTGTATTGATTGACATAAGTACATCAGTATAAATTGCAATATAATAACTGACTCGTCACATTCGTTTTGCCGCAACAACAGAAAATGGATTCCCTCACCAGCCAAGAAACAGATGAATGAATCACATGAACAATTTACCTTGGTCAAGGATTTAAACACAACTAGTTAAGTTAGCAAATAAAGTTGCAGAGCGTCGAGTAAAAACGACCATTAGCAACAAATGATTTTGCGTTGAGTTACAACTAGCCGGCTCTGCCGGCGTCGCCTGCAGGGCACCCATATGGAATTTTGGGGTTGAGAATATCGGTTCAGTCGGCTACACCGGCTTCATTTAATAAATAACTATTTTTGACAAAAGCATTAATCGTTACACGGGGAAGAGTATCTTTTTAGAAAAGTGAAGAAATGCAAAAACATTTGGGGGTTGCACAAAGCCGATTTTCCCAAACCTTTTGCAGCTTGTGGCCACGTGCTATTTGCTTTGTTTTCGTCATGTGCTTACTTTGAAAGGGGGCTTGCTTGCAGTTGAAGCAGGTAACAATTCCACTAACTTTTTGTACTTTTAAACATGTAGTATTTAAATTGATCTTGGTTTCGAAGTGATTGATTAGTATACAGAAAAAGGAGGAGGCATAGTAAGGGGTTGCTCCATGTGTATTGAGACCCTAGCAAAGTCTTATTTATCTTGAAATCACAATAAGCGTCCTTAAACTTAACGCACTTTTATCGGTAATATTTACTGGGGCGTCAAATCATATCAAAGTTGTGGTAGAGTGCCAAGATGATCAATATGTATTTTCAGAATTAAGCCATTATGTTGGGACCTCCATTTACAACTTTTTCTTGAGTGTAGGTGTATTTGTATGAACTAACGTTTCTGACTGCGCGCATGTAGCTTGGTCCTGGCATAACCGCAAACATGCATAAAGAAAACTAATCCAAAACGGAACACTCATAGTTATTAAAATAGCACGTCCCCCAATGTTACTGTCAAAATTAACAGTATCAAATCAGCTGGCTGCGCCAGCTTTACCCAATTGTAAAGAAAATGTTTTCAGCATTTAGATAATATGTAGCTCGACACTACATGTAAAATGTTGTTGCAAATTAGAAACAGGACTATCTTTATTCCCGCTCCTCTTCATTTAGAGGGATCACCAAATGCTTTGCATGAAGTTGGCTACATATTAAAGCTTTTAGAGACTTCATTTTTTGATGAATCTTTTTCAATTCTTTGATGGGTAATGCCAAAATCCATGCTATCAAGAAAGTATAGACAAAATGTAGCAAAGTAGTTATCTTTTGCACAAATTGCAATTTTGTTAAATAGATGCTAAAAAATTATGAGAATTTTTAAGTGGTAAGCTACATTTCATAAACGTTTAGAGACTTCATTTTTTTAATCAAGGTTTTTGAAAACGTAGACTCATAATACGAATGAATCATGCTTGTAAGGAAAAGTAGTCATAATGTACCAAAAAACAAACTTTGCCTAACAACTGCTGGTTTGTTAGGTCAAGTAGGATAATTGTTCAACTAAAAATGGAACATGACATACGGAACCGACTTTTAATCAGCTATTATAAACTAATCCTTAGCCCTAAGTAATAGGAGTCACATATTGCTGGAAAGCAAATTTACTAAGCTTTCTAAGGACTGTAATTGCTTGCATCTTATGATAAGTTTTATGTACTAAATATACTGGCTTTCACTCCGTTTACTACTTTTTGGAAAGATACTAGTGAAAGAGTTTTACATTTTTAGTATAAAAATATATAAAAAGGACACATAATATATACCATCGGAATTACCTGAAATTACCTTTAATTTGTTTAAAGAAGTTTGAAAAGTGGTTGAGAAATGAGGTCACAAATCAGTTTCTAAATAAACTGATTTTGTTAAAAGCATGCAATTTTAGGAAAAGCCATCATAAATATTATGATATCTGCTAGCAAAAGACTATTAATCGTATCAGACGGCATTATGACATCACAAAGCTAGTGTTAAGCATGCTAGCGCAAAGGAGTAGAAGGATGCTTCAAAGACATAAAATACTTAAATAAAGAATAGCTCGTGGCATTGTCAAATGAGCATAAATTGTTTTTGAGTTGTTTTTATTGAAAACATGTTATTAATATATCCTTAAAACTCGTTTAATCGCGTTTCTACAATCAGGAGTTGTTAAGAAAATGTTTCAAAAAAACTCTGCAATTAAGCATTGATTGTCACGTCATCTTTGATTCCAAAAGAAAAAAAAATTTGAAGACAATAGGTTGGGCGCTAGCTTTTGTTTGAGCACAAAACGGTTAAGCTTTGTCAAGAAATGTAAGTAAAAACATAATTTGATTATGAAGTCATAATGGCGTCACAAATTCCCTTATGACATCTAATCCGAGGTGGTGTTCAATCTTGTCAAGTTTGATGTTTGTACTTCCAGTAATTTCGAAGGAGTATCGCTTTTTAGACAAAATTGTGCTTTTTATGATAGATGCAACTTTTACGTTGCTGCATTGTTATGCCATTCAATAAGACACTGTACAATAATGGTCATTGTTTGCCGTATTACCAAACAATGATTATACTGAAAGTAATACCAAGCAGTTCAAGCAGAAGATGAAATATGGATGCTATGAATCAGTTTTAGAAGCTTATGTTTATAGCAACTGTTGCTGTTGTGGGAGTCTGAAGGACAAAAACACAATATAGCAAAATTTTACAGTTAAAACAACAATATCCTTTACTACAGAATAAAACAACACGAATTTATAATCACAGTTTTGAGAACAAACAAATAAACCAAACATTGTGCTCAATAATCAGTTTACAAGATATAACCAGGCAAGCATTTTGCATTAGTTATCAATGTTGCTTCAACAAAAATTTTCTGATATGTTTCATGAGTTGTTTTTGACGTATTTTATCATGTCATTGTTATATTTAGATGAAAAGGTTGGTGTTACATGATCTTTCATTGAACAATGAATCAATTGCTGGGATTGCATCGTGTGCTGATAAAACAGAAGAACTGGGGCTTTATGCTCGTGACCTCCCAATGCATGGTTGGGAGATTCTATCAAGTGCCATAAACAATCGACCAACGACTGTGAGTTGACAAAGTAACTCAATTGTTATTGAATAGAATAGGTGTTTTGCCATCATCTGGTGAATAGTTGAGTTTAAGTTGCAAAAATGAAAACAGCTATAGAAATGTACAGACAAATCCGGTTAATTGCATGATATGTTTTATTGCATAAGAATTGTAAATCCCAAACCTTAGCCTATCTTTTTCTAAGAAAATTAGTCTGGTTAATTGCATATTGGCTTATTGCATAATCCGTTTAATGGCATAGAAATAAAAGCTGTTTATTCGATTTGCCAAAGTGTTAGTTGCAAAATCAAGTGACAACAATCAGTTTTCGGAAAGATTTTTGGCATTCTTGAAAGACAAACGGCAATTACGGGAGCAGTGGCAGCATGTAGTGCACTGTAAAAAATGCTGCAAGATTTCTTTGATCAATTTCAGGCGGCATCTTTCACTTTTGCAAAATTTGATCTTGCAGCATCGTAGAATTCTGTGATCAGGCAGAGGATTTTTTTTGCGAGCACAAATTTGCATGTGTATTTTGCAATGTTGGTCTTTGACGTGAGTGGAAAAGTTCCATTTGGGAGCAATGACATCGAGAAAGAAAGCGCAGTCAATTCAATTCTCATTACCCCATCAAAAAATAAAGAAGTATCAAACACTCTTGATACAATTTGGCGACGTTTGCAATGTGAAAGCACAGCAATGGATACATTTTTTCGCTAAGAAAAACAATTACAAGAGAACATGCAAAACAACATCAAACAGACTACTGTTGCGCAGTATTTTGCGTGGTTGGAACAAAGTTAAGTTTAACTAAACAACACTTTGTCTTCTGCAGTAGTCAATTTGTGTGTTTATACTAATTATGGATAAACGCATAATTTGCTTAATCGCATAAAACAGCTTGGCAAATTGACTATGCAATTAGCCGAATTTGCCTGCAACTTTTAATCCAAGTTTCTTAAAAATAGTGAGGCATCTCGAAAATAAATTTAAATCAAACGCATTTATGGGTCATGGACTTTAAAACCCGGCCACTCTGCTGCATTTACTTTATATTACAAACGTGTAATTATGGGGTTTAGTCAACTGCAGTGTTCGCATGATCATGGTAGTGATTTGTTGGTTAGAGCATTCATTTTGCATTCTGAGGAATTATGTTTAATTCCGTTGTCGATTCATGCCAATAATATTTAAAAACAGTGTTTACTGATTTACTACTTGGCATTCACCAATAGAACTAATCTGGTGAATGAAATGTAAAGTGTACAGAATTTACTGCATGCACATTGACATATGTTGAAAGGATGTTGCAATTATAATATCACCAACACAACAGCATAATACCTTAATTTATCTACCACTGATGAGACTGCATGTGAATTAATGCACTGCAGCGATAAAAAAATATATATGCATTTCATTGTTGTGATAAAGCTTTAACCCTATTTGGCCCGGGGGGGGGGGGGGGGGGCGTCGATTCGACCCACAGCAAATTAAAACTGTTGTAACTTAGCGACCGCTTGAGATAAATGTTTGAAACTTTTTGACTTTTCCTAAAATTTATCTGGCTTCTGGTTGGTCATAAACTGACAAAGATATTCACTGTAGTTTTGACTTAAACATAGCAATTTCGAAACCCACTTGGGCAAATTTCTTCATTGATTGCTTTTATATAATAAAGAAAAATAGGAGAAAGAGCGCACACGCAAAACCGTGACGAGCTACGTAAACCACAGAACTTGTTTGAAGTGAAGCATTGACTGTAAAACTGTATGGTTTCTCAGAAATCTTTCTTCTCAAAACTTTTTCGCTGTGAATAGCAACTCTTAATTTGACAAGCCAAAAACATCAAAGTGTTTTCAGATACACGGCTATTTTGTAACTTTTAGTTAAATAAATAATATCTTCTTGACACTAGACCATAGAATACCAATAAAGTAATGCAAGAAAATATTTCGTAATTTTGATATTTGACAAATGCAACAAAGCAAAAAGAATTGTTTTCAAGCGCAAAGCCAGAAAATAAATTTGGCGGCGTGATAATATAGTTTGCGCTTTTCATAATGATTTGTAATGTTGTTACCAATTAAAATTGGGGATTGGCTGGTGGGAGAGCAACGAGCGCACTTGCAATTTTTATTGAATGGAAAATATGCAGTGGTAGATTAAGGGACGCAGGGGTGACGGTTAGCAAAATTTAATTTAGGAGTTCTATAAAACTTGATTTCCGTTGCTTTACGAGTAAGCTGTTAGTAATTAATTAAATACCGAATTTTTATCAGCAAATACAAATCCAAAACGCAAGAAGCCAATCGTGAATCACAAAATTAAATTTTTTTAAGGGGAGAAGGAACTGTGAAATATTTCCTGAGTTTGTGACCAACACCAAAATATTTTTCTGTTGACCGCGTGACAAAAGCAATGTGTTTGTATTCTACATCTACACATTTCCAAAAGCAAATGAAGATTTTTTTCCGTGTTCTTTTATCTACTTTTATAAAGACGCCTCTGGTAAAAGCATTACGTTTCCTGCTGCATGGCCGAGCAGAACGGCATTTGCATTGAAGTTGACGTTTAAAGTTCAAACTACAGCTTGCGTCAACTGTCACAACATTATAAGATTGAATGCTGACTCAAATATCGTCTTGTCATTTCCATTCTTCTAAACCAGAGGATGGGCAAACTTTTTAGTTGGAGGGTAGCATTGACCATTCAAGAGTTAGCCGAGGGCCGCATCGACCATTCAAGAATTCGCCGAGGGCCAATGCATAAAATCTGGTAATAGCTGTATGCAATGCAAGAGCTTGCAATAGCTTAAAATCTTGCAATAACTTCTTGCAAAGACGTATTGCAGGGCTTTGATAATGATGGCGTCCAAAAACAAAGATCATCGCTCTTTATTTGGACGGAAAATGCGTCAGTTCAAACTAAGAATTGCGTAGCGGATCTTTCAATGATGGCTTCTATCGTTTTTGGCTCTTCAATACGGCAAGTGCGGCCAACCCTTTCTTATTGAATTGAATTCATGGAAGTTTGTATAAGTTTGGAGGGCCGCACAAAATGCTCTGGCGGGTTATTATGGGGGAGAGGATAAAAAATAGGCTACGTAGGTCTATGGTTGTAGCACAAACTTGATAATAAAACAAATTAAAGTTTACAATCGTTTGATATAATAGGCGTTTTGTAGCAAATCCAAAACTTATGTTTGCCGGAGGACTTTTTTCATATGACTGGTCACATTCACACGCAGACTTGGACAACAAAATATGCGTGATTCTAGTTGGCTGATTCGGTGAATTGCAGCCAAAAGTCGCTAATTCTAATCTAATTTGAAAAATTCCTAATTGCAATTCTAATCTCATTTCGAAAAAGTTCCTGACCGAAGAGTCGGGTGTGAAAAATAAAAAGATCTTTTATGTTAGGGATCAGAATCACCTTCGAAAGTATTGGCACTGATTGGAATGATTTACATGCGAGGCTTACTAGGACAAGCACATCAAAGCACTAATGCGATGTTCCATGAAATTTTTGGCAATCCAGTTTTTAGTGCAGCTAAGTCAAGGAACAGATTTAAAATTTTGATTGCCCACATATTACTTGATCATCATACAACGCGTCCTACTCCTTAGCAATACGATAGATTTGCAGCTTTTTGCAAAATTTTTGAAGAATTTAACAAAAACTGTGGGAAATTTCTAGTTCCTAATGATTGTTTGTCGCTGAATGATACTTTTTATTCTACAAGAACACAAATCAGTTTCAAACAATTTAATCCGAGCAAACCAGCCAAGTATGGAATGCTGTATAAATCAATCAATTCTTTTCGCTATCCATTTACCTTTTCAACTGTTGTGTATTCTGATAAGCCAAAAGCAGAGCCGACATCTTACTACACTCCTGGGATGTCACAAACAGTAAAATATCTAATTCAAAATTTGGAATGCCACACAAATTTAGTGGCAAGAAGCATATTATATGACAGAGTGTATACTTCAATACCAATGGCGCTGTGGCTGCTTGACCGCGGAAAAACTTCTGTAGGAACTTTACAATCAAATCGAAAAACAATTCCAGCCGAAATTAGAGAAATCAAAGACCGAGAAACAAACTCATACGAGATTTATTGGGAAAAGAATATCGTCATATTAAATCTGCACTCGTATGTAGTAAAAGCAAAAAGTGAACAGTGCCACCGCTACTTGCAACTACAAAAGATGACAACAAAAGCAAGCCCGCTATTTACAAACTATACAACTTTTCAAAAGGCGAAACAGACATCATTGACCAAAACAATGGGGTACTACAGTTGTACATCGAAATCAAAGCGCTGGACTATGAATGCATTTTGATACGTTTTGAACACATGTCGAGTGAACGCTAGCACGATATATGCAATGAACAATGATCTGCAGCCTCGAAACATAAAATCTGTAGATTTCGGATTTAATCTAGCTATGTTTTTGATTCGCCCACATATAGCACGACCAACTTTAATTGGTATAAAGTCTTCTGTGGTTCGAAAAATTGAGATAGTGCTGGGGAAAAAAATATCCTCCAAAATATAAAAACGTTAAGTGGCTTTTTTCCTCATCAAAGTCAAAAACGAAGGCGATACGATGCATGTATCAGTAAGACTAAAAGGAAAACGATCAAAAGAAAAGAAAAACAAAATTTGTAAGCAATTGAGCCAGGGCCAAAAATGCGCAAAGCCTTTGTGCAATAAGCGTCTTATTCGCATTTGAGATTTCTTCTTGCAAGATTAAAATGTTGTTAGGCTTACACTTACGGATAAAATTGCACTGCCGTAGATTTTTTGAAGCATACAAGCGTATTGCTGCTTTTGACGATGATATATGTATTGTTGATATTACCCGTAAATTTAATGTAGTGTTCCCGTATTTTCATATTAGACGATAAATTATAATTATAAGCAGAAACAGCATGACTGCGTACTAGCTAATCCAGGAATAGCCTATTTTGTTTCACATTTGTAATGTATTCTGTTAATTGCAAGAGATTTTTTAATTAATAGCTCTAAATTCAGTAACGCCTCAAAGCACAAGTTACGATGATAAAGCTCAAATTGGTGACATTATAATTGATCCCAGTGGGATATAAAATTGTAAGGACCGTATAAATATCATATAACGCCTCCAGAAGGAAACAAAACTGCCGTATTGGTGTTATCATAGTGAGAGGGATAAAAGATAGGCTACATAGACATATCGTTGTAGGACAAACTTGCTATTAAAAAGAATTAAAGTTTGCAATCATTCGATGTCACAGGTTTTTGTAGCAAATCCAAAACTTAAGTTTGCTTGAGCACTTTTTTATGCAACTCGTTACATACGCAGACTTGGACAACTGATTAATTCTAGCTGGCTAATTCGGTAAATTACAGCAAAAAGTCGCTAATTCTGATTTAAAAAAACTAAAAGTCTCTTATTGTAGTGTAATATAAAAATCCCTAATTTCAAGTCTAATCTAATTTTAGAAAAGTTCCTGACCGTAGAGTCGAATCTGAAAAATGACCAGAACCTTTTTTTATTATTTGCAAAAAGTTTGGCCGAAAATCAAAATCGAAATTAGGTGATCTCCAAAAAGAAAAAAGGTCTTCACAATGATTTGATGGCAAAAATGAAAAAGTCTTAGAATTGTCGCAAATACAAAGTGGTTTTGCGAAGATGTTTAAATGGCATCAAAATTCGCTTGGTAATTAAAATTTCAAACTAATTCCAGAAAAACTGGAAAGCTCAAATTCTAATTCCGATTCCACTTAATTTGTGATAATCAGAAAAGCTCTCATGTTATTCTATCCTAATTTGAGAAAAGCATTAATGCTCTATATCTAAGTTTAATTTAATTTGAAAATGCTAAAAAAATTCTAATCGTCTAAGTCTGCACACAAGGATGGGAGGGGCTTACAAAAACGTCGTATTGCTTCGCATAAGGGAGAGGAAAGAATAAAAGAGCCATATGATTCGTGAGCATTCCTTAATTTGAATGAGATTTATGTCTTGATCAATAAAAATATTTATGCTTGATGAGCAAGCATAGCTTGCATTTTTTGTCTAAATGAAAAAAGTAATAATTTCATAAAGCTAAGAAATTTTTGTCGTTGAAATGCTATTTCACACCCTGTTTCACATTTAGAAACAGTCATTTCAAATTACAAAAATCTAGCTGAAATATGGCGTATGGCGAGTAGTCCAACATAAAAAATGTTATACAAACATCACGGCTGGTAACTTTCTCGTAAAAAGCAAAATGGCAAATTGATGACAAGTTGTTGAACTTTTTACCTGGTAGCTGACATTGATAAATTTCGCTTAGGCGATTGCACAACCACAACGTCGAAGAGTAAACACTACGAAAAAAGAAAATTCGCCGGCTGTTTCTTTATTTTAAATTCAGTCAAAAATCGAAAATTGAACGCTGTGCATTTAATTTGCAATAGCTTGAACCCTATTAATCTGATCATAACCAAAAGTATATAATTGGATTGAAAAATAAATTCTGCATCTATCTGAGCAAAAATGGAATCGCTATTGTGAGCGGTTCAAAAGTTATTAGCTGCCAAAGTGTTGGGTCGAATCGACCCCCCCCCCTCCCCCGGACATAGAAAGCAAAAAAAGCCCGGCCTTAATAGGGTTAATGACAATATTATTACCTTAAGCTCATTCATAATCAAAACCATGCCCACAACAAATGCAATGATGCTCATGGCCAGACAATCGAATAATATTTCAAGGAAAATGAGGTCAGAAAAAAACGACTTTTAGTTTTTGATCATTTTATCAATGATGATTGCGCTATATGTCTCAATTTATATATGAAGACGAAGAAAGCTTCATGGCATGATTTCAAAATGCAAAGTCGGTTACATTAGTTTTCTCAAAGCAAGCATTTGTGTTCAAATGTCGAAAAAATGGTTCAACTTGCACAATTGATGGGGTCAGATGAACTGAGGGTAAGGGTCAGTTGAGCCATCAATAATATACGGCAAACATCACAAAAGTACAGTGTATTAACATCAAAAAGTAACAAATAAACAGATGACAAAACAATATTAAACATCGAGCAAAGTTTTATTATGTCAGTCCTCACAGTATCATCATTTAGGCTTTCAACATCAAGCTACTCTAATCTATCGACCCATCGTTTGAAAGTACATGTCAATAATTAGCGATTGTATGTTTTTGTTTATTTTGTTGCTATTGAATCGGGAAGTAAGGGAGCAATATCTGATTCATGAAACGAAAAGAAAGTATTCTGGTATCCCGTTTCTGCTGCAGAGAATTGATGAAATGAAAATATTGCTTTAATGAGGAATGATAACAGAAAAAATATAAATAAACAACAAAACGTAACCTTTTTGAACATATGAGATAATAAACTTGAAAATAGGTTTTTGACATTTATTGTCAACACTACAAAAGTTGGCAATAAATTACAAAATCTAAAATTAGTGGTGCAGATCTAGTAGCAAAATAAATGAAATTTGGCCCTGTTTTATTGTTCTCTGGTAATTTCTTTTTCATAAAAAAAGAGAATAGTTTCTCCGAAAGGAAAACGTATGGAGGTCTAAAACCGTTACAAACAAGCTATAAAACATATATTTATTTAACCTCTCTGTATCAGTCAACTTTATAATAAGCTTACTGGTATAAAAACAATTTGTCAATTTTATTATACAGCACTTCAAAACTCAAAAGTTTCATGCAAAACGGGCGTAGGCTGTTGCTATTTACTTAAAAAAGGTACCTGTATCCCGGTGGTCCCCCTGGCTTTGCCACTGCTTTGCGGTGATGGTGAATAAGGACCTACGAATGTGGTTAAATAAACACCACATACTTTTGAACAACTATGACTGATTAATAACGTGGAATGATTGCAGCATCAGCCCAGTTTTCAAAACGGTCTGCGGCATCGAAAATATTTGGAATCCGTCGTTTAGATTTTCAAAATCTACAAGTCATTTTATAACGGCTTGTGATAACGAGTGTTGAAAGGTTTGCTTAATCCAACTGGATGCCCATATTATTTTCAGTTTTCCATAAAACCACTATGCTTTGCTTGATTGGATTTACAATGAATCAATGAGAGCAACTTCAATCAGATTTGAAGTAAAATAGACTAAAATTATATGTCGCGCAACTTACTTTGCCACAGACAATTCGCATTTTCATTTCCCGACAATCGAATCATTGAACCTAGCACCAGCAGACAAAACGTGAAACGATATTCAATATAGTAATGCAAAAGACTAGCGATGCACTTAGCAAACTGCAGACAGTGACACTGTTTTGACCTATCAGGTCTCTTCAGTACAGCTGGTGACCGACAAGAAGCTATAGGCTTGTAATAAAGCATAGATTAGACCGTAACTTTTGTGGGACCTATATTAGGTCCACTGTGGTGGATCGTCTGTCAGTATTCTGCCAAGCAGTATTACTCGTGATTGAGTGAAACCGTGAAATGATCATTCGTGAAACTCGTCATATTCAATATCTTGTGTCAATGACAAGTTAATGCACAGGGAGCGACTTTACTAACCATGCACTATTAGTGACATGACGGCTAATAGGCGAAAAACTAGTGGCGCTACCACAACTCGTTGCTGCAGTTTACAAGATGTAACACTAGCGTTGCTGCTACTTCAACGATAGTGCGCTAGTGGCTAGAACTCTTAGTAATTTAAGTTTATGGTCTACAAACTTTATTTTTGGCTTGTTTAATATAAACAACAATCGAGGGAAAATAATGGAAATTAACAGGTCACTAGATCAACAGCGTTTGTGAAATCATTTGGTGAAATCACTGCCCGTCAGGATTCCAGACCTATAAAACAGACAGATGCATATTCTATTATAATCTTCTCTACAAGAAGATTACAATAGAATATGTATCTGTCTGTTTTATAGATCTGGAATCCTGACGGCCAGTGATTTTACCAAATGAAAAAACACCGAGTTTTCTTCCAAAACAGTAGCAATCAAATATATTCTGAACTTCGGAAAAAAAAACACCGGTTTTCTCTTCCAAAACAGAAGCAATCAAAATATATTCTGAACTTCACGTTCAGTTTTAATGCTGTAGCTCTCCAGTTCTTCTTCCAGCACGGCTTGTGAAGAGTAAAAATGAAAAGATCACTCACTGCAGGAAGCTCCAAAATATTCCTGGCTACTTGCGAAACACAAGCGCGGAATCATCCACCTCAATCAAGAATGACATGTTACAGAGACAACATTATAAACCCAAAGGTTGTCCCCCGTTTTCGGTTGAGCTAATAAGGTATGCACTATTACTTCGTTATACATTTGCCCAATGCTACAAATATTTGCTAAACCATTTCCCACTACCTTTTTTTTCCACATTATACTGGCTCAAACAAGGTGGCTTAGATGCCCTAAAAGCACTTAAAGTTCTTCAAAGTGCAGGCAAGATTTCAAATGATATAACTAAAATGGCAGATAAAATCTATCTACTGTACAAAAATCGTAGCAATATCATTCAGGAGAATATGTTAGAGCTAATGCAGACGGGAACCCATACAAAGGAGTTTTGGTGGTTATGATAGTGGGTTTGAAAAAGTCAATTTTTGTTGTTGTATATAGGTTTCCTGAAACTTCAATTACGGGTGAATGGATTGGTTCCAAACTGGATTACTGTCTTACATGTCTGGCCAAAGAAGAATTTAAAGTTCGTAGATTGGTTACAGATAACCATAGCGAAAATGTTACAACTTTTCCAATTTTGATCAACAAATATCCATCTGATAATCCACTCTGCATTCAGCATCCTGATAACGTGACAAACACATATTTGTTTTTTGACAACATCCAACTCATGAAGAGTATTTGCAACAATCTATTAAATGCAAGTAAATTTGTTTTCCCGGAATTTTCTCTGCAAATAATGAAGGACAGAGAATTTACTTCTGTTGTTGGCTACCTGTGTTGGTCTGATTTGCATGCAGTTTGTGACGGGGGTGTAGCCCTACAAGCAAATTTGCGGAAAGCCCCTAAACTAACATTTGCAGAGCTGCACCCTGATACCAAAAAACAAAACGTTGCTTTGGCTTTGGCGGTGTTTCATGAAACTCCAATTGCAGCTGTAAAAAGTTATTTTCCGCAACGGAAAGATGTAGCAGATTTTTTGGCTTTAATAAACTCGTGGCGGACTATCATTATGGCAAGAACTCAATATTGTAACAATTCCCTTGCAAATGCTTTTGTCGCTGGAGATGGAAAAACTGAATTTTTTATTTGCAAACTGGCTAAAAACATGGTCTCGAACAAGTTGTAGTCTGTTTTCTTTTTCGAAGCAAACTTTTGATGCATTGATTCAAACTTCGATAGCTCAATCAAGCCTGGTTAGTGAACTCTATGCCGAGGGATTAACATTTGTAATTCCCAGAAAATTTCAAAGCGATCCACTCGAAAATCACTTTGCTCAATATCGGCAATGAGTGGAGGTAGATTTCTGGTCAGTTTACGAGAAGTGGAATCTTGTGAAAAGATTTTACTGATTCGATCTCTAATTAGAGAAGACATAAACTTTTGGGAAGAAGATATTCAAATCAAAAAGTCAGTATCACAGAACTTTCTTCAATACATTGCAGATGAGGATGTTGAGCTATCGTCTGTAATTTTGAAAGAAGATAGTGAAGAGATTGCCTAGATCATTGCTGGATGCCCAGCAAAAAAATTGATTAAGCAATTAAAATGTAGCGAATGTAAGACGATCTTGATAGAAACTGGCACCGAAATCCCGTATTTTAATTATTGTCCCTTGGAGGATTAACAACATCATCGCCAGCTTTGGCCAACATTTTCTGTAGAGGTTTTGCTGTTTTAGATGCAGCAGACTCCGTCATTTAGCAGCATCCAAAAATCCCAGCCAGATGTGCTGCTGCATATGTACTCAGCAAACAATTAAACGAAATCAATGTTGGGTGTGACGATCATCATGTAGAACAGTGCAAAAAGTTTGCTATCAAAATCATGGAAAAGCTTTTTCAATAATAAACGAAAAATTTCATCTGACCAAGTCAGAAAAGATATGATAGCTGCATTTAAGAAACGACAACAATGTAAAATCAGTTGATATTGTGTCCATTGCACTGTAAGTAATTGTAACTGTGAGTTTGCAATTTTTATCAATAACGCAGTAACTTTGCTTTATTATGTTGATAGTTTACTTATACAAGTATTGGTACGAATTCTTTAACATTATTGTAGATGCTTTTGCTGTAGCACTGTAAAATATATTAGCTTGTGGGTCAAACATTTTGTCATTACTTCTTACTTGGATATTACTTGTAATAGGTATTTTGATTACTTTCAATACAGCAATTCTTTTGTACCCTGGAAAATGCAGCTTTTATATTCAAATTGACAGAACTGAATACTTGTTTTCATTTCTAACTTTGCAGTTAATTCGACCCGCGTGTCTATTGAATTATATTTGGTGGATGTGCGAAATGAATTTGCACTAGACGCTTTACGCACATTTACTACGCAATGTGATTGTTCGCTCAGAAAAAGTGTCTGGTGATTAGAAACCGCTGCTAGAATGTGACTGATTCGGCCGTATTCTTTAAGTAGGCCATACCTCAGCACACAATAGCATGTGAGGGAGTACTAAACCATATATTCGACAGATAGTTCCAAATCGCTCTTGTCGAACTTTTGTTGCTTCGGATAGGTTTTGGCGAACCTGCTCGGCCTTTACTTCTGCTATCGTCCAGATTTTTTGCCGTGCACTGACAGGGCTCGATTTTCAATTTGCTTTCAGCAAGTCCAAATTTGAATTACTGTCAGTGAATTTTTGTAGAACTCTCTCGCAAATGCACACACCACAGTCTTGTTTTGTTCAGTTATACCTTAACTAGCAAAATCCTTTGTCTTTTCTAGTAAACGTTTTTTTACGCAGTATGAATAACCTGGCAGTAAAAAATATTACCCCTTGAAAAGTGAACTTATCAAACGTTAAACACATTACTTTGAGTTGCTTCTACGTATGCTGTGTAACATTCGAGCCATTTAAACACAAACTGGAAAAATTATTAGAGTGAAAAGAGATATCAAATTGTTTTGCAACACTCTGTGCTCGTTGATATAGCTACATTCACGTAGTATAAATTGCAATAAAATAATTGACTCGTCGTATTCATTTTGCCGCAACAACAGAAAACATCACTTTGACGGCCAACAACCAGATGAATGAATCACGAGAGCGATTTGGCTTGGTCAAGGATTTGAACACAATTAGTTAAGCCAGCGGATGAACTTGCAGAGCGCCAAATAATAACAACCACTAACAACAAATCATGGTGCATTTACTAGAATGCAACTTTTGCGGGGCTACTTTGTTATGCCATTCAATAAGACACTACAGTAATGTTCATTGTTTGCCACGTATCACCGAACAATTATTGTATTGAAAGTAATACCAAGCAGTTCAAGTGGAAGGTGAAATATGAACAATACAAATTAGTTCTAGAAACTTATGCTTATGACCACTGTTTTTGTTTGGGAGTCTGGAGGGTTAAAACACGATACAGCAAAATTTTATGCTTGATCAACTATACACTTTAGTACAGAATAAAACTGCACGGATCTGTAATCACAGTTTCAAGAACAGACAAATAATTCAAATTAAACATTGTGCTCAATAATCCGTTTACAAGATATAACAAGGCAAGCATTTTGTAATAGTAATCAATTTCGTTTTGACAAAATAACTATCAGTCGCACAGCAAATTGTTATATTGTATACTAATTAAAAATTGAATATTATTAGTTTTACGTATAATCTAGTATGCTTCATCAGTTGTTTGACGTGTTTCATCATTGTATTTAGATGAAAAAATTGTGGTTAGTTGGTTCATTAAACGATGAATCAATTACTGGGATTGCATTGTGTGTTGATAAAATAGAGGAACTTAGGTTTAATGCTGGTGATGTCACAATGCATAGTTGGGAGATTCTATCAACCGCCATTAACAGTCGACCGACTACGGTGAGTTGACGGACAACCTAGTTATTATTGAATAGAATGTGTTTTAATGTTATTTTGGTGAATAGTTGAGTTTTATGTTGCATATATCAATGTAACGTACTTTTATTACTAATATAATTTTTAAGACCTTTATTTGAGTTAGACTCTAATCAATTAAAACACAGCACATTCAAATCAAAATAAAATAGAATAGGTTTTTAATAATTCTCGACTTACTCACAAAATAACCGACTTTTAAACAAACTGCTTCTGCGACTTCAACTCAGTTACTTGTAATGGATAGTTTAAATTACGCAACATAAATGCATTTAATTACACAAAACACCTCTTAGCTATACCTGCTATCTTACATCTTACATGAGCAATCTGGCACAAGCGAAATTACGTAATTGAATTGGAGTGGTTCTGGTTTCAAGTTCTGGGTTTAATTCTTAGAAGTGTGGGCCATATATAATATACAACATTCTTCCCCACCAGATAAAATAAAACATAAAGCATACGTATATTATGCTTTAACAAATGATTCAGGGCATTCGACGTTACAAAATATTACAGTTAACAGTCATTGGTACTTCTGTCTGTTAGGATTTTCCTACCCTCTGAGAGCGTTTCGGCTTAGATTGAGGGAAATCAGGGGACACCTCGAGGCCACATCCGTTCACAGATAAACACTATACTTTTCACGTTGTTTTGGGGAATTAATAATGTGATATCATTATGGGCATCGCCAGTCACATCATCATTAGGGATACTTGGAGTTGGTGCGCGCTCTTTTTTATTTTGCCCACATTCGACATTATCCATTATCCATATTGTCAGCATCAGTTGATTGCTGATACAATGATTCCTGTGGCAGCAGTTCACCAGCTGTAACTAAGTACTTAGCTGCAACCGTGTCCTCTGCCCCATTTGGGTATCTGACGTGAGTGTATTGGAGATTATCTTCAATCAATTCGACTTCTTGCACAAGCCATGTTGGTAAGGCAGCTCCGTTTGTAGAACGTCGTTGATAGTTGAAAAGTCTTTAATGAGGCGTACAGTTGGTGGCCGTACATAACAAAGACCGGATTGAGTGGAGAACGTCATCTAAAACAAACTGCCAATAAGTAGTAGAACGTTTTCTTGATCTCAAGATCAGCGTAATTGTTTTCCATAGCGTACTGTTGAGCCGCTCGACTTGCCCATTGCCAGCAGGGTTGTAACTAGTTGTGCGACTTGTGGCAATTCCTTTCTGCTGCAAAAGCATTTTTGGTTCTCAGCTCATAAACAAAGAGCCGCAGTCGGAGTGACGGTAGGAAGGCATTCCAAAAATTGAAAAAAGATCACGCTGATTTGAAATTACAGACTGAACTTTGACGCTCTTTAAAGGGACCAAACTACAAACCTGGGAAATCCAATTTCTGCTACACAGCAGTTGGCTTTGGGTCGAAGCAAAAGTTACAAACAGAGAAAAGGCTCTGAACCAAGTGAACCATAACTTAATAAATAACTTAAACAAATACTTAAACTGATTGATGCTTGGTAGAAGATCTTTAAATTCTAGACTCAGTCTTTCAAATGGCTGAGTAGCTTTGATTAAGTGAGATCAGTTTGAGCATACTGTGGCTTTAATTCGCTACACGCTTTACATGCTCAGGCCATCGACGTAATCTCATCAACAGATAAGGGTAGATTTTGATTTAGCAAAATAAAGC
This sequence comes from Trididemnum clinides, assembly GCA_963675345.1. Taxonomy (NCBI): domain Eukaryota; kingdom Metazoa; phylum Chordata; class Ascidiacea; order Aplousobranchia; family Didemnidae; genus Trididemnum; species Trididemnum clinides. Next base: position 32,439,739 of record OY776294.1, on the reverse strand, counting down.
ATACGAGTTACACCCGGATGGCTCAAATCTTCATGAAGTTTGTAAAGCTTGCCCACGGTCAAATTTATACACCTAATTCTTGAAAGGGTGTCAGCTGGAATGTTTTTGGCTCCACATCTGTAAAATATATCTAAATTGTATGTTGATAATTCATCTCTCCATCGTATGATTTTGTCATTCTTTATATTTTGAATCAAACATATAGAACACAGAGCGTTGGTCTGTGATCAAAGTAAAATGTATACCCGTAAGGTAATCTTTACAGTTACACACTGTCTCAATAATGGCAGCAGCCTCTTTTTCTACGGCAGAGTGGTTCTGTTCAATTTTACTCAATGTTCTTGAGAAAAAGGCAATTGGTCGACTTTTTTGACCCAAAGTAGCGGCTAAAACAAACTTTGACGCATTTATTTCGACTTGAAATGGAGCTGTTTCATCAACTGCATGAACAACAAGACAATTCAATGTCATTTTTTAATTAATAAAACGCTTACAAAACTTTGTTAATCAATGAAAAACTTGTGTTCTGAACTACTGGTTTTATTTTTGCTGAAAAATCTCGTATTCATTGCGAGTAGTACGCAAACATTTCTAAAGTCCGCTTTTGGGTGGCCATATCGTTTAAGGGTGGCAAATTTTTAAGCACTTGTAGTTTTGGAAAATCAAGCCTGATTTCCTCTTCAATAGCCACATAAGCCAACAACTCTGTCTTTTTTGGTTTATGATAGGTTTATGGTATCTACTTTGTAGAAAAAAATACAGACTTGTCTCTATTCAGAGTGAGATTTTTACGAGGAGCTGTATCCAAGAATTTTTTTAGATTTTTATCATGATGCTCTTGGTCGTTTCCACATTTAGTTACGTCATCGAGGTAGGCAAAGGTGTCCGTCAGTTCTTCAGCTATAAAGCTATCAATGGTGCGTTGAAATGCTGATACCCCGTTAATAACTCCAAAGGAAATTCTGCAGAACGGTTAGAGTCGACCATTAGCCTCAGAAGCATCGTACTTTTTGTCACTGTTTTGCAGAGTCACCTGATGATATACACTTTTAATTTCTATAGCACTATAAACGGGATATTGGGCATTAGTGTTGACCCTTTCATTTAGGTTCGGTAGCGGAAAAGCGTCGAGAAAAGTCAATAACTAATCTTTTCTTGCGCTGCTCTTTCCTTGTTACCACAACTTGTGCTCTCCACAAAGAATTGCTTGATTCTATTATTTCTTCAGAAAGAATATAGAGGTTGCTAGTTGCTAATTAGCATTTTCAAGCAGATCTCCTATTAAGAGGGATCTGCCTCCAGCATCACGCAAGGTAAAATAGAAAAATTTTTTCTTCAGAAAGCAAATGTTCTACTTCCTCTGCAATAAACTTAATCTTCAGCACTGCGCCAACAAAATTTTGTGATGATGGGTTTACAGTTTGGATCAAGATTTTCAAAGAGCGGTGTTGGTGGCACGTTTAGCGTTGTAAGGTTGCAGATTTTCCATGGATTTCGATTTTGTTATAATTTCGTTTGAACAAAATACCTATTACTTGCAGAGCAAATTCTCATATTGTATGCTAATTAAAAAGTAAATAATATTGGTTTACCTATTTTTTAATATCTTTCATGAGTTGTTTGACGTGTTTTATCATTTCGTTGTTATATTTAGATGAAAAAATTGTGGTTAAATGATTATTCATTAAACAATGAAGCAATTACTGGAATTGCATCGTGTGTTGATAAAATAGAGGAATTGCAGTTATATGCTCGTAACATTACTATGCATGGTTGGGAGAGTCTGTTAACTGCCATAAACAATCGGCCAAATGCGGTGAGTTGACAAAATGAATCATTTGTTATGAAATAGAATGTGTTTTAACATCATTTAGGTGAATAGTTGAGTTTTATGTTGCATGTTATATAACAACAGTTATCAAACTATAATTTAGAATCCAATTTTGGTTTGAAATTGGTAAAGTGATTTATTGAGTTATAAAGACAATCTACGTTCTTTATATGCGTGGTCACATGAATGACGTGGTTATTTCACAAAGTAATAGTATTGCAAATAATAAAAGCCTCCATCCCATAATTTGATGAGACCATCCCTGGACGCGTTTCATCCTTTCGAACTCATCGGCGGGGCCTGTCCCGTCATCATCAAAAACCAAAATCCCATATTTGCAATAATATGAATACTGTAGTATCATTCTATTGCAAATTCCTTTGCACACATCACGCGCATAGCGCATGTTATCACTTTGTTATGGGGATTCCATCTGTATCGAAGATGCAGTGTACCACTCAAAGAGTTTTTAGTAAAGCGCGTAGATTGCCTTTATAACTCAATAAATCGATATATGATATGGTTATGGTGATCACGTGCTATGTTCATAGAGGTAAGAGTTTTAAATAGATCTCGTTTGCTATAAACTTTTTGAGTGGTACACTGCAAATTGGTGAAGCGTTTTGAAAATGATTGGAATCAAACGCATTTTTGGGTCACGGACACTAAAATACGGGGCAGTAGGCTGCATTTGTTTTCTACTGCAAACGCGTAGTTGTTTTGTTTAGTCAAATGCGATGTTTGCTTCATCAGGAGTGTAATATAGCGATTATAGCATTCGTTTTGCATTTGGTAAAATTTTGTTCAATTCTGTCGTCGATTCATGCCAATGAATTTAAAAACAATGTTTACTGATTTACTACTTGGCACTCAGCAATAGAGCTAATCTGGTGAATAAAACGTAAATCGTTCAAAATTTACTGATTATACATTGAAATATGTCCTGGCATTGAAATGGTGTTGCAATCGTAATAGCACCAACAAAACAGCATAATATTTTAATTTATCCATCTCTGCTCAAACTGTATATGCATTAATGTGCTACAGCGATAAGAAATTTAAATAACTGTTATCATTGTGATGATGTTTCAATGACTAAATTACCATCTTATGCTCATCCGTATTCCAGACCAGGGCTACAACTGACAACTAATACAATCATGCTCATGGCCAGACAGTCATATAAAACATTGGGATAGATGAGGTCAGATGAACCAATTTGCTCAATGCAGGTTGACAGCATTTAATGTCAGATCGGAAGTAAAATCGTTCAGATAAGGCTGTGGTTCTCAAAGAGTGCCCCCCAGAAAAGGTCTAGGTGCATCCCAAACCACTCTTGAAAAATGTATGCAAAGATGAAAGACAAATGTACTTCATTACTGACCCAGAATGCTGTTGATCTCCAAGCAAAAAAGATCTTTTTCTGGTTTTCTGTAAAGTCTTTCACTTTTACTTCACGTTCGGCTTTTAATTTTACTTCACATTTGCACAGCGTGCATTGACCTCACCTCTGTCAACCAGGGTGCTGACCTATTTTGCGTTTTTAGAAGAACACCTATCTTTTCGCAAATTTATCAACAGCTCAAACGGATTCTCAATACCGGCACTGTAATTACGATATTATGAAATATGGTGTGCCTGCAATTATTTGTAGCAAAGAAAGTGCGCCCAAACTGTAAAAAGTTTGAGAATAGCTGAGATAATACATTTACGTGACTTGCCTTGTCGTTTTTAATTTTCTCGCTGAAAATTCTGTTTCGATCACTAACTGCTTTATATCCGTACAGATTGCTGGTTCCAGGTGCTTTTCTGTCGATGTGTCTTTTCCGTTAATACCGTGCTAATTTGAAGATTGCCTTTAAAAAAGTAGCTTCTGAGATTTGCTCAGCTATTGCTTCCATAATATATCATCTAAAACTGAAGCTCAAATTGTTCTTTTTCTCACTCAAGGCATTTTAATTTTAAGCTAAACAGCTTTTACACTACAGTATGCATCTAAAATGCCAATAATCACTAAATAAATTAAAGGTTTTTTATGAGTCTCAGTAATCGCACAAATACATAAACTCTTTTAAAAGATGAAAAAAACGTGTAAGTAACGGGTCAGTTCAAACATGCTTCAACTGGTCGTTTGAATTCTGGTTCTACTGGGACCTTGCTAATGCTACTAGTTCCTGACATAATTACCCAGATGTCATTAATGGTTCAGTCGATTTAAGCTGTGCAAATCAAAGCTGCAGCACTTCCTACTAGTGCACATCCAGTAATGGATTAACTGCTAAATTAAGTATTGTTTTAGAAAAAAATTAAGCTTCTATTTTTTCACTATTTTATGGCAAAATTACATTTTTCTCTTCAATTAGCACACAGTATCGCTGAAATCTGATTTGAAAACATAATGGCGATATTACCTTCAGTCTAGTGCTGTTTGCGCAAACACTAATTAATACTTTAAATATAATACAGGGACGGCATTGGTTCAATTGACCTCATTTCTCCTAATGAAAGTTTGTGATTGAATTTTTGATTGAAAAGCACAAGCAAACAAATGAATGATGACGTGAAGTTATTCGTGAAATAACTGATATATTCACTACACATAAAGTAGACTTCCAACGTCGTTATTGACAAATGACATGGCTGAACAGAAAATGGATTCATTTCATTGCGATCTAGCAGTTATTCAACAGCAGTGCTCGCCATATTGATTTAAATCTATGTGCTGTGCGACAAAAAACGATAACAAAGATTCAAATAATGACGCAACTGATAACAGCATGATACAAATGATCAGTTGAAAATGCATAAAAGCAATGGCCAACTTAATGGAGTTTATAGGATAATTGGATCGCAAAAACGAGTATCGTGAGCCGCATGTTACGCATGCTTTCTTCTTACCAATGCTAGATCGTTAAGAGATGTTATCGCGAATGCCTTTGCAATGATGGCGAGTGAGGTAGACCCACTGCTGATTTAGTTTAATGCTAAATGCTTTTGCAAGTTGGCACTGTTTTTGGTAGTTTTGAACAGCTATGGATGATTGATAAGTTTAAATGACTGCAGCAGCAGCTCAGTTTTTAAAAGGTTTGTAAAATTGAAATTGTTAGGAATCCATTATTTAGATGTTCGGAATAAATGAGTCATTTCATAACGACATGTTGTAATGCATACTGAAAGTTTTTCTTGATCCTACGGGATGCCCAAATTATTTTTAGTATTCTACTTCACCATCATATTTTGTTTGATTTGATTTTCAATGGAATAGTTAGAGCAATTTTAATCAGAATTTAACCCTGCACCGGTACCATGGGGTTAATATGACCCCAGGCTTATATGATAGGCTAAATAATCCAAACCTTGAAATTATAAGGTTTCCTCTCGCTTTGTATTTTCTTTGTAGGTTCTTGTTAACTCATTCCATTCGTGCAATCTTAATTTCAATGTTGCCATTTTTGCAAATTTCAAATTTTATTGTTTAGGGTTATATTGACCCCATAGTACAGCTTAGATTACAAATATATCCGATTTTCTTTTACAAAAGATTTCGTAATATTTCAGTTATTTTTGGTGGAAAATGAATAATTAGGTCCAGAAGACAAAAACTTGTCATTGAAGCAAGTGATGAAAAAATTATCTGAGACAGATCATAGGATTAGCAGTAAAAATGAAGATGACATTGAAGATAAATTGAGGTGGTATGAAAGTGAACCCGAGCTTGATGCCTCTTCATACACAAATAGAAAAACAGATGAAAGTAATACAGAACTTTAAGATGAAGATTTTTCGGTTAGTCAAGAAGTTCGAGGAAAAAATGAATATTTATGGAAAATGGAACCAAAGACTGCAAGAAGAACGCCAAGGTGAAATATTGTCATAGGCGCAACCAGTCCAAAGTGTAAAGGACGTGAGGCAGACATGCAATGGAATCGTTTGAGCTGTTTTTTAATAATTCTATGCTATCAGAGATTGTAACTTGGACAAATCAAAAAATTGAAAACATGAGAGAGGCATACACAAACAGATGTAGATTGACAAACAACACAAATGATATGGAAGTCCAAGCTCTTATAGGAATTCTGCTATTCTTGGGTATTACAGAATTCCAAAGAAAGTACACCAAGCGTCTGGGCCACTGATTGTAGAGGAAAGCCAATATGCAACGTAGCGATAACCCAGAAGTATTTTCTTTTTCATTTACATTGTCTACGCTTTGACGATTTCACAAGAAGAGACCAGCGAGTAGCCATTGACAAATTAGCATTTGCTCGTGGAGTCTAAAAAAGATTTTTTACAGCATGTGAAGAAAACAATACACCAGGAATTGGTTGCACAGTTGATAAAACTCTGCTTGGATTCTGAGGGAGATGTGGTTTCAGGTTATACATCTCGAACAAGCCAAGCAAACACGGGATCAAGGTGTATGTTCTTGCTGCCAGTCAATTATCTTGCTCGGTTAATTCCAAAATATGTGCAGGAACATTTACCCATACACCAGGATTACCTGTACCAACATAACAGGTTCTAGATTTGATTCATCCAATTATAGGTACAAACAGAAACACTACCCCTGACAATTATTACACGTCTGTTTCTCTGGTAAAAGAACTGAAATCCAACAAAGTTACTCTAGTAGGCACAATGAAAAAGAACAAATAATGCATTATTTTTACCTTTTATCAAAGCTAATGCAGGCGCAATTTAGTATACATTTGACTGTGCCAGCGATTTCACTTTGCTGTCAATTGCTCCGAAGAAAGAGTAGTGTTTTTTGTCTACTAGGCATGCATCTAGAAGCCAGGACCCTGATACCGGGATAGAGGAAATCAATGTGTTTTATAACCATGAAAAAGGCGGTGTCGTCAGTGATCATCAAATGAGCGCTCTGTATACAACAGCAAGGAAGACAAATCGTTGGCCAACAAGAGTTTTCTGCGGGATCGTAGACAGTTCTGCTCTCAATGCATTTATCATTTTCACTCATAATGTACCTGGCTTTGGGGAAAATAGTAAAGACAATTGACTAAAATTTTTGAAAAACTATTCATATCGTTGATTGTTCCTCAAGCTAAGTGCAAATTGGTGACACCTCTAACACCTAGGTTGTAAAACAAATCATTTGCAGCTGTTGAATTTTACCAGATGCATCTCCAACTGTTCAAAACATCACCCAGCATCATCTATCAGAACGCAAGAGATGCATCCTTTGTCTTAGAACAAAGGACAAAAGTACAGAGTCAGCTGCAGTAGATGTCATAACACCACTTGCGAAGAACACAGTAAGATGATCCGTAATTAGTGTCAGAAGTAAAATATTCATGTATTGTGCACTCCACTACATTTTTCAAACAATAAACACAGATTAATAACAAATGAGTTTTTCTACTGGTGTCTAAAAGTATTTTCAGTTGTGGGGGCATATTGAACCCAAAGGTGCTGCTAACGTGATTTTTTTTATGATACCAGAGAAGGATAAAGTAAAAATAAACACTAAAGATTAGAGTCAAAAGCATTATTTTAGCTATATTGCATTGGGCGGCAGCTTCTGACCCATGCGGTTGCGAGTCTCCTAACGCTTAGCTTGCATGCTGGGCAACATTAGATTCATTTAAACGGATTCTCTGCAATTTATTTACTTATTTGAATTTAGCTTTATGGTATTTTATTACATCACATTGTTTTGCAAAACCCTCTGTTTGTTTATACAGCTACATTAGTATAAATTGTTATAAAATAACTGACTCCTTGCATTCGTTTTGTTGCAGCAACAAAAAATAGATCACCTTGCCAGCCAATAACCAGGTGATTGAATTACATGAGCGATTTGGCTTAGTCAAGGATTCAAATACAATTCGTAAAGCTAGCGGAGAATGTTGCAGAGTGCGGAGTAATAACGACCACAAACAAATGATTGTGTATTATACCAAATTTACCATGGCTGCTTTGTTATGCCATTTAATAAATCATGGTACAGTGATGTTCATTTTTAGCCGATATTACCACACAATGATTGTATTGAAAATAATATCAAGCAGTTCAAACAGAAGGTGAACATAAACGATACAAATCAGTTCTAGAAGCTTATGTTTAGGGCCACTGTCATTGTTTTGCGAGTCTGGAGGGTTAAATCACGATACAGCAAAACTTTATGCTTGATCAACTATACACTTTACTATGGAACAAAACTGCACGGATCTGTAATCACAGTTTCAAGAACAGACAAATAATTCAAATTAAACATTGTGCTCAATAATCCGTTTTACAAAGTATAACAACGAAATCACCTTGTAATACTTCTCAGTTTCGTTTTAACAAAATAACTATCAGTTGCATTGCAAATTGTTATATTGTATACTAATTAAAAAGTAAATATTATTGGTTTACCTATTTTTTAATGCTGTATGTTTCATGAGTTGCTTGACGTATTTTATCATTCCGTTGTTATATTTAGATGAAAAGGTTGGAGTTGTATGGTCCATTAAACGATGAAGCAATTACTGGAATTGCATCGTGTGTTGATAAAATAGAGGAATTGCAGTTTTGTGCTTGTAACATTACTATGCATGGTTGGGAGATTCTATCAACGGCCATAAACAATCGGCCAACGGCGGTGAGTTGACGGAGTAACTTAGTTATCATTGAATACAATGTGTTTTAATATTACTATGTTAAACAGATGAGTTTTATGTTACGTATATAAGCAACAGTTATCCAAACATAACTTAGAATCCAATTTTCGTCAAAATAGGTAAAGTCAAATCAAATGCAGTGTTCGCTTCATCAGGAGTGTAATATAGTGATTATAGCATTCGTTTTGCATTTGGTAAAGGTTTGTTCTTCATTGGCATGAATCGACGACAGAATTGAACAAAATTTGGTAAAATTTTGTTCAATTCTGTCGTCGATTCATGCCAATGAATTTAAAAACAATGTTTACTGATTTACTACTTGGTGCTTAGCAATAGAGCTAATCTGGTGAATAAAACGTAAATCGTTCAAAATTTACTGATTATACATTGAAATATGTCCTGGCATTGAAATGGTGTTGCAATCGTAATAGCACCAACAAAACAGCATAATATTTTAATTTATCCATCTCTGCTCAAACTGTATATGCATTAATGTGCGGTTGCAACGATGAAAAAGTCTAAATACCTTTGATTGTTGTGACAACGCTTTGTAGACTAAATTACTTGGTTAAACTTATGCGTATTCTATACCAGGGCCACAACATACAAATGCAACGAATTTATGGCCAGACAGTCGAGTAGTGCATGATGAAATTTTTGTGATTGAATTTTTTATTGAAAGCACACGAAAACAATTGAATCATGATGTGAAGTTTTTCATGAAACAACGAATATTTTCACGACTCATAGAGTGGTTTTTGAATGTCATCTTTGACAAATGACAGAGCTGAGCAGTTTCTGTATCAGATTTATTTTCCCACGAGCTAACGATTACTTAACAGCAGGGCTCACGGCATTGATCTCAAACTGATTGCTCTGTGATATAAACGATGACAAAGATTCCAATAATGACGTAACAGACAACAGAATCTTAGGAATGATCACTTGAAAATACATGAAAATAATGGCCAACCTGATGGAGTTTGTAGTGTAGTCGGGTCACATAAACGAGTATCGTAGGCTGTATGTTACACGTGCTCAGTTTTAACTAAGGTTAGACTGTTAACAGATTTTACCGCAGAAGCATTTGCAGTGAGGACCTACAGATGTGATTAAATACCGAATATTTTTGCGAGTGGACATTGTTTTTTTATAGTTTTGAACAACTATATCTGGTTCTTGATTCGGAATGTCTGCATAGTCAGGCCAGTTTTCAAAACGGTCCGTCAAATCGAAATCATTAGGAATCCATTATTTAGATGTTAGGAATCTATAAATCGTTTCGTGTCGGTAAGTGGTAATGCATACTGAAAGATTTGCTTCTTCCAACAGGATGTCCAAAGTATTTTTAGTTTTTTACGTAGCCACCATATTTTGTTTGATTAGATTTACTATAAAACAATGGGAACAAATTTAATCAGATTTTAAGTAAAATAAGCAAAAATATTATGATGCTCAGTTTACTTTGCTACAAACTTTTCGCATTTTTACTGCCAGACAATAAAATCATTACAACTATGCACTAGAAGACAGAAATAAGAAATGATATTCAACAATGAAAATTTGTTAACGTACAGATAACCACTTCACCAGTTGTGTACAATTACGGAGGCTAACAGGTGAAAAAGTAGCGACGCCACTGGAACTCGCTACCACACTTTAAAAGATGCAACGCTAGCGCTTCCGCTACTTCGAAAGTAGTGCGTAAATGGCCAGCTTTCTTGTTGGGTTTAATCCACGGTCTTTAAGTGTTGTTTTAGGCATCTCTTATTTAAGCAAAATTGAAGAATAATCAGTCAACAATTATTGATCACTAGATCAACATCAAGTGTAAAATCGTGGTCACAAAATATGCAATCGAATCTATGAAGGAAAATAGTGCTCTATTAAGCCAATCGGGTAATTGGATTCTATGCATTTGGATGGAAGAATAGCTCTTTTCCTCTATTGCGGGACCATGGTAATGAAGTGCAGCACAAGCATTTTGTGTCACAAATATTATTACGAAAGGGGTTCCGTCAAAACACAAATGGACCTATCAACCAATAATATATTTTTCATTGTCATCTCTTATTTTGTGTCCCCATACTAATTGAATAGGATCAATATAATTTGGGAATGATTGAATGCTTGTGTGTAAGACCAATCTTAATTGAAAGTTGTCCACGATTATCGGTTTGTGATGGCTAAAGCCGGCACAGCCATCTGAATCGATATTTCTTACCAAATAAGTAAATAATAGCTCCACCAGCCAACCGAGCTTCTATGTGGTTGTTTAAAGGTTTGCAAGTAGTGAATACAATTGACATACCTGCTGTACATTTTAATAAGTAAAGTAAAAAGGGGAGAGTAAAAAACTTGATCCGGAGTAAATTTTCAGCTCTCGGCGTCCTTCACGTAAATATAAATTACAAGATACACACACATGTTAAACAATTTAGCTCTTTTTGTGTGAATGAATCGAGCCACCACCGGCGACACAGACAACTTCAAGGCGATATGAGAAGTCCTCCCAAATGCGCCTTTGCATGTCGAGGTCCACCGAGTTGATTGCAGCTGTAATTGAAATTTTTACTGTAATCGATATTTTCTGGAAGCTTTGGAACATAAGCTTTGTCTTTAACATGCCCCTACAAGAAAATGTCGCACACAGTGAGATCTAGATGATTTCATTTTTCAACAAGATAGAGCACCACCAGGCATCTCGGGGTTTGAGCTTATGTGAATAAAAACGTGCTTCAGCGATAAATTGATTAGAGAGGTGCTAAAACCTTGCTCTCTGCGCTTGGCCTGCCAGATTCTTGTACTTCATTGTGTGCGACATTTTATTGTGGGGGTATGTTTAAGACAAGGCCTATGTTCATCGATTCCCAAAAAAATATCGATGACATGAAAAATCGAATAACAGCTGCAATCAACATCGTGGACCACGACATGCAGAGGCTTATTTGGGAGAAATTATCCTATCGGCTTGAAGTGGTCCATGCTGCTGGTGGTTGCCAGATTGAGCAGTTCCAAAACATAAAGTAAAACTTGAATGTATGTAGAATACATGTGTCCAAGATATAGTTTTGTAATGTATTTCGTTTTTTCAAATATCGTGCCATTGAACGCTTTTTTAAGAATTTATGTAACAAAACACCAAATTAGAAGCGATTGATCAGTTTAGGTTTAGAGAAAGGTTAAACGATTGCAATCGACATGTTGGCCGCCCCTGTTCTTCACCTATGTACCAATGACCGTTGATCGACTAGTTAGTGTAGTTGTGGGTTCAAATCCACTAACGGCAATAAATTTGGCACGCTAAGAGTAAAAAATTAATTGGTAATTTTCATCAATAATTCTGTGGATATAGTTCTGTATCTGGTTGACTCGTCATTCTATTATTTTCTGTATTTTGGTGACAAATGATGAAAGTGCTGTAGCATTGCAACATCACGAGATTAATTTGCATTGCATTACTGACTGACGAAAAACAGCTGTTGCTTGAGAGAATCTAATCTCTTTGTCCACGGAATATTGAAACTAAAGTGCTTTGGGAAATAAATGGCATTTGAAAAACATAACCTTCAAAAATTGCAATTCTAGTACTTTTTTATGAAAATTTTTGTGTATGAAAATTTAAAGTGACAATATCAAACGGAAATTGAAATTAGCGTTTAACTTAGTTTCCGTATAACTAAGACATGGATACTAGTATTCATACATAAATATTTGTACATAGTCTGAACAACTCTGGTTTATGAAAATTATTATAGGCGAAGATAGAAAATTGCAAACCTTTCACCTCATTGGTAAAGCGACATACGAGTGAAAAAGACATTGACAATTTATTAAACAAAGGCTGAATATGCAAGAAAACAATAATTAGTATACCACCCAACCAATTTTGATGAGACCATTCCTGGACGCGTTTCGTCCTTTTGGACTCATCAGCAGGGCTTGTCCCATCACAAGCAAAAGTAACCCACTCAATAACGTTATCCTTAAACTAGCAATGCACACACAGAAGTACTAAAACTTCAACCAACGACGTCTTGCGTTGCTTAACGGGGCGAATTGACGAATTGGTTGGTTTGGCTGCATATCCACTGGGAGATCAGTTTACGCAGCTTAGTGGACGACTGATCTGAAAAAGCAGATTAAACTTATTTATAGTTATTTCTCAAGATTTCTTTCTTCACTGTAATTTGTGCTTCTAGCAATATGCCAGCGATCAGCCTCAAAAACAATCGGTCTTAGAAGACCGCAAATATTTTCTGTGCTATTCAAATAAATTTTTGTCTTGAAGTTAAAAGAACTTTTATTTAGAAGAAACCACAATATACGTAAAAAGCGCAAAGCGTTCTATTTACTTCCTCTTGCTACCAAATCAGTTTCTTAATACAAAAATGAAACTTTTGTGTTCTTCAAAATGAAAATAAAATCTTTTTATTGAAGAATTGATTTCAAAACTAATCTGAACAAGGATTGATTGTAAAAATAATCGGCACAAGGAGCAAAAATAACTTTTCTAGTGTTAAAAGCATAATTGTAAATCTTCTATTAAGAAACGTCTGCCGTTCATTTTAACTGCAGTAAGTTTAACCTCTAGTCTGTCGTTGATTTTGACTGCTGTAAGTTTAACCTCTAGTTGAGCATGCGCTGTAGTGTGGTGGTAAGAACGAGAGCTTACCACTCGGTAAACTTCAGTGCGATTACCGTGTAAAGTCATATCAAAACCCCGTTGACCAATGTCGTGATTGATGTCCATCACTAAGAGCACTGTGGTAGATCAAATATGAAAAAGGAATATCAACTTAAGCGCTTAAGGTTTTGCTGGTGTGCGTTTAGCGAAATTGTAGCCGTTGGGTGGCAATTGTGCACTACCAAGAGCAGTTTTAGAGATGGAACCTAACATTTAACGTTTATTTAAGTTTCCACTTATTAAAGCATTGAGTCTCGATTTACAACTTAATACAGCATTAAAAATAAAGATTTGCTAATTTGTGTCACAACTATACGCCAAATTAGGTTTGAACAAATATTAATTCTTCAAACGCCATTTTTAGTCAAAAAAAAACATCCAATTTCAAAGCAATTGATGCCATCGTAGATTTTCCTTTCTGAAAAGACAATTACGCCTAACAACCATGAAATGGCCCTGCAACAACATCGAATGGCCAATGACTGAGTGATGATAACCATCACTCGATATCTAAAAATGTCAATAGCCAGCTCCACTGCATCAACTTATTGCATGTTTGTGCGTGAACTGAAGACCAAAATAAAGTACCATAGGATAAGCGCGACTTGACGTGGTCACGCTGTATAAAAAAAAAGAACAGCGCTGTAATCATAGTAGCAATACTGTGGTATATGACTGTTGATGATGATGCATAGTCTTCTTTCACGTGGTTACTACTCGCCTACAAGTACTTGCTAACTGCATCTAGCCTGACTTTCCAGTATGGCTTCAGGGCCCAACAATTCACAATCAACATGATTTCATCAGCATCATAGTTGTTAGAAAAATACAAACAGCAAATGACACCGTCATTACTTTTTTATTAGTCTTAGCAGCGTATTTGACTTTGTAGTCAAAGCAGGGCTCAAACGAAGACAAAAAAAGAGAAAGTTAAGAGTTCAAAAAGGATAGCCTTGCTTGACAAATGTAACTACACCATCGCTTACGTGCCATTCATCAGGTGAAAAAGAGTCATACCGGAAGTGAGTGTAATCCAATCGCAAAGCAAAGTATCCAGGAAGCCGGAAAGATAAAGAACTGTTGAGGTTCTTTTTTCACTTTCTTTTCTTTTGAGGTTCTTTTTTCACTTTTAGCACAAAAACCAACTGCCTTTTATTGGACAATCTTGTGCGAGTCGGTAGGAAAAAAAATTGGAAAGAGAGGAAGACTGGGAAGAAACTAAAGGAAGGGTTGGTGACAGGGCAGGATAGGAAGTTTATAAACGTGGATCAGGCGTGGAAGAGCTACATTGGCAGGAAGATGGTGGGGTGGATTTTTGTATGCAGAGGAAATATGGGTTGTTGTGTACCTGCTGGAAGACCTCAGAGAAAGACACATGGTGGACAGAGAACCCTCAAGAGTAGCCAAGATTTAGCAGCAAGTGTAGTTCCAAGAGTGAGAGTTGGAAAGGAAGTTAAACTCTGATAAAGAAAGGAAGGAACAACTTGAAATTAACCTTTTGATGAAGGTGCAGCATTGCACAAATCTGCTCCTCCAGGTCACATTGCCAGCGCACACGAAACAGGCAAAAGTAATACCAGGCTGTGGATGAACATTGTTGTTCATCAAAATAAAAAGGCGAGAATGAAAGAGGCAGGAAAATTAAACCAGAAAAGACAGTCAACCGATTTTAGAAAGAATGCGTGCTGCCCTTTAGCGGTCGTTCAGAGGACAGCACTGCAAAATATGTTTGATTTGGGGAGAGCCAGGGTCTTTGAAACTCTTGGGAAAGACAACATCCCTTTCAAACTGATCCGACGGTGTTGAAACCACTTCACCACGTTGAGGTGGCTGTTGACTGGTGAAGACAACGGTTCTTTCGACTAATTTATTCATAAACTTAACCTTTTGCTGCATTTAGTAACCGGGAGCTTCCTCAGAATGCGATATGTAAGTAGTGTAGCATACATATTGTGAAACACAAAAATATCAAGAATACCTATATTATTACACACAAAAAATTATTACAACAAAACAGAAAATTATACAACAACAAAAACCTTACTACATCATGGAACCCGGAGTGAGCACAAGCGTAACGTGCTATCAAGTAAGACATTATTTACTGGCTGTAAACGCATTACAAACAGCAAGAAAATTTTAACCATCAATACGATAAATAACATTTTGTGAAAGATATTTTGGTTTATCAAAAATCTTTCGGCAACGCCACGGCTGCATGCATGTGACTCTGATTTCAGTATTATAGCATCACCTCAATCTGTTCGATGATCAAAGTCCATAACATGTTGATTCAGTGGTAACTTTTAGTGTTGCAAGTCTCAACTGGATTAATGTGCTCTGTTTTTTGGTTCTAACTCTAGGCCCCGTTTTACCTGCATACGCACTTATATAGCATTACAATCCAGGCAAGTAATTTGATTGATCAAACCACGATTTTGTTCAAAATTGTCATCGTCCTTTGTTTCGCAAAACATTACGTCAAAGAAAGATTTAAAACATTTGTAATTATTTAATTTAAAAAATTACGTCAATTTAAGTCACAACGATACCAGTTTGATTTCAATAAAATTTAAAGTCACTCTGATTTTGGCTCAAATTAGTATCAGTATCAAAACACGGTCGTAGCTGTTGAATCATTAAACCACTAAAGAAACAAGAAATGCCTGATACATTAATTTCAGTACTTTACAAATGTTAGCATTGCCAGACAAAAAGGCTCAGCTATTTTTTAATGGAAATTAGTGGTAGACAAAAAGAATAAGATGTGTTTTAAACAACATGAAAAACGAATATCAAATACTTAGTATACGCTCAAAAACACGACCACACCATTTACAAATTATACCATACTGGAGGAGCAAATTTTTTAATTAATAAAATTGACCAATCAGAAACGACCAATAGCCACATGTTCAACACGTCTTTAAGATTGACAAGTGATATCACGGCAAAATAGCTTCCAAGAGTAAAATGCTGTTGACAGCAAAATAGCCACTGCCAAACTAAAACTTCTAAAACCACCTAATTTATAAATTCCAAGATTGTCCCTTGCTACACAACTTCTACCCTTGAAGTGATATGTGTTGCTATCTGTAGTAACGGTTATACCAGTGGTTTACAAACTCTTATTGTCATTTTTAATAGGCTTAAAAAGATCAATATAATTGTAACTTTTAAAACAACGTGATGGAATTAATGCCAGGAAAATGTATGTTTTGAAGATTCGATAATATTAATATTTGTGTTTGACACTTGTCACAATGAAATGCAAGCAAGTAAGCTTGTATGCTGTACGAGCACTATTAATTGGGCCATAAACTTCCAATTTCTTGCAAAGTATAACAATTCACAAGAAGTTTTGGTTACCTCTGAAAAAGTATTTTCAGCAAAGCTAAGTATGAGTCATCAGCAAAGTCAAGCAGCCAAGAACCATTATACAAATCTTGATGGTATTGGTCTTTTCTTAAGCTATTAAGAATATCAACATGGGATAGGTAAGGCTTTTTAAAATGGAAACATATTCAATTTCATCTCACTGACTACTGCTAGTTCCAGTAAGCTGTTGCATGTAATTGGAGTGGGTATTAACTCAAGTAATGAAATAGACTACAAAAATTGTGTAAACCGGTTTTATATATTAAATCACTTCAGAGCTTTTTAACATCAACTAATTTTCAACATCAAAATTGTAGTTTAAACATAAATCAGCAAGTTCTTCACAATTATCTTTAAATAATTGCAAAATATTGACAAAGTCATCCATATCTGCACAGTAACACTGTTTCGACCTATCAGGTCTCTTCAGTGCAGTTGGTGACCGACAAGAAGCTAGAGGCTTTTAATAAAGCATAGCTTAGACCGCCACACTTGCGGGATCTATACTAGATCCACTTGGTGGATGGTCTGTCAGTACTCTGCGAAGCCGTATCACTCGTGAATGAGTGGCGGTTGTCGCAGGTACACTAAGTCTAACAACTGCTAGAACAATAGTGCTGTCACAGCCTAGTGGTCACAAGGTCTTACATGTATAGTAATGCAAGAGGCTAGCGATGCACTTAGCAAAACTGCAGTTTGCAGTTTTGCTAAGTGCATCGCTAGCCTCTTTCATCCATATCTCCTTGACTATTTTCACTAGCAAAACATGCTTTCCTCTAATATTTAAGTACATTATAGCAAACTCATTGACAACTTTGTCATGAATAGGTTTTTTATTCACAGCATCAGCAGCAGTATCATCTTCTCTATATTGCACTCAGGCCAATCATTGTCAGCAACATTTCTCACCACACACTTGCAAAATTTTTACCAAGTGAATGATAACGAAAAATATGCACTTTGAATAATAAGTTTGAGACTGTTTTGAGCAATTTCTCTGCTTACATACCAAATTATCTGCACAATATGAAATACTGTCATGGCTTTAGACATGCAAAAAAAGCATTGTGCGACTACAAAATGTATTGTTACATCCAAGTGGATGAAGAAACATTCCATCTATTGTTTAAGTTGTCCGGTCAGTCCATAAGTCAATCACCGGTAGACTGGTTCAGAATTTTAACCTACCGCACCTGTTGTGTTTCTTTCTAAACTTAAGGAAAAGATAAAACATAGCAAGACCAAAACATAGGTTTACACGTTTTAATTACCTAGCGTCCCGGATCGAAAGCTAATGCAGGAACACATGTTTACAATTGCGATTGCCAACCAGTTGCATTCGTATTCCTTTCCGGATTTAAGAAAATGCTTACAACTGAAGTTTTCTTCTGCTGTGGTTTGGAGGCTGATGTCAAACGGGCACCACGTTGCGGGGAACAATCGACCGTAAAACAAATATCAGTCAAGTCAAACCATGGTTTTCTTATTTCAATAAAAAATTATGGTCAAAACCTAGAATTTTTGTATGGCCTTATTGTCATTTTTGATAGGAAAACCGATGATGTAAAAGAGGAATAAGGAAATAAAAAAACATTAAAAAAATTTATTTGCAACCTTATTATTTTTATGTGAGAACAACAGCGCTATGACATGAGCAAAATGTTATCGTTTTTTCCTTCTCTTAATAGCATTCAGCCTTTTTTGTGGGGAAGTTGCTGATTAAATATGCATGATTTGTTTTACATAAATTATGTGATTTTAACGCATTATTTGGTTACTAATTGTAGCATTACATAAAAAAAAGCTATGATTTTACTGAACTAATTATACGTTAATGTTAAGCAACTTACAATAACGGTGTGTTGCTATTAAGATCTTTTGTCCTAAATTCAATTTTTCTTTTTTAAAGCTGTCAGACTTATCCATATAAACGGCAACTGACTATGATGATCGCATCGTCTTTTCATTGTTCGAGTTTTAATTAAAAGCTTATTGCAAATGACTGTAACCTGGAGTTCAAAATGCTATAAAACACAGATTTTGCTATAAAAATCCCAGTTTTGTTGGTATTCGTCAGGAAGGGCATCCAGAATTTATAGTGCTACGTTGTTCCAGCAAAACGTCTGATTCGAAAGGGAGTGTGAAGTGGTAGACATACACTAAATCAGCACGTCTGAGCCTACGAATTACGGAAAAAAGACGAAAAATCAACAAATGACTGTAGTACAAAGACTTATTTTATTGTAAAGCTCGTTTAGACCTAGCAAATGATAGGACACCGCTAACCTGTATTCAGTAATGAAATTTTATTATCACAAAAGTTATTAATATTATTGCTATTATTATTAACCTATTATACAGGGTGTCCCAAAAAAATGACACCATTTGAGATGCAAATATCTCCAAAAATTATCACTCAAAATCAATGAAACTTGACAGGCATATGAGTTGATATAATGTATTTTAAAAGATATTGTCATTTACGCGTTGTCGGCAGTACAACACACGTGCTTATTGATTTTCAGAAATTCACAGATTTTCAATGTGTGCTCCTTCTGCAACACGGCAAACGTCTGGGCGATAACCGAGTTCATCCCAAACTCGCTGCACTATGTCTTCTGTAACAGTCTCTAACGCTGAAGAAATCCTCTGCTTCAATTCCACTACGTTTGTGGGCAGAGGAGGGACGTAAACCAAACCTTTTACATAGCCCCAAAGAAAAAATCGCAAGGGATCAAGTCAGGTGATCGCGGGGGCCATTTTAGCAAGTAATAAACATAAATAAACGATCACCTGACTTGACCTCTTGCGATTTTTTCTTTGGGGCTATGTAAAAGGTTTGGTTAATTGTTGTTAGTAAGGTTTATGTTGTTAGTAAGTTGCTTCAGTCTTGATCAGAGCGTTGCTTAATTGTTGTTGAGGGCTCAGGTACAATGGCTATCATTCACAACAAATTTTCAATTTTTTGCTCGGTTTAAGCGATGAGTAGAACTGTCTGGCAAGTAGCTACCAGGTTAAATATAGAACAAAAGTAATACCTTTTAGAGGTAGTACCTTCCGACCCTCTTTGTGCATATTGAGTAATTGTAATTTCGTAGGCCCATTCATTTTTTGCCACTATTATAGAAATATGTCGCAAACCATGGCAAGATTGTAGTGAAAGTGGTTAAACATCATTACACAAGCACAATGAAAGATTACTACCCAAGCGCATTGGAGAATCCCGTATGAATCGATTCTAACGCTGACAGCAATTCACTTATTATCGATTTTGTGACCGTGCAAAAAACAATGTTGAGCGTACGATTAACTTCATTTAAGATTGGTAGATCAACATTTAATGTGCGCGTCAATTTGAGATTACGCTCTAAGTAACTAGTTGGATCTAGACGCATTCTTCATCAAAATTATTAGTATGAAGGGCATAGCAATTTATTTCCTGACGACGTGTTGTCTACTATATAACGTTCTCACTTGCTAAAGATTTCATTTTATTAGCAATTTCTCAGGTTTACCTGTGGTTCGGTAGATTTGCGTTTGAATCTTGAGATAATTTCTCAAGAATACTTAAATTTTATTTCAAGAGAGTTAAATCCTCCCCTCCCCATGTTTCTATCCTTAACTATTATCATTCTCAGAGAATTTCGCAACTTTTCAAACTATATTTTAGGCTCAAACTACTGCTTGTGTTTGCCACCGGTTCGCAAATTATAAGCTTATATTGCGTTTTTCCAAACTCTTCATCATCTTGCGCTCAATTAATTCAACTTATTTCATTATTACATATTTTCACAGCTAAATTACTGTTTATTCATCTGAATGCTGTTTCCACGTTACCGGCTGGAAAAAATACAAAACAGTGCGTTATGCTCGTAAAAAATCCGAGTTGTTTTGTTTGACAATATCGAGCAGCGACCAGGCAATCTATAGTTGCAAAGTGTCCTGACATCTTTTGTTTAGATGACACACCTAAGGATCGGATGCAAAAGGAAAATGAAGGATAAAGTAGAAGAAGAGCTGCGTGGAAGCAGAAAGAAGGTGAAAAAGTTTGAAGTTTTTGTAGAGTAACTTGTTGCATTCCTAACAAGAAGATCAAAGAGACAAAGGTCTATTTAAAGAGAGGAGAGGCAACTAGTAACTGATCAATATTTCTTTGTGTGATTGTAAATGTTGTTAATGACAGCACACTTATTTTCATAATAAGCTGATTGAATACTTTTGTGTGATTTGTGTGTAAATATAATCCAATTAATATTTATAATATTTTATCAATGATAGCAGTCTTGTTGTCTTAAACGGTTTATTCAAACAAGAGTTGTTTTGATTAATGTGCATCAAAAATTTTCAATTTAATATGTAAAGCTTCATACATTTGTTTATAATCTGATACCTACCGATGCAGGTAGACAATCAAACACAAAATTAATCTTTACTTCAATTGTTTCATTTTACGCTAGACTGGTAGTTCCCAACCTTTTTGTAGTTACAGACCTCTTTAAAGAAAATGTCAGTGCTGCGGACTCTTACTATTTGTAAAACGATGATGAGGAAATTCTTTTTTGGAAATCAACACATAAAATGTGCACTATTATGAATTTTGTTTATTACCTGTGTGTGAAGATCATTAGCTTTTGGAAAACAAGCTTTTCGTAACCACTAGTGATCCCGCAAGTGGTCGTGACTCACAGTTGGTTTGTTCAAACCATTAATGTTATCAAAATTGAACAAACTGTTCTAATATCCATTGTTTTAAGTTTTATCAAAAGTCTCCAAGCCATTTACTGACCCCAGGTATGGAACCACTGCTAGCGCTAGTTTGAAATAATGTGTTAACCACTTGTAGAATTACTTTACAAATATAAGCATCTGGTCTTTATATCTAAAAATAATTGACTACTCTTCTAACAATATGTGTACTGTAGATCAGTGGTTTCCAATTTGGGATCCTGTGGACTCTTTAAGTATTCGAGAGAAGAATTTAAGGCGTCCGTGTTTGCTTTGATGACTTTTGATAAAATTTAAAAAATCGATTTGCTTGATGGTTTTGCGTACTGTAATTTTTGATGGATAGTACAATTAACTAAGATAAGTAAGTTTGTACTGTACCGTTAAGTACTGTATTGATGGCATTAGTGTTACCGGTACTAGACTACCTGATTCCAATGGCCATGGCGCTTTCCACGACTTTAATGTGCTTTGAAGCACGTGATCAATTTATCGGATAAAGATTTTCAAAGTTTTATGACGCCTATGGTGGAAACAGGGAAAACAAGGCATTGCTAGGAACTCGATAAACGAAGGAAACATGTGGTGGCTACGCACAACGCTACATAATGTTTTTTTAATCAATTGCGTTTTAAAAAGGATAGTTTTGTTTGGAAAAGAAACTTTGCTACGTCGGAAAACAATAAATTTTACTAGTGCTTTCACACATTTCAATTTGCTAGGGTCGGCTTGGCTCACTGAACCGATATTGTTGACTTGTTGTTGGTATCCCTTCTCTTTCTTGGGATGGAAGCAATGTATAAAACGGTTGGTCAAATGCATGCCCGAAACCTAATTAAATTGGACTAGGAAATAGTGGCGGTCTATTTCGGACCAGTCATGAATCAAATTACAAGCTGGTCGTCCTACCACCAAAAAAAGCGGACTGTCATTGATGGGTATCCCAAAATTGCTTTTTACGACAAACTGGGTAAACAGCTTCACTATTCTAATCCGGTAAAGCACGGAAATGTAATTAATCTCTAAATTATTGATTGGGGGCTCTGGGCGACGCCGGTTAAGCCAGCTGGTACCTAAAAAATTAAAAGCTGTTAGTTGATGACAACAAAATCATAATCTAACTTTATAGTAGTAGTTATTCAGTTTTTATCCGGTGTTTTCCCTTTAGCAGAGATGGCCGGATTTACCCCATTCCTTCTGCAATTTCTCGCACTCCGTCCCTCCACTTATCTCGTCTCAGAGCATCCTCCTTCTTCAAACCAACTTTCTCTGTCTCCTCTTCCACTTGCTTCTTCCAGGTCTTCTTCGGTCGTCCTCGCTTTCTCTTGCCAGTCACTTCAAGATTCAGAGCAACCCTCAAAACACTATCGTCATCCCTCCTCAGTACATGTCCATACCATCTAACTCCATTTGCTGTTGCTAACCGGTCTATCGTTTCCTTCAACCCTAACATATCCATCTGTTCTTCAGTCGTCTTTCTGTCTACAATTTTCTGGCCGCACATGGCTCTCACCATAGCTCTCTCCGTTCTCCTTAAAATTGCTTTTTCATTTTCTTTTAGACACCATGTCTCACTTCCATACAGTATTGCTGATCTTACGCAACAACAATTAACTTTACCTTTCATCTTCAGAGGAAACCTATTTCCAAGCAACAACTCTCCACATTTCCTGAATCTTACCCAACCGATTCTTACTCTTGCTGTGACTGCCGCTTCACAACCACCACTAGCATTTAGTCTGTCTCCCAAATAACAAAATCCATTCACTGTCTCCACTTCATCGCACAACTTCTCGATTGAGTCCATCGTCCCTTCCATTATTCCTTTACATTTCAAGCAAACAAAATGCATTGCCAACCTAGCGGTAACTCTCTTTATTTTTGCACATTTGCCATGAACCCTGTTTTCACATTTTGTGCACAACACTGAGTTGGCCATGACTCTCCTCCCACAAACTCCACATGGATCTATCTTGCTTTTGTATAGTTCGCCTTCTGACCCGCTTACCATTATTTTTGTTTTTCTGTTGTTGACCTTTAAACCTTTACTTTCCAGTGCATTCTTCCAATTCCAAAACCTTTCCTTCAAGTCTTCCATGTCTTCACTCATGATAACAAGGTCATCTGCATATAGTAATTCGTTAACCACACCCCTTCTTGCATTTTCGGTAACAACGTCCACCACTATTGCAAACAATAGTGGCGACAGCACAGATCCTTGATGTACACCAACATTTACTTCGAATTCCTCTGAATATGCAGATCCACCCTCACTCTTGTCTTTGCACCATCATACAGGCTCATAACTGCCCGAACTATTACTTCTGATAGACCCTTCTTTCTCATGGCCCATTCCATCACTTTTCTTGGCACTCCATCAAAAGCTTTTTCCATGTCAACAAAACACATATACAACTTCTTGTCCTTCTTTTGGTATTCCTCCTGCATTCTCCTCACAATAAATATCGCATCCACTGTTCCTTTTCCTGGCATAAATCCAAACTGCATTTCATTCAAATTGACTAGTGTTCGTATTCGCCTCTCTAGCACTCTTTCAACGATTTTCATGGCATGTTCTAGCAGTTTCACTCCTCTGTATGATCCGCAGCTCATCACATCACCTTTTCCTTTAAAGATAGGCACAATCACACTTGTTTTCCACTCATCAGGCATTCCTCTACCATGCAATACATGTTGACACAGTTCCATCATCACTTTAACCCCGATTTCACCACTTGCAACTATCATCTCCACACTTACTTCAGATGGTCCGGTTGCCTTTCCTGATTTCATCCTTTGCATTGCCTCCACAATTTCATTACGAGTCACTTTTTCCACTGGTCCTTCTACTACATCAGTTTCCACCATGTGGTCCCATTCGTTCTCTTCATTCATGATCTTTTCCATATGTTCCTTCCAAATTTTTGCCCTATCTTCTTCAATAAAACCCAATCGTCCGTCTCCTCCTCTCAAGCACCTTCCTCCTTCCACATCCACATGTCAAGATTTGAAAATATTTGCTATAAATCTGTATTTTACCAGGCTTGCAGCAGCAACAAAACTTGCGTGACGCTGGCCACAAAACCAAAACGACGCGTAAGTGGTGGAATTTGGCTCGTGAGCCGCCAGCCCGACATTATCATTTGGACGTTAGAGAATGCGATAGTTAACTTTGCTACAGTATTTAAATAGCTGCTGCATAAGAATCAATATGTTAGTAGATTTCCAAACATAATTCAAATAGGATGGTGTAAGACTGATAATTTTCTAACCGAGTCTACAGAAATGTTGGGAACCACTAGCGCAAATAGTCTAATTTGTTGTGATTCAATCTTTTTGTGCTTATTGCAATATTTGCGACGTCGCATTGTTCTTGTTTTTTTGCTTGAATGAAACAAATATTAAATAAGATAGAATCCAATTGATCAAAGATCTTACTTAAATTGCTCTGAAAAAAGTGTAAAGAATCTTTTGTCAAGAAAAGTAGCCTTTTTGTGAAAAAGGTGGTGCATTTAGGGATTTGCAAAAAAAGTGCAATGGCTTCTCTCAAAGATAATAAAAAAAAATAAAAAGCGTAAAAAATCATTTTGAAAAAATTGATCTGAAAAAAGGAACTCATTATTATGTTTATTGAGGGACCATAATGAGCTAAATTCTCGCTTGCAAAGAGTTTAAAAAAAATACGATTTCAGGTTTGATGCCGCATTTAAAAATAAAATAAAGCTCACTTAATGCTGCTCCTTTAAGGTTAATTTCTGAATCCTCCAAGAGGTGCAGGGTCAGAACAAAGGCGGTTTACTCTCTTATTATAGGACACTCTTTGTAAGCACCCTTTTTGTTTTTCTTCAAAACTCTGAGGGGTTCTCTACTTAAACATCCTCTTGTCTTCGGTTTAACGGCCACTTTTATCAACCCCTTTAGCTCTTCTTCAAAATTGTTCATATAAACTTAGAAACAGAAGAGCTTCGAAGATAAGCAGTCTCTCCGATATTTAGGCCAAATTTAAAAAGTCTCTTATCATCACCATCTCCTTCAATGACTTTTATGCAAATGCATTTCTAAAAGTGAGAATGACCCAAGTTCTCATTCTTTGAAAATCGAGTAGGTGTTTGTACACTATTTGTCATTAAGTTTGCATCTTTCTTAGAGGAAAAAATGCTTGATATTATAACTTATTTTTTTAAAAATAAGCAAACTCACAGATAAGAGTTATGTGAAACATATTTCACATAAGCCTTTGCAATAAGTAAAAAGGAATGTGTGATGGTCATTACTATAAAAGTTTTATTGTTTATATGAAACACGGTTCTGTAGCTATTCTGTTTGGCAATACAGGGCAATATTCAGAAAAATCACGATGAAAATGTTGACCCCACTGGTAATCTTAATTCTTGCATGCGGTTCTGTAAAACTTAGGCAATTTCGTGTTTAGGTTTGTAGGATAAACTTAAAGTTTTTACATTTCTGACTTGCAGCTAGATTCAAATCTGGGTCATATAATTATATGAATTCTATTTTAAATTATAATTTGACATTGCCTACTGTGCTACACAAGTTTGTGAAAATCGTTCGCTTTAAGTTCGCATTTGCTCAATTTTAAAAAATGGTGAATTTCTGATTAACGAACTTACTGCTTGGGAATGGTTCTTGAAGTGTGATAACAAGTGATTGTATTGTTCCAGAGACTGGTCTTTTTAGGGACGTTAGTTGTAAATGTACCGTTTGATATTTCTTAGACGTTGTTTTAGCATCAGAATTTTAAAAAGTTTAAAGTTACAGTGTTTATTTATAGCATGAGAAACAGGTAGCATAAAAATTTTTTTTTTTCTGAACTAAGATCTATTGATTAGTCACTAATTTGAATTGTAACAGCTAATTGCAGTACCGTGATTATTGTGCTTCCTATCCAGAGTTTAGAATTTTTTGCGTCATAGTTTAATAAACGCTTGTCTTTATTGATTTCAATTAACTCCAACCCCAATGTACGAGTATTACATCCTGCATTTTTTCAACGCGCGGTGGTACTGAGGCGGCGTGATTAATCAACTATATTTTCAATTTCTCAAATGTATCAATTCTAACGCTGTGTATAGTGAAGCTACTGTTACAGGTTCGAAAACATGGGTTCTCAGTGTCCAACAAGATAAGAAGCTGAATGCTTTTGACATAAAGTCCTTCGTTGACTACAGAATGATAAACGGTTTCACTTTGAGCGCGATTTAACCAGCGTGGGTAATCATCCGTTTTGTTTCCAGTTTTCCTTAAACAGCTCAACTGGTACGGTTTTTTTCTTTGTATGCTTGACAATTACCCAGCGAGAAAACTTCAACTACCACTCTTCCGATCATGGACGGAGAAGATCATAAGACCGTTCATACTGCAATTAAATTGACTGCGTCAACTAAGGTCTTGCTCAATTAAAAATTAATACAGCGAAGGTAGAAGACTCCCACTCAATCGCCCGACGTTGCAGAAGATTATTTGTGATGCAGTCTCTACGATGGTGACCTAACGGGAACTGTAAGTAAAGTATGCCGAGTCGGTATGTCCACGTGGTGTCTATCCACTTCAACGGCAACGACATAAAATGTGATGTACTATAAAACTCAACCCTGGTCTATGACATTTTAAACATAATTTTGATGTCATTAATTATACTAAACCAAAATTACACCAATCATAAAATGCCGAGTGTTGTATTTTTAAATATATATAATGACAATTTTCCACACAAGGTTTCAGTTCAACTCACAACGACACATTAGAACTCAAGAACGTAATGGAATGAAAATGCTCAGACACCTGCTTAATATAAAGTGTAAACCGAATTGAAATTGCGTAATTTGGACCGGTTGTAATTTTACTTGTTACATTGCGCCAGAAGCATAAGCGCTTGTCAGCATGGCTTACGGGGTTTGCATAATCTAAGAAGGCAAGGCGTGCAAGGTGCAAAGCAGCGTTTTCAACATAAAAAATAATTACATACATAATATAACACAACACCGAGTTAGTCTTGGTTGCTTTCTAAAAGCTTATTGATTTATTGTACAGCATTTAAATGAAAATAGCTTGTCTTGCTTTTCTTGACAACTACCTTTAAGGAGTTGAAACGTTCTCATTGAAATTAAGTAGGAACCACTGAAGTTACGTTGGAACAAAGTAGCTTTACTCAAGTCAATTATTTTACATGTAGTAGCTTTTTCAGCAACGAGCTACTTGAGTAGTTTCATTTTCTTTACTACATCTATATGCACTTTCAGTAGATTAGAAAACATAGTAACGCGAGTTAAGTATTTACTACTGTTACATAAGTAGATGCTAAAAAGTTCAATGTGTTTTGTATTGCAGCGCAATATGCTGCCATAGCAAAGGTGTTTTCCAATCTGGCTTATATTTTCAGAAAATCCTTTATTGAAGTGAGCGATTGTCGGTTCGAATTTTGAAAACCAACTAATGCTACAAGTAATTGCTAGATAGGCTAGGGGGAGCGATATTTATCATTTAGCAGTGTTGTCATAAAGTCTTTCGATCGTGAAAATATCGGTTTGTTTACAAACCAAAGTTTTTTTTATCAAGGAATAGCGGGGGGGGGGGGGGGGGAAACCAAAACAGACAATTGCCCTTCGAAACAAGTTTTTTTTTACTGAGTTCCTTAGTGACCTTTAAAAACAATTATCATGCCAGCATAATCTAAAAAACATTTTCAAAATTTGCTCAATAAGATTTATTTGTAACAAAATTCTGTGGGACCTCAAACAATAACAAAAAGGCCATCATCAAATAACGTGAATCAAGGTAAAAAATTTTTTCCCTCTTTCGAGAATTTTATGTGACTACAGCACTTAAATCTAGTTATGGTACATTTAGATTAATTTTTAATTATCATAAATATCTAATGTTAGTTTTTTTACTAGAGATAAAAAGACTTGATTCGGTCGCTCAATGTCTTAATGACTTATAGTGATCAACAAACGTTATGTCGAAAACATTAAACAACGAACGCAACATATAATGAAATACCAATACAATGAAAAGTTGCAGTAATTATTTGAATAACTATGCCAATGTGTCTGTAATACGCTGTACAGTTTAGCTCTAGATCAGCGGTTCTTAATTGATTTCTCATCTCGCACTTTTTGCAAGTATAAAATCTATTTTCTCACTCCTTTCTATCAAATTTGCGTTACCCGGGACGAATTCCATCAAGTGTCACCCCAAAATAAAAAATTTTTCCTACAGAATTTACAAAGTGTTCTTCAAATGATAAAATCATGTAGCTAAATTATAGTGATCTCTTTCTAGAGTTTTCTTAAAACAGTGTTACCCCCTAACAAAAGGCTTCTTAAAAGGGACTACCTTCTAGCGACGCCATTGTCTGCACTGTAAAGGCTAATCTTTAACTTGGCCAATAATGTAAATAAAACTACAAATTTGCAGGAAACTTTGCTTTTGTACAAATCTTTTTTCGCACTCTACATGATGCGAGCACCCCATTTAGAGAATGAATGGTCTAGAGCAGTGTTTCCCAAATGGTGGAAGCAGATATATTCAGTAAATCTTTATTAATATTAAATGCTTATCACTACGTTATAATCAACAGAGAGACATAAAATTCTTCTTGTTTTATAAATTTTTTATTTTATGTATTTCTTAGGCTTATGCTACTGACATTTTTAAATATTACATTATAGTTTTTTTTTAAGTAAGCCGCAAATTTGCGGCTTTGTGAAGTGAGCCGCGACCCGAAAAAGGTTGGGAAACACTGGTCTTGAGAAATACGAAGCAAACCTGCTACAAAATAAAGATACTTTAACTACTTAAGTACTGCAGTTTCATTCGCAACTATTTTTTACCATCACTGTAGAAATATATTCGTCATTACTTCATGCTTTTACTTGGGTGCTTTTCGGGATGAAAACAGTACTTGCATTCCAGTAGATTTTAAACTACTTCTACCGCCTCTGACTTCATCTACTGTGAGTCTACTAAAATGTTAATCACTAAAAGACTTTACTATTGGAGTTAGCACGTTATCTATCAAAGTACTCTCACAACCACAAAAACGCAATCAAAAAATTCTGATTGCATTACATTAAGTTTTTGAAGCCCTTATTTTAAAAAATAGGGAAATTTTTCTTCTGAAATAAGACAAAATTTTCCTTTTTCAAGCGATTGAACTTTCCAGCCTTAAGTGTCCTTTTTATTTCTTTAAACAGCTTTTCGTGGATACTTTTTTTAATGAAATCAGTTTCTAGTTGAGGCATTTTCATAACAAGAAGCAATTTTTTATTTTATTAATGGCGCAAATTTTCTGGAATTTGAAGAAAAATATTTTTAAATTAAATTTTGTTATCTGAAACTGGGACAAAAACGAGAAGAGTACAACTTAAAATTTTGGGTTCGGGAGCAAGGTACCGTAACATACTTAACTGAAAAGTAATCGAAAATTGTCAAATAAATGTTCTAAAACCGTTGATTTATTCTCTGATCATTTCAAAATGAGCATGCAGTGATTATCAAGTTTTGAATATTGCAAAAATAATTTGCTTGCTGGCTTGAAATAATCATTCTTTTCATCTCGGGAAAGAAAGATCCTATAAACCATTTTTATTGTTTAAAAAGGTTTTGAAAATAAGCAACCACTTAAATGAACGCTGAGCTCAGCCAAGTTTAACATTGGCTGTGAAACAACAAAGCAGCGATTAATTGCAAAGGATGTTACTGCTAAAATTTTGAGACCCGGCTGAACATTAAAAAATATGTCACTATAAGATTATATGAAGAAAAGATCGTCTACAAAAATTAGAGCTGCTTCCATGATGGCATCAAGATATTATTAAATGCTTTTACAAATTAGCCTGCTCTTATTGACAATGGGAAGGAGTAAGGTCGAATCAAAAAGCATTTTTCCCAATTTAAAAAAGTAGATATTTTAGCTGAGGCAGTCAGGTATAAAAACAACATCTAAATTTTTTTGCTCACGTGTCATTTGCAGTCTACACCCAGGTACCTAATGGCTCCGAAAAATCAAGTGAGTTCAAAAATATGTAAACGTCTCATAATCTTAAGTACCGGTTAGGCAAGAAAACTACTTTTGGGCTGAAAATGCTCAAAAAATTTATGCTTGGGTCCTCTGCGATACAACTTTTACTTCAACCACAGAAGTCAAAAATTGGAAAAAATAACATTTTTAACCGATCGGAAGCTAAAACGCGAATAAAACTTTCTATCTAAGCAAACGTGCTGAAAACATTATGTTCAAAGTGACTGCTACTAAGCTAATGCAATGCAATGCATATATTTATTTATATGTATGTCTATTCTAGTAAGCATACAGTTAAATTATCAATTCTACATCCCAATAAAGATTAACACGTTTGGCCAACCTTGGCCCGACGTGGTATATCGACGACGGCCTAACATAATTTTGCTCACGAGCACAACGTTGTATCCATCAGTTGACTTTCCGTGAGTCTCGACGTGTAACTTCTCTGAACAAGACAGGTGCGGCATCGTTGGCCCAACGCAAGGTTCAGTGCGGTTTATCAGAAATCTCATGAGAAAGCAAGGTTTATTAAAAAATTAAAAACTGCAGCACCACGCAAGTAATATACGCAGAAGAGCACAGCAGCGCATAAAAACCAAGATAGGCCTACATCATTCAATGGATAAAACATCAAAAATATTACATGAATATTTATCTCTTCTTCTTCCACCCTCGCGATCTGTGGTGTATTTAAACCAGTCTTTGGCTAATAAATTAATATGCTGTTTAGTTACTTGGCCAAGCAGGCAATTTCTGCTTACTACGGCTGCAACAAACATTAATATATGGTAAATTAAACTACTTCTATGCTTTGTTGTAGCAGTAGAGCTAACTACAACCAAACACAAGCTAACAATCGCGTTTACGAGCAGATTACTAGATATATAAAGTTTCATGATCAAAAGAATCCACGAAACAACTGACTGCAATAACGCGGAAGTTAACGTGGTAGGCTTAACCAACTCGCTTTTTGCAATTAATGAATACCTACAATACCAATGACGACCGCCTCGGTGATGTAGAAGGTAAAAGTACTGACCACAAACTACGCTAGTGAGTATCAGCAAGAAGATAGGACTAGGAAAGGTCTCAAATTTGCAGATTTGACGCTGGACAATTTTTTGAGCAAAAAGTTAGGAAAAAAGTGCGTCTTATATGCCTTCAAATGGGTACATCATGAACCGTCTGTGGTCATCAGACACTAAGCCTTTATAAACTCCTTGGCGTTGTCCACACTGTTAATACACTCTTGAGAGCCAAAGTCTTTCCAGATTGCACATATGACAGAAGTGTTCAATGTTTGGACTCGGTTGAGTACCACTATCCTCGGAATGGGTCGATTAAATTACTACTACCATGCAAGTTATCGATAAAATGACAATGCAATTCTTTCAAAATCTATTTTTTCAAAATCACATTTTCTCGTAGAGTTCGCCCTTCAACGCCAACTAAGTAATCAATTTCAAACATAAGGGAACAACTACAAAAAGATAAAAGTCGAAACTGCTCCAAACAGGTCAAACTTACATAAAAATATTCTCAATATAGCAATCTTTGTCATTAATTTTACGATCTAGAAAGTTTAGAAAATTTACAACAATCTCTCCTCTCCGAAGACAGTATTATTCTAACTATTTCAAAACACCATGGCGTTCACGCCACATCTCCTTTAAACGAAGCCTTATTAGTTTTTGAGAAACTTACCCTCGTCGCTAAAACTGAAACTACCACCCCAGTTTAACTGCATGACGATTTACGATATAAAATCTACCAAATGTCATCGTACCAAGCTCACGAGTTTTAACAAACGCTGCACAACTGGAGAAAAACAACACTTGCACAAAAAAAAAACAACAATACTACTTTCAACAAGTTACAAAATACCAACAGGACACTTTTTGTTCACTCAAGTTGCAGCACTTCCTCCATTTCGTCAATCCACCCATTGTAGTTAAAAGCAATCAAATGTCCGATGGGAGCTCTGCGTCATTATTCGAGTTGCCCAATAACTTCAATTTTTTGTACTGGTGATGTCAAAATTGTTGGTGATGCAGTTCTTCAACGGACGTAAAAATATGCTTTTTAAAAACTATAAAAACTGTTATTGCAGATAGCAATTGCAGGACTGAGGTGAATCCGGCGATCTCCTATAAGGAAAAAATACCGAATAAAAACGGAATATTGCTACTAACTACATAAACATACAGTTGCGCATGTAAGAGAACAACTAAACTGCTGTATACAGGAAAGCGAAAAGAAATTTATTTCTAAAGTCTAGCAGGTGCCAGAAGTTTGAAGACTAGAAGTTGGTGACTCACTGTGTGTCTGTCACAAAATTATTGATGTACCATAAAAACATACTAGCGGCAAATAATCATTAAATTTATTGCAT
Source organism: Trididemnum clinides (assembly GCA_963675345.1). Lineage (NCBI taxonomy): Eukaryota > Metazoa > Chordata > Ascidiacea > Aplousobranchia > Didemnidae > Trididemnum > Trididemnum clinides. The sequence goes on along the minus strand of OY776294.1, from coordinate 32,407,054 downwards.
AGACCTGTGATAAGAGATAACAATAACAATTTTGATACAAATCATTTTAGAATAAATAAAAAAATGTCTTCGCTGTTTCTCATCAACTTAATTAAATGCAGAATCAGCTACTTCTAATTACAAATAAGAATTACAAATAGGTCGGATTTTCTAAGAACATTTACGTTTTTAATCAGGACGACAAAAGTAAAACGAGTGCTTAAAACAGAGGATATTAACTGGGGAACATTTTGTTTCCTGGGAAAATCTAAATTCAAGAAAACGTTTGAAATTGGAGTTGCAGTGCGGCAATTTCTTCAAAATAAAGGTTTTTGATTAACCACATTTCTCTGAAAAAATGGACGCACCTGAAATCAATGTTTCCAAAAAAAGGCTTGATTTTGTTTCCAAACCAATTTCTTCTGCACCAATCAACAGCCGCATCAGCGGTCCCCGACCCCGTTTGGGTTGGGTCAAAATGGCTGTTGGACTTCCCGAGGGTCACAGCTACCCCGGGCACTCCCCTTCATTTTTTCGCTATGCTGCTCGATCCCTACTCTGATTATGTAGGGATCAACATCTCTCTTAACAATTTCTTAATGTCTACGCCCCCCCTATTTGCTCCTCTCGGACGAATGGTAGATCTGACTCCTTTTCTCCCTCCATTCTTTCCTCCTCCAAAAATCTCTTCATTCTGGGGGACTTCAATTGCCACCATTCCCTCTGGGATTCAATAGGTACTTCTGACCCTTCAAGAGGTACTTTTGATTCAAGGAAGTATTCGACTGGGTCATCTCCTCTCACCTCCTCCACCTCAATGACCCTGACACACCCACCCTTCTCCATCGCTCCTCTGGCGGTCGCTCCTGCCCTGACATTTCCTTTGCTTCCTCCTCTCTGGCCCTTTCTTGCTCTTGGGAGGTGCTTTTGGACTTGGGTTTTGATCACCTACCAATTCTTCTAACTATCCCTCTCTCTCCAGCCTTTCGCCCCAACGAGCGTGCCCCTTCCTTCAATTTTCAGAAAGCTCACGGGGATGACTTTGCCTTCTACTTCGACTCTCACTGTCCTTCAGCAGAGGAATACTCGTCTCTTTCTTTTTCCTCTGCTGCTGCTCTCTTTAGCTCTCTGGCACTGAATGCGGCCAAATCTTCCATTCCTTTCGGCCACATCAAACGCCCTCCTAAAGCCTGGTGATCTGCTGAGGTGGAAAGTGCGGTTGGTAAAAGACACAAGGCTTTCACTGCCGCTCACGGAAGCGATGAAGATTGCCAGGCTTACATATCCTCTTCTCGACGCGCCTTGTCAGTCATCGCCAAGGCCAAGGCTGAGGCATGGCAGACGACTTGCTCTTCTCTTTCACCCAAATCAAACCCTAAATCTGTACACTCTCTTCTTCGCTCTATCGATGGCTCTCCTTTCTTGTCTTCTTCCTCTCCTAACTTCCCCAAGAATCGGCTTCGAACTACGCCACCTATCTGAGATCACACTTTTCCGTTTCTCAGCCTAAGACCCTGCGTAGCAGAGCCAGAGGCTACCTCTCTGAGCTTCGCCTTGCCATGAAGAGTCTCACTCGTCCTTCTGCTCTACTTTCTCCCCCACTGAATTTCTTGCGGCTGCCTCCCACCCCTCCTCGTCCAATGCCACTGGCCCAGACAAAGTTGCCTATCCCATGCTAAAGCATCTTTCTCGCTCTGGCATGGATTATCTTCTTCACATCTTCAATCTTTCCTGGACTTTGCATTCCTTTCCTTCTATCTGGAAGACATCTTCTATTATTCCCATACACAAGATGGGAAAACCTCTTGTCTCTCCTGCTTCCTTCCGGCCTATCTCTCTCACCTCCTGCGTATCAAAGCTTTTTGAACGCATCACACTATCTCGTATACTCTTCTTTCTGGAATCTAATTCCATTCTCTCTCCCCGCCAGGCCGGTTTCCGTCATGAACGGTCCACCTTTGATCAAATTCTGTTCCTTTCTCAGTCCATTTCAGATGGGTTTAACAAACCCAGGCCGGCTCTCGGACCATCCTCGCTACTATTGATTTCTCAAAAGCTTTTGACTCTCTCTGGCATCCCGCCCTTTTCCATAAACTTATTTCGGCTGGCCTCCCTTCTTGCTTTACTCGTTGAACTCAATCTTTCCTTTGTGATACGCGCGCTTGCGTGGTTTATCAAAATCACAACGCTTCTTTCGAGTCCGTCGAGGTGTTCCGCGAGGATCCGTCTTGGCCCTGTACTTTTCTCTCTCTTCATCAATTATCTTCCGGCTTCTCTCCCTTCTTCCGACAGCTGCTTTCTTTACGCTGACGATCTGGCCATTTGGTCCTCCTCCCCCTCGGTCCCCACTACGGTGGAGCCCACACAAGGAGCTCTGTTTCAATTGGAGCGCTGGTCTGAGTCCTGGTGTCTTCCTCTCAATCTGAGCAAATCTGAGGCCTCCTTCTCAGTGGCTCCCCACCAAGCTAACCTCCAGCCCAACCTCCTCTTACTCGGCTCCCGCTTCCATTTCAACCCAACTCCTACCTTTCTTGGGGTCACCTTCGACCGCACTCTTTCCTTTTCTAAACATGTATCTTCGATGAAGGCCAAATTCTTCCCACGTCTCAAGGCCTTACGCTGTATCTCTGCTTCCTCTTTGGGCCCCTCTAAGGAGTCCCTCTCTCTTCTGTATAAATATTTTCTTCGGTCCCTTCTCACATATGCTTCACCCGGATGGTTTCCTTTCTTAAGTGTTACAAATATCACCAAATTGGAACGCCTTCACCGGGCGGCCAGTCGCACCATCACCGGCTGCCTCTCGTCCTCTCCTATCCCACTTCTTCTATCCGAGGCTTCTTTACCTTCCCTACAAGTCATTCTGACTCATTTTACCCTTTCCTCTCATGAGCGGGCTCTTCGTCTCCCAACCTTCTTTCTGGTTTCAGGTTTGGCCAGACTTGGAGTGAAACCATGACTCTGCAGATCGTCCTGGAGAGCCTTTGTGTCATCCGCTCATACCTCCTTTTACTTCCCTTAGGGAGGCTCTTCTTTCTTGCCCTCCCTTTCCTCCTTAAAATCTGCTTTCCTTCACTCTGGAGACCACCCTTTTCTCTCCATGCTCTCTCTCCAATACCCCTCTTTCTCGCCAAGGTGCGGCTCTCACCCACCTTGACTCTCCCCTCTCATGATCTGGTACTCTGGACTGACGGCTCTGTTCCTTCTCTTCTTGGCAAGGGCGGCTTCAGCGTACTTGCCAATTGCTCTCTGTGGCACTGAGGCTACTCTTTCCTCCTCAGCAGGCCCAGTATGTTCAAGTTTTTCCGCTGAAGCCTGCGCCATTCGGCACGCTCTTTTCTAGTCTCGGCAGCACCAGCAAGCCTGCCACTTTTCTTCTCTTCTCCTCTTATCGGACTCTCGTTCTGTCCTTGCCACTCTGTCCCCTCCTCCGTCTTTCCTTTTACGTGAAACTCTGTGGCAGATCTGGCAGGAACTGTCTTCTCTTTCCTGTTCTATCAGGCTACAATGGGTCCCCGGACACTCGTTTCTCCCAGAGAACGATGCGGCTGATGAGCTGGCCAGACGGGGAGCGCTGCTTGCGCACTCCGCGATCCCTTGTAGTCTTTTTTCTCTTATCTCTTGTATCCACTCTTCTCTTTTCTCGGACTGGAGGCGTACTGTCTCATCGAAGTTCTTTGACACACAGGTTCCCTCGATTTCCACCGTGGAACTTGTGCTCCCTCGTCATGTTCGCCGTGTTCTCTCTCGTCTACGCTGCAATGGACACAGCCTTCTGTTAAGTTCTTATCTCTTTAGGATTGGTAGAATCGAGAATCCTTGCTGCAGTGCCTGTGGATATCCCTTCCAGAACAGCTCTTATCTCATTCTGCACTGTCCAGCTACGGACTCTTTGCGCCACACACTCTTTGGCGACTCTCTGTCTCTCTACGACCCCTGGTCCAGACCCTGGGCAGTTGACCGGCTTCTGGGGCTCCATGGTCATCCGCCATGCCCCCATCCCTCGGAAGGGGTTGGGTAAAAACAACAACAACCAATTTTATTACGAAACTGGGCCACAGACCTCAGTGCAGATGAAAAGAGGGGCACGAGGCTAAAAAGTTAAGAACCTTTGCCTCAAAACATTTAAAAAGATAAGCGTCGCTTTTAATTGAAATTGGCTCGTGACATCATAAGTGAATGCGACGTCATTTTATCTCGCAGAATCTAGAATATTTCGATTGATTTTCTGGTAGAATCTTGAATATTCGATTGACGTAACAATGCCGTTGTTACGCAACAATCATAGAATGGTCTGGAATTCTGTTTGGCTATAAATACCGGGACAATATATATACACTGCAGAGTGCAGATAAAGTATTTTATTGACATTGTATAGAATGAAACGTTCAAAAAGTGGTGCTCAAAAGAGAAAAGAAGCAGCCACTGCTCGAGATGCTGTAGCGAAATTGCCCAAGATGACAGATTTTTTCAAGATTACTGAGCAGAGTAGACCTGGCACTAGTACCGAGAGGGATGAAGAAAACTATAGTGTACAAGAAAAAGAAGACTATGACGATCAGCATCGAAGTGATTGTGAATTTCCAGAAAATGTAAGTTGTGATTTACCTGCCAATACGCAACCTTCAATATCAAAAATATCTGAATCTCAATTTACCCCTATCCCTGATGACCCATGTAAATGGCCTGAAAGTATTTCTGATGCTCAACGATGTGATATAGTAAAGCGTGGACCACATCAACTAATAATGAATTTTCCATATAATAACACAACTCCAAGGCGATGTTTTCCTCCAACCATTATAAACGTGTGTTACCTAATGGTGAAAGTGTTTCACGGTCGTGGCTAGTTTATTCTGGGGAATCAGATCAAGTTTTTTGCTTTTGTTGTAAGCTATTTGGAAAAACACTAAGCCCCTTTTGTAGTGGTATAAATACATGGGAGGGTTTTTCGAAAAAACTGAAAGACCATGAAAACGGCGTTTCCCACCAAGAATGCTGCAGTCAATGGATGTTGCTAGCTGAATCGATAAGAAATTCATCCACTATCGACAAACGCGAGGTGAATATTTTTTTCAATGAAAGACGTTTTTGGAGAAATGTTTTAGAGAGACTTATCGACATTGCCTTGTTTCTATCGGAAAGGAATCTTGCTTTTAGAGGATCTGAAGAAGTCTTAGGATCTCCTCACAATGGAAATTTTCTGGGTATATTTGAGCTTTTGGCAAGAAGAGATCCGATCCTAAAAGAGCTTCAAGACAGAATCAAGAATGAAAACACTAAAGATCACTATTTGAGTCCTACCATACAAAATGAACTAATTGAATTGCTAGCGACAGAAGTTGAAAAAGAAAATTTACAGCAATTGAAATTGGCAAAGCATTTTTCTATAATTTTGGACTGCACTCCAGATATGTCACATCATGAACAAATGTCTGTCATTTTCCGTTATGTACTATGTAATGAAGAAGCTGCTGTTGTTAAAGAAACATTTTTTGGCTACTTGAGAATAAGTGACAGTACTGGGAAAGGCTTGTTGGACGCTTTCTTAGAAAAAGCGACCGAACTGCAACTCGAATTGTCTGATTGTCGAGGTCAGTCATATGATAATGGTGCTAACATGATAGGAAAACATTCTGAGGTCCAAGCAAGAATGCTAGACATCAATCCCAAAGCTGTTTACGTGCCCTGTGCAAACCATACCCTTAACTTAGTTGTTGTTGACAGTGCTAATTCATCGACGGAAGCATTGACATTTTTTGGAGTACTTACAAGGTTGTATGTGCTGTTTCCTTCCTCTGCTCAGCGTTGGGAAATTTTGAAGAAACATGTGGAGCTGTCCATAAAGTCACAATCTGATACTCGTTGGGAAAGCAGAATTAAATGCATCAAACCTCTTCGATACAATTTAAAAGAGGTCTTGCTGGCACTGAAAGACTTGGAAGCCATTTCCATAGAAAGAAAAAATGGAAGAGCTGCCTCAGAAACAAAATCGTTGATAGCTCATTTATCAAAATGGAGTTTTCTTTTGTCGGTGTTTATTTGGTATGATATCCTATTCCAAGTCAATAAAGCAAGCAAGATTCTTCAATCGTATGGAGTCTGCCTTCATACAATGGAAACGGAAATCCAGGCAACTGAAAAGTTTTTGCAAAACTATCGCACAACGGGTTATGACAGTGCCGCAACATCTGCTGTCGAAATAGCACAGGAATTGGATATTGATCCTTCTTTTCCTCCGTCAAGAAGTGGAAAGAAAAGAAGATTGTTTGATTACCAAGGTGAAGAGGAACAACGAGCTACTCCTGAATGAAATTTAAAAGCAACTTTTTCTATCCATTAGTAGACCAGGCTATTATGTCAATAAAGGAGCGCTTTAATTGGTTACGTGAGGTTTCTTCCGCCTTTTCGTTTTTGTACACACGAGACAAACTTTTGCTTGTGCAACAAGAAAATGCTCTTCTTACTTGCTGTAAAGAGTTCCAAAAAAACTTCGGTGACATTGATTCTGATGAAATGAGCGCTGAGCTACAGCGGTTTGTTTTAATTTTACAAAAAAAACGCAATCTCAATACGGCTCAAGACTTTCTGAACTATCTTCTAAAGACTCATTTATTTGAATTGTATCCGAATGTGTACATCGCACTTCGAATCTTACTAACTTGCCCCGTGACTGTTGCCAGCGCTGAAAGAAGCTTGAGCAAATTGAAACTGATCAAAACTTTTAATAGAACGTCTATGACAGACAGTAGACTATCTTCATTAGCCATGTTGTCAATCGAAAATGACTGCGCCCGATCTCTTGATTATGACAATGTCATAACAGCATTTGCGAACAAAAAGGTTCGCTCCAGACTATTTAAATGATACTGTGTTTTTATAACGTTTTCATGTTTTTCAGTGTCATTGCTTTCGTTTCGCAGTGTCTGCATAAATGTCCTACTGAACTCTGGCATCGGTGCCGAATTTTTTATGACTTGCACCTTCGGTATCGGCATGCTTTATTCTGACATTAGCCTGTTTACTTATGTACAAATTGTGGTGTATTTTCTTAATGCAGCTTTTCAATTTTACACCTCTAAAGTGATATGACCTGTTCGCAGGGGCTCTTGCGCTTACTTTGGGGGGGGGGGGGGGCGAAGTTGGAGTGCTACGGGACTGGGCCTCGAGTCAAGTCGAGTTCTTTTTTGCCACCAGTCGGCTTGAATCTTTCCAACACTTCACTGTCAGTGCTTAGTTTTTTGTGGTGTTTTTAATAATTGCAATCGATTTGTTTACTATTGTTTGGTCAAATAATATTTTTGGCTCCTAAGCTAGGCTTATTAAGTTTTAATCTCGACAGTTCAAAGCTCACTTTTGATATCAATACTATACCGGTAGTAGTAGCAATAAATCTACTGCTTCATTAACTACAGCTGGCTGAGAAGTCGATCTTGCGGTTTTGTAGTTCAAAAATGAATTTTTAAAAAATTTAGGAACTTTCTAATTAGGCTACACATTCAACGTGTTAGATGCAAAATCTCATGCAACAGCAATCTTGCATACTTGCAGTACAAAGTAATAAAAATGATTTGCAAGATTGTGAGGCAATGTCACAGGTACTAGCAAAGGCGTGCAATAAAACTTTTTGAGGGGGCGCGAAAATGTGTCTTTGGCACGTTTTCGCTTTGTGAGTGCCGAAGACACGATTATTCCAGGGAGCCCAGAACATGACCCCTGGAAAACTTTTGTATAATGCTTTGTCACAGTTACACCTAAGAAATTATTAATTGCTTGCCTTTTTACCCGTAGCCTACAGCGAATATGTTGCAGCTGGGCAAAAAGCTTTTCAAAGAGCTCATCAATTGAATTTTATAATCTAAAAAGACCCTACTTGTAATGCACTTTGTTTTATCTTGTATTATTACCACATTGCCGTGCATCTCATATAATTTAGTATGCAAACAATCGCTCAGTTGTAATTGAGTAAAGTTTTATTTTTCTCAGTAAATGCTGAGTGACTTATCAAAAAAAAATTATCTGTATCTGTATCTGTATCTTTTTTATTCATGACCACCACCATTACACACGACACTGAACAACAATAATAATGAGAGAAATGGAGTCAAGAAAAGGAAGAAGCGACACAACGTCAGACGTTAAAACATGCAAATGAAAACAGTGGATCCATAAAACTAGAGCAATAGTTGCATGGCCGCTAAACCCTAAATTCAAGCAATTAAAGAACAGTTTAATTGAATTGAAAAAAAAAAAACAAAAAAACAAACAGAACAAAACAAAAACGCAGGAGTTTTTACAGCTGTAGATCATATTATTTTGTAAATAAGAAGTAAGAACATTCGAAATAGTAAGGATCAGAAAGATGACCAGTGCGAGACACGGTTACGTAGGTGGTCAATGGGTGGCGCAACCGGCCTATAAGGCTGTTTTTTAGCTCATCTGAGCATGGTGAGGAAAGAAAAACCACCCTGGAAATGAAACCTCACCGGGTCCGGAAACCCTTTCATTAAGTAACTGGTCGAAAGAAAGAAAAAAAAAAAAAAAAAAAAAAAAATCTACGAAACACATGTACATTATTAACTTACAAGACACGTAGCTTAGCTCACCTCAACACAAAGGTTTTAATGTGTTACCTGAGAGTAACAGTTCATCAATAAGTAGTTCGTCCTACAGCCCTAGTTCTTACGTTTGCGTGAATGTTAGTAGTTTGTTACTTGCAGAATTAAAAGAGTAAAATTTTACCTTCACTTCGCGTACCTGTATTTTTGATGAGAAAGCAGTGTTGAGAGGAGCCAAGCGTTAACATACGACACAACAACATAATCATTTAAACAGATGATAATCCTATTTTACATTAAGAGATGATATCTGCAATGCACATACTATACTTGATTATAATAATGTGGTTGTCATGTTTCAAGCACTAATTGCTCTGCCAAGTGGTGTTACATATAAAAATAGCACTGTTCTATAAATTGTGAATTTAACAACTGCCAACCGTTGTGTTAGAAATTGGCCTATTATGTTGTAACATATTAAAATGTGGGTAGTATTACTATTCTTTTACAGTCGACAGAATTAAGAAGGTGATGATGCTCACAATATAAGGTTACAGTATACTAAAATATTCAAGTTTAGGTAGTAGTAATTTGGTAACATGAGTTTCGATTGTTATCTTCTTCTTCTTCTTCGTATGGAGGCGATGTTTCTTAGATTGTTATTATTATAATCCATTGCTGCCCAATGTCCAATGTTGCAAGAAGTTGTTGATGATTGGTTGTTGTATTTGGAAGCCTTAGAAGAATCGCCCCTGCATGATGATGATGATGTTTCCTTCGATCGCACCGCGTACATTATCTGTAAGCAAAAGAAGCGAACCAGCAATCTGTTCAAATACCAATGGAGTTTGTGCACAAGTAATTTCGCAACTTTGCGCTGAATGTGACAACAGACATTTTTTCATTTTTGAAAAAAATTGGTAATTTGCTCCAGATGGCGGGACCTTGGTACGAAATAGACTGCTGACATAAACTGCTAGAGCAAAGTTTTGGTATTAATTTAGATCTATTTCTGGTATTATATTGTGAAATGCTTTTTACAAATACATTTCGAAATACGTCAGGATTTTTTCCAGAGTTCTGTTTGAACATAAATACTGCAATCTCCTTAGTGAGTAACTGGTTTATAGTAAGTAGCTGGTGAGTTTTTCTTACATCAGTTACATCTCTGTAGTGCCTTAGGTTGCATGCCATCCTTATGAATTTGTTGCATGTTTTTTGTAGTTTATTTATCAATGTTTTATTTCCAATGCACCAATTAGTAATACAATATTGTAAGTGACTGTTGATTAGAGAGTGGTACAAAGTTAACATGGAGCCTTGCCTTAGAAAAGGTTTGATTCTGCTTACCACGCCAAGAGTGGACCTTAATTTATTTTGAAGATGTCTAATATGTCCTGTCCAAGTTAAGTGCTCATCAATATGTACACCTATAAATTTCATTGTAGTAACCTGTTCAATTTTTATATTTCTAAGTGTAACAGTTAAGTTAGTAGGAGGTGGTTTAGATTTAGAGGATCTGAATAGAATGCATTTAGTTTTAGATACATTTATTGAAAGATTATTGGCTACCATCCATTTGTCAATATAGTGTAACTCTTCTTGAGCACGTTCATAAAGTGTTGCTATGTTTTTATTTTCTAAAAATATGCTTGTGTCATCTGCAAACATAACGGGATCGGAGAATTTTAAACAGTTTTGGAAATCATTAACATAAACTAGAAATAACAATGGGCCTAAATTTGAACCTTGAGGAACCCCTCTTGTCACTGGGTTGATTATGGTTGATAGAGTGCCATTACATTCCACTTGCTGCGTTCTACCAGTCAGGTAACTCTTAAACCAGTCATAAGCTATGCCTCTGACTCCATAATGTTGCAATTTGTGAAGCAGTATATCATGATCTATTGTGTCAAAAGCCTTAGACAGGTCAAGAAAAATACCGAGTGTGGGTACTTTATGGGAAAGGGATTCGGTTATTTTGTGTACCATAAACGTTATTGCATGTGAGGTGTTATGATGTTTTCTAAAGCCAAATTGATGGACAGAGAAAAAATTACTTTGGTCCAAAAATGTGCACAGACGCCTATACATAATTTTTTCCAAAATCTTTGAAACATTTGATAACAAACTTATAGGCCTGTAGTTATTAATGTTGCTGCTGTCACCTTTTTTGTAGATTGGACATACTTTAGCAAGTTTGAAATCATTAATGAATTCTCCTTTGCTGAGCGATAAGTTAAAGATGTGGCTTAGTGCAACTAATATGTTATCTGGTGACGACTTCAATAGCTTTGATGGTATTTGATCTATGCCAGCACTTAATTTGGATTTCATGCTATGCAATATATTTGAAATTTCCATGGGACAAGTAGGCCATACAAACATTGTCGAGCGTGAGGATGGTTTTAAATATTCACTGTATTTGGCTTCACTAGGTGGAAGTTCATCCATCAGTTTGGAGGCTATGGTGGATAATTATGAATAACATGAAACATAGTATAGATAGAGCTAAGGCCTAGCAAGCAATTTTCAAGCGATCTATTTAATTAAGAGGGATCTGCTTTCAGCCTTATACTAAGATAAATTGCTTGATTGTCCGGAGGTAATATTAACCCATTAACGCCCAGCGTCCTATTTATAGGACAGTAACGTATGTCCGAATTTTACAGGGTTATAATCAATCTATGTTCTTTTAACCTACGTATTGGATGACAAGACCTTTCAGGCTGTCACGTCAATAAAGTTTAAGCAATTTTTGTGATTTTGAAATGTGAATTCTGTGGATGTGAAAGTAGCAGTTTTTTTGTTTGCTGACCGTCAGTTCTATTTGGGATTGTATTCAAAATCTGAAAAGGAAAGTTTTCAGTATTTCTTAACAAATGGCTTCTTTATGAATTGTTTTAGACTACTGATAAAAAAGGTTTTGAAAAATTATTATTGTAACCGAGTAATATAAACGCAAACATCACTGTCCTATAAATAGGACGCTGGGCGGTTATGAGCACTTTTATCGCGATGTACGAACTACGTTTGTCGTGTCTGGCTCAATTAGCTGCGTCATCTGTATCCAGCCAGGCCTTTGTTTTTTGCGTGCAAGGACATTGTGTGAACACAGAAGCATAGATAGACAATTTGGTGCCTTGCGTTTTTGACATAGACTTCAGAAATCAGAAGTACAGTAATCAACAAGATAGGCTTAATTGCTAAGCAGTAGCTACATCTAAATAGGCGTATGTATATTGCATGGTTTTGTACTTCAGATTACGAATTGGTTTTATAAACAACATCTTTTTAATGTCTTGTACTTGCTTATATATCCTGTTTCAATGCAGTTTTTTTAAAGTTTTTGACAGCGTTAGTGAACAAAACTTTGTAGCAAATGTATTGAATTTGTGGCAAGTATGGCGTTCCAAGCAACTGCAATCTTACAGATCGGTAAGAAAAATAAGGTTATAAAAATATATTTTTGTGCAACCGGCATTTAGTGACCTGCAGCTTCTTTATCCTTAGCCATCTCATGTTTCTGATAACTACTGGTTGTAATGAGTCAAAAAGCCTTTGCAAATGTCGAAGACGCAGTGGAATACTTACTTGGTTCAGATATTAGTGAGACAATGGCTGCTATTCCCCCCGATGTTGATGAACTCACGGATGAAGACGAAGTTGATGAAGAAAATCTGAATGCGCCTACATTTTGCGATATACCTAGAGCAGGGATCTTCAAACTTTTTCCATGGAGGGCCACATTGCTAATATTTTAAAGACCTGTGGGCCATGGCTGTGGTTAATAGTTTTGTACTATAAAGACTTATTAATGGATCCAATTTTATTTTGATAAAGGATTTTCGTAGAGCATTTGCCACAACTTATTTGAAGCTGGGACATGGATCAAGAGTGATGAGGAGAGGCCAGCTGAGTTTTCCATCAACATCCAGGACACAAGTTGCTCATGACCTTTGCTTTGACCAACAAAATCATATGCATGGCGAGAGAGACAAAGAGAGGCGTTGCCAATACCAAAATTGCAAGGGCAAACATCTCACTTATTGCATTACGTAAACAGTAGCATTATGCGTATTTTACTTTCCAAAATATCATCGGTAATGCACTAAAATATAGTGTGACAAGGTTTTTCAATGATAACTGTTGGGTTACAATAAATAACGTCTCGAAAAAGCAAAAGAAATTTGGATGTATTTCACAATGACGACAGTTACCAAAACTCTTAGATAAGCGCATTTAATTCACACAAACGCCCAGCGTCTTATTTATAGGACGGCAATTTCTCGCGAAGTCACAACAAATATTTTAAAAATTCAACCAAGAATCAAAAAATATAGTATTTAAAATAAAATGTTGGAATATAAACGAGTTTTTTCCAAAAAAATAATTTAGGCCTTAACGGGTTAAGACCACTACTTACAACTTTTGTAGCTGTATGCTTATTTACACGACCTCAAGCCCTTGGCTGCGCGCATGTCGCAAAGTTGAGGGAGGGCACCAAGATGATGAATATATATTCTCAGAATTAAGCTATTAAAGAACCAACTAATTCGAAGTGATGCATTATCACAGTCAAGTTATTACAATTGCAGCACCCCCTGCAATAATGTCGCGGTTAAAAATATAGATGGCTGTGAGAAAACAAATGAGTGGTTAATATTTTTTTGACTCAGTTCATTCTTGTTTCCAAATTTAAAACAAAGTGTTTCAATAAAATCAAGTAAAATAACATTAGGGGTGGTAGCGCATAGCTGGCATATTTCTCCCATACTTTTTGAAGTCCCCTAACAACGTTTTATTCCCTACTTTCAGCATGTTCTTGCAAAGTGGACTTGCTCACTGTTAAAACGACTTGTCATTTCACAAACTTTCATTGGTTTATTATATCACTTGCATGGAAGCATAAATGTAAAGTTGTGGAGAAGGAGGGCGCAAAAGCCATTGTCGTGTAATTTTAGAAATAAGCTATTATAAGTTGTTGTCATGCTATTAACAACTTTCTGTGATATATACCTATTTGTATAATCCAACATCTCTGGCTGCGCGTGTGTTGATAAGTTCTGAATAAATTTCAGCTACGAAAATTGCAAACCACGTCAAAGTCAAGCATTTACTGTTAAGTTATTACAATAAATTAGGTTGTGCTTCAAGAGGATAATCGATGGACCGGGTTTTTGTGGAAAAGATGCGGAAAACTGTTGTGATTCCTGTAAGATTTAACGTAAAAAATCGTCAATTTAAAAAAAATTCTACAGGTGATTAATATGTGTTAAGGGTTAAAATCAATCATGTTTGCGACACGTCCGTACAAAAGTATTATAACTTGCCATTGCATTACTGAAAACAGGTTTTTGACCGACTGCTATGTTGATATTTCAATGTAACTATCTTCTCTCACAGGTGGTGTATCCATTGTTTGCTTTTAAAATCACAGTGAATAACAATTTTACGTGTAACTAGCTGCCAGCTGCATTTTTGCTACTTCGTTCGTACCAGACACGTTATGACAACATAGAACAAGTTTAACCCTCAGCTTACCGAAAAAAATGCTTGCATCTTTTACCGCTGGGGTCCATTGGACCCCAATTACGTAATCTTTGAAAAGTCACTAGATTACTTACAAATTTATTTTTCCCTAGTTCAAATGCCTTAAAATACACCAATCTGTGTTTTCCAATTGTTGGTTGCTGTAATTGCTACGATTTCAATGAACGAAAATCAACTCAACACGAAACGTAGGCCTAAAGAACACGGCAATAATTCACTTCAGTTCATTTTACTGCTTACAGTTGAAAGCAATGCCTGCAAACAATGTTGGAATGCTCTCCACAGACATTCTTCTGACATTTACAGCAGATAGTTTTGGTTTTTCGGTCTTTACATCTGTCACACATCCAGCATCTTCCTTTTTTAGGTGGCAGAGCACTAGCATCTCCACTCTCTGGCGGTACATGTCGTTTTCTGCTACTTTGTTGGGGATTGTTTGCAGAACTTGTTCCAGTGTGAATTTCTGATACCAGCTCGGCTAACTCCGAAGAAAGCTGTAGTAAAAAAGCCCTTCTTTGTTTTACTGTGACTCGACTGTTCTTGCCGTTCAGTTCCTGCCACACAATGAAAGCATTGAGAGCTGATACGTCAACCATGTTGTAAAAAAGTGTTAGAGGCCACCGTCTACTCATTCTCTTGGTGCTGTATGTTTTCACCATCTTGTCAACAATGTCGACTCCGCTTTTAGTTTCGTTGTAACACAAAATAACATCCGGCTTCTTTTTTTCTGAATTTTCATCAACATCGGGTTGATTGTGCATGGTGGAAAGCATATTCACAACAGCATTCTTTTTCGGACAATACGAAGCAATCATCGCATTTTTTTGAAATCCAAATAGTGTGCTCATTACCTCTCTTCCTCTTGTTTTTGTAAACTCTGGTGGCAGTTCTGGCTTATTTTTTCTCATTGTGCCAACAAGCGTTAGTTTTTTGCTCAGAAGCTGTCTTGCGAGTGAGAGACTAGTAAAAAAGTTATCACACGTAATATTTCGACCAGTCTTTTCAATTTCTTTTACCATATCTAGAACAACTCTAGTTCCCTGGTTGACTTCTCTTCCAATTCTTTCGTCTTTTCCCGTGTAAACTTGCATCTTCCAGGTATAATATGATGCAGCATCACATATTGTCCAGATCTTCATCCCGTACTTGCCCGGCTTTGATGGAATGTATTGTCTAAAAGGACAACGTCCTCTAAAAGGTACCAGTTGCTCATCAACAGTCATACAAGTTCCAGGGGTGTAAGAATCCTGCAAATAAGACACCCACGATTCAAATACCTCTCTTATGGGCTGGAGCTTGTCCAAAGACCTGTGTGCTCTACGCCTCTGCGCATTGTCAAAGCGCAAGACTTGAAGTATTGTTAGATACCGATTTCGGCTCATGATCTGGTTGAAAATAGGTCTACCATGATCTTTATTCCACAGTTGCAGAATGCTTTCATTTTTGGACTTGTAAACGCCGATGAGGATCATGATTCCAATAAATTTTTTGAACTCTGTATCTTCTATTTCTTTCCATCTGTCTTCATATACCAACTGTCCTTCTTGATTTGTCCACTTTCGAATCGTATCCAGCAAATTTTGCCGTAGATATAACATAAAAGAATCGATCACAGAAGAGCAACATGATCTAGCATATCTAGTAGGTCCTGGTCTCGTTGTAACGATGTTGTGATTGGCAGTTCTTCCTGCAGGGGAGGTGGGAGGATGAACATTCCAATTTTCCAGTTTGTTTTTGGAAAGCAAGTTGGTTGGGGTTGATATTGTTGGTGTCACCTGGGCAACGCCCGCACCAACATCATCTACAGATAACTCTGAATCCGACATAGAAGCGTCACTAACATGATCTATCTCTCCTTCATCGTCGGATGACTCGTAGTCACTTACGTCCATGTCATTATCTTCTTCCAGCAGCTCAAGGATCTCTTCATTAGACAAAGTTTGATTAGCCATTTTGTTTACCTCAAAGATTAATTTTACTCTTGAAATCTAAGCACGTCTACAGACAAAAAGACCAATATCATTGCGGTTGAATCACCACCCCAACTAAACTATATTTGATAGAATGTGGTCTCTTGTTTTTGATCACAGTGATCTATAGGTGGCCTATACTATAGCAGGATTTACATCCAGTAGAAGACAGTTGAGTAAACAATAGCCTAGACTGTCAGTTGCTTCCTTTTTCTTTTTCTCTATGTTGATTATTATTTTTCATTGCTTTTTGCAAGAATCTTGAATGCTTTTGGTTTCAAGTCTACAGCTGGCGTAAACTGTGTTGCAGTTGTTGACTTTCTGCAATCAAAAATTCCTATGCCTACAAGCTTATGCTCAAAAGTGTGACTTGTATCTTGGCCCTATACCTCAATTCTAGCAAAACTTAGCTCTTGACAAAACAATAGCAAGTTCAACATGTGGTCAAACTGTGCGCAGCATCTTTCAAACACTACTACATGGCATAGAAACCACTACCTCAAAAGCTAAGATAATTACCTCCAAGTACAAATTGTCTAAAATGGTATGAAGACGTTAACCAGGTCTGACAAACAAATTTGTTCAGTTGCAACCTTTGACTGATAATCTAGTTACAACCTTTGTTTACTTTATGATGTCACACAGTTCAAGAAGAATCCCCTGTGTGATGTCACATTACTACTGCAAGTAAAAAATAACTGTGTGCATTGAGTTTCAATCAAAATCAGATTGGGGTCCAATAGACCCCAGTGGTAAAAGGTGCTGCTTTTTTTCTGAGAGCATCTTAGGGTCGAGCTAGGGCAATGGGCTTATACTATCATAAACACCTCATATATACACTAAACGTCAAGGAGTACCATACCCGGCCGATAGCAGATGTAGAAGATCCATCAAATTAAAAATGGTTTTGGGGTCCATTGGACCCCATGGCAATCCAAGGGTTAAAGCGTTTGAGAAAAAAGAAAAATCATGCTTATGATGCTTGAATAAAGAATTGCTTGTTGCATCATCAATTCAACAAAAATCATTGTAGAATTATTGTATATCGAAAGCAACTTGTTAATAAATACCGAAAAAGTTTTTAATCGAGTTTCTACAATCAGTACTTTTAGAGAAAATACAGAGAACAAAATTGTGCTACCCAGCGTTAACTGTGACGTCATCTTAGATTCAAAAGGAATACAAATTTTGTAAGTTGTTAAGTTGGGGGCTAGCTTTCGTTTGAGCAAAATCGGTTTTCCTCTGTCAAAAGAAAAATCGATTGTGTGTCAAATATACATACTTCGTCATAATCAAAACAAGTTTATTTTTCATGTAAAACAAAACAGCACAGTGACATGATTGAGCAGAAAAATTGGCATTCAGTTTATATTATTGTTGTTTGTGCTCGTCAGAAATGCGTTCAGTTATCAGTTACATCAGTTTTTATTTGAAACCTTCATGATAAATCTGGCTGCAGTGCTTGTGAAGCCTTTTGCAGCATTTCATGACCTCAGACATGCATTTTTCCAACACACAACGCATCGTCCTTGCTTGATATTGGGAACTAAATGTTATTAACGCTATTATATGTAACTAATAAGCTCTCAAGTGCAGAACATCCGTCCGAAAGAAGCCTTGACACATCAGACTAGATAAAAAATCTTGTGATTTTCCGACCGACGAAATTGTGAATAAGAGACTTTCACTTGATTAACAAACAAAAAACGAAAGGCTGCGATTATTGACAGATTGAGCTTGGAGCTTTAGTCTGTAGGAAGCCAATTTAGCCGTTCGCAACGTCCACACCCCCATTACTTTATACTGTACATTTTTACTGTATGTGGTTGGCCAATCAACAATCGTTTTTCACTCTTCCTTCTACTTTTTGTGCAGGAGTTACGGCAAAATAGCTGCTAGCAATGTTAGCCGGACAATTATTGCTCCGTTTTCCTAAGACTACAGTTCTGTCAGGACAATAACCAAAGGAGCCCATCTACTGGTTATTACATTCGTTATTTGTCATCAGTAAGCAGCAATCAATACGATTCTCTTGGATGGTCTCGCAAGCTCTGATGTCTTGATTTGCCTAAGTCAGGATCTTCAAACTTTGCTACGGAGGGTCATATTGCTGAATTTTTAAAGCTTCGGGAGCCAAGATTGAGTTAATGTTATTATTAAGTAGCGGTTTGAAATGTTGAAACTTGTGTTCTGTTACCAGAAAATGTGGTGATCTCCGAAAAAACAAAAAAGTCATCATTTTTCTTGCTGTTTCCTCTGATGTCAATTGATCAATTTCTATAAATTCATGTGGCTCACTGTGAGAAACACTGCACTATACATTTGTTTTGCATTTATGAAGAGAACTCGGTGGGGCCTAGTTTGGGGAGCCCTGGCCGAAGTGACTAGCGATCGATGGTTTATAAAAAAAGCTGTCAAAGTAAACCACATTTTGTTTGGGGCGGCCAAAGGTAGCGAGCAAGCTTCGAGCTACATGTTTACCTAGACGTGAGTTTCTTTGGATTACCTTTCTACGGTAAATATCAAAATTATACGGAAAGTCATCATGGCTGCACCGTATCTACATTTTGTATCCAGATTTTACTGGCTTTCCTCCAATAAACTGTTTCGCGCTGCGCAACCCTCGATATGGTTTTATTGATTCATCTACGCTTAGTTGATAATGAAAACGCCCAACTGTAGGCATTTCGCTCTCTGCATATCTGCCAAGGGTATCGCTTTGGCCTTTTATGACATAAACAGTTTTTGTATGTCCGCTATATACAAATAGTTTTAAACAGAGAAAAATCTATCCTTGCTCACGATAGTTGGATATGTTAGTACTTGCAAGTCTTCTGCAGTAAAACCGTGATCAATTTCAGTGGGAAACATGTGATAACCGCTGATTTGAGGTAATTCCAAAAAAGTTTTCATTCGCTGATGTCTACTTCAAAATTTGGGTTGGTTTTGTTTCTTGCTATCTACAAGTTGGTTTGTTCTACTAGCATCATAATCATTTCATCTGAGAAAAAAGCAAAGAGAATTTCATTTGTCTAACGATCAGCACAGGCACGCATTTCTTGGTTTTCCCGAAAAGCTTCGACATCATAAAGAGAAAGTTTGACATTCTTGTGCCATTTGCTGCTAAACCTTTCTTTATATGGTTTATTACTGTCTTCACATTCTTGATAAACTTCAATTTCACTTGCTTCTTCTTCAGGCAAATTGATTTTATCCAGCACGTTTTCATCTCCTTATTCGTCACTTTCGTTGACTCGATTGGCTAAATCTATGAGTAAAAGAACCTTTTCGATTTCTTCATTTGTAGTTTGCACAACATTTTCTGCTGCTTCTAAAAAATTTCACTCGACAAGCTATCTTTCCTCAAAATAGGTTGTACTTATATTAATTACATAATGCCGTAGATGCCGCTTATTAAGCCCGCCTCGAGACCGGACGATTTTGGGCTTGTTAAGCGGGTGGGCTTGTTAACCGACGGACGACTTTTCCTAAATACTTTGAGCTAAAATATTTGTGGCTGACTGTAATAAAAATAAAATGTTTAAAACTAATTACAATGTACACAAAAATTTGATTTATTGAACTAAGTGGTCCGAACGTTTTACAGTCGTTATGGTGACGCAATATATTTCGCATTGTAATCTCCTATGGGACGCCACCCAATCTAGAAATGTAACTTTTCTGTGCAGTAGAATCTTAGAATGCTTCAAGCTGTCAAATTTTTTGGAACCTGGCGCCAGATCAACTAGCTTTTTGGCAGTGGGTCTTCCCTTTGATCACTGCCGCTTTACTAATTGACCGTAATTTATCTTTGTGACGCTGTTTCATTATTATATTGAGTTCCCTTTTTCTCGCATTATCGTGCAGGTGTAGCCTGCTCCATGTAAAACATAATCAGTTTTTAGACATGAAGGGTTTGTGACAAAACAGAAGAATTTTAAACAGTAACCAAAATGCTTGATACGAATTATAGGAGCTGGTGTTAGCCTGTTTAAGATATTACTTTTAATTAATGGATGTTAAGGCATATTGGCTAACTGCAATCAGTTGAATAAAATACCACTTCCACGACCGGTTTCGTTCCTATTAGAACTCGTCAGGTGGACTCAGGTATTGAACCGACGGTCACATGAATTGCACAACATTTCATGTGCAATTCATGTGACCGTAAATCAACCGTTGTGGAGTTTTTGCCACATGCTAAAAAAAAATGTGTCCTTGAATGTGACCCCCATGATATAGGTATTGCTGTATCATATTGTTTTGTATTGCATTTTCCTTTTTTTTGCACCCAATGGCAAATTTGTTTTTTTTAGCATGTTTATTATTGAGTGTTTTTTACACCCGCCTGATGAGACCCAATAAGGTCGAAACCGGTCGCGGGTTATTGACATGATGTAATAGATTGCTGTATGGTACCGTATGATGCTAGTGATCATTTTGAGCAAATTTTTCTTTCATGCAAACTTAGTTTATTCTCATTTCTAGTTTAATACAAAGAAAAGTAAATGACCGTGGTATATAATTGTGGGCTGCTGGTAGTAAAACGTTTAGGTTAAAGGTAAAATTAGTCACCGGTAGTCTTCATACAGTTTACAACAGTATTATTATTGTGCACAAGATTGAGCTAACGACACTGTTCTTAAGAAATAGTTTGAAAATTAAGTTATCATTAACCAATTACTATTCTATCTGCTAAATTGGAAAAGCATTTGGCCGTAAAGCATACTACGACATCAAAAACAAGTTTTGATTTATTTTTGAGGTTGATTTTTACCGTTACGTTTATTGTGCTAAACAAGCACTTGCAATTGAGTAACCCAGGGTCTAAGAACGTCAGCACAGGAGAAAGAAGCGTCTTGGCACAGCTAGGTTAAAAATCAAAATAGCTGATGTCAGACGCGGTTGATTAGAAAGTAACTTAACCCAAAGGAAAATACTGTAATCTATATTGTTATGCTCCCCGCTGAAAATTTTTTGTCGACGGTCTTGCCAGCATCTCATCTACTCCTATTTGGTCTCAGCGAGTAGCTGTAGTCCAGCGGTTTGTAACCGGTGAGCCATGACTTATTAGTTGGCGACAACACGTACGTAGAATGAGTCGTGGGTTGTTATTGCAAATTCAACTTGCCTGATGAGGAGAGCATCCCTCAAATTAGAACAAACATAATAAAACTAGGCCACAAACCTCTGATTAGTTTGAAAATGGGTAACATGTCTAAAAAGGTTGACAAATGCTGAATTAGGCCAGGGATCGGAAACCTGTTACGACCGAAGAGTTATTTAGGCCCCATTTTTACAAGAAAAAGCCCAATGAAAGAGACCCAAAAGATTGTATTCGGGAAAATTTGTGTGATGCAGCCCATCAAATCAAGGGTGATTATTAAAAAAGAGGTCTTCACCTTAAATTTGTGGCAATTTTCAAGGCACGATCACCTGCGGTTTACATCTTTTTAACAGAAGTGCTCTCCAACAAAAAAGGACAAAAGAGCCGCAGATTGCCGACCTTTGGACTAGGCCTATCTTATTTAGTGTGCAAATCCGGAGTCTTGTAATTAAAAACGCTAAAAAAATGAAATTGAATTTTCTAATGAGCTCATTTTGTGTGAAACAAATTAGCTGCAATGTAGTTTAATCTTGCTAAGGCGTTATTTGCTAAGCCATTCTGTATCTTACATAGCTGAAGACTCAAGGTTAATTTCGTAACATCAACGTTGTGTTGTAGTTGAGTAAAAGTAATTCTTTAATTGTTTTGTCTAGGAGGCGTTTTCGAGTCACCAAATCTTCAAGGAAGCGATTTAAGAAAAATCTTTAGGAAACACTGGTCCTCATGAAACCCAATGTATTGTCAACTTGCCTATTTATGATACTGAAATGAACTCAAATGACATCACAAGCTTTTTTGCCCAATCAGTTTTCTAATTCAAAAAATCGCGTATTTTAGCTACCAATACATGCCAATATTCCCGTTTTAAAAATATTTAATTGTTCAACAACACAGAATGTTTAAAAAATAAATATGCAAAAATTATCACGCGATACTTCAAAAACGAAAAATATTGAAAATCTTAGCGTTGACACATGTGTCGTACATACATCCAAGTTTCATTTCTTGTTTTACTACTGCTCAATGCTGCCACCACTGTCAGCACGGACAACATCAAGCCGATACGAGAACTCCTCCGACGCTCGCTTCACCATGTCGCGGTTCACTGTGTTGATTGCAGCTGATAATTCATGCCATCGATATTTGCTGGAAGCGATAGAGCATAAACTTCTTTAAAATACACACACAGTGACGTTCGGGTTTCTGGCAGGCCAAGCGCAGAGAGCGATCTGGTAGGCAGCCCGTTACTCTTTTGCAGGTCGCAGTTATCTGAAAGAAAAAGTGTCTTAGTGATGGATCGGTTCAAGATGTGCAAAAGACCTCGCTCTCTGCGCCTGCCAAATACCCAGACGCCACTGTATATGACTTTTTCTTGCGTGGGTATTTTAAAGACAAAGTTTATATTCCATCGCTTTCAGCAAATATCGATGGCATGAATTATTAGCTGCAATCAACACAGTGAACCGCGACATGGTGAAGCGAGCGTCGGAGGAGTTCTCGTATCGGCTTGATGTTGTCCGTGCTGACAGTGGTGGCAGCATTGAGCAGTAGTAAAACAAGAAATGAAACTTGGATGTATGTACGACACATGTGTCAACGCTAAGATTTTCAATATTTTTCGTTTTTGAAGCATCGTGTGATAATTTTTGCGTATTTTTTAAAAACACCCTCTCTCTCTTTCTCTCTCTCTCTCTCTTTCACTCTCTCTCTCTCTCTCTCTCTCTCTCTCTCTCTCTCTCTCTCCCTCTCTCTCTCTCTCTCTCTCTCTCTCTCTCTCTCTCTATATATATATATATATATATATATACATATAAAATAATCACTTAGCTTTACGGTGCTCGACAGCAAGCTTGCCGGAGTCGTAATATATATATTTCTATTTGCACAGCTACAAAATAGACATTAAAAACATTAAAAACCACAACAATCTGTTTCGCCAAGTGGCTCGTCAGGTGGTGCGTCTGCAAAATACATATAAAACGCTATAAAAACCGGCATAAAAATGTAAAAGTTAACCAATAAGTGCAATACATTTGGAAACACAGCAACTAATGCAACGCGTCTCAGAAGTTAGGGCAGATATCAATTAAGCCGCCGGTGGTGCTGTGAGATAAAACTTTTGGCGAAGGTAGATCGCTAAACTCAAAGCTCTAGAGAAGGACGGGATCGAAAATAATGTAGGTGCTACGAAAAATTTTTTAATTTGAACTTCTTGGTGTGGCGGCATTTTCCCATCACTTCAGTTCTCTTGTTCAATGACGTAGTGGGATATGCTTGCAGAATAGCGCACTTTTCTGTGAGACACAGCATGCAAGCCCTTGCCCCTGGTTGGTAAGGGGTGGTTTGTGTGACAATTTCCCAAATGATTTCGGGGCTTTTCCCATTAGATTTGTCAAGCCAGAATGCCTTTGAAAGCTCGGTGGCGTTGCTGTTTTGTTGGTATTTGAAGCTCTGGCTGTGGTTGTAAAAACGGGCTTTGAACTCCGTTTCACAGCTACCGAGGTAGTGCATGGTGCTGTTATCAAATGTTAATGTAGCTTTATATGTGATGGACTTTTCGCGGCACTTTCCTTTCAGAGGACAGCTGGCTTTGACTCTGCAGTTGCACGGTGGTGTGGTGTTGTTGGAGTTGGCTTTTCTTTTTAGCACGCTTTTATTATGCTTGAAAATGAGATTTGCCATGTTGGGCATGCAGCTGTAGCCGAGTTTTACGTTGTTGTTGTTGCAGATCTTGTGCAATCGATGGGTGGGTGGAAAGTTCTTGGTTAGGAGTCGGCGGAATTCCTTACCAATGTTAGTGTAAACGTGTTCAGTATATGGTGGGTTAAACCATATAATTTTTCGTTTTCTAGATCTTCTTTTGTTTGGGTGGGAATTCGTTTCATATTTCATTTCGCTCTTGTGTCCGCTCCTGCGCATAGCTTCTTCATACTCTGGGATGGCTTTTGCAAATTCTTCGTGGTTACACCACCAGCGGCTTAATTGATATCTGCCCTAACTTCTGAGACGCGTTGCATTAGTTGCTGTGTTTCCAAATGTATTGCACTTATTGGTTAACTTTTACATTTTTATGCCGGTTTTTATAGCGTTTTATATGTATTTTGCAGACGCACCACCTGACGAGCCACTTGGCGAAACAGATTGTTGTGGTTTTTAATGTTTTTAATGTCTATTCTGTAGCTGTGCAAATAGAAATATATATATATATATATATATTTGGCAATATACATAATTATTGCCAAAAATACTACAGCCTGTTTCGCCGTTAAGGCTACTCAGCTATTTCTGCAAAAAAACGAAAAATGAACCCAAAACAAACAAAGAATACAGTATTACTTACGGTTGTTCGAGGAGAATAAGCAGAAGTAGTATGGTAGCCAACAGAAATTATACTAAAATATAAAAAATAATCTTTTCTGCTGATTCTCTTGCGAACAGCAATCTCATCTGGGTAACTAAGAACTGTGAAGGTTGGTAGGAGAGTTATAGTGACGTAACAATAAGAACAGCTATATACTTAATATGGTAAGCGGTAAGTTGGGAAAATAGACGAAAACGAAAGGATAAAGAAAAATGGCAAAAGTAAAGGAACAAAACATATAAACTACAAGGAACCGTCCAATTTGATACTTTTTAATTTAAATTTTTTTCCTGTGGCGGCATGTATTCACTATTTCAGATCGTTTATTAAACATTATTTTTCTGTCGCCGCTTAAGATGGCAAGCTTTTCAGCCAGGAACAAGTTACATCTGGTCCCTCTGCAATTATATGATGGTGCTGTAGAAACAATGGACCATTTTATAGACGGTTCAACACTATTATCCTTTGCTCGCCAGACTTCTTTTGATAGCTCGGTCGCGTTTCTTTTATTACGGTGGGTAAATGAATGTTCGTGATTGCTAAATCTCGCTTTGAAATCGGTAGAACAGGATCCATAATATAATTTGGTAGTATTGTTAGAAGATATTTCTGCCTTATATACGATTGATTTCTGTTTGCATTCGCCGTCAAATGAGCAAGCGGTTTTTATTCTGCAATTACATTTTGAATCGGCAGTGGGAGGTCTATCGGGCATTGGCAGGGCGGAAAGAAGTATTTTTGTCGTGGCGTAAGATGACCGCGGACATATTTGGCATACAGATATAACTAATTTTAATATTGTTTTATATTGATATTATATTGTCTTATATTGTATTGTTTATATACATATTGTTATATTGTTTATATATATATATATATATATATATATACAGTATATATATTTTATATTATATTGCTTTATATTCAGCAGTAATTTCTTGGTTTCAAGCGATACCAAACAAGCGCCATTCAAAGTTTATGAAGTTTGATATTGTAGATTTTTACTCATCCATTTCAGAGTCTCTTTTATGGAAAGCATTACAATTCGCCGAAAATTTCACTGTGATAGATGAAGAATCATTACGCATTATAATGCATTCACGCTAATCGCTACTTTTTTGCGATGGTAACACCTGGATCAAAAAGGCAACCATATGTTTGATGTCACTATGGGATCGTTCGACGAAGCTGAAGTTTGAGAGTTTGTAGGTTTGTTTCTGCTTCATAAAATGAAACATCTATTTGGCTGTAATTTCGAATTCCTACCCCAAGGCCAAACAGTAAGCCAAACCGTCTATAAAGACATTCTTCGGCGCCTTATGAGACAGTGCGTGACAAGAGGCCGACCTTTTTGGGAAGCTCACACATGGAGGCTCCATCACATTAACGCTCCTGATCACACAGCCCTGAGTACTGGTCAGTTTTTCGCAGAAAGGAACATTGCAACTTTGGAATACCCCCATATTCCCTCGATCTGGCCCCGTGTGACTTTTTCCTCTTTCCCAAGATCAAATCTGTTCCGAAGAGAACCCATTTTTCTGACATTGATTTCATCAAAATGGCCGCAACGACGGAGCTCAAAAAGATCCCAGAAAATGTCTTCCAAGAGTGTATTGAATCCTGGAAAAGGCGAATGCACAAGTGTTTCAAAGTGGAAGGAGATTACTTTGAAGGATTTTGACTTTGGTATATTTCAATATTTTTCAATAAAGTTTTTATAACACCAGTCTCGTTACTTTTCGGACACATTTCGTATATAATAATTTGCTCTAACTGTTTTTGTTATTGGGCACTGTTAAATATTTTACCGAGTCTATTATATATTATATATATTTATATGTATATATAAATATATATATATATATATACCTAAATTAAAAGTAGTAAATTTACAATTATAAATATTTTTGATTGAAAGAGTCAAATGAACGAAGAATAATGACCCATGATATGACTTGGCTAAAATATCATTTTTAAAAAAATTATCGACGGCCATCAAACCTCAATTTGTATACAATTTCATAATGGTTTTATTATGTTTACAAGATTATACATAGTAATCTAAGTGAAAAAATCCTTTGGCCAAGAACGCATTTGAAAATATTTTTACGTTAAGTTAAATGCATGTTCCCATTTTGGAACGTTGGACGGTAAAGAGTTACCCTGGTCTGCTCCAGTGCTTTGAATCCCATGTTACGTCAGTACCACTTACTCCAAAACATGTATAAACGCAAGTTGTTTCACAAAATCTGCAACTGCGACAAGAAAGAATAACTGCTAAACATAATGATTAGAGCATCTTATTTGTGGTTTAATGTTGAGTAAGTTGCATCAGCAGTCGCATGTTCCTGGGCGTTGTTATAAATTTCTTCTTCTACCGGTTGATCGGAGAGTATGATTGAACCAAGAGTGGGAAATGCTGATTCATCAGGAGATGGATCGCAAGCTTGAATTGCTACAAGTTGAGACTTACTTGTAGGACATCGTTTCAGATAGATAAAAATACATAAGCCAATGATAATAACAACGGAAAGTACGAGGCCAATACCAAGTCCAAGAACAGTATTATTGTTACTGCCACCAAAGCTAAATTCCTCAGTTGAACTATTAAAGTTGCTGATGGTATCTGTTGTAACTATGACAACACAGAGACTAGCTGAAGTTGCTGTGTCATTTGAGCAAAAGTCTGTTTGATTTTCTAAGCTCCCGTTTTTATAAGTGCATTTCCTCTCTCTCCTTTGCTTGCCGATCGAATCACAAGTTTTTATTGGCTTACAACCGCCTATGTCTTTCCACGTGCTCCAAGTTGGCAAACACGACACTGTTTTGATCGCATTTCCGTCACAATGTAGAGAGTCAACAACATCATAATCACAATCGACACAATTGCGAGTGTATGTTTTAGACTGCGATAAGTAACAGGTCGTAATCGGGCTCCAACTAGTCCAAAACAAAAAATCGCAGTTTTTGATGGTTTGGTTGGTGTAGGCGATCCGAGTGGACCAAAATGTACGATCACATTCTATTTTTATAGATACAGACTTAGAGTCACAACTATCTTTGCACTCAATATCATTTGCTGCTTTACATGTCCAGTCATCGTCCCAATCAGTAACGTCATATGTTGTTTGTAAAGAGACAAGTTTGTCTGTGACACAGGCATAATCGATTCTTCTTGTTAAAATGATGTCTTTTATCGAGAAATCCAATAAATTTATTTTCAAACTGCCATACTTGTATATTGCCCTCGATCTTTGTGGACACACAAACTGTCCAGTTGCCCAATGCGACAAAGCAATGCAAAAGTAGCCTAGCACACGACAATAATTGTAAAACATGATATTTTTCTGGTCACTGAAAGGAAAACAACTTTAAATTAACATGGAATTAAATCTAGAAACAGTTCTATTTAAATTAAATTGAAATTAAATCTAGAAACTCAGCATTTTCTTGTATCTCTAGCCAAACATCGGTGACCATCTGCACTGTTGAGAACTGATGGGTTACAAGAGTAACAGTGGTCACTGTCCCAGTTACGCTCTAAAGCGCTTCTCTGGTGTCCTGCGAGTATGCATTTGCAGTTAAGTTATTACAATAGCAGCGCCCGCATCAGTATAGTCAAGGTTAAGAATAGTGGTTCAGCCGACCTCATCCAAATGATTTTGGTGAGAATACTAATCAAAAGTCAGTGTGCTGTTGACGTATCGAATTCTCGTTTCAAAAACAAAAATACCGTTTTGTAAAGGAAATTACTTCGGCCTAAAAAAACACATTGGGTTTGCACCCAAAGTTTTTGGAATTCCTGGCTACGGGTTGCTTGCCTTGTTCGGTATGTAGAAACTGAATTTGCTTACAATTGAAACATCCAACCATTTCAAAACCTTTAATTTGTTCATTTTATGAAGTGCATGGAAGCATAATTTGAAAGTCATGAGTGGGGGGACGCCAAAGTATTGACAGATATTTTCAGGAATAACCGATTTCACGACCTACTATCGGTACGGCCTGACATGTCACATTTTGAGGCCTTTTTCTAAAAGGCCTACTGCGCAGTTACTATTTCATGTTCAGTTCATTCCGACAAGACTTCGCATTTCAATTGTTTGTTAAACTGGTGCATATGTTATTAAAATAGGGCCGCTAAAGTCAAAAAAGTCAAAATTTTTTCAGGACCTTGTTACATGATCAAACGTGTACTAACGTTCCTTTCAGGTGTTCAGGAGTCTGTTTTGGTAGATTTTATAAGTCAAAATAAAGTCAAAATTTTGCATAAAGTCAAAACTTGTTAAAATTGTCTTCATCAAAAATTTTCTTACAAAAACGAACAAATTTGTATTTTTTTATATTTTTTTGAACTTTTGAGCTGCTACTAAATTTTTATGCGCAGTTTTATTTGATTTTAAACTTCTGAAATAGTTGCAATGATAAAAATGCATGCGGTAATTTAGAAGGAAATAGCACTTATTATGCATCAAATTGTCATTGTCGATGCATAAACACATAATTGTTAGACAAGTAATGTATTCCTATAAAACCTTTGCGCTCTTTATACGTGGTCTTTTTGAGTCGTAGCTTGCAAAGCAAAGAATGCCTAAACAAGCCAAATCTTCTACAGCAAAAGTTAGGCAAATTTGCCAGGAATATTCGGATGAGTTTTCGGCAACTCCTACCCGCGACTTGCGATGCAACCTTTGCGACGTGCTAGTCAAATGCGACAAAAAGTTTTTTGTGGAAAGGCCACCGAAAAAGTAAGCAACACCAAAGAAAATTGGAGACGAAGAGCAAATCCCAAAGTAAGCAAACCTTTTTACAACTCGATCAAGTAATCTTCAAGGAACAGGTTGTCTCTTTATTCTTAGCTGCAAATATCCCACTTCATAAACTGAACCATCCTTCTTTAAAGTCTCTGTTTGCTACAATGGAAAAGTATTGCCTTCGGAGACTGCATCCCGGGCATGTGTTGCTAAATTAGCATCCCAAAAAGAAGAACAAATTCAAGAATTACTTCGTGAAAAAAAATTTTTTTAATTGTGGATGAAGCAGAGATTGCTAAACAAAAGTATATCAGTGTGCTTGTGGGCAGCTTAGATGCCCCAAATCAGACATTCCTCGTTGATTGCCATCCACTTGACAGCGGTAGCAATGTTAATAGCAGTATTATTCTGCACACTGCGGATGACATATTGCGAAAACTTGAAATAAAACGCGAGAATTTTTCATTGCTCTTGACTAATGCTGCTCAGTACCTGTCTTTGGCTGGAAAGACATTAAAGAAATTATACCCTTCTTTGATGCATGTCACCTGCGTTGCGCACTTACTACATAACTGCGCTATGCGTGTGCGTGCTCATTTTAATAATATTGATGAAATAATAGGAACGAGCAAGGCAGCAACAATCAAAATTAAAGATCGCAAGAAAGATTTTCATGATGCTGGTCTGCCATCTCCTGCTGACCCTGTAATTACAAGATGGGCAACTTGACTTAGAGCTGCCTTATATTACAGTGAGAACCTTCCAGCTGTTCGTACCATTGTCAACAATTGGACAAGTGCAGGTCTCTTAGTCAGCAGAGCAAAAGACGCTATCAATGTGGAAGATTTGGTGCCGGACTTGGTTAAAATAAATCAATACCGGATTTTAGCAGCCAACGTAGAGTTCTTAGAACGAAGTGCCTGCACGATAACCAAAGCATACGGACTGCTGAAGAATATGCAATTCGATGATGATCCGTGCGCAATTAAAAATTACATTAAAAAACGACTATCCAACTCTGATTTAGAAACAATAATAAACTGTACTAACTTGACAATTGACCCAACAACCTACTCGCTATTGCAAAAAGCCCAGCCAACCTCTGTTGCTGTTGAGAGGTCGTTTTCTATGCTCAATAAAGTACTGAGAAAAGACAAAAATTTTGATGTTAAGAACGTAAAAAAATATATGATGCTGTATTACAATAAAAAGTCCTGATAACTATACTGTGTGGCTTTCGTTAAAAACATCATAGACAGACTGTTAATGTACAGTACAGTTGCGATAACAACGCATTTTTTGTATTACACACTAATTGATACCGGTACACACAATGGCTCGTTATCCTAGGTTTTGACGTCATGCGTCGCTTTGTTGCATTAGCTTCAAGACTGAGTGATTGAGAAAATGTTTAAAGTAGGCTAGCTTCTTCTTTAAAAACTTATGTAAATTGCGGATTATAAAACATTTTTAATCAAAAAAGTGCAACAAGACATAAATAATAGGCGAAAGCGGTTAGGTCAAAATAAAGTCAAAAATATATTTTTTTAGGTCAAAAAAAATGGCCCTAGTTATTAACTAAGAATTCATTTTGCTCAAAACTGGCACTACAATGTGCCGTTTTTATTCTAAAGTATTGACAGAAGTGAAAACTCTCAAAAAATAAGCACCAAGCATGAAGTCAAATTATACGTGCCATGTACGTCAAAAATATATGAATTCAGTTCACATTTTGCAACACAGTGCTTCCTCGAATATCCATACCTCGTCAACTTGTTAACACTAAAAGACTTAACCGGCATTCAATTATCCGGTCGCTCTATTTTGCTACAATATTTCAAAATTAGATTGCTTTTAACTAGATATTGCAGAAATATTTTCCGGGAAATTTTACGCTAAATCTCAATAAAAAAAGCTAAAATACTGTATTGTCGGCTAAATTTCTGTGGAAGAAAATGCAATTAGTTCAGAGAGAAAGCTGAATGACGATTTTATAGAACAATTTGCCGCACTAAACATTGAATTGACGACCTCTGATATTGATGGCTAGTTTCATGCTGATGGGCCAGGTTATATATATTTGGATGAGTAGGAAATAGTTGATCTTGTTTTAGTAGCAAAAGGGAACGAAGGTGATGAAGAAGCGGATGCAGACAAGAATACACAACATTCAACGCAAAAAGCACAATGCTCTTATTCTTGTGCAGAGGCAATGCAAATGTTTGACCATTGCCTGACGTGGTTTCGTATTCAGCCGGAAGCAACAATTTCAAACACTCCCATATTGGTACGACTTCGCGAGTTTGCTGTTGAAAAACGCGAATCTTCCCGCAAACAATCTAAAATTGATTGCTATTTTAGTGGATCTAGTGTTACAAACGATAGCTGAAAATTTCTTAAAATATTATAATGTTGAACTTCTATTATTTTTTAAACTATGAATGTGTTGTGTTTTTGTTTGTTTTTGTTCCTTTGACTTAAACGTTAAGAATTCAGTTATCCGGTTTTTTGCTTGTTCGTTCAGATTTCTGAAAGTATTTTCCCAACTACACCGGATAATCGAAAAAGCACTGTATGTATCAGCTCGATTCTATCAATAAATCTCAACGTGAGGGGAAAATGATTGCTCTACGTTGTACTGTCTATGTTACAATTAAGCCACCACCACCTTCCACAGCGGTAACTCGACATCCTCGCGATAACTATTTAATGTACGGTGGTTAAACACTGAGCAATGTATGCAACAAATACGTCATATTTTCTTTTTACAATATCTAGCATTGTGTTTATAATCGTAATATATAGTTTATAGTGCGAAATATTGAAATGTATTTATTGTAGCCACCTTGAAAAGAACAAAATTATAAAATTACCAAAAATGAAGTGACAGGTGAATAACAATATGACGGCGCACTCAAATACTACAGTCTCAGCTTTGTCATATATGCAGAAAACACTCCTTCGACCAGCGTTATAAGCTTCCTCGGTGTAATAAACAAACTAATTTAAAGCGACGCGTGTGCTAGATGTTTCACTTTATGCACTGGTCACAGTGCTGTCCTGATCAACGCACTATACTAAAATTCACGTAAACACAAGGAAACATAAGCTCATAAGCCCAATATAAAAAATTGATCAACACGGTATAGAAAAACAATCAGCAACTAGCCAGTAGCAGAAAAAAAATGCAGCAAAGCCCAAAGTAACCACATACAGTTAGTGAGAAAAACAAAATTAAAAAAATACCTATCAACGTTTAACGGAGTGTCAGAGACAATACAATGGTTGACATTACTCTTTGGCTCTCTGCCTTTTTTGAATCCTGATATGGCATCTTTCACTACAGCATCATTAACTAGTTTTTGCTTGTTATTATAAAACATGTTACACATACATGTATCTTCACTGCCAAGTTGAAATCACTATCTCGGTGTAATTTACAAGTCACATATTTATCATGCAAATGTAGTAGCAAGACGGAGATAGCGACTTGACGAATGAAACAAAGAGCTTTCTGCAAGCAATTGTTGTCGTAGTCCAGCACCCCAAATACTTTTCACACAAAATCAGCTGTTTATGCTGAGGGTACAGTTTAATTACGCGCGATAATTTTTGAAAGCAACAACTTGTTGACGATACTTTAGTGATTATATTTTTGCAATCATTGCAAGAATACATGTGGAAGATTTTTGTGCCACATAACCTGCCACCGTAACCGTCACTTCTTCACTTTTAGCCGATAAAACTACTTCAATGTTGACTTGTTGCGCCAACTGTCCAAGCATTCTTTGCAATCCGAAGAGATGTGGTCCGTGATCTGTCCATCTGCAACCCAGATATTAACATTTTTTTGGGTAGTGATTGGCAAATAAGAGTTTTTTCCGAGTCCACAACTTCACACAAACTTAGAATAAAATATTCTCGCTCATCTGGCGTCACTGGTAAAAACGCCTTTCCAGTGGGTCGCTCTACAACTTTGTTGGTATGACAAAATCATAACTTTTTGCAAGCATGCTTGAAATTAAATGAGCTTGGGCACAAAGCGTTGTCATCAATGCATTAAAAGTGTGCTTTGAAAAACACAAGCCACATCTCAAATTGCATCACTTCTCCAACCAGTTCGCAGCAGAAATGAAAAAGTCGTTTTACCATCGCCTACAACAATGGCGTTTGCTAATTCGTAGAAGAAACATGACTTTTGCAGTTGACAGTTGACCACCATCAACTGAACAGCGCAAGAAATAAAGAGAAGTCAGTTCTCTGAGACAAGTGGCTTTTGCAGGCAGCCTCAGTGGTTGGATGAAATATTGCTGTTGCTAAAGCGACATTTTGCTTATGGTAAAATAAGTTTAGTGCTCTGAATGTCAACTTGAGTGCCATTTTTAAATTAGCTGAAACTTTGTTGTCTTCAGCGCAAATAGCTTTCATATTATTCCAAGCAATACAACCATTTTTTGAAAGTAGCAATTCACTTCCAATTTGAAAACAGAAAACAGGAAAAGCAAATGTTGTTGAGTTCATAAGATTGTTCAGAATGTTTTTGGGATGTGCACATTATCATAAAACAAATAAGTAGAAGACAATGTGCTGGGATGATGCACGCGTAGAGGGCTGGCGTTTAAAAGTGCTTTTTTTACTTCAGAAAAAGCATTAAGGTTACATGCATGATTGTCAGTCAGGATTGTTTGCACATTAAATCTAGCTTATGTCAGAGCAAACACACAATCTGCCATTTGAGCAGAAAGCCATGTACCATTGAAAACAACAACAGGACATGCTTTTAACCCTACTGACACATGACTGCTTCAAACTAATGATTATAAACATTATTGCACCTTTATACATATTTTCATCTTTATCAGCACCGATGAACTTGCCATTGCTATACTGAACAGATTTTTTAGATACATTTCATAGGCCAACAAAATTAAATCATTTGACAAAAGGATTTTTTCATGAAGCAATCTTTCAGCTTTAGTGTGTCCACTTTTCTTTCCCGAAGTTTGCAAAGAAACGACATAGATGGCAATGGAAGGTGAGTAGTACTTGAAAGGCGAAGCAACAAATCAAACTGAATGCAGTTAAAAGAGTAAGACATGCCTTTTCGCGTTAAAAATTGCTTACGTTTCATTTCAACAATGATGTGGTTGATGGACTCGCTGAAGCTTTGCAAGTAGGCTGGAAAATTGCACAACATGCTATACTTGGTCAGTTTGGATTGTTGCCATCTACAAACCACGCCCGCACAGGAACGTTATCACCACGATACTGCTGTTTAACTTTAAGTTTAGTGACCACTCTTCCGGCTTCAACAACTTCTGGAAAACCGGTTGTTGCATCAAATATAATTTTGTAATAAACGAGGAAGTCAGTGCTTTTATGAATTAGGAGGAGCTTTATTTTCCGTAAGGTCGTCAAAACAAGAGATCGCGTCTTGCAATAAAAACTGATCCAATTTCTTCTCTCGAAAAGTTCGCTGTTTGAAGGTTTTCGCAAAGTTGGCCAGCAAGTAGATGGCAATGCTGAAGACTTCGTTTGAGCAACTGAACTATGGATGGTACGTATTGGATTCATATCCCATCTCAACTTGCTTTTTTCCCTAAATTATGTCATCGTCTTTGAGGTGCTTATTACATAACAGGGAAAATCTGTTGAGGTCCAGTTTGAACTATGGACAAACTGCGTCCACTCTTCCAAAAGATCCGGTTTCTTAAATGCAAAAGTAAAGGAAGATATTTTAGTACGTTTAGCGGTGTTTTCCAACGAATATCCTGACTTGCAGCCGTAAGCAACGCACTGAGGTTCATCATTATCGCTACAACTATAAGTTCGCACTATGGCTAACACCAAACCTGGTAAACAAAATTGAAATCTATTTTTCTGTCACACAAGGTTTTAGGTGCTCAAACCTACGATGCAATACTCACTCGGCAAAACAAGACTACTAGGTGAATTGAAATGTGTAATATCTATACTTTATGCTAAATTATCTAGAGTTTGTGCACTTAATCTATATGCCTGTAACGGTCTCAAAACTGATACCTTTTCGCCATTGCATTTACCTCTACCTGCACATCACCTATTGGTTTACTTGGAGTGGATTCCTATTTGAAATTTTAATCAATGTCTTTGAAAATTTTGACAAATAATGCAAAAAAAAACCATCTGTTGGAATAAAATTAATAAAAATGTATGCAGAGACTCGCTTTTTTAAAAAGTGCAATTTTGTATAGTCCAGGCACCAAAATTTTGAGTGCTTTTGATCAGTAAGCTGCATTTAAAAGTTTTCAGAGATTTATTTTGAGGTAAATCTTTTTTAAAATTTATAAGATAATGCCAATACGCCATGCTTGGAAAAATGGAGGAAAAAAAGCGAGAAAAAATGTGCCAATAAGCTGAATTTATCTAAAAATTGCAAGTTTCTTAGATGTATTAGGAAAATGTTTCCACTAAAAATGGAAAACGTTGTTTAGCAAGCGTTTTTTGATCACGCCTTGTAAACTAATTCCCAGCCTAAATTAATTAGAGTTGCTAATTACTGCAAAGCAAACTTCCTGAGATTTTAAACGACAGCAATTGTTGGTACCTTATCATAACTTTTATATATTGAAGTTAACTGTCATTACTCAGCTTACCTCGTTTTGGGGAAAAGGTTGAAAAGCTACATTACTGGTTTTAAGTTAAATTTGTTTAGTATCAAAACAAATAGTGGAGATACAAGTCATATGTTTCAAAGATTGTTTTGAAAACGCTTAATTTGTCAGCACAATCGTGAAAATTGATTGAAAAACGAGGTCACAAATCAGTTTTTAAGTAAAGTGATTTTGGGAAAATTCTGCAATTTTGGAACAAAATCATTATATGATGATCGTTGCTTGCGAAAGGTTGGTTTTACTTTACTACAACTTTATGACATTATATAGCAAGTTTGAAGCGTCGGAAAACAGAGAAGCATGCTTACAAGGCCTAAAATGCTTTAAGAGAGGATCTGTTGTTGCATTGTCAAAGGAGCTATCATTGTAATAGAGTTTATTTTATCAAAAGCACCTTGTTGATATCTCCCAAAAAAGCTCTTAATTGCATTTCTGTGAGAAGTAGTTTTTAATAAAAAAGCGAGAACAAATTATGCAATAAAGCGTTTGCTGTAACGTCATTTGACACGACAAAAGAATGAAATACGGGGTGAGTTGCTAAGTTGGGGGCTGACTTTTGTTTGAGCAAAGAGCGACTTTCTTCTATCAATTAATGCAAATTAAAAAATAATTATTGTTGATATTGACGTCATGATGAAATCAGGAACCCCTTATGACACTCATCCGGGGTGGCATTGAATCGTGCCAAGTTTGATGTTTGTACGTTTAGTAGTTTGGTAGGAATTAAAACACACACACAAACTAAACTGTGCTTTGTAATATAAACCAGGGGTTCATGTATTGGAGTCTGTGTAGTACAGTGGTTATTAACCAGGGATCCTTGCATCCCCGGTGGGTGCGAGCTTGGACTCTTAGGGGTGCGAACTCCTTTGCAGAATTTAAACCACTAAGGTAATAAGTATTGAACAACTAAAGTACCCTAATGCAGATTTTGTGTCAAGGGATGCGAACGTTTTTTAATTACAATTAAGGGTTGCGGACTCACCAAAAAGTTAAGTGCCAATGGTGTAGTATCAATGACAATATTGGTGCAGCACCATTTATTTTTCGCCAAAAAAAGTAATGAATTTGAATAGAAACATGCAGAAAATTTTTTTTGGGCACAAATCGTCTCTTTGGCGAATGTACTCGTTTCCCAAGTCAACATCACGACGTTTTTTTTGGGATGAAGTGAGTAGGTAGTTTGCCAACAATGATCTAGATTGCAAATGGGTGTCAACAAGCCAGTTTGCGGCCCGCGAACCGATGGTTAGACCACGATGGCCTTTAGGTAGCAGAAAGATTCAGAAAATAAAACAGCGGTGGGTGGTTGTGAAGCATGTGAAAAGTGGAAGATTGAAGAATCAAAAAAGGAGTAGCTGGTTAAAATCTTTGAACAGTTTCTTTTCAAAACACTATGGCAAATGCTGGAAGATCAAACAGAGGCGAATGAGACTTACTTAAAACTTTACGTGATTACATCATAGGAGCTACTGTCACCAAATAAACATGTTCGTCAATGCTTTCAAAATATACCCCGCATTTTAAAAAGCCTGTCCGTACTGCAGCTGGAAAAGTTGTAGACAAGCTTTTTGAATTCTGACTAAAACTAACGAATCTGCTAGACACAAACCAGACGGTATAAACCAGGTGCGGAAACTTTTTTGAACTGTGAAAAGATTTAAAGGAAAACTTGTCAAGAAATATCATTTCCAAAATAAATAAATAAATTGAATATTTAAGCAAGCTTGAAAATCTATTTGAAATTATCCCTACAAGTTCCTTGCATATGCTATCAAATTAAGGAAATAAATCTTTTTGATAACTTAACGTGAGAAGCCACGGTGTGGGTGATTTTCGTCACTTGGGAAGGCGTTGCTGAGAAAGTAAAAACGTCAAAAAGAAAATAATGAGAAAGCAATAAAGTGCAAGCTGGCTACAGAAGAAGATGTAATAAAGTGTAAAAAAATTGTTCTTCTTGATAGCATTACTGATTCTTCATCTGCTATGAGTGATGCCTCTGAGTGTGATTCTAATCCTTGCCTTTCTGTCAAGCGACTGGGACGAAAAGAGATTTTGATTTCAGAAATTTCAGCAGCCTTAAACCGAACTAAGAAAATAGATAAAACGACCATGCACATTTTTGCTATTACAGAACAGATTCTGAGACTTAATCATAGTGAAGTAAATCAAAATTGCTCAAGCAATAGAAGAAAAAGTAACCAGCATCGCAGCAGCAAGTTTCTTGAGATCCTACCAATTTTAAACCAAATTTTTTTAAACTGTTCACTGGCACAGGAAACTGACGAAGAATGTAACAGTACAAACCTATATGAACTAGCACTTAGTTCTTATCTCAAATAATACTGTCGTTCAGCTTCTTGCAATTGCCAAGACTCTGTCCAGTTCTTTGTTAAATCTTGATCAATCTCTCATATACCTGAGATAGCACCAAATGAAAATCTGCAGTTACCTAAACCCTAAAAACAAAATACAGTACATCTTTAAATTGAAAGATATTTAATGCAACGTTTCAAAAGATGTCAGATCATTTTTGGTTGTTTTTTAAAAAATTAGCAGTTTTGTGATTTTTTTGATAGCACAGTGTAATTAGAAAAAAAAGCAAAATGTTGTTTGCTATGAAAACAGTTGATGGAAATGGGGAAGCTGCCAAACAAATCAAGACTGACTTAGATTCACAGCAAAAAAAAGTTTTAGATCATTTTGCTACAAAGAACCCAATGCCACTTTTTTAAATGCTGATCTTGAAAACAGCCTGACTGGAGCCCCAAATAACGTGCGAGTACAGCAATTTAAATTTTCATGAATCAGTAGTCCTGTCCAAACTTTGTCCGTAATAATGATCATGCTGAAAGAGTAATAGCTTTTTTCAAGAATATTCGAGGAGAATAGCAAAACACGAAAAACAATTTCAGTTTTTACTCCAGATGATTGCTGACCACAAAAAATTTTTCCAAAACCTTTTAACCAGCATCATTCCACGTCGGTTTATACCAACACTTACTTTTTGCACGATTTTTGTTTTCGCACAAATTTATCCAGATATGTTTTGGTGTTTTGCAATATAAATAACTTTTTCACGAGTTTAACTCTTCTTTTCTAGTAGTTGCTTTAGCTCATTTCGTATATTACAAACTAAAAAAAGAAAATAGACTAAGTTAAAGCGTAAAAAGTATCCAGATATTGAATGGTCACACATGCGCGACAAACTAATTTTTTAAAAAATGAACAAGCACTTTAAGACATACACTTGTATTATGAGCAACAGTTTTTTAAGAAGTGTTTATTTTTTAAACTGCACGAGTTTTCCCAGTGCCGCTTTAAACTTACGTGGCAGAACGAAGTTTTCTCAACTTTTGCGATGACGATACGCTGCGAGTCAGTAACGTCATATTATATTTTACCGCTTCTTCTGCTTTACTTCTGTTCGCTCTGTGAAAGGTTTTTGTTAGCTACGGCACATTGAATTGCACTTGTGCTGTTGCTGCTATTTTGTGAAGACCAATTTAGCTCTTAAAATATAAATATAGTATTAATAGAACGCAATGTAATCAGTACAAAGACTTGGGTATTCAAAATCAGTCGCAATGCGTTTGCTCTCAGCGGTTAAAGGGAGTCAGCTTTACAGAGGTTTAGCATGCAACAGACATACAATAACTCCATAGTAGCTTACAGAAAGTAAAAAATCACTACGTTGGGCAACTTTTTTAAAGGAGTCACATGTCAGCATTAGTTATATTTTATTCTACGGTAATAATAAGCAGCGCTGGTTTTGCTAGCCAATGTTCAAGTTTTTGGATTAATAGTAAACTAATTTTTATTTTGGTATAAAATGAGCATTGAGCAAGAACAAAGTTTAAGGAAAACCTCACCGGTATACGCCTCAAATTTAAAGAAAGGAGTGTTAATGAAGCATTATTTTAATTGGAGAAAGATTTCGGTTTGCGCAGTAAAACATTCTATATTCTCATGCTTTTCTAACGCTGATGCTCACTAAAGCTTTGACCTAAAAATTAGATTTGATGGTTTGAATGATTGTTTTTAAAAGACAGAGAGCAACAGTGTGTTATTAGTAGGGCCATTTTTGTTTTGACCTAAAAATTTTTTTACTCTATTTTTGTTGAATTTTGACTTAACAATTTTGGCCTATAGTTGAAATTTTGATGTACAGACGTTGGTTAAAGTGTTCCGCAAAAAGCAATTTATTTAAGTTTGGAGGAGTTATAATTCGTATTTCGTCATTAGCAATTAGATAAAATTTCAATTGGTCTTGTAGTGATGCACAACAACTGACCCTACAAAAAGGGCGCTTCTGCATAGTTATTAATGTATATAAAAACTGTTGTTACTACAAACGTATGTATTTTATTCTCAGTCTATCATGTGCTCAACAAAAAATCACACCGCAAAATTACCAGAATTAATTACTGTAATACAGCATCAAGTATTCTTTAATATTCTTTAGTTGAAAATTTTTATTTTTCTCAAATTTTTTTAGCTTAGAGAACGATCGCTCAATGGTACCGGAGGCTGGCTGAGCTTTTCCAATAATGCGTAGGCTAGATGGTTGGTACAACTGTCAAGTTAGTATATTTTATTATTGCTTCTAAATCAGAGTTAAATAATCGTTTCTTGATGTAAACTTGAATTGAGCAAGGGCCATCGTTGAACAGCATATTTTACATAATTTCTATGCTTCTGTCATTGTCCAGTCACTTGCTTCTAAGAACGCGACGTTAGC
The DNA here is from genome assembly GCA_963675345.1 of Trididemnum clinides. NCBI lineage: Eukaryota > Metazoa > Chordata > Ascidiacea > Aplousobranchia > Didemnidae > Trididemnum > Trididemnum clinides. The sequence goes on along the minus strand of OY776294.1, from coordinate 32,366,381 downwards.
TGCTGGAATCTCGATTTGGTTAATACGGACTAAGTCGGGAACCAAATTATCTACATTGAAAGCATTTTTTAGTCGGCTGACTAAGAGTCCGCAGCCTGACCAATTGTTGACAAAAGTATGAAGAGCAGGAAAGTATTTACTATAACAGAATGCAGCTCTAAGAAAGTTTCCATCTTGTAATCACAGGGTCAAGAGATGATGACAGACCAGCTTCTAAAAATCTATTTTGCGATTTTTGTTTTTAATCGTTGCGACCACGCCATCGGCATTTTTAAAATGCGCATGCACTCGCCAAGCGCAAATAAGTAGTAAGTGTGCAATGCAAGTGACATGCATCAAAGAAGCATAATATTCTTTTAGTGTCCTACCAGCAACAGACATATAACAAACAGCATCTGTAAAAAGCAATGCAAAATTTTCTCGTTTGGTAACAAGTTTTCGCAATATGTCATTCACAATGTGCAGAATAAAACCGCCATACACACTGCTGTAGCTTTCAAATGGAAGACAATCAACCAAGCACATGCATCAGTTGAAGTCTCCAGGGTCTCCGCTTGCTCACTAATATCCCTGCTTCATCCCCAACCAAAAAAATTTTTTTGTCGTGAAAGAGTTCTAGAATTTGATTTTCTTTTGGAGATGCTAATTGAGCAACGCTAGCCCTGGCTGCAGCATCAGAAGGTTTTCCCATCGTATCAAACAAAAACTTTAAAGCTGGATGGTTCAGTTTGTGAAGTGAAATATCTGCAGCTAGGAATGAAGAGGCTAATTTTTCCTTAAAGTTGATCTGGCTGTAAAAAGGTAAAAAGGTGCTTACCTTGGGATCTGCTTTTCCTCTGCAATCCAGCTTGGTGATGTTTGCTTTCTCTGTGACTTTCCACAAAAATTTTGGTCACACTTGATCAATACGTAGTAAATGTTGCACCGTAAATCCCCTGGTAAAATTGCCTCAAACTCATGTGAATGTTGGCTGAATATTTGCCTAACTTTTGCTTTTGATGACGTTGTATGTTTAGGCAGCTTTTACTGCAACTAAATATTGCAAGTTACCGTTTAACAAAACCCCATCTGTAGCAGACATAATCGTTTATGGAACTAGCTTACGTGCCTAACAATTATGCATTCGTGCATCAAAAATCATGATTCCAAAATGAATACTTTTCTAGCAAACACGCATAATGTAACAAATGTCCAATTCAATTATGCATTTTTATTGTGACGATATTGCATTACTGTTGCAGAAGTTTGAGTTAAAAGACTTTTCTAAAAACCTTATATAAACAGAATATTGACATTATTTATAGCTGCTCAAAACCTTACATAAATAAAAAGAAATTAGTTTTTTGTCAGTAAATTTTGATGAGGCAAAATTTTGACTTTGGTTTGACCGATAAAACTTATCAAAAAGAATTCTGAGCAACCAAAATCAACGTTGTAATAAGTTTGATGATGTAACATAATCCTAAAAAAGTTTTTGACTTTATTGACTTTAGCGGGCCCTAGCTATTAAGTTTAAGAGTTGGCTTACAAGTTTTGCAAGAACTATAAAGTCAAGTTATTACCAAATTTACCTTAATAAATTTGCCGTTCAACACTGTAACTTTACCTTTGTGCACTTCTAACAAACCGATGTACGGCCATATACAGACATACAATAACTGCATGCGCTTATGTCTTGAGGATGAATTTATCTGTTGTTGCAGTACTACAAATTCGTCCTATTTTGTTGAAGTTTTAAAATTTGAAGTCAGATTATAGTATCTTTGTGTTGACATGTGCTTTTAGTCAATTGTTATTCGCTCATGTTTCTTCTTTTGTTTTCTGTTTGGTATGCGGTGATGAAGTTTCTTATTTCAATCGGAAAAATTTAGCAACTATTCTTCACGCGTGGCAAACCAAAGTGAGGCCCACTCACCCCTAGAGAAACTTTAGACGGGGTCCTTTCCACTACAGTTGTGATATAAGAAGGAAGAAAACACCACTTTTAATCAAATTTAAGATGCGGTTCTTCTCTTCAAGATCAATATTTTTAAACCCTTTAATAACATCTTTTCAATTCATATCTCAAGTCAAAACCTTTTTTGTCTCTTTTTTTAATGAATATTTCAGAATTGGAATTTTCAAAATAATGCTCTTCCCCGTCTGTCTGGGAATAGAGAAAGTGGTTCCTACAGCTCGGAATACTTTCCTTGATTGAAAACTATACTTTTTTTGGCAAAAGATCCCAATGCTTCTGATCATTAATTTTTAACAAAAAGAAGTTAAAACAGCAAGCAAAGGTTTTATAATCTTCAGAAAAAATGGAAAGTGAAAGTACATTTGTCAGACATTATGCAAAAGTTTTCAAAGATTACTTTGCTGTAACCTACGAAGTCCTAACAAAACTATGACGTCACTAGTAATGACTTCAAAAATTAAAAAGGAATGCAATGGCTATATATAGAGAAGAAGTACTCATCAATACAGCGTGTTTCACGAATGTTGGAACCAAGCGACAGTTTTGAAATTTTCCCAAATGAATTTTTTCCATTCTCAGATTTTCTCAGATAAAAAGTTTTCAGATTGTCTTAGGGAAAAAGTTTTCGGATTGTCTCAGGGAAAAATTTTTATATATTATAGAAAAAATAGTCTGATCATGCGTTGATCAACAGAGCAAAATGCCTCTAGGGTAAAGTTATTGATGTGAATTTGTAGCGCGTTAGGTTTGAATGTTGTTTGTAATTTGTTGCTTGATAACTGCGCTTTAGTTAAATGTTGGCCTGAAACACTAGGATCCAGTCATTGTTTTTTTGTTACAGATGCGTTTCGTTTCAGTTCAATGTTAGTCGCTTTTGTTAGTCTTACTAGCTCTTCAGTTTAAATCTTTAGTTTAGACGAACTTGTTTGTATATGCCCTGTTTATTTTTTGTTTTTAGATATCATGCGTTTTAGTTGATTAAAGCCGAATTGATGTAGCTATCATGATATAATTTGGTATATGCGTCAAGAAAGCTAGAACGCAACAGTTATATCCCAAAACCAGGTCTTTTAACAGTGTTCAAGCAATGTACAGAAGGAAGTTCAGCTTCAACACATTTCCAAGCAGGAGTCAGATCTTCAATTTGTTCAAGAACATTGAAGCTGACGGCACTTGCAAAGGACATAGGATAACACTGCTAATGCCACCATGGCCAGACTCCGAAAAAGCTTTTGGAGCGTTTTATCAACCGCAAACCTAGAGTAGTATGTGACTGAATTTGCCAAATTTGCCAAATTTCTTAATGTGGGGCATTCTCAAGACCGACCTCTATTAGCATAATCCACACACTATTGTTGCTTTGAAAGCAGCCATTGCAGCAGAGATTCAGGCCATTGCACAGGAGGAATGTGGGCTTTTATCCACAATTTTGCACTCTGCGCTTTAGAATGCCTTCGACATAACGATAAATATCTGGATCACGTACTCTGGGACTCCCCTTGGAATTTTACATCAGATTTGAGGATAAACGGTTGCAGATTCTAAAATATGTCATTCTTTCTTCGTTCAATAAATGTTATCGTTATTACTATGACATTTGACATCCTTGATTAATGCCGGATGGTTTTTTATAAAATTGAGAAACACCCTGTACTATAACGTTTATAAGTATGCTAGGTTCACTCATCTTCCTATTACGACAGTGAGAACCCAAAATTTAAGACCACCATTGAAAATAAAAAGATTTCGTAACATTGCATCATATTGTTGTCGTGATTGCATCAAAATTGCTGTTTTGATTTTAGACACACATTAGACCTATTGTTGCATTATTGGTAACACATGAGTAAATTTTCGTTCGACTTTTTTGAAATCTGAAAATAGTAAAAATGGGGGCAAAAAGTCCCTAAGAGACGTCCAAAAAGCCCGAATTGTTACTTACATGGTAAAGGATTGTTAGAACGGTAGATATTTGTTAAAATTGAGGTCAGCAATACTGCAATTTGTCAAGCGATCAAAAAATTTCAAATCTACAACTTGTGTAAGGACCTGAAGAGAAGTGAAAGACACAGAAGGACTAACATTTGAGGCTAACACCAAGTAAAATGGACAGCGACAAGGTTGCCAATTACTTCTGTAGAAAATATTCGAACTGCGTTAATGGTTAGAGACATTGGAGTGAGTAATATGACTGTTTCAAGGCGAATTTCAAAAGAATTCGACCAAAAATTTTGCAAACCTGCCAAAACTGCGACTGGCCCTTGCCATGAAAGCCAGGCGCCTGGCTTTCTCCAAAGAATATCAGCACTAAACCCCAGCTCAAATAGGTAATATCATTTTTTGTGATGAATCCACCTTTCAGCAATTTGTAGTAAGGAAAAGACAGGTTTGCAGACCATCAGGGAAGCGTTACGATCAGAAATACACAATTTCTACAATAAAACACCCTTCAAGTCAGACGGTTTGGGGCACGATTTTGGAAAAAGGTGTTGTTGGCTTCTATATTTATCCTTGTGGAATCACAATAAACGGTCCCAGATACGTTGAACTGTTGTCGAATAAGCTGAAAATGCACTTTCATGTCAACAGATGAACAATCTTATGCAGGATGAAGCTTCTTGTCACCAATAAAAAGTTGTGACAAATTTTGTCGCAAAAAGCAAGGCCAAGGTTCTGAAATGACGTCATGACCACTCAAACCTCAAATCAATAGAGAATGTGTTAATGGAAATGAAGAATAAAGTTGCAGAAAAACAAACATAAAGTGCTAAAGATCTGATAACAGTGGAAAAAGAAGGTTTTGGTGAAAAAGTTGACAAAAGAGTACTGCGAGAGTCAGATGTACAGTATTCCAAGGCGGGTGAAGAAAGTGATCATGATCGATGAAGGACATACAGTATTTAGTACTGAATTTTAATAAAATATGAGGTAATATACATAGAAACTACTTTAAGTGAGCTTTAGAGACACCAATTTTATATGAAAACCTGATTTTTTAGAAATAAAATTGGTAAATGCAACATAGATATGTGGTTTACAGAACAAGAGAAAAAATTAGTTGCGGTCTTAAACTTTTGCTAGGCACTGTAGGTGGTCGATTTCAAACAACAACGCATTTCACCTAAACAAACCAAGAATACAAATTATTAAACAAAATTGAACCTAAATTAGTTGCTTGATGGATCAAATCTATTACATTAAAGTGAAATTTTGAAAATTTTTTCATGATAAGATGCGGGTCAAACAGACTTTACTTAGCAATAGAGAGTTGCATTGTAAAACAAATATATCATAAACTCTATATCATTTGCATGATTTGTGATGCAATGCAATGATGCAAATTATCACAAAGTAAAAGTAATATTGTTAACCAAAGTCAGATTAGTTCCTAGATCCCATTGATGCCTCCTAAATAATCTAAACGGCATGAAGTTCAAAATTTTAGGAGGTTTGAGTAGCTTTTAAACAATAATTGTTTTTGAAAATATTTTACATGTGGCGTTTGTGTCACAAATGGAAACTTTTTCTGGGATTGCGTTAAAAAAAGTGGAAGTCAAAAAGTAACGACCACTCTACAGATAGTAGCCGCATATGCAGTACATAGCCAAGTGGATAAAAATATCCGTGTAAAACCGCGTAAGAAAAAATGAGTTTTTACACGATTAGTTTACTTCCACCTAAAGTTGCCCATATCTGAAACTTTGTTTTCAACGTGGCATAAATTATCAAAAAATAACTAATGGTTTATTGGCAGCTTGGCTCGAAAAACTGAGCAACAGACTTAGGCTAACATTTTGGTGCTCAACGCGCTACATTAGTTGAGACATGAACGTGGGTAACCGCGGCTTGCTTTCAAAGTAAGATTTCAAGTTCAAACTACAGCTTTTATAAAGAGCAACAACATATGTGAGTAACTGCTGACTCAAAACTTCCTTCTTTCTTTTAACTATAGCAACATTTGTCGCGAAAAACGTTCTCATTAATCTTCTTATCGCATTTTCTTGACAAAAACGTTTTTCTCGCAAGGTTCAAAAATCAAGGTTAAACATTCGGTCTTACATGGTCTCCTATAAGATTGCTAAAACTCCAAACACATCTAATAATCTTTACTTTCTAATTTCAACCATAATTCCATGTATCGCGAAATCAGTGCGACTCAACCAATGAATCGTGAAGTTTTTCAAGAGAGTTGCAAAGCTTTTCGCCAAGATACATTTTCCGGTATTTACCGAAATGTTTTTTGAAAATAGCGACGCATTCATGAACTGACTTTAAAAAGTACGCATAGTTTTTTGACCCACAGCTTTGAAAATGTGTTTTTTGGGCCTATTGTTTCTCTGTCAAAGAACTTGACTTTATTTTTTATTTTGGAGATAGATTAGTTGATGGGTTCATATTGCTTTGCAGAAATGGCTTTTGAGCTGAAAAGAGGTCAAAAAATGCTAAAAAAACACCGCATTTTTACACATTTCAATATTTTTCCGTCTTAATGGCAACTTATACTACTGATCTAATTAGCTGTAAATGTGAAGAAGCGAATGTGAAAAAGTATGTAGTATTTCAAAATTAACGTTGACTGGGCACTGATTAGATAAGCTTTCCGCATCACGCACCTCCTAACAATATAAGGCAAAAACTTTGTTAGTCAATTTTTGCGCAAAATAATAAACTTTGTGTTGTGTTAATTACTTACTAGTCTCTCATGTTAAATGGCTAGACTTAATGCAAACTTGTAACAAATGTGCTCATAAACATGTCTTGCGACTTCCTTTTTCCTTAAACCAAAAATGCTATGCAGTCGTTAAAATGGCCTCGCAAAATTCCGCTATTGTTAGATTTTTCATTCTCTTGTCTCGCGGATTAACGAAAGCGATAAACATAAGACTAGCTGTCCAGAAACTCTTTTAAAATCTGTCTGAATTTGCAATAGATTTACTGCCTTGAAATTATTTTCTGAAGCTTCAACAATGCGATTATCATCAGAATTAATAACACGACGCTAAATCACTCTACTGGATTGCTTTACTTTTTCCTGGCTTCAGAAAACTCGAAAATTTATAAGCTGACTTTGCTTTATGAAAGGGCGGAAATGCTGTTCTCATGTGGTAGTTAGTTTGTCAATAGGTGCTGTAGAAAGTTAAAAGCGTTTTTATTCAGGAAGGCTCATCACCACAAGTAAGCAACCACAAAAACAACAAAGCAATATTAATAGCTTTTAAAGCTTGCATTGGATTTGCAGTCAACAAAATATAGTAAGTTTGCGTGCAATTGTTCAACCTATTTAAAAACTAGCTGCTAATTTGCTGTAAAAAAAGGTCTTATTGATGACCATTGCAATACTTGTAACGATATTCGCAATACTAATAATATTTTTGTGACGTTATTTTGAGCGAGCGACACTTGTATATACTGGGTCTACCATAAGTAAATATACAATGTCATTTTAGCGTTACGAATGTAACGCAGTAGAATTAAGCAATTGCTATTTAAAAACTTACAAAGAAAGCAGTTAAGTTTTTTGCAGCATAAAACGTGATGCTTGTTAAAGCTCCGCACGCTCTTTATGATGTAGTTTAGTGCAGTTTGATAATCTTTCAGGAATTGAGTGGCATACTTTGGCACCCGGCTACAACGGCACCTTATCCCGAGGGAGGCAAAGCTTCTACCGTCCTTGTCATGGCAAACTCTTTAACTAGACTAATAATCGCTTGGACTGACATTGCTTTTGAAATTTTCGTTGGACGAATGCTTGTGATATCAAATTTCTCAGCTTCATCTACGCATTTTTGCCATCGAGTAACATTACAGGGGCTAAACTTTTCCCCAAATGAAGTTCATATAATCCCTCTGTCCATTTAATGTCCTATTTTTACGCAAAAAATTTCTCTCCATGTGTACAATTAAAGCAATGGTTTAAAGTTTTTTATTTTTTTCAAACTTTGAATTATGTCCCCCTAATACCGCTTTTTCTGGTTCTGAATTAAGATTTCCTTTACACACAAACAGGTAATATTTTCACAACTATTTATACATTTCCTTCACCACGAGCCCGTGGGTATACATTGTAAACTCAAAGTTTTGGTAGGACAATAAAGTAATTGAGGTATTCACAGGTTTTAGCAGTGGACTTAATGGACCTAATAGGCTTGATACTTGCAGCTTTTTCGTGATCGTATGCAGTGCTGTATGATCTAAAGCCTCTGGCTTGATCCGCTTGATCATGCTTGTTTGCGGTAAATCAAATATTACTTGATCTGTACACAAACGCAGCCAGGGGAGAGCGAAAGTCCGGCGTCCGGCATTTACAGTTCAGTTACATCGTAATTAGATTGTGACTGAAATCAATATCTCACAAAAAAATTTCTCCCGTAGTTACGATTGTATATTTGGTGACAGTGATTTTACACAGCGGTGTGCAATCTGCAGATCTACTGACCAATCTTTTTCAGTTGATTTTTCTCAAAGTTTGAAATTCATGGACTATGCCCATAATACCAACTTTCGTGTAAGGAATGCACAATAGATATTTTCACAAACATTAATGCGGGCATCGGGCATAAACTAAAAGCCGTGAGGGGACGTTGAAATTAGATTAATGTATGTGCAGCAATTAAGCTATGAAGTAACAAGCGTACCACTTACAACTTTTTCATAAATGTAGGCCTATGCCTCGCAATAAAACTTATGCCCTCTTGAGCGTATATGTTTTTTGCTCCCAGCAAAAACACAGCCAGTGGAGGGAGAAGTGACCAGAAGACTAGAGCCCAGCCAGTGTATGCAGTTCAGTTATTTTAACGTTTGTTCTTGCCGTTACATTATTGAAAAACAGATTTAAACCGTTGCGTTCGTGCTGTATCATAACACTTTACTTTTGTAGGCAGTATATCAGTAATAGACTTTACTGTTTACGTTTGCTTTCAAAATGACAGTGATTTGACAGTAAAAAGTAATAATGACAGCTGCTGCTGTTTTCACTAAAGTGGTACCAGGCATAATTATACGTCACCGAAAAGTATGACGGAACAGAGCATTTTTGAAGGGTTTGAGAAAAAAAGCATTCTTAAAAAAAGGCTTAAAGGCTTAATTGCTGGTAGCATCTTTGATAAAGCTTAAATTGTAAAGGAAGTAATTTTATTGGAAGCAACTTGTTAATATCTTATGAAAACGCTTTCTACCGCATTTCTACCATGACTACTTTTCAAAACAGGAAAGGAAACATATTTTACAACCAATAGTTAATTATGGTGTAATTCTACTGATCAGAAGGATGGCATTTTTTAAGGCTCGTAAGTCTGATGCTTTTTTTTTTTAAGTCTGATGCTTTTACTTTTTTTAAACAAAAAATGTTTTCCCACGTTTAGAACTGCAAATAAAAAAAATTATGATTTCACTTATGACGTCCCTGTAACCCTATCAACTTTTGTGACACTCACCCAAAAATGAAGATCAATTATCCCATGCTTCATATTTGTACACCCAGTAATTTGGGAGGAGTTAAAACGACAGGTTGAATTTTGCTTTATATCATAGATATGTGATGTAATCATAAAGTGACTCTAGCAAAGTTCAATGAAGCATTGTGTTAAAGAAATAAATAAAAACTTAGCAATGCAGCAATCAAACGTCAATGCAGTCCAAATTAATAGAGGAGATCATTACTGGCAGGTTCATAAATCATCCTATTAAAGTCGTTTTAGTTATTCTGCCTAATCAATTTGATTTTCGTTTAGCCTTAAAGAGTTTTGGCTTTTTAGATAAATCTGCACATCCTGATTTCATGGATTTCTTATTTTATGACTTCTTTAATGAACGACGGAGATATTCCCTCATTAATTGGGGTAAACTGGGGGCAAATTTTTAAGAAGTGCTCTAACTATTGATCCAAACATGCTGGAGAGTTCGGTTTGGTTTTAAAAGATGCAAAACACCAAATTTATATCTTTTACACTGACTTTTGCTGAAACCACAATAACAAAAAAGTTCCTTTCAAAAAAGAATTTTTTACATTGCTTGGCGCATGAGCGCAGTTACACCAGATTTTAATACAATATAATGTTTATTGATCTCATTCTCTCCATGCTCCACAACCGTTTGCTCCCCGGTTACTATAGGAAGCAAAAAAAGTTTTAGCAATAAATTGTGGAAAGAACCACTCTATCTGTTTATAATATCAATACACTCGAGTAACGAAAAATGCCTGCTATTTTTAAGTGAAAATAACGTTTGATTTTTTCAAAAATTTGTGTTTTTACTTGAAAGGAGCCGTCAAAAAATAGTGGCCGCTGTATATTATAATGTTGTACTGTGGTTTAATCGCTTGAAAGTGATCACATGTTATTTTTATAATCAAATTACGTGGAGTGCATCTACGTAACAGTCTATTTCTTCATGAAGCCAATAGCGTTGAAGATCATCAAAAGTAGAAGGAAGAGTTTGCTCCTTTTTTAAATTTAGCTGCATTGTCTGGAATATTTGCTGCTTTGCTACAACTGTTACTTTGGGATTACATTGCTTAACTGATTACCCAATCTATTTTATTGGTTTTATTTTAATTCTTTATTTTCAGACTCTGAGAAGAGCGACATTGGCGTTTTATTGACTAGGCATATATGTCTGGACCTGCTTTGAATTACACCTAAATGCTGACATAAAATATGCTGCCTTGCATCTATCAACGCAATCAGAGAAAATCGTCATAAAATGTTTTTAATAACAAAAAATGAGCCATTGTGAAAATTGAACATAGAGCATGAAAACGACAGCTACTCTCTCTCCACTCGAATTCTCTGCTTATACAATACATTGCTTAAAACAATCAATCTGTAACTCATGGCTATAGTTTGATTAATTTCAAGGCGGAAGTCTTCATTGCGTCATTTATGGTTTCTATAGAACAGGGCATTTTTTTAGGCTGCGAGCCAAAATTTTTCAAAATTCTTTCAAATTTTCAATTTTTCAAAATTTTTTTACAATGAACGTCAAATGGCAAAAAGTTTACGCTTTCCATTAGTGCTATGACATTATTAGAAAATTTTTGTTTTGGCGGCTTTTCAAGTTCAACGGTTTTTTGTAACACCATCAGATATTCTAATCACAACTAAGCAAATTTTGATTAAGTTGTGTTTTATTCTCCTCATTTCCTTTATTGCTTTGAACCTAGCAGAAAATTTGTTAACACCAATTGTAAAGCGAGAGACCTAAGTTTATTTCCTATATCAGTTCATGTCAAAGATTTTAGAATTTTATGTGCAGATCTCTCCCCGTTGTACAGCGTCAGAGATAATGTGAAGAGTAGACAAGAAGCATTCATAATTTACTCCGTGGTTTTATTAGGTTCATAATTTATTTTGTCCATAATTAGGTCTGTGGTTTGCTCATTGTTAATGATAATAAATCACCCTCTCGTGTTGAGAGCGAAACATATCTGAAGCAGGTTGATGGTTTTGTCCTTATAACTCCTGCTTCACTTACATTTGTCTACTTGCAATTTTCGACGTCGCCCGTCTCTTCCGTATACAAAAGGAACTATTTAGTCAAAAGCCTTTCCAAGTGACCCTAAGGCGAACTTGCCGGTTTTTCTCCGCACTAATCCTTTCTTGTTCAGCATCAAGTAGGAAGGTGTGAAAACCATTTTTAAAAATCGTATAGTGTGATTTGGCATGGGAATTAAATCCAGGTCTACAGGCTGCAAAGTAAACGCTCAAACCACCACACCACCGCTCCGATTTGCTCCCTCCAGCTTCAAAAACAATAACAACTTTATTCTCTTACGGCCTGGATAAATTTGGTTAAATTGAAAGAGAAAATCCCGTTTGGAGTTTGTAAAACGCGTTCTATTTCGCACTCCTTCGAATTACCTCTTAATATTTTTTTAGATTTTGTATTTACTGAAGCGTATTAAAAAAGAAGATTAAATGTTATTTTAATTTACCAATTCTAAATTACACTCTTTTTGCATTAATGCTTATCTACTGTAATTTTTGGCTGGAAAAGGAAGTTGGACGACTTGTGTTCGATGAATTGAATAAAATTCATTGAAAACGTAAGTCAACATTGGCGCAAACAATGCACCCAGTCGCTATTTCAAGCATGTCATAAGCCCAGCAAATTAGTTATACAGTTTTTATTTAAGAATTTTCGATAAGTTTGCAAATAAAATTATTAATTGCCGCATTCGTCTTGTTTTTAGTAAATAAAATCATAATGTTGACAACTGGTTAAAGTGGTAAACATGGCTAGGCTCCACAATTCAACGAAAAATCAAAGGTTGGTACTTTGATGTCGTAGCACAGCACTCTAAATAAGGTATAAAAAAGAAGGAAAAATTAGCGACGTTAGTAAAAGCAACTGTTAACAGCATTTAGGCAATTGTTGATGACAATTTCCTAAATGCTGTTAACAGTTGCTTTTACTTTTACCTTAAACGATAACCACTTCATGGCCTCAATAAATAGGCTTATCTTTAAAGTTTACTGTCTGATCCTCACGAAATTTTTGTTGTATTTCCTACAAAAATACTAATGTCATCACCAAAAAGATCCGATTTGCAAAAATTTTACCCCCTTTAATTTTTTGGCTGGCTGCGTCTATGGGCGGTCACAACTAACAATTATGACATATTGATTTGTGAGCTGTTAACCTCAAAGTAAAGTTACAGAGTCGCCATTACAAAATGGCTCAGCTTACGTTTGCTATTGTGCTTAATTAATTGCTTATTGTTGCTTTGTAATACCGCACTTTATTCAGTGTTAATTTACGCGGACACGTGAGTTTTCCGACGGATCTAGCGAGTGTGCAAACACATAGTTGCTGTGCTGTGACATGTAGCAATGAATTTGTCAATGTGACTATAATTTCCGGCGATTAGCAACTGCGCTGTGCTACAGTGGTTTAAGCGTCCGCTTCGCGGTCAGTAGATTTCGGTTTAATTTCCTTGTTGAGTCAAGACAAAGACTTTGCTACTGGTTTTCACAAAGCTCTGCTTAACTTTATGCAATACGAATGACACAAACCTTATGAAATTTTTTCAGTCGTGGTTACACGCACTGTGTGTCTTGACGCTAAAAAATTGTTGCCGTGAAAAAGTGTAAAAGCAGTATAAAGATATATTAGGCCTACAGCAAAGAAACTAATCACGATTTCTAATTGCGCGCTCCAGTAGTCTTTGCTAATCACGACATTCAATGAGCATTGACTAACATCACTTCGTATTCAGAGAAAATTCTAAACAAGATGAAGTGCAATGTTTTCATTGACCAGTAAGCGAAAGTTGACATAAAAATCAATTTTATTAAAAAATATTATAATTAGTTTTATTTTCCTATGAACTTTTAAGTCTGCGGGCATTTATGCAAGCGCGAAAATAGTTCTCGGCCTGAACACCTTTTGAAACACTGACTTAGCATTACGGAAAAAGAGGGCGTAAAGTCTTTCCAATAACTTTTTGTGGAAAAGATCAGCGCCAATCTCCGCTTCAAAGACCTTCGCATGCAACTCTTTAAGCAGAGCATGCTGCAATAAGAGGATGACTACCTAGTGATAGTAGCATTTACTTTCTTTCTCATTGGTCTCTTTAGGTAAAACGCGTGATAAGAGAGCCAAGAACATTTTTGAAAAGTCTATGAAACGACCCGACCAGAAATTTAATCCTAATTTACCGCGCTGAATGTAGATGTTTAGACCACCAAGAAAAAGAACGGTTAGTAGACGGTCGCGCCCAAAACTTTAAGACCACCTACGTAAAATTTTTGAATTTTTGTATGAAAATGACAAAACTCTTGCAAATGTTGTCATATTAGCTTTTATGTTTTAAGAACATTGTTAAGTAACAAATGCTTCTGGTGAAGCCTTTAATAATAACATTTTGTGTGAAATTTTTTTTGACGGCAAAAACATTCAGCTTTTGCCAAATTTTAAGGCTAAAAATATGGGCAAAAAGAGGGGGTTATCAGTTCTAAAAAGGGCAAAAATTCTTTTCTGAATAAAGAAGAGTACTCAGAAAGGCAAATATCCCAAAAAAACGAAGTTCAGCAAAACAGCAATCCATGAGGCAATCGTCAGGTTTCCAGATTTTGGGAGTTTTCAGGATTTGTGCAGACCTGGAAGACCCAAGGTTACTTCCCAAAAGGATGATCACGTGATGAAGAGGATGGTAGTGCACTCATCTACGAGTTTAAGAAAAAACATTTGATCGGCTTTGTCGCTCAAATGTACAGTTGTCAGTAAAACCACCATAAAACGTCATTTGACTGATGAATTTGGGCTAAAGCTTACAAACCCGCTAAAAAACCTAGGCTTATCTCTCTCATGAAAGCTAAAAAAGTATGCTTTTGCCAAGGCTCACCTGGATTGGACCACTGGAAACTGAATGAAAGTTTTATTTTCTGATGAGCCAACTGTGCAGTAGTTTACATCTCGCAAGCAACTAGTGAGAAGACCAGTTGGCACCAGATATGAAGATTGTACACCATCCAAACCATGAAACACCCTCCAAGCATTATGGTTTGGGTAGCAATGTCTGCGCATAGTACAGCTGGTCTATGCATTTCCTCCAGCCAGTTACCACCATGAATGGCGCAAAATACCTAAATCTAATTAAGGATAAGTTAGAGGTCCACATGATGGTGCATGGCTGCAGTGTTTTCATGCATGATAGCGCTCCATGCCGTAGGGCAAAGTCAGTAAAAACTTTCTAGAAGAGAAGAATGTTAATATCCTGGACTGGCCAAGAAACTGTTCAGATCTAAATCCAATGGATAATTATGCCATGTGATATGAATGAAGTAGCACATCAGCATCCTACCGGTATGAAATCATCAAAAACAGCGATAAAAATTGTATGGACTCAAAAATGACATCAACATGCTGCTGCAATCTCAAAGATAGCATGCCACGCAGAATGACTGCCGTGATAAAAAACTGAGGAGGCTTTTCAAAATATTAAAAGGATAAAAGTAAATGATGTTTTCTTACATTTGTGGTCCATCATTTAGTTGATAGGTTAAGTCTCAATAAATAGACAAAGGATCAAACGCATACGACAAAAACAATGAGTTAGGAAGAAACAAAGTGCAATCACAGCGAAAAGTCATAATTGGTCTTAAACTTTTGGGCGCGATTAAACTTTGGCAGATAAACTGTCAAAAAACAGCCAACTCTGAGTTGCTTTGTTGCCAAATTCCTAAGATGCAGCCGGGTTGACGTTTAAAATTGGCAGACGTGATATTACGATCAAATCAAAATCAGAAGGACAGTTCCGTTTTTCTTGACTGCGGTCTGCACAACACGGGCGGTTAAAGAAGGCAGCTCTTTTTCAATTTCTTTTGTTGCATTTTTGATTTATATTATTTCCTTGCTGAGTTATGGAGCGACAGGATTTGCTTCCGCGCAGGGCAGCTAAAACTCACGCTTCGTCAAAGAGAGTCAAAAATGTATAAAGTTGCATGGAAGCTCTTTTTTATTACTTGAATTTACAGTTTAAATAAAAAATTCATAAATATTTTTACTTGTAGCATTTTATCGTTTTATTTAAAGAAAGCATCACTTGAGCAGCAACTAAGACGTTACATTTGCTTGGAAAGAACTGTGGCGTTATAATACTTTGAAAAATTATGTCATCTTTGCTACTTTCAAATAGAGCATGACGTCATAAAGTTCTTAATTGGCTTAAGCATTGTTCGAAAGGCTCGTCGCATCTCTCTCATATGGAAGGCGTAAATAATCGGGTTGATCATTGAGTTCGCGTGTGAGAGTAAAATCGCGCAATCGGTCGTCCATGTTGGCTGATCAGCAGCAATTTTTGGTTCGAAGTAAAGAATAACATTGTGAATATGCAGGGGAAGCCAGCAGAGAGCAAACACTCCCACCACGGTTGAAAGACTTCGAGCTGCATGAAACTCTTTATGCAGGAACTTTGATCTCCGTTTATGGCTCCTATTCTCCGCTTCTTGGTTCCTACAATCTCTATCATGATTGCACGTCAAGCTGGCAAACGTTGTTACCGACATGTTTGAGTGCTTTCTTCTTATTTGAAAAAATTCTCTATCAGACAAGCTATCACGTGAATTTAAAACATTACAAGGTAAAGGTGGCGTCACTTCTTTTACAGTTCCAATTTCTTCTTCTTTTTGTATGTTTGAACGTTGTTGATGAATGCAAAAATCGTCCGAAATCTGAAAAAAAATGTAATTTTCTACATTACCGCTAACTGGCGCTAGTAGAACGTGAAAAAATGTTGTGCGTTCAGATGACACTTTTCGGCCGGGTTGAGCTCAAATCTCTTTTTTCTTTTCGAAACACATCGCAATGGAAAAACTGCATTATTGAATATAAACTACGTCATATAATGAATGACTGATCCAATTTCAACTGCCTTTTAAATGCAATCAAACACGCCTATCGAGAAGTTTTCAATTCATGAAAACAGAACGCCTCTAAAAAAGCAATCACAAACTTTTTGTCGGCATTGTAGCTCAGTGCGATCAAGCATTGGCTTATAATTACAAGATTGCGAGTTCGATGCCTAAATAGGATTAGCGCTGCTGTGTTCTTGGAAAAATTATATTATGGCAATTTTCCTGCTTGGTTACACGCTTGTGGAAGAGGAAATGCACTGTGACAGCATTGCCGGTAAGTACGAAGAGGGCATGAACAAAACAATGTTCCATAACTTACTAGGCAAGTTTTCCCACGACTTTAGGATAAAAACATGTTTAAAAACAAATAAAGAAACTCCAAAAAATTTAGATTGACGAATTAAGCAATCGAATGCAAGGCTACATCTGTAAAGATAGATGTCAAGGTGAAGAGCTCTTGACAGCACAGCACTGTTTTACACGGGTACTACTGTCGCGATTGTTGTGGAGGGGGGAGAGGATTTTTGAATTGGGCGAACAAAACAGCTATTATTATCTTATTTCCATGTCTCCAGGTGCTGTAGAAGGGTCAGAAAAAAGTTTTGTGGGTGATGCAAATTCTATTTTGCGCCTGCAATTTGATGTGGGCTGACAATAATCCGCTGGCAGCAGTGATGATGTCACCAATTGTTTCGTAAGTCAAAAATTGAGTTCAATGCCAGGGTAAGTTTTTTCTTGGAAATGAAATTAAAGTTCCTCTTTTCGACTTCACTATTACGTCATAACAAAAATATAGGTACTACTTTGTGACGATATAATACAAAATTTAATCACTATCAACGATGCTTGAATGCAATTTGCCATTTGTAATCAAAGAAAAAGAATGGCGGTGTAAAAAAGGTTCAAAAATAGGCTATACAGTCACAATAATAAAAGCCATTTGCCTAAGCACATACTATTAGTAGTTAGAAACTTTGTTTGTTGTGAACATTTTCCCATTACAAAGAAATCTTTTCAGCTGTGCCTACAACGGCTGGCGTTCAAATCCGCTTTTGCATTTGCAACCACTCTTCATGCAAAGCAATTCTCTTACAACCACCGCGATCAAAAGGAAGCTATTGAAAAGATTTTTTGCCTATCATAATTAAAAACTTACCACACGCATTACCATTTTGTCACTTTGCACTTCTACAACGTCATGACTTTGCTGCGACAAGCAGCTCGCTTCGCATCGCATGATAACGTCGCTGTCACGTGACGAATTCCCGAACTTGTTTCCAAATAAAAACAATCTTTTCCGAAGTGAAATACTGGAATTCGTTTTAGACATAGGTCTTTGGCTGAACGTCAGCAAATTACGGCAGGACGTTAATGAAGATTTAGAGCGAATCTCTTCGGTCAAAGGATCAGAGTAGATTTTTTTTAACTGAGCCTTGGCTGACTGTAAAAGAAAATAGGCTTTGAGACGTCTGAGTTATGTATCATCATGACTCGATAACAAACTTACGTTTATGAATTAACAATGTTTAATAAGCATCATAGAACAATTAGTGCTCTAGCGTGCATTGAGGTTTTGACAACTACCAACATAGTGCCTACGGCTACTCAAACAGGGCATCAAACACGATTAGTTGCCACAAAGTGAGTATCTTTAATTAGTATAACACTGATACGACGCTGAAATTAAAAGCCCTGTCGCCTGGATGCATTTTATTCCTCAATATTAAGATGCCACTTTTGGCAGAATTTTTGGTTATAGATGCAGTAAATGGCTACCCCAATCAATAAAACTAAGTGCTTTTCTGGCAAAAGGATTGCGCATTTAGGTGGCATATATAACATTTTGTTTTATCGTGTAACGTAGTCCCAATCTTTTGTAAATTAGGTCACAAAGCAATATAAGCAAACGCTTCATAAAAAAGAATTGCCTAAATTTATAGGGTGACAGGAAATCAATCTTGGGGAATTTTTTTGGCATAGCTTCAGAAGCAGAACAATGGATAGTGGTGCTACAAGCGTATTTACAGGACAATGGTTTAGCCCTGACAAGATGATTTCAAGTTTTAAACTTCGGTTTGTGTTCCTAGGTGTTACTTTCAATACATTTTCTGCTGGTTCGAATTCTCAAAAAAAAGTCATTGCAAAGCGCCTTTAGCAAGGTCACAACCACGCAGTCATTGCTAAGGGCAGTAGCGGTCTTTTCAAAGTAATTACTTGAAGCAGCAAGCAAGATGTTAAAGAGTGGCCACTTTTCAAGCTTTCACTGAAAACTTTGCTGACACGATTAATGTATTGCTCATAATAAGGACCGGTAAATTTTTAAAAGTTTGAACAGACGGAATTCATTGAAAAAATAATAATGTATAAGCTAACAGTAATTTTACAGGACAACAATTAAAATCTAAAAAGCACAGTGATTGCTTATTCCTTTTTGTTGCCGATTATTTCTAAACAAAACATGTCCAAACTTAACAGCTTAAATGGATACAAATTTAGAACTAATAGGTGAAAACGCAGCTTCATGACAGCTAGGATTTAACTTTAAGCTAAAATTAATTAAAATAAAGCTAAAATCACTTCGGTGCCAAGTAATTGGAGAAAAATTCCGTTCAAGTATCTTTGACTGTTACAAATTACACTGCTGGGTTTTTTCTACACACCAGCTCTTGCGTGCTGATCTTTATTCAAGTAAGAGGATATCACTTTTAAGATGAAGTTTTTTCGGTGGTCTATCACTCAGTTGAAGTTTCATTTAATAGCCCTCTGCATTTGAGGCAGGCACTCTAAGCAATACACTTACTGGAGAATTTATAAACAAATTTTGGAAAAAGAAGGAGAACCATCAAGGAAACTCAATCTTATTATCAAAAAATTTTATAAAACCAACGAGCTCAATCATTGTTTTTTGGGGGGACGAGAGCTACACCAATCTAAATCTTGTAATTCTTTTTAAAAGAGAAAGCTTTTAAAAATAAAATGCTTTCCATTTTCGTCATCAAAGCAACCTAAAACATTTTCTTGAAAAACTTCATGAAATCAAGAATGTTGTCTTTAAAGCGATTTTTCTTTTTCATTTTTGCTGTTGCAATACTGTTTTAAGAGTCATAGCAATTTGTTCCCTCCAAAAATACGCCACAAACTACACCATTGAGTCAGTTATTTGGCAATTTGTATAAATAATCAAATAAAATATGCAATAAACATGCAATAATCTAAGGCAGTGGATTCCAACCAGGCAGGCCGACCTCTCTAAGGAAGGTAAATCAGCTTTTCGAGGAGGTGAGCAAATACTAGTTGAAGTATAAGTGTAGAAGTAGGTCTTCAACTTACTTTTGGGACAAAAGTGGGAAAATTGTCGCTCTCAAAAACTTGATTCCAAAAAAAAATAGTCGTCAAGTTTGTTTTGCAGCTGAGATGGTGAATACAGGCAGGTGGAGAAAAATTTTAAATAGGCTGGGGGAGGCAGTGTGTTATAAAAGTTGAAAACAACTTATGTAAAGTTAGCTACTGCACTGATATGATATCCCTACTTTGGATCACAGAGCTACAATCGAACCCATTTTTGAAACAGCGCATTTTCTGGTAAATCAAAACTTGAAATAATATTATTGCTGCAAAAACATTAGGATAAAGGTTTTTAATGACAACTTTAAGTCAATAAAGTAGGCCATTTTTTTATATTAGAAGATTATTTAATAAATGGCGATTTAAGTTGAGAGTAAGGCCTATAGTATTATAAAAAGTGAAGGTGCAAGATTTTTGGCATGTAATCCAATAAATTTAAAAATAAGTTCAAGTTGCTATTAAACATTTTTTGTTTTTAAGCTTTTTTTATTATGTTGGAAGATTGATGCTTTGGTATGTATCCAATTGTGATAAAATAAAAAAAGTAACTTTTGGGGCGAAATTTCTATTTTACAAAATGTTTAGTGGGGTCCCTCCCAAGTAAAGGAGGCTGAACACTCGCTCCATCGGAATCGCATTGAGACCACCACTGGCTGAAAGATTTTAACGGACAACCAATGAAACGACCCACTACTTCATGTTTATTTATTGACAATTTCAAATATAAATGTACCTTTAGTGGTAAACAAACTCCATGAGGTTTATTTATTACTGAAGGCAAAATTGTAATTGACGTTGTCTATGAATAAACGTAAAGATAAATATAGACCAAATAATGCATACAAACAACAAATATTAGATCGCCTGTGGATGTTTCAAGACAACAAAATAATCCAGTATTTAATGAACTTTAAAATACTAGAGTGACACGCGCGTGCACTAATCTGCCAGGTTTTTATGTGAAAGATTCAAAAGAGTTGTTATCCCTACTATGGCATACTGTCTGTAATGCAGCAACGCTCCAAATCAATTGGGCTGGCTGTATATCGAGGACGAAAAAGTTTTTGCTTTATGTTGCGCTACAAACATTTCTCGAGAACCTTGTTTTGCCATTGCGCGTTGAAATGTGACCTTGGTAAAATGACACAAGCTAAAATTCTCTCCAGGGGCGTAAAAAATATCGTGGGGTTAGACCAGGAGGCAATTATTGTAAAGGGTAAGATATGTGTTTATTTGTCTTAGGAGTTAAAGAAATTTGTTTAGATCAAAAATGAAAATATTGTTTGTATATCCGGTTTTTTATCGGATTTAAGCAATAACTCTTTGTCACAGTTTAAATAGGTTGTAAGCAAAGCAATAAATAAACAAACAATGCAGGAAATAAACAACTTACCTTGAAAATAAAGCAATACAAAATGAACATGATTGTCAGAGGTAAAAACATGCAGCCGAATGAGTTTAAGTAAACCATATATTTCATGTTAATGATCTTTTCAAAAGCACAATGACGTTCTGTATGGCTAAACAATAAACTATTTTGGAAACGAGTAATGATCCTGCAATCGTAAGTTTAGTGCCAGCAAGGGTAATGCATCGTTGTTTCTTTGGAGAAAACGTTCTGTGGCATTTTGCTGTTATCATTACAGCCATAATGTTAGAAATACATTGTAGGAGCTTTACTGGCAACTCTGTAACAATTCTAAGCAATAGTCTACATGTATGACATGAAAATTTTCCATGGTCGGAAAAGAAGATAAAATAAACAAGTAAATATTGTTATTACCCGACAAACCAACGTATTGAATGTAATCAATAAATACATGATTAAACAGCAAACGATGAAATAAATTAAAAACAGTTTTAAATAATTACTTTGAAATGGTAATATCTGATTGATCAGAAAGCCATTTTGCTTGTGGAATTAAACCAATCACAGTACCGCACACCCATGTGATTCCAATAAATAGTTTCACCCGTAATGATGTCACAATAGATTTGTATCTGCTCAAAAACAATGTCAACAATCAACTATCATATTCCAGTAAGAAGATGTTGGGGTAGATTGTAAATAGATTGTACAACAACCACAAAGATGTTTCTCACTACTCAGAAATAAAAAAGGGTTTAGAAGATATATGATTCAAGTATTTTTTACATCAGTGAAAAACTTTAGCCGGTCTATATAGAAATGTTAAAATGGGTGAGGCGTTTCAACTCCACTTAACAGCAGGAGCTCATTGAAATCTTTACTTTTGATTGCACTTTTTTCTTATTGCTTTACAATCGGGAATTAATGCCTGAAAACAAGTAAATCGCAAAACTCTTTCCCAAAATAATAGTGCAAATAATTCCTTAAAGGTTTGAACTTTGGTTGCACATAATGTGTTTTTAGCCCTTTCGTGGATGGTTCAACCCTCAAAAATTATGTCTAAATGCGTCCCTGTCTGGCAACAATATTCTTCGTGCCACTCGCTGCCCTTATACTTTCCAAGTTCATTGAAACCGATTTTATATTGAGAGTAATTTACGGCGAAGGTTTTGTATTCAGATTTGATTAGCCAAGTTTGTTAGTGTGACAGAATCGCTATGTGATGTAATAAAGAATATTTTTTGAAATATTACCTCTGTATCATAATTTTCTCTATCGCTCCAAGCTATTTATAACTTTAAACTGATGTTCAAGCAACATTTGCGGTATCTGCCGTGCGAAAATACATGTCCAACGCTAGCAATAATGCTGATTGACGTATATTAACAGCACCGTTGTTGCAAATACTTTGATTGGTAATCATGTCGCTGCTACTTCAATACCTAGTTAATTTCTCGGTAATTGTGACTTTAGAAAAGGCATTTATGACAATTATTGCAGAGTGACTGTAGTTGGGCACGCTAAAACTAGTATTTAGCAAAATAGATTTTTGCAGCCATGGCAGTTTATAGTTTGAGGTTTGCCACAAAATGTTTTCCCTCTATTTTGTGACTTCAAGAAAGCTCAATTCATTTTATTTTGCATTATTCCCACTTTTGATGAACCGTACCTTAGAGAATAACAAATCGCGATGTAGCGATCAAATGCGATGAGCAGAAGGCTGAAGATGGAGCACTGTGTAAACACCAGCACGAGGGAAATACTGACCAGGCACAAGGTCTGGCTGACCACGGGTAGATTGGCTTCTGTATTGTTGAATGTGTTAGTGGCCATAGTCCAGTCTAAAAGTAAAAATCAATTAAAAGCAAGAAAGAATTTTACGTTAATTTTTCTTGCTTGGCTGCAGTGTTTAGGGAAGAAATTTCCTCTTCCGCAGAACTGACAATTCCAAAGCACGGCTGAAAACTGAACTTTTGTACTACCTACCGGTGTAACCACAACAAATTTCTGTTGTTAGAGAATAAGCTATGTCACTACTCGAATTGTACGACGGTTCCTGCTTCTTACTAGCGCCGTGCACACCCTCCTAGGACAGAAACGGACGAAATGACGCCTGCAACGTGTTGATTTCAAAACAACATGCAGCCGTAAAAATTTAGAGATGTCTTTCTTTATTAATTTCACTCGTATAAAACAGAGCTAGAGTAGCCAGTCATCCTTCGGCTTGAACTTCTTTTCGCCTCAAGTGAGTCACAGCAGCTAAGCAAGTCAAGACATCTTTATCCTTGCCTTCGATTGCTGACACTGACATTTAGCCAGAAAGTTGGAGAAGGGAAGGAAGTATTTGGAGGAAGAAGGAAGTATACTAATCATTGCTTATCACGATGACGTCATCATATATTTGCCCAAAACTTGATGGGTGACTAATACAGGGTGTCCATAAAGTCCGCGTGCACTTTAAAAGATTTATAACTTTATTTGCATTTGCGATAAAAATAATCTGTAAAAAGTGTTATGAGGTTTCATCTACCTAGTTTTAAGTGCAGTTATTGAATTATTCTTTACCACAAAATTAGAAACAGTGTTTCAACTGATATCGTGTTTCTACTAAATGAAGCTCCTTGCCACTTTGCTCTGCATATTAGACAGTTTCTAAATCTAGAATTTCTTAAATGATGGATCGAAAGGGGCAGACCATTTTTTTGGCCTCCGCATTTGCCAGATTTCACTTCATTAGATTTTTTATGGAGACGTGTAAAAACAATTGCGTGCGCAACCAAACTTAGTTTGTTACAAGATTTGAAAGTTAAAATAATCAATGTGATTTCGGGTAATACTGTAAATCAGTTGGCAAATGTTTTCTGTGAACTGCGAAATTGTATTACCCTTTGCATTGCTAATGATGGAGGAAATGTTGAAACTTAAATAAAATTTCATTAAGACATTAAAATATCTAGATTTTCTTCTTTCTAATTCTTTTTACAGATTAATTTTATCGCAGATACAAATAAAGTTATAAATTTTTTAAAGTGCAGACGAACTTTATGGACACCTTGTACATTGCTGGTTGTTTCAATATTGTATTTCACTTACCCATTCTTAAAACAATGCCGCTGGGTATTGCCAAAACTGCCACCCCGATGTCAGCTACCGCCAAGCTCCCTACCAACCAGTAGGTGGCGGTATGAAGCTGGTGAAACTTGTAAATAGCCACCAAAACGAGTGAATTATTGCAGAAGGCGAATACGGCAATAATAACTTCAATGGCGATGTAAGCTTGGACCGGTCGTAATAACATCTGTTAAATGAAGTAAAATTGACATTATAGCCACACCTTAGAGTACTATTGATTATTTTCTTTTTCAAGCTAAATCTGCAACAACCGTAACTTTGCCTGACTAACCACTGAAATCAATTGTGAGTTTATGCCTTCAACTGGTGAATGGTTTTTGGGCTGCAGTGCCTTTGTAAAACGCGTTTTAAGCAATTCATCCCATTTAATCGCAGTTATTTTGTAGCAGTTCAGTGTGCTGGTAATACTGATAATTTCAAATCGAATGTGAACACAATATTGTATGTGCACAACCGAAAAAAAACTGGCAGTAAGCCACAGTAGGCGACAATATATTACTCAGCTAATAACAATAACTCTTCAACTCTGTAACAACAGTACAAAATATGCAAAATAAACAAAACTATACAAGGAAAGTACAAACAAAAATTATGAGAAATATGCAAATCTCAAACCTTTCCAAAGCGCTTGTTCGAGAAAAGCATTTAGCTTGATTTTAAGTTGTTTACTGTGACCAAAGTGCAGAAAAAACTGTAGTAACTTCTCAAAGAGCCATCGCATGCAGTCAATGACCTTGTTAGCTTTCTATTGGTTTTCTGTGCTTATCCAGAACAAAATTAGTGTAGTTGCTCAACAAGCATGTTCTAAGAAATCTTCCAGCACTGCCAGCCTGCTTAGTTGGTGGTAGTGAGGCCACCAGGTTTTATTCAGGGTTACAAATAAACTCGGTCTTTTATTTAGACTGATCTGGATGCAATTTACAATACAAATCGGGATGTTCAGTATCATTCTATATTTTCACCACAAGGAAAAAGTGGTACAAACAACAACAACAACAACATCAAAACAACAACAGAAAGCAACAGTAAAATAATCCAAAGCGGGTCTGGGCAATTCGTAATCCTTTTTCCGTCACTGTCGCTACCTTGCGAGTGTAAATCAAAAACAACCGCTAATCATATAAACGGGCAGGTCTAAATATAGATTTTGAGTTTTAATTGCGTGAGTGTAATAACTATCATTACGCAGAATTCACTGTTTCGTCATTTTTATTATCCCAAGACAGAAAGACAACTTATAGTGTAATTGTCATATTGGCAAAATTGATAAAACTGAATCAGCTGAGCATGTATTAGAATTAAAGTATAAATAGCTTTCTCAATGCCTATTCAAATAAAAGCCTATTTGGATAATATACACTGACCATGCTACTTTAATGAAATGATTTGCATTATTGTATTTCATTTCTTGATACTAGTTGAGCTGATTTAGTTTAATCGATCTTGCCTTCCTGAGTTCTTGGAAGCAACAACGAAATCGTTTCTTTTTCTGAGTTGAATAGGTCACTTGTCAAACGCAGCTAAATTACTGTTATTAATATGTAGCTTTGCTCAAATTACAACTGGGAGAACTTTTGAATTTTGTTGTCGATGGTTGCTAAGTACACTTGAAGTTAACTTACATCGCCTGCTGCATCTTAAATCAGTCTATAGAAAGATGTTTTTTTACTCTAATTCAACTTTTAATTCTTGCTTAATTTGCCATAAGGGGATCAAAAAGCAACCACTACACGTGAAAAACAGAACATTGGTAACATATAACAAACTTACCTGTGACGTAATATTCGTGTTATCATCTGCAATCATTGCCAGCTTTTAAAGGAAATCATATGCTTAGCAATGGACGTAGTTAACACTGGTAAATAAAAAATTTTACTATTGTAGTAACAAGCATAGCTGTGCACCATGTCAAATATTTTTCCACGGTGCATTTGGCTCAGCATAAAGCTAAAGCTTTGAAGATTGTTTTACAACCATCTCTCCGCCCCATCAAATATCACTCTAGCTCAGTGGTTCCCGACCTTTATAAAGGCCCACACCCCTAAAATATCTCAATATGTTCTCGCACCCCTAAAATATTTTAAGATGTCCCGGGCTGGGGCGATTTTAAAGGCTAGGCTGAAATTGCGTGTGTTGACCTTTTTTTTGGACATCAGCATCGTTTCGGGTTGAATTGAAGGCCGCGCACAGCATTTTGGCCAAAGTCGGGACGCTCAGTGTTAGATCGCGCCCTGTCGGTGAGGTGGATCTTAAAAAAAATAAAATAAATAAAGGCCACCACCATTTTCCTGTCGTTGTCGGCTGGTTTCGCTGCCAACGACAAAAAGAAGGTAGTGACCTTTTCTTTTCTTCATTTGGAGATCCACTCCACCGTCAGGGCGCGATCTAAAGCTGAGCGTCCCGACTTTGGCCAAAAAGCTGTTTTGGGGAATAAACCAAACAAATGATGAAGATGTATTGCACTTGTCTTTACTTTATCTGAATGATCGTCTCGCACCCCCTAACATGCTGCCTCGCACCCCTGGTTGAGAACCTTAGCTAGAGTCTAGCTAATACGATGGAGACGTAAATTTTGGAAAAAAGACAAAGTTAGCCCCCTTTAACAATTTTTGGCTACTCGCCTGTCTGTTGTCTACGGAATTTGAAAGCATGACTCAGATGCTAGGGAAGCACATACCACTATTGATAAAACCAGTTAGCCTCAATGCAAACTAAGAATGAAATTAAATTAAAACTGCGTCAC
This sequence comes from Trididemnum clinides, assembly GCA_963675345.1. Taxonomy (NCBI): domain Eukaryota; kingdom Metazoa; phylum Chordata; class Ascidiacea; order Aplousobranchia; family Didemnidae; genus Trididemnum; species Trididemnum clinides. The sequence goes on along the minus strand of OY776294.1, from coordinate 32,339,481 downwards.
TTTTCACTCGATTTTAGTGTCGATTTTGCTGTAAATTGCTCATATAAATGACAGCTAAAACTTTTCTCAATTGATTCTAAAATTTTGCTGAGCAACTATCAACATTTCTCTTTCATGCATTTTTGCAATAGTAAGTTTGCAAAGCGTTTTAATATTGCTATACACAGTACATACCGGTACTTTCTCCGCCTTAGTAGGTTTTTTGTCCGGTTTTGTACGTTTTTTGCGTTCAAGCATTTTTGAACTGAAATTTTTATCGGCTTAGATATTTTCATGATGCTTTACAAAGTATGTGTTTGTCCCAACGTCCGATTTTTTCCACAATGTACTTACCAAACGCCTATTGGTTTTTGCTGATAAAAAGTACAAAATAGTACTTTGCGGACAAAACCGGATGTTCACGCTACAAAATATACTGTGTAACATTATATAAATAGCAATGCGAATGAAAGAATCCATACAGCAATGCTTGAAAATAAGAAACGTACAAAACTAAACAAAATATTTAAAACCGGCTGAAAAACGTACAAAAACAGATACTTTCTAAGTACGGTACTGCTCTTTAGGGCAACAATTGCGCCTACTTGATTGGAGTGCCATTGGTTGATATAGGCTTTGTCAGCAATAATGTTTCTCGGAAGCAGGATTGAACACAAGGTCTTTAATGTGTCGTAAGGTTTTTGGCCAGAAGATAAATATCATAAAAGTTATTAGCAAACAGTGTTAATCGTTTTATCAAAGTCAAACAAAGTTTTTCGTAACTCAACTTTTCTCAAAACTCTTACATCTGTTCAGACTGAAATACTGCTTAAATATGCCACTTTCAAACGAATGTTTTAATATAAATGTGTTTTCTATCTTTCAAACAGGTGTGGTATACCACTACATAGATAGATTTGGTAAAATTAAACGTTACTTTCCTGAGAAGTTACAAAAACGTTTGTTGCAACATAACTGTATAGCCTATTTGAAAGGATATCATGACCGAGTTTTATACACATTATTTTGACAACAGATCATATATATGTGTGAAAGTATGAGGGAGTGGGGAAGTAATAAATGTTTGCATCCACTTCCACAGAATATTTTTAACTACAACAGGAAAACGGGGCTACTTTGTTGCAGTTGCTTAAATACTAGTCTTGAATACTGGTCAAGCCAAATATTTGAGTGTTTTAAGTTCTCACGAGGTCTTAAAACACTAAACTATTAGGCAAACTTAAGCCCGATGCCTCGACAAGCTTTCATGTTATCTCAAAAGAACACAAGTTTCTGGTTAGGCTATCATTATTTCTATTCTTATTATGCAATATTTTGTCCTGCATTCCCGTATTTAGATTGCGTTTTGCTAAAGTAGCTACTCCAGCTAAGTCCACGAAGTTCTTTCGACAGCATTTGAGTTGTAGACCTAATAATCTACAATAAAAATTCTTCAGCAAGTCGTTTTCATGTTTACCTAACTCTCGCTTCGATCGGCGCTCTACAACAAACTACAAACTGCCCTTGCAGCTACAGCGATCAGCTAGACATAAATCGTTGCCACGACGGTACGCATTTACCTAGCGCTAACTTTTTTTCTTTAAACAACTGAGTAACTTTATTACATTGCTGTTACAATATTGTTGCTACACAATATACAGAAGAAAGGAAGCTACCTACATACAAAAGACAAGAAATAGTTCGAAAACGGACGCAAAAACCGAAAACAGCTGCAGGTCGAGCGGGAACAAGAGCAAAGCCAACTTGTTTTAGGTTTCTTATGTTCCCTACGCAAAGCAGTATCGAGAAAGCCTTTCAATGAGATGCGGCCTATTTGAAGTAACATCTGATGTAACAATCTCTACATTGTGGCGTTGTAATCTAGTAACGGCGACATGTAGTTCAGTAAATCCGATTTAAAATTTTAGTCGCACAAGCCATCTTATTTAATTACGTTGATGTTTTGATCTAATTAAATACTCATTTGGTTTAACCGCTAAAGGTTTAATTCACGCTTACAGGAAGAAAGACTGGCTTAGTTTAGTTCACTTGTTTTGTAATGTGACGCAATAAATGTAATTCAGATTTTTAATCAAAACATTGCACAATTAACTAAACAGAGTAAAGGTGTTCTAATCATTCTCCAAACCTTTAAAAATTCCAAATACTCGGCACTTATCGAAAAGTGACGCTAGCAAACTACAACGATTCTTAGCCCCTGAGCAGAGCTGGAGGAAGGGTTCCAGTGCCCCTCGATTGGTTGGGACCACGTGATAAAACTGGGACTTCAAGTCTGACTATAAAGACTTAAATTTGTGCATAAACACAAACAAAACCGAACTCACTCATATTCTCTTGCAACACTTATATTTATCTACCGCAATGATATAGGACACTGGTGTCCGACTGGCGGCCCGCTGGCCAAACGTCGCCCGCGACATAATATTTTGTGGCCAGCGTAAGGATTTTGCGGCACAGTGTAAATGCCTGGCCTCCGAATTTGGTCTTCGGAAAATTGTTCTTCAAAAGAAAAAATCTTTAAGTTGAAATTACGTGAAAATACCGTGAGTCTTGTGCTTTGAAGTGATACAAATTTTCTGCCAAAATTGAGAAAATACTGCGTGGAAGTAATGGTCGACAACTGCTGTAAGTCGCGGGTGGCACTACAGCTTAACGGCGAGATTTAAAATGACCTGTTTTTGGGGAGAAATCAGCACCATTTCAGGCAACGTCACACGATTTCTGAAGATCGTTGCCCGGAGAAGTGATGATTTTTAAATAATGCCACTTGGCCATCAATAGAAATAAATTTGCCCGGCCAATGTGCAACGAAATTTGATCAACTGGTTTTCTGTGCCGGTAGACAAAAAAGTTTGATAAGGCCATTGATAAACAGTCTTGCCTGCTTAAATTTTTTCTACAGTCTCGCCCCTATAAAATCCATGTATGCAAAAGTGGCCCACAGGAGTGAAAGTGCTTGACATCCCTGATATAGGAGGTCGCGAGAGAGCTGTGAATCTGTCCAAGTCAGTGACAGTGACGGCAGCTGAGCCATCAATCATTTTGCTCTCCGACATGCCAAAAATAATGAAACACTTTAGTCAACAGGCAATTTTCAATTTATCACAATGGCTTGTCTCAAAGAAATTCCCACCTCTCACCACACATCTGGCATTAATCACTGCAAAAGTGCATTGTATGTTGCTTCAGCATTTTACCTTGTGTAGATTAGTTTAGAGCAGGAGCGCACAGCTTTTTGCTTCTATGATTTAATAACGGCCGCCCGAACATCCAAGTTATTTTTATGAATTACGTGTTATAAAGGAATAAATGAGAGTCAAAGAAAGATTCATTCATCTACAACGGAGATCAAAGCCTCGGAGATGTTAGTCTTAACAAAAATCAGTTGATATACCACCATCACAAGCCAAATTCGATAAGAGCTGACTTCAGTCTTGGGATTTGAACCCAAGACTGCACCAACGTACGCCAACTAGGAGTGCAAATTTTCGGTGCATCAAACCCGAGACCTTAAGCTTAATAATCTATTGGGCTGGGATCAATTGCGCCCTCAAGTAGTACGCGCTTTTCAAGTGACAATACGCCAGATCATCCTGCGAGATTATCATGGAGGTGTAGAAAATCACAGTACATTATCTTAATTGCTCACTACTTACGGGCCTCAACAATTATTTTCCAAAATTCGTCCTCCTAATCGACGTGCTTCGGTGGCCGAAGGGTTAAGGGGCATTTTCGCTTTAGAACAAAAGCCTTGGCCCACACCCAAGGTAGCTGGTGCGGATCGTGGGTTCAAATCTCATCCGAGGTCAGTTTTTACTGATGCTATTTAATGGAGGCGACGGAAAACTAATTTTCCTTGAGTCTAACATCTCAATCGAAGGTTTGACCTCCATTCTAGATGGATGAGTTTCTCATAGACCCTTATATTAATACACTTTTTTAGATAGTGCACTGAAACCACTCAGTCGTGCACGATGGTTTCCCTGGCTGATCTTGGTGTATTCTCAGTCAAAAATTGTACATTACAAAGGAATAAAATTTACTGACTTTTATATAAATATTTGTGTTCAATATTTTGTTGTTTGTAAGTTGCTGAATTATAGATGGTTTGGAAGCTTTAATGTCAAGGTTTGGTGGACCTCAAACCACCCACCGTCGTCAGTGCACCTGAGCTATACTGCACTCATTGTTGCACATGTTGCAAGATCCGGCCTCCACAACTCCAGTGATTGCTGTAAAGATGGCGAGTTTCTGGCAGCACACGGTTGAAAATTTAGCTTTCAACCGCTTCTTTATTATCAGATGTAGAAAAATAAATGAAAGTCTTTTTTAAAATTTTAATACTTCGGCCAAACCGAGAATCGAACTCATCCGTCGTACGTGAGACTTTTACAATTTCAATTATTTCCGCGAACATTCTTTAGCCACGTAGTCGCTGGAAAAGATTAATCTCGCTGGCCAATGTCAGATTATGTCACATCTTACATCGCTTCTGCTTCTTATCTATATGTTGTCACTGTTAGTCAGGGACGGGTTAAAAACAGGATTTTAAGAGGGAAGAAGCTGTCGAAACAATAGAAGATAAAGGTATTAAAAATGCATTTCAAATTTTTGAGGGACACAATTCTCAGAAAATAATAAGTTTTTTGAAATGTAGAAAAAGCGGTTAGAGAGGTTAGAGCATGACCGCCTTCTTTTCAAAATAGGGTTTGCTATCAGTTACATGAATTATGTTGACATCACCTATAGTTAAGTTGTTTCAGCCAATCAACAAAAGAAAAAGTTTGGCAAGGTCCATTCGGGGAAGTCGAGCTTCAATTCAACTTTCTTAGCGCCATGTGTCAGCATCAGCTGTAGTGTCATTAGTGATTCATTATTGGCAGGTAACGCAAACATAGTGGCATAATTGAATATCAAAAAATATAAACGTGCCAATTTCGCATTTTTTCATACGTGATTTAGCACTTGTTTGCTATTTATTGTTATTAAATTTTGAATCTTTCTGATTAAAAAACATTCCAAACCTACTCCACAGCACGTTCTTAAGCATATTGAAACTTTTTATTTTGTTTTAGTTTAAAAATAGCCACCTCGTGGACTTTGGTGATGGTTTGATTTCAGACTGATTTTAGCCTGATTTAGACTAACCCCTTGATGCCTATAAACGAGCTATTTTTGTACAAGATATTTATGGAGGATTTTACTATAGGCAAAAAATATTTGCTGGTCACTGTGATAGAAATTTTCAGTTTATTTATGAAACCAAGATGATTTTTAATTCAACGTTACTAAGGCTGAGTTTAATATGACAAACAAGCTAAGTCCAGTAAACTTAAACCTTAATTATGGCGTTAGTGATTAGTTTGAACGACATTGCATCTACCATTAAAAGACTAGTTGGCTTAACTCTTACCGAACTGTTGATTAAAGGCATAGTACAAAATGCAACACGATTTTTTTCGCTGGTCTTAAAAACTACTTTTCCGTATTTGGAACGTTGTTATTATCAAATATTCACGGTTACAATCAGGGATACCAAAACTGGGACCCAAGAGCTCTCTTGCCCTTAAATAAAAGAACAATCACTTCTCCTCCAAGTTTTGCTAAAAACTGAAATGAATTTTGTTTAATAAAGCTTGTAAAGTTTTATAGAATCGGGAAGTTTTTTTTATAATGATGAGGCTATTTTTGAAATCATCTTGTCCTGGTACCTTATTTTGGGTTAGACTTTTTTCCCTAGAAAAACCTGAAGCGGTCTGCTGGAATTGCAATTTTTCTTTTAACTCACACATGGACTCGTGCCTGATAGAAAGTAAAGCACCAATTATATTGTTTTTCCCATTTTGATCTAGGAACCTCGCGGGAATCTCGGTTACAATAAAAAACAAGCAGCCTAAATTATGTTAAGGGTAGTGTTGTTGCCATCGTGGAGTTATGAAACATTGCTTGAGCTTTTTGCTATCCGCAGGGGCAGAACAGACGAAAAGCATGGAACGCAAAACTCTACGTTTTACATATCACGCAAGAAAAGAAATGTGTTAGTTTTTGGTTTTTAATTAACATTAATTATAAATGTTAAATTTTTTAAGTCTTTGGTCTGATTCGATTTGGCGTTATCCTCGTTGTCTGCCGACTGCGAAAATCGGACTCGAGCCTCAAGGCTATCATGGTGGCAATTGAATAAAAAATGGTCATTGTAGCTGCATATCGCCATCTAGCAGAAAAAACACAGGTTAACGTAACCAAGAATTGCGAACCAGCATATTGATAGCTCAAAATATTGCGAAGGCTTTCTTAAAACATCATTTTATCAATCTATTAATTGTTGCTTTGAATTGAGTTTTAAATTTTTGTTTTTCAGGAGTTTTTCAGGAGAATTGGGTTTTTCAGGAGCGAGTTATTGTTGCGTTATGATAAAGGAATTTTCAGGCAATTTTACCTGGTTGGTTGAGTAGCGCTGGTTATAATAGCAATGCACTGCGCTAGAACTTTTACTTTTATATTTTGTATTTTCTATCTTTCAAATTAGTGTGTGAAAAATACAACAATTAATCATAAGCTTTTTTATACGAATGTATATAAAATAAAAATAAACTTGAAAAAACAAACAATAAATTTAAAGTTTTGCTCATTTTAACGAAATTACACAAATTACTTGGAGGTAATTATCAAAAGATTTCAAATTTTTGTACGATACTGACGAATAAATTATGTATTTTGCACAGCTTATTATCTTTTCATATTTGTTTTGTTCTTAGTTTGCAATTTTTGAATTACTTCGATGTAGCTGTTTTGTATAATACACCTCCACTTAGTAAACCATCGGGTTGATCGGTCATTTCTGCTTTATTATGAAAAGCATTTGTTTTTTTACTGAGGCCAATAAAATACCTACTATTTTTTCTTCTGTTTTGTTTTTTTCTTAAATGAAATCTCAAATTAGCGACAGAATAGATCTGTTTCTAATCTTGCTTCAGTATTGACGTGTGTTAACATTTCGCGTGAAGTGCTTGGCATTCTTGTCAATAAATCTATTGCTTGAAAATTCTTCAAAGCAAAGGAAATGATCCAAAATTGCCTTTTCAGAGACCGTAATATAACGCATTGTCATACCTAAAAGTATTATATGATCATTTGATCATTATTTCCATAAATAAGCGCTTCAACACTAGAAACCCTGAAATTTCTCCCTAGCTAGAAGGACGGTAGCAGTCATTTTTGACCGGTTGGCAGTAAATCAGTTTGTAAGCAGTTTTTTTGTTTTAAATAATTCTTCAACATGCTTTATCATACACATTCATTTTGACGATTGTTAGGTAGCTTAAAGTGTCGGCTTAACGAGGTTTCAAAAAATTAAGGTAAATTCCGGTTAAAAGAGGTATTTAGAAAATTAAAAAGAAACCTACAATTTTATCACCGAAATTGTCATAAATAAGAAAGCAAAGTTGTTCCTGAGTCACCAATTGCCGGGAAACAATCAGTTTTGCGTGATTCGGAATAACGAGGTTCCATTATTCGATGATAAAACAACTCAAATTAGCATATTTTTTGAATTTTATGCAGCATCAAATCATTTTATTGATACACAACAGAACACTTCTTCAATTTTAATTTTTACAATTTTTGCATGTCACGATTGTCACTTTTTCAAATGTGTGTTTGCCGCAACAGACTTTTCCACAATTTTGGCAACTTGATACTGATTTGTTGCCACATGGTGTAAATTAACATTCTCTTCTTTTTCTGCTTCTTTGAACCTCGACAGGGTTTGAAGTACTGGGTGTTTCAGTTGAAACTCGGCGTAGAGCAGATGAATCTATGCCATCTTTTGACTTGCAAAGCTCTTTTATGAGCTCCAGTAGAAACTGTCTCCTTGTCAACTTTGTTTTTGTAACAAAGGAGTAAATGATGAATGAATTGATGCACGCGCAATCAAGGATATTGAAAAACACTGCAACAGGCCATCGCCTGCTTAAACTCTTGCACGTGTGGTATCTAGCCATTTGATCCAGCACATCAACGCCTACCTTAGATTTATTGTAATACTGCACAGTTTCTGTCAGCTTCTTTTTGTGGCTCTCATCAACTTTTACGTGTTTGTGCATTGAACTCAAGATGCAAACGATTTTCTTTTTTTTAGCCTTGTGCACTGTCAAGCTGTAATCAGATGGAGAAGAAAAGATCTGAGAATCGTGCAATAGTTTGTCTTTGATCAAGGACTCCGTGTTCGGCACCTCTCGTCGTTGTTTTCTAATAGTTCCTAAGATGGTTGTTTTCTTTGTCATCAATTCTTCTGCTAACTTTAGGCTTGTAAAGTAATTATCACTGGTCACGTTGTAACCTTTTCCTAAGTACGGTTGCAATAGATTCAATCAAACATCTCCTGGGAGATCTGTACATCTGCTTCGAGTGGGGTCTTTTCCTAAATATGGTTTTTCATTACATAAGTATTTTGTCTGCGCATCAGCCAATAGCCAAAACTTAATACCAAATTTTTCTGGCTTGTTTGCCATGTACTGAATAAAGGGGCATCTAGTTTTGCAAGGAAAAAATTGTTCGTCAATAGTCAAATCAAAGTTTGGCACGTAATACTTCTTACAGTTTTCTATAAAACTATTTTACACTTCAGAAATCAAGCAAAACTTGTCGGTTTCTCTCCTTCGTCTTCTTCTTTGGAAGTCATCAAACCTCAAATGTTTCATAATTTTCTCGTATCTGTCACGACTCATGGTATTTCGGAAAATCGGTTGTTCCCAGTCTTTGTTCCAAAGCTGTTTGATTGGAGTATTTCTTCCAACCAACACCTCGAGCAAGTTGGAGACCAATGAAACTCTCCAGTTCATCCAAGTGCAAATTGAAATCGCTATCATCAATTCTTCCGTGGTTGATCGTGTGCTTTTGAACACACTTTAGAATGTGTTCGTCAATAAACAAGTGAAAAGCACTGTAGGGGCTACCGTTCACAATGTACCTATGGCAATATGATGTTGGACCAGGACGCTCTGAAAACACATTATCTGCACAAGCTTTTCCTACAGCTGTAGCACCTGATATATTTTTTCAAAGAGTTCCATTTCGTGCTCTCAATTGACCAGGAATGTCTGGAGTAGCAGAGGTGTTATTATTACTTCCAGAAAGGGTGTCTAATGTAGCAGTAGATGATGAAGCCGGGATGTCTTCATCACTATCTGTATCACTGTCAGATAGTTCACCTGCAGCAACGTAAGTGGGAATAAAATCTTCATCTTGCAGTTCATTTTCTTCCTCTTCATCACACGAATCATCAAGCTGATCTGTTCGGAGCCGTTGTAGCACTTGTTGCACGGTATAGTTGTTTCCACGAGCCATAACAATGTTTGAAAACAAATGAGCAATAAATGAAAGCTAAACTAGCTATTAATCTCAGCTGCGTACACATATCTGTATAGACAAAGATATATTGGCTAGGAATAATGATACAGCGGTCTCGTACAGCGAAATGAACATGCTAAATATCTGAGCAGTACGGTAAATTACTCACTATCTGCATTATGTACAACTGCTAAGCTTTGTGCTACTAAGATAGTCCTTGCAACTATAAACTACTGAACAGCCAGTAAAACGGAACTGTCTGGAGTTAGACTAAATCAAACAATAACAGCAACAAATCTCTTCGCACTTCTCAGAAGTAAATCAGGTCAACTATGGTCGTATTGCTACTTGAGACCATGGAGTTAGAATATATCCAGCAATAACAGCATCAAACCTCTTCGCACTTTTCAGAAGTAAATCGTAAATAAGGTCAACAGCTGTCGCATTGTTACTTGAGACCATTGTTACTATTTTTCTCACGCTTTCGTTCGTACTTGCGAGACAGATAAATCCCTTAGTAAAGGACCGGTCATTATTGACCGGTCCGTGCTTCTAGGTAGGTGTACAAATTACTCCGTCTACAAAAGGGATAACAAAAAAATTCTTGCAGCTGCTAAAAGTTCATCCAAAGTTAGGAAAACTCAAGGAGTATGAGTGTACAAATCGCAACGGCGCGAAAAATATTGAATGTCAAACTTCAAAACCGGTCAAAAATGACCGGTCCGGGCTGCTAGTGTTAACTCACTTCACATCATCAATAACTGCAAATTTTACCAAGAGTTTAAAGATTTAATAGACGAGCAGAAAAAACTTTTCTCAAGTATCTACGCGCAGTCAAATTATTGTTAAACGACGCAATATTTATATTGCAAAGATGCTACAACATTAATGCACCGGATAAAATTAATTGGCAAGTGTGACGAAAACCATAGGTTTGCTCTTACAACTGTCTTTCTGAAACAAAGTTCCTAAGGCTTCATTTTTAAGCTTACCCAGGTTCCACGGTGACTTAATTTGATATTAAAATATACAAAATTACTCTATGCATATGAGCTCGTTCTTTGTTTGCTATCTCTAATCAGAATAAGCAGAGACCATACGTAAACTGTTTGATCCTAACACCTGTTTGCAATTGGAGATATTCCGGTAAATACTCGGCTAAATTGATGAGTGCAAGATGGCAACACAAAATAGGAATCCACAAAATAATAAAAGCGCGATAACAAGTTATCAGAATAAGTTTATGTCGTTACTTTACGATCCTTCGTTTTTTTTTTTAGTTCCGTTCCCTGAACAATTAAAAATTGCAGCAAGTTTTTGGAAAACGCCCGCCTACTGGAAAGTAATAAGCGGATGCAGTATCAACCTACTAATCTAGCCTGGCACCACTTAGGTACTTTAAAGGCAAACCATGGTGTAATCCTTGTTTGACGCAGTTCAAAAATTTCTACTTCCTGCCGCACGCTTTTTTAGATAAAGACAATATTGCAGCATATGCTAAGGGTAATAAAAATTGGGTTAAATGGCGATTTTATGGCACTACCGAAGCACAATTGATAAAGAGATTATTTTCACCTTCATTCATTCATGGGTATAAGCTCAGGCTCTGTTTGCATATCTTCACAGACTGGACAATTACAAAAGGTAGACTGCTATGCTTTCTCACTGGTCCGACCTCGAAAAATGTGGAAATCCTGTTAAGTGCCTTTCTCTCTCAGAAACAATAAAAGCAAACTTTCCAGCCCTTTTCTCCACAATATCTTTTTGTACTTAGCTCCAAGCAGGAAAACTCTAAATACCATTTTTTAACAGTTATTTAGTATCACTCGACAAGGATCTACTGGCAGTGAAGCAAATGCTACAACCACTGCAGCACAGCGACGGTATTATTACATAGATTCAACTGTTTTGTAAAACGTGAAATTGTAAGTATGTTTGTACAAACAAAGCTTGATAACTAAAAGAACAACTTGGTTTTAGAAATTGATTTTGGGAGGAATAAAGGAAAGAATAGAAGAATGGAGAGTAAGGAAAGGAAAAATGCGAACAATAGAAAAAATACACAACGCAAAAAATTAAAAAAGATATTCTTTTTGATTTTGAGACAGGTCATTTGATTTCTTCTTCCTTCGCCCCAAAGCAAGGCATCAAATGATCTAAAAAATGAAAAACACTTTACATGTAAGTTAGTTCTTATATCTTTCTTGAATAAAAAACGACTGCAAATACATAAAACATGTATAATATTGATTTGCAATAAGTTTCATGAAAGAACTTTGTATTCGGAACTGTTTTGGAATTGACCATACAGTCGATGCCACGCATTTTTATCATCCACACAGCAATCCAGCAAAAGAAAATTGCCGTTACTCGCCTTGTTCTATTGTGGTACAAATAAAACCTAGAAGTTACGCAAAAAACAAAAATCCAAGATTTACTGTTTAGCTTGTTGATGGCTGATCGTTCACATAAACAGATTTAGGAACGGTTGTGTCGTAACCAGCATTATCGTTGCCCGAAAAAATTTCCTTGAAAGTAAACAAGAAAAGATAAATGTTAATCGTTAGCTCTCGTCTTCTAAGTTTGGAAGAAGGGCTGATGCTTTTGTCCAAAAATTTATGAGCTATTGAACTTAATTTACATTAAACAGAGTTATCGTAACCCAAATTAATATCCCGTTTTTAATAGGTCCTATAGGCAAATAGTTAGGTTTTCTAACTTACTTTCTCAGTTAATAAATTTTACTTCTACGTTTGACCGTGTTATAATTTAAAGTTATTTATCCAGCAAGATGCAAGAGGCACCTCCACATGTAGAATACCAAAGCCAAGACATTCCGCCGAGTTGATCGTGACCTTTGTTTTTGTTTTATTTGTTTTATTTGCCATATTTATCCTCCATTCACGAGAAAGCGAATTGTATCGCTATACTTTGGACGGGAAGTCCGCACTCGCTTGGGAGTTGCCTTTTTCGAGGTTTATGGGCCACCTGTCTTCCACATAAAGGTGGAAGACTGCCATTCCGCCGGACCTGCCGGCCTAGATTTTGTATTTATCACCGGTTCCAAACCCACTACTGCTTTCTATTAACCTCATTTCGATAAGAATTGCAGTGATAGATTGATTTGCCATTTTATGCTGTGCCTGTATTTCTAGCAAGGTAAACGGTAAACGCAACAATATTAAGAATAAGCACAGTTAATACTTAAAAAGGATGCAGAAAAGTGTCTATGAACAAGAACTACTGTATTTATCCCGGGGTTCTTTTACCTTTTTTAATGACGCCACTTTTTTTAATGATTAGTTTTTTTTCATTTCAAACAAGACATGCATATTGATTCGCAACCCAGCTACCAATAAGGCGGATGTCATTTATCAGTTACCAACATAGCTTCTTACAACATGCTAGTGTAATAGATTTACAATTTAAAAAAAAAAAGGAAAGTTTTCTTTTTAATTGAAGCATTAAGTTTAGCTTTCTGCGATGGGAGAGTGGCCATTTACTTTTTCTTAGTATAGTTAATGCGACTACGCCGGAGTACTTTACCTATTCTAAATCTACTAATAATCACTACTTCGTTGTAAAAATTTGGGAACTTCAAGCAAGCAAAGATCATTTTAAAAATTATCTTTCGGTTATATTCGCCTGCCGTCCAACAACCCTTCTTTCAACAGCAATAGTTTAACACTTCCTTGATTGACAAAATATACCTGCTCTTCTTCTATTACTTCGTATTCAGTCGTTGATAAAGCAGTAACTTCCTGAAACACGAATATACAATACATGGCACTGTATAATTAGGAAAACAATAACGATTTTTTTGAGGAAATCACAACCAATCAGTTTTTCCAAAGATTACTGTTGTGTACGTTTCGGCTCTAAACCGACGCCATTTTTGTATGTAAATGATTGGTTGTGCTCACTGTATTTAGCGTTGAAGATGACACTATTTGAGAGCCGAAGAGCAGGCAACAATATGTTTTTGATTGGTCTGGTTGTTGTTTTTTTTTATGTTAAACTTGCACATGACGTATTAAAAGCATACCTATATCACAATAGAGTTAGTAGACATGCGACATCATAACTCTTATGAATTAATACTTAATATTAATTGCCGAAGTGCAAGCGGTCGCGAATTTCTAATCTGATGGGTGAGAAATAAACTTAAATATAAAAAAACATTTTCGGGCCAAACTTTTGAAATATATAAAAAAATTTAGTGGAAAAAAATTGGTTGTTGAAGCAGTTAAACCAAGAAAAGTATAGTGACGAAAAAATTTCTACGTAAATATAATGCTTCGTAACAAAAAGTTTAGCTGCACCCAATATTTGAAAAAGAGGAAGTGAGAAGCACTACTTTTGTATTTAGTATTAGAATAATTTTAGCTTTCATTCAAACCACAATTAATATGCCCATCCAAACATCAAACATAGCATTATTACCTGAGCTTGAGGCGTGAAAGTCATGTATCCATTTTCGTCTACTAAATCTTCTAAAAATTTTACAGATACAAGCAATTTATTTTATGTTGAAGGAAAACATTGGATCTTTTTGCGTTTCGTAATGCTGAATTCAAAGCCAAAGTACTATGGCATATTTTTATTTAAAACACTTTCAAACACCACAAAACAATAACAAAACTTCCAATTGCTATATAGACTGCAATTGTCGTATGGTGCTGCATCGTTCAAACCAATTGCTAGCAATGCTAACAAATGATCAAAAAAATATTAACAGAATAATACCCTTGATTTTAAATTTTGATTGTTTTGCTTTTGAAAATGGGAATAAAAACGTCTGATAAAGCATTTAAAACCTATTTTCTACTTATCGGTAAGATATTTATGTTTGTCTCAACAAGAAAGGGGGAGAAACTAATTGATATCCTTTCTTACAACCCTGTAACTGCCTCTATTAAGTGAGAGCAATTGACGATACTGTACGCAGGATGTAAAAGTGCCTACTAATCTTTTTTATAAATCTTTTCTGCAAAAAGTTTCCTCAAAAGTTACAAGAAAAGATGTGTCATGATGATTGGTGCATAATTTAGCGTCCCTTTTCCTCTGTATGGAGCTACAGAGTGTTAGAAAATAGCTGGTACTTCAGACACTCTTGGCTCAAATATTCGCAACCTTTTAGCGGCTGAAGACTAAAATCCGCTCTGCAAGATCTTGGCTGGCCGGATGACCACCACATTGTGACATACACATCGCAAGCATTATTTTTCCCTATCTATTTGTGGGTGGTTTTTACAACAATGCAAGGGGATGAATTTTTTTGAAGGTTATTAGATTTCAGGCGTAAATTCATGCCATAACGTTGCTAATTTTTTTGGCAATTTAACTTCTTGAAGTGTAAATTTATAATGCAGACAAGAATAAGAACCTGTTTTTAGTTTCGAAGACACCACTTATGAATACAGACGTCTATTATGAATGAGCACGTTATTTAATTATGCCCATTTTAATGACAAATAAAAAAAATGAAGGAGCGGGCGGCAAGTTTCCGACTCTTCCTTTAGCTTAAAAGAATGATTTTCCAGGGACTTATAAATTTAACAGTTTCTAATCGAATTGTGCTTGTTTGTGTACTGTATTTCCAACACACATAGGTATCATTGTGAGACATTCCTATTAAAGCATATCTTAGTTCAAGGATTTTGAAGTTATTTGGAGATTTTTGGCTTATCTTATCTTCTCAAATCAATAAAATTTTCTCAGTTAAGCGTTGCTATCATGTTGAAATCGACTTTTGGAGTTGCGAGCTTTTCCAGTAAAAATTCTTTCACAAAGAAGCAAAAATGCAGAACTCATTCACACTTGACACACAAATTCTCTTCCAAATCAAATGCTTCATCTCTTGCATTTAGCAATTTCACAAAAGATAGCTCAAAATAGCGGGAACAAGGAAGGAAAACGATGCAATCAAGGTTTTGTTACAGGAGTTTAAGGCCCAATATTTGTGTAACTTACAGAGTGCACGGTCAAGTCATGTCAACAGAACAAAATTATGACCGAAAATTTTTTAAATTAAAAGTGATCAAAGGGTAGCCTCTGAGGCACTGCTGATTGTCTTTTAAAACAAAAACATTAAGGTCTTAAGTGAAACAGATACCTTTTTTTTCTTCATCGATGTTCTGCACATTCTCATAATCATGATCTCTTGGTACTGAGGGCAACTAAACAAACATATGCAATTCGGGTATACTTGGCACATCGTTCATTATATAAAAAAATGAGTAAATAAAAAACAAATTGATATTAGTTAAGAATTCTCTTTCAACATTCAATCAGCCAAAACGGTGTATATCTCCAAAGCTCTTATATTTCATGGTCGGATTCCAATATAATATGAGCCGAAACTGATATTGCATCTTTTTATTAATTTTATGATCTGTTTCATCTATCATGTATTGCTATGGCTGAAGGATAATTTTGATTTTATTTTGTGCAGATAATCACACCTAGATGTCCATGACACGTGCCAAACTTTTGCATCGCTAATATAGCCTACAGTGATTTACATGTTTGAAAGAATATCTAGATTATAAACAAGATGCTGATTTTGAATAACACAGTGTTGCTAGGATTTTTTTACATATCACCTTTACCCACTGTCTCTCTTAGCACGTTTATGATATGGAGTAACGTACAGTAAATTCAGTTTAACTTAATAAATTTTGCTTTTATCATTTTACTGACGATATCGATTTACATGCATGTATGGGCTTACCTCATCCACGTTCTTGATGTGATCTAAAGCAGAGGTTTGAGGCACGATACTTTGACCGAGTTTTTTGGAAGTTTCTGTCGTACAATTCATTAATTATGCTATGTAGAGCAAATAATGATTAAGCTATTTTATCAAAAATAATTACAAGCTTGTTTTGCTTAATAGGCAAACAACTTTTTGCAAAACGTATTTAGAATATTATTCAAATACAGGCCTAATTCATATTTCGAAGTCATTTAATATTTAAAACAAGCAAAACACATTTTTGTTGAATAAGATAAGATTAGTGTAGTCGCTGCAGGCTAATTCTATTGTAGATATGAACTTCAAAATGGGTTTGAATACAGTTGTTTTACCAAAAGAGTTTGTTGCCCTCTCAACTGAGGCAACATCGAGCTTGGAAGAAAACAGAGACATACAGGTTAACAGAGAAATACTCATATGTCTCAAGAATTAGGACGCACACAAAATACTTACAAATGAGCCAATAGCAGTACTTGCGTCATAGCGCAAGACTATTAAACGCTCCGAAAATGATGTTTCGCAACTGATCATGTGGTGTAAAGAAAGGGTTACCATATCTGACAAGGCGAAAACCTGGACGCACTTTTTCTGCTTAAGCACTAGCGGCTCATCTTTTTATCTTGATACTGAATCAACGATAATGACCTTTTTCTTAGGAAATCTATGTTTCCAAACTGAATTCTCTTATTTTCTATCAATGATAGACATTTTTCAATGTTTTGAAAGTATAAATTGGCCTATTTTTGAACCTAAAAAATAATGAAACGTATTTTTGGAGATGAATTAACTAAAATTCTCAATGGGCATCAACCTCATTCAGCTACAAAAATTTCTGAGTTTTTGTAGATATTTATCAAGGTTAGCTTAGACTAACTGTTCTTACGGTAGAGAAAAAACAAACAATTATAGCTAAAGACCATATACACATTTTTAAATTCGAAGTTTCTACGACAACTTACAAGTAAACAAACTGTAAAAAACAGGATAATCTAATTCTCGCAATAAAATCACCAAGGACGTAAACAAATTTGTGCATAAACTTTTGAAACAAGACAAAATTGATAGGTGTATGTATTTTTTTTGTATTGCAGTAAAGGGGTTATGCCACGCTGTTACGGTTGGCCAGAAATTCAAAAAAACTGATGTTCCTCTCGGCTCTATCGTTTGATTTATCAACTCGCACTCATACAGTCTTTACAAGTGAATAACAAACGTGCTTAGTGTATTTTTAACTAACAGATATAGCCGTCAACGTTTCGAACAGCTATGCAGCTGTTCTTTATCAGGACTAATAAAATAGACGAAAGCACGAGTGAGGCAATATAAATAGTGTGCCACGCAATCGAAAGAAAAAGGCAAAACAAAAAGTTTAAAAGCAAATAATAAACAACTGTAGATTACGCCAAATTATCATAAATTTCAGAATAAAACAATTTTCTTTGTCATTGATTGCATTTTCAGAATTATGAATAAAAAAAGATTCAAGAAGTCAGCGTTTGGTAAAATCTGTTTCAAAGGTTAAAATTTTGCTATGATACCAGTCAACTCGGTGATCTTTGGTGATGACATGCTTAACCAAAGCCAGCGTTGGTTAAAGTAAAATAGTAAAAACAGTAACTACAAGCTAGCTAGCCCGCACACCGGGTACAGTTTAGGTAGTTTCGTAAAAAATATTTAGCTGTTAGTTTGTCAAACAAAATGTCAAGAAAACCTTCAAAAAAGCTCGCACTTTTCAGCAAGAAAATCGAGCGTTTCAAAGTGATTGGAAAGAGAAACATTTTCAAATTAAAATAGATAACAAAGCATATTGCCTTTTGTGCCCTTCGGTGATAAGTGGTGTTAAATCTTTTGATGTGGAGAGGCAATACAAAATTCATTCAGCAAAGTATAATTGCTATAGTGGAGAAGTAAGGAAGAGAAAGTTGGAGTCGCGCAAGTCAGCACGTAAAGCAGCAAACGAATATGTTTAAGTGTAATGAATCTAAAAAAATAACTGAGACATCTTACAAGGTGAGCCTTCTACTTGCCTGCAATATGAAACCCTATTCAGATGGTGAAATTATAAAGCAAGCTATTGTTGTATTTGCTTGAGAATGTTGTTCTACAGGCATTCAAATTAAAGCTAAAAAAATTACAGCTTAGTAATGATACGGTAACTCAAGGTATTGAATGCATATCCAACGACCAACGTGACCAGCTTCTTCACAAATCAAAAAATTTTGTTTACTACTCGGTCGCAGTTGATACCTCAAAAGACTTTACCGATACAGAGCAATTGGCTGTATTTATCCGGGAAGTCATGTCAGACTTTCAGATTTACGAGGAATATCTCACTTTGGGATCCATTCATGGCTCAACAAAAGGAACAGATATATTGCGTGAATTTCAAGTTGCTTTACTGGAAACACAATTGGACCCATCAAAATTGTTTGCAGTGGCAACCGATGGGTGTCCTTCCATGCTTGGGACAAATTAGGGACTTCAAGGACCCATCAACAAGTGGCGTGAAGAACATGATCTTGCTTCTGTAACTTGGCATCATTGCATTTTGCACCAAAAAAGTCTTGCTGCTAAGTCGTTGGATATGTCTAATGTGACAAAAGTAGTAATTTCAACAGTAAATTGGATTCGAGCAAATATACTTAACTATCGTTAGTTGAAAAAATTTCTCACTGATGTTGGTGCTGACTATGGTGACCTGGTCATGTTCACTGCAATACGATGGTTAAGCCGAGCTGCATGCCTCAAAAGATTTTATGACCTTATTCCGGAGATTAAAGAATTTGTCGAAAAAAAGAAGGACATTCCTCAGCTTGCCAATGAAGAATGGGTACCTGATTTAGCGTTCATGGTCAATATCACCACACATTTGTCATCTTTAAATCGCTCGTTACAAGGAAACAATATGTTTTGCCACGACTTGTACAGCACAGCATCGGCCTTCAGTAAAAAAACTTTGTCTTTCGAAAACGCAGCTTGCAAGTAGTATAACAACGCATTTTCCAATACTTTCAAACCATAAAACCAACGGATCTTTCAATACGTAGAACATACTTGATAATTTGATTAATGAAAATGAGTGCCGCTTAGCGAAATGAAATCTTTCTTGCCTTTGATGAAAATGTTTGCAAATCTTATGTCAATTGATGCGACGACCGCTCCTGATAAATATCAATTGGAGCTGCTAGATATGCAGTCAGATGTCGAGCTGAGACAAACATTTCATAGTGAAGACCTATTCGGCTTTGGGAGTCGAGTTCTGTAGGGAAAATATCCCGACCTGATAGCCAATCCATTGGAAAATGCCTCTGTATTTGGATCAACTTACGTATGTGAAGCACTTTTCAGCAAAATGGTCAGAATCAAGAACCAATATCGCAACCGATTTACTGATGATCATCTCAAGCAACTTCTGCGAACTGCATTCTCCGCAATTGCGCCCCGCTTTGACAAACTTATTAAAAGTCAAAGCCAATGTCAAGTCTCGCAGTGAATTGGTTTTCATACTTTGCCGAAGTTTTGTTGTAATTGTTATTTTACAATACATGCTTGAGTTTTGTTATGTTACTATTTTAACTTGCGTTGTTTGGATCCGGCTCCTTACAACCTTGAGGTTTGGAATTTGGCTCCGGAACTAAAAAAGGTTGAGAACCATTGGGTTCGAGCGTCCGCTTCGCAGTCGGTAGACTTGGGATTCAATTCCCAAGTCGATTCATACCAAAAAATTTGAAAAAATGGTATTCACAGCTTCTTTGCTTGGCGCTCAGCAAAACAGGGATAATGTAGAAAGCAAGCCGGCAAGCTTGCTTCTTGTGTCCTTAGGCAAGACACTTAACGGGATGCTTCCGTCTTTGTGTGGCAGACAGGTGGTGGGGCCAAGTAGTTCACCTGTCTTGGTGGCCACAGTCTAGCTAAACACTTGCAAACCGAGCGTGAGCGCTAACGCAGTGTGGTTTATATATACATCTTCCGGCATAAAGCTCACAACAAATAGCTCAAACGACAAAGAATGTTTTTACATTTTTTCCTTTAGACTGAACTGTAGATACGTTTTCCTCTGGTTACACCTTACTGACCTACACAAACACCTTTCTGCAATGATAATAAGATTGGCTTTGAAACCAGCTTTAAACCTACTGTCTTTTTGTGAACACAGATATTTGACCAACCCCCAGTAGGGTTTTGTATCTCCCTTGTTTCGGCCAACATATCTATGAAAATCATTAAATCCACAGCACCTTCCACATTTCATACCCCAATCTAACTCTGGCTTTGATATGTAGATGATAGCTTTTGCGGGTTTAAATCAGATCTCATAGCACAATTTTATCAACATAGCTATTCCATTTGCAGCCATACAGTTTACGATGGAAGACCTTTTTTACCATTCTCGGATGTTCTTGTTTTCCGACATTGCCACAAACTATACACTCAGGTGTACAAGAAACCCAAAGTTACAAACATGTATCTCCACTACAATTCACACAACGACATACACCAAAAATTTACAGTCGCCCAAACAAGACAAAGCATGATAAAGCAAAAACACTCATCACGAACAAGTAAGACCAAATACACGAAACCAGCAACATGCTTTGTGTGCTACATCTTAACGATTTTTTTCATCCTCGTTCTATCCTAATTCCAAAGTCAAACACAACTTCACAACAAAGATCTACCAACATTTCACCATCATTCTAAACCTAAAAGGTGTTTCAGAAAAGATTCGACGCATTTTATATCACGCTCATGTCAAAGTAGCCATGAGATTGACTATGACAGCTGAAAAGTTTTGGCAATCTCTCAAAGATTTTGTTGAATTTCACGAAAAAAGTCTCCCGGTTTATGAGATTCCCTACGCAGGATGCGATTAAGTTTATGTTGGACAAACTAAACGTGATTTAAAATCTCGTATGAGGGAGCACAAGCGAGCCATCAAATTTCAGAGACTTAAAAAATCGCCCTCGGACTAACATCTGATGGAGTTTAATCACTGAATCAATTCTGATCAGAATGGTACTCATTTGTGATATTTACTGCTACGAATCAACAATTGTGGAGTCACCTTTTGCCAAAAGTTTTAATGCTTCACTTTAGTTTCAATGCAGAACTGGTAGCTTAATTTGTCAAGTTGTGCTATACTGTATTAGTGTTTTAACTTAATGTTCTGACTTAATTGGGGAGTGAATTACTTTACCACACTCTTTTCTGAAGAGGCTTGGCGTACCTGGCCTTGCGAAACATTAAAAATAATTATAGAGCTTTTAGTTATGAAATTTATTCAAGTTAAAAACACCTCTACAGTCTGTTTCGCCTAAGGCAGCTTGTCAGGAGGTAGTTCTTATTCAAATAGAATTCTTATTCAAACTGTCTTCTAGTTATAATTGTTTGTCCTCCCTACTTGAAGAACTAGTGATGTAAGGTAACGAAATACTTATACCTGAGTAGATTACGTGGTAGTTTTTTTCGGTAACGACCACTTTTTAATTAGTTTTTTAGCTACTTTTATTGTCACTTGTTTACTTTCAGCGTGAAACAACGCTACTTAAGTAGATTTTGTTTTATAAAAGTTTAAAGTAGTTTTAAAATTTAAAACGTGAATTTGTCAAAACCACTGGTTTTGTTAGGTCTCTTTCAATTCTTGGGCAGATATTTTTTAAATTCTAGTCGTTTTCGCACATTTTTTAGTGGCAACACTGAGCAACAGCAAACGCCAGGCTCGGCCTTGTTATGTAGTTTTACCCTTGTATATGCAGCATAAGTCAAACCCATAACCTGCCGGTTGATGATTTAATGGACATCCTCCACCGCCCAAGTCATTATCAGCAAGAGCGCGCGGCTAATACATTGGTATTTTGTAACGCTGCTTTTTACTTGAGTTTAGTTCTATTTGATTAAATTGCTTGGTCAGTGCTTTCTATTTTACTTCGAGTAGTTTCACCGCCGCAATCTATACTTTTACTTGATTACAGTTCCAAACTACTTTTCACACTACTGGGAAGAAAAGTTAGCCTAGGCCAGGGATGGGCAAACTACGGTCTGTCAACACCTATCGAAACTTCTATATATCTAATGCAATGTGGTATTGCAAGAAATTACGGCAAGATTTTATTACCTTGTATACAGCCATTGCAAAATTTTAAGCACTGGCCCTCTGCCAAGTCTTGAATGGTTAATGCGGCCCTCCGGCTAAGAAGTTTGCCCACCGTTGGCCTAGGCTAACCTAATAATTTTCTGTGTGTCCGGAAGACAAAAAGATCACTTTTGTTCAGTATTTTTGTTGGTAGAGACTAATATTTCAGACACTTGAGCAGTTTTTAAAGTTATTTTTGGACACTGATTTTAACACCGAAATTCCAAACGTTTTGCAACCCTAGTGTACAGGAAACTGTAAAAAATAAAAGATTCACTCGAGTCCTAATAAAATCAAGGCATTAGATCAGTTGAGTTAGTGGAAGCAGTTGACAATTATTGTAATGCAAGAGGCTAGCGATACACTTAGCAAACTGCAGACAGGGACACTGTTTCGACCTATCAGGTATCTTTAGTGCAGTTGGTGACCGACAGTTGACAATTGTTTTGTGAATAGAGGACTTAAAAATTTCTGTTGTTTAACAACCTTTCACTAAAAAAGTAAGCTCTAAAAATCTTATAACATATGCAGGGTGGTTCAAAAGTAGGTGGACAGTAGTCAAAATTGGCTTATACCTAAATTAGGTAAATATTAGTAAAAAAAAAGATTATTTGTTGGTTAGTTTTGCGATATACAATAACCAACAAGTAATCGTTTTTTTACTAATATTTACCTAATTTAGGTATAAGCCAATTTTGACTACTGTCCACCTACTTTTGGACCACCATGTATATATTATTATTAGGCAAAATAAAATAAACTCATTCTCTAGTCTTTTTTTCCATACTTGATGTTAGGTCTACAAAACCTTTTGAAGGAGATTTTCTTTCTTTCCTTGTTTTTACCAAAAGAAAACCATTTGCGATCAAAGACATAAGAAAAAGAGCTCCAGTTGTGACCAACAGAATTACAAACACATCAAACCCAGTAAGGACAGTTGATGGATCTGTTTGAATTACGCTTGTAGAATCAGTGGAAACTATAGATTTCAGGTTGACAATTATTTCAAAAACAATGCTGTAGTTCATGGAGAAAGCTTGAGAATAAACGTTCAAACCATACAATCCGGTATCATTTGTGATTACCTGAGTAAAAACGTCAAGTTCAAAACAATACATAAGGTACCTTAGCAGTATTAAATCAAAAGAGATCTTGGTCCATAAAAAAAAACCTGAGAGATTCGATTTATTAAAAGTAGTTGATTTCCGAAAGGAGAAATAATTTTTTTCTAACATTTAGTAAATCGAAACAAAAGCAGAAACAAATGTTTTTTAACGTAACTTGAATATATAAAATAAAATTTTGTTTCTGATTTTTGTGAAGCCACAAAAAGCTGGTTAAAAACTGCTAAATTTAAACTACAAATATTTACTCTTTGGACTCCGAAAAATTATCGCAAAAAGGCTGATATATAGTTCTTGGTTTCGGACTTACTTTGGAACCACCAAAATTCCTGTCATTATACAGTAGTATCTTACAAACACTGCCATCCAATTTTGAGAGATAGCTCTTAGGTGTCTTCCCTATTGACGCTACAACAACTTGTGCGTATATCGTTTGAATTTCACAACCAAGTAATCATCGTCGCCATAACGAAACACTCCAATGCATCTCGCCAAGTAAAGTTTTAGCCTAGGTACTGTTTCCAACTACAAGCAATACTGAGTGATTTAAAAACTAATGTTATATACCACAAGTTTGGTAAAGATGAAAATTTGTTGAAAGTTTTCTCCTGATGTTAACTTAACCTGGCTATCTGTTGTCACAGCATCTTTGCCTGAAAAATTAAAAATTTTCAGAGCTTTATTATCATGGTGATCATTAAACATTAGTGATCCAGTTTAGGCTCTCTTTGGAGTTGCCACTGCATATGGAACAGTACATCTCTACCAAAAGCACTGAATTGCTGTTTGCTAAAGCTCAACGTACATAAATATGGAAGTTATGGATCGATTTCGTTTGGCAAACTTAAATGTACTCTGTACAGCTTTTTCGCACATTTATAACAAAAATGCATTAATCAAAAAGCTTACAGAAAATCTAAAAGACCGGGTTCGAAACGAAGTCAGGTTTAGCAAATTACTAGATCTAGTTACCTTGCTTAGTTAGGGAAACAAAAGAAACATTTGGGTTGGAAATGAACTTCACAACGCAAGTTTGATTGAGGTTAACTTCCCAGTTACAAACAGTTTCTGTGGTCACCAATGGTTCAACTGAATAACATTTTTATAATTCTGAAACAATAAATCTGAACTTGCAATTTTATAAAATTGCAGAAAAAAATCACCTTAATAACATTTACTCGATTTTGAAGACCTGTAGCTAGAAGTGTGCAATCGTCGTTTCTAAACTTTGTTGACAAGACTTCAATTGCAAAACATTTCTTACATCTGACAGGTAGGATTAAAATTTTACTCTGTGGGTCTCTTTGTTTTGGAGAAAGCATTGATTTTGTCTCTAGCGTTTTCCATAGACAAATCTAGCAGAGGTGAGGTCACACCATACCTTGCCGACAGATGTTTAGCAAAATACTTTGTAAACTTTTTAAAAATTTAACTCAAAGAAAATGGTGCCAAAAACAGTGCGATGCAACCTAAAGATCGAAGCAGCTCAATCTTTTAAATTGGAAAACGTAGGGCAATGTGACTCCGGAAAGGGGGGGAAGGGGAATGGTGAATATGCAGCTAACAAAAGCTGATTATTCTAACAGTCCGGTAACATAATATAAAAGTTTGATTATTTTGGACGTCCCACTAGTATTAACAATTTTTTAAGCTCGGTAAGGTCTTTCTTAAAAAGGGTTGTGGAGCAACAGTTTGAAGGGGGGCATCTCTCTGAAACTTATATGAAACTTCAACAGAATTATTGAAACTTCGAATAATGAGGACTGGTAAGTACTTAACAATTTGAACATTATCCCAAAAATAATATAATGTTAAAACTAAACCTAAGTTTGGTGGGGAAAATTTTGCTAGTACTTTTGTTGGTTCTAACACCAGTATGTCACATCAAAGCACGCTTTTACCATCAGTTCAAAATTGATGAATACTATCGCCTCAAGAACTAGATGAAGAAGCTCTTAAGAGAAGCATGTTATTGCTTAAGATAGCATGAAGTGAGCAGATATGATGCTACAACTCTGGATTGCCCAGGCACTATCAGACTGACATTGGGAAAAGCTCGTAAACCACCTCCGTGAATCAAAATAAAAAAATGATCACGCTGCAACAAAGAGCATTGTGAAGAGCGTTCAAAAACAAATTTGGGTTGCCCAATTTATTTATAATTAATTACTTTAGTTAAATGAATTGTGTAGATAAAGTGATTTACCATAACTTATAAAAAGCTTGATTTTATAAAAATTTATAAATTATAAAGAGCTTGATTTCACCACAACTTGTTAAAACGTAGCAAATACATGTATATCTTGCATCATTCCAAACCACTTTCTAAAACAAATTAATAATGCAGTTTTTAAGTTCATATGAAGCACCAATTGGGAAAAAATTGTTTGTGAATTTTTGTGCGCAGATGGTTAAGGAGGTGGGGTGAAAATGATTGACATACAGACCAACTTTAGTGGATTACCATTTTAATGGCATATTATGTTTCTACACATGGTTTATTGTTTCTATGGAAACCAATCCTTCAACATCATTTATACCATAATCTTTTGCATGCCCTCCACAATCTAAGATCAGAATACAAAATAAAGCCATGATTTCTATTTCTTTTGCGCCCTCTTACAATATCAATTCAAATGTCTTACGAACACATTTAAGGATGAAAGCATTTTTTGTGGCTAAATAATATCGCAGAAATAGAGCATAATATATAGAATATTGCAAAATACAAAACAAAATATAGAAATCCGAAAACTCATAGCTAAAAAACTTCCTAGAAAATTTCGCTTTACCTTAATTCACGACACTTACTGTACAATATTGGCTATCTCTTCAAATTTAAAGAAAGTCAAGTAGTTCTGCACAATTCAGGAGTTGTATACAAACTAAACTGCTCTTGTGAGCAATCCTACATAGGTCAAACTCGTCGTACCTTATCACAAGAATCAACGACCACAAACTAAATGGAATATCTAATCAAGAATCGGAAGTTGCAAAGCACCTCATATTTAATCCTAATCACAGCATTGATTTTAACTCTCCAGAAATAATTGGACGCGGCAGTAGCAATAGAAAACGACTCACCAAAAAAACTTTACCTATCCAAAAATACAAGCCCTTGTTGAACCTTGATGAAACATCCCGCTCAATTAATTTATTTCTTACGAAACTGATTCACCGATTATCTTGGCCTTAGCTGTAAATTACTGTGACTTTTTAACATAGAAGAGTAAATACCTGTATTATATTAAAATCCATGCTTTTTACTGTTTTAAGTGACCTTAATTAGAATTTTCGTAGCCAACTTATTGCAATCGTTTTTGTATTAGTCTTCCTTTGTTACGTAACACTCATGGCAATTTTAGTTATCTAAGCGGTACAACAGCTTACAACAATCAACTCAGCCTAGTAGGTAGCATTTTAATTGTAACTAATGATGCTTTAAGCGTAAAGCGAAACGATTTAAAATAAAATGTTCACTAGTTTTCTTGCCATCATATTTCTACTCGTAACGGGACATCTTTATACATTAAACAGTTTTCTAAAGTATGTATTGTTTACACAAGCCAACTAATAAATAACGATCAAGACTTTAAGACAATATAACGACTACACCGGGGCGATGGCGTAGTGTTAGGGCGTCCGCTTCGCAGTCGGTAGACCTGGGCTTCATTTCCCGAGTCGAGCCATACCAAAAGACTTTAAAAAATGGTATTCACAGCTTCCCTGCTTGGCGCTCAGCAAAAAAAGGGATAGCGTGGAGAACAAGCCGGCAAGCTGGCTTGTTGTGTCCTTGGTCAAGATACATAATGGGATGCCTCCATCTTTATGTGGCAGACAGGTGGTGGGGCCAAGCAGTCTACCCATCGTGGTAGCCCAGTCAAACTGAAAACTCGCAAACCGATCATGAGCGCTAATGCAGTGTATATACATCTTCCTGCATAATACTCAGAATAAATAGCTCAAAAGACGAAGAAAAAGAATATAACGACTGACTTGGAAAAGTGTGCTCCTCAAAATCAAAAACGGTGATCAAAGGTGGACAGCCTTTTTTAGTTACATCACAGGAATCAATCATTATGTTTTGTGATGCAATAATATGTGATACGAATACAAAGTATTGGTGAAAAGATCTTCTTTCCTAAAATTCTTACCTTTGTCAGTTATTTTGCAGCCGCCACCAGCGTTTCCGTGCACTTTTTATTCGGATAACTTTGGCTATTGGTAATAACAACCCGAATACGCCAAATTACCACCATAAAAATATCGTTTGGTGTCTACTATACTTCTGTAATTAGTGCAAAAATGGAAAATTGGTATTCCAAAACAATTTTTTCCGAGCACTGACAGCAACGCTTTTGCAAGAACGCCAATGCAGTAGCAGTTCTAAACTGCAAAAACTCATGCCGGGTTACTTTCAGTCCGGTAGGGCACTTACACAGCACATTGAAGCGAAAGGATTTCGATTTTCCTTCTTTTGTAAAAACTTCAGTGTAATCAGTCACGGCTTGACAGAAGATAGATTTGAATTGATCACTCTTATTGATATTTGATGCGATGAAAGTACCTCCCTAATTATAAATGTATTTGTAAAGATTTATTATTCAAACAATTATGGAAAGAAAGATATCACTGAGGAAGAAGAGTTAAACTTCAAGATTTTTCAATTACCACAAAGCAAATAAAATCTCAAGATCTTATCGATACTGCAACTCAAAGAGCGGCAGGTGATGCCAAAATACGACAGTGACTTTGAAGAAGCTTAATTTAGTTTTAAAACTATGGCCTTTTTGACATTGCTTTACTTTAAAATACAAAAAATATTTTTAGAAAATATCCTTCGATTTTTAGAGTAAAATTTTGGAAAATATTCTTAGTCCGGAATATTTTCAATAGCCTATATCTTTTTTGACATTTTGTTGTGGCTAAATTTTTTGGCACTTTGCTCTACCCCTCTCTGATCTTAAAACAATTTGTTCTCTTGTTATAGTGATATAACTTTACTAACCTTTGGAACGATTACTTTATCATCATTAAAACTGAAGACAGATTGACGTCCTGAAGGAATAACATCCGCATAATTGCAATTGAAGGATATTGCACTTCCCTCTTTTACAGTCATTACTTCTTCTACTCGGCTTGCGTTAGTAGTTAAATACACTGCTGGAGCTGAAATGCATTTGTGCGATAACAGTATTCCGAGTTATTTGACCGTAAAATGATTCAGATTTTGTGCATTAGTTTTTAATACATAAAAATTGCAATTCAAATATACCTGTCCAGCACTGCAAACCTTCTAAATTTTCCCATTCTGCAACTTCATTACAAATTGTTGATGAATTATCTTTATAAGTTCCGTTCTCATCAAACAATTTACTGTTTTCAGGACAAACAAAATTTCCTGGTGCACCGTATTGATAACTTGATGAAACAACTCTGACTCTATTGCTATCAATTGAAGAAGAACAATCTGTAAACAATGTTGACGATATGAATTCTGCTCCACGGCTACGCTAAATGTTTGCCGAAAATACATGTAGTTTGCAATTATTTATAAAACAGCGTTGTGTGATCAAACCCCTTCGAAGTCATTGATTCTACCAGCCAAACCTCATTTTATATGCAAAAATTTACCAAGAAGAGAGAATTACCACAAATTGTTTTTTCCAAGGGCGCATCAGTGATGAAACTATGCCGACATTGAACGGTCAACCTTAGCCCTATGACGGTATTTTTCATTTGTGCCACTTTTTGCTTTGTTTTCTATCACAAAACGCAAGGATACAACTCCTTCAATAAAATGTTTGGCTAATTTTTTGGCGCTTTTCAATTTTTTGTATGGAGAGGTGAGAGGTGAAAAAGAGGTGACAACTTATCGAACAAATTATGAAGAATGTTTTACTTATTTTGAAAAACTTTTTGTCTGGTTATTTTCGGAGAACATTTCTTGAAAGTAAGTGACAAAAAACAGGCAATTAAATAGCAGGAAAAAGAACTAAAAAATAGAGAACTGAAAAAGCACAAATTATAAAGAAGGGCTCGTTGCTTCAGAGAGTAAGGCATTCTGAGTAGTTAATTTTAAATGTTTAGAAGCGTCAAGTTTTTTGTTGGCAAAAATTACGGATAAAAAGTAAGATAAAAATTTACACACAAAGCAAACAATATAAAAATTAGGACATTGTAAACTGATACCACCTTTGAGATGACACGAAATTTTCAATTATTGCCAAGCAATTTTTTTACATTTTTCTAATAGTTACCCAGCTTGAAGTTTAAGATGTAATAAGTGGTATAAGTCACGGGAAAATTAAACCCAATTCTTGCTCTATTTTCTCCGAAATTGCTCAGTCAATTAAATCAAATTCATTTACTTGAAAAACCATACCTTTAGCGACAATCAACAAATAAAAACAATTGTGATTTATGAAACGTTTTGTGTTTAAATCAAGGCCTTAATCTTGCGGACTAAAAATTTTGGACTTACAGTCAAACCTCGGTTTTCAAACGTTTCGGAGTTCGAACAATTCGGTTTTCGAACAAAAGTTCGAGATAATAACCATTTACAGTAGTTCTCGAACAAAAATTCGGTTCTCGAACAACTCAAGAGCTAGATTAACCTGAACCAAAGAGATAGACGACAGAAGAAACACTCCTACAGTCAAACTTCGGTGTTCGAAAGTCTCGCTGTGCGAACTATTCGGTCTTCGAACGGATCATTCGAGATGAAAATTACTCGATCCTCGAACAAATATTCGGTTGTCGAACAACTCCAGACCTGGACATATTGCATGATCGTGTTCTGGGCCGTGATGGGGATGATCTCAAAAAAAAAAGGTCGTCACACTCTTTATTGGCGGAAAATGCGTCCCGGCCAGCATAAAAATGCCTCTTTATTCGTCGCACACAGAGCTTTTTGTTGATCGCACGGGTATCCTGGCATTTAAAAAGGGTTCGCGGGCCGCACAAAATCCTGTAAGGGGCCGCAAGTTCCCCACCACTGATCTACAGGGTGTAGTGCAACCAGGTAAATAAGTCATTCTTTTGGTGTATAGAACGAATTAATTTCTTTTTCATTATTTCTAACTATTCGGCCTTCTGGAACGAATTGTGTTAGAGAACCGAGGTTTGACTGTACTGGGATTTTATCTTAGATTTTGACTAGCAGTTTTTATAGACAAGTGTAGGAGCAAGTTTAATTGATTAAATGTGGTGCGATGTAGCAATTCTCGTACACCATGCGTAATAATTTAAGGAATATAACAAATTAATTTTCCAAAGTCTTTAACTATATCAATATAACTTAACAGGGATCACCAACGCGCTCTCGTCACGCTTGACTGACAGTCAAGAAATACCGATTAATTCCAGTTTGCATTGCTGTGAAACACTGATATTTGGGTATTTGTGGAATAGTGGAACATAATGAATTGGCTACGTTCTGGACCAAGTTAGCAAAGGCTGGTAGGGCTATAGGCGAAATTTGATTTGAATAGGCCTGGTGGCGTCTAGCTAAAGTAGGCTAAAGAATATGTGATGGGCTTAGAAAGTTTGGAAGGCTATCTGGTGCAAGGATTGTCAAAAACAACTTGAGCCGCCTTAAACAGCCGTACGTTTACACAGACTGATGTGGGTGGCTTTGCAACCTGTAGCTCTATAAATTTCTAGTTTTGTTAAGAAGAATTTTTTACAGATGTCTGCTGTTACCAATTTATTTTGTTTTCTATGCAGGCAGATACTGCCGAAGAGTATTGTCAAAAATTTTACCTAGTGCTGTTTGTTCACCTTGAGAAAAAATGTTCTAGACCAATGAATATCGGAGTTTGTTTTGAATAAAAATTTAAACAGAGTAATTTTTCTTTATCCAAAGTTCTTTCATGATTAATGGCGAATTAGGGAGGAAGGTGATAACCGACGATCCCCCAAACGTTATGACAGCAGCTATAATCAAAAAGATTTTTATGTCCAATTGGAGAGGGCAAAAAATCTCGGTTTCCAAAAAAGAAAGATCTTCAACTTTATAAAATGCTTTGGTCTCCCCGAATTTTGCTTCTAAATACGCCACTGGTCGTGATGTACATTTTTTTTCTCAAAGTAGTGCAATCAACTGCAGCAAAGTACTTCAAGACCACATAGTTGCAAAATAACTTCAGATGAAATACAACACAAACTTTACTGTATATTAATGAATATTTAATAATGCCTGCACTACAGAAATTTTTAATGTCTCAGCACGCTATAAATCTCTTAAAGTTAGAAGTCATTCCTGAAAAGTCTAGTTTAATCAAAACAATGAAAAAAATTCCGAGTCACTGTTTGGTCTGGGCAAGACCTTTCCTTTTTGGAGAATCTTCTTAGTTTATGAGCTTCTTTTTAGCCATTTTCGCTAGTTTTCAGTTTGACTGGACCACTACGACGAATAGATTGCTTACCGGCGCGATGGTGCAGTGGTTAGAGCGTCCACATTGTAGTCGGTAGACCTGGGGTTCATTCCCTAAGTCGAGACATACCAAAAGACTTTAAAAAATGGTATTCACAGCTTCCCTGCTTGGCGCTCAGCATAAAAAAGGGATAGTGTGGAGAACAAGCCGGCAAGCTTGCTTGTTGTGTCCTTGGGCAAGACACTTAACGGGACGCCTCCACCTTTATGTGGCAGACAGGTGGCCCCACCCGTACTTCACCGGATTATAATTGTGAAGTTGCTAACCCAGCATGTCAGACGACTCTTGGGTACCCACCAGTGGCAGTCCGCCTTGTTGGTGGTGGGGCTACTAGTCACTCAAGACTGGTTCGAAACGGACTGCCATCTTCCCCTAGCCTAATATCAATTGGGTTGACGGCATGAACCTGAATTACCGTTCATGCCGTACCTCCATCCCAAGGAAGAGGAGGGGTAACACACACACACACACACACACACACACACACACACACACACACACACACACACAATAGATTGCTTGGCCCCGTTACTTGTCTGCCACATAAATAAGGAAACATCTCGTTAAGTGTGCCACCCAAGGACACAACAAGCAAGCTTGCCGGCTTGTTTTCCACACTATCTCTTTTGTGCTGATCACCAAGCAGGGAAGCTGCGACTGTCATTTTTTAAAGTTTTTTGGTATAAATTTACTTGGGAAATGAACCATAGGTTTACTAACTGCAAAATGGACGCTCAATCCGCTATGCCATCGTGCCGATGTGATTCGCTTATCCACCCAGGTCAAGAACTTTTGTCAATTTTTCACGACCTGCGCATTGAATTCAAGTTATAATGATAAAAGGATCTGAAAGAATTATCGTTTGGTGCCTTAACAAATGGAATTGCAAGCAATGCTGGAGTCTTTAAATTTGCTGAAGATAGCTATGTCAATCTAATTGGCACATTATCGTGTTATAGACTCTTAATTTATAAAAAAATCATAAAAATTTTGTATTAGTGATGTTTAAACACACCAAACATATTTAACAGCCACAACAATTACGTACGTTTCTGATCAGTGCTCCTTATAAGGTTCTTGGCAAGTCTGCTAAGACCCAAAACTCAGGCTATGAGTCAGAAATGTGGTACGCTAAAGTTTAAAACAAAAATTAATTTCCGCAAAAAAATCCACTTTCACTTTATCAACCTTTGTTGGCCACTGTAGTTTACTATGCTCTAAAATCTCACTGAAAAATAAACTCTGGCTCTTGCAGACCTAGGCTGGAATTGACGTCAATTTAACCATTTTTAGACCATAAAAACACCACATTAACTCCTTTCTTCTATTCTCAGAACAAGATAGACCTGAAAAACTAGAACAAGACTTACAGCAATAATTTTATTGCCACTGACTAAACTTAACTGATCAACATAAATTAATCTGCCTGACCAGATCAGGACTTTAAACAAATCTGTTTATTGCTTTGACGGTTAGTCAGGCATGACGCTAAACAATATAAGCGCGCACCGGAAACTACTGTTTAATTGTCCCTGGTTATGCCTTTTAGTAACGGTTCTGTGTTTTTCAAAATGGTGTGGGTGCATTTTCAAGGTTACTGATTTCTCTTTTAAACTCATGATTAAGTAATCACCGGTTTATGAGTAAAATCTTATGACGAACTTAAAGGAGTGCATTGAAAACGAATTTTGGACTTGTGAAAACGGACCCCAGTGCCTTCAATTAGATACTCATGAAATACTGATACCTAATACTACATTATTTCAAATCAAGACTGCAACAGTATGACAACAATTACTGCTTACTTTGAGTAACTACTATAGTAGACAGATTTAGTTTTGTTACACCATCTTCACAAAACATAGTGAAATGACTATTCTTTGTTGATATTGGAATTGATGTAGTAAAGCTTGTACTAAGGACATTATTTTCCTTAGAACACTTGATCAAAAAATTGGATGAGTTTATTCGGAGACAACCTCCAAAAACTGAGTAAAAAACCTCAGCAATTGCACCATATTCCCATGAACATACATAGTTGGATGTATCTTCGAAGCATGCTTGGACTGTAAAATTGATATAACCACTCGCCAAGATGTTGCTTGGCAATACTGGTTGTGTTGAAAGGGTTTCCGATGGAATACATGCTGCATGATTATCTGGAAACAACACTAGAATGTGATCAAACGATAAACAATTATTGATTTGAAATCTAAAAAGTAATACAATTCGTGTGTAGAAATCAACATTTAAGAAGAGTATCAATTGAAAATCAATTGCAAAAATTGTTTTGAAAAACTAATTTACTCAGAACATATTGTGACTTCCAACTAAACAAGAAAATACTAAACTTTACTGAATTGCATTCAGCAGCCACAAAATTGCAAATTAAAGTCGGCATCACTTTGCAAATCACCT
Organism: Trididemnum clinides; assembly: GCA_963675345.1. Taxonomy (NCBI): domain Eukaryota; kingdom Metazoa; phylum Chordata; class Ascidiacea; order Aplousobranchia; family Didemnidae; genus Trididemnum; species Trididemnum clinides. Next base: position 32,305,260 of record OY776294.1, on the reverse strand, counting down.
AGCTCACGCATAAACATCGTTTTATCGCCAAGGCAAAGGTTTTGCCAAACAAATGGGTGAAAAGCTTTGTGAGATTATACGATCACCAGAAAATTGATATCAGCTGATCAAAGGCAGAGCTTGTTTTACAATTGCGAGTAAATGAAATAAACAGCAAGCATTTTTTACATGTAAAATCAAATGCTTACCAGAAATCACATGAACAAATAGAGCCCATAATGCAAATGACTGGAATCTTGCAAACATGTTTTATAGATATCAAGTTATATCACAATTAACTACAGTATAAGACTTGAAAATATGTAAAAGGCAAAAGTATATGATCAGATTTGTATCGGCGGTTTTTGTACGACTCGCACTTCTCACAGGTTGGACACAATGAATTTGGTGAGCGTGAAAATTACGATGTGAAAAATTGTCATGGAAGCGTTGAGCTAAAATTATCCCACATAGCTCCTGAGCTATTTTAGAAAAATTTTCCTAGAGATTAATATTTTCAAAGAGGTTGTATTTCGCAAATGGTTGGACATATAGCTCTTTTTATGCAAACAAGAGCTACATCTCCAACCCTTTGCTAAATTTAATCTCTTTGAAAATTTTTCTAGAAGCTCGTGAACCATGTGGGATAATTTCAGCTTTACGCTTCCACGACGGTTTTAATGCAAACGTAGGCTCGGATGGTAGATGCTTTCTCGCAGATCGAGTCGTGAGTAATTTCATTGGTGCAGCTTGCATGCCAGACCAAAACCAAATCCGCCAAAGTGGAAGGATACCTATTCATCCCAATGTTCAGTTTGGGCATGGTAATCGGCAAACGTCCTCTTCAGAACGGGGCGCTGCATGCAGATCAAACCTGCCCTTTTCAGGGGTAATTGTCTACACGTTCCTAAGGCCAATCATTTTACAGCTGAACATTGGAGGCCTCACTGTTAGCAAGACAAACGTTCTTCACCATCTTGCTGTAAAGAATGTGACTCTCGTTATCCTACTATAGGAGATCTACCGCTCCTCTGCGGAAAAGCTGATATATAAAAGCTTTGAATTGGCTGGGTTCTCCTTAAGCAGGAAGCATAGCCTTATCACATTTCTCCATGACCGACTGAAAAACATGCTTTTAAAGCAATCTCCATTTAAATTGGTGATCGAGTGGTTATTTGTGGACGTTGATGGGTACAAAATATTCAACGTCTACAAACCTCCACCAAAACGATTGCAAACTTTTGATCTCCCACGACTCCTTCAACCCTGTCTTCACACTGGCCACTTTAACTGCTTGCACGCTGACTGGGGCTATGGTTTTAACGGTGCGGGTAGTAAGTGTCTGGCTGGTAGGCAAGTATTAACAACCTTGCTTTCCTTTGTCACCCAAAGGATTCTGCCAGCTTTTACTCTAACCGCTGAAAAAGTGGCAATAATCCTGATTGTGCGTTTGCTAGTGTTGATTCGGACAGCTGTTTACCTCAAAGACGTGTTCTAGAGAAGTTTCCCAGACCACAACAGTGGTCATTGTTGATCACATCACGAAGATTTGCTTTGCCAATGCCAATCATGCCCGTTAAACAATGGAACTTCATAAAGCTGAGTGGAACCACTACATAGCTTTAAAAAATAAATTCGCCCAGACTTTGTTACCGTTTGATTTATCGAACGTGGATCAGGCCAACCGGGACTTCTGCGACGTCATTGGATCAGCACCCAAGAGATCTATCTCAAGTGGTTGTCCAAACAATCACACACCGTGCAGAGATATAGAGTGTGACACCCTCTACCGAGTGTTCCTGCGATCTCCTGATGTATACCACTCCAGCAGGGCTGACACAGGCTTGTTCACTAGGCTTTGACAGGAAACTTAGGCTTCGTTGATCTGAAGCAATTTAGAGAATCGACTTTTTATACTCCATCCGAAAAGTATGGAGAATCTTGAATAACCATACTGGCAGGCCACGACACTCCCGTCTCTGCCGAAGCATCGCATTTTAGCTGAAAAGAAACGTGAGATATGAGAATGCTAATCGCGATTCGTCTCGACTCTCATCTCAAGAGGTGTTTGATCTCTGGAGGGCCACAAAACCAAGTCCAGTAGATATCTCTAAAAATTTTATATTAAGAAAATTTACTGTTGCCCTTCAAAACTTAAAGCGAGGTAAAGATCCTGGTCCTGACTCTATCTTCACGGAGCTTAAATTTCATGTTGGAGCTACTCTGAAGTCTTAGTCAAGTGGCTTCTTTTCTTCTTGCTGACGTCGACTCAAAATTCCCGAAATCTGCAGAATAGCGCTGATAGTCGCAATCCCAAAGTCAAAAAAGCCTTAGAAGGTCCTTGAGAGCTATCGCCCAATAACTTTTCTTTGTGACATAACTCTTCTTTGTGCAAATGTAGATCAGGTGCAGAAAGCTAAGAAATACTGGTATACATAAAAGTAGGCTATGAGGTTATAGTCCTCTCTCAAAAAAACATCATACGTCATTCAATGTTTCTTAGGTCTAGTGAGCTATTTGTGTTACAGTAGACTAAACTAAAACCAATTGCCACGAAATGTACTTTTAAGTAAGCAACAAAGCAGAGTAGATAAGGGCATTAAACTCACAACTTCTTGTTATTTAAAATAACAGATTGTAGAATTGACTTGTTTTATCTAAACTGAATTCTTTATCATAATTAAATTTAACTTAAAATTGAGCTTCATATGCAAGCCAAATAACTTTAATGACAGAGACGGATATTACAATTACGCTTTTTCTATTTGACAAGAGAAAATGCGCGGTAAATGTCTTTCTTTGTTTTATGTTAGGATTTGTATATTTTTGATCTTAAGCATTGTTATATCAAGTATTTATCTGCTTGAATATTAATATGGTTTCACACTGCAAAAGTTATGGTGCAAGCATCAGGTTTTGTCCTGAAATTATCTTACTGTACTTTTTCCGCAAAAGCGTTTGCTTTTTGGTACATACTATGCCAAATAATCGAATGCTCAGACCACAAGATATACAATGCTTTTAGGTTTTCCCTGCGATTGGAGAGCAAAACAGTTTAAATCCCCGAATTTTGTGGTTGGCATTAAGACTGGAAAATTGAAAAAGAAAGTTTTTTGTGGAGCATTTACCTGTAACTCTATTACAAGTGCCAAACAAAAGTCTGACAAAATAGCATTTTGAATCTGTGCTAATGGTCTTCAATCTTTTTGTCATAGCGCAACCCCTGATGTACTTTTGCTAACACAACTACAGGTTTTGCGGAACCCTGTTGAAGAGCACTGATCTAAGCTCATTGCAATAACTTTTAAATTTATTTTCACTTCCCTATAGGCCTACTAGATTCAAAGCAGATATTTTATTGACGTTTGTAGACCTTAATTTTTTGCCGCGCAATAAGCGTCATGTGATTTCTGCATCACTTACAGTTATTAATTTTATCTTTGCTTGGCATTGCTTCTTACCTAATGTTATTTTATAAAAAAAAGTTTTTGACGAAAGTAATTTCCTGAAAGTTACTGAGAAAATAAGGGTCATCATTTCCAGGCTCGACACAAACTTTAAAATTGTAGAGCTGTGGATGTTGTTACACGGCACTTTATTCTGACAAATAATTTTCAAAAACGTTTTTGGTTAAAATTTCTTGGAGGCTCTAATAATTGTGGGGGCAGATTTAGTTATGCCGCAAGGACAAAAAAATACGAATACCATTGATCTGACCTCCTTCTGTGGAGCTATTAAAAACTAACAAAATCTACCAAAATAATTTTGATTTACCAGTAAGCGTTAGTAAATATTGAACAACAAACATAAAGAATGAAAGTCGTTAAGTTCAGCAGACAAAAGATGAATGTCGTCACTGGTTTAGTTCGCGGATTTATTTACAGCGCAATGATTACTATTCTAAGCATCCCGATCAGTCTGGATTAAAATGCAAAGGAAGGCTACCATCCAAAAATGCTGACGAGATTGTTAATGAGTGAAAAACCTTAGAGCCGAAACATGAGAAATTTTTGGGGAGAGCAATGCATGGTTGGACGTGCTCACAGGTTACATCAGCAATAACAGTTACAGAAATATGGAAGTATAATTGTACCGCGTTTTTGCTACATGTATGTCCCACAAAACGTGGAAACAAACAGATTTTCCTTTTTAAAAATAGCATACTTTATTTCAATGTTTTGTCGTTGGTGAGCATGCTCAATTCACACATAATTTAACAGAACTTTATGCATTCACTTTTTCTTATAGTCGGTTATCTGAAACCCCATCGTTGTGTGCAAATTAAAAACTTTGCTTGGCAAAACAACTGAAGGTTGCTTGTTTGAAGTAAGATCTCTGCCCTCACTTGTTTTTCGTTCTTCTCTTGCGTTGAACAAATTTCAAGTTGATGTTGCCAATCAGCCTTGTTTACAGCAGTCGTTACTGATGACGTCTATTCTGTTATCACAGCAGTTCCCTTTTGAAAGTGATATTTGTTACTTTTTGAATCTTGCTTTGTTAGTAGTCAACTTCGGATATAAGAGATTTTCGCTTACAAGAGACTACGCAAAAGGTCCCAAATGATTTTCAATAACTTTGCGGCAGTCGGTTATAAGAGACTGATTAAGCTGGTCCCGGCGGATCTCTTATATCCGAAGTTGACTGTAATACTCTATTTTTTCTGGCCACAAAAAGCGAAAAACCTCACGATACGCGTGCTTTCCTTCCATTTTGTTTTACCTCTGGGCTCTCAGGCTGTATCAACGATTGTTTTATTGAACTTGATACTATCAAAGCTGATAATATAATCAAAGACAAAACTGCACTCAAGTCTTGGTAAGTCGATTTTTTGTTTGTGGTCCATGAAAGCACCTAGAATTTGAATACGATAAGGGCAATCTCTAAACAAAAACACTCGCTGACCCAGTGTTTTGGCTTAAATCAAGCTAGCAAATGAAGCCAAAAAGCACAAACGCAGCCAGAAATAAAGCGACGAAAAGACGTCGGCGCGTCGTCTCGAACTGAGCGGGCCAATGTCGCTTTAACAACAGTTTGTTCGTCGATCCAACGTCAGGAGTACGATAGCAACCGACCCGAGGCGACGTCGGAGCGACCACAAAATTGCACGACATGCGCGACGTCGATCTATCGTGCTATAGACAGGCGAATTACACTTGCAGGAAAATACACAAAAAAGTATCGCTTTGAGTTTACCATAAATGATTTAAACATCGACACTCCAGGAAAAGCAATGTGTTAAAGTTTACGTTAAGTTCTAGATCTGTTGAATTGTATCACGGTTGCCTTGACAACCAACTTTTAAATTTACAAAAATACCTTATGAAAACCACTTAACAAAAGTTTACTCTTGAATCATGAAAACCAAGCTTCGAATATGCCAGTTAATTGCCTTCCATATGCACCCTACTACACTACTTCTCACTATCGTTAACAAGCTCTTTAAAAGCAAAAACGTTTGTAACCGGATAAAATCAAACGTAAAAATCCTTTAAAATTCACTGAGTCAAAAAAATAACACATTTTTAAAAAGAATCCAGTAAAAATTAACTCACTATACAGTAATACAAAAAAACACTTGCTCAACCAAATCTTAGGTGGACAGTGTCCACAATTTGAATTTTTGTTTTTCCAGAGAAAGTCTACGATTACAGTATCCCCAGCTATTCGCGAGGGTTACGTTCCTTCCCCTCCCGCATCTCCCGAAAATTATTGATGCAGTTTTGAAACGCCTATACATATTATATTGCTAGCTCCAAGTGGTTACAATCAATAGAGAGCGTCTTATAAGCTAGAAACAAAACAACAAAGCGAGTCCCGAAGGCGCGAGGCTTCCGAAGGGATGAGCTCATACATTTCCCATTCAAGCGTGCGAGCTCATTCTCAGTTTGCATGCCTTTCGTCAGTCTGGGCCACCATGACGAGCAGACTGCTTGGCCCCACCACCTGTTTGCCACATATGCAGTAATGATAAATCAAAAAATAGTAATAATGTAGTGGATTACGTTACATATAACACACCAAAAACTTGAATTAAAACTCAAAAACGTTTTTTGCTAAAAAATGGCATAAGAAATTCACAAAGTTATGAAAAAAAACTTTGGAAGCAAAATCTGCGAGTGTGTGGGGCTGCAAACGGTGAACCGCAAATGGGTGAAAATACTATATCTGTTACGCCGACTTTAACTTCTGTAGGAAACGAACTTTAGCCACACTTTGATGGCTGTGCCAACTTCATGATCCGTGGCATGCGCACTCACATAATATTTTTTTCACCGCTTCTGTAAAATACAATTAAAATTACGAAGGTACCATTTTGCTATTCGACAAAGACGTTATATCTGTAACTAACATTGTAGTGTTGGTTAAGTCTGACAGAAATAAGAGAATATGCTTCATAGCAGTAACTGCTGCTGCCTTGATCAACGACATATCACATTTATTTTAAAAACTCTGTGATGTGCTGATGACGCCAAAACTGCACTAAAGCAACCACTTAGAGAAATTAAAGTTTCGACTGTTAAAAAATTAAAAGTACATAGTATTTGTATAAAACATTTTGCAATTTGCCTACTTTGTTGCGTTGTAAGGTAGCAAACCCACGCTTGCTTCCTTTCATATTAAATTTAGCGGTCAAACTACCGGTCAACAGCTGCACCATAAATCTTCCTGCACACATGGAGGCATTGTGACCGCAGGCGCCGCCGAAACAAGAAAAACTCACCCATTAGTTGGTGATGCATCAAAACCTTGCAGGTTAAAAATGCAAGCGTCACCACAAATAAGCTTACCTTCCCGCTTCTTTAGTGATGAAAGTAAAGCGTGAAAGGTAATACATGTGCAGGCTCACATTGTCAACTAAATCAAAATTAGGGTAAGGAGCGGTAGTCCATTTCGAATCAGTCAATTCCAGACTGGTAACTCCGCCACCAATAAGGCGGGACTGCCATAGGTAGGCATCCAAAATTGGCCTCTTAAGACTGGTTGGGTGAGCAGTTTTACTCGCACAGAATATTGTACAATGCAGGAATTCTCTATACACTACGACGTTAATCTCTTGTTCCTTCACATCCAGGGACTGGCATCGACCTTTCTATCACCCTAAAACTGAGATTTTGATGTGCTGTATTTTAAGGCGGACCTTTTTAATACTGACTTGCCGGAGCAGGAGCCTTATTGTAGTAAGAGCTCAAAATAGACAGCGGCTGTTAAAAATTATCATAATTGTCCATTTCTTTCACAGTCAGTTTTAACAAATGAAAACTTACTAAAGCATTAAAATTAGTTTCATCTTTTAGCATGTTCTCCCCATCATCAACTACTTCCATCGAATCCAGAGGATGTTTGATGTCGCTAGGTAACTATGGACAAGAAGGAAGAAGATTTAGACGCTTTAAAGATTCTTGCAGCAACGAGTTTAAATTCGCTTGTTGCATTTGTAAAAATTCGAGCTTTGCATATACTCGTTTGAAATGTGCTGCAAAACAAGATTTAGGTTAACACTGTGCACGTCGCAAATTACACAAAAACTTTTCAAAGAACTTTTGAAACAAAACTGAAGATTTGTTTTTGTAGGGAAGGTGCCTCGGATTGAGCGATGTGGACGGAAGAGTGAATGATTGCTGAAGGAGCAGGGTGTATCCGGCCAACTTCCTTAAGGGCACCAAACCGGACCAAAACTGAACTGCTTGCTAATACTACTACTTTCAATAAAAAAGCATGAAAATACAGGGTGGGCCATAAATAACGCACCAAAGATTTAAAATAAATTGTGATGTGAAATAATGTAAATATCTTTTCTTTGGGTATCTGTTAAATTTAATTTCAATATCAGTTACTATAACTGTTAAATTTAATTTCAATCAAAGTTTTTTAGTTATGATTTGCCTTTTAAAAAAAATTTATATCATTTTTAGGGTATGCACTTAACAATTAAAGAACGAGTTGAATTAGTGTTAACGTCTGGTGCCGATGGCGTTTGTTATTATTATCTGAATTGTTTCATATGCTTTGGTGCGTTATTTATGGCCCAAAACGTTTGTTATTATTATCTGAATTGTTTTATATGCTTTGGTGCGTTATTTATGGCCCAAAACGTTTGTTATTATTATCTGAATTGTTTTATATGCTTTGGTGCGTTATTTATGGCCCACCCTGTATTATGTCAATGAATCAATTTGGATTATTCACATACATCAATTACACGCTTAAAGCGAAATCAATTTGCTATAAATTTACTTGATATCAAACTTCTGTTTGCATAAAGGTCTGAGTGAAAACATTTGCTTTCTGAAGGACCAACAATTCATCATTGGCGTTAAAGGCAGGATCGTTTTCTAAAAAAGCATAGGTAAACTCATACCAACACATAAATTTATCACCTTCCTTGAGAGGCTTTGAGCAAAGTTTAGTAAAGAGATAACCAGAATTGCTTTTTTTTCAAACTTGACGATATAAATGCTTGGCTTCAGGAATTAATTTATCAGTTATCTTAACGTCATAAACCCCCTTTGACTCTTATCCCATGGTGATGATCAATAATACAAAGTTCTATAGAAGAGTTAAAAAAACAGAAAAAAGTCTTTGATTTATAGGAGTGGCTACCAACAGTGATACTGACCTCTCTAAGCAAGGTGAGTAGAAACTTCTAAAAGCATATGCGTCACAGTAGGTCTTCCAGTGAACTTGGAAACAAAATTGTCCGCTTTTAAAGTCGATTTTCAAAAATAAAAAGTCAAGTTTACTTTGTAGCGAATATGGTGTATGTAGGAAGGTGAAGAATAACCTGCGATACATCAGGAAATACAGCGTATTAAAAAGATTGGAAACCACTATCTTACAGTATTGATGTCAAATATAGACTTCCCAACTCATGAAGCTTACCTAGTGCATTATCAAGCTGTCTTCTGTTTTCTTTAGGTTACAGACCATCTGAAGCAAACAAATAAAATTTGGTAACTTGGAATGTTTACCTAGTTAAATCATCATGCAGCTATTTTCTCTTTTCTTTAGGTTGCTGATCACCTGAAACAAACAAAGAATATAAATTTTTTGGCAGCGATATATACGCACAAGCGAAAGAAAGCACAATTCTTGGAATTAACTGAGATCGTGATACACGTGTGGCGAGTTAAATGCAATGGTTTCGCGTTGTATTGGTGTTGAGGAAACCACTTGAAGGTTACTCGGATGTAATGTTTTAGCCACTATAAAGAAATACATTTGAATCGCATTCTATCATCTACAACGTTAAAGCAAGTCCAAACAATATGTGCCTTGTAACCATAAAGACGTGTTGTGAACAATAATTAAAATACATGACTTTCCACAAGCTTTTAATAAAACGGATTTACCTTCATGGATATTGTTTTACAAATGATGCTTTGATAGATATGACAGAAAAATGACATTTTTGGTATTTTTACTGAAAGATGTTGAACTTTACTGACAGACCATCCACCAAGTGGATCTAGTATAGATCCCGCAAGTGTGGCGGTCTAAGCTATGCTTTATTAAAAGCCTCTAGCTTCTTGTCGGTCACCAACTGCACTGAAGAGACCTGATAGGTCGAAACAGTGTCACTGTCTGCAATGTTGAACTTTCTTCCGACAATGAAAGCATATCTGTACTACTTCCAACTGAATCACCTAAATTCGAGTAAGAATGCAGTGAACATTTTTTTCAAATAATTACAGATTCTATCGTCAATACAATTTATAACGCATTCTAAGCCCACGCTTACCAACAGGGTGTACAGTACACACTAGGATGTATCAGAGCTTTGCAAAGGTATACCAAATAACCTGTGTAAGTGGTTTTTGTTTAGATTATGGGCATGCAACCTGTGGATTGCGGTGTGAACAATAGACTTTGAAACATTGATAAAAAAAAATTAGGATGTTAATACTGAAAAATCAAGCTTTAAAAAGCATTATCTTAAAACGTAAGTTTTCACTTTTTATGAGTAGAAAAAACAATTTTAGCGTGATTAAGATGCACACACTTTTTTGGATAGTGAAATAGTACGAAACACTACAAAAAAGATGGACTAGAAGTGTTCCAAACAACATAGATTTTGCCCCTAAGACTCTTGATGAACTTCAAATAAAAGCTATTTATGATTATCTTCATCAAAGTTCCCTAATTAAGCAACAAAAATAGTTAAGTTTAGTGTTAAAAAGTTATGAGTGCATGTACACACACTAAATTTCATAAAATAACCTTCAAAAAATTTTAATACGAAATGCAGTCAAAACTTATGTTGTATTGATTTAGGGTTATAATGATCTCAGTAGGTAATTTAAAAATATGTTTCAGCTAGTGTGGTGACGTTAAACAACTGACTACATCTAACACGTTCAATTCGAATAGTAAAACCAAGTAAACGAAGCGATTTCTTTTCTTTTTATACGATTAATTAATTATTGATGCTGGTTTTGTGGTTTCGAAGCAATTCCGTGAAAGTGCTAGCTTTATTTTCTAGATCAACATTGAAACGGCGGAAATTTTAACTAAAGAATTTTTATCTTGGATTTGAGCGAAAGCTACTGCACTTAAAGCTCTCTAAACTTTATTTTACCGACCATTTATTTTGGATAGTGAAATACAGTGTAGCTTCTTCTTTGGCTGTTACACAACTCCCAATGCGCTTTTGTAATTATGACAAAAAAAAATCAAGTTTCACATTTCACGCTTTACAATAATGTTGCTGTTGTTGTTTAGAAACGAGAGTGGCTACGTTTTTAGGCCTTAGCAGGAAACTTACTGAACTTAAAAACTCAGGTTTGCGTTACTCCTATTGCAGAGCCCGAGCAGAAGAATTGTGAACAACATTTTTACAGTCGTTGGTTTGACTCAACGAGGAGAATGAACTCAAAGTCTATCGAAAGGGAAGAGACACTCTAAGCACCACACTACTTGGCCGTTTAAAAAAAGGTCGCCAAGCACTGGTTGGGCTTCACATAAGCACAATAAAAAATTCATTACATAATAATAAAGACGCTGGTCATATTAGTAAGTTTTCTAGCCTGATCTAGATACGCATTCCAGTTTTGCTACGTTACGTTTAGCAATTACAATGTTGATCGTGACTAATGATTTTAAAAATACTTTTTATTAGGTCTATATATCCAAGTAATACTTCTAGTACCATATACCGTATAATCACAAAATAACAAATATGAACTGAAAGCACTTACTATCAAAGTGGTTGTCATCGAGGATAAACAAACAAAAAGGTAATGGTGTGACAGGCAAGAAATTGTTTGTTTTTTTAAGCCAACTGTTTCTGAATAAAAATCAAAAAAATATCATAAGTGATAAATCAAAATCAATATTCTGGAAACCACTGATGTGGCCAACAACATTACAAGCTCTTAAGAAATCACAATCATGCTGACATTCCAGACGAATTTATCATAACCAACAAATGTTATCAAGCAACTACTATTTCACTCGAAGATTTTTAATATCAAATTTTTATGGATATTTTGATATAGATCATTTGTGTAAATTTCTATTAGAATAAACATAGCATTAGATGCCCGTGATGAACTAGCAACTGATGATTTTGATCTACGTACAGCCAACTAAACCGTCACATACCAAACAAATAATATTGAAAAAACAATCTTTAAGCAAAGTTTAAAAGACAATAAAAAAAATAAAGATTTCCATACATACGAGTAGGTTTTTGTTTTTTGGCCGAAGATGTTTTTTAAGGTTTCCGTTGACGCTTTTCGTGGAGGTTTACATCATGGCAAAAAAAAAATCGCAGAGGTTTTGATAAAATTTAATCATTGACAGAACAAATAATCTAGCGGGTGCCACATAAATCACATCAAAGACTGTTTTTATGGCATATTTTATAGAACAAGAGTTCTTAACCAGCGGAAAATAAGAAGCGTTGCAGGTGAGAAATTAAAAATCATCTCAAGACAAAGGTTCCCGAATGATTGCTCGCGAAACACTGGTGCATCGTTTTTAGATTGCATGGGCAATGTAAGGTTACATCCTTAATGCTCTTTAAGGATAAGAAACATGTGCTGTTTTGACGACTTTTTTTGAAAATGAATTTGTGTGGCTTTTCTGTCCTTTCTTGTGACTGTTTGGTATTAATTAATGCATTCCGTAGTTCTTTTTATTACATGGATGGTAGCGAAACTGGGCGAACCAATTGAAGTTATGGCAAGCGAAGGTTTAATTGATCATCACAAAAAAGATACACACCCTCTGTTCCAGAGTTATGGTTATTAAAAACAGAACAGTGAAAAATAAATTTTGGCTTCTAACACGCACTTAGATGAAAACTTAACGATTTTTTAAATTGTTTTAAGTCTTTATACCGTTAAAACTTAAAACAACTCCAAAGTAGCAATAAACTGTGAGTGAACTGACAGTTTAAACTAGTTAGCCTTACCGTGAGACCTTTGGATTCAGTGCCATATAAAGTAATTCAGCTCCATAGGCCGACTCTCTCAACGAGAGTCACTAAATTGTCAAAAAATACTCTATGCAAAGTTCAAGACTTGAGCTGGACTGTAAAACTACTTTCCGCTTAAAACACTACAAAAAAATTACAATCATGCAGACTATAAAAGTTTAAAAATAAATAGCGAGATCAGCCTCCAAGCTATCTTACAGGTCCAAGAAACATAAAACTCGAAACATTTCTTGAATTGGTGTGGCTATTAAGAGGTCCCACATATTTTTGACTATCCCTTTGCTTCTACATTCAACAACGGCTGACCGGATAAGTTTTGGTATTCTTTTGAATTTACCATGAATTTCTTGCTTCACCACCATTTTGATACCACAATTGCTTTACCACCATTTTGATACAACATACAATAATAAATGTAAACACCATAGTATTTACATTTATTATTGAATGTTGTTAAATCTTTCAGGCATAAATCTATACTATCAAGTAAAATTTAAATAACGCTGAAATAATCGGTCAATTTTTAAAAACTTAGCTTAAAGGGTAATATAAAACACCGATATCACTGAACACTTCAGTTGACTAAAGTATCAAGACCTATTTCTTGAACAGCTTGTCAAAAATCGAGCTTCAAAAATCACTATAAATCAGTCCATTTGGTAAAATTTATATATATCGGCTTAAAATACCAATAATCAGATAAAAATAATTCTTTTTTAGATGCATTTCAAATAACTTTGAAGTAATTTGTGATAGGTCGAAATAGTGTCACTGTCTGCAGTTTGCTAAGAGTATCGCTGGCCTTTTGCATTATTATAAGAACTTGTGACCACTGGGCTATCACAGCACTATTGTTCTAGCAGTTGTTAGACTTAGTGCACCTACGACAACCGCTACTCATTCACGAGTGATTCGGCTTCGCAGAAGTTGACAGACCATCCACTACAGTGGACCTACTATAGGTCCCGAAGTCTGACGGCATGAATATGCTTTATTTAAAGCCTCTAGCTTCTTGTCAGTCATCAACTGCACTGAAGTCATCCGAATTTGTTTAGCTATGTCTGCGAAAAATTGACAAGCAAAGACCAACAAAGAAGTATCACTAGGGACATCATAAAAAGATATATGACTCATTTTGGCTGTCCATTAGGTGTCCAAGATTAGTCACGGGCACCCATAAAGTATTAATAAATCAAAGGTGATCAATCTTTTGCGCTTAGATGGTCGCATTGAAATTATCTTTAGTCATATGGCCGCAAAATTCGGCGCTCGGCAACCTTTTACGGCCAAAGAACCATTTAGACCTCTTTCCCACTGGAATGAAAGCCACCATAAACTTGCTGCACGTAAGTGTGTTCCAAAATATAAAAATAAAGGTTTTCACCTACAATTGGCGGCAATAAACCGAGCGTCAACACAGAACACACTCAATGAATGCCATAAGAGCCGCAGATTGCCGATCTGTGGCAAAATACTTTAAAACACCTTTATAGGGCAATGATACACCATGCCTTACATATATACTGTAGAAGTTGCCGCATATGGCTGAACATTAACTACCGTATATACTAGCCGATAGGTCGCACTATTAGTTTTGTGTTAAAAAAGTTTAATTTAGAGTTGACTCGCATATAAGTCGCACTGAAAATCTAGGGATTTAAAAGGCCCTTTCCCTAGCTTTTTTGCACAGATAACTTCCTTTTTTGTTTTTTTGTAGGGCTTAATATAATCAAAAAATGTTTAAATATATCATTTCCAGTACATTTAGACCCCTAACCCTGTTTGAGAAATGACAAAAATGTATACACACATAAATTTATTTGAAAACTTTAAAATTGACTGGAAACGTCAATTAGCTGGTGAAAATTAAAATAAAGTTTTAATCAGATTCGAATCCTTCAAATTCCTGACTTTCATCGTCACTCTTAAAGAGCTGCCTCATTGCTGCCTTTATGTCGAGCGGATAGGTCGCACCTATATTTTTTTAAAAAAAATATAAGAAAAAAGTTGCGACTTATCCGCGAGTATATACGGTACTTTTTGTAAAGATATGTTGTTGCACATTTTCCTGTTTTCTCCTGACTTTTTTGTCTTGATCATTTCCGCCTAATTTCCCTTTTCTGACTTTTTACAGTCAAATTGTATCAAATAAGAAAATTTTCTCAAATAAGGAAATTTCCTTTCAAGTTTAAGCCGCGTCAACAAGATCAATATGTTACAACAAACAGAAAGTAACAATGAAAAACTTGTTTCGATTTTTTGATTATTTTTACTTGAAAGCTCAGGCAGACATTGCAGTATACAACTGAAAGCGTAAAGATGGAATTACCCCTAAAAATGCAACACAAAATCATTTTACTACAGGTCTACTTTTAATTTTCTCGTGAGGGTTACAAACGGTTTTAATTTTGATGAATACAGCCAATTTGCTTCGCGACCCCAAAACTAAATCGTGCGATCCCAAATGGGGTCGTGACCCATAGTTTGAGAAGCCCTGTTATAAACTACAGTTTTATTTTTGTGTTTTTGTTTACTGACTAATCCTAAACAAGTGCGAGCAATCGATCACTATCCTGAAGTGATTCTCTGAAGAGTTGACGACGTCATGATGACGACAGATCTATAACAAAACGCAAATTTTTACTTAGCACCAATTGTTTTGTTTAGTTAGTATATACACATGCATTGATTCCTACAAAACTATGTAGCGTGCAAATTGAAACTTAATACAATTGATTACCACCCGGAGTGAGTGTTATAAAACGTCAGCCACTAAATAGCTTAATTTTTTTGCTTGCGAAACGACCACCATTTGGCCGCCGCCATCACTATTGACTGTGTTTCAAACCCCCGTTTTCTCTTTTGCAAAGTATGAACTGTGGTTTGTGGCACCATTTTTTCATTGTGAGCAAAACCAATCTTGATTCATAGACTAAGTTAATCACAATTACGCATACAGGACTATGGATGTGCAGAAAAAGACAAAATGTAACCAAGCCCTTTTGATTTTGTTCAAATTTGTCAAGATGATAAGAACTGGGGATGCTAAATCCAAATAACTATTTTTTTTTAAATCGAACAAATGTGGCCTAAATTATAATTGAAAATTACTATTTTTGTGATTTCTCAAACGGAAAAATTTGTGATCATTTCATGCTTAACTTTCAACTATCACAACTTAAACTACTCAAATCTGTTTGACTTGAAATTCACATATATCTTTAACTAGCCGGCTTTGCCGGCGTCGCCCGGCAGAGACCATTTATCAGTAATGTCCGGGTTTAGTATTTTGGTTCAACCGGCCAAGCCGGCTTTCCCATCCGACTCTTGTATGAGCAGGAGTGAAAAGTTAATGAATTTTATGCACTTTCACAATTCTTCTACACAAAATTGTGATCATCATATTCTCTTAATGATGACTGGCAATGATCACAAAAAATCTTGCCACAAATTATCATTTTAAATACTTGTAAGGGAGCACGAATTGTACTTAATCAAAACTGATTGTAGCGGAAAAATGGTGGTTGCTTTCACAATTAAAGAAAAAAACTATTTTATGGTAAGCCTATTTTGCCACTTGGTGCTGCCGCTTTCCTATTTATATTTGTGGTAATAAGTTCCTAATTTCGCTGCGCTATTAGTCTTGTTTCCGGCATAGCGACAAAAGCAGCAATTGTTCTCTCTACATTCAGTTTTACAAATTGATATCATTGTGATTTTGTTGATTTTTCTTAAACTTGGGATTTTATTACAATGATGTAGAGCAAGGGTAGCCAACCTGTCGCGCATGCGCCATAAGTGGCGCATTGCATCTTTGTGATGACAAGAAAGCAAGCCACTTCTACTCACTAATTTTGGTGATTTTATATTTCTTCGCCTCCTTTGTGGAATTGCTGTTTTTTTTTCGATCAATCTGGCTTTCAGTAGTTAAAAATGTATACAGTATATGATTTTCCTCGCGAGAATGTAGTCCAGTAACTAACATTGTGACGTTTTGACAACCCTTACGTAACAATATAATAACGGTCTATTGCGTTTGCCACTCACTTGCCGTGATGGCGACAATGCACGTGCTGTACTGAGTGCGAAGCTAGAGGAAGGTCGATAGTTGAGTACTAATGTAAAGCTGCCACATATAAAGTGAGATGGTATAAGGATGTTCCCCTGTGTTTTCATGTGTCGTAAGGTCGCGAATTTTGCGTTATGAACATGTACGGTAGCAAAACTGAAATATATTTTGTAAACAAGCTTCTTTTTTTTTGCAGTTGATTTGGCCTTAATGGTGAAAAAGAACATGAGCAAAAGAAAAGCAGGAAGTGATAGCAAGCGTCAGTTTAATGAAGTATGGAAGAATGAATTTTTATTCATTGCGAGTCCTCCTGGAAAACCAATGTGCATAGTTTGTGAAAGCACACTCTCAGATTACAGAAGGTATGATCTTAGCAGACACTATAAGAAGAAAAACAGAAGTTGGTGACTGGCTCTGAGTTACGGAAAGATTATGTGGTTAAGAAAAAGGAAACTATAACCAAGAGGCAAAATTTGTTCGTAAAGAAGAGTTGTGATAGTTCAGCAATGCTCGAAGTATCCTACGAAATTGCCCTCGGGTTGGCTAAAAAACATAAGCCTTTCTCTGACGGTGAAGAAATTGTTAAGCGCTGTCTCCAAAAATTTGCACAATATGTTGATGAGAAAAGTATAGAAGAAAAAGCAAATGAAGTAGCTTTGTCAAAGCAAACAATTACGAGACGTATCGAGAAACTTTCTCGTGATGTGTGTGAGCAAGTGAAAGATCGTGCCCATGCATGTTCGTTTTTTTCGTTGGCCTTGGACGAATCTGCTGACATATGTGACGTAGCCCAATTAAGCATTTTTGTACGGGGAATTGATGATAATTTTAACGTCTTTGAAGAACTTATTGGCTTTGAGTCTCTCCATGGAAAAACAAGAGGATCAGACATATTTGAGAAAGACAAGTTATGTCTAGAAAGTCAGCAATTAGATTTAAATAAACTTTTAGGGTTCTGTACAGATGGAGCACCGTCAATGATTGGTAAAACTGCTGGGGCTGTAGCCTTACTTGAAAAGTTTTTAGGTCGTCCTCTCCTAAAATACCACTGCATTATTCACCAAGAGCCTCTGTGTGTAAAAGTTTTGCATTTGCAGCATGTTACGGTACCAGTTGTAAAGTGTGTGAACAAAATTAGAGCAAGAGGGTTAAACCGAAGACAGTTCAGAGAATACTGTGAATTGCTAGATGAGGAATATGGTGATCTTATCCTTGAGTGTGAGGTGCGTTGGCTTTCTAGAGGACAAGTTCTAAAACGATTTTGGAAACTGAAACGCATTGTCCATAATTTTCTAGAAGAGAAAGATGAGCTGCCTGAAGAAAGGGCCCTTTTATGCAATGAGAGCTGGTTGTTAGATTTAGCATTTTTAGTTGATATTACCAGCCATCTCAACAACCTCAATCTGAAACCGCAGGGCAAAGATTAATTATTTCCCAGTTTAGTAAATGATATCAGTGCATTCAAGATGAAGTTAAAAGTGTTTATCACTCAGTTAGAAAAAAAAGGATTTGAGCCAATTGCCACATTTAAAAGAACAAAGTGAGAGTGTTGAAAATATTGTCAACTTTGCAAAATAATTTGAAAAAATCAAATTACTACAAGAGGCCTTTAATAATCGTTTTAGTGATTTTTCTGAAGAAGACCGCATGCTTGCATTTATAAATCCTTTTCACTTAATGCCCGTAGCATTCTAAAGATGCCTAATAATTTACAAATAGAACTTATTGAACTAAAGGAAAATACAATATTGAAAATGAAATTTAATAAACTTTCTCTATTCCCAAGTGCGTCGGAAATGATTGGTTGTTGGCGCTCAATACCACGTGAACATTTTCCGCAAATGAGAAAATTAGCCCAGAGTTATGCCTGTCTCTTCGGAACTACCTACAGATGCGAGCAGTTATTTTCTTCCATGAAAATAATCAAAAACAAATTGAGGTCGCGACTGTCCGATTCCAACTTGAAAAACTGTCTGTTGCTTTCAGTTACGAATTTAACTCCTAATATTACTGGTTTGGTGAAAGCAAAGCAGAGTCAAAAGTCAGATTAAAGTTATTTATGTTTTTTTGCTGTGCATAAAATTGGTTTTATTTAAAACAGTCAAGGAAAATTTAAAAGGGTTGTGTAAAATTCTTTCCTCTTACATCTGTCATCAATATTGAATAAATTGGGCAATGCTTGTTTATATCTTTCTTATATAAAACAGTGCATATTATTTTCAAAAAACGCATGTTATTATAACTTCAAAATATGTATATATTACCACACGTTTTAAAGGACTGAAAAGAAATGAATGTTTGTGTGGCGCATCTGAATTAATGGCGAAAAATATTGGCGCATGGAATTAAAAAGTTGGCCACCCCTGATGTAGAGTATAGACATAAATACCATAACAGGGAGCATATCAGCATAATTGAAAATGTCAGTTCAGCCGGCCAAGCCGGCTTTACCTATCAGGCTCTTATATGAATACATGTAGTACCAAACGTTTGTGTTTTCTGCACACAAAATGTATACGACTTTTTGTGTTCCTTTTCCTAATAGAATATCTCATTTCAAGATCCTGGCTATGCCTTAGTTCTATGTGCTTTGTTCATTGCTGACACGAACCCAAGAGAGCCTTGCGTTTCCCGTAATTTGGAATTAGGGATTTACATTTCTGATATTAAGCTATTCTAAAGCAAAATATCAAAAGTGTTTTTTGGTGTGATGCGATTTCACACAGTGACGCTGTTTTCTTTTGATTTCCCCTTAAACTTTCTCAAGTCCTCGCTAGCTTCGTATTATGTAGCATATTCATTTCTCCCTGCTTGACGTGCCCTGGGGAGTTTAAAGTGTCCTTGCTTTTCCTCAAATATCAGTAATGGTGTGACCCCGGTAGCTCTATAAAGGTATTATAAAGCAAAACACCAATAATATGTTTCATGTGTAGCGATTTAACACAGTGACGTTACTTTTGATTTCCCCTCAAACTTTTCAAGTCCCTGCTGGCTACGCACGATGATTTATATTTTTTTCCTTGCCTTGGTATGCTTATATAAGTTAAATAAGTTCTTGCTTTCCCCAAATTTTCACGTTTGATTCCGGTAGCTCTATAACGCTATTATGAAGCAAAATAGAAACAATGGTTTCTCCTAATTGTGGTGCGATTTTAACCCAGCAGGCCACACTACCACCCGTTCTGATTTAAAACGTATTAAGTAATGCAGCTGCGCCAGCTTCACCAAAAAACATTTGTTAGAGCCACAACGAAATGTTTCACTAAATATAAGCCATAGCTCCTGTACATGTAATGGTAATCATGTTGGTCTATTATTGAAGACTGGACGTATTCAAAAAGAAAGATGACACATACTACCATTCGTAATTTTTAGAAGAGTAGGGGGGGAGATGAAAAAAGATAGTCAAAACTGATAGCGTAGCCCAAATGGTGGGGGTTTTGACTCATAAAGAAATGAGCTGTTTGGTTTAATTCATCCTTAGCATTAAAAGGGGTTCTGCCTTTCTTTGAAGTTATAAAACCTATGGCAATAGGCGCCTATTAAGCTCTTTTCAAACAAAAACATTTCCTTTTAAACCAGTGTTACAGATAGATGCTACTGTTTAATTTTGATCTTTTCTTAAATTTGGGATTTTATTACATTTAACTTTGCCCTTAATCCAGACCTCTCTACTTTTAAATAAAGATTAGTGCTTTGTACCGATAGGCCTATCCTTGCAAATACAAATATCAGTAATGGGCTTTACCATTTATGGTTGCTTTCAAAATGATAGTGGATAATTTTGCTGCCTGCTGCTGTTTCCTGCGAATAGTGGCAAGCATTATGACCTCACAATCCGTTTTGAGT
This sequence comes from Trididemnum clinides, assembly GCA_963675345.1. Classification (NCBI taxonomy): domain Eukaryota; kingdom Metazoa; phylum Chordata; class Ascidiacea; order Aplousobranchia; family Didemnidae; genus Trididemnum; species Trididemnum clinides. The sequence continues at coordinate 32,284,924 of OY776294.1, read as the reverse complement.
CATTTATTAGGATTGCTACTTACCACTTCTTTATCACTATAGGCGAATTAATATGAACTAACGTCTCTGACTACGTGCATGTTCCTCGGCCCTGGCATAAACGCCGCCATGCAAAGAGCAAGCTAACCCGAAATAGCACTCACAGTTCAGTTATAGCAGTAGCGAGAGTCCTCATTAATAATGTTGAGGTTAAAAACATCAAATCAGCTGGCTTCTGCGACAACCTCGCCCAATTGCAAAGGAAATTGCTTTAAGATTTAGATCATATGTAGCTCGACCCCTACACTTTGTTGCAAACGATAAGAAAGGACCATCTTTCTCCCATTGTCTTTTTATTGGGTGATCACCAAGTGTTTTGCTTGGAGTAGGCTACATATTAAAATTTGTAGACTTTGAGATCTTTTAAATAATTTGATTGATAATGCCAAACATCCATGCCATCGAGAAAAATAGACAAAATGTACCAAAGGACTTAGTTTTTCTAGAAATTGCAATTTTGTGAACTGCAGGCACAAAGGTTTTGTGTGTTTTTAACCGGTAGACTACATTTTATAAACATTTGGAGACTTCAGTTTTAGATGGATTTACTTGAAAACGTCGACAGACAATGCAAAGAATCACGCTTGTGAGGAAAAGTAGTTAAAATGCACCGAAAAACTAACTTTGTTTAACAATTGCAAGATTGTTAGCTCTAGTAGGATAATCGTTCAACTATAAATAAAACATGATGTATGGCAACCAAGTTTTGATCAGCCATTATAAACTAATTCTTAGCCTCAGACAATTGGAGTCACATATTGCTAGAAAGGAAATTTCTTAAGCTTTCAAAGGATAGTAATTGTTAGTACTTTATTATAATGTTTTTGTGTTAAAGTTACCTGTTTTTACTGAGCTCAGGACTTTTGGGAGGGATAAAATATTACACAACAGGTCTTAAAATTTAGTTTTTTCAGTAAAAAATCAAATATTACTAGTACATATTGTACACTATCAAAATCACCTTGAAATAGCCTTTAAGATGTGGAAAAAAGTTTAAAAATTAGTCGAGAAATGAAGTCACAAATCAGTTTTATAGTAAACTAATTTAGCAAGAAAATTGCCATTTTAAAACATCTTGATATTATGATCTGCGATAGCGAACATTTGTGTGAATCGTACGAGACATATTATGACGTCATAGACTCAGCATAAGAGTACAAGCGAAAAAGAGAAGAACAAGTGCTTAAATAAAGAAGCGCTCGTAGCATAATCAAATAAACATTAATTGTTGTAAAGTTGTTTTTATCAAAAGCAGCTTATTAACATCTTCTAACAGAACGTGTAATCGCATTTCTGCGAGTACTTTTTGAGAAAGAACATAAAACAGAGTGTTCAATGAATCGTTGATTGTGATGCCATTTTAAACCCCAAACAAATGAAAGTTTTTGTAATGTGCAAATTTTTCCGCTTGGGCAAATTACAAAAAAGTGATATTCAAATACTCATAATTTAGGCCACAATTGTCAGATTTTCAAAAAAAAGTCCTTTGAAATTAGCATCTCTAGTTCTTATCATCTTGACAGATTTGAACAAAATCAAAAATGCTTGGTGACATAGTCTGGATCATTTGACATGTAATGAGCCTTTTTGTTATGACTCATACAACTCCCTGATGAGTGGAGCCGACTCAACAGGCTGATACTTTACTCCGACTTTATCGATAGGGCCTCTGTGGGAGATGCCAGCTAATACACACACCCAAATATATATGAAAGTGATCTTTGAATTTGTGACTGTAGCATCATATCAGATATCTACTTATTGAAGGTCACAGCTACATTGCATAACCAATTTTCCTTTTCATAACAGCTATTTTGCCCATAAAGTTTTTGATAATAAAAATTGCTTTTTTAAGATAACTGTGACTTTCAATACTAAGTTAGTTGTAAATATTACCTCTTCAATATCGTTGTTGAGCACTCTTCAAGCGAAGTGAGAATAGCATGCTATACATATTGCCTGTAGGAGGATTTATACAAAGAAATGAGCATTAGTCTAGCAATATTAAATTCATGGTTTGCACTTGCAATGAGATACAATCATTTGGTTCTTCAATCAACCAAATAAAATGTACCGGTATATACATATACCTGGTAGCAAAATATTGCACCTTTTTTTTACACACTATCATATTAAGAAAATAAGACTTCCATGACAGTAAAGTATCAGTTTAATCGTATTCTTTAGCATGTTTGTAGCGATCTCGGTAGCGTGGCCATAAGGCTTTTAAAGTCCCATTACTTATTTCCAGCTACTTCAATAAAAAAACACTAATTTCATTGTTAGCAAATTGTGTCACACAATACACATTGATTGCATAAAAACTAGTGAACTAACTTAAATAGAAATAAAAAATAGGTTGATATAAAAATTACGCCAACTATGATTTGTCATCTTTTTTCACACTACTAGTAAACCACGACTATGTTTCGCAAGTATATTAAAAAGTATATAGGTTATATTGAGCAAGGGGTCCATTTATTTCCAATCAACCATCTTTTGAAAATGGGCCCAAAAAGAAAAACAAACTGAAGACCAATTAACTGCAATCTAAAAACAAATAGGTCATTTGTACAAGACTGTTGTTGTAATTTTTACTCATGATCATTAGTGTTTAAGCGCTTCAAGCAACCAACATTTTCCTTATTATTGATGGCAGAGTTGTTTGACTAAGTGATTATCTGTTTAAGCTGCCTTAAAAAAATTTTAAAGTCAAAAGCTGAAAACTTATCTTAAACTTCAAATTTTTTCTCATTATCAGATAAGTGCATTAGGACATGACATTGTAGATAAAAAATTCTAACCCATAAATTTACCCAGAGCTCAACAAAAGAGCACATACAGTTATACACAAAATTGCAGTATTCTTTGCAAATAAAGTGACCAATTAAAAAAGAAATGCCTACATGGAACAGTAGAAAATTAAAGTACAGCACATTATCACCAATTCCTTTTAAAACAACTTGACTAGTGAACAATATTAACTATCCAATTTCGGTAGCTTCCATTGCTTTATTTTTGTGAAACTTCTTGGTTTATGAGCAACTTTTGAAATGTATATTCTCAGTCTCAAAAGAAGTAAAAATATTTGCAGAATCATGCTAGCACTAAGACAACAATGTAATTTAATTGTTATCCAGGCACAGAGCAACTTTTTCATGACACTTTAACACACAAAAGATATAGTCAAGTGGAAACTGAATGATATATTTGACACAAGGTTACACAGTGCTATGAGATGATTTAGTAAGGTGATGATCTCTGTTTTTCAAGCAACTAAAATCTTTATCAGTTAAAGGAAGATTATTTTACAAAATGCCATTTATTTACAAAAGAGGTTCCTTTTTGGAATATATTTGACACACCCAAAATATTCAGAATGCCCTTTGATATCTTTAATCATAGCCCTTGCTGGAGCATCACCTATTATTGAATAAATGTTTAATGAAAAAGCATTGTTGCCAAAGTGTACCTGGTAACAATAGCATCCTTATAATCATGTGTCCCCATGACTTGCCTCAAGTTAGATAGAAGTGGAGTGGGGGTGCAATTACTCAAAGAAAGTGAACTTTGTAACTGGCTTATTTTGGAGTATAACCTTACACTAATACTTTTTTAGGAGCAACAAAACTGTTAGGCAGTGGCTATTTTGCTGTCAACAGCATTTTACCTTTGAAGGCTATTTTTCCTTGAGTTCTTTGTCATTGGTCAGTTCTAAAGGCATATCGAACATGTGACTTTTGCTCCTTTCTCATTGGTTAATTTTAATAATCAAATAAAAAAATTTCACCACCTGTGTGAACTCCCCCACACCTTACACTACCCTTTACGTTCACATACCAGGCCTCCTCCTAGAGTGTACGCTGTCTTTCTTTAAGTGTCTTTTCCAGCCAAGATTCTAACCCACAGTCTTTGCATTTTAAGATGGGTGCATTATCCATGCGCCACTTGCAAAACTGTACCTATTATGGCAATATTGATACACATGAGTGATTATGGCACAATAGTCTTTTATGGTAAAATGATGTCAAACGGCAAAATAGCAACTTTCAAACTTTTTTCAGACTGATTTAACTAATGAGAAAATCTGAGAAAGGTATTTAATTATCTCATATTACAGTAATATGACTACTGGTCATTAAATGATTTTCCAAAACAACTAGTTTTAAAAGCGAGGAAAGATATATTCACGTTTTTATCATGAAATCAAATACAAATCTGTGAGGAAGGTTGAGAAAGATTAACAGATGAAATATTACGCCCAAAAATCACTGAATGTGAACCAGGAATGTACATTAGACAAGTTGCTGGTCTCGAGGTAGCTGGAGAAAAAGCAGATGAAAAAGTAAATAGTCCAACTTCAGGAGATGCTGTTACAGATTTGTAATGCCAGGAGCCAGAGCAGAACAATTGGGAAACTCTGTATATGTAAGTAAACTAGACTCTGTCCTATCACTGTAAAAAATTAGTTGATTTCTCATAAAATATTCATTCAAAGGCATAGAAAATATGCATGAAGTTAACAATAAAGAACTAGCAGGTAGGCTACGGAATATTTAACAAGTATATAGGTTTAATATACATCATAATCGCAAAATAACATGCTAGATTAGTTAGCCTTTTGAGAAAATTATAGTAAGTTATCCAACTTATAATATTAGTAACTGAGTAATGGTTAATGATATTGTGATTTCTAACTTCCGTTTTTTTCAAACACGTGTTTCTTGGCTACTAGCAGCCAGCCAATGGTTCCAGCGATTATAATTTGAAAAATCAAGACTTGAACAGAAAAATCAAGATTACCAAAAACCTACCCTTATATTATTAACTTACTTTTGACCTCCTAACAACTTTTGTCTCTTGTATTGTACAGCATTTTAATGCGGTAGCAGCATAATTGTGCTGCCCTCATTAATAAATCAGAACAGCATTTTTAATGACTAAACAAGTCTGTAAAGGCTTTCAGCTATTGCAACCAGGCCTCAAGTCCACGTGATCGGAGGTATTAGGAGATGGCCTCCAAAAAAGGTCAAGGCCTGAAATTGTGCTGCGTATGTCTCAGGGCTTTGTAGTCGGACCGCTTGTGCGTTGCACAGGGTAACCAGGGTAACATTCAGATGACACTAATCTACCTTCTTCTTCAAAAATTATGAAATTCTTTCTGTCTTTACTCTAATAACATGTAAAACCAAGATTCCATTAAATTTGTAAAAAAAAAGCAAGAAACCTAGCCTTAGGTAAAAAGAACAAGATCTAGGTTTACGAGTCTAGCCTTAGGTTAAAAAAACCAAGATCGTAGTTTAAAATCCTAGGGTTGGCTGACTTGCAGCCAGCAGCCTAACAATTCTAAGCTACCAATTTTGTGAGTTTTCTTTCATGTAATTACCCCACATATATTCCTTTTGTTTCTCCTTTGTTGATTATTTCTTCTTCATATTAATATTTCATTCATTATTTCAAATTATGTTCGAAGAAATGTTGCTTGTCTTATGACAAAATCAGCCGGAAAATCAAAATTAAACAGGAATTGATTGTGTTGCCATTACTATTTGTATTCAAATCAAGATTTCCAATATTTATGTATTTTTAAAGGAGTTTAGTGAGTGGATCATTATAGGCGTAAAACTTTGATTGTATTCTGTGATAAAAAGAAATTTGCTAAAAACATTTTGTTTGAAATCAAGTTATAAAAGATAAAATTTTTGCTATTTTGGTCTCCAAAATAAGGAAAAAAACCTATTTGAAAATGATCACTTTTCTTAAAGTGAGTATTTTGCTGGTTCTAAAGATTTTTGGTGAGTGGATTTGAGCGCAGTAATCTTTTTTTTACGCAAAAGTCCAAAACCTTTAAGTATTTTTGATTTTCCAAACAGCAGAAGTTAATTAGCAAACTAGTGAAATAAAAAACCAGATACAAGCAATTTTTGGGCATCCTTTCTGTAGGAAATCGGTACTTTACAAGAATGCTTTTAACAGTAATGGACTATTCTTTCTCTGTATTTTCACCAAACATAGTTTTATCAACGTATTTTGGGATTTAAAAAGCAAAGTACGTCCGATGAAAACAGGTGTTAGGTTAGCCTGCATGTGGAAAGATTGATTTTTTTTGGATCAAAGGGTTTTGAAACAGCTTACATCAAAAAAGTAGACTATACGACTACAAAGGAATACGATAATATATAGCATAGCTAAGGAATTTGCTACGTCACATGATTGGAAAGGTTTGCACTCGCACTGTTGTTTGCAGATCCATTCAGTCTGCACCATCTGTTAAGAGATCAATCTGTGCTTTGCTAAACCAAATCCAGAGTGTGGCAATCCAATTTGAATTGAATCAAATGTTTAGATGGTGCTACAGGCCATTAATTATGCATAAGCTTTTAGAAAAATGAAAGAAAAAATTGAGTCTGATCAGATATGCATTAATCTTCCTACCTAGTAAGAACAATGTGAAAAAAGAGCTGCCGTTCAAGTAATTGTCAAAAAAATTGGCAGCAATGAAGTTGCCATCAAATGTAAAACGGCAATAGTTGGTTTCAGCGCAAAATGGCGCGGAGATTTACCATAGGTTACGACCATCAATGCAAGGAAACTTTATTGCCAATAAGCTGTTGCGATTTAGTGGACGATGGTAGGTAGGGTTGAGCGACGAGAGCGAAAGGACAAGAGAACTGACGACTGATTCTGTAACTGTCTACCACGTTGATAATGTAGTTAGTTCTTTATCGAATCGCACATCGCTAACACAAGATTGGACTTTCACTTATCACCGATACAGTCACTTTACTTGCAGGAAAACTCAATTGACTTATTCAAACTTTACCGATTGACTGAATAATATTGAATACTCGAATATTGAGAAAAAGGCAGTTCGGGCACTTTAAATGTACACGTAGCCGTGACGTAATAATGATTAGCCGCTACAGAGCGAAATTAAAGTCGCAGTCAACCAATATGGTGAAATTGGTTTGCCAATTAAAAGGCCAATAAATGAAGCAAAAACAATAATAAATTTTACATAGATAGTTTAACTTTAAACTTTTGCAAATCTTTTATGCTGAAAGTGTTTCTAACCGAGTTTCCCTCCCAATGTAAATAGCAAGTACAATGTCAAAAAAAGTAAAATATTTTCAAAGCATTTGTTAACCCTTTGAAGGAGTAATGTAACACATATGTTACATAAAATGTTCACTATTTTACCTGCTATCAAATCTCTACTCAGATTAGTATAGAAAGCTTATTTTTATGCTCCTAGTTAAAGACTAATCAAAAACAAAAGTTAATCAATTATCTCATAAAAGTGGATTCCTTGTTTTGGTCGGTTTACGGGCTGCGGTTCCGACTTGAAAACGACCTTGCACATAATCCATCACAACTTATCAATTTTAAAAGTTATCTTATACATTTCAGTTCTCCCTCAGCAATAGTTTAGACTTGCCTGTGGTAAAATACCTTTTTTCAAGAAAATATCAAAATTTTTTTAAATTGTCCAAAATTATGTCAATGGCGTCGACGTCAATTCGACTTCTTAATGTCGACTTCATCGAAAGTGGTAGACATATGGGTAATTGCTGAAATCAAAACGAAGATTTTACGCGATGAATCATCAACCTCAACTACCTCAACTACATGTATGCATAGGTCGGTCGATGGTCAAACAACGGCCAACTGCTAGCAGGGAAATAGCTAACATTTCATATTGATGCTTGATGTCTCGTGAAAACTCTCGGAAGGCTTATCTATTCTGATGTCAAACCTATGTGAATGTAATAATTTCTTGCGAGCAAGCTAGATTTACTCACGTTAAATCCACTCCAGATCCAGTTATTTTTCTATCTCAAGGACTCAATGAGAATTTTGAGGCAAAACAGAAGGTCATAGCAGTATTTCTTGACCTTATGGCCGCATATGAAAAGTTTGGCCAACAATCAAATGGTGCGTGATCACGGAGCTTGTCCACATCTGGCGCTTCGTGCAAATCACATCTTAGGGCAGCAAAGTAAATGACCTCGCTTTGTAAATCAAGTTCACCAAATATCAGTGCCAGCTCCCAAATTTTTTGACATTCACATCGCTTTCAGTCACTTGTCAAAGACGGTTTTCTGCAAGAATGTTTGTGCCGACAACCTGGAAATAATGCATTCTACTGAAGATTGGCAGTCACCGAAGGAAAAGCTAAATAGCGATATGACAATTTTATTGGAGTACCTCTATAAATAGAGACCTAAACGTAGCAAAAGCGAGACGGTAGTTTTATCTTAACTACCAATTTACGAAAAGTGAGAAATTTTGTGCTGAGCGCCAAGCAAAAAAGCTGAGGCATAGCTGATAGACTTAAAATGTAACCTGTCTTTTTGTGGTACCGCCAACAAGATCAATAAAATTTTAAACCCTTTAATGCTTTTGTTCGAAATTTTGCACTTTTGCGTGACGTACTAGTCTACATTTTGATTTAATTTCAAAATTGTCTGTAATCAAAAACTCCCCCTGAGATTTTTGTTTGGGTTATGCAGAGCGCTTATTGATAGAAGTGTGATTTTGTTAAAAGGTATCTGTTTTGTTATTATTTTGTTTTCAGTGTAAAGCCTGATATAGGCTTTATGTTATTAGTACGTTTTATTCAACAGTCCACATATCGTTTGTGATGCTCAGCACTATTCCCAGTGAAGGTAAGTTAGCCGTTAATTATTGTCACTTTCACATGATATCAACCAGCCCAATCTGTATGTAGTAGCCTACTTTACAGTTTAGTAGTTTATTGATGCGAAGTATTGGCGCTGTGATTTAGCTGACTTTTATTTCAATTTGTAGTTTTGACAATTGCTGAAATCGTGCAGGCCTGCCGCGCTGAGAATTGAACTGGGGTCAAATAGTGTGGTAAACGTCTTGTAGTTTTTTCAAGCAATTTCTAAATTATTGGACTACATTAGAAATAGACTAGTGACATCGTAACAATACACTCGCATCCGCCGCTAGACCGTGTTTGTTATTTTTTTTATAGAAAAAGTTTCAACGTGGTGAATTATGAGTTTGGCCTTCTTTGTGTGTGACTTCATCTAATCGTAATTTGCAACTTGCTGATCTGCTTTGATCTTCTTGAAATGGGAAAACTAGTCCACAAGAAATAAGTCGGAGTTTGCTGAAAAGGGAAAGGAACGCAGTTCAGCCAAAGCAAAGATGAGCAAATCATTTGTTATTGTTCACTGTGTTCAGCAGTAGAAACCGTAGTGGTTAAGATAGTCTGACAAACAACTATCAAACAGAACATGAGCTCGTGCGCAGAAGAGAAGTTCACTGGATACTTAGACCGATGTTTCTTGCAATTGGCACAAAGAAGGTGGTTTGTGAGAAATTAGATCTTTAACATTTTGCAGTAAAGCTCAAGCTTCACAAACAAAATGGCAAAAATATCAAAATCATTTGTAGAATCTGTCACCCATAACCACCAGAGAAGGCACCATCAAGATGCATTCATCAGTAGATTGCTTGATTATTTTTATTAAAATCGGTTTTGCTTGAACATTGCCAAGTGTAGACAATCGCGGATTGGAATTTGAATCTCTTACTTTTAAAAGGTAAAAGTGATGCCTAGCAATAAGCAAAATTATCAAATAACAGCATTAGTTATGACTAGAGATATATTTTAATTATTATATTGTTTTGAAAACGATTTTTTATACAGTGTATCTTTATTGTTTATCTACCTAGGGGTTGTTGGAGCCTTTGACGTCTTAAGTTTTTCCAATGCTTACAGTCATTTTGCAAAAGTTTACGATTAGCCATTCAGATGTCAGGCATTTGTAGATTTGTCATTGTTATTATGTAATACAGTTTTATATGGCACAATATCCTACTGAAATTGCATCAGCCACCTACCCATTATCAACAATGATTTGCTTTCACCAAGAACCTGTTTAAGGCTATTTCAATTGATTTTACAACGTAATTAGTTGTGTATAAGCTACAGTTCAGATCTTGAAAATGGGCAAAAATTCGCCACTTTCTCAATCAAAAAGGTCGCAAATCGTAGTTTTTAGTTTTAGTAAGGAAAGCAAAAGTGGAGGGCCAATGAAAACATCCCTCGAACTGATCTGATGATATAGCGAGTTGCTCTATGCTCATTGTTGTGTTTTTTACAACAAAACAAGTACATAATCACGGGGATTTAACTAGCTTTAACACTCATCTCAAGCATACCCTTTGGTTCACTTCTATTTACAATCTCAATCATTGATCAAAACGTGACTACGCACAATACAGTACATTATAAAGGTAGCTGTTATGTACAAACGATACTATATCATTACAACACCTTCCGCTCTAATTTGAAGATACGGACTCAAAAATTACAATTTACACAAAAGTATACACTGCGACTCAAAAATGGTGTATGACATAGTATCAGATCAGACTTAGCAATCGAACGCTACTTTACCGCACCTTTTCCTCTGGGGCCGTCTCCATCTACGAGAAATGCCCCCATTGACTCCATTATTCAAAGACATGCTGTTTTTACGATTTCTTTCTCAGCTAGGGCCTTGTTTTTCTGATAATGAACGCGGGCTAGTTAAAGAGAGGTTTTGATAATTTCCATCTTGCAAAGTGTCTACCTGAGGCTTGGCTGCTTGTTCACATTTAGTTATGCTGGTGTTCGGTTCAGAGACATAACATGGTTGTAACTGGTCGACATGTCTTCGCCACCTCGCTCCATTTGATAGGACTCGTACTTGTGCACTACGAGTGCCATATACTTTTTCAGTTTCCGCTGGTATTCATCAAGGATTGTTGCTCGCATGCTGGCCTTCTTCCAGTGCAAAACAGGGCATACCAGCTTGATAAGGATTTTTATCTTGGTTTCCCCATAACTTGGATGAATGAAGTGTTTCATTCAATTGTCTCTTCTGCTCCGCATAAGCTGGTGATGGTAGCAATACATCAATCTTGAATCGAATTTGTCTTTCTGTCAATAATTGTTTAGGCGAACATCCTTCAGCTGATGGTGTGCGCCGATACTGCATCAAAAAATTCTTGCAAGGCAGATTTACATGGAATATTTGATTTTCTTAAATGCCTGTACCAGTTTTTCGGCCGTTCCATTCGTTGCAGGGTGGTAAGGCGCTCCCGTAGCACGCACAATTCCTCTTTCCTTGCACCATTCCAGAATATCACCCGATATGAATGAGGACGCGTTATCCGTAACCAGGCTATGTGGTTACCAACAATGTGCAAACGTCTCTTCCAATAGTGCCATTGTAGACTTTGGTGAGACAGTTGTAGTGGGATAAATGCATGGGTATTTGGAGTAGGCATCAACAATCACCAGCCAATCTTTTTTCCATGAAATTAACTGCATGATCCACATGTATTCGGCCATATGGCTTCTCCGGAAGCATCCATGGGTGATTTTTGATTTTCGACGGTTTGTTCTGGTGTTCTCCACATGATGTGCAGTTTTGACATAGCTCCTTAATGTCGAAGTCCAGACCTAGCCAGTATACTACTGTGCGAGCCAAATGCTTCATTTTCTCAATGCCAAAATGACCCATATGCAAAATGTCAATAACTTACTTTCGCAAAATTTGGGGAATCACAAATCTGGTCCCATATAACAAACACCCATGCTCCACAAATATGAAATCTGCAACTTTGCAAAATTTCTCATCTTTTTCTGTAGAGGCTTTTTTTGTGGCCATTGAGGCTTCTTGCGTATACCGAATGACTGCTGAAATTGTAAGATCCTTTGCTGATTCTTTAAGGAGCACTCCTGGTCTGTTGGCTTCAGCTGAGAGCTAATGGTCTTGGTGGATTATATTACGTACATGTCATCTTCTTCTTCGATGTCAAAGTGCGCATCGGCTCATCGGCATGTCAAAGACCGGAAGGCAATCGGCTCAGCACGTCTGCATTTCCATGGACAGAATTATTCCTATATTCGATGGAATAGTTATACTGATTTAGTATCCACGCCCACCAAGCCAAGCGATTGGCTGCCAAAGCTGGTGTGGCTTTGGTAGGGCTAAACATTGATAGCAATGGCTTGTGATCAATCACTAAGATAAATTTTCGTCCATAAAGATATTGATGGAACTTTGCAAACACAATAGCAAGAGCTTCTTTTTGTATCTGACTACATTTTCTTTGGCTATACGTAAATGTTTTGAATGCGTTGGCAGTTGGACGTTCCTGGCCATCTTGAAAACGATGAAACAACAGTGTGCCAATTCCTACGTTGCAAGCGTTACAAGAGATACCAATGGGCAGTGATGAATCAAAGTGTGCTAGCACCATGTCTGTGCAAAGCATGTCTTTCTCAGTTTGAAAAGCTTCTTTTTCTTTCTCTTTCCAATTTCATTCCACGCCATTTCTGGGTAACTTGTGTAAAGGCTCCATAATCGTAGACAAGCTTGGCAAAATCTTTCCATGAAACTGTACTGAACCTAAAAATGATTTAAGTTTTGAAATATTGTGAGGTCATGGCATTTTACGAACTGCGTCAACATTCTTTCCTTTGGATATGCCCTGGGATGAAAGAGTATGTTCCAAATACTCCACAGTGAATTTGGCAAACTCACATTTATCCAAACGACAGCGTAGTTCATGGTTTTGAAGCTTCTATAGAGTTTGATGCAAATTTTCTAGATGGTCTTCAGCATTTTTGCCGCTTACCAGTATGTCATCTAAGTAAACAGCAACACCTTTAAGACCTGAAGTCAATTGGGTCATTATTTTCTGAAAGTATGCCGGTGCCGATGCTATCCCAAAAACTAATCTCATTTGAAGAAACACCCCCTTATGCGTGCTGAGTGCCAGCCTTTTATGGCTTTCTGGGTTGAGAAGAATTTGGTTATAGGCATCTACTAAGTCAATTTTAGTGAAGCAATATCCCCCAGTTAGTTTTTGCAATTTTGAGAACCGGAATGGATTGTTTATGTATTTCTAGTTGATGGTTTATTATGGCTGAGTAGTCCCCACATACTCTTTGTGAGGGTACAGTTTGCCCTGGGTCTAGGGGTTTCTTTATTGGTACTACCGGTGTGCCAAAATCGTTGAATTGCACAAGCTTCCACACCCCTTTGGCAATACCCCGTTCATCAGCTTGTGCCAAGTCATCCTGTATGGCAAAGGGCACAGGTCATGGTTTGCAAAATACAGGCGTTATGTATGATTTAAACTTTATGTCTAGTTCAAAATCTTTTAGGCAACCTAGTTCATCACTAAAACATCAGGAAATTCATTTCACATTTATTTACAAGCACTTTGTAAGCTTTTAGCACATTGATACACAGGCTTACACAAAACAAAATGCATTTTAAAGTGGTTTCAAAGGCTCTGAACTAAAGTTTACCACATCAATTAATCTCATAAAAAGACTAGTATCGTAAAATTAGGGACAAAAGAATTCTTCCACCAGTAATTCTGCAGGAAAAAGTATTAACGCAAAAGGAAAAAAAGGAAGCCCACAACAACTTAAGCACTTAAAACAAAACAAATCTTCAGAGAGCAGAAAATATATTTTCTTTCCTTTCCCTCTCTTTAAACCGACGTGATGGTAAAGTGGTTAGAGTATATGCTTCGCAGTCTGTAGACCTGGGATTCAATCCCCTTGTCGAGACATACCAAAACACTATTGGGGGAGGCATTTAAGCTTTTAAGCATTTAGGGGAGGTTGTGGAGAACAAGTCGGCACGTTTGCTTGTTGTGTCGTTGGGCAAGGCACTTAACGGGACGCCCCACTTTTATATGGAAGAGAGGTGGCCCAGACACCTCGAAGACGGCAACTCCCAAGCGAGTGCCGACGTACCATTCAAAATATAGCAATACAATTCGCTTTCTCGTGAATGGAGGATAAATATGGCGAAATGTAATATAAAAAATAAAACATAAAAAAAAATTGTCGGCTCACTATTTATGGGATCCTCAACTTTAAAATGGTAATTGGGATCAATCTGACCCCAAAAGATGTAAATTTGTGATAACTTTGGATAACTTTCACCAACTAAATTGGTGATAACTTTTAACGTTTATCAAATATTGTGCTGCAACCACAAGAATTCCTCAATCAATATATTTTAAGATAAATGAAAACGAATATCATTCGCTTTAACATTTATGTGACCGTTGCTATACCAAACATACATTTTGGGGAAAAAGTCTTAGGGCACAGCGCAAACTCAATCACGCCATCAAAAGCATTCTTGATGATGGAATCAAATTTAATACAAAGGCGAAAACATTCGATTGATCATGAAGAATGGTGTTGATACTACGACAGGTTTTCTAGAATTATCAAACAACTAGCCAAACCTCAAACTCAATTTAGATGCAAAATATACTGTAGTAAAATGATTAAAGAAGCAACTAGCAATGGCATTAGGCTTTGACAGTAGAACAATAAATAACAATAATTAAGCAATTGAATTATAGCGAAGTATTTGACTTTATACACAGTTAAGCCCTTTGGCTTTTTAACTGAGATTTAGCGAGGCTTGTCACAGCAGATGTACGGTATTATCACTGGTACCTTTACTATCAGTTCTGATTCAGTCACAAATTAATTTGCAAGAATTGCTTAAGAAGGAAACAGTAAGTACTCGTTGTTAACAAAAAACTCGGTAGTTAATGATACATACACCTACTGACTTTATGCGATTTCCAGAAACGATTCAAATTTTATAGCCCAGATTTACAATTTGACCATATTTTTTATTTTGAGAAAGATCCGAAATGACTGAGGAGCCGCAGTTTTATAGTGCTGCTAATCTACGATATTCTCACGAGAGCAGGTGGAAGTAGACAATGAAAACTTCACAGAATTGGTTGTTTTAGACATTATTTATTAGAATTGCAAACAGCGCAAAGACACGAATTATATATATGATAAATGTCAGTCTCCAGCTGCTATATGTGGTTGATGTAAAAAGAGGCCTTGCAATTTTGCTAGGGTGAGAATCAGTTGTAATTAAATCCTTTTGAGAAAATTTTGTCGGTAATAATTTAGATATGTTTTTGTATAGTTTGGGCAGCATACACTCTAAGAGTCAAATGGGGTCAGGTTTGACCGCATAGTATGATAAAGCTTTTGCTTATGTTTTGAAATACCTTGCCTTTTAGTCTTAGATTTCCATGATCTGATTATCAAACGTTTTTTTCTAGTAATTGTACTGCATTTACAGAACAATCGGTGGTAGTGAAAGAAATATATTTTCAATTCTCCAAAATTAGCTCAATTGTATTAACGATAGCGATAACGATCATGATGATGAAAGTGCATTAACTTCTTAATATGAATATATTCGTTCGGACGAATTTCTTTTATAAATTTTTTTTCATCTCTTTTATAGTCAAACCACTGGTGCAGTTGATTTCCTGAATCAAATCTTTCACTATTGCGTGACAAAAAGGAAAACCAGGGTTTGGCTCTTCCATCTCTTTCAAAATTTGTTGGATGTTGTTAATGTAGAAGCTTTGATTTTGTGGAGTTTTAAGCACCCGAATTGGAAAAAAAGGAAGTTGCACAAGCGCAGACTGCTCCTGCAAATCTCACAGACCAGCTTGTTGAGGAAAGATGGGTCACAAGTGGAGGAGTTTGGCTCTCAGCAAAACTTTCTGTCCAGATTACTGGATGTACCATACAACAAAATCAGGAAGCAGAACTTCCAATTACAGTTACTTGTACTCCTAAAGAAAAAATGTTGCATGTGCCCGAGGAACATCGATAGGAAGAGCCGTATGTGTGCAGAAAGTGTAAACGAAATGTTTGCACTGCATATTCTGTAAGCGTCAAAATCACCAAATGCATAAATTCGAACTCCGGTTGAAAAAATAGGCAAAAAAACTACGTCCTACTCCAGTAATGAAAGTTAAGCCTTTGGCATTTGCAAAAAGTTCGACGGAGCACAGGCATGAAATGCTATTTTTTGAATGAGTCTATCGTCCAACAATTTGTCAGCAGAAAGCGTAGTGTTAGAAGACCTGTCTGTATAATGTATAATCACTGTTAACACTGTTTCAACCACAAAACACCCACCTAGCTATATGGTTTGGGAAGCAATATTTGCAAAAGGTTTGGCTGAATTGTTCTTTCTTTAACCTGGAACAACCATAAATGGTGCAAAATACTTAGATTTGTTCAAAGAAAATTTGGACATCGACACGGCACTTCATAACTGCTTGATATTTATGCAGAATGGTATTTCACGCCACAGGTTAAAGTTGCAATCCAGTACCTCAGGAAGAAGAGAAAAACCTTTAGAAGAAGAAAGTTTAAGTGCTCAACTGGCCAAGAAACAGCTCTGATGTGAACCTGATTGAAACGCTGTGACAAACAATAAAGACCAAATTGGCAGATAAATATCCTAGCAGCTAAAAAATCACTGAAGAAATGCATAAGAACCGATCGCTTTGGTAAACTTTTCGCCGGATATTGCAAAACGCTTGTGGTTAGTATGCCGCGCCGGTTGGTAGCTGTCATTAAAGGATGGCGGTGTATACATGAAATATTAGAAAAAGTAAACAAAATGACCAACAAATAAGAAAATTTTACGACACATTATGTTAGTTTCATCACTTAGAATAAAGAAAAACGCTTTAACTTACTCTTTATAAAGTTATCGGCTATATAATTGAAAATCCTGGAAAAATTAGTTTTGGTCTAAAACTTTTGCCACGACAGTGCAATGTACTTCTAAACTTTATGATTATTGTCAATAACAGAGTGGAGTCAAATTTGACCCCAACTAACTTTTTCGTAATAAAAAGTAATCACCATTTAAGGCTTAAGCAATCAAAACGGTATCCTGGTTAAAATAGTTTGAAAACCTCTGCTTTATTGCCATAAGATAATTTGCAAAGAGTTTTGAGTTCAAATACCATACGTTTGGTGTTGTCATATCCCGAAAGCACATTCTACTTGACTAAAGTGTTTGTGTTGGAAAACCAAATGCTCGGTCATATAGAAAACTCACCTAAAGATCAAGATCAGGGTTCTGCAGCATGTTGAGACCTATATGTGGTTCTGTAAGTGATATGGACGGTTGAAAAATATCCACCTACCACCTTTTTTTAAATCTGATTACAAAATTGATAAATGAGCAATTTGCTTTCAATGTATAATTATTGCAAAGACTACACAAGATGATAAAAAGCATTCAGTCAAAAGCAAAAAACAACGCTTAAATAGTGCTGTCGGTTTCGTTGAAAACCAGCTAACTCGTTTCCATCCAAGAGCAGCATATAGTAAAAACTGACGTCATGTGGGATTCAAATCCACGATCATCACCAGCTACACCAAGGTTTTTTGTCACATAACCTTGTAATTAGGGATACCACTTTAACTATTCAGCCACTAGAACACGCTGATCAATAATGGAAATTTTTGGCAGAAAAAACAATTACGCCCGTTTCAGAACTACAACCAATGGTGCTCTTAGGTGAGTGCTCTGTCAACTAAGTCAACGTCACCATGTCGTTTTAATAAGAATTGTGAAATTAAAACAGGGTGCACGATGATTCAAGATGACAAAAGTGGTATCTTCAATGCAACATTCACACAAAAGCAACAGAACTATAGTGGTCTTCAGTTAGACAAATCGTTGAATCGATTTCGTCCTGAAGAAACTTATCACGCAAGAAGCTTATTGCTTATGAAAATTAAATTATTTGGTTTGCTATTCATGAAACAATAATCTTAAAACATGACACATTTATAACTAGGCCAATTAACATCTGTTTACCGTTATTGGTTGCTCTTTTAAACTTTATCGTTACGTGGAAAAAAATCGCTGACTGATTTCTTAAATTGATGAATCGGAGAAAACACAGAATGTTTTAAGTGGATTAGGACAGTAAAGCAGTTCATCCAGCATGACGTTTACTATTGAGAACACAATTGAGAAAAAGGGATAAATAGAGGTCTTTTTGTTTGCATTATCGCGCATAAACTTAAATAGACAACACAGGATTATTGTACAGTCTAATGCAGTTTGAAAAGCCAGAAAGCACCGAACAACTCCAACGTTTACTATCACTACTCCAGATATTTCTTGGGTTGAGAGCAAGTGCTCAACATAAGCAATTATATACAAGACAAACACGAGAAGTGAAAAAATAATTAAGACACATATAAAATTACACAATAACTGATACAAAGAAAATTAATGGCATAGAAGTAAAAAGATTATCGTGGTAGCGAAAGCAAAGAGAAATTTTATAGTGGCATTAGATCTTGGAAAATATTTATTACTTTGTTGAAAACAATCCAATAAATGCTTTTGAGTGCCTACGAAATTTTTTCCACAAATGAATTTTCATTAATAAACATTTGATTTTGTCCAAATCATTTTATAATAGTTTATGGAAAAAATCGGCTGTATATCTAATTTATCTGATGTTGCAATCTTAATTAAATAATTTTTTTTCCAAGGTTATATCAAAATTTGATAATATTTTAGAACAAACCAATACCACTTGCCATTTTACGAAAATACTAGCTATCCAATAACATCAATTCTTCATTCGATGATTGGGCAGCTGATTAAGATTTATGTGTGGCTTGAAACGGCTAACCTTTATTCTCTATACTGATCATCATATTTCCGTTGGGTATCTTTTTATCACTATTATATTTTGAGCCCAAACTATTGACATCAAAGTTTTCTTACAATCAGCAATTAAATCAAAGATTATGACGATACAACACAGGAGTTGTTATACATATCATTTACTTAAAACCAATTGTATTTACATGCAACGCTAAATCCAACCCCTATTAAAAAAATCCAGAAACGCATAAGGTAGCCCAGCTGAAAGTGCAACGTCAGAGAATTGGTTTTGGTCCCATCTATTTTCCACATCTTCGTCAGCACTCCAAAAATATTTCAAGATTGATCAAATTGGTAATTTAATTTCTATTTAAGTATTGAATTATATCTTCTTCTTCTTTTTCTTTGGGCTTATTCCCGATTAGGGGTCGCCACAGCAGATATCTGAATTTTTATGACATGACATTTGTTTTACGGTTGTATGCCCTTCGTGCCACCAACCCTCTCTTCGGAGGGAAAACTGGGCCACCTGTCTTCCACATAAAGGTGGGGGCGTCCCGTTAAGTGCTTTGCCCAAGGACACAACAAGCGAACTTGCCAACTTGTTCTACACAACCTCCACTAAATGCCGAGCGCCAAGCAGGAAAAAGTCTTTTTGTATGACTCGACAAGGGGAATAAACCCTAAGTCTACCGACTGCGAACCGGACGCTCTAACCACTACACCATCGCGTCGGTCAAATATTGAATCCTATAATTTATAAAAAATAGCAAGGAAAATTAGATGACGATCAGATGGGCTTTACTAAATTTCGCCACGAAATGAAATTGAATTGTTAGTATACTGTATGATTGATTTTGATTATGTGCTAATTGATTATGCGTCACTGCGATTCTTATCGTTTTTGGTATCAATGGTGAAAACGCGTTCTTTTGAATTATATTTAGGCGGTCAGAAATATCATACAAAATTTAGCTTAAGTTTAGGTCAATGTTAAAATCAGCTTAGTAATTTTTTTGTTTTAGTAAATTGTTTGTTTTTCCAAATGGAATAAAAAGTTGTTTAGATTACTTTTGGAATGAGGGTAAATTACTTGCATTAAATACCTTAATTGGAGTTAATTCTACGTAAGGAAAGACAAAATACAAACTGAAACATAATTCTTCGCAATTTTTCATATTCAGACAAAATTTATCGCGTATAGGAAAATCTTTTTGTTAATAGACTTATGCGCCCTCAACGTCTGCATTTGTAAGAGTGGAAACAAGAACGTAGTAAATAGTGAAGTCGAAATTATTCCATGCTCATTTTCAGTTCGTGTTTTAAAATATCTGTAAAATAAAAAACACCAATTACTGTAAAAACAGGACAAGCCACAGTGCCAAAATTTTTTTGCTAATCCAGCGACGGGAAAATCTTTGATCTTTTAAATAGATTTGAATAGAAAAATTGTGATTAAATACGGTTTAGAGTTGCCAAAAGCGCAGGAACAGTACTTCATTAGTATCACAAGCCTTGCAAAGAATCACAGGAAATCGATATAACGTAAATATTTCATAGTATACTAACGCAAATCATAGGCGGGCAATTTCGACCGGAGACTAATCGTTGAGCTAGTTAATAAGTTGTAGTCTAGGTAATCAAGATCTTGTTTTACAGAGGCACAATCACTTGATCATGGCTCTCCCTGATGTTTGGCTTGAAAATCAAAATGATCATCACCATTAATAATGTGTTTTCATTTCTGGTCGTTTGCCGTCGCAGACTGTTACTTTTCATTGCGTTTAGTGAAACAAAGCTAGGATATGAACAAATAGAAAAAATATGGACGCACCTAGCGCAATAAAGAAAAGTTTACGGCTTGTGCAATCACAGATTAATATTTGAGTAAAACTTTAAATGCTGGTAATCGACAATATTGCAAAAATAAACACACTTATTCGAATCTTTGCAGCAGCTAAACAATTTTGTGCGAAGGAGAAATGCCGTCTGTTATACAAAGAGGTGATATTCTCAACACAATCTTTGAAAACAATTTTCCAAATATTTCCAATATTCTTATGTGAATTTAATTAAGTTTAGCGAAGAATTATTTTGGATTTTTGTTTGGTTTCTCAAAACTTGGAAGAAAAGTTCACATAAGAATATATAACAACAATATTCTTCAAAGTTTTTGTTCCCTCTCGGGGAATTCATCAGGGCTAAACAAATAAAGCTTTAATTTCTAAATTAAATTTAATATGATATTAAGATACTGGACACTAATTCTGCACGTGTTTCTTTGAGAGGTACAGTGCTAAAACGTTACTAAATGAATCATTAGTGTCCAGTATCTTAATATCATATAAAATTCAATTTTGGAATTAAAGATTTATTTGTTTAGCCTTGATGAAGTTCCCGAGAGGGGACAAAAAGCTTCGGAGAATTTTGTTATGTTGATTATGCTTATGTTAATTTATTTATGTTCAATAAAGTATTATTTTGGATTTTTGTTTGGTTCCTCAAAACTTGTTATTATTTTATATTCAGTGTCGTTTTAATATAAGCTAAAGACTGATTAAATTTGAAGTTGTAGAAAAAACGCAACAAACGTGATAGAGTAGTTCATAAAAAAAGAGCAGCGCAAAGTCACTCTCTTGATCATTGTGAAACTGCATAGAAGTGCTTAGCAACAAATACCCAATGAGCGTTAACCAACATATGTTAATAATGCCGTAAATAGTCTGCATTGATGACTAGTTTGTAATTGACTGACTATAACCTAAGAATATTTTTGCTTGATTGCTCTCGAGGTGGAGAAATAAAAATTCCATAGTGTTTCTGCACTCCACAAACGAGATGAAGCAGATTCGTCATCAAACGATCGCCTGAGCTAAAATGCCAGCAAAGTTGATATCATCAACTATTTCACTGTGCCTGTATTAAATTTATGTTAGAATCAAGACAATACCTTTATTCCTCCAATGGCTTCATATTTAGATTTTGGTTTTGCAGGAGCATTCTGAAAAACATGTATGTGACGCAGCCGCATGATTGGAATTCGTAATCAGAGAGAGAGAAGCATCTCTTTTTCCATACACTAAGCTGGCGTTTAGTTTTCATTAATTCAATTTAACATACAGTACAGCAGCTTAATTACCTGTGATATGGGAGTAAGAAATTTGAGAACAAAATAATCGTCTTCATCTGCAACAAAATTATTAAGGAAGTTGTAAAACACAGGGTCAATAAATACTTTACATAAAAGTTCAGCTTTGACAACTAATCGTGAGCCTTTGATGCAGACAAGGTAACATATAATTAACGCGGGTATATATTTCGTCGATAGTGGAGTAAACAAGCACCTATTGAGCTAAATATTACTTTTCAAAAACAACACAGGAAGAAAAATTAAAACATACAGAAGAAAATTCAATATTTATTCAGTTCAGCCTTATTTAAACACAAACGATGTGCAATTATTTTGCAAAAACGTTTGAAACATTTTTTTGATAAATACTTTAAGAACAAGATTGGTTTTGATGATTTTGTTTGGAAGTTACGATGAGCCCTTTTTTTATGATATACAGTAGTTACGAAACCTTTACCTTTTTCCATTTTAACATTATTCTGCACGTTTACGTAATCATAGTTGTTTGACGACGGAGATTGCTAAAGATACATTTATAAGTAATGACATTCAAACCTGATTTTTTTGTAGCAAATCCATTACTAGGAAAACAACAATGGAATAAATATTTATTCTTTCTCTTTAAAATGATGCATCGTGACAAAAGTCATTTAGATTCACATAGCACGCCAATCAAGCACGTGGAAATTTGATAATCAAATTACTATCAGGTATCTTTATTGATATATTTTGATAAATTAAGACGTTTGTGGCGATATCATGTGTTTAATGACACAGAGAACAGAAAACCAACTACGCAGTGTGTTTTTCTGTTCTAAATCGAGATGTTCAGCTTGAAAAGATTGATCAAACTGGGACAAAGATAAAAATGTTAGTAGTTGAAATTTTATTGAAAATTTATACTACTTGTTACAATAACTATTCGTGTTACTGGTAACAACATATATTCTTAGCTTGAGCTGACAGCATAACTAATATTTAGCCCCATTTGATGCAAAGATTATGCCGCAATTGTACATGTATATGTTGTCATATATAATGATAAGTGCTAAACGTTTTATCAGAAATCTCGCTATCTGTTGTTAGGGTAAAATTTGATATCATTAAAATACGTCATTGTTTAATGCATAGCATAATTACATACCTTTGTTGAAGATTTGTCAATTACGTTGGATGCGATGCTTTTGTTTTGATCTGCGACAAATTAATTAAACAAGTAATAAAACTTTAAACCACAACGCTAATTTTTTAGTTAAAATAAAGTTTACACAGTGTTATGTGTTCATTTTAAGGAAACGCATTGCAGAATGTTTTCGAGCATTGAAGAAAAGACAATTATTTTGAGACGAGTTTAGAATTTAGACTTTATTTCGACAAATGTGCGATATGAATTCACAAACCGCAATTTGTAAAAACAAAGACGTCATACTCAAATAAGTCAAGTGCTGTTGGTGTGCATGCAGTACGATGGCCAAGATGAACAAAAAACGCAAGAGTTTTTTAATCAAGTTGCTCCTGACAGTGCTAGTAAAGTGAGTCTAGAAAAGGTAAATTACAACGGATAATTTAATTTTACGACAATATTCACATTAAGTGCTTTAGCAAAATGAGGACATGAGTACGACGCAATGGAAATTATAAGTCAATATTTGCCAATTAATCAGTTTTTGTGGTGGTTTTTGAGCAAAACCGTCCGCATACATTTGATTTCTTTGTTTATTTCTTGCCATATTTTTGTGTCGGGAATAACCATTTGATTACGTCAAGTGGACTTAGTTATCCTGAGCTAAAAATAAATGGCTTTATTTATCTGTCTCGCATTGCGATTATAAAGTTCATCTAGTCAAAAAAGATTAGAATGGAAAGTTGATGGGAGTTCGTTGTCAATTAATTTATGCATAAATTTGGTCATTTCCAGGGTATATATTTTACTCAGTTTCAGCAAATTTAGCTCTTTATAGCAATTAGTGATATGAGTAAATTTAGGATTCCGACCGATCGTTTGTGTAATATTATTTTGTCTAACCATGATTTAATGCAGAGGTGTCCAAACTTTTCCATGGAGGGCCACATTACTGATATTTTAAAGATCCTTGGGCCAAAGCAAACTCAAATTTGTTAGTAAGTAACGGTCAGAAACGTCGGAGATCGTATTATGTTAGCCGAAAAATAGGTGATCTCCAAAATATAAAAGTCATCACCCCACGCGCTGTCAAAAATTGTGCTTTTTGCGTTCATATTGATTGGATCAAAGTGTCTCTGTCAAGGAAACACGGCGCTAAACATTTGTTTTGACATTATGAAAAGGGGTCCACGGGCTGGATAAAAAGCCTTTGTGGGCCGTAGTTTGGCGACCTCTGCAATGCAAACATGTTTTTGCGGCTGTTCCCCTGATGTTCACGCAATAAAAAAGATGTTCGTAACTGAGACTATAATAAAGCATGCAGAGGGTTTTGTCATCGATGTAATTACCATTGCATTTCGCAGGCAGTATAAAAACGTGTTTTACCTGGCATGACCAGTTTAATTTTTCATCAAAATACAACCCAAGGTATTTATTAAAATCAACTCTATTGTATAGATTGGGCTTGATATTTACTTAAAAGGACAAATTACTGCATAAATTTGGAGTTTTATTGATAAGCATAAAATTGGTTTTGAAATAATAAAAATTAAACAATTTTTTGAGACCTTTAAGACCAACTTTTACATGTGCTAAATCATTGCACTACCAAATATGATTTGCAGTTATTTTGCAAAAACGTTTGAAACATTTTTTGATAAATATTTTAAGAACAAGATTGGTTTTGATGATTTTGTTTGGAAGTTACGATGAGCCCTTTTTTTTTATGATATACAGTAGTTACGAAACCTTTACCTTTTTCCATTTTAACATTATTCTGCACGTTTACGTAATCATAGTTGTTTGACGACGGAGATTGCTAAAGATACATTTATAAGTAATGACATTCAAACCTGATTTTTTTGTAGCAAATCCATTACTAGGAAAACAACAATGGAATAAATATTTATTCTTTCTCTTTAAAATGATGCATCGTGACAAAAGTCATTTAGATTCACATAGCACGCCAATCAAGCACGTGGAAATTTGATAATCAAATTACTATCAGGTATCTTTATTGATATATTTTGATAAATTAAGACGTTTGTGGCGATATCATGTGTTTAATGACACAGAGAACAGAAAACCAACTACGCAGTGTGTTTTTCTGTTTTAAATCGAGATGTTCAGCTTGAAAAGATTGATCAAACTGGGACAAAGATAAAAATGTTAGTAGTTGAAATTTTATTGAAAATTTATACTACTTGTTACAATAACTATTCGTGTTACTGGTAACAACATATATTCTTAGCTTGAGCTGACAGCATAACTAATATTTAGCCCCATTTGATGCAAAGATTATGCCGCAATTGTACATGTATATGTTGTCATATATAATGATAAGTGCTAAACGTTTTATCAGAAATCTCGCTATCTGTTGTTAGGGTAAAATTTGATATCATTAAAATACGTCATTGTTTAATGCATAGCATAATTACATACCTTTGTTGAAGATTTGTCAATTACGTTGGATGCGATGCTTTTGTTTTGATCTGCGACAAATTAATTAAACAAGTAATAAAGCTTCAAACAATATTAATAGCTTTTGAGGCAAGTTTAAGTTTACAGCCTGTAAAAAGTTCCATAAAGTGCGCACAATTTCAATTAGGCGAACACTTTGTGAGTTAAAGATTAAGAGCTTGCTTTTATTATTTTTGCAATGTGTCTTTACTCCGATAAATTGTTTTTGTCTTATTTTGCAGAATACTTTATACAAAATTGAATTATTTGCAGAATACCGATACTTGTTTAGTAATTGTGGCTTGGGACATTGTTTCATGAAGCGGTTTTCAACTGCGCAACGAGTTCTTGTTTTCAAGACAGTTTACAAAAATGAAGAATGTGCGACGCAAACAGTGCAAAAACTCCAAACAATTTTTGGCAGCAATGAAGCTCCGTGCAAGTCTACTGAACGCAGTCTAATACAAAAGTTTGAAGCAACTGGTTCAATTTTGCGTAAAATCTCTATGTGGACGCGTACAAAATTCAATTTACGCCAATTGATCATGGTGGGGGAGGCATTAAGCAATGACGCGATATCTTAAGCAACAATTATTAAACAAGTACATGCATTCTGCAAATAATTTAATTTTGTAAAACGTTTTCGGCAAAATAAAACAAAAACAATTTATCGGAATAAAGACACCTTGCATAAATGACAAAAGCATGCTCTTAAACTTAAACCCACAAAACGTTCGCCTAATTCAAATTGTGCGCACTTAATTGAACTCGCGTTTTTTTCAAGGAAACACAACACAGAATTTTGGCGAGCATTTAACACGAGGCACTTATTTTGAAACCAATCCTTTATCGTGCTAAATCATTGCGCTTGCAGGAAATTAAACCAAGAAGTAGAGAAAAAACAATGTTTTGTTATTTTTTTGTCAGAAACTTTTTTTTTGTTGAAGACAAATGATTCATGTATAGTAATGCAAGAGGCTAGCGATGCACATAGCAAAACTTGCTTTATTAAAAGCCTCTAGCTTCTTGTCGGTCACCAACTGCACTGAAGAGACCTGATAGGTCGAAACAGTGTCACTGTCTGCAGTTTTACAAATGATTCAGCTTCGTAATTTGTGGTTAAAATTGCCATTGATTGTGAGCCTGGTGTAGATATAACAAGTGGGAAGTTTTTTCCTTAACTTTATCTTGATTCAATTCGTTTTTTGAAAAAATGTCCGTAAGGATAACATGTACTAAGAAATGCCCGTGGATGCTTTTGTTTTTAGACTGATGATGATATAATTACCTACTTGGGTATCAAGGAAATCAATATTTGACCGACAATGCTGTAAAAGATTATGAGATCATTTGTTAACTCTTAGAAAATTTATTACTTAAACAATATTTTTATTTTATAAGCTTCAACCCTGCGTGATGTACGTCAATAAATGAAAAAATTGTTTGGGGATCTTAGTTTTCAACTCCTTTTTTTACAATTTTTTGTAAAATAGGCCTCCATGTCTAGTAATGGTTTTTACAAAATTACTTTTAAATTTTTCAACCAGAACCGAGCTGATTATTCCGCTATCTATACACTTTTACAATTGCTGTTTCACTAACTCATTTAAAGCCATGGTGATCCTGACAAAGAGTTTTACAGGACAATTGATTTTTAATATTCCATTGAGTAATTTTTGTTCGTTGTCACAGCTTGACAACGCCTTGGCATGTCATGCACCTGGTTACAAAACTCTTTGTGGGCACAATGTGATGCCAAGTTTGAAAGATTTTGCATTGAGTGCTCATTTATTTGGTGTCTTTTCTTTGGAAACGTTTGCGTTGATATAAGGCATTCAACTTTGCATAGGATTTAAGTCTGGAAATTCAACTGCCAAATAATCCACTTCACCTAAAAAGTTTTTATTTCTTTTGCCACCAACTTTGCTCAACGACTAGGTGCGTTGTGATTCTAAAATATCCAGTTTTTATCAGCAAGCAAATTTCAACCACATGTGAGCCTTTTGGTTTTCAACACATCTGCTTACTTTGCAGCATTTTCGCTCATTGTAGACATTTTACCATCCAATGCTATTTCACAGCATGCACCTTTAACTCATTACGCTAATTGAATTCTTAATTATGGGCATGGAACATTGAGAACTAAACTTTTCGTAAGTTATTCATTGCTCACAATTGTTTCCTGCATGGTTTTATATGAAAAAAAAGTATTTTGTTATCAAAACTACTTCATTTTCTTGATTAGATCATCTATGCAAAGGCTCTTTTGCTCAAGCAGTTCTTGTTCATCAATTTTTATTGATCTTCCATTTCTTGTAAGTGTACGCTCTTCTTTGCCATTTTTTTACAACCGTCTTTGCTGCAAAGGAGGACAAATTTTAGCCCCAATGCTTTAGAGCAATTCTTTACAGGTTTTAGTGCAAGTATGCTGACGATTAGCAAGCGAAAGCCTATCCAAGTTAATTCTTGCCGACAATTCTTTCTCTATTAATCTTTGCTATAAGTTCTTTGGTTTCTTTTCGGTGCTGTGGTCGTTGTCGTCCCGCCCAGCTCTTTTCTTTTTCTTCTGGCATCCCTCTGAGATGCAGATACAATAGCAACTGGTTTTCTTCGTAATAAACTGTTTAGGCATCCTAATTTTGCAAAAAGAAATCGGAACAAAAAACATTTTTGTTTTGTCTTATGTACTGACTTTCGTTAAAATTCCGCACAGAGACCACTTTTGTTTTGCTTACATCTTGGCTTTAGTAGACTATTAGCACAGACAACAGTTTTGTGTTGACTTTACATACCTAATCGCACATTCTATTTTCAGTTATCAAGCAGGTTTTTATTACGCTACAACATTAAACTGCAAATTAAGCGAAACTTACAGGAATAAACATTGAAATTTCAGTTGAAATCTTTCACGGCTCCTATATGACTTTTGAATGCTACAAACTGGAATTTCAAATTTTAACTTTTTGTAATAAGATTGCTTGTTTTATTAATTTACAATACTTTGGTTTCTCGTGAGTCCACTAATAGAAATTAGATGTAAGAAAGAAAATCAGCATAAATCTATCATTAAAGGAATGACTTAGGTAATAGCTTGCAATCAAAAACAAGTAAATGCAAAAGCTTCGAAAAAATTTTCAGATGATTTCATAATTTTGCACAGCTCTGTACTTAATGGTGGCCCTAAAAAAGAAACTGACTGTTACTAGGGTTTTGTAACAGTATTTTTATCCGAATCCGGCCCAGATGGCAGGTGCTTTCTTGCATTCTGGGCCGTTAGTATGTCTTTTGGAAATGTCAGACAGAAACCAAACCTTCTAACCTGGAAGGGTGACTCCTCATCCCGATGTTCAGCCAGGGCTTAATACTCGGCAATGAAACTTCCGCAGGGCCAACTGGAACCACTGCAATACATTGACCAACAAACTTTCCAAGAGTTTGTTGCCATCAGATTCACCGGATGTGGATCTGGCCTACCAAGACTTCTGCAATGTCATCAGAGGAGCATCCAAAAATTCTATCTCACGTGGTTGTCGAAATAACCACATACCGTGTTGGGATGCTGAGTGCGAAAACCTCTATCGTACATTTCGGCAGCCGTCTGAAAGAAGCGACTCTAACAGGGCTGCCACTTCCCTGCTCCTCAGGCTCGACAAGAAACGTAGAGATCGATGGTTCGAGGCACTTCAGACTATCGACTTTTCGCACTCTAGCCGAAAAGCATGGAGTATACTAAATAATCTAATTGGTAGATCACGGCGCTCCCCTCGTCACTGTGCTGTCTCAGCTAACGCTAGTGCGTCCCAGCTGATTAGGAACCGCAGATACGAGAGTATTGACCGTGAGTCATCTCGAATCATCTCACAAGAAGTGTCAGATCTTTGGAGGGCCACTCCAACAAGTCCAGGGAATATCTCTAAAGGTTTTTCTTCTCAGGAGTTCGCTGCTGCCCTCAAACACCTGAAACCAGGAAAAGCCCCAGGCCCAGATTCTATTTATCCAGGAACTAACAACCCATGCTGGAGCTGCACTGAGGTCCTGGTTGTGTGGCTTCCTTTCTTCCTGCCGGCGCCACTTCAAAATTCCAAACGTCTGGAGAAGAGCACTGGTAGTGTCAATCCCTAAACCTAAGAAGCCTTTAGAGGACCCGAAAAGCTATCGTCCCATTTCCTTGCTTTGCATCCCCTACAAAATCCTCGAGAGGCCCATACACGCTCGTGTTGGGCCGATTGTTGACCCACTTCTCCCTAGGGAGCAGCTTGGGTTCCGACGGGGAAGGTCAACCGTGGATCAGACTGTTTTGCTTACTCAAAACATCGAGGATTCGTTTGAGACCAAGAAGAAGGCTGGTGCCGTGTTTGTCGATCTGACAGCTGCAACACTGTCAGGCACCGTGGTCTCACCTGCAAGTTGCTTAGGCTTCTCCCGGATAAGCACAAGGTTCGGATCATTATGGAACTTTTCCGGAATAGAAGTTTCTCTTTCACTACTGGTGACAGCAAGCAAAGTAGGTTAAGACGTTTGCGAAACGGCCTTCCACAGGAATCGGTCTTGGCCCCCTCCTTTTCAACAACTACCCATACGATCTGCCTTCCATGGCTTCTCAGAAGTATGCATATGCTAATGACTTAGCACTGTTGTATGCTTCTCGAGATTGAAAAACTATGAAGGACATTCTAAACCAAGACATGACTACACTTTCAGCTTATCTCCAGATTTGGAGGCTAAAGCTCAGCAATACATGACGGCGGCCTATCATCTTAACGACAGAGAGGGAAAACGTGAGCTTAAAGTTCACAATAATGGCAACCTATTGCCCCCCGTCCAGTTCCAAGGTATCTTGGGGTGAAGCTGGATTGTTCACTCACTTTCCGTCATCACCTCCAGGCTTTGCGCAAAAAACTCTCCACCCGAGTTGCGCTGTTGTAGCGACTTGTGGGATCTTGATGGGGTGCAGGTTACAAGACATAGCGCGTCTCTTCTTTTTCCTTGGTCTACTCCACCGCTGAGTACTGCGCACCAGTTTGGTATCGTAGTACGCATACTCGCCTATAGACAGCATTCTCAATGATGCTTTGCGCATTGTCACTGGATGCTTGCGTCCTATACCAACGGAAGACTTTCATGACCTCGCAGTCATCCAGCCAGCTGAGCTCCACCGATTAGGAGCGACACTCTCCTTGGCGAATCGCGCTATCCATGATCCCGACCATGAACTGCACGGACATTTGGTTGGGCAGCAGGATGCGCACCTGGGGAGACTTAGATCAAGACGCCCATTTGTATCTGCTGCGTGAAAACTATTAGATAGTTTGTCTAAACTGGACATCCGAGTTATGCAGTGGACGAAACACAACTGGAACACGGACTACTTGGAAAGTACTTCAAGGGTGCGTGCTTTCATTCCCAGGGTCAGTTTAAGGCCACTTGAAATGAGCTTGCCCAGAACATCTTGGGTAAGGCTTAATCGCCTGCGGATTGGTGTAGGACGTTTTCACTGGTCCATGTACAAATGGGGTCTCGATCCATCACCGAATTGCGAATGTGGCGCCACTGAGCAAACTGCAGATCACGTCATATGTTCTCGTCTCGTACATCATGTACCAAGAGGAACACGAGGTCTGCAGGTTTTGAATGAAGCAACTCGATATTGGCTTAATACCACCACTACCAGCATCCAATCTGGGCAGCACAGCAGCCTGGGGTGGTAAAAGAGTGGACCCTTGGACCTGGCTTCGATTTGTGCTGACCCGGATTGAGTTTGGGTGCCTGACCAAACGACGACGACGACGATGACGATTCGAATCCAAGTTTGACTACGAAGTGCTAGTTTAAGTTCATCACAATCGCCGTTGATGCAAAAAACATACTATTAAAACAAAAATATGGGTGAGACCGGGAAAGTTGTTATAGTTTTTACAACAGCTGTCGTACCTTTTTTTGAGTCTTCAAAAAGCCAAATTTTTAGTTAATGCTAGACAACTAGTTAAGTAATCTAATGCATTTATTTTTCCTATAAAGAAATTGAATTTATCTTTCTAGAGTGTAATCAATCATGTAAGTCAGTGTCAATTATAGCAACCCCCCGTAAAGTAGAAAAAGTTGTTATAGCTAACGAGTGTGGCTTTCACAGCTTATTGGACAGCATTTTACTTTGAAAATTGACTAAAAATCCGTGAGGAAATTTTAGAAATTACTTATAAAGTTTCAAATGTTTTCTTCGACACTAAATTGATTCATCAAAAGTATATTGAGAAGTGCAAACCTCTACCAGGTATGCAAAGGCAAGTTCAAAATAGTAGGCTATTTTACAGTCTAAGAAGGAATAAGTAAACTTTATTTTGTTTCCAGTCGCCTCAAGTATTAAACTTTTCTGATCCACAAAGCTCAAATTAGAATTAACAATTACATTTAGTGCCTTGAATTCAAAATTCAAGTTGTACAGTATTTAAATACAGTCATATCTCACCTTTACGAACTAATTCGTTCTTCAATGTACTGTAGCTCGTAAAACGAGAGTTCGTAAACTGAGGTTCTTTTATACACAGAAAGTAATGCATAAATTGGGGTTACGTTCTTATGAAAAAAAAATCATTATAAACTTAAAAAAGGAACAGTAAAATGCATGTATCACTTAATCCAAGCTTTTAATAAATGAAAAGAACACTTTTTTATTCTAAAGGAATGAAAACGAACACTTTTCAATGACATGATGAAGGGTAAAGTAACCAATAATAAAAATAAGTTAACAACTACTGTACATATGCACAAGAGCTTCTGTCTTGGAAGGAATGCAAGAACTTACTGCAGAGCTAGCCAATGAGCACTGAGCAGTATCCCTTTTAAGCGCCGAGTTACAATAAAATCGTTTGTAATCGTTACACTACGGTTTGGGTTGCTGCTATTTGCGCTCAAAAACGTTGCAGAACGTTTCAAGACAAAGTCAATGCGTTTCTGTTTTCAATTGCGTACGTATTCTGTTGTTAACATTCAAAAAGATTGAATAGAACCAACCACACTTTCTTCAGATAGAGCTTGCTGACAGTGAGACAAGACCGCAGAAAATATTGCACAACGATTGTAATTAATATAATACTTCAGTTGTTTGATAAATTACAAAATTTGTTGGTTCTTTGTTGAAGCTGTTACTTGTAAAAATCTATTTCGTAATTCCGAGGTTTCGTAAAGCGGGAGTTCGTAAGATGAGGTATGACTGTACCTGTTACTACATAGCATGCGATACTAATTTTTTATTCAAGGTTTTTAATGTCTTTTTCTTCTGAAGTGAAGTAAATTACAGAGTGATATTTATGTGAACGTGGCTACGAATGCTTAAGATCTTTAGGTTTTTGCAGTGTTGTTTTGAAATGTGGTAAGTTGTTTATATTAATAAACAAAATTTCTTTTTGAATTCATAAAACTGGCTTCCGAAATCGGCAGTTGTTTTGGTGAGTATTCATATGTAATATGACACAACTTTATTTTTTTGTCCAGACTTGAGTTTTTCCGAGTTTATTGCAAAAACATAAAATTTATTTGACAAACGACAAGGTTTTTGGTATCAGTAACTAGTAGTTACCGTCTAGCTTGTAGTCAGTATTCAAGTTCAATAACCAATAACGAACTTTCTAGCAAAATAAAGATAAAAATGGCTGTTGCATATCAGCAACCAACAATTTTGCAAAGCTCCACAATATACAACACATTTCCTACTTACCAGTAATATTTATTGCATAGCCTATTGATCACAACACTAAATTAAAATGCTTAATATAGTCTAAAGAAATCAGCACGTCAAGTAGAAGCTTTTAACGGTACAAGTTGCTGGCTCGAAAAACGGCAGCAGCTTATCGATAGACCTACATGTTCTGTCTGACAAATTTTGCATCAGCTATTTGTGTTTCTTTTGTTACGACGTTATTATTCGTCTTTTTGTGGGTACTTAGCAATATATTAAAATAACACTAAAAGTTAGAGCTACATATTGATTAATAAGTATGCAGAAATAAGTCTAAAATAGTTCCCAGGTTAAACAAATTAAAATTGTCTTGAAAATCACAGATTTAACAATATAACAAATCCTAAAAAATGCGCCGAGTTGTTACTAAATGTAACCTTTCAACCTACTTGAGTGCCCCGATATTTTAAAAAATTACATGCAAGATTGACCCTAATGGGTTCTATACTTTGCTTGGTAAAGACTACGATTGCCATGCAGCACAAACTAAAATAACTTTTGTTAGTCACAAAATTTTTGCTTGTTTGCATCTAATTTTTAAAAATTACTAAAAATATCCAAATAACTGCTCAAAATACTTTTTTTTCTAATAATTTTTAACTAAACAATAACTATTTGTAAAAAGTTTAATAAAAAGAAAGACTGTAAGCTAGGGATGTCAAACTGGCGGCCCGCGGGCCAAATGTGGCCCGCGACGTAATTTTTTCTGGCCCACGTAAGAATTTTGTGGTACAGTGCGAATACCTAGTCTCTACATTTGGTCTTCGAAAAAATGTTCTCCGAAAGAAAAAAATCTTTTGAGTTAAAATTACGTGAAAATAGCGACCGTCGCTGTGATGAGAAGATTTATTTTCAAAAAAAAGTTTAAGTAGCTATTGAGCAAAAAATGCGGGAAAATTCCTAATGAAAGCATTAGTCTCAAAAAAAGAAATATGCTCAAAAATGTTTCTCAAACTGTGCCGCGAGTTTTTTTAAAGTGCTTAATACCTACACAAATTTTCTGTCAAAATTGAGAAATGCTGCCATGAAGTAATGGTCGACAACTGCTATAAGTCGGGTGGGCGGGTGGTATTGCAAGTTACGGCGAGAGAAGTAATGACATTTTGGTAACCATCACACAATTTTCGGAGATCGTTGTCTGGTGAAGTTGTAATTTCCAAATAATGCCAGTCGCCATCTATAGGAATAGATTTGCGTGGCTGGTGTGCCGGGAAATTTGATCAACTGGTTTCCTGTGCCAGTAGACAAATAAGTTTGGGAATCATGGAAACACAGTCTTGCCTGCTCAAAATTTTTTTCAACAGAATCTGGCCCGTATAAAATCCAAATATGTAAATGTGGCCCGCAGCAATGAATGAAGCCAAGAAACTCTTGTTTTGATTTTACATGCTAGTTTTACTTTTCAAAGAAGTTATTATGATTTTAACAACTGATCTCGACAACATTTTTTCACGGTTTCTCCCCCAACTGAAAAAAACTTGAACTTGTCTGCAAAAAGCGATTGCCAAATGCCGAGGACAAACTGTTCTTGTAAACCAATTTAGCAGCTTAAATAAACTAAAATACAATACTGAATAAAACTTCCTTACCATTGTTACCCGATTTGTTTGTGCGATTTCGCTTGATGCAACAAATTACCAGAACTATGGCACAAATTAAAATCCCTCCTCCAACCGACACAATAATAACAACAGTTGAAGTAAATCCAATTGGTGTATTTGCTGTGGTAAAAGGTATTGAAAAGGGGCTTACAAAAAGTTGAAACGCATAATTGGTTGTGGCTTTAAATCCTGCGGTACGAAGCACCATTGTGTAATTTCCGCTTTGGTTAAATTGAGCCTAAAAATACAATTGTTAATTGCCGCCAAGTCTGATTAACGATTAAAACAATGGTGAAAAGAAAAAGCCTAAGGTGACCGCAGCTAATAAGGCCAACTGATTTTAAATTCGTATGTAGTTATCATTAATCAATATATTCGAATTCGATTTGGTTGTTTGATGGAGTTTGGTCATAGCTACGATCCAACTTAATTTGAGTGACTTTAGTAAAATCATTTTTTAATAATTTTGAAAAGTAAAAAAAAAATTGAGCCTTGTTACCTTCATGGGCAACAAACAAAACCCAAAGTGGTATTGCATTAAAAAAGCATTCAAGTTGTTAGATTTTTAAAGAATTACTAAAACTCATTACCGTATTCGATACTTAAATAACATTTTTGGGGAAAAGCCTTAATTTTCCGGCCAGTTTTGATGATGCAACAACAACTTGCACTAAAAAGTGAATTTCTCTGTTTTCCAGCATTTAGCTGAAATTCAGCTAATTTCAAAAAAACAGAACAACATGCAGTTTACTTATGCTGTTTTTTGTTGTTGACAAAATGACTCTCTTTCTGTCGCAAAAGGAAAACAACAGAATTGCTAAATCTTTGTCGATGCTTTTAAATCATTTTTTTAAGTACAAGAACATAATCCAGTGCTGATTCACAGCTCAATCAAGCAATAAATTTAAACGAGGGCCAGCTGTAATAATAATTTACACTTAACTGTTAACTTCTGGGCACCCTTCATAGACAGTACTACCTGTGTAAATTTTGAATTCATTGCTGATGCAAATTGGCTGCCACTTTTTCCTAGTCCTAGAAATCGTTTATGGGGTAAATATAGATTACCTTATTTTATGCCGTAAACTATTTTCAATCCAATGAAGGCGCGAAAATATTTACACACACTCACAACTAAAAGTTCCTATATAGTGCCCTTGGAAAAAACTCTAAAAAAATTTCCCAGTCTTTATGAGCTAAACAGAAGGAAGGGGCAAGCAGTTTTACCAGACAAGTGGGACCAGTTTGTTTTAAAATTAACAAACTGAGGATAAGTTTATAGGCTTTTATAAATGATCAACGCAGAGTTTAAAACGTGAGCGCTTCATTCAAACTCGTTCAATGTAAGGGCATTACTGAAAACCAGTGGCAAAAGATTTCATAAACAACCGCTGTTTAAATTTTTTTACACCAGATGATTCATTAAAATAACGTTACTGAGAATATTTGAAAGCGTTTTTGAGTAACATCACAATGTAGTCACAAAAAATCTTCACTATTGTTTTAAAAAACATGTTAATATGTTAAACACATCAAACCCATGCAGAAAATGCTTGAAAATTAAAATAAAACTTAATTTCATTTGTATCAATTAACTTAATAGTAGGTTTTGCTGCCATTTACCTACCAGTGAGAGATGATATTGAAAAGTTTGATAAAATCCGTCTTGAACAATGATGGTTTGATTAATATTAGATAACCAGATGGTGTCTAAAAACAAACAATGTTTGCAATACGTTATTGTATAACCAATCTTCCATCTTGACCTCAAGAAAACTTGACGTTTCTATGACAAAAGTGAAAGCAATCAAAATTTATTTTTTTGCTGAAAAA
Organism: Trididemnum clinides; assembly: GCA_963675345.1. Classification (NCBI taxonomy): domain Eukaryota; kingdom Metazoa; phylum Chordata; class Ascidiacea; order Aplousobranchia; family Didemnidae; genus Trididemnum; species Trididemnum clinides. Next base: position 32,248,464 of record OY776294.1, on the reverse strand, counting down.
ATGAGTTAAAATTTGAGCAATTTAATGTCAAAGCATTGTGTTTATTTCAAATATCAATTTCATCTTGATAATACCAATGATGTTCATTTATATATCCTCGCATTTTGTTTTATGGCTTTTGATGATAACGCACTACATCGGTAAATTTGGCCTTCAAACCTCCAGAAAAAGTATTACTTTCGTGTCCCTAAAAGCCATGATCCCAGAGATAGAAAACTAATGACAATTACTAACCATTCAAAATAAGGTCTTGAAACGTCGAGTATGGATTCGATGAAAAATTTACACTGCATGTAACAGAGTCGTCTACAATCACCTGACATAGCTGCTGATAAGTAGAAGCTGAAACAGGTGGAACTGAAACAAAGCAAAACTATGAGATTACATAAAATTAACATTGACAGTTCATTGTGATAAGCCAATTTAAGAAACGACAAATGCCTTTATGAACTTTGCGTTGTTTCGATCTAGAAAGAGTTATTTACTATGTTTTTCCTACTCGGTTACAGTACTTGGCTACAGGAAGAAAAGCACTCAACTGTAAGCACTTTCAATTCTATAGCGGTAAACAGTTAGGTATTCCACATCTTGCTAAAAAATATTCAAATGTATAGTAATGCAAGAGGCCAGCGATGCACAATGATTAAAACATTAACTACGAATGCTGTAATAAAAAAGACCTATGCAGTTATCTTTGTTTACCATTACGCGTTGCTTTGCTAGTCACATAAATAAAGACGTAACTTATCCACTTAATCGCGACGATGAGGTGATATAAAAGTTCACTGTATACTATAAATCAGCGTGGTCCAACTGCAGGCCCGCGGGCCAATTTTGGCCCGCGAAGCGCCAGGAACAGTTACGGCGATTAGAACGTTTAGATCTACAAGATATTTTTAAGGCTTCATTTAATAATTTAACTTCAAAGCTATTTTATAACTTCTGTGGTAATGTTTTATATTTATACAACGAATAGCAGCCGATTGTTTTTCACTTTGATAGCTGCTGCTTATTTTTTCATAATATCTATTATCGAAAAACAATGACACAAATTATCGAATAATGGTCTTTTTATTGTATAACAAACAGCTATTTACTTCTATTTTTATGGGCTTGTTTAGCAGCCATTGAGCAATGGAGTAAGAGGCCAGTTTTGGAAGTTCAGACTAAATATTCCACTTTAATCAATACGCAGCTTTATAAAACTGAGAGATGAGTAGTTGCAAAAAAAGAAAAACAGAAGAAAGGACATTTTTTAAGAAGTGGGAGGAAACTTATCTATTTATTGAAAACAGTGGAAAACCACTGTGTTTAATATGCCAAAAGACAGTTTCAGCTACAAAGGAATACAATCTAAAGCGACGTTATGACACTCTCCACAAACATAACTTTGAAAAATATAAAGGAAAGGAAAGAAAGAATATTTTGCAGAGTCTCAAAGACAAACAAGAGAAGCAAGTCAGTAAGATGTTAAATTTTATAAGCTGTTAAAAGACTAGCTTGGCAGCATCATATGAAGTTGCACTCCTTTATGCCAAAAAAAAGAAGTCATTTCGAGAGGGTGAATTAGTAAAAGCATGTGCAATTAAAATGGCGGAGGCGTTTGGTGAAGAAAAAATAGCAGAAAAATTTAAAACGGTGTCTTTATCCCATCAGACAATGGCAAGAAGAGTAGCGGATTTAAGTCAACACGTAACTTCTAAACTGAAATCTGCGATGAAAAATTGTACCTATTTCGCAGTGGCTTTGGATGAGAGCGATGATGTGACTGATGTTAGTCAACTGATGATATTTGCTCGACTGGTGGATAAAAGTTTTGAAGTGCAGGAAGAATTGTTAACACTTCATCAATTAAAAGGTGGAACAAAAGGCTCTGATATATATGAAGCGATAAACACTGCTGTTTCCGAGTTCGGAGGATTCAAAAAATGTTCTTGCATAGTTACAGATGGCGCAAAGGCCATGAGGGGAAGCAAAACTGGTCTAGTTGGATTGCTAAAAAAAAATGGAATTAACTGCGTTACTTTGCATTGCGTAATTCACCAGGAAGCGCTTTGCGGAAAAGTACTGAAAATGATGAATGCAATGCAAAGTGTTGTCAAGATGTTCAATCTAATAAGAGGCGGAAATAAATCTCAAAGACACCAAAGGTTTGCTTCATTTTTGGATGAGCTGAATGCTGAATTTAGTGACCTGCCCCTATATACGAGTATCAGATGGCTGAGCGCAGGCAAGGTATCGACACACTTTTTTGGATTGCGCAAAGAAATTCTTTCATTTTTTGAAGAAGAACTAATGGAGAGCACAAACACTTTTCCAGCGCAGTCGCGAAGCATTGAATTTCTTTGCGACTTAGGTTTCTTAACAGATATGACAAATCATCTGAACGTGTTAAATTTGAATTTGCAAGGAAAGGGACAAAGCATTTTTCATTTAGTGGGACATGTTGAGGGTTTTCGCTCAAAGTTGGTTTTGTTCACAAACTGCTTGCAAAACAATAATCTTGCTCATTTTCCGTCCTGCTCAGTGATTAAGGAAGAATACTCCAATGCTGATTTCACACAGTTTGTAAGTACTATTACTTCACTGCCCGAGGAATTTCAAAATCGATTTCAGGATTTCGAGAAACTTAAAAGTCCTCTTGCACTATACAACAACCCCATGCAAGTGAGTGTTGCTATGCAGCCATCTGAATTTCAACTCAAATTATGTGAGCTTCAAAGTGATCAGTTTTTGTTGTCAAAAAGTTGGGAAAAACCAGAAAACTTTTGGAAGTTTGTTTCACAGGAAATGTTTCCGATTTTAAAGAATACTGCTTTAAAGTTGTTTTCTATGTTTGGAAGTACATACATTTGCAAATGTGCATTTTCAGCAATGAACAATATCAAAACGAAAAATCAAAACCAACTGGGGAACAGTACTTTGGGTTTACAAGATTGTCTTCGCATGGCCACAACTAACATTTCGGTGGATACAAACGCAATTATGAGAGATGCATCTCGACCACAAACGTCCCATTAATCGGCAATAAACTATGAACATTGAAATTTATCTTGTGCGCTTCTATGCTTATTTTCTGCAATAAAATTATCCTTTTTTACCAAAGTACAACTTAATGTTAAAATTAAGTTTTCGTTATAACTAATAGTTTTGCTGATCTTCTGGAACTGGCCCGCGAAATAAATTAAGAGCTTTTTTTGGCCCGCGATAAAATTAAGTTGCACCACGCTGCTATAAATCATAACACATTTAGCACTCACAAAGAACATTTAAACGAAGAGTTCTCGATTTTCCTTCTTCTGCAAATACTCTCGTGTAATCAGTCACAGCTTGACAAAAAATATATTTGCCTTGATGACTTTTATTGATATTTGAAACGACATAAAGGTTTCCCTGGCAAATGCATAGCATAGTTAATATCAAATTTATCGAAACCGTAGAATAGGCAAACTAGATGTAGATTTATTGTATGATACCTAACACGCAGTTGTGACAACCAGTCTATCCGGTGATTTAACAAGAATGTAATAACACTCCCGCACGGTGAGTGTATGATTGATGCACTCGCATCCTTGTCAACTGCCCACACCATGACAGTGATTTCATCCCTTTTTCCCCAAAAATCTACTTTCCTGCTAAATACTGCCCAATTTGCAAGGTCTCGCAGCTGGTTTATGCTGCACCTGCATCTCTTCCATCTTCATATCTTTTCCCAAGACTTTTGTTGCGTGTTAACTGCCTCTGTTTTCTTCTAAATCATTTTTTCTCACACCCTTGGTAAATTTGGAAGAAACTTCTCAGCACTCCTCTTTTACTATTTTTAGACTGCAATGGATCTGGGCCGCTTATTCCCCTCAGACATTAACACGGACGATAAGCCAGTCAAAATGAATGTGGTAATTTATCCACCTAAAGTATTTTTTTGCAACTCCTCTGCTAATTCTCTTCTTTCACGGCGCATTTGCTTATCACTTCTCTCGAACCGAGAGAGTTTTGTCAAATTAAAGTTATTCCATACAAGAATTTCCACAGTATCCACTAATTAACTTGTGCCTCTTCGTAACGTCTCGTCTTCGCTGCAAAGGAAACAGTTTTTTGCATGCTTGCTTATCTCTACAGGCAAAGTTGAGAACTTTTTGAGTAAGCTGGCAGTCACTTAGGTTTGGATATTTATCATTTCATCCTGTCCAGCTGCAGATATTTTGGACATCCTTCTTGCTACCAAATTTGTTTGTTTGTACCCGATTATTGCGGTCTAGAACTTAAGACAATTTATTTTGTGTAGTTGTTTATCAAAAACCAAAAAATGTTCCTTTTTATCGTTTCTAGACTGAACGAAGGTAGTGTTTACTTATTGTTTTATGTGTAGTTGTGCGCGAGTATTGTACACATTTTACAGTGCCAGGTTTTTAGTTGACCATGGTATTTTATTGTTTAATTGTGCAAGGAATAAATGCATCACAAAAGGTTGAGCTTGATTTGGTTTGATTTTTAATTATTTACACCCTGTTAGAATTAGCCAAGCAGAGAAAATCAACACGAACTGCTTTTTCGAAAAAGGCAAACAGCGTAAATCACCGTTAAATGCACAACAAACTTAGCTATGGATTATGCTGCGTTTCTAGAACCTGTTCCGGAACGCTATATATAAGACCTTCTAGATATAAGAAAGGTCTCACATTATGGTTGAAAAACAATTATGGAGGTAAAAGTCTGTTTATCTTTTATATTGATTTACTCGCTCAAACGGTTACGTCAGGTACGTGTAATGTCAATCTATACTGAGATTACTTTTGTTGAGGCTCATTAAAATTGTTACAAGTCTGCAGTACTTTGACAAATTTAAATCATAAACAACCAAAACAGATAATCAGCAAGAAACGTTTTCTCCATTGATGACTCTTCCGTTGTGTTAAAAATATCATTGACCTAGCTTCAAATTACTCATTAGGCCTAATAAATTGTACTAACTTTTTTCATAGTTGTTTGAACTCCACTAAAGGTGAAGACAGATCGCCCTCCGGATGGAGTAACATCTGCGTAATCACAATTAAAACTTACTCCACTTCCTTCGGTTACGTTCACAATTCCCCCTTCCGTGCTTGCATTAGTTGTTATTGTCACTGTAGGAGCTGAAATATTTTGTAAGTTTGCATCAAAACTTTAAAATGCAATGCAGACTAGATACCTCCAAATAACAGCAATGTAGCATTTTACCGTTGATGAGACAAACGGAGAGGCTAAGAAATGCGTTTGATTAACGAGGTATAAACAAAACGTAAATTATGGTGATTTGAAAACCTGCTGCGGATTTAGATTAATACACATTTATGCATTTTAGGATACACCTAAAATAAATACGCCGCATTGTGTCAATCAGCAGTGAATATTCTGTAGATTAAGAGCCTCTATATTGTATTCCTAATACTACTCTTTTCTACCGCAACCACCCGCAACAAAGTGGTGAAAATTGCTTTAATCTGCCTCTATTACTTACAATTTTAAAATCCGTTTGGAGTTCAGAGGGTAACATGTTTAGTAAATAGACAAAAAAAGAACAGCATATCAAACTGAAAAAAGTTTTCTAGATATGGATGAGGGGATTTCCTTTTTCATCTGACCAGTTTAATTCCAGGAAGAATCAAATTGTTCAAAAAGTACGATTCTTGAAAACTTTTACAAAAATATTTTCTAAATTTTGTTTTGATAAGCAGATTTATGATAATTTTTTCGAAATCGTCTTTAATGATTATCCAAAATGATCCTGTCAAGTTACTACACCAATATTTTTTATGATTATTATTTATTAAACACAAAATGTACTTTACGCGTCAATACCTTTCCAGCATTGCAAATCTTCTGAATTCTCCCATTTTGCATCTTCATTGCAAGTTGTTGAGAGGTTATATATATAAACTCCATTTTTATCAAATAATTTACTATTTTCAGGACAAGAAAAGTTTGCTCGTGAACCATAACGATAACTTGGTGAGTCCACTCTTATTTTATTGATACCCAATGAAAAAGGACAATCTAAGAGCATTGTTAGTGTAATTAACTCTCTAGCAAGTTTTATAACTTTCTGCCATGAGATAATTTTTGAAAGATTTAATGAATACTTGCGCTCAGACCTGCATCGGAGAACCAATGCTATTAACACAGTTCATTTCTACTGTAAACACCACAAGCATGAAAAAAGAATTACAAAAAAACATCTTTCCTAGCACGCGATTTCATGGAAACCGCCAGAGAATTAAATCACAGCTTTGCAATTGGGACGTTTTTTCTGTAATACGTGCAACTGCGCTACACATTGAAATTTTTCATAACTAAAATAAAGATGTTTTTAAAGATAGATAACAAAAAAATTGGCAAAAAGTTTTAGCAGTTTAACTGCAGTTACAATGTAATGCAAGTAGGGGCCTAGTGAAATTTCACGAAGAGAATATTTTTCGGAGGCTTGTTCCACTATAATTTAAAAAAAGAATTATTTTTGAAGATCAACCTAAAAATAGAAGTTCTTTCACCACAAGAATCTTTTGTTTTCCTTTTTTTGAAAATCGTCCTGAACAAAGAGCCATTTTGGGGGTTTTCGCGACAGAATTAAGATCAATTCGTAGTGATGAGTCATTTTGCACTTTTCATAATGTGACAACTTTTTTGAGATAAAATTTAGATATAGTGAATAAGCATTCATCCCATCCTTCCTCCAATGCCTCTTTTGTGTTTATGCCTCTAAATATTAATACATTTTTGAAAGTGTGGCTCCTAAAACAGCAAACAGGTGGCCTACCCGTACTTCACCGGGTTACAATTGTGAAATTGCTCCCCCAGCATGTTGCAAAAGGCGACTCTTGTGTACCCACCAATGGCAGACCGCCTTGTTGTTGGTGGGGCTATCAGTCACTCATGACTGGTTCGAAATGGGCTGCCATTTTTCCCCTAGCCTAATATCAATTAGGTTGACGGCATGAACCTGAATTGTCGTTCGTGCCGTACCTCCATTCCGAAGAAGAGGAGGGGTAATAACAACAACAAGAACAGGAAATTAAACGCAAATTGTTTAACTACAAAAGAGCAGCTCTTACGGCAAAGCCACCGCGCATGAACTTCAGCGTGGTTGCGATTTTGTATTCTTGGGAAAGACACTTCTCAGCAATTTTCCTGCGAGGTTGCACTGCTAAGGCAAAAATCCACTGTACCGCCAGCAAAGTTGCTCAAACCCGTCTAAAAATCTACTTGAGTATGAGTATTTTCACTTACTCAAAAAAATACTGTTACTTACTTAATAAATTTTGAGTAACAGTTCAAGGTCAGAATAGATATATTTTAGGTTAGAGAGTAACTATAAGCGGAGTGGCATAAAACGCATGAAGCAATTCATGTGATTGTCGGTTCAATACCTGAGTCCACCTGAAGAGTTCTAATAGGAACAAAATCGGTCGTGGAAGTGGTAATTTATTCAACTGATTCCAGTTAGCCTATATGCCTTAATATCAATTATTTAAATTAATATAAATAACTGTTGTTTCCCGACCTTAAACTCAGACACTATCCCTGGATGTTGACTCTAGCGTGAGGCATCATTATATTTAGTAAAAAGTAATCGATAAATCAACTATTTAATTAGCAAAATAGAACATTTCGCATATTGTCTTGTATCTCTCAAAACCAATGATCGGATATAAATGATGCAACATACTGCAGATACATTGGCCCAGTTATTCTAGTAATTACTACGTTTGCTTGCAGATTATTACATTTTTTTTATTGTAGTTCGTTCTCGATAGAACGTTTCTTAATGGTTAGAAAGTTGTCACAACCTGTGACACATTGCTAAAACCAATGTTCTTCAGCATCTTAAAAAAGAAAAACTTAGGTCTTCATGATGTTCAAAATTTCTCCCACAAAAAGCACTACTAAATGACTTGGTCAACTAAAAATTTCTCAGGGACGTGTAAGCAAAAAGTAGTCCATCTTGAATTACATTTTTGATGATGATGATGATGATCATTTTTTATTACTCATTATAAACGAAGAAAACATTTGGTTAGAACCAGCGGTGATAATATTTGCCAAGGTTAAGGTTGCATGACAATCTTTTGGCATTTAAGATTTCAGGAAAAAACAGTTTTATAAAGCTATTGGTAGGAATGGCTTCTTTGCCTTTGCCTCGCTTTAAAGATTTGAAAAAATGCATTATTTATGTAAGAAACGGTTTTGTTTAGTCGTCGAGGAAGATTAAAGTGCGCAACAAACCCGAGCCGAAATTAATATATTTTACTTTGATATTGTATTTTTAAAGTCGTTGCTTAGAATTCAACAGTACTCGCTCCATGTAATTTGAAATTAACCTTCTTATTATTTTGTAACAGTGATGTTACGTCTTAAAGTTATTTTGAAAAAAAATTTCAATAAGTTTTGCGCTTATATGGCTCAAATAATTCTCAACAATATTTGGTTGGCATTGTGGTACAGCCAATAATCTGCTTACTTTCAACAAATACTTCTGTAGATAGATTGAAAGATGTGACATTAAAATCTTCGCAGAACAATGTAAAAGAATTGCTTCCCGACGGAACCGGAGTCAGAAGTTTGAAACCAGTATCAAGTATTTCGTTCTTCACGGCGCATTTAACAGAATAATTAAGAGAGTTTATCAAAAGACAACCTTTATATTTTGAATAAAACACTTTTTCAAAAGAACCATATTTCCATGAGCACATCATGTACGATGTGATATTGATACAGGCCTGCACTGTGAAATTTACATATCCATTTGCCAAAGTATTGCTAGGTAAATATGGTTGTGTTGAAAGGAAGCCAGATGGAGTGCATGCTGCATGAACATCTAAAACAAGAATTAAATTTAACTAAAAATTACGAGAAATTTAAAAATATTTATACATTTTTCAAACTTCAAAACACTGTTACTAGTACTTTGGAGCAGGTATTGTAACAATCAAACCATAAGTAATAACAATGTGAGAATCTAGCGGAATTGTTTTGATGATGCTTGAATACTGTTTACAAATTTAGTGGTATAGGAGGTTTCTGATTCAAACACGCTTGATTTATTGCATATTATTTCGCCATTTTCTCGTTTTATTGTCGGCTGTTATTTCATTCATTTTTCTTCAAGCGATTTTGGATATGCAAATAAATCAGAGCAGTTTCGTTAATCTAAACGAAATGAGACATATCGCATTCATTTTAAGCAATGACGCTTCCAGAGGAGAAAAGCAACAAGGAGAAAACTTGCGCCTTTGACACATTAATTTAAAATAACTCTTGTAATCTGTGCAATTCCATTGAGTTAAAACCAATATTTGGGAGTTAGATAGATTTGTAGTTTCCGCAATAAAGAACTGAACTTTCATTCAGCAGTAAATTTGTGGTACATAGACTACATCAAGTTAATAGTTGCATTTTGGAAAAGCAGACACCTTTTTCCATTCACTTCTTCACAATTATTGTCTTACAACAGTATTTTTAAAACAAATTTAATTTGCTTGTGTTACAGTTCATTTTACTACGCCATAAAATTTTAAAACTTATTCCTATTTTTCTTATCTAAAAATAAAAATAATTGTTTACAGATTCTAACACCTGCCTGCGAAGAGTAGCGGCTATAGCACCCTCTTCGAATGTGGCAGATTGGTGTTTAAAGACTCTTAAAAAATGACCAGGGAAATGGCATTGAGACATAAACGTAGCCAGAGAAAAAGTGAGAAAGCTCATCGTTCACTTACAAAACGTCTTTGATCTAATCCCATATAAAGCTATTTTTGAAAAGCAGTTTGTGTTATTACTTTTCTCTGCTTTTACTTAAACAGTTGATTTCATTGTTTTTACCTGAAATTATTCGTATAAAATTACAAAAACTTGTGGTCAAAGCAATCTCTTGCACGTTGCAACTTAGAATAAATTAGGTAATAGGTCATCATAAAGCTAAATTAAACCACAAATCTAATTTTGGCTCTACTTTTGGTTTCACAATTACAAAAGAAAAAAAATTTGACGGGGACGGGGACCAAGGGTTTATTCTTTCACCACCCCAGCCTGCTGTGTTGCTTAGATCAAATGCTGGCAGTGAACGGGGCTGAGCCAGCACCTTGTTTCGTCATCCAAAACTGTCAGACCCATTATTCCTCGAGGTGCCCGATGTATAGAACATGCTAAAATAATGTGGTTTGCAGTTTGTTCACTAGCGCCACACTCGCATTTCGCTGAAGAAGCGAGACCCCATTTCTGCATGGACGAACCAAAACGCCCAACGCCAACACGCAGGCGATTGAATTTGGCCCAAGCTGTTCTGGTCAAACTCATTCCAATTGATCTTGTGCTGACCCTTGGAATGTAGACACCGAGCGCTGACATACTCTTGGAGTACTCTATGTTCCATGTCAAGTTTGTCCATTGGGCAGCGCGGATGCCCAACTCACATAAATTGTGCAATAGTTTCTGCGCAACAGAAACAAACGGGTGTCTACATTTCAGTCTCTCCTTGCTAGCAGCCTGAGATTCAGTCAGCTGGCCATGCGGATTGTGGCTAGCGTCTAAAGAACTGCGATTAGCCAAGGAGAGTGTGGCTTCTTGGGGGCGAAGCTCAGCTGGCTGGATGCTTGAGAGAACTGGAAGGTTGTCTGTTGGAGTGAGACGTAGGCACCCAGAGACAATGCTCAAAGCGTCATTAAGAACGCTGTCAATGAGGCGAGTACGCGCGGTGCGATACCAAGCTGGTGCCCAGTACTCAGCAGTCGAGTAGATCAGGGACAAGACAGCTGTGCGTAATGTCTTGGCACCAGCGCCCTATCCTGAACTCGCAAGTCGCCTCAGCAGCGAAACGCGCGAGGATGGTTTTTTCGCAATGCTTGTACGGTGTTTTTTTTAAAACTTTTTCAAACCTTAAAGCAATTTCATTCAAATCAAAAGAAAAAATTTTGCTTAAAAACTAAAAAGGTGAGGTTTATAGTTTTTTGAATCGGATAAAACGTTTGCCAAATGCTCCCTGGTTCCCTTAAACATATTCCTTTAATGACTTTTTGTTTGGCTTTCAAGAACGTGCCAAGTTTACGTGAACCCAATGGCGCTACCAAGAGAACGTTTGAAAAGAGTCAACCCTTTTTTTAGGCTTATTGTTTTTCAATTTTGATTGTAGAACATTTTGGAGAATTTGTTGGTTTTTTTACATACTCTCAATATTTCTTGATAAACTCATTTTCTTGTAGGTTGACAACTTTTTTGCCGTAATACTTAATAACACTTTTACACTTTGATCAAATTCAAAAACATTTTAGGATCATGCTTTTATTTCCTCTTCCAAGTTAGGCCTTTGTCGCTGGCTTTCAAGTTCCAAAAAAAGACTGCCAATGTTTGATGTTTGAAAGCAAAAAATCTCAACAAGGCTCTGGTGAAGGCTCTGGTGAACTAGCCAACCAATGCAGCAAAATGTATATGGGATTTACCGGAAATATTCCAATTATTTTATTTCTATTATCACAATAAACAAAACAAATTCCCTTCTCTCTTCCTTCTTTACACACACACTTCCACTCTCTTTCTCTTCTTCTCTGTATCTCTGTCTAAATCTAACAAGGTGACAAGCAACGTCACGTGTTAATTCTTCCAGCAGTACATTTGAAAATTACATTGAACTAATGCTGGTAAGCATACAAAATCAAAAAGTGTCTCACGAGACATGACATGACATGACATGTCAAAAGCAATGAAATTGCAAAAACAAGAACGTATTTTTGCGTCCGCCTACATTTTTTCTGGCAGCGTCACATATTTGCAATCTCTTTTTGCGTGTGAGCTAATGCGGCTAGACGTGCGGTCTTTAGTCATACTAGGCCATTGCGGGGAATAGATTGCCTGGCCCCGTTACCTGTCTGCCACACAAAGATGAAAGCATCCCAACAAAGCAAGCTTGCCGACTTGTTCTCCACATTATCCCTTTTGTGCTGAGCGCCAAGCCGGAAAGCCGTGAATACTATTTGCTAAAAGTCATTTGGTATAACTCGACAAGTGAACCCTTGGTCTACCGACCGCAAAGCAAACGCTCTAACCACACTCCATCGCGTCGATTTTACAATAACCCACGCGATGGCGTAGTGTATAGAACGTCCACTTCGCAGTGGGTAGACGCCTTGTTTATTTCTCTAGTCGAGCCATACTAAAAGATTTAAAAAAATGGTATTCACAGCTTTCCTGCTGGGCTCGCAGCACAAAAGAAATAATATAGAACAAGTCGTCAAGTTTGCTTGTTGTCTCCTTGAGGAAGGCGCTTTATGGGATGCGACCCTCTTTTTGTGGCAGTCAGTTGGCGAGGCCAAGCAGTCCGTCGAGGTGGCCTAGTCCAACTGAAATTTTGAAAAAAGGGCTAATGAGAAGCTCATATGTATGAATGAATGGATAAATGATTCACAGCAATTGCTTTTACCAGCTAAATTTTTGGAGAAACCCTCAGTAACTCAGCGGCGCTTCTAAAAATAGTAGGGGAAAGGAAAAGTTATGTCAATGTTTTTATGATGTCATTTATTGCAGTGTCATTCTAATAAGAAATTTTTAATTCTAGGTAACATTGCTGCTAAGCTTATTTCAAAGAGCCTTTAGAACAAAGGTTCTTAAATCAGATCACAAATCACTTACTAAATTGAAAAATTAGTAAAGCAATAACTAAGGACAAAAATAAAACTGAAACAAAAGCCTTTAGCTTTTAAATCTATAAATTTTGTTATATTTTTGTTCTTAGTTATTGTTTTTCTAATTTAATCTATATATATAAAAGTCAATGTCTGTGTGTGTGTGTGTGTGTGTGTGTGTGTGTGTGTTCCCTATAGGAAGAAAGGTTAAAAAGTTTACATAAAAACTAAAAGCGTATTCTAATGTAAAATTCTCCGAGGAAGACAACGGAAGTAGTTCCGAACCTCTAAGTGCCCCCTAAGGGAGCTATGGGGGGCAGAACCCCCTTTTGAAAATTCAAATATATTCAATTTAGATGAAATTTAAACCATATGTATAAGACACTAAATTAGAAAGCTTTCCAAAATTTCAGCCTTTTTCGACTATATTAGGGGGCAAAAAGGGGGCAGAAAGCCCCCTTGAAAATTCAAATACCTATAGAGAGAAAAGTTAAAGAAGCTTCAAAAAATAAGTAAAAGTGTATTGTCATGTAAAATTTTCCAAGGAATACTGTGGAAGTGGTCTCGAACCTTTAAGTGCTCCCCTAAGGGAGCTATGGGGGGCAGAACCCCCTTTTGAAAATTCAAATATATTCAATTTAGATGAAATTTAAACCATATGTATAAGACACTAAATTAAAAAGTTTCCCAAAATTTCAGTCTCCTACGACTATATTAGGGGGCAAAAAGGGGGGAGAAAGCCCCCTTGAAAATTCAAATACCTATTGTTATGAGTAGTAATGATAAAGGAATTAAAAATGAAGTGTATGTCGCAGTTTAATGGTTTTTGATGTCATGCAAGTAATCTTAAAGTATTACAGAGAGAGAAGAGATATTCGAGATGAGCATTAATAATTATAGATATAAGAATATAATAGAAATAGGTTTAGAATTGTAGAGATTATATGTTAAAGTGAAAGCAAGTGTTGAGAAAAACTCAGAAGAAGAGAAAAGATAAAATCAAAGTATAAGGTACTAAGCATTTTAAAGTCGGAAAGGGTTCGTTGTTCAAGGCCTATACACACCAAAACAAGTAAGTTATGTGACCACCTCTCTATGTCGAATGTAAACATTCTAAAACAGTTTCTAGGGGTTAAAAAGCAAGTGTTGTCAGAATAGTAATCACCAGGATAACTTACATGATCTGACGAAATGCATATACTGACGTTGCTTTTTTATCCTATACCCGGGCAACGCCGGGTGCCTCTGCTAGTAAGATCTAAAATTGACCTCAAATTATGTGGTAGTTATTGTTTTATTCTTTAGCTAATGAATTTTCTCCTCATAAATGTTTAACTTGCTCTTGGTTTGTTAATTTTTGAAAAAAATCACTTACACTATTTTGGTTTTCAATGCAAATAGCAATTAGCGAAACGTCTTAAATTATGAACAGCAATATACTGGCTCTCCTTTTTTTGCTGAGAGAGGCAGTTTGTAATCAAAATCAGCAACACATCACACTGCAAAAGCTATCAGCAAGTAAAAATGTGGTGTCCAACCAAGCATTTTTGAAAAGGATAATGCATTCTGTAGGTGCAACACTGCTAGCAGTAGCGTACCAAAAATTTTAAAGGATTGTGAGGGGCATAAAATATTAATCCATTGAGGAACTATTAATTATTTAATTTCACTCAGGATTTTGCCAAAATTGAGCGACTTCTGCATAGGTTTGGGCGAAGATTTTTAACGGTCACTTGCAAACGCAAAATTAGCCGAAAATTTTTGTTTTATTCTCAAGGTCTCAGATGTGCATGGTAAAATTCCCGCAAAACACACCCGTTATAGGGAGGATCGGGTGCAATAAAAATAATTACAAAGAACAGAAAACGTAAATGGTAGCATATTTAACTTTGTTTTGATTTAAACAATTTACATGAAAATTCTTACAATTTTTTTTATATCAATGTACCAATAGGTCTATTAGTTAAGTTTAAAATAGCTAATTTTATGTGATTACTGTAATATGAATACCACTTCTTTTTACGGAAAAAAATTGCTCTCATGAAATTTTTTGTAGCGGCATATATTGTGCAAAAAGCAAATAAAGAGCTAAAAATGCTTCTGTTTTCCTCAGATTCGGCTAGTCGAGGCAAAGAAAGTCACGAAGAAGGAAATGATAACGTGCTGGATCAAATCAAGTTGCCTCAAGAAGTAGCAGGTAAAATTAAATTTCATCAGTATTGCGAAGACGATATTGAACCAAACAGAGAAAAGGTTAGCAGTACATGGCGCAAGAGTGAAAGCCATTCTCTTTGTGATGTCAAGAACTGTGGCGGAAAATCAAGTGATACATGCATATGCTGGTCGTGAGATCTATGAAATATTATCACGTGTTATTTCAGATAAAATGATCATAATTCTAGTAGAACAGACGAACTTGTATGCAGCAAGATGCAAGCGTAATGCAAATTTCAAACTAGACTTGAACGAAATGAAAAAGTTTTCTGGGATTACTTCAGATCAGTGGTTGTCATATGTTGCCCATTGCAAAAAAATACCGCTCACTATGGAAGATCTACAAGAATCAATATATCCAGTTACCATGAGCAGAGGCAAGTTTTGCTTTATTAAGCGATAGTTTTACCTAGCAGACATTCAATTTGTCTCTGTCAAAAATGGCTAAGATAACCTTAAGGTAAAATATAAACAGCTTTGCGGTTTCCATCATCAATTAGGTGTAGATGAATCAATTACAACATATCACGGGTTGTACAGCGCAAAACAGTCTATTAGAAAAAAGCAAGCAAAATTTGGATGCAAAACATGAATTTTGTGCTGCTTCGATTGCTTTCCAACAATTTTAAAACCAGAAAAGCACTCCCACAAAACCTGCCCTCTAGGTCCACGTGTCGTTCAAAGCATGTTAGCTTCTGTTGGCAATCCCAAACAACAAATTGTTTACTTTGACAACTTTTTACCAGTTATCAATTGCTATCAATTTGGCCAATCAAAGGATCAGAGCTTGTGGAATCACCCGTGACAATCGTATTGTTCGCTGTCCGCTGATGACCCATAAAGAGTGTAAAAAAACAGCTAAGGGGCTCCTTTGACTATTGTTTTGACGGAAAATAAAACGGGAAAAATAACTGATGTAAAATAGAACGGTAATTGTTCTGTTGTCATTGCTATCGATTACTATGCCGCGACTCCTTTACACAAAGCAGAAGATAAGTGAAAAACGAGAAAAAAAAGCGATTTATCACTAACACGCAGTAAAAATGTACAACCAAGAAATGTGGGGTGTTGGGTTTTAATAATAATAATATTAATAATAGAACTTTTGGTTCTATCTCAATCTTAAATTTCTTTTAAAATTGAGGCGACGTATGATAATCGCTCGGATAATTAGGTCTGACTGCAACTCAATACAACTTGGAAAAGATTGGCTTCCACTAAAAACACCTCAAACCACGTTAAGAACAGAATAATATATTCGCAGAAATAGCACTTCACGACTTCAAGCTTCTTCGCTCAACGATCTCAGAACTAATCACTTTACTAAGCAATCAGGAAACCGCCAAAATTAATTTCACAATAACGGCTTTATACTCGCCACGTCCACAGAATCCACAAAAAATTATCACAAAAAACAATATTCCTTCTTTACTCTGTCAATCAATCTCTCTCTCTCCCCGCTACAACGCTTCTCTATTCTCTCTATTACTAAAAAAAATCCCGTCACGTTATACATAAATCGAAAAAAACAATCCAGAAGTCGCTAGAACAAAATCACGTGAAAAAAAGAAAAAAAGCATTACTTGTTATGTAATCGGTTATGTAATCAGCTAACGAAATTCTTCGAAGAGGCTACAATCACTAGATCAATCTGGAATCTTATTATGTCATAAAAGATTGTGAGGCAATAAAGGCGTACTTACAGCAAATGCAATTGCGAGGAAAAAAGGTCTTTTTTTCAATCAGTAGCCGAGCGAACAAACAATACAGCACCATACACATAAATAAAAACTACTCTTGCAAGGCAAATTTCCTTATTCGTGACATGGGGTCTGCACGTTTGCAACGACTTTTTACAGGCCAAGACTCCATCCAACCCAAAAATACTGGTGGAATATTTTTATTTATACAGTCAACCTGTCAGTAATTGTCGTAATTTTGTTTTTTTTGTGCGTTGATTTAAGCTTACTTAAAGTCAGTAATTTACAATTTCGTAGCAAATTCATATGTTCATATTTCATATTTATCCTCCATTCACGAGAAAGCGAATTGTATCGCTATATTGTGACAGGTCGTCCGCACTCGCTTGGGTGTTGCTATTTCCGAGGAGTCCGGGCCACCTGTCTTCCACATAAAGGCGGGGGCGTCCCGTTAAGTGCCTTGCCCAAGGACACAACAAGGACACAACTTGCCGGCTTGTTTTCCACAGCTTCCCATAAATGCCGAGCGCCAAGCAGGGAAGCTGTGGATATCATTTTTTTTAAAGTCTTTTGGTATGACTCGACAAGGGGAATGAACCCCTAGTCTACCAACTGCGAAGCGGACGCTCTAACCACTACACCATCGCACCAGTTTTAAAAATTGCAAGATATCTAATCAACAGATGTGTCAAGACTGCGCTTGCGCGTAGCATTTGCACTCTCGAGCTTATCCGTTAGATATGGTGGAGTTTATTACTTTATGGAGCGCAGTATCAAGCAAGAACAATGCGTTGTAAGTCAAAAAAAGACCTGTTTGCATTGCACGAAATGAGGTTTCACTAGCAATTTATCCAGGTCTATTCTGCAGTTACCAAATAAACTCTGGTAGTTGTTAACTGGATAGACTTTTTTACAAGCATAAACAACAATAAATCACGCTAACGTACACTTTTTATACTCAGTTTTATTACCACGTTATTTTGTTTTATGTCAAAAATAAATTTTTTGCAAAAATTACTATATGTGTATATTTTGCACCCTAATTATGCCAACTCTCCCAAAATGGAGCTATTATAGAGCAGTAATAAGAAAATATTTTTGTTGAAAAAAGCGGTCAATTTCAGTAAAGTAGTATGAATTGAACTACATAAAAAGAAATGACGAAAAATATTGTTATCTATCAAGTAACCGCCTGCAGAGGGTTGATATGATTATCGAGGCCAGAGCTAAAAACTTGAGGAGACCCTCAGATCTTTTCTTACTCCACCTTGGCTAAGTCTATGCAGGAAATATGGCATATAATTCGTAGCAAGCCACGAAAGGTTGTAAATGCAATTAATGCCAATAAGAGCGCGACGTTATGAACAGGCCTATCATTTAATATTAAATTGTTGCATTTGTGAAAACGATCAGCAGTTTGGCACACCTTCCCTTTCTTGGTTTTCCCACTACTTGGACATTTATTGTGCCGTCATACTCATTTAAAAGAACAGCAGAATAATTTGGATGAGAGAAATAAAGGTTGGACTAATTTTTTTGAAACGTTTTTGTCTATATATCAAAACAATTGACTTTTTCTTGCTATTTTCAAAACTGCTCGTGAGGTGAAGCCGGTAAAATTTGTTGAACTCATCTTTTAAACCCCGACATCACCAAGGAACTTTTCTTGCCACAACTATGAGAAAACACGTTATTGAATTGCAAAATAAGTATAAACAAAATACTTTCTATAACAAAAACTGGTTTTGGGCAAGCTAGTTGTTTTAGAATACCAAATATCTCAAAAAAGCATTCTTCATTCGACCTATTTTTATATTCACACCAGCACACAACGAGCAAATAAATGCATCCCCCGTCTCAAGAAAAAATAATTGTCCTGATTTCTATATCGTAGCCCTTTTTTATAAACCGAGCCCATATCGTTTGCTTTTGCGGCGCATTTGCTCCAGAACGGTAATTTTTAAAATTTTACTTCGCAATACTTTTATTGTTAAGCCTGCAGCCAATTCTTTTTCATACAACTTTTTGTATAGAAATTGTTAGAAACTGAAAAAACGTGGATTAAACTTTTAGTAATTAGGTTAAACATTTTTTGATCGTCTCCAGACGTGTAGCTTTTGGTCGCTCTCATTAAGATTTTTAGTAACAGGTCTAAACCAACGCATAGCACGTTACAATATCCTATTACTATTGTTTGTGGATAAAAAAACAAGCAAAAATTTTGCGCCACTCTTAAGAAAAGCTAAGCAATGCAGAAAAACGTACATGGAATTTATTTAAAATAGTTAATTTATCTTTTTTTACATTAGTATATTAGGCGGTTCCAGCGTGGTTGCTCGCAGAACCCACATAATTTACATCACAGGTAGGAATATCAGTTCAGCCGGCCATGTCGTCTTACCCAAGGGGTAGTGGCTAGAACATAAATGAAAAGCTAGTGCTTTTTTGACATATCCAATGATCATTCGAAAGCAAAAAGCACGTACCAAAAGAAATCGAGTGAAAAAACATTATGGGGGATGTGAATAGCCGTTTTATTTCCCATATCGCGATCTCTTTATTGCTCAGTCATATAAATTCCTAGAGATAAAACAAAATCTGAGAGTTGGACCAAAATAGTTGCTACTTTTGGAAATACAAAAACATGCAATAAAGGGGGACAATTAGTTGCAAGTTCAAAATTTCCTTTCTTATACTCGTATATTGGAATTAATTTCTCAACGTTTGTATTGTCGGAACAAGCATTGTCTATTACAAAGAAAAAATAGACAACAAAAAAGAGGTTTTTTCGGTCAAGTTCGACAAAATAGTTGTTGAAGCAATCGGCTATATCCTGCTGTAAATTAATTAATTTGAACTTGGTAATTTTGAGGTTTCAAGTTAGATGGAAATGATTTGGATCTTTTGGAGTTATTTGTTGATCAAAAAGTGATTTCCCAAATATTACTAAAATCATTTTTGTTCTTGGAAAGTTTGATGAACCAGGGTAAGTCAAAAGTTATTCACACATTTGTTTTTCAGTTTATTTGCACAAACACTAGGCTACAAGAAATAGGCCATTTTTCTATATAGTCCTAATTCTTTTGTTGCATTTACTCCGGCGGTCCACAAATTAATGAATTTCATCTGAGAAGAAAGTTTTTGGCTGGTTTTGTAACCATTTGTGCACCCCTTCTTGGATTGCTTTATCCGTCGAAAATCGACGACCTCGTGAAGCATCTATGGGTGGACCAAAGAAATACGAGTTAGTTGTGAAAAGGTGGGAGATCTGGGCTCTATGCGGGGTGTTCCAACACTTCAAAGCTCAATTGATTAATGGTTTCAATAGTTTTTTAGCCGTATGTGGGCGCGCATTGTCGCATAGCATTTGCTGAGCTTGGTCATTATTTTTGTTAGTGGTCGAGGTTAATGGACGTCATGCTCTTTCTGCGTGGTCTACGCTTGTCAGGTCACTTTTAATTTTTTCAATCTACTTGTACAGACTTCTTTTTGATAGTTGGCTGTTTCCATATTGTTTTAAGAACCTCCGGTGAATTTCAGCCCCAGAAACATCTTATGACCATGAAAATCGAATCACTGCGCGCTGTTTTTCACTAATGCATTTTGCTAGTGGAGCGGCCATTTTTATCAACTAAAACAATCTCGTGTAACAATCAATCTAACAAATAGATCAACTAATCGTAATCAACTGACACGCAAGTTCCTGCCTGAAGGGAAAATTGCATCCAACTTAAACACAAGTGAGTGCTGTTGCATAAAGTGCGGATAATTTTTAACTGACCCGCGTAGAATAATTTTGTTTGGTTAGTTCTATTGTTCTGCTGGTAGTTTTTTGTAAAATATTTACTTTTAATGAAGTTTTACTGTTAATTCACCATTATGACTGATGAGGAAAACAAAATTCAAGTTCATAAGTGTTTAATACCCCACAATCTCAGAGAAGGTTTACTAAAATTTAAGCAGGAAGAACTCAATACAATCTGATTTTCTCTCTTTTGTTCTTTGTGACCAATAAACCGACGCGGTGGCGTAGTGGTTAGAGCTTCGGAGTCGGTAGAGCTGGGGTTTACTCCACTTGTCGACTCATATCAAAAGACTTTAAAAAATGATAAACACAGCTTCCCAGCTTGGCGCTCGACATTTAGTGAAGGTTGTGGAGTACAAGCCGGAAAGTTTACTTGTCGTCTTCTTGGGCAAGGCACTTAACGGGACGTTTCCACCTTTATGTGGAAGACAGGTGGCCCAGTTTTCCCTCTGAAGAGAAGGTTGGTGGCAGAAAAGGGTATCCGACCGTAAAACAAATGCCATGTCATAAAAATGCAGATATCTGCTGTAACGACCCATAATCGGGAAAAAGCCGAAAGAAAAAGAAGAAGATTTACTATTAAGGAAGTATTGTTTATTGTGTCTGCACAAAAATCTTTTACACATGTTTTAATATTTATTGAATTTAGTTTACCTTTTGCTTGCTGGGGTGTGGTCTCCAATCTTTTTTGTTTTTAGGTAGCCGTTTTCAGCGGAGCGTTTTTATTTATTAGGCAACTACTTTTTGTTTTTTCTTAAGCCGTTTAATAAGTTTATTTAACCTATCAAAAACCAGTTTTGTAGACTGGTATGAAGTTGCACAATAAGCACTTTCGGCATAAAATCTTTCCTGTTACGTTTCCTAGCTGCCACATGAGTTAATTTTTTTATACTTAATGTTTCATACAATGTGTAAATTGGTAAGCGTGTTGCAAGATCATTCCTTGATATGCCACTTTATTCTAAGGGGTTTTTGCCATTAGTACCATTTGGTTCAAAATGGTTTACGAGTACGCTGTATATGTTTTTCCGATTGGTGAACTGATCAAGGATTTACATGAACAATTTACTAAGATATCAAAGTGTTTGCCACTTGGTCAAGAGTTTTCTTTGATCATGAATAAAGTCATAAAAAACACAAAAAAGCATTTTTGAAATTGGAATTTTTAAGTATGTTATTCATGTAGTCTTTATACTTGTTTACTTCGTTGCCAATGTACGATGGATGTCTGCACAAAACGCTTTTGAGTAGTAAACTGGTTTCTGTGGATACTTCAGTTTGTAAATCCTCGAACAACGGTAATCCGCTATCATTTTGCTTTTTTACAGAAAACCTAATTGTATTTTTGACGTAGATACTAACAACACCAACAGAGCCAAGGCTTTGTTGATGAATAAACTTATATTTCTCTATATTGGTATTTTAAAGTCTTTACCATCTTACAGTTTGGTTTCACACAGTGTTGTGATATCAGGTTGTACTTGTAATTCCACTAACGCCAAACAATTCGTTGGTTAATTAACATTTTTTTGCTAGCTTCTGATATTAAGATATCAAACAAGTAGATTGTTTTAATTTTTAAATCAAATTTTACATTTAGAGAAATGTTACCAAAGTTAGGCTAGCCGGGAAAAATCCTGACTAATCAGTGTTTTGTTACGACGATGAAAAATTATAAAGGATCTGCATTTCAGTGATGCTTCTTTCATTAGTGACGGCTGTAAGAGAGCAATCTGCATGGTTATAGCACTTACTAGCTGTACTTTATCAGGCCCTAGTTGATAATTAGCGGTTACTTCCAGAGATATGTGCCTTTGTTAAAGTGACTGCTGCATATTGTTGTCTTTTAAAAAGCAAC
The DNA here is from genome assembly GCA_963675345.1 of Trididemnum clinides. Lineage (NCBI taxonomy): Eukaryota > Metazoa > Chordata > Ascidiacea > Aplousobranchia > Didemnidae > Trididemnum > Trididemnum clinides. The sequence goes on along the minus strand of OY776294.1, from coordinate 32,226,240 downwards.
CATTAACTAGGGTGGTGTTACACTCTGTATTAGTAACAGACCCTGATTAAAGATTGCATTCAAAACACTTAAAAATAGCAGAAGAGACTATTTTTGTTTCTATTGAATCGGTGAGCAACAATTTACTGGAGCGCAATTAGGGCAAAATGCCCAGCCTATGTATTGCGTTGCGAATAAACTTCAAATTGTTGTAAAATTTTTGTCATCAAAAGCGCTTGGTCAATATCTCCAAAAAAAGCTTCAAACGCGTCCTTCCGTGAGTTTTTTGCTTAAGAAAAAGAAGAGAACAAATTCTGCAACAAAATGTTACTTCTGATGTCATGGTACCTCCTAAAAAATTGGGTTCTTTTATTTAGGTTGATGATCTTTGTGGCAGCTTTTCGTTACGCTAGAAATCGTATTGCTTTTCAGGAGACATGGATTAAAAAAGCTATTGTAATTATGTCGTCATCAATTTGTAATGAATCTCACCACGAGGCAGACCAATTGGGTACGTGTTATGTTCGCAAACGAAGTAGTTTTGTAAGAGTTCAAGCGTCACTTTAAGCGTCAGCCAAAACTTTGGTTTTTTATGTCAGTGGAAGCGGAAAAGCAAATACAAAGCATTCTGGCTCTTTCTCTTTTATTTTTACACTATACTTGACGACAGCGAATATCAAAACAAGGCCGAAAGTTGATTCTTCCTATACAGTGGGTAACCAGTTTTGCTGCAGCTGTAATGGCACTTAATTTACGTCTATCTCTCTAAACAACTAGTAATATATTTTAATAGGAGATGTTACAACAAAAATATCGTCACAACAATCAATAACTTCACTTTGCCTCTTATTTTACACTTGCCAAGCCACTAATTTATGTTAACTGGTTTTGCAGCTACGATGTTGCCAAGTACTTGGCAATTTTGAGTTGGTCTCCACAAGAGGTAGATTCTGATCATCGAGCAAAAATATTGACAAGTAAATTTGGTAAAGGCTATACAGAAGTATGTATTAACTAGGTTATAGGTTTTAGTTGATGAGTGGTAGAGTTGTGTTAGCATTAATTGTCAAAAAATATACAGAAAACCATAGGCTATTTTAAATGAGTCTTGCTTGACTGCAATATTACTCACCAGCAAAATTTTCTCATAGCATGACGTCACAACAGTGATGTCATAAAGACATTAACTCAATTAAAAGTTCTGTCGTTATTTTCCTCCCCTTACTTTTTCCCTTGCTGCAGCATTAATTTACTGTTATTGTTTTAAAGAATTATAATTTTTAAGCAAAACGTTTGACAATATCCAATCCTTCTGCGGAGTAACTAGATATCGCTATTTATCATTTATAAATACTTGCCAACAAATTTGTAGAAAGCTACAGGAAAATATGCTGCAGCTGCGATATAAAAATCAGATAATAAGTGGCAAAGTTCTGCTGGCAATCACGGTCGCCAAAAACTAACAAAAGTATATCACACTAGACACTTCAAGAAAGATTTAAGTTAATTGTAACTTACCACAAGTCAGACTAATAGATAAAATCCATATTCCAAGTAGCATCAACTTTGTTAACATTTTCAGTTAGTCACGAAACGTAATCAAATGCAGAATATATTTAATAATTTGTTGCACACTTGCTGCATCTAAGTAAACCTGCATCGACACGATATATTTTTAATGTCAAGTTCAAATGCTAAACTAACCACTTTTTCCACTCGATCAAGCTACTATCTTTTAATTTAAGAGTTACTTGTTTCATTGAAATTAAGGCTGCATTCGTGCAAAGCGGTTTTCAAAAATAAAACTATTCAGCGATATTTAGAGTAACTTTTTCTTTACACTCAATATCAAGCAGCGAAAGCTTGTCACAAAACCTGCTCTAAATGTTGGTAAAAAGATTTACTCCTGGTTGCAAAACCTTTTGGGTGTGAACGCAGCCTAAGAAAGGGTATTGCCGCAGTTTAAGTTTTTCCAGAAAGAATCTCGTAGCTCATACAAGAGCTAAACACGCAAAAACGTTTAATAACGCTGAACTAAGTTGTTTTGCTTTGTACCTAGTTAGAATGGTAGGCTACTTGCATCTGCATCGTGACGCCAGTTCGATTCTGGATGAAGGATATGTTTGAAAACAATAATATCTGATGAGGCAATTTTACTTTCATGTGATGACAGCGATTGATTTATTATGCAACAGCAATGTTGCGCTTTCTTGAAAGAATTTTGCAATAACTTTTTTCTCATGACATGATTTGAAAAGCAATGCATTTTAAAATTTGAAAGTTCAGGTAATACCTAGTAGCCCAGTCAAGAAATTGCTCCATTCAATTTTTCTTTATAATCAAGTCTTGAAGATTTTAGTAGCTTGGTGCTTGCACTTTTCTGAAGTTCAAGTTCAGTCTGATATTAGCGTTAATCCAGGGCAGCCATGAGTTTTATATTTAGTCTTGTTTGAGCATTTCAAGTTTTTTGCATGTATTGTTAACTAGATAATGAGGAAGGTCTGGCTATTTCCATGATGACGTTTTTGGCATCCACTCAAATCATTATTGATTTGTACTTTTTGGTTTTTTTAAACGTTATTTTTTATTCCAGTTGCATTTTGCTCTGTCATTCTTGTTTTATAGGTGCTTTGAAAAAGAGACTACCCTATCGGTTTTGCACGTTTACTTCTGACTTTTAGTTTTATTGTTTTATTCTTTTGTTTCTTGCTTCTACTTTTCCATAGGTCTTTCTTTTAATTGTAGTCTAAACCACAGAGGGAAATTCCGTGTGCATGTTTGCCTGCATGTGTGTTTAACTTCTTCGAAACTACTGGAAGTGCGAGCATGAAACTGCACAATTTATAACAACCCCAAGATGAGTGTCATAATAGACTTTTGAAGCCTTGGTGGCGTAACAACCAAAACAATTTTTTTAAATTGCATTCTTCAACCTAGGAAAGCAGTTTTTCGTTCAAACAAAAGCTGGTACCCGACTCACCAACTTCATCAAATTTTAATTATTTATCATCTCACATGATGTCATAAATAACAAATGAATGTAAAATTTGATTTCTTGATTTTTTTTATAAACTGTTCGTCGTAAAAACGCAATGAGAAGCTTTCTTGGGAGATATTAGCAAAGTGGTTTTGATAAACACAACTCTACAAAAATTAAAACTAAATTGACAACGCTAAATTACATTCATTTTTCTACACGCTTGAATCTAGATCTATGATGTCATATAGCATCTGATACGATCAACATTGTTTTTAAACAGGATCATGATACGATATGATAATTTTTTCAAAACATGCAAAATTTTTGCAAAATCGATTTAATCACAAACACTTTATTTCTTTACGGAATTTCAAAAATATTTGACAAATTAAAGATTATTTTAAAGCGATTTAAAAAAATTGAATTCTAACACCCGTCATGTAACCACTCCCCCTTTCCCCCGAAAAGCGGTAAGCTAGATAAAGACAAGTAACTTTAATATATAAAGACTATAACAAAGGACTAGCAATTAGAATCGTTTAAGAGTTTAAAAAATTTTTTCAGCAGCATGAAATTTTCCTTAGTTAGGAATAAGGATTACTTTGTAATGGCTGATCAAAAATCGAACTTTAACATCATTTTCAACTTTTAGAAGAAAAACTTTCCTACAAGACCTAAGAAACCTGCAATTTTTAAAAAAAGTTAGTTCTTTCGTATATTTTGACCATTTTTCTCGAAATTATCTATTTATCAATAATTCGAAATTCTCTGTGGTTCTTGGGCATTACCTTTGGGATATTCAAAAACATTTAACCAAAAAACGAAGTTTTTAAATATCTAAATATGTAGGCTAATCCAAGCAAAATTTGGTGATGCTCTGCAAAAAGAGGAGTATAGATGGTCTTGTTTTATCTTTTGCAGCAAAATATTTGTGCCGAGCTGCATATCATCTAAATTTCAATGCAATTTTCTTTCCACTTGGGTTCAGTTGGCGCAACCAGCTGATTGGATATTTTAACCTCCACAATAATGATGGAGGCTCAACTATTGTGATCACTTAACTGGAGTGCTTCATTTCGTGTTAGTTTGCTCTTTGCGTGGTTGCGTTTATTCCGGGACCAAGCAACATTAGCGCAGCCAGAGAAGATAGCTCATACAAATTTGAATACGGTTATTAAAAAGTCGTAACTAGTGGGCCCAATATTTAATAATTGCCTAAGCCGGATAATTGGCTATATTGTAGTAACCTAACTGTAAATTTTTATTTTTATTTTTTTGTTGTTAATTCTTGCTGTTTGGTTTAGATCCTTTTATTCTTTTAATCTTGTTGCTCTCTACTTTTTCTTTTTAAGTTTTCGTTTTTGTAAACTCTTTTAAGGTCTAGCGTATTTTTTCGATAATTTTATATTATATATTTTAACTTTTAGCAGGTTTGTTTTTATTTGTTTAGAAAAACGTTGAGCGCAATTTTAATTTTTTTACGGATATTGAGGATGCTTTAGCAACATTGATATTTTTTTATAATAAAAAAACGTTCAGCTGACTTTATTACTGCTTATTTATCGCAGACTCTTTTTATCGCTTCCCAGAAGTGCTTTCGTCTTTTTTTTTGTCTATTTTAAGCAGTTGAGCTTTTTGATTCATGTAAAGTGTAAACTGGATACCTATTTTTTACCTGATGTACCTATCTTTGATCAATTTATCCAACTTGCCAATCTCTTTATATATCGTGAAAGGTAACAGCAAAAACTCCTACCTAATTATAAACTTCACCATTTGCCAACGTCATTTTCTGAAAGATTTTCTTCCGGCAGAAAATTTTTGGAAATTTCCTACTGCTGAGAAAACTCCAACCAATCATTTTTTAGAAGCATTAAGGTTTTCAAGATAGTCTTTTCCAGTACCTGATTATTTTCAATTTTTACAATAATTGCTTTATCTCCTCTCTCGGAAACAGATTCTGGAAACACTACTTCGTCTTCTTTAGCAATTTCAAATGAAGTTTTCTCATCTTTATCCTCAAAATGCGTAGAGACTCTATTATATACACTCCAAAAAGTCTCTTTTTTGATACTTGACAGCAACTTAAGGAAAAGAATTGACAATGTTGCACCGCTTCCTTTACGACGCAAGTCTAAAATAGCCAAAATTGCTGCAGAAACATTGTCACGTGCGGGAAGTTTTATGCTGATGCTGCGTGATGAATGCGTTGCAATGCCGTGCGCCAGGCAAAAAGAAATGTAAATGTAGCGCTTTTTTAGGCGTGAGTGAAAGCATACGCAAAAAAACGTCTTTTTTTAGAAAAAAGTGCCGACAACCGGTAGCTAGCGCTTGCCCAAAACTATAAAGACTACAAACAATCTATAAAAATAATTGAAATAAAAACAAATTAAAAAAGCGTTCAAAAACGTAAGCAGATGGTAGCTTCACACCTGATTATAAATCAAAAGGTAAAATAGAAAAATTTTGAGCAAAATTGTTCTATTTCTTTTATTTTACTTTAGGGTGATGCTGGAGGCAGATCCCTCTTCATACAAGTAAAAGTTAGCCTGAAAATTGCTACCTAGCAACTAGCAACCTCTATATTTTGTAAATCAAAAAGTAAAATCCAAAAATTGAGTTTCTGGATTAAGTTTACTCAATTAAATTTAAGACTGAATTTTATATGAGATTCCTTAGGTAATCAAAGAACAACAATCTCCGAAAGCCAGTTTTTTTTTCAAAATATGGAGAAAGCCATCCCCAAGGAGGAAAGAATTTCAAAAAATATTGTGACTTAAATACTCAGAAGCTGATGTGACCCATTGCTTTTACGTTTTGGGTCACGTCGCTACTTTGCAATTCAGTGACATTACAAAGCAGAAACAAATTAGTGCTTGTTGCTGTTTTGTGTTTTGACTTCACTGATACGTCATTTCAATTTCAATTCTTTAGCAATATATTTAGCTTTACCAGGAAAAGAAAACTGACATGTTACGCAAAATGCGTCAAACTGTTAGTCACGATGCTTTGTAATAGCATAATAGAATTCAACATAATAGAACATAAAGAAGTATTTCCGCGTACTCTCATTTATCGATGACCAATACTTATTTCCAATGGCATAGGCGCTTAAGCGTTTTCAGAATATTCGACATTTGCTTTTCACAAATCTTCGTGTGCCGAAATTTAGTACAATGTCAACATCAAGCAATTCTAAAAACAATTTAGAAAATTGTCATTTATTTGCAATTTAATCATCAGAGCGATTTACGAAGCAGACGACGAACAATAGAAAGTATTATTTTTCATATTTGATTTAACTATCTCTTTTAGTTTCACGACTATGTCAGCTGTTTTTCTTGTTCTTTGTTCCTTACCCCTCATAATGTAAGATTCTCAGACCTTCCATATTGCTCTAAAGTCTAAATCATCTATTAAATATTTTCTTCGTTTAGAAAATTTTTGATCTTTTGTTATTTTTCCAGGAAATTAAATTTTTCTTGATGCTGTATGTTTATCAAATTTCCGTTAGGGGGAACTTTTCTTCCAGGTTTTAAGGAACCAAACGAAAATCCAAAATAATGCTTTATTAAACATAATCAAATTAACATAACAATAATTAACATAAACAATCCACCGAAGCTTTTCGTCCCCTCACGGGGACTTCATCAGGGCTCTCTTTTGTTTAGCCCTGATGAAGTCCCCGTGAGGGGACGAAAAGCTTCGGTGGATTGTTTATGTTAATTATTGTTATGTTAATTTGATTATGTTTAATAAAGCATTATTTTGGATTTTCGTTTGGTTCCTTAAAACCTGTATGTTTATCATTAGTGGACTTTTCTACTCTTTGTTGATGTAGCTACTCTTACAAAGCTATGATCTACAAAGCTATGATCGACAGAGATAAATTACTGGTTTTTAAACTACCCAGTTTACGCTATTAAAACCTTTATTCTGTAAATTGCAGCCTGATTTTTTTTTCTTGCTACCACTTCAATGACTTATGGTAATTCACGTTTAGTAAACTGAACTATACCTAAATACGAGAATTATGGTTAGTTTTTCTGCTGTTTGCTCTATCTTTTTTTCTTCAGTTTCAGGAATGTTTTGGTTTGAACAGAATTTTCCAATGTGTAGTAGCTTAGGTGTAGTTTACTGAAAACACGTATTTAGCCTGTTTCAGCTCATCGAGTATCGTCTTATTCTTTGCTCTTTGTAAAATTGATTTGGAAAGTTGATGGGGAGAAAAAAAGCATTGAGTCATCATGTATAACGCAAACGGACAAAAAGGGCCCAATATACAAATAGGATGCATTTTTTTAGATTACGAAGGATAAAACAGCTCCATTGTTTATTTGCATACACGCTTCCTAAGTTTAGTGTAAATGTGTAACAAATCGGATAATATTCAAGAACGTGAAGTAAAAAAGATGATTAGCAGGAAAAGTACATAAAATATACTTTCCTATCAATAGTATACTGCAACAAAAGAGCTATAACACAAAAAGGAAAAAGTTGTGAAAACGAAAATAGTCTATGACTCTATGCGATACCACTCAAAAATTGGGCAAGCAAAAATTTTATAAATTGGTCGTCATAGTAGGTTTATAGCTTTTGTAAGGCAATTCAATGAATGCTTTCTATTAAGAACAGAAGTTTGTTCCATTGTTAAAATCTATTCATCAGCATGCGGTTTTGTCCAAATAATTTAATACAGAACTGTTGTTCTGGAAACAACATAAAGTTGCTTATTTGGCTTGTCCGATGTTGCAATGATGACTTTGGTTGACTTTTTAGTGTATTGCAAAACAATTAAGGGAATTTTTATGACAACATTTATTGATGCCTATGGCAATTTAATTTATTGATTGGTTACATAATAATGTCAATCCGTCATTGCGTTTCTAGGTTTACAACTTTGAAATCATTAGCTGCTTGAAATCATTAGCTGCTTGAAGTCGATTGCCTTATTCTTCGTCTTTTATGCCAAGATTCCTCAATTGCTCAACCCAAAAACATTCGACCGCACCCGGTCGGCCAGGCAAAATTATCCGGCCCACGGTTTTGACGAGAAATGTGGCCCACAGTAGGAATTTGTCTTTATTGGTAAACTTAAATCATCTTTTAGCCCAGTTACCATTTCTTTCTACCGACTTACTGTATCTATTAGTCTCACTTATCCTAACATTTTTTTTTAAATAGGTATAAGCTTTATTAAAATAAACTGTGAGTAACCTATTACAGTTTAAAATGTGATTCAGTGTTTAGACCTATAGTCAGCAAATTTTTGTTTAGGAAGTCCAAATCCACTTTTTCATCAGTTCTAAAGGCTCCATTCAATTAGCATTAAAGAAACCTGGACAGAGGCGAAGAACTATTAACTGCAACTTACTCATTAAATACCTTTCCTTATTGTGGATGCTTTTTGATGCTTCTTAAATCCGACGAATTTTTTTCGTAAGAAAAATAACTTAAAGTCGAGTATATTTTTTAAAGTTGATAATTACACGGCCCACAATTACAAGCTGTGTACCATCTTGTAAAACGCATTAATGGATCCAATATTGGGGCGCAGCCCATAGATTTTCCGTCGCTTGATTTACAAAGTAATTGGGTAGAAAACTTTTTAGGGCATCGACGGATAAACGTAAATTTATCCTGCATTACCTTAAGAATTAACAACTTGTTGGATAGCCCACACACAAGGTTGTGGCAATAAGGTTGTTCAATCACAATTTGTATTTCCAATTTTATTTGACTTGTTAATTGTTAAGTCAGTACTAATGTCCAGCGAAATCATCTTGTCAGGGGAAAACAAGGCAGAAAACGAGTTTAAAAACTTGCGAATTATAAAAGAAATTTTTGGCTTTCACATATGACATTACAAATGCGCCTTTGCAAATACTCTAAATCCACAAAGTTTAAAGTTATGAAAGCTGTGAAAGAAATAAATCGGTAAAGGAAAACCAATTTGGCCTACCGCGACCATGCGCAACTTTCACCGTCTTAGAAAAGGTTAGATATAGCAGACATTTTTCCGTTGGTCGAGAATACAGGTTTTAAAAGCAGAAAAAAAACGTCTTTCGATAGCTATCGAAACTTGTATTTGTATTCAGAAAAAAAACTTGTATTTGTAAAATTTACTTTTCTCTTAGTAATTGGGGAGCATCATCAAAATTCGGTAGGTGTAATAACTATATCTAGACAATCCATATCATTAAACATTAAAAATTCTTTCCAAAGAAAAAAAAAACTAGTGATTGTCTTAGTAACCACTTCTTACAAAACACTAAAAGTCTTTACAAAAGAGAAACACTTGATAAAATAGATTTCAAGATATATTTTACTTTAGTTACAACATGTATTCTGATGATGCTCCGTAGTTACTAAGGAAAATTTTGCAAATGCATTTGTCAAAAGTACCATAATATTTGTTCACAAAATAATTTTGCCAACTCCTGGTCTAAACTAATAATCATGTTTTTATTGTTTGATTGACTTATGCTATATAAATGGTTATTTAATTATTAGCCTTGACACAAGAATACGTTTGATAAAGATTTTATCATCATCACTGTTATTAAAGCCAGTACTCCCGACATCGAGGTATTTATTTAAAGTCAAATATAAGGACGAGACTAAATACTGTACAAGAGATTAAAAATGTAACATTCACTGAAAAGTTATTTGGAAACACTAATGCTGAATCCAAACTCAATCGCACAAAATAAACACCAGAATTTTTTATATAATTCTTACTTTAAGTGCGATATCAAGAAATTGTGTTTATTCCAAACTCCTCTCCATAATTGATTATTGATCAAAATTGTGATTAGGGTAATTTAAGGGCCACAATTTATTAGATCCCGGTGGATAGTAATCAATTACACCAGCTATAGCGCAGTTTTAAATGATTTGCATTGCAGTCTCCTGAGCATTGTATTTATCACTAATTTGTTTCTATCTTATTAGTAAAAATAAAAAATTAGTTTTCAGGAAAAGGAAGAAATATTTTGCCTTAAACTTAATTTTTTGCTGATTCAGTCAGGGGAAAACGTTTGACAACTTTAAGTAGCTTTGCGTCGAACAATTTATGTTTCAATGCCACTAAGAATTGATGCGGAAACAGCATCTCATTTTAACAGCAAAAACTGTAAACAATTAAAGGAAATTAATGTGTCCTCTAAACAGACCAGCGCAAGGCTTGAACAAGTCACAACTGCAAGAGATTCACCGTTCAAATTGTGGATGATTGACAGGTGAGATAATCAAATTGCTGCATTGACATATAACCACTTGTGTGACTGAACTAGATACTTGAGGCAAAAATTAAAAAGTAATTAGTATTTGCTATATAATGATTTGCTTTTGTTGTTTGCGGTCTGGGACAATGATGGTGATGTGAGCCAGAGTAAAAGAGCTTAGTTGTGGACAAATAAATTAGGGCCAAGCGCAATACAGGTTGGCATGAAGAAGAGTTTTGTAGTTTGCTCAATAGGCACTGCTCAATTAAATTACCAAGCAATCCTATAAATCAGGGGTGTCAAATTGACGGTCCGCGAGCCACATCCGGCTCTCCAAGCCCCATTTTGTGGCCCACATCAAGCTATATTGCAATGAAAAAAAAATTAAATTACTAGTTCCGCTATTCTGGTAAGCCACAGGAAACCACTAATTTAGCGCATATACGCTTGGTATATCACATCTGTATTATTATCTATACCAGTTATTTCCAAACTTTTTTAGCTAGCAGATCTTTTTTGGTACTTGAAATAATGTCAAAACCTTAAATTTTTTTAAAACAAGGAGAGTTAAAAAGTTTGTTTAGAAATATCAAGTGCAGTATCATAGGGTGCTTCTAATAGGATTTGTTTTGTTGTTTAAAATAACTTTAAAAAAACTTGAGTTCCTTTAAACCAACCTTGTTGCAATGGAAAAAGCTGAAGTTCTTCCCCACAGGATGTGAATGTATTGAATAAAGATGGCACTTGGGCTTCGATGGTTCCACACTTACAGCAGCGTGACATAACACATATTAAAGTTCAATCTTGTCATATCACTTAAAGTAAAACTAAACTCAAGAAAAACTTTGATGTATTTTCATTACTTAGCAATAATCCTATTCCAGAAAGATCAATTTGGAATTTTTTATCAACACACATTCTTTTGCTTTACCCACTAAAAACAGCTGCGCACAGCGATTTATACTTCAATCATGGCAACTAGTCTTGCAAAAAGATGAAATTATTGGAAACAACGCAGACGGATAAAGCAAAGAAATGCCAAACAATTTGAAAGGCAAATCGACTTATGTCTAAATAATTTTTCAGGCAACAAATTTGTAGCAAAAAAGAACAAACTTAGTCCATAAGTTTCGAGCCTTTCACTCACCTGTAAACAAAACTAAGAACGATTGGGAAAAAGATTTTTCTATAATTTTTTAATTGTTAGAATTATTAGCTAAGTACGGAGGTTTATAAATGTACATTGAGTTAAAGACCCTTTATTAGCGGTACCAAAATAACTTGCGAAAAATCTAAAAAAAACAGCCAATCGGAAACCTAGATTCTAATCTTAAATCTTTATTTAAAATACGGTACCAGTCCCAGCGTGCTCCAAGGGCACCCGTTTAAAATTTTTCTAGCAACACAATTTAGCATCAAGTTTTTTCATACAGTGCTCTGCAATCTCAAGCAACGCTCTGCATGTATGAGACAATGCAAAAACGGTTTCTTTAGCGTAGTTTTCTTTAGCATTTTTAAGACTGCCATCTTGTAAACCAATCCTGAAAACAACCAAAAAACTTTCTTGTGTCTGAATCTCTGTGTGATATGAATGCCATTTGGAAGAAGTTTCTTAGACGTTGTCTTTTCAGAAGCGTTTTCCCGTCAACAACATGCCATCAAGTTGAAATAATTTTAATAAAAACGCTGGTCTGGTGATAATAAATTAAAATCAGTATTTCCTTCAGATGAAATAGGGCTTTTGAAAAGTTTTTATTGAATATTTGCAAACCAATTTTACTTATTGTCATTCCATATTTGAAGCAGACAGCGCTTTAAGCTACAATTTATATGCAAATCTAACAAGTTTATCCATTTATGTTTGACCATTTGTTACAGAAAGATAAAAGATGCAAAATTATTGCTGCTATTTAACCTAGAAATCCAACGCCCCTTTTTATTACACGAACACTAATCTCGGAAGAATTTCTCCTGTTTTTCAAAAATTAAAAAAATACGTTTTTCATTTAAAGTTTATTGCAAAACTATCCTAAAAACGTAACTCTTATTTTTTGGATTGAGCACAAATAAAGTTACTTTGCACTCTAATTTAGTACTGTTATTAATAAAAAGGAAAAATATACAAAAACAACGAAAATTTGATACATGCCAAATTTAATTACTCATTTAAAATATACTGGACCCAAAGAACTTCTCCTGTTGTAAGCTGGTAACGAGGTTGTAGAAGCATGCTCTGAGAAAGTTACAGCCCTTTAGTGCCTCTGCGATCACTACAACTTAGGCAAAACATCACCCAGGTAAAAAGTCTCACGATCAACAAAATTTTGAATGATTCTCTCCCAAAATCACACGCTTTTTCCAATTGCGGAAAATTCCAAGGACCAAGCACGACTGCACACCCACCCGTCAAGAAGTCAGGCAAAGAACTACAGCCATTGATGCGTGGAAAGCGATCCCGCTTTTACTCGGGTAGGAAACACGTGGCCACCTCACATGACCGGGATATGATCTCTGGGCGTTGTGAATGCAGAGTTAAATGGTGTTGCAGTGGAACCTCACTCAAATGGAGGAAATACAAAAAAATTGTCCGCTGTCCTCTGGTTTTACCAGTTATTTCAAATGCACTTCAAAATATCCACAACATCAAACAAAAAAAAGTAACGGTCGAGTAAAGTCGTTGAGATGAGGATAAATAATACACAGCTTCTGGGACGAACCAAAACTGAGGCATTGCTTTTCTGTTGATTTAATTATTTTCACTTGTGACGCAAATGACTTTGAAACCTATAATCTCAAAACCCATGATAGTATTTCGTGTTATTGATTATGCAATTTCAGCAGGATTTTGCGTGTGCATAAAGTATGGACGCCATCGCTATATGAGGAAAGGGCATTAGAAATCATAAAAGCAGCAACCAACGTAGCTGCCCTGTCACTGTTAAAAGCAGAACTAATTATAGCTCCTTCTTTATAGTCCAAAAAGGCTCCAAGTGTATCTCATCCAAAAAAAAAACTGTTTTATCACTATCAGATAAGTCAATAAATGTTTGGCGCACACAAAATATAAAGATTTTGTTAATTTTTTGTACAGATGGACACATTGACGACGATAAATTATTTTATGTGTTGCTGGTGTTTTGGCTCGGCAAGAAAAAGCTAGCACTTTGAATTAAAAATCTGTACGCATGCGAAGTAACGTTGTAAAGCAAAGCAGTAAATATGAGGAAGTAATAGGGATAGCATATAGCATTTTTAGTTTTCCAATGTACTTTTTCGCAAACCAATCGCAAGATTGGACAAAATTTGAATTCGTCATTTTTTAAAGATACCAACAACGACAATGTAAGTTGTAGTCTTAACATTACATTGTACAGAAATTAGCTTGATTTGGAGCAGACGAATATAAAAACAAAATTTCATTTTGTTACATATGCTGTCAACTTTACTGACTAAAGCTGCCTTCGGTGAAAATCTGTAATCGTCAAAAATCTGAAATTTCACGGACGAACAAACACAACAAGCACAAGTTACTTTTACAAAGAGCCTTGTCAAGCAAGGTTCTACTTCTTAGATAGCAGTTATCGCACATGGCGTAAAAATTTTGACATCATCAACTTTTTTCATGAACCTACTAGCGTTTCATAGAAATCTTATTTTTTTGTGTTATTGGTTCTTTTTGCTGCGATATATTGCTTCAGCAATATCTTGTTGTTCTTTACAGTTCAATTTGTCATCTGTGCTTGGTCAGATAGCCACTATATGAGCTGACAAATATCAAGGACATTTACAAAGTTGCAATGACACAGCTTCTGTTATAACTCTTGGATGCTTTAACTCATATGGAACAATTTTTCCATTTTTAAAGTCAAATTCCAAACTACTTCTTTCTATCTCATGCAATTAGAAATGCAATTCGCAAGCCTAAAAACATTAAGTTTTACTTTAATATCAAGTTTACGCTCTACATTTCTCTTGATATCAATATTCCTTTTGCTGGTTTTCGACGTAACGAAGTAATTTCTCCGAATCAAAGTAATCTATTTCTGTATCAAATTTTCTTTTTGTGGAAACTCAAAAACATTAATTTTTGGTTTAACTCCATATTTTCCTCTACAATTCGGCACGCAACGCATTTAGGGCATCCTCGTATCTTTGTAACTTAAAACTCATTGCAATGAAAATTGCAAACACAATTAATGGGATGCTGTATATAACGACAAAAACGTAATAACAATTCTTTGTGATTTTCATGATGCCAAGTTCTAAGCCTTATTACTGATAAACTTTGTTCTTAATGCGACTACAGACTGTAATAATATTGGGTTCTTTTTAGACTGGACGCTTTTTCAAAACCTATAACACTAATATTTCAATCGATCAATCAGCGATTGTGATTATTGCTAATAATTGCTCTCATATTACTTTAGAACAGGGGTGGCAATCTACGATCCGCGGGCCGCATGCGGCCCCCGAGAGCATTTTGTGCGGCCCGCGAACACTTTTGAAACTTTAGTAAACCTGAGTGACGATGACAGAAGGGGAAACAATTGCCGTATTAAAAAGCTAAAAACTTTACATGCCACGATGAAAAAGGCATATGTCAGTTTGCACAGACGCATTTTCCGTCCATTCAGAGGGTGATAATCTTTTTTTTTGGAGACCCTTATGTCCACGCTCTACAATACGACAATGCAAGAAGGTGTGACCTTTTTTTTGGACACTTTCATGAGCACTGGCCCTTGGCCAACTCTTCAGTGATCAATGCGGCTCTCAGGATAAAAAGGTTGCCCACCCCTGCGTTAGAATTTGCATTCCTGTTTGTTTATGATACCTGTAACCTCGTATACACGTTACAACGATCAATACAGATGTCTATTCTCAAGTTCCTCTAAAGTTTTATGTTGCTAATAGTGCAGTTCTGTAATTTAAACAAGTTTTAATTCTAAATCACTCTGTCAGCAGCAGCAGCAGCAGTCATTTTTAAAGGCAGTAGGGACCTAATTAAACAGATTTTCCCCTTCCTTCAATTTCAACACTAGCACTTCTTAAAAAACGTTACTCGCAGGCTAAATGGCCTTGTTTTTTTGGTGGCCTCAATCGGGTAGACCCAGTGATTAATTTCGCCAAAATGACAATTTGCCCTGAACGCCGATATTCACAAACGCATTGTATTTACAAAAGTTAAGGGACAAACACGTTGAGCAGAAAAGCAAGCTTCTGCCAGCACAATATTACACGAAATGAAAACACAATAAGAAAAGCCTTTTGAAGTAAAAAGAATGGCGTACAGGGAAACCAAAAAATTACAGGGAAACCAAGAATTAGTTGTAAATAAAATATATAGACCTAGCGTTTTTGTGGGCAACTCACTGCATCTTTTCGACTAACAACTTTAAAATTTTGTTACTTTTGACTTTTGTTTCACACTTGAATTCCATTGATCATTTCAGTTTTTCCAAAACATTTCATACAGCAAGCAGAAAAAATTAGTTGGTTCGTCAGCTCTTCTTTTGTGTTGTGGTGAATTTAGTTGATTTTTATCAAGGTTGTAATCAAACGGATTTGGTACTTTTTTTTGTAAAGCAACAAGTTTATTTCAAACTTATTTATTTTCCTCGCTGCGCAGTCTAGCGTGAGAGTTATACAGAAATGCAAAAATATAGCAATTTTGTTATAACAAGGTATAAATTTGACCTACGCCACATTCGAATAAACATAATTTCTGGCAGCATATTAATACCAATCCGCCATTTTATTGCTAGAACTACCAGCCTGGATATATGAGCAGCTCCTAATAATTACTAGTTTTTTCAACCTGATAATCATAAACTTTTGTCACAAAAAAAAGTGTATTTTATAAAGTGCCATTTCCCCCCGCAAGCAAGAGATAAGAGGGATCTCATGTAGTAGACAAAGTTTTAGCCTAGACTAATCGTGTCGACATTTTTATTTACAAGCAATGACTAAGTGCTTTGTTACGACGAGACTTAATAGTCCACGAATAGTAAAATGGTGACACAGATTTAATAATATCTTTGTTTTCATAGTCTTACACATTGCCTTTACAGTTAGAATGTTACAGCTTTATTAAATTTCTTCGATCGTATCTGTAAAATAAAGAAGTATTTATTAGTAACCGAATGACACATTTCGTCCTTTACTATATTCTTTGCTTATTCTGTCCGGCAAAAACCTTTGACTACTCAATTGGTTGACATAAAACAAGTTGTTTTTAGTTATGGTTCATAGTCACCAGTAGTGCTGGAATAGTGAAAAATTTGCTGCCAGAATCCCTGCAAACAATCAAAGAAAATTTATTTAAAGTCTATTTCTCAATAGCACACCTAAGCAGTACCACAATGGGCAACAACATCAGCAGACTCACCGTTCAACTTTTTGATGGTAGACAATGCAGGTAATCAGGTTATAGTTTGATTGTGATGTAATCGCTTTTGTGGCTGTCCAAAACACTTGGCTTAAAAATAAAATTACTAGCTTTACTAAGTTGTTTCCATTTTGGTGTCTTTTGCAGACTGGGACAATTATTTGTGACGGGAGCCAGCGTAACAAAGCTTTGCAATGTACAAATAGGTTTTAAAAATGTCTGATTACTTGGCTAATCAGCAGGGGACAAATTATCAAATAAAGCTCTGAATGCTGTATTATCGCCATTATTATCAAACATACATATTTATTAAAACCTCTGCAGAGTTACAGAAAATTTATGTCAATGATATAATATGACTTGTCTTCCAGTCAAAGAGGGTAATTTTTTTGGTATACAGCTGAAAGTAATTTTTTCATCAGAACATTTTAACCAATTATTCTTTTTCTGAATGTGATTTAAAAGCTTCCGAAAAAAATAGCAGTAGTACGTTTTGCGATTTCGCATTTTAACAACTGTAAGTTTTGGTTGTATAAATGTCGCGTTTGGAATAGAATTTTCGGTTCTATCTCAATCTTAATTTTATTCTTAACATTGAGGCGACCTATAGTATCGCTCGAATAATTAAAACTGGCTGCAACTTAATAGCTAGAAAAAGATTGGCTTCAACTAAAAATACTTGAACCAAGCACCTTCCGATCACGTACAGAACAACTGTATTCATAAAATGCTTTGACACTTTAAACTCCTTCGCTCGACGATCACAGAAAATAAAGCACTTTAAATCAACAATCAGGAAATAGCCAAAACCAACTCCACCAATCAACCGTCTCTTTCCACTATAACAACTCCCTACTACTACCACTCTTACTCCACTGAATCGCAAAAATCTGCCGCCTCGTATATAAATCGAAAAAAATAATCCAGAAAACGCTAGAGCAACATCACGTGAAAAAAAAGCGTCACTAATAAGTTATGCGACCGGCAAACGAAAATCTTCGAAGACACCAGATTTACTAGATCGCTCTGAAATTTATCATGACATAAGCAATTGTGACGTAAGAAAAGTCGTGTTCGTAGCAAATCTAAATGCGAAGAAAAAAAGGTGTTATTTTTTCTTTTTCGATCAACAGCCTAACGAACACAAAATAATATGGCAGAACAAAGCGATAAATTACAGCAGCTATAGATACATGAAAACCGTTCTTACAGGGCAAATTTACTTATTCGTGAGAATAAATTACTTAACCCTTTGCGGTCCAACTAACCGTCTGGGATGCAAAAACAATTTATGTTGTTTGGTCCAAACTCATGTCACATATGCATTTAGTTTAATTTCATTTAGTTTAGTTTAACTAGTTAATTAACAATTGATTAAATTTCATTCAAACTGCATTTGCATGTGTGACATGTACTTAGACCGCAAGAAAAAAAAGTTGAATAACTTTTTAGGTGTAATGATGCGGAACAAAAATTAATCATAAAATTAACATACACATAAACATCTTTGGACCTAGACTGACCGAAAAAAGAAATTCAATTGGACCGCAAAGGGTTAAATTAGTTTTCAACTAACAGTAAAGGAGATTGGGTGATTGGCGTTTGAGCTTTGAAAACTGCAAAACACGGTTTTCAGTTTCAAGTTGCGTTTGATCAATAAAAAGGTTAATAAGCGAAAGATGGAAATGTCATTAAAAAATTATAAATCTTGCCTGCATCACATACAGTAGTACAACCAAGTTTGATAAACTTGATAAGTTTCACCAAAGCGATCAGCAAACATTTCAAAAATGAAAATAATTAGAAAACTTTTTTGGTTAACTCGCACAGGTTCCAGTCTAAATGCTTTTAGCTCAAACCAAGAATAGCACACTTAAAAACATGGAGTGGTTTTTTCAACGTTTTGCCATTAATTTCTGATTAAATACTGATCCAAACCCAAAACTAAATCAAAACAAATCATAACTACGGTAGTTATTTATTTTAATTAATCAAAACTGATAAAGACTAAATCATTAAACCAAACTGACCAATACTTTTTCTTAGCAATTTTTTACAGCCTTATAAATGGCAACATCTACGGCCTACCTTCACCAATTCTATTGCTTTGCATTTTGTGCTTGATTGTTTTTTAGATCGCGGTTGCGCGACGACAAAGTGGTGAGAGCGTCCGCTTCGCAGACGGTAGACCTAGGGTTCATTTCTCACGTCGAGTCATAGCAAAGCACTTTAAGAAATGGTATCACAGCGTAAACCGGATAGTTTGGAAAATCAAGCCGGCAAGCTAGCTTTCGTAGTTTTCAACAAAAACACTTAACGGGATGCCTACATATTTAGGAGGCAGACAGATGGTAACGAACTTGGGGAAAAGATGGGTGCCGCTGAACTCTCATAAGTCAACTGCAAGGACATGAGAAAACGGAAAAGCTGCCTCTGCTCTCAGATCCCCCCGACGACTCACCAGTCATGGGATGACTTGACTTGATTGTTTTTTTGGTTCCTATAATTGTGATCTTATAACATCAGTTAAACATTGAATGAATATACATACTTATCTAATGCTCAGTCCATGTGAAAACTGTGTTGAATAATTAGAAATTTATTGAAATTGTAAAGGAGCATTCTCAACAATAACAAACCGCTTGGGGACATTATTGATTGCATCATTCGGTGGTAGCCAATGAAATGGTCATCATTCGTTACCACCTGGCAGTAGACCAATTCCAATTTCATGATCGAGTCATTTGATTAGTCTTAAAGTGGTAAAATAAAAACTCTATTTTTCGTTGTACCTTCCCTTCCAAAATAAGAAGTAACTTGATCATCAAACCCCCACTTTATCTGACGTTGTAGATAAAGTTGAAATAACGTATAGCATTTTGCATATTAGCATTAAGGCTATACTTAAATCAAAAAATACCTCCTTATCTCCAACAATTTCATAATTCAAGTTTGGTTGTTTTGATGTATCCTGCAAAAAAATTGTGTGAGGGCGTAATTAGGACTCATAATGAAAATAAAAGGGGGACCTCTATTTCCACACACATTTTTGATTCTATTTTTTCTGCAATTTGATGCGATATTCTATACATAGTTACCTGCAAAGTTGGAGCGAGAGAGTTGAGAGCCAAATATCCATTTTCTTCTATAACAAAATAATAAAAGAAGTTGAAAACACTATGTAACTGATTCCTTTTAAAGGTAACTTAGTTAGTATTAATAGCGCTTTTCTGCATTCATAAAAGGAGAACCGATGTTGAATTAATTATTGTAATTGCAAAAAATTCCTGTTAAAATCATCGTACAGAAAAGACGTGAAAAATGTTGAAACGGAAAAAAAATTCTAAATTTGTCGTTCTGCAGTTTTCCAATAGAAAAAGATTAAAGCAATTTAAAACTTTAACTTGAAATTCATAATCATCTGTTGTTTTCCTGAAACCGAGATGATTTGTGTAGATTGTAGAAAATTAGCTAAAACATTTTTCAACTAAATATCTTCAAAAATTTTTGGTTTTGACAACTGGGCTGAAAAAGCTAAATTAAGTTATTTTTTGTGCTTCAGATACAAGCTGTTTACCTTCTTTCACTTCAACGTTATTTTGGAAGTTTTCGTAATCGCGATTGTTTGATGTGCGAGATCGCTACAAAAAATATTTGTGTTTAAGATATTTATTTTTCTCAGAATCTCCAATACAAAGAAGTAATAAACGATAAAATTTTTTTGTTTGTCTTTACTTTTTCTTTTTGTTTCTTCTTCGGCAAGCACTGTAAAAATGGTATTTTGTATTTGGTATTCATATGGCAAGCCATCGAGCACGCAAAAACATGATAAGCAGGTTACGATTAGAAATTTTTTGTTAATATTTTTAGTTGATTATGACATCTGTCGCGTGATCATGGGTTTATCATCAGAACGAAAAAAAAATATTTTACATTTTGGGTTTTTCTGCTTTGACTTTTGATACACTTAAGAACACGAAATCATTTGGAAAAAAGATACAACGATGTAGAAATATTGTAATTTTCGTGGCAGCTTGTACTTAATGCTATATTTAACTGTTTACCTTTCTGATATTGACTTTTAATATTACCAACCGAAATTTGCAAAAGGGTCGTTTAGTCTCATTTCACACAAAGATTACGCGTTAATTGTTACCGAAATATTTTAGGGTAAATTGTAGTAAGTGATGAAAGCTGTATCAAATCAAACTGTTATCTCTTTTTGAAATTAAAGTTGATAATTTCAAACATTCAAATATTGACTACCTGGCTCAATTACCTTTGTTGAAGATACGAGAACTAGGTTCGGCACAACATATTCGCTTTGATCTGAAACAAAGTAATTCAAAGAAATGTAATTTTTAAAAATATTAGAAATTAGTAAGGTAAGGTGAATTTTACAGCGTGTCATTTACCTTTTGAAAAGAATACAGAGCCTATGCTGGCATTAAACACGCGACTCCAGTCGTTAGCTTAACGCTTCATTGTGCTGAATCCTTTCATTTAAAAAAAATGAAAGCGAAACATGAAAAAAAGATATCAATTTTTACCTTCTGTTTCTTCAGCATTATTATGTATATTTTCGTAATCACGTTCATTTATTGTCGATGATCTCTAAAAAATATTTGGAAATTACATGTAGGACATTTATCACATCTCATTTTTTGGAAACATTATTTAACAAGACGCCAGCGATGCACTTTGAGCAAACTACAGGTAGTGACACTGTCTCGACCAATCAGATCTCTTTAGTGCGATTGGTGACCAACAAGAAGCTAGAGGCTTTAAACAAAGCATAGTTTAGACGGACACACTTGTGGGACATGTACTAGGCCCAATGTAGTGGATGGTCTGTCAGTACTCTTTAAAGCCTTATCACTCGTGAATGAGTTGCTGTTGGTGCAAGTCCAACAACTGCTAGAACAATAGTGCTGTCACAGCCCAATGGTCACAAGCTCGTAAAGTAATGCAAGAGGCCTGCGATGCGCTTTGAGTCAACTGCAGACAGTGACACTGTTTCGATCTATCAGGTCTCTTCAGTGCATTTGGTGACCGATAAGAAGCTTTAAATAAAGCATAGCTTTGACCGTTACACTTGTAGGACCTATACTAGCTCTACGGTGGAGGATGGTGTATTTATAATAGAAATTATTTGTTCTAGCCGTACTGGAAACTCCGAAACGGGTCTGAACCATGGGTGTGCAAACTTTTTTGAAGGCGGGTCAATTTCACTTATCTGGATGATACAGCGCGCCAAACTGTTTGTTTAATCAACATCAATCTCAATGACGTAATTTTTAAATGAAGATCGTTTTTGAGAGATAAATTTTAGCTAGGCAAAGTTTTCAAATAAAAATAATATTGTTTTCCTTCTCACATCAAGTGGAAAGATTGTTCACTCAAAATTTCTGTTTGTTTTTCTTTTAAATAATTATTGACTAACCTGCAGACGAAAGCTACAAATCACGTTCTTCCGCGGCCCTCACTGTTTCATCTCGCTGGCCACAGACTGCACACCTCTGGTCTGAACGCCAGTGGTTCTATCAGCAAAAATGCTTGTGAAACAAAATAAAATTTTATATAGACTAACCTCATCTGCTTTCCCATGAAAAGATTGCGATGGGGAGTGATTGGATCCAACAAAATTAGAAAATCCTGGAGACGTCTCTGAAAATAATTTTGCAATACAAATATTTGGGTAGTATTTCATTGTTCTACCTGGGAAAAACAGCTATTGTGGAACAAGTTGGTTATATGACCGAATTCTTAATGACCACCAAAATATTCTATATTAGAAATTTCAATTGATTTAAATATCATTTTCGGTTAGATGGTCAAACTGATGTAAACGTTAAGGAAGAGTAAATGTCGCAGATGCTTGATGTGTACAGGAGTATACTGCTTAGATCGATATAGCAATTGCAACCCAGATGTTACAGTTTTGTAAATACAAAAACATAGCTAACAAGCAATTTATTTTTAGTGTAACCCCATATAGTCTTAATGCATCGATGTATCAAATCTCATAAGTGCCGCTGATGCCCGATAATTGGCCAAATGTTTAAAAGTTTTTGTTATTGGTCCAACATGTGTGAAGATATGAATACTAGACTATGCGTAACTTTGATTAAAATGCGATTTCATAAAGTGTCTGCGCAAACAATGGGTATTGTAGTAATAATATAAAAGCAAATAAAGAAAGTAACTTGGGTTTGGCGCTTTGAGATTGATGACAACATAAATGGAAAAAGTTCATACTTAACTAGATGGAGTTAGCCAACCACTGAAATTTTTTTTAAAATGTAAATTTGAGTCTATTGCGCTAGTTAAAGTTAGGCGCAATCATCAATGATGCAAAAAACACTATTACGCAACACCTACTTCAGAAATATTTTTGAATGGTCTAAATAAGATTAAATTCAATTCCTCAGTATATAGCATGTCACTATAAACAACATCACTACTGCAGCATACTGAAACACTAAAGTTTAATTGCAATACCTTTGTTTTTTGATTTTTTTGTGCGATTTTGCTTGACGCACCAAATTGTCAGCGTAACAACACCAATCAAAATAATCCCTCCAATAGATACAATAATGGCGATAAGTAAAGTAGAATCAGCCCGTGTATTTGTAGTAGTAGGCAATATTGGTTCAGGGCTTACAAAAAATTGAAACGTAAGATTAGTTGTATTTTGAAATCCTGGAGTAGCAAGTACCACAGTGTAATTTCCGCTGTGATTAAACGATGCCTAAAAATATGATAATTTTATTGATTACTACAACACATAAAGTTTTGCAAAACAATGTGAAAAAAACGCCCAAAAAAGTTTGAGTGTGCGTGAAAGCGCGCACGTGTGCTATGAACGCCGTACTGTAAATAATTTTGGGGGTGTCAGACATCATCTCAGCTCAATCTTATTGCCAAGAGTGGCATATATTGAACGTTAAGACCAACCTGAAAAAAGTTTTTGCAGACAGTGCGTTAAAATTGATAGCATTGATTTCGTTATGCTAAAGATCTTTTTTCAGGGATCAACATTTTGAAAAGAATGCTTTTAATTTCCAAACAAGCATGAACAAATTTTTTGATCAATCTTTCCAAAGTGGTTTTTATGTTTTGTGTTTCTGTCACTTGTTTTGGGTTTATTTTATTTTTCTACTGCTCCAAACACGACATTGCATTGACGTGTTGCTAATGCTTTTCCTAATTAGCATAATTAACACTAGAAGGACCAAGCACGTCAATTGACGTATTTTCATTTCGAAACGCCTGTAAAATGGCTTCTGTTAAATCTTATGACACGATATTTTCTGAGTTTTATTTTTTTATCAATACATGTCTTCTTTCAAAATTTCAGGATTTTTCAGCCAGCGGTTACCGAAAAAAATATGTGACTACCTAGAAGGACCAAGCCCGTCAATTGACGGGTAGAGAGTTGACGCAGTGAAATCACTACTATAACACTTACTATTTTGTCGCAATATAAATCTTGTCACATAATAAATCCTCTGCTTGGTCTCCAGCAGAGTATTTCGCGCAGTGTGAATTGATTGACCTACTTCTGGCAGACAGAGAGATTATCAGTTTACGCCAGGTAAGGAAAACAATACAGTACTGCAGTACAGGAGTTTCGTCTCGTGGAATCAGTGGTAGTCGTAACGTTTAGGTTGGACTGATAGAACTAATAGCTCAGAAGAAAGACGTTATGTGTTTGCTACAAACATTGTGGAAGCATTCAGGGCCGTTGGTTTTCATAACATTTTATTGAAACATATTGTATCTTTTAGATTTAGGATAAAATGCATCGTAGGCGTACTGCTGAACAAGCTTTAGAGTTTTTACAAGACATTGCTGCAGATGAATCCGATGGCGAGTTTTCGGACAGCGATAATGAAAAAATAAATATTGCTTTTGCATCGGCAAGTAAGGCAGAGGTATCTGATTCAGAAAAATCGACAGATGATGAAGAAGAGGATATTCAAGATAGCACAGTAGATGACAATCAACCGGCTAATCTTGTTTCACATGTAGATGATGACAACAATACGCCAGTAATTCAAAGTAGAGATGGATCATTTTGGCAAACCTCAACTCCTTCTCAAGTAGCTGTTGGACGTAGACAACAGCAAAATGTAGTCAAGGTTCGTGCAGGGCCTACGTCTTACGCTACATGTCGTGTCATAGATGGGAGTCCACTATCTTCGTTTCGATTGCTTTTCAACGAACCGATGTTGAGACATATCCAGAAGTGTACCATTGCTGAGGCGCAACGCGTTACAAATGATACTAAATGGACAGTCACACTTGATGAATTTGACAAGTTTATCGGACTTGTCATAGCTCGAGGTGTAATTGCAGGTAGAAACTTGCCTATAAAATCTTTGTGGGATCAATCGTGGGGTTGCCCCCTTTTCAATGCAACAATGCCACGCCGGAGGTTTCTCGAAATAATGAAGTACCTCCAATTTGATCTAAAAAGTGAAAGAAAACGACAGCTGGAGACTGACAAATTCTGCTTGGCATCTTCAATCTGGGACCCTTTTATCGAAAACTGTCAAAAATCATACAACCCAAATTCAAATATTACTATTGATGAACAGCTGTTGCCTTGCAAAGCAAGATGTAAATTTATACAATACATGGCGAATAAACCTGATAAATTTGGACTGAAGTTTTGGATGGCTGCTGAGGTCGAAAGCAAATATCTCTACGACGGGTTTCCATATCTTGGAAAAGATTCTACTAGAAGTGGGGATGTGAGTGTGCCTACAGATGTGGTGATGAAACTGATGTCACCTCTTTTCAGAAAAGGGTACAACGTCACCTGTGACAACTATTTTACGTCACTCGATCTTACCCTTCGACTTGCAGAGCAACATTGCAGCCTAGTAGGAACAATTCGCCAAAATCGTAGAGAAGTTCCTACAGTTTTGAAAGAAACTCAACCTTTGCATGAATCCACAATTCTGGAATATGTGGGAGCTACTGCGGTAACCATTACATCATATCAATGCAAGAAATCTAGATCTGTAAACATTTTGAGCTCTTTGCACAAAGATGTGACAATTCCGGAGCGGAATAACCCTAAACGAAAGCCTGAAACTATCCTTTTTTATAATGAGACTAAAGTTGGGGTGGATGTATTAGACCAAATGTCCCGTCAATATTCCGTCAAAGCTGGAAGCAGACGATGGCCAATACACGTGTTTTATAACGTAATTGACATGGCCTTGATAAATGGCTGGATATTGTACAAAATCATTTGCAAAACCAAAATTAGTCGCAGAGCTTTTATACAAAAGGTCTGCGAAGAACTCACTGGTAGCAACCCTGGCAGTAGTCACCGAGCGGCAAAAACAGATGAATCCAGTGAAGTTGACCACCTTGGATCACCACTGCCTAAAGTGCGTCGCACATGTTCTATAAGATGTTGCAAAAACAGAACAACAGATCTGTGTTTTCTTTGTAAAAAGCCGATCTGTGGGAAATGTGGAAAAAACTCTGTGCAACTTGCATGACGCGATGACCATGAACTTAGGCGAAAATGTTCGTAATTTTTTGTGATTTCTTTTAATAAAACAATATGCACGGTGTTTTTTAAGTATGTGTATGTAACCCTAGGAAGAAACAGACGTAAACTACAGGTTTTAAACATGCGGGCGTCAATTGACGCCTCTTGGTCCTTCTAGGTAGTTCAAAATCATGGTCCTTCTAGTGCAGCTCACCCACCATGCTATAAAAGGAGATTTATGGGCTGATCTGGGCCCCTTACCAAATTTGAAGCCTTGTTGCAAACATTTTATGCACTTTATATAACTGCAAATCAACTTCTAAAATTTAACCTATTAGTTATTTGAAGTTTTTCCAAGAGATCAACTTTTTGAAAGCAATTGTTTAAACCAATATAGTGGTACAGCCTCATTTTGAGAAAAAATTTTCATGAGCCCTCATTGAAATTGATATGTTTCAGTAAACGACTTTTTTCGGAAATCAATTTTTGCGCTTCTTGTTTAAAGAAAAGAGACATCAGTAATTTCGAATTTTTCTTCAACCAATCTATGTTTCCTTTAAACGTACGGGCTCGGGTCTCCATTTACTACTGGTCAATGACATTGCTTCTATGTACCCACCAATTGCAGTCCATGTTGTTGATCGAGTGGCCTCCATTCCACACTTTGTCTTCTGGACCAGTTCTTAATAAGTTTCTACTTTGCCCTAGCCTATACCATTGTAATATAGGTTTGTACTTTGCATCTAAATTACGTTTTGTACTGTGCAATCATCCAAAAAAAGGAAAATAACAAGCACTGACACAACATTTGACGTTTGCTTGTTACGCTTTTGAGAAAAGCACTAATAGGAATTAATCAACCTTTACGAGCCAGACAAGTGGCGGGAACAAGAAATGTACCAAAGCGAGCTCACTTTTTGCAAAGGCTAGCAAACAGGGATGAGCATATATGAGTTAATAATCAAAGGAATGACCGAAGTGGCTAATGCCTGTGCGTTTTTTTCTTTCCCATTTAAAAGAATAATGTTGCTGACAAGGGAATCACAAAAAACTTTCAGAAAAAACGTTGTTTGTGCTTGCAAAAACAAAATTAACCAATATTTTAGTTATAACCAATATCAAAAATAAATAATCTACGCAAAAAATACGAGAAGAAACATGGTCTTTCTTGGCCTCTCAAGCAATAAGTATGCACTTCTAAAATTTTGCTTTTCCGTGACATTAATACATAGCTTCGCTTCTAATTATATTTCTCAGAAACTTGCTCAATCCTGTATCAATTAACTAAATATTTTTGCTTTCAGATGTTTACCTACCTTTATCAGATGGTACTGAAATGCTTGGTCAAAACCGTTAACAATGGCGATCTGTTGGATAACATCAGATAAACTCGACCCTTGACAAAAAGAAGATACTATTTAAATCATTAACACTTTTTGAAGCTGCTTTTGTCAGCAAACTAAATTACAACTTTTTGGGAATAAACTTTTTGGGAAACTTTTTGGGAAAATGTGCAAAAATAACTCAATTTTAAGATAATGAATACCAGGGGTTTTACTGCAAATATCCAATACGAGTTTATAATGCCAATAATTTTTATTGATAAAATACATAGTAATAGAGTCTTATGTTTTATTTCAAGACTTCTTTTTTATGAATTCCGATGACTTTTAGACCCCCAAAAAAGTATTCGTTCCGTGTCTCTAGTAGTCATGACCCGCTCAATCAAAAACTACAGGCAAACACGTACCATTCAAAATGAGTTCTTGAAAAATAGCATGTGGGTTAGATGAAAATCTAACAGAACATGTTACGGCATTATGGACCATAACTTTACACAGCTGTTGCGTGGTGGAAGCAGCAATAGGTTTAACTGAAAAAATTGAAATTCTGCAGTATTATAAAGTTAACATTGACAGCTGATTATAATATGCCTATTGGAAGAAGCAAGAAATAAATACTGGCATAAGCTACGCGATGTAATGCTATGGAAACACCTATTTTTCGACATTCATTGGTTAGAGAGGTCGGGGTAGAAAAATGCTGAACTGGTTTCAACAGCAAGTCCAAGTCGGTGAAACACAATTGACTCCATATGCAACCAAAAAATTTCCTGCTTTTATGGGTTTAGAAAAGCAACTACTGACAACATGCAATAGCAACGAGAAATGAACAATATAACTGTGTTTTAGAAGATTGAGCTGCATATTGCAAGCCACTTCAAATAAAATTATTCGCCTATTTTACGAATTATGCCATGACTTGTCACCGCAATCGAAACTGAGGTCACACGAAATGCACTATACAAAATAAGTTGTAAAGATTAAAATAAAATATTAAGGAAAACAATTTGTATATCAAGGATATCTCACAGAGGACATTCAAACGAAATATATCCGATTTTCCTTCTTCTTCGAATATTTTGGTATAATCAGTTGCAGCTTGACAAATAATACTTTTTCCGTGATCATTTCTATTGACATGTGAAATGACGTAGGAGTTTTCCTGACAAACATAAAAGCTTTTTAAACATTGCATATACAGAAACATCAAAACAGTTATACCAAGTAAATATTCAAAACTCACTATAAGCTTGCATATTAAAGAGATTGCTTTATCTAATTGCGCAAAAAGAACTTAAAAGCATTCACGCCCACTAATCTTTTCTCCAAGAGGAGGAATTCTGTCATTCCTGAATTTTTCACACACCAGCCCTGTCAGTTTTCATTGGAAAACTTGTGCCTTCTCTTCAACCTTACCATGTTTTTTCTTGCCATTGCTGCAACGGACACAGCTTTTCTGATTGCTTGCTTATCTCTCCACGCAATATTAATCATTTTTTCTTCTTCGCTTACAAAAATCATTTTACTCAAGAAATAATTTTTCGCAGCATTTTTTTGACAACTCTGTCTCTTAGCACAACGTGTAGTCCCAAACTTATACGCGTAGAGTTTCCTGACTCCTGGGTGACATATTCTTCCGCCATTTTCCCATCTCATAGAAAGAGTCAGGTAACAACAACAGCAGCATTGCCTTGAGCACCCCAAACAAAATTTTTCAGAATCATATGAGTTTTAATTAAAAGTCAGACTAAGAACGTATTTAAATCGCTTGGAGTTATTTGAAAAATTCTATTGCTTGTAAAATTCTGTCAAAAAAAACAAAAATTGCAAAGTATACTTTCTAAACAAAACAGTTCTCGACAGGAATATTGTTGCTTTGTGTACGAGGGTAAGCTGAAAAGTTTGTAGCCTGACTAAAAAGAAATTACGACAGAGCATGGTAACTTGGTATGTGTTAAAATCAAGCTTTCTTGATACTGACTTAATTCTTTTTCTTGAAGTAAACTAACATTGGATAAGTAATTTTGATCTTTAAAAATTAATGTTGAGAGATTTTGTAAAATGGATAGAATTTTGCATTGTGGCGTTTAGAAGATCTTGTGAATATGAATAGAATTTGCCATCATGGTGTTATCAGATATTAACAGATAAAGGAATTAGCCCTCAAGAAAATTTATACTGATATGGTTGCTGTTTTAAGGGACGATACTACAGCATTATCAACTGTGAAGAAGTGGGGAGATGAATTAAAGAGGGGTAAAAAGAGACTTGGAAATTACTCAAGATTGGGACGTTTTTCCACGGCCTCCACTCAAAAAAAACATCGACCGCATTTATCAAATGGTGATGGATGACAGACGTTCAACTGTTAATCACATAGCCAATGTTATAATCATCTTCCGTAAAGAATTGGAGACATCTCCACAAGGAACTTGGCATGTTGAAGGTTTCAGCTAGATGGGTGCACCGGATTTTGACACTTGATCAAAAGCTCACAGAACTTGTCATGTCAGAGGCAAACTTAGCAATGTTTGAAGCAGATTGAGATGGTTGTGTTGAGCGTTTTTTTTACCGAAGATGAGTGTTAGGTCCATCACTTCGAAACAGAGCCCAAAAGGCAATCTATGCAGTGAAAGTCCTCGACTTCTCCTGCTCCTAAGAAGGCCAAGGTGGTGCCATCGACAGGAAAAAGGCTATGGCCTTCGAGTTTTCGGTGCAAAAGGCATTGTGTTAATTGACTACTTTAAGAAAAGTATAACTAATGATAGAGAATACTATGCAAACTCGCTAAAGAAGCTACGAAAAGCAATCAAGTCAAACCGGCCTGAAAAGCTGAAAAAAGTTGTCCTGTTTCATCAGGACAATGCTCCTGCTTATAAGCCTGTGGTTGCAATGTTCACTGTGAACGATTGTGATTTTGAACTAATTGATCACCTTCCATACTTTCTTGATTTGGCACTATCTGATTATTTTCTGTTCCCTAACATGTAAAACATCTGGCTGGAAACCGGTATCAGACTGATTGTGACGTATTTTTAAAGGACATTTTTTAAGGGTGCAAAGGACTTTTTTAAGGGTCAGGAGAAAAACTTTTACACCACTGAAATCCAAGCACTGCAGCACAGCTGAAAGATGTGCTAGGAACACAGAGAAGATCATGTCAAAAAATAAATCCCATTTGGTCAAGTTTAAGTAATGCATGTTAGTCAGGTTATGAACTTTTCAGCCTAACCCTAAATTTTCAGCACCTGTTTCGGAATGCAATAAATCAAGCAAGATAGATGCAAGAAATATCGCAATTCATTATTAAAAATACCATTATGCAATGGCTGGATTTCTTTGCTTTGTTTTGGTTCACTCGCTTAAACGTTTATGTGACGTTTTTGGCATCTTTAGTCACAACTGAAATCACTATTGCTGAAGTTAATAAAAGCTTGTATAGGCCTTCAGTATCTCGACAATTTTAACCCATTCTTTCCAAAAACTATTTCTGTATTAAATTTTTGCTTCTTATTTTCATAAGTCAAACAAGAATGCCTTGAAACCGTATCAATTCTCTTTTTATAATTTTTTGTCAAAGAAATATTATTGTATTGTACTGCACATTATACTATGGCATTCGTTAGGGGTAAGGAGCATTTTATAGTAAACGTACAATCATAGTTTTTGCGGCTTTTTGATTCTGTGAGAGTGTCAAAAAACTTTTTTCAACAAAATGATTGATTTGTAAGTCATCACTATATTTTCAAAATTTGTACAACAACGGTAAATCTTCTTGATAGATTACATCACAGCAAATGCAATTGTATAGCAAAAGTGGCATTATGTTTTGTTAGAAACGTCGCTCATATATTCTATTAACACAACCTATTCGTAAAACCTGCTAATAAGCATTGGATAGTATTTTCAAAATTTTTGTAAATTTTGCGCTTTTCTTTTTACTGACAAAGCGGTTGCTGAGGGTGAGAGAGACAGTTTTGCCGATAAAAATATCAAAGGTTTTGCTCACTTACATCTTGTAATCACATGGATATTTGACAATAAGTTTATTTGTAGTATACTGCATCACAATTTTTGTTATACTTTTCCCATATTACCTCTGCCACGGAAACGTAATAATATTGTTTAACGCTGTGTTTTTTATTATACCCCAAAAAAATATAAGGTTGTTACTTTATTAAATATTTTAATGCCGCTATAACGTGCAAAGAACTAAATTCTAACTTTAAAAATACTTTTCTGAATATATATATTGACGTGTGTTCGTCAGGAAGCATTGACGTGTGTTGATCAGGTACCTTATTCTTACTATGGTATCATAAAAGGCACCTAATCATACTAATAATTTTCATACAAATAGGCCTACACGAGTAAACCATACGAAATATTTGATAAACTGTTTGGAAAATAGTATGTCATAAGGGTAATGAGTATACGCTACGAATTTGCAATGACCTGTGTGAAAAATTGTAACCGGTAAGAAATTCTTCCTTTAAGCATTTTTATCTGACTGATTTAAAAAATGTTATTATTTGATCAAACGTTATTAAGTAATTAAAAAGACAAGTTAACAACACAAATGACTTTATATGTAACACTAATATTAAAATCTGGATACCAAAATATACTTTTTGAAGAACATATGCATAATCGAATATGGGTACCATACATAATACTGACGGTAAGAATGGGCTAAATTTATGAAAACCCAAACAAAAATGATAAACAAATTATAATTTGTTAATAAATTATAATTTTGCTGTCTTCGTGAATGGCTCTTGCCTCGCGTTAAAACATTAACGACCTAATTAATGTTAATCCATTTGTTAGGCATACTTAATCGTACTAACTTTGGACAAGATTGTTTGAGTTCCATTAAAATTGAACACCGATCGTTTTCCTGGTGGAGTGACATCGTCATACTTACATTTGAATATTGCTTCACTTCCTTCTGTTACATTCACAATATTTCCTTCCACAATTGCAGTGGAATTTAATGTCACTATAGGAGCTGAATTATTAAGCATAGTTGTAGGCAGTTAAAAGTTTGAAAAGCACAACCATGTCAATACCATTAGGCAATTGCAATTTTTGATTTACTTGTAATGAACAAAATAAAGTAACCACAAAAAATACTCCTTAATAATCAGATGAACAACAAGCTATAGCCTATCTTCTTTTGATGGACTTTGCTGTATAACCGATTTCACACACATTGAAACTTTGTGATAGTCTTTGATCAGTCATTGATACGTAATTCGATGCTAATTAACAGTTCCAGACTTTGATATTCAGCAGATTGAGGGGCTTCTTGTGTCTCTAGCAATGTGGGCTATTACTTCGACAACTTAAATCAAGCACAGAGGATTGTGATAATGTGCTTTTCCCGTTTTCAATTATAAAAACATTTGCAAATTGAGCTGGTGACAAAGTGTTTGACTAAAAATAGGAAAGGCAAACAGGACAATACATTAAAAAAAATTTTAGTACATGTAGATGGGGAATTCGACTCTTATTTTTTATAATATTGATATTAACAAGACACAAATTGATAAAAGAATAGAATATAGCAAACTACAATGAGATCTTTTTTCCAACTTCTTTTTCCCACTTGGATTGGCGATAACAACTCGAAAAACGTGGTTAAAAATATACTGTATGCCTTCAAGTTATCACATCAACATTTGCCTGGTGATTTTGTTAAAAAAGCATTTTCATTAAAAACTAAGTATAAAAAGTGTCAATACCTGACCAGCATTGCAACCCTTTAGAATTCTCCCATTCTGCAACTTCATTACAAAACGTCGATGGGTCAACTATGTAACTTCCATTTCTATGAAATAGTTTACTATATTCAGGACAAGAAAAATTTCCTTGTGAACGATATTGATAACTTGTTGAATTGACTATTACTTCATTGTTATTAATTGAAAGAGGACAGTCTGAAAGTATTGTTGATGCAAATTACAAAGACTTTCCTCAATATAGATCAGAAAATGAAACAATTAGCAACTCCTCTGACGATTTGCTAGCTATTGTATTGTAACGGAAACAATAACGTACTAAAACACTGTGAAAAAGATATTATTCAGGGGCATTACCTACACTTTAATTTTGCAGAGGGATTGCACTGCGAAGCAAATTTTCCAGTTTAAAGAGTTGAAGAACTAGTAGGTGCGAAAATTGTAAATTCAGGGGCGCTGATTCTATTTATGAGCTTGGTTTTTTATTTACAAGTAAGAATTTTGTGAAAGAAACGTTTCTAATTATGCCAAGATTTTGCTTAAAAATCCATTAAAATGAGCCTTTTATGCACGTGTAATCAGCACAATTCAAAGTAAAAACAACAAAATCACTTGGATTTCCGTGGAAAGCTTCATGCACTACTATGAAAGAAAATATTTAGTGGATTGCACAGAAAACTACCAATGCAATGCATTTAAAGTTACCCTGGGACAAATTGCAAGTACATTAGGCGATGAAAAACTGACTATGGACAACAATACACTACTTCTACTACAGACAAGTATAACCGTCAAAATGCTGTCTTATACACAGTAACTTGCTCTCACTAGTCCTTGCTCTCAACTTCTTCGTCGCTTATGCTCTAACTCATAACTATCTCGCTGTATTTACCAACATTAGTCAGCTAGCATTTTCACTAACTACTTCATTTTGTACCTTTTCTTAATGACAGCAATGTCTTGACGGAATCTTTCACCATGCTCGTCGGAAACATTTCCCAAATTTCTATCAAAGATATTCAAATAAGAAGCCAAAAAGTCCACTTTTAGCGACATTATACACCTCAATACTTCATAGCTTCACGACAAGCCTACAACTTCATCATGACTTTCAGCTCCATGTAAACCTAAGAACTTTTAGCATATTTCTTTAAAACAGTTTCGTGCAACCTGTTCATCTTCCTTCAACAATTTATCGAACTCATCTTTGAAGAAAGCTTTCGTATTTGCGGTCCTACGAATGCACCTTCTTTAATTACAGCATTTGACAAACTTTGAAGAGTTGCTTGTAAGAAGTTGAAAACTGTAGTGTTTTTTTTAAAGCTTTCACAAATTGTTTGAAAAGCCCCAGCTTGATATGCAAAGAAAAAAAATTATTCTTTTACGTGGAACTTATGGCAAAGCAGTAGCATTATGCTGAATATGCTCGATATTTTTTCGCAAGAGCCAGCTTTTTTTCAGTTAATGTTCACTAAGTGCTCTCAAATCTCACAAGCACAAGAAACAGCAGTACTTTGTGTAGCCCAGAAAAAGCCCTGTTAACAGAGCAACTTCTTTCAAATTAGCTCAAACCAACCATCTATTTGTATTGTTTTCTATTCTGTCCAGTATATGCTGCAAAGTAATATCATTTTTTAGTGTTATTAAGTATGCCACCTATACGGATTGTAAAATGTTTCCTATAAACAGAAATACAGCTTTTATACTTTCCTTTCAATTGTCTACAAAGAGTATCCAACCATTAGGGTCATAGATTATTCCAATACTTTCAAACTGTCCAGGAAGGTTCTTGCATCACCACAAATCATTATCAGCAGAAAAAAGATCTAATAAATTGTTAGATCGTTGTCGGGAGAATGTAATTTTTGTTACAAAAGTAAGTAGGTTCCATTACTGTAAGCGTGATGCCAAGGGATCACTTTTGTCGTTGGACAAATTTAAGTCACGTACAAAATCATTCAAATCTTCGTGAGTAATAAAATGTAGATTTTTTTCATTTACACATGGGTCAAAGTCAGTGATTGAATCTTCACAACATTCAGCAGATTCATCACTTATTGCTGGGAAACTAGATGGAGGTTTTGGTATTGGCAATTTCGTAGAATGTGGAAGTACCGACGCGATGGCGTAGTGGTTAGAGCGTCCACTTCGCTGTCGGTAGATCTGGTGTTCATTCCACTGGTCAAGTCATATCAAAAGGCTTTAAAAAATGGTATCTACAGCTTCCTTGCTAGGCGCTCGGCATTTAGTGGAGGTTGTGGAAAACAAGCCGGCAAGTTCGCTTGTTGTCTTCTTCGGCAAGGCACTCAACTGGACGCCCCCATCTTTATGTGGAAGACAGGTGGCCCAGTTTTTCCTCTAAAGGGAGGGTTGGTGACAGGAAGGGCATCCGACCGTACAACAAATGCCATGTCATGAAAATGCAGATATCTGCTGTGGCGACTCCTAATCGGGAATAAGCCGAAAGAAAAAGAAGAAAAATTCCGTAGAATGTGGAACCGGACGAATAACAAATGGTAAATTTGGGTATTCAATGCTCTTTTCAGTTTTCGAATTGCACCCTTCTATTTTGGTGAGACAGAATTAACAGCCAGTATTGTGGTGTTTCTGTTCTCTCTATACCTATGATACAGAAAATCCCAGAGACACATTTTTTCCAGCAAACTATTTACCAAGCGTGTTGCTGCAGTCTAAGCAACAAAAGCGTGGAGCCCAATCATTATCTTGGTCACCAACAGAGCATCCAAAGCGTGCACATTACAAGCGTTTGATATTATGGCTCAAATTTTTTCTCTATTTTCTCAAAGCTATCTCACCACAGATATAGCAAGAAATATCTGGTTTGTTTTTGCATAAACGTCTATGTTTAAAGATTATCTATGTTTAAGTGGAATTTACAGTTATTCCTGCAAAATATGTGATTATTAGTTTTTGAAGCAACGTCATGCTCATTGAACATAAACCCAAACAATCTTTTAGGTGCAAAAACATGAGAAAAAAGCAATACTTTTAACGCTACAACGCTATACCCGCAATAAAGCAAATACATACATTTTTGTAAAAAGTTAAAACTCAAATTACTAAACATTGGAGGGTGATATAAAAAAAAGAAGTTTATACTCGTGCTTAGTGCGTCGAAAATATTCAGAACACCTCTTTACTACTTTGAACTTTTTTCGCGTTGCACAGTGTTATTTTTAAAGATCAATCTGGAAAGGATAGTTTACTTGAAATAAAAATCTTTTTTTATGGCATCATCCAGGAAAGAAGAACACGTTTGCGTCCATCTTTGAGAACATTTTTTTTTACTTTGGAAATCTACCTTCTACAGAAAACTATCTGCAAATATCAAAGAAAAAGCTTACTTTGAGATAATATTCTGTTTTTGGCATTCATTGCCCCCAAAATACAGTACTTCTTTTCGATTTTACCTTCTAAATATAAAGATATTTTTAAACAGACAATTCATTTCTAGAATAGATTTTAAGTATTTATTGATTATTTCCAAACTTTTTGGTCTGAAATTAGTAAGAAAAGTCCATGACTACTGCGTAGAATAGGTTGTTTTTCCATAGGAATTCCTGCCTCCATACACACTGGAGCAAAATAAAGCGTAGCACTATCCTTAAGCAATTTAAAAGACTTAATTCTGGATAATTTGGTCTGAAAGCTCCACAATGCCACTAGGAAAGGACTGTGAGATACGTTTTGCCACGTAGGGTTTTCAGCTTGCATAAGCACACTTAGTGCTTCAGCAACTTCCTTGGAGTACCAGATTTTTTAACAAGGAAATCATTTTGTTAAGAAGAAGACGATCATGAGAGGTGTCTCCGTGTCCATGTGGTACCTTGTCGAGAATACGGTTTATACACTTGGTTATGATAGTACTACCTGCAAAGGGGGGAAGAGTCGTAAGTAATTCGTGATACTCTCGCAAGGATATTTTGTCAAGAGGTTGTCTTCTGAAGGATCTAGGTTCAGGTAGATGATGAGGTTCCTCATCGGAATCGTTAAGACATGGAACAGGATGTGATTGTTCAGGAAGAGATCTTCGGAACGTTGTATTTGGTGTAGAAGTAATATGTGGGACTGATCCCGATGCTGCAGTAGTATGAGCTTGCCCAAGATTTAAGAGTCTTTGTAGTAGTTCGCTCGTTTCGCTTGCTTTCTGTATGGTACTTTTAAGGTACTTTTAAGTTAATTTTTTAATTTAAAGTATTTTTTAAGTTCGCTCGTTTCGCTTGCTTTGGTACTTTTAAGTTAATCCTGGGAGGGAGCAGTTTTCGATCGCGTTCTCTGAGCTGGGGAAGAAAAATCAGAAGGGTTACAATCCTCGTCTTCCTCCATAGGAAGGGAGGTTACAGGAGTAACTCCTTCCTGGCCTATGCCATCCGTGATGACAAGTGAAGTGATGGGAAGTGAGGGATAAAGTTGTTGAGCCTTATCATAAGAGGGCAAGGAGGACGTATCCTGCTGATTAGGGGCACTAGGTTGGGAAGCATGGTAGGCTTGATGTATAGCTTGTATATCTACAGGGTCCATTTTTTCTGTGAGTTTACTAAAGGTTTCCTACAATCGCTTCTGATCTTTTTCTAATTTTTTTGTTTCTTTTGTAAGGGCATCAACGTTTGCCTGTACATGAGGAAGGGTTTGTTTAATAGCCTTTTCATCTAGATGGGCTTGGTCAATAAAATTTTGTAGGTTATTTTTAAGAGTAACTCGTTCTTTATATTTTTCAGAAAGGGATTCGTTATCATTCAATAATTCAACCACCTTTTGCATTTTAGAATTTAAGGTGACGGTTTTACCAGGGATTTTAACTTTTCTACTTTTGAAGAAGGGCTTTGTTCAATAACTTTCATTAAAAATTGTTTTGAATTGCTGACCTGATTTTGACCTAAAACAGGAAATCCCGGGTTTGGGCACCAATTGGAAATTGACTGCGAAAAATTGTGAAATTTCACCAAACACTTTCAAAGCGAAAATGACAGTAGGCCTGTAGATATTTACAGCTCTTTAATAGCAGGGCAGAAATTTTCTGTTAAAAAAGAGAAAAACTGCTGTCATTGGCCAAGAAGAAGACCATCAGAATCAAATCTAATCTAAGTTTTAAAATAGAAAGCTATTAGTTAGCACCAGTTTCTAAAACAAATATTATTAATGCAGTATCTGAAGCCGACAAATGAAAAAGTAGAGATTTTATGACGTCAAAATATTTCAATTACGGGTGCTATTTAATGAAGACTGCTTTTGTTTTTTTAGTATATTTTCCTTCTAGTTTCGAGATATATATATTGACTTAGACCGACGAGACAAGCAACTTTGGGCCTTTATATCTACTTACCACTCATACACGCAACCAACTAAAACTAAATGCTTGCTTCAAAACAGAATATAGAGATTGCTAGTTACTAGGTACCAATTTTCAGGCCATCTCCAATTAAAAGGGATCGGCTTCCAGCATCACACTAAAATAAAATAGAAAATTTTGCTCAAAATAGATCATCAACATTATACAGTACCATACAGCAATCTGTTACATCATGTTTATAACTCGCAACCGGTTTTGACTTTATTGGGCCTCATCAGGCGGGTATAAAACAGCACTCAATAATAAAAATGCTCAACAAGAACAAATTTGTGGCCATTGAGTACAAAAACAAAGATGTAATACAAAACAATATGATACAGCAATACCTATATTACAAGGTCTCATTTAAGGACACTCACACACACATGAAATAAACAACAAGTCATATTAGTTAGCCCTAATAGGGGTGTAGGATCATTATTAGGAGTTTCTCGTTTTACAAAATACAGCGGCTGCTAGTTGCTAGTTAGCAACTTTCAGGTAATCTCCTATGAAGAAAAACCTGCCTATCTTACTTTAATTTGATGCTGAAGACAGATTCCTCTTAATAGGAGATCGTCTAAAAATTGCTTCATAGCACTGCCAACCTCCATATTTTGTAATATACAGGGTGGCCCAAAAGTAGGTATACAGTTATTAAAAGTAGGATTTGGGTCCAAAAGTAGATTTGTAGTTCTTATGTAGGCACTTTTAAACCTCTAGAATGATAGTTATATCTTAAATGGAAACTGTTTCATCTTTTTAGTGCTCAAAATGTCCTTCTTTACATCTGTTCAAAACACTCTGACATACCGTGCAGCACAAATTTCAATTTGCATCAATTTCTCTGAATGCGTCATAAATGCAATCTTTTAATTCATTTACTGTTTTGGGATTCTTCTCCTTGTTCTTTACATACTCTTTGTTCTTTACAACACCCCAAAAAAAGAAATCCATTGGTGTCAGGTCAGGTGAGCATGGTGGCCATTCAATGCTACCTGTTCTTCCGAACCAACGCTGTGTAAAGACTTTGTTAAGGTAATCTCTTACTCTTAACGCATAATGTGGAGAAGTTCCATCTTGCTGAAAGAAGAGTTCATCAAAGTTAGGTTTAGTTTGAAGTTGTGGCACTACCACTTCACAAAGAATTTCCAAATAGTTCTCTCCATTAACTGTATGCCTACTTTTGGGCCACATAAAGTGCACTGCTGGTAACTTCAAAGCACATAAAAAATAGTTTAATAACTGTATACCTACTTTTGGGCCACCCTGTATGTTACCTCACGCAAATCATTACACCAAGCCTGCACATCTCAAACACGCAAAAGGGCAAAAACAAAAAACTAATTTTCCGATGGATTTGTAGGCTACCAGCATTACTACCTATCGATACTGCTTGTTATATAGCTGATATTAGCATATGGAATCTATTCTAAAAAGATTAGCTCGAAGAAGCAAAAATTATTGATGTTGGATTTGGATATGCAAGCAATCATAAATAAGCAAACATTATTTTACTGTTTACGCCAGCAAGAGATAAAACATAATTTAGTGTCCTAAAACAGTAAACCACAAAAACACCGAATTCATAATTAGGTTTAAAGAGAAACTGAGTTTATTTTTTTTTTTATTTTTCCATATTTAATCCTCCATTTACGAGAAAGCGATGTATCGCTATGTTTTGGACGGTAAGTCCGCACTCGCTTGGGAATTGCTATTTCCGAAGTGTCTGAGTCACCTGTCTTCCATATAAAAGTGGGGGCGTCCCGTTAAATGCCTTGCCGAAGAAGACAACAAGCGAACTTGCCGGCTTGTTTTCTACAACCTTCACTAAATGCCGAGCGCCTAGCAGGGAAGCTATAGATACCATTTTTACAATTCTTTTGATATGACTCGACCAGGGAAATGGCCTACCGACAGCGAAGCGGACGCTCTAACTACTACGCCATCGCGTACTATCACCTCTTTCTAAAAAAGCAATAATATTGATTATTTTATGCTTTTACTCTACTACATTGTTAGTTGTAAATTTTGTGACCATTTTTGAATTTAAAATATCGCTTTGAATTATCATGTAACTTCAACACAAATGATTTTTATTTCAGTCTAAGCTTGTAACCCAAGATTTACTACTAATTAGTGACCTTGTGTTGTCATAATTCTGTTCATAAATTTTTTATTTCGTCATTATTTTAACGTTTTTTTTTAATGAAATGGAGTGGATTAGTGCGCCGTTTGAGATGACAATGCATTTTATTCATGTCTACGATCTTGCGTTCTGCTAGCTGGTCCTTCGTTAGACTGATTGGTTTATCATGACGGGTAGACTGCTTGTAACACATTAAACCTCATTTTTTAGTTTAAATCAATATGGATTTTTTTGTGCTGAAAGCAGGATTGGATGCTAGATCTCCTCAAATTACTTTTAATTTTGCCATATTTTTGCAAAGCTGCGGTTTTATTTAAACGTTTTTGCGAGATCAGGTTACCATTAGTTACTGTTTTACAAAAGTTGGAATGACTTGGCTCTCAGATTGTACCATAATGCAGCCAGCTTCCCTAAAAATTTGTTTTTTATGATTTATCCAAGGTTGTATTTTATGTTACACTTATAAGTTAAATACAGTAGAACGTCGATTATCCGAACTAATTGGGACCAGGGGTGGTTTGGCTGAGGAATTTTTTTCGAATAATTGAATAATTACAATTTTAGGATAAAACAGCATATACGTACGGTAATTTATTGTATTAATACATTATTAGCAGTATAGTAATCACTCATTGTTTTGTTTCAGTTTGTTGATCTTTTTGAAGCTGCCAATCTCTTATCTTTTTCAGAAGCTGAAGCCAGTGTTCGATTAATCTACGTTTCGGATAATTGACTTCGGATAATATTCGACGTTCAACTGTAAGTGCTTTGTGCGTAAGTAAATCTAAAGGCTGCACAGGTATGAATCGATGGCTTTGTGGCTGTTCGCAATATATTCGAAGGCATGTGTTCCACTCTTATTTAATTTTCATAATCTTGTGAGCCGCAACATGTTTGTTTATGTAGGTTTTATTTTTTAGGGTTGACAAACAGTGAAGTGATTGTCTGTGAGCGACTTCAATTAAAGCTTTGCTTGGTATTAATCCATGAAAGCTCAAGGTATTTTTTGGGCAGTCTATTTAACGTTGCTCTACAGCGGAACAACGAATTTTGAACGTTTTTATCTCCAATACTACAAAAGATTTCACAAAATTTTTTCACAGCTAAAATCCAAATTCATATCTGAACACGATAAACTTCATCGCTGTGCAGTATAAATTTTATTAAACTTGAGGAAGTACATTGTTGCTTCTTGACAAAAATTCAAGATTGTGTGAAAAAAATGCTTACTTATTTAAAATATACTAAAAACAGAATAATGATTTTGGTCTTATATTGAAGTATCATAGAACTTGCTAAAATCAGAATATGTCAAATAATTTTAAAAAGGATATACAGTAGACGCCGCTTATTAAGCCAACGTTTATGAGCCCACCCGCATATTAAATCCAAATTTGTCCGACCCAGAAGTCTTTCATTTAACTGTGTATTAACAAAACTCGCTTTGTACCCCCAAAGACCCGTTTAATAAACCCAAATTTTCCACGAAATTCTTTTATATTTGTTTAAAAAGCTTCATAACTAACAAGTTTCATTACATTAATTTTTTTCTCTATATGGATAAATATCAAGCAGTTTGGTTACTGTCTAAAATTCTTCTGTTTTGTCACAAACCCTTCATGTCTAAAAAGTGATTGTGTTTTACATGGAGCAGATTGCACCTGCACGAACCGTTAGTAACATGTAGTGTAGTGCAGTAGTTGTAGTGCGTTAATCGCGTTCGAGAGTACATACGCGGTCTCTTTGATTTTAAATATCAAAATTTTTATAATTCGAATATGTATTTTCTTTACAAATTTCTGTGTACAAAGTAATTAGCTTTAAACATTTTATCTTTATTACAGTTAGCCACAAATATTTTAGCTCAAAATATTTAGAAAAAGTCGTCCGTCGGTTAACAAGCTCACTTGCTTAACACACCCAAAATCGTCCGGTCCAGAGGCGGGCTTGATAAGCGGCGCTACTGCATTTACTTAATTCAACAATTAAAAATTTGTTGGGTCTCTGCAGACCGACGCTGAGCTTGTTAAGGTTAATTTGTTACATGTAACGTGCCCCTCATGCCATTGACTTTTAATAGGTTTTATGATATTTCAGAAACCGTTTCTTTCGGTTTTGTCGTAATTCTCCTCATCGTTTCTCACGTTCTACCAGTGAGTCGCCCTTTGGCTTTAATAGAACGAACAGTTGGTGATTGTTTGATGAGAGAATGAGTCCGGAAAAGATGTGGCGTAAACATATTTGACAAAAAAGGTAAGGACGCGTGGGGCCACCACCACCAAGTCTAACTTGTATTGTAGTAAAAAATGAAAATGGTGCCAAACCATTTTTCTTATTAAATTACTTACACTGCTTGAACTCACAACGTCTATGTCACAAGGTGGAAGATTCACGTTTAATGTCTTACCTAAAGACACATTCAGCGAACTTGCTGGTATGTTAATCACACATTCTCTTCTGTCCTAAGCGTGAAGCAGGAAAACCTTAAACATTGTTTCTTTAAGTCTTTGGTATGCGTCGAGAATAGAAATAACTCCCGTATCGACACTACAACCATTGAGAACCGACTGCAAAGAGAACGTCTTAATCAGTTTACCACACAGTTGAAAAACATTACGATAGCTTTGATACTTCAAATTTACTTTAGAGCAATTTTTCTTGCTTACGTTAAAATTCAATGTACCAGAAACAGGCTATTGGCAACTCCAAAGCAGATCTGGACACCCAGCTATTGTGGTATATCCGGCATTACGTTTTTGCGTGAGTGGGGGATAACTACAAGACAAAATATTTTAGTGTGCTGATGATACCAATTATGTCCAATACTTTTATGATAGCTCAACGACGAGTGGAAGTGATCACTTGACCAATGAAAACTGTTTCTCTGTGACAAAGTACGTAAGGAAAGAAAATATAATCGAAAAGCATTTTTCTGGCTAGGAGTAGAAAATTTTACTAAAAGTGGAAATACAAAATAGTGGTATAACATCCATGGAAGAAAAAGTTGGTAATTAAAACATGCATGTACAAAGAGACAAAAAACTTTTTATTGGAGTTGAGACACTTATTCAATGGCATTAGAAATACATCCTGAAATCCACAAATTTTGTGTAAATTTTCGGGCCATTTACATGTACAAGTCTTTTTTGTAAAGTATGGCCAACGAAACCGTTAACTGTGGCAGAACCAGTCTAAATGAATGCAGATTGCAGGAAGTAGTAAGGGGCAGAAAGTAATGCCGGAAAACTTGCTGCCATAACTTGAACAATGAGTAGTAGGCCACTTGTGCAAGTAGCGCTATTTTGAGAGTCGAAAAATGCTACGTTAAAGTACCATCAATGATTACTAAAACCAAAAAGTATGGAAATTGAGGCTGTTGAGCTAATGTTGCCTGCAAAATAAAATTGAGCAGCCTTCGGCGGATTTAAGTTTTTGCACACGTCCACAAATTGATTATCCAACTAGAAAGTCTTTAGGTTAAAAGCTTTGTCCTTTGAGATTGATCTCAAAAATTAGTCTAAAAATTCGGCTTTTTAGAGGTTAATCTGAATAAATTTTGAAAGGGTCCGCCTTTCGGACACAGGAACATTCAGTTGAAAGAATTTGCTCGGCTGCAAAAAAGTTTGCTTATCCCAGACCACAAAACAACTGAATAAAAAGCATAAAAGTAAAAAATTCATCTATATTGATTCTATAATGAGAATTCTACATTTTTAAGAGAGTCTTACGGTTTGCGTGGAAGGAAACTTTTAAAAAGCAAAAAGCAATTACTCCTCGACAGTATTGAAACTAAGGCTTATAATGAAAACCACTCTTAGTTCATGAGTGAGAATTTTTTCCAGAATCCAAACACATTTTTGTTAAAAATATTTGCGGTTAGCGCCGAAACACTATAAAAGGAAACTCCAGAATTAAATAATTGCAATGAACAGTCTCTAAAAAGTCTTAACCGTAACTCAATGGATCATGCCATATGGAGCTCTTTGAG
The DNA here is from genome assembly GCA_963675345.1 of Trididemnum clinides. Classification (NCBI taxonomy): domain Eukaryota; kingdom Metazoa; phylum Chordata; class Ascidiacea; order Aplousobranchia; family Didemnidae; genus Trididemnum; species Trididemnum clinides. The sequence goes on along the minus strand of OY776294.1, from coordinate 32,181,582 downwards.
GAAAGTTAACTGAATAGCGAAAATTAATGGAGCTGATGTTAAAATAGGATTTATTGTAGTTATGTAATAGGTAGAGATATCGGTAAAAGTCAATAAAGTTAGTGCATGGAAAATTTTTTTTTGTTTAGTGGTGGAAAAAAATTGGATGCCGAAAAGAACGAAATCAACAATAAAAATATTTCACTAAAACTTTGCATCAAAAATCATTGCTTTGAATTAAACAACGCTTGCATAAAATGTGTTTGCCACTTTGCATGTGAGTTTAGAAGTTAATCCCGTCCCAGTGCCAAATACGAAACGCTGGTTATGCACTTTTTAGGCCCTGTTTTATTTGAAAACAAATTTCTAGAACTGAATCTAGATGTTACACCCTGTAAAAGTAAAGAGGCCAGCGATTGCAGTTTGATCAAAATAATCTAGATTGCGAGTTAAAGTTTTCTTTTAGCAATAGTTTTATCTATTTGGGAGGCGCAATTTTGAAAAGAAACTTTTGAATTTTTCATAATTACTATTTAAAATCAATGCTGTATCTTTTTAAAATCAGTATATGAAATCAAATTTGCACTCTTTTTAGCTGGGTCACATCGGCATAACCAGAACCTCCATAGAATTTCGAATCGGGGTTATTTGGTACCCCCTGAACCTCCGTCGACATTGCTTACTTTTTGTTTTTTTGTAAAAGTTTAAACTTGAGTAATTGTACTAAAACCTGAGATTGATCTGTAAAAATTCTCTAAGAAAGCTTCTGCTTGTACTGCTCAATATACAGCTATATATAGCTTATATAGCTCAATAGTTATTATATAGCTTTCACAGCATAGCTCAAAATGAATTTGGACAACATGCAATTCACTTTATGGTTATATGCCACTATTTTTCTTACTTTGAACAAATATTGTTGTGGATAAATTGAGAGATTGGCTATTCCTACCATTTGAGCAAAACATTGTAAAAAGATTGCTTCCTGCCGAAACTGGATCACCGAGAGTTAAATTAGTATCAAGTATTTCATTCTCCACAAAGCATTCAATAAAATGATTAGATGAATTGATCACAGAACATCCTCCAAATATAGAGTAAAACTCTCCATTAAATAAACCGTATCTCCATGAACATAGAGTCTTGGATGCAACATTGACACAGGCTTGCACTGTGAAATGGACATAACCACTCGCCAAAGTATTGTTTGGTAATAATGGTTGTGTTGAGAGAGTAACAGATGGAATGCATATTGCATAAGCATCTAAAATAAATTATGTTTAACAAAAAATATTAAATTTTTTTTAAATATTAAAACTATTTACTATAGTTCAAATTTCATAAAATCGTTAGTACATATCAAATGTGTGTGTAGATTTTTTGTCAAAATCAAAACTCAAACAACAATAATCATAATAACAAAGCAACTCAGAAAATCTTTTAAAAAGTCAGTGCTACAGAAATTTTTATACATTTATAAAAATTTTTCTCACTTTAATAACTTGTCGTGATTTAACGCATATCATTTTGCTATTGTCTGGCTTTTTAGCGTGATCTTGTTTATTTTTGTCATAGGTTGTTTTGCACAAAAATGAAATAAATTATTTTTGCTAATCTCAACAAAATTAAAAAATGAGACTTTCTCCTAACGTTTCAATTTTTGGTCATTTTGTAATTGATATAGAACTGCAAAAGTTCTACTTGGGATTGAAAGGACTTCTACGTTCATCAACAAAGAGTTAAGGTCTCACTCATTTATAAAATTGAGGCTCATATGGTATCCAGTATATAGCTGCATTGTCGTAAAAATACCAGCTTTTTGTTGAAGAAAAATTATAACTTTAGTTTTGAACTGCTTTTATTTCGTAATCATTTTAATTCGTATGTTTTACAAGTAATTATTTTCATAAAAAAACTTCATAATTGTGTTATCTTTCTCCATTTGAAGTTTGAAAAATTGTTTGTAATAGTCTAATAACCGCTTTTGTGGGGTGGTGGTAAGGGCCACCGCCCTAAAGGCGGTCGATTCATGGTCCAAACCTCAGCATAGTCTTAATAAAGAGATCTAAAAAATGGTGCTCGCTACTCTTCTGCTTGACGTTCAACATAAAAGAAAGAGTGAAAAGCGCCGAGCGGGATTCCTTCCACTTTCTATGACGCCATGCACCAAATCAGATAAGCAATTTTTTCTAACTTCTTGGATCTGTTTGAGAAGATACTGGGCGTGCATTGACCTCCATTATTGTAGCCTACTCCTATAATTGACCTTTTCTGTTTTCACTTTGAGGCTCCTCATTAAAAGTGATAGTTAAATTAAACAATGATAAGGTACCGTTTAACTTTTGCTTCAATGTGAATACGTGAGAGCATTGTGGAATAAATGTGACTGTACACAGTACACTTTTTTGTACTGTTTTTGTCCAGTTTCTTACTTTTTTATTTGTTTTTAGAAATTTTGCTTTCTAGCATTTTTACGGAAATTTTTATCCGCTTGAATACTTATGTCATATTGTATACGGCAATAAGCCTCGGTTAACCTAAATTTGGTTAATGCAGATTTTCGCCGAATCCGGATAAAACTGAAAGTACGAATGATTTTTAATGTTTTTTTAATTGAAAGCTTTGAATAATCCGGGTTATTTAATCCTAATCTCTGCCTATTCCCAATAAAAATTGTTCTTTTCGTAATCCTAGTTTTCCCGCTTTACAAATGCAGCAGCATTTCTTTTTTCAATGTCATAAACCTCATTTAACATTATAGTTACAAGCGCTCGCTAGGTTGCCTTTTACTTGAAATTTGTATCAGTTAAACTTGAAAGTATGTTCATTAGCTTTCTATAGGTGTTGTGGATTATAAGTGTGCTATAAATGTGTTATAGCTAAGCTATTAAATTATTTTCGTTAGATCTGTACAAGTGTATTATGTCGGTAAGCTAAATTAATGACGTTGAAGGTTTGTTTCAGTGTTTAAGTAAGTTCATTGTGCATAACAACTGCTTAACCGCTTCGCCCTTTGTACGATATGTGATTCTAACAAACGATGTCGTCATGATATAACACTCAAAGAGAAGTAAAAATCTAGCAATACGTTGTCAAAAATCCAATGATAAGAAAGAAAACTATTGCTGTTATTTCGGTGTGAAACAGCAGACTTTGAACGACCAAATAAAAAGTTTGAACAAAATTCGTTCAGAAGGCAGATCTCTGGTTAGCAGCAAGCACAAAAGGTTAAGTACGCAACCAGAAGTTGACAAGGTTCTCTTGATGTTATTCCGAGAAAATTCGTGCCGAGCAGAAGTTCCTTATTTTCCTACAACAAGCGAAAATGTTTTTGAAAGGGCTGTCATCGGACATACTCACAGAACAGACAATTTCGATGACATGGATTGATCGATGGAAAAAGCGACATAGTGATAGTCGCACAATAAAAGCTGGCAAGTCTGGTAGTGTTGATGTAGAAATTGTTCAAGAATGGAAAGAAGGAAAGCTTAAAGAAATCTTGTTTGCTTACCGACATGACGACATCTACAACGCAGACGAAACTGGATTTGTTTGGCTTCTGTTACCAGACAATTCCCTTGGATTCATTGGAGTATTGCATCATGGCGGTATGCAACCGATATCACGCATCATCGTGTTAGTGGATGCTAACATGTCTGGCACAGATGAACTATCTTTGATAGTTATTGGTAAAAGCAAAAATCCAAGAGCATTTAGAAACGTGACTGTGCCGGTGGAATGCCATGCAAACAAAAAATCTGGATGACTTTGACTATCTTTGAGAATTGGTTGAGAGATATACATAAACCGGTGGGGCTAAAAATCGCAAAATGGCCTTAATAATCAATAATTGTCTCGCTCATCCAAAAGTAAAGTTGACGAACGTACACCAAGTATTTCTGCCACCGAACACCACTAGTCATACTATCATTTTGAAGGAAAAATTAATTTTATCAGCAAAAATCTTAATGTACAGTTTTGCACGCACAGCCGCAAACGCTTAAAATGCGTGCTTTGCGGACAAAATCAGAATATTTAATTGCAACATATAGTACTGCAATGCATCACATAATATCCAAAGCGGAGGAAAATTTGCGTACAAAATCGCGTGAAAGCGAAAAAACTGGACAAAACCGTAAAAAAACAGACAAAAAAGCCTAACATGTACAGCCACTTCAAGCTATTTGGAAGACACAACCGAGTAAAGACAGCCAAGAAAAAGGCTTAGCGGGCTCTTACTTGTAAGCCTAAACTCTTACGCCCCTCTCGCATTCCAACATTGTCTATCCTTGTGTGTTTTGCTGAAAAAAATTTCAGGATACGATTAAAAAAACGGCCAAGCATTGCCGTAAAACATATATTAAATTTATTTAAAAATGCCTGATTGATTTCATTTTGATATCAATGTATAAGCAAAAACAAGTCAAAAAAATCTTCTGTTTTGCTGTAGTCCAAACTTGCTCAATACGTAGAACCAATAAACGTCGAGTCTAAATTCTTCCTGTGCATTTGCAAATCCTGCCGGTGGAATTAAATATACGCCCCTATGCCAATGCAACCAATCAAATTTTTTTTCGTAAAAGGAATTCTGACTCACAATCTCGTCATAAACGCACAATCATGTAAGCTTGCCTTTTTAATACTTTTTCCTGGCAGTACCTTTGATTTACTATGATTGCTTTTGATTTAATAAATACAACTTCAAAGAAAAAGACTTGGGAATTTTTCATCGGTTTGTTCAGTATCTCGGTTTTGCTTATTAGCCAAAAATATTGACATGCAACTTCGGGAAAAAGGTTTACAGAAGCATGCAACAACTCTTTTGGTGATGTTTGTTGATAAGTGGCAGAGTTCTGTTTGCTATCATAGACAAAAATTCCCAGTTAGGCTTGTTTAAAGGAGCTAATTTGAAATAGTGCTTACCAGGAATAAAACAAACAATCAAAATCCACGTTGCAAATAACTGGAACTTCATACACATTTTCTTAAAATTATAGATCATAAAATGCAATCAAATAGAGAAAATAGTTTGTAATTTTGTTATAAATCTAATATGACTAAGTAAATCTACTTTAAAATAAAAAGTTGTTAATGCATATTCAAATGAAAATTTAAGAGCAATTCATATCATACTGGGTGTACAAAACTATCTTGTATTTTCAAGGGCTACTTGCCATATAATATGCAAAAAGGAAAATCGCATCGCCGAAACGCGTTTTTTTAGAAAACAAAGCAAAGCTAGAATAGAAATTAAACTTGTTGTCTATGAATTGCGAAATCTGCATTAATAAGTGATTTTCTTTGCTGTGTACCTCGCTATAATTTTTCCTTGGCTTGGTGTTAACTTACTTCCTACACTCAAGCGTCTGTTCTGCAGGTATGTTACTTTGGTGCAACTATCATCATTTTCTAATGAAACAACGTTCATGTGATGAAAATGAACATTTGACGATGACTGCATTGTTGTGAAAAGAATTTTGCAATAAATTTTAATGATTGGTGGATTCTACTAACTTGGTTAAATTAATATTATAAAAGTGCAAATAATACTGGTTGCTGTTCAATGTAATGTTGATACTTGAAAACTCAGAAGCTTGCTTCAGCAATTATTTCTCGTTTTGCGTCACTGTCCCTGACTTACGAGCTTGGAAGATAAAATGTAATGCAAAGAGGTTTTTGTTTCTGCTTTCTGTTTTCACTGCACGAAAACCATATTGCACTTATTCTTTTGCAATTTATTTCTCTATCAGGAAAAAAGAAATGCACGTAATGTTTTTTTTCATAATGCGTCAAGTTATTGTTAGTCATGGTGTGTTATAATGCTTTACACATCGTGATAAAGTACGTGATTGTGTTTCCGTTTACTTTAAAGACTCTTATTCATTGATAAATGTATCATTTTGATGTAAGTTTACTCGTCATTAGAAACCTATATTGCATTTAATGCCACACGGTAGTTTTTTTATATTTTTATCATCGTTTTTTACTGCCAAGACAATTCTTTGAATATGACCTACAAGCGCGGTTTCGTCATAACTTTGAGATCATTAAATTGCTGTTGGTTATTCATAATATTATTAAATGCCCGAGCAGGGAATTCTATTAGCGCCATTACAAATTGTAAGTTTGCCACGGTAAATAGCAATTGATTATCCCCATTCTTCGTTCAATTGATGACCAAGAAATGCAAAGTTCGATACACGCCGGCTTCGAAAAATTTTGTTGATATAATTTTTCAGGAGAATAGACCAAAGCCAGCACGCTTCAGTGAACATGAGTACATGATCCTGATTTTTTACAAAAATGCAATTAATGAGAGAATTTAAGAAATAACTTACGAATAGTGTGTTTTTACAGCAATCAGGTAAAATGTTAGAATGAGAACAAGTTTTGAAAAGTAATCAAGTATTAAATTTCTTAAGCCCTTACAAAAACGGGCATTTTCAAACCGCAGACCATTGCAATCATATGTACACCGCTAGTTGTGTTAGGCAATCTTGGCTTTTTTCTTATGCTGGTTTTCAGGTTCTGCATATTGTTTAGAGGCACAGAACACTGCAGAAGTACATGAAATGTTTTGCTTGAATTTAAAACGATAGGTTGCGATATATAGACGTTAAAAACTCGAATCTCGTCTTTTTTGACCTTTTAGCATTTTTCTAACACAGAGCCCCATTGCTGCTAATTAAATGCAATGTGATATCATGCTGCCTTACAGTGGTATTTACGTAGGTAACTAATAAGATAAGATTTTGTGACGTTTATTGCGCGTCCTTAGGTACGAAAGATTTGACTTCTGAGAATAATGTGCATCACCAAGCTACTACTAAATTACCAATCACGGGATTTTGGGATGTTCCCAATCGTTTGAAAAACAGTCGTGTGCTCGTAGTTGGCCAAAACAATCACAGAAAAAGAAAGTATCGCCATTATTAAAATACCCTTTATTTGAAAGAGTAGAAGATAGAGTCGTGCTAAACTTTGTTATCAAGAAGCGAGGAACCATTGCGCCTTTTTATTTTGTCAAAAAGCGGTATCAGTAATATTGCCACGTTTTTGAAATATTGCCATGTTGCTCTGCTTTTTTCCATTTCTTTCCATGTTCATTTGTCTCACTGAGCTATTTCAATCAGCGCCCCAAATTTTCAAAACAAAGCTAGAATTTTCTGCACCGTTTTTGTTTGTACCGACCCGATGATGCTATTGCTTAGCCGGTAGTGTAGGTGGAAAGACAGCTCGTTGTCCGCTGATGGCTGATGCTGCGGACGACTTCTAAGACTATATAACTGTACTCATATTATTTATTGAATTGCATTTCACTTGGATTACTCAACAAACATCTCACTTACTAACTTGGTCACGTGAACAGAAGAGAAGAGCGCAATTTGAAAAGAGAGAAGAAAGTGAATCAGACACTTTCTATGGGCGTAGTGATGACATCATAATGATCGGCCGCTGCAAACTGAATAGCGTATTTGTAGCATGTGAATTAGTTTAGCTAAGCAGAACTTTTGTAATAAATTGAATGCGTGCTTACGTTTGGGAAGCATAGTGTGTTTAAAGGGACACGGGGTGGAGAACGACGCTCGTTTTGGTAAGAATAAGTGAAAGTGGTGACGTTTTTTCAGCGGTTGCTCACTTTTAGTAAAAAATTCGGTTGCCTTAAAGGCCGCAAAAAGCTCTCAACCCCAATTTGGCATCGAGCATACCAAGCAATTTAATAAAATATGTCTCAGGTTTGTAAAGCCTTTACGCGCACGAACTGAAACCCGAATAAATATCAATTTGGTATATTTTTCAGAATTGAACCAAACATGATTTTATTGAAACATTTCACGTTGTAATTTTTGATTTTCTGACAGCCCTAACTTCTAAATTTTACGTCCAAAGAGCATATACAGGGTGTCCCAGAAAGCGCTTTTATTGATCATAGTCATAGCAGATGCTCAAACTGTGCACTTACAGCAATGAAACAAGCATCAGTTCTCTATATCAAACTGTGTTTCACTCTCCTGAGCGTTTTGGTGCTGATTTTCGGGCACTCAAGTAGTTATTGCATTCTTGTTATTGTTGTCATTTAGCACTCAGTTGCTATTGTTATTCTTAATGGTTGCTCTCGCTCAGGGTGATTGAGGTTGGATTCTTGAGCTACAGATTGGTGTGTCGCCCCAGCTCTTCCAAACATAAAAATGAATATAACGCTTTCTTGTACTTTTAGTTTCTTCCTTATAATTAAATCAAATATGAAAACGCAGATTAAGATGGTGCGCGACTTATGGGACACCCTGTATTTGTTGAAATCCAAAGTAATTTCTAAAAGAGATTTCTGACTTAATAGGTGTGGCCATCCCTCCAATCAAAACTCCTTGGGCTTGAGCGAAATTACTTTTGACACTCACTTGCCATTCCAGTGTTGTATTGTGCAACTGTGGTAAAAACCTTTTTCGGAGTCGCCTGAATACTGCTGGCAATGTGCATTTCTGCCTTTGCAGCCGCAAAGAGAATACATCAAGAAGTGCAGAGCTGTTGAAACTGACATGAAGCTCACTCATTACCGGTACAAAATACTTGTCGGTACTGCAAACCGTCAAGAACACATTTTGTTATAAAAGACATAAGTAAAAAAGGAAAATATTGTTTACTTTTTGGGTTGGGGTGGAGTTAACAAAAAATCCTGGCAAAACCCTTTGTTAAAGACCAAGTAAAAATCCTGGAGAGAATTCATTGTGTGTAGTGCAATTAAAAAAATTCACCTGATTTTATCATAGGATGGCTGACTGGTGAATATATCTGAAATATTTTCAACAAAATCTTGAAGGAGATGTGATACGTTTTTTTTTAAAAGCATAAGAAAGACCTATAGGTCTTCTGGCATTGATTTTTATCGATAAATCTCGATCGTTGATTAACATCGTTGACATCGTTGAACTAGCTGATAACAAAAGTTTTGTTTATTTATTACGTAACATCATCGAACAAATAATTTGAAATAAATCATGCAACCAAACGAACAAGGCTACTCCATCCCCCAAATGTTAAAGTGGCACTTAGCTGTCAAACAGTTTGTGCATCACTTTAATCAAGTGATTTATTAATGAGTAAATTTAATAACAAAAGTGCTTACAAACAAATATTGATCACATTTGAATAAAATCCCAAAACAATTCATAGCAAAATTCATCAGCAAGTTCTGATTTGCTTTCTTATCGGGGCGGTGCTTTTTGATCTTGGGGGCGCATAATCTCGTAACCTGAATGTTGCTTGCTCGGAGTTGTAGGCTGTAACACAAAAATTAATGTAAACAGACGAGGATCGGAAATTTAGGTAAAGTAAGGGCAATATCCAAAATTAATTTTAGTTTGTTTAATGAAAAACATATCGTTACTCTCTTTTCAAACCCCCTTCTTTTTCTTGTTGCATCCATGCTGGTAAAGCAAGTTATTTTAGAGTTATTTGAGGTAAATTTCTAATTGATCTAGAAATCAAAAAATTGCTGGACTTTTACGAAAAAATAAACTTTGGTGCAGTATACAGTGCTGTGGTAATAGACTTATCATTTTTCGTTTTTCTTGAAGTATTCATAGTTATACATAATTTAACCATAAGTATTAGTTTTACGTTGCTATTTTAAAGTTGGTTGGTTAATAATAAAAATTTAAGTTGCTTTAACAATGACTATATATGATCAACAGCCAAGCTCGCTGCGGCAGTAAATTTGATTCTGAGTAGTAGAGAGCAGGGCGTTTAGTAATAATGTAGTGGTTTTAGTTACAGTAATATCTTTCCCATGAAAGAAGTTGGCAATCTGAAACTGGGAGAGCTCATACTTGCAGCTTCGAGCAATACTTGAGCGTTAAAATCATTCAAGTATTTCCTGTAGTCAAAGTGAAATTGTTATTCAAAACGGTTGAAAGACATTTTACAATTCACCCTACAACCGAATCGGTTGCAATATGAGATAGAATCGCTTTTATCGGAAAAAAGTAGTACGATAATGTAATGAGGTAACTTTGCTATCGCAAATGCAGAACATTATATAGCACTGCTCCTATAGATGTACAAATCATAAACAGTGTGGCTAAACGTAAACAAATTGCTCTTAACCGCTTTGAACAGAGTTTTCAAGTGTCAAGATTTTGCTTTAATTTCCCTTTTGATAAATTTTTGATTGTCAAAATCCCCCAATCAGAAAAAATTATTGCTTTGTGCTTTTCTTAATACTACTTTTGAAAACAGTAAAATTCTCTCAGGCCCGTAGTCAGCCGCAGGTGTGGGGGCTTCGCTATCACTGCAATTTATTTTCCCCTGAAAGAATAATGTTTATTACCCAAAAAAGTTTAAAAAGCAGTTTGATATCAGTCAGGCGGTTTTCATCACTGCAGCCGTAGGAAACTGTGTCAAAGTTCTAATCAGCTCTTTATGTTGGCTACCTGTTTATAGAAGCTATCAGCTGTTGGATGTTAGTTAAACCCAGAAGCTTATCCTGGAAATTCTGTTAAGAGAAATGCAATTCTCAATTTTGAAACAAGTGCTGTATCTATCTATCGTATCAATCGTTTACTTAAAAATGTTTATTTATCGACAACTTTTTGTACAACACTTACCCAAAGCTTACTAGATCTTAGGTTAAACAAACAATACACCTATATAAAAGTTATAGTTTGATCTTGATATGTGTAGGCTATGATTGCAAAATAGTTTGCTGATTGAAACTGATTTAAAAAAAGCGCCCCCTTGCTGCTCATCGTAGATATGCTCTTGACGTCTATTCAATCATATAACTCTGTAAATAACCATAAATATATATGTAATCGTCTTAGGTGTTAACAAAATAGATCGATTTGTTATCCAAAACGAAAAAAACAAAAAAGTTGGTGAAATTATACCATTAAAAAGTCGCCTGATAGCAATACTTCGAAAAGTTTAAATGTTGAAATTTCTTAGTCGTGAAAACCTTGGGACTTTATTTGAACATCGGACTTTGGATATCCCATCGTAGGCTCAATTAAAGGGAGCCAAAGTATACCTGACCACTACCGAGCCATTTGCAAGTACTCGATTAAGGCTGTAATGTTGTGCTGGCCAAACTCTATCAAAAAGATTCAAAAATTTTCAAAAATCTTTTGCTTTAGACTATGAGAGTATGGAATATAGTTGACAATTTTCAAGTACATCATATATCATAACAATATTTAAAGAAGAAATATTTTAATATAAGATTGTCTTAGATGAGACCAAATTTAGGAAAAACACCAAATCATACTACCAATTAATTTAATAATACGATCACTTTTTTGTACTACTACTACTACTACTACTACTACTGTAAGTCATTTGATATTTCCTATTGACACTATTCCAATTATATGAGTGTCACAACAGATTAGCAAAACAACGATTTTGGCAAGCACGATAAATAAAATAACTTGATGTTAATATTATCAACAGAGGATATTGTATGGTGGAGTGTAACAACAACTTGCCTTTTTAATCTATTTAGAAAAGGAATAAAACGGTGATGATCCCACTTTCCGTTGTACTATACCTAAGATACCGACCACTGCTCAAAAAGTTGATGCAATTTAACTGCAATCCATTTTAAACACCAAAAATTTAAATATGAGAAAGCAATTATTTTAAATGTTTTGACTCAAAATAATTTAGAAGTTGCTTTGACTGTCGTATTTTATTGGGAAAGTAGAAGGGGCAGAAGGGATTGAGAAATTGTTCTCTCTTACAAGCACACACACTGTTAAGCTTTGAGCTGGAGATAAAAAGTGCATCTTTTACATGAAAATGCCATGACTTCTGTCAACTTTCAACAATAATGGGTCTTTGATCACACCTAAACCAGTTGGTGGATAAAAGCGCTGTTTGAAGTGTTCGTGCTTTTCCGAATCTCGTGGAATAGAAACAATCAGACAAGCTTCCTCGAGGAAGTAAGGAAAGAAACTTGTACTCCACTTTGATGTTGACCGCGTTTGTAATTCGTGAAGTTCAGATTTTTGTGGGGGTTTGAGTATGTCTTCCCTAGACTTTTACCACAAAATGTTAAAATGTGTTTTTTGCTAAGTTCAAAATTGGTGGGTATTGCTGCAGTATCTGCTTATCGTTGTACTTTTGCATTCTTTCTTCCGGTTGGAATTTTACAAGTTTGCCTCGCTCATTTTGTTCTTTATTAAGAGATATTGTTTTACGAGTTTCATATTTGATATGATTATATAAAGTTAAGTTGCTGATACTTTGTTTCACTAAGCTTCCGTGAAGTATCAGCAACGTAATATTAATTACACTCCATCTAACTTTGTCAAGCTGCTGATACTTTCCGGAAGCATGATGCCACGAAAACAATCAAACAGTGACGTCTTTTTTCCTGCTATCTTTTTTTGGAGGTTACATAGGAGTCAGTCATAACGAAATGACAATACAACATATAATCTTTGTTGATTTTGTTACAACTGGTTTTAACTCCATCCTCTTTTACCCTATTTTTACAACAGTCTATAAAACAAATTGATTAGAATGCAAAGCGCGCAGCTTCAATGTATTAGTAGTGCTGATACTAGTGGCATGATTACGAATAACTAACTAGACAAGACTAAAAATCTATTACTAAGAAAAAATGCACAAAAATTACTTGCTATCTTAAAGTTGATTTTTAGGCCATCAAAACTTCAAATCTTTAAGTACCTTTTCAAAATTTGTACTGGTGTCAAAGATTTAAATTGAAAATAGCATATTTTATGCTAATCACGTGATTCTAAAAGCATGGATTGTCCCAAAATTCGGTCAGTCACAACTGACCCGAGAAACCACACGCCCCAGTCTTCCTCAAGCCTAGATTTAGAAAACATTTTTATTGAAAGATTATGGATAATAATAGTTGCAGTCACTCACAAAACAATTGTAATCAATAGGAGTAATATTGCAATCAAGCAAAAAAATCTTCTGCTGTAAAGTGTTCTGATATCACAACAGCGAAGAAATCGAGCTGGCATTGAACTTAGTCTCTGTAAGTTACAAAACCAGATTCCTGTTGTGTGAAACTATTGATGTTTTGCTTTTATGTCGAGAAAAGAAAAGAGTTTGAGGCATCTTTTGGGCCACCCGAGCTACACCAACAATGGCCACTCGTACACCGCTGACAGCCACTCTTAATCCGTACAGCTGGGGCCTAGAAACACTGTGCAAAAGTTCAGAATCTCACAACTTCTTTATAGTAGAAGAGGAGCAGCGAAATAGCTCAAAATAAAATTTAAATTTTATATGATAAACATGCGTGGCAGCTACCCCAGCAATTACTGACTAGATTGTATTACATTCCTTAGTAGCATAATAGTGGTCAGAAATTGATTTTAGCGAAGGGAAATTTAAAATTTTGGCTTAATTTAATATTTCAATAGGTCGTTTCTCTTACCTCTTGTGTAATTTCTTCATATTCAGATGGCTTGTACCTTGGTTCGGGACCAACAACTGGCATTTTCTAAAGCATCAAATATATTAATGCAAGTCAAATGTAAGTGTAGATAGTAGGTGATAAGCTACCAGGGAGTTTGAAACAATGCTCTTTTCCACTTGGGCAATAATTTTTAGTATTCTTCTTGGGAGCATGTTCTGCCCTCCAGTCATCTGAGGTAGTAGGTAAAAAGCCTATGCGTTTTTCTGCCTTTTCAGTTTTTACAGCCGCACCTTCCACCTTTCCCTGAGGAAAATTAAATTGGACCTTTAACTACTCATGTTCATGTGAAGAAAAACATCACTCTCACAGAATATTCACGACTATTTTCTGTAGACAGTGACTCAACATTGAGGCTTTCCACACTAGTAACGTAACGGGTTAACACATTACGACGTCTTCACATCGGACAAATAATCAAGTTTTAAAAAAATCTCAATGTTCACCATTTTTTTAACGGATTAAGAATCTTGGAACTTCATTTTCTGTTTTACTTTTCTCCTTCACACCGATGAAAAATAGAAGCATTTATCATTAACAAAAATCGCCCCTTTTTTATGCTTGTTCAAAGCTTTTTTGTTTGTTTAGAGCTTTTTTCAGAAAATAGATCTTATTGCAAGCTATTGATTGATACAGTACACAACTAATATTTTTCAAAATAGCTATTTTAAAGAAACTGCAGCATGAAATTTAAGCGCTAATCAAAACCTTTTGCATGTCCATTGCTTACTTACTTTTTCTGTAGGTCGATAAGAAAGATCGAGCAGTTGGTGAGGATAATCTAGAAAGATGCAAGATTGTTAGTTCAAATATAGAAGGAAGCATTGCTTTCGAGCAAACACCAAAACGAAAAAAGCAGAAGCGATTTAAAAAAAACTTAAGAAGCTTTGTAAAAGGAAGTTCATCTTTTTCAAGCAAATCCGTTTTCTCAGGCGCTAAGGATATTTTCTTGACTTAGCTATGGTTCTCTTTAATCCTTTTAGAAATAAATATTTATATCCTCCTAGAAATAAATTTTCTGATGTAATGTTAGAAAAAAAGAAAGTCAAATTCTACATTTTCTTTAATCACTTTGTAGCTCATTTTTTGCTTTGAAACAGTTAAGGTACAAGTATGATCGTATTACATGTGCCATACCGTGAAATAGCAAAGCACAAATGTCGAGCGTGATATCACAATTGTTATAAATCGAAGGTAAACCGCGAAATTACCATGAAACTGTCAGGCATGTCACTCTTCTCTTTATGAAAAGTTTTGCAAAGATTCTACAGTATAACACTAAAGTAAAAATTCCATATTTTTAAAAAGATGCTTACATTATTTTTAAAGAGATACTTCAGGTTTTCTTTAAGCTATTTTTGCGTGGTTCTTTTTTAGTGTTAAAACTACAAGAGCTGGCTTTAAACAAAAGAGGTGCTACGTGCACAAGCAATAGCGTTTTTGATAAAAGATTGTCTCTTCTTGTGCACAAAAAGATCTTGTTTCCTAATTTTGGAAAATTTGCGCAAAAAACTATCACAAAATTGTTTTTTACTTCACTCTAATTGAGTAAAACTCAGCCTTCGCTGCGACAAAAAAATATAACATGAAAAATATAAACGCCTTTTTAAGCAAAACTGCAAAAGATTGCTTACAAACTTAAAAAATTTGTCATAAGAGTAGGAACGTATTCAAGCTTCAAAGGCTCTAACTAGTTGTTGTTTATTTTGTTTCTTTGCTAGCCTTTAACGTGAGTAAAAAATGAGGTTTCATAGTACCTGACACTAACCTGTTTTATCGAACACGCAGTCAATGTCTAATGCTGGACTGTAAATCTGCAACAAAGAAAAAAAATGAATAAAGATTAAGCGAGAAAGTAGGGGCTGCATCTCAAAAAATGCTTGAGGTTTATTTTTAGATCAAAAAAAGTTTTTAGATCTATTTCTGGGGTCACTGGGGAAATTTTTTACACCGCTGTCTTCTAACACAGTTTTTCATCAATAAATCAAAGCGATGTTAAGAACCTCAAAAGTAATAAGTCGTGGTTTTATTATCATAGTATACTACGAAACTGCAATTTTAATTGTAAGAATTTTGATTGATTGAGATTGAAATATTTTGTGCCCTTGTAGCCTACGTATGGAGGTAAAGCTGAGTGTAAACATAAGTTGCTATCGAAAAACAACGTGGAGAGAGACGTTGTTTCTCTTTCCTCCAGTCTTTTCTGTAGCTCGGAAAATGACCAGTGAAGACATTGTATGTAGCCACGTGATCGAAGATACATTGCATTTACCTTGCTGTGATTTACCGGTTCAAGATAAATCTCTTCATCTGAAAAAAGAGAAGCATCAATGACTAGTAAATATACATGAAGTGTGTATGACTTCTATATTTTTATGGGCTTGCAATATAAATATCGCTAACATTTCTAGACGATTGACACTTTTGTTTTGTAAGGAAATAGTGAGTGACCTGTTTTAACGATGATAAATTATATTTGTGATCACTGGGAAAGATAATGTTACTAGGGAAAATTCTTCTCCTGTTGACAACAAAGACTTTAATTCTATAATTTGCATTTTGCTTTTACCGGGGAGAAGGAAGTAATAAAAGTTATCTACAAAAAGATGTGATAACATGTTTTGTCAATTGGCAGCTCTAGTCTTTCAGTGAAAGTTACAAGGTGGAGGTGTAAACTCATTTTGTTGTAGATAAAAGGGAAGCACTTTTCTCGTAGACTTTTGCTTCTATTTATTTGTCTATTTACCGCTGTCTTATCCCCTCAAGAAATTGGCAAAATACTCATTTTCTAAATCTTTCAACGGAAGATTTAAAGAACTTATTTATTGGGTCATTCCATAAGTTCTTTTCGATTTTACTTTTTTTACATTGAACGAAACATATTGATAATTTATTATGTGTCATAGAGTTAAATATTATTTTTATGTTTAGATGCATTTAAACTGATTAAATTTTATTTTACTGAACAATAAAATTAAAATTTCTTGATTGAAACTCTGCTAACATGGAAGTATCCAAAAATCATTTGAGGTGCTTAATGCTTTATGAGTTCAAGAACGGAAACTTAGCAGCTGAAGCGGCTACAAACACCCACTCAGTTTATGAAAAAGAATGTGAGAATGAAAGAACTTGCAGAAAATGGTTTACAAAATTCAGTGGTGGAGATTTCATCTTTTGCAAGTTCTTTCATTCAGAGATTCCTTTCCATAAACTGAGTGGATGTTTGTAGCCGCTTCAGCTGCTAAGTTTCCGTTCTTGAACACATAAAGCATAAGCACCTCAAATGATTTCTGGATACTTCCATGTTAGCAGAGTTTTAATCACGAAATTTTAGTTCCATTGTTCAGTAAAATAAAATTTAATCAGTTTAGATGCATCTACACATGAAAATAATATGTAACTCCATTACACTTAATAAAATATTCAATATGTTTTGTTCAATATAAAAAAAGTAAAATCGGACAGAACTTATGGAATGACCCAAATTGATAGATTCCATAATGAAGGAAGAATCTACAACAGGATTTTAATTCATAAACAGAATTTAAAAAATGTTTGGGAAGGCAAGATTGAATTCACTTTATCACGTTTACATCGCCAATACTTCCGTTAATGCAAATGCAAGTCAAAAAATGTTTGAAGAGAAGGGGGCAAGCGCAATGGCCTGTTTTGCATCCAATTGCAATTCTTTTTTCTTTGAATCATTTCAGTAAATCTATTCACCTTGCTTCTTTTTCTTTTTTGCCTTTTTGAAGTAAAATACAACCAGTGCTGTTGTCACAATACCATACGCTGAAACGCACCCTAGCACCACCAAGTATCGGGTGTCACTGCTGCGTTTAGACGTAAGAGAAGCAACTTCTTGCACCACAACAATTTCGAAGTAGATGGAGTGATTGTAGGGTGGTAGATGTGACGTCATCTGCACTTCATAAACACCTTCATCGCTTTCGATCACCTGACAATCATTTTTCATTTACCTTATATTTCTCAGACGGTGTGCATAAGTTTAAGAAGGTTGTCATTACTGTACAATAGTAATCAAAGTTTTACCAAAAACAGATTTATCAAATAGTTACAGTTTTATGGTCTCTTGGGCATGTTCAATCATAACTTCAAAATTACTTTTTCTTTGACCTTGCATATAAATTCATAGTCATGACACAGAAATAGGTATATTACAGTTGCAGAACGTCTGAGATTTTCCGTTTATTAAAATGTACTTTAGAAGTAGATAGAATCTGTCAAAAGTTAAATGGGGTTTCAAAGCTTGTAAAACTTTTTAGGATAATTGTCAAAACTAATAACCAGCGGAAGCTGTTTTCCCTGGCTCAACCGCAGATCTTGTTGTGCATGCAATTATTACAGCTTACTTCCATTTTTAAAGTGGCAACCGACTACATTATATTCTTATTTAGCTTACATATTGATGGTTAACAATAGCGCAATCTTAGCATCGTAAAATTGTTTCATTGATAAAATCAAACCGTTAAAACTTTTCGAAGATCATTCCCATCTTTAAATAGTATCATAACACTAAGTTATTAAACCAAGCAACAATTATTTAAATGACACTTATCATGGTCACAATCTTCTTGCATTGGAAATCATGTTGATAGTTAATCTAAAGCAAAGATGATCACCACGTAATTGTGTCTTCAGGAAAGGCACTTTAACAATAATTTCCTCTGGTTGGCGGATTTCTGCAAAGAGTGATTTTTTGAAAATAATTTTGAGCAATTATAGCGAAATGTTGAAACTCTACGACAGGCCTGGACAATTTTCTTGTTTTTCTCACCCAGCTGTCGAGATTCGAACTTGAAGATGCAATGGACAAACTAATTGTTGGATATTTCTCCTCCCCTTAACTGTGCACATTGTAAAAGCTTTATTTCTTACTTGAGATTTTCCGTAATAAAATGAAATGTGGTGGTTCGACATTTTCGAAAATTTTGTAACTATTCCTTTGGCTTTGTTTTCTAAAAGATAAAATTTCAGAGATTTGCAATGCTATGACGTAACAATAGATGATCGCGATTAGAAATTGGGTTTGAAAGCGCAATGCTGTTATGTGTTCTACACTGTTGTACCTTCAACATAGACATTTTACGTCTACTTCAGTTGCTTGATTGCAGTGCTTGATATAGAAACACGCAGTGCAAAAAGAACTGGTAACTTGGAAGCAAGGCTCAACACAAGCTATTTCATGTGCTGCTTAATCGTAGGAATTTTTATCAAGAACGAAAAACAAGCAAAATTCTTACCGTTTTTTTTCACCGCTATCAGTTTACTGTCAGCTGTAGCGGAGAACGTTACGTTGCACAGTTGTGTGCGGTTAATCGTCCAAGTGCAAAGGGTTGGAGATTGCTGGAAAGGAGCAACTGAAACAACGTAAAAAATTTAGTGTGACAAATCCGATAGTGTAGTGGTTAAAATGCCTGTTTTACTTTTGGTAGACCTAAGTTCAAATCTTAGCTAGTCTTGTCAAGAACCATGTTTGTAATAGAAATAAATTTTACGCTTTACTTTCAACAAGAACGTGCAATGAGAATGTGCTAGATCACTTTGTAACGCCAAATACGCAGAGTACTGACAGACCATCTACCAAGTGGATCTAGTATAGATCCCACAAGTGTGGCGGTCTAAGCTATGCGTTATTAAAAGCCTCTAGCTTCCTGTCGGTCACCAACTGCACTGAAGAGACCTGATAGGTCGAAACAGTGTCGCTGTATGCTGTAATATGTTCGTCTTAGCGCTAACAAACTATTGCACATCAAAAGCGTAAACAACTTTTATACTATTTTTGTTGCATAATTTGTCAAGCTCTTATCAAGAAAATTATTTTTACTTTGTATATTAATTTTTAATAAAACTTTGAGTTTCCAATTTTTTTCTTCCTGTAGCAAAAATTGCAGCTAGCTCAAGGAAGAGAAGAGGTCAGTTAACCCAAACGTTCTCTGGGCTAGCAAATAAACAAATTGTAAACTGCCTGATCGAAAATTGCTTGCAACATCGGATATTTAAAAATGATAAATCATTTTAGATAGTAATTTCGGATTA
Organism: Trididemnum clinides; assembly: GCA_963675345.1. Classification (NCBI taxonomy): domain Eukaryota; kingdom Metazoa; phylum Chordata; class Ascidiacea; order Aplousobranchia; family Didemnidae; genus Trididemnum; species Trididemnum clinides. Next base: position 32,162,087 of record OY776294.1, on the reverse strand, counting down.
TTTGGGCAAAGTAATTCCGAAGCTACTATTCCCATAATAATTTAAAAATCAATATGTTCTCATGGCTCCAAAAGTTGATTTGCGGTAATTTTGAACATGTTCTTGTTTTTCAAATTTAAAGGTGTTTAAAGAAAAAAAAAAGAAAAAATTAGTTCCTCTTTGCGTTTGAAATTATTTAACATCTTGGCGTTTTGATTTTTTTGGAAACTAAAACCTGTTTTGTTTGGCCATTTCAACCGGCTAAGCAAGCGAATCAATATTATAATAATTCGAGCGTGTAACATGAAAGCAGTATATTGATCTCGTTCAATCCTTGACCGGCGCATAGCAAAGACTTCACAAAAAAAAAAAATATTCTCTACTTGGCGCTTAACAGAAAAGTGGCGTAAAAACAAGCGAATAATTTCATTTCATGTGATCTGGAAAAAGGATCTCAGCAGAATTATTCCACTTTTTCAAGAAATACTTGGTAACCTCAAAAATCTACCTACTGTTTTACTTTAGTCCAACTAAAGCTAGGAAAATAGAATTTTTGCTCATAAGTAGGCTATGAGCAAAGAATCGAAATTGTCTTGACGTTGTAGATAATCGCCTTTGTCGGTGGGATTATTGCAAATGACTCACAAATGACATGAAGGGCGTGCTTGGCTGATTTTCCGGTGTTGCGAAACCGCGTTGTATATGGGGTCATTGCCTGGCAGTAGATTGTTTTGTAGTTATCAGTTCGTTCCACAGCGGGGATAATAAAAGGCTGCCCCTGAAAAATTATCACGATTTAGGGTAACGCAATTAAAAGCTTTCTCGCTTTGCAAAGAGCAGATATTTAAATGACTGCTGTATTCGCGAGACCATTAGCACCTAATCACTAAATCAATACCCACATGATTTTTAACTACTTGATTTCCAAAATAAGGGAATTGTGATCGATTTTTTCAGTTGCAGTTAACAAAGTCGGGCGCAAAAAAAAATTGTGGCATTTAAAATGCCGATTGCATATTTTTGCTATTTTTATGCCTGAAAAAGCATTTACAAATATTTAAAGATTGAGATCTGTTCAAGGCACGACCCTAGAAAATGTCAAACATTCCATTCAAAATGTCAATTCGAAGAAATCAATATGTATCTAGTTTAATCCTGAAAAATGCTCCGCGCTGCTCAACCATGCAGAATGTTTCTGCAGTTACTGTTGCCAGGACGCATTGCGCCAAGCATGTTGGTAACAGATTCAATCACAAGTTATTCAATGAATAACTAAAAAGTTTCTATGCAGCCAATAGACATAATTGATAAAGTAGCAATGATTATATTGAATCGGAAGGCAACAGTGCAAACAACATAAACTTGTGTCAAAAAATATTTTCATACACCAAAGCAATATTAATTCTCACTTTTTGTAAAGCAATTTCAAGTTCACCGTAATAGAAAATTGAGGTCTGGCCTTCCGGATATACGGAGTCATAATCGCAAGTCAGCTCCAAACTCTCTCCTTCTTTTAATGTAAAGTTTCCGTTTATTTTAACTTCGGGAGCTACGCAAAACATGATGTTTGTAATTTATTGATACCACAGATAGTACTGTATAAGCAACAAAATCAATGATATATAAATTTAGAAAGTTTTTTGTTTGCTGTATACAGCTCAATTCTGAGCTATAGTACATGGTTGCTGCCAATACTTAAACCGCTTCTGTTAGAATGCATTGCATTTGATAAAGTGTAGTGTTTGCTGCAGAAGTAGCGAACTCGTGGCAACACCGAGGTAAATGGCGACACTGAATGCAGCAGATTTCTGCATTTTCCGACAAAATCTGAGTTCTACATGACTATAGATGAAAACACTGGCGTGAAGAAAAATGTTGCGCAGTTCTCAAAAATAGGTTTGCAAATGCCACAAGTCTCAGTGTTTTTACTACTTCAGAGCCTGATAAGCAAACAATTGGCTTCATTTGCCGGGATTGCTCTTCGGTCAACCCAAATCCACAAACACCCAACAAAGTAAAACCAGCGGAAAATTTAACAAAGGACTTTAGAACGCGAGAGCATTTTTATTGCGCTGACTTGATTCAAAAACAACCCACCTCGCCAACACTCCAATCCTTTTACATGGCTCCATGTTGCATTTTGAAGACAGACTGTTGTTTTAGGAACAGCTTTCTTCCGATCAGGGTAGAGAAGTGTCCCTTTGTCAGCACACTGTAACGTTCCGCTATTGTTGTAGACCGATGCGGAAGTATTTACCACAATGGGGTGTCGTGACGTACAATCTACCAAAATAGTTGACTGGTAAGTGCAAGTCTGTGTTAGTTTTGAAAAGGTTGATGACTTGATAAGCAAAATATTGTTTCGAAATTATGAAATGTCAGTGAATTTTGAGGACTCTGAATCCCATTTCATAATTCTCTTTTTTAAGGAGAAAACTCTTTTTTCAACGTGCTTCTTAAAGTAGGTAAAAGCACAGTTTTGTTGCCGCAGTAATTGTATATCTCAGCGTTGAAACCAAATAAAGAGTGCATGCGTTGTCGTGTGCTTGGGAAAAGCGTTCTATTTGAATATCTTAAGTTTGATTATGGATTTCCTGCTTGATTATATGAAGCAAAAATATAGGGCTACTATGGCAGCTCTGTTTGCAACTTTGAAGACTGTGGTGAATATAAGTCATGTTTCGTAGCCCATAATTTCGAAAACCGCAAGCAAAGGGAGGATACACATGAAATAGTTCGACTCAAACATTTACTTCTCACCTACTTTTTATGTTTTTGGTTTAAGTCAAATTGATTTTGTAATCAAAATTTTTACTCAAGCTCTCTTTTACGCCAACTAAACTTTTTCTTGGCTCACACCCAGCCTGGCGTTCTTGAGCGCAAGAGTTCTTATTTGTTAACTCTTAGGTGGTTTTTGAAATGTAGGATTTCATGAAATGAGTCGCAAAAGTTAAAGTGTTTATTGGAATTAGGTCGTTTGGGAAGTGTTGAAAGAAAGAGACTCACATGATTACTGGTCACGTTTTTTGGAGATCTAATTTTCTTATGAATAAAAACAATAGCAAACGCTTTGCATTGTGTGACTAAAATTTATTCTTGGCGGTGATGAGAGGGCTTTGAGAAGAATGCACTCCATAGTGTGGGTAAATTTTACGTATAAAATCATTCAAAGAGAATAACAAAGACTGCTTTTGCAAACTTTTTACTTTTACGTTTTAATTTCTCGCCGCTCTTCCTAAAGTGTATTCAACTATTCACAAACCACGCTACGCAGACGGCAGACCTATGCATAAAAAATACCGCTATTTCAAATTCCCCTAAACAGACCCTATGTTTTTCGTTTAACGATTAAAATAAGTTCTGATTGTTTCATAAAAATCGACTTTGTATTTTGTTGAAAAGCGGATGTATATAAATAAGGTCGCCCCTACGTTTATACTTGCGGTTAAAAAGAATTCTTTGAAGTTTATATTTTAGGAACACAGCGCTTCATCAACCAATGGGCTAAAAGGTCGTTTGTATAGTTAGGACTTTACATAGCGCAAATAGTTTTAAAAATAAGTAAACATTTTTCCAAGATTTTTGTAGTAAAGCTGTTTTTCGAAGATTTTTCCTTTGGATTCTCAAAAAAAAGGAATTTTATTATTAATTTAATTTTGCTTTCGATAGCAAAAGTTTCGCTTTGGTAATTTGTTCAACTCAGCAAATGCAAGATATGCGGAAACTACAAAGGAAAGCAAAATGAAATTATGCAAATCGAGTTAGCAGCCACAACCACATCTCATTGCGATCGATGAAAGGCCTTAATTAGAGATCAAACCGCGATTTTTAAAAAAATTATGGTTCAGCTCGGCCTCATTGCGTGTAATGTAAGGATGTTTCCGCTCAGCTTTCGGCTTTTCAACAGCTAGTGTTACACTGACTTTATTATTTCACGCAGCAGGAAGCAATTTATTGTTTTATTTCTTTAAAGCTGCCCATCGTAATTCTTGCAACGCCTAACTCTAAAAACAAAGCTTTTAATTATTAATCGGTACACAACTTACCTTGCACTGTTATTCGAAGGACGTTTGTGACGTAACCATCAGAGCACACGATAGACACCGCTAGGTCTGAATCGATTGGTTCGTTGAGAGTAAAAGTTGTGTCAACGTAGTTAACGCCGTTGATAGCGTATTGTGTACAAGTCATGCTCTTGGTGTGGTTTGAACACGGGGTGTCTTTTCCGTAAAGCGGCAACGAGAACTGGTTTTCGAAGTTCCATCTGCAGACCGCACTGCGATATTGATATCTCGCCAGAAGCGTTAATCCGCTAAAATTTCGCGCGAGGATGTTGTTGGCAAGACGAGGAGAAGTTGTGATAAAAGACTGATCACTTACAGAAGATCCAGCAACAAAAAGTGTAAGAATTATTTGCCAATACATTACCAATAACAACTAATTCATACTATACACGAAATTTTGCCAAATCTAGATAAATTCAAGAAATATATAGTCAGATACGTAAATAAAGGAAGCAATATCTTTACAGCAACATGTTGGAAGGCCCCATGGTCAAGTGGATTGGAGAACGGTTTAAAGTGACAATGATTGCATACCCAATTCTTACGATCATTACCTACCTGCGCTCTATAGAAAGGTATTTTACGGCAATTTTCCTTTCTTTGCTTTACCTCTTGTCACACAAGTTTACTGTTTTAGCATCTCTAGTAGCTTCAAAGCGGGCCTGATTGCAACAATTTTGTGCACAAAGAACAAAAGTTTTTCCGTGACAGAAAGATAGAAACATTATACAACACATAGGAAACAGACCTCGTTTTATTATGCTTGTTATATACAAAGGAGTTCAGACAAGCAGGCATACAAACAGATTATTTATTTTCGTCCGCAAGAAGCAAAAAATCGGCAGCAAAAGAAGCTGCTTAACGTTTATTTTCTGCTGCAACGGTTTTGTGAGGTCAGCAAAAGTTTCAATCATCGCTAAATAAGTTCTGCTTCACATTTTGTTCTCCACATTACTCTTATTGCAATAAAATCCTCTAAATTGTTATATTTCAACAGTCAGCCAGGGAATAATTCAGCTAGGGAATCAATGTAATGCATCAAACAGCAAAACGAACGCTAAATCCACCAGAACAATGCATTTACACAACTAGCACTGCAATGACGCTGGTAAATAGTGTGTCTTAGAGGCATAGTTCTAGTGCTGTTTTTGATCTATTAAACATAATTAAAGTATTAAGAAAATAGATAAAATCATAACAAGTTAGGTCGGTTGAGCTTATTTATTATTAGAAATATCGATTTTGCCTTCACACTGACATTTTCAATTTCTACGTAAACAACGAAAAAGCAAAATGCATAAACTAACGTACCGCAGTAATCATGTATTAAAACCGAAGGCAGAAGTAATTATTATCTTACACTGGCTGAAACCATCTCACACTGGCTGCACTGGCTGAAGAATGAAATTTTCATTCTTCAAGCAGAGTGAGATAGTTGGTTCTGCTTTAATTTTTAATACATTATAACTGCGGTAAGTTAGCTTATGCATTATGTTTTTCGTTTTTTTACATAAAAATTGAAAATGCTAGAGTAAAGGCAAAATAGACTTTTCTAATAATTAATAAGCTCAGCTGATCTAGCGTATTGTTTTATCTATTGTAGATTATCAACGTGAATCGCTTCGAGCAATTTACTTCACGGGTAGATTCATGGTAGCATATCTATTTCTGCTGTCGCAGTATTAAAAGAATTAGTAATTGAATCTATCTCTAGATTTTTTTAATTTCAGCATGCTAAAATTGTCCATGGGAGTTGGATCCGAACGTACTACTACACCAATTGTCATACAAGAGTATTAGTTACGAGAAATAGCGCGAGTCAGCGACTTTACCGATTCTGCCATCCCAACTCGCCAGCTGATGCAAACTATTCTTCACTTTCAAATAACGAGCTTTGTGACTGGTATTGGCATGAAGCCTTTATTGAAGGAATTGCCAACCTATAACCCAAGAGCCGAAACCGTCCGGCAAAGCAAAATTATTCGTCCGGCTTTCCAAATTATGGCCCATATCTTTATTCTTTGTTAATTTGTCATTGAATTGCGCATACTTTTAATAATGTGCTTGTATATCAAAGACTCACATATAAACGAGTGGTGACGTCAAAATAAACAAAGAGCCTTTTTCTTGGATGCATTATGAATTTAGACTTTGAAAATTAATTCTCCGAGAAAAGGAATGGCACGCGGTTGAGGCATGAATTCCTCTCCAAATCTACAGATCTCCAAAAAAGGTCATCGCTTTCTTCGATTGGAAATGTCACTAAACAATAGACTGAGGAAAGATGATGCTTGCGATGCGTTGCATCATGTAGTGGAGATAATCCGGTCCGCCGCGATCTTATAGAGTGGATTTTGACCAGCGACCGGAAAACATTAAGCTAAGATAAGCAAATTGTATTCATTGGGTTTTAAGTCAATATTCTTTCTGTTTATAGATACTCATAATGTTTCCTGTTTTCTGTATAAAATGAAATCAGAGGTAGATTAAATGCTATACGGTTACAACTGTAATGATGGAAAGAAATTATTACCGCACTTTTTTCAAAACAAACTATCTCAGAATTAGTCCAAAGTCAAACTCACTATTTCAATTTTATTTTACTAAAATCTTAAAATTTTGCTTCAAACATTTCAATTGCTAGTTGAAAAAGTTAAGAAAGGTGAGTACAACATGTCTGGGGCTGGTTTTAAGTCTTGGAAATGCAAGTTCAACACTTGTACTTTCGGTTGCGTTCCAGAATACCGCACTTACCACCACTTATCTACTTGGTCACAGCGTTTAAGTAAAAGTATACTGGTAATATTGCCAACTCCGATGTAGGTTTGAATGCTGCAGTTCTTCTTCTTTTTCTTCGATTGAGGAAGATCTTTCATTTTTGGAGAAGCTTCTCAGATTATAATCTTCTTATTAATCTTTTACCTTCTTTTTAGTTAGACTGGGTTCAAAAGACAAGTAGATTGGTTGGCCTCGTGACCTGTCTGCCGCAAAAAGATGAAGGCATCCCGTTAAGTGTCTTGCCTGTTCTTCCACTATCCTTTACTTGCTAAGTGCCAAGCCTTTGGTTTGGCTTGACTTGGGAAATCCCGACTGCAAAGCAAACTTTCTAACATTCACGCCATCCCACCTGTCAATGTTGTTTTTTAATCAAGAAGTTCATTTTGTGACAAAAAGCTATTCGATTTATACCAATGGGTACAGTAGTCCAAAAGCAAAATTTGAATATAAAATCGCCACTAATAAAAACTTGGTCAACTCTGAATAAAATATTTGATAATTATTTTTCTTAATCGTCATTTAGAATTTTACTGGTATTCATTAGATACCGGGTACTATGAAATTTTTCTGAAATGCATTCTTGAATTTTTTAAGCAAATTGAAAATTAAATAAAAAATTCAAGACCAAACTTCAGAATTGGTTCTTTATTAAACTTTCATCTTGACGTATTTTAATGTTTTTGTAACCCCCTTTCTCATATGATATTAATACTTACCAAATAAACCATTAATCCAAAACTGTAATCCCATGTTTTAATCTGTGCGATTGGCTTAGTGCGTCTAACTTTCAACTATCCCACATTCAAAACCGTCTTTTTCTTTTCTCTTCAAGTGTTGCTGTTGGCTTGAAATCCCGATTTAATATGAAAAAATGCTTTGGCGCCCTATTAGTGGAACAATTTTTAGCATTACAGCATTTTAATCACCACTTAGTAAAATTGCTTTGATTCTCCGCATCATATCTTTATTGCTGGGCGTCAAGCAGAAGATTTAAGAACCATATTTTCAAATTCACATATGAGGTGACAAGGGAATTAAACCTGCATCTTTGATTACGGAACTGGCACATTTAATTGAGAAAGGGATATCTCTACAACTTTCACTTATCTCCCTTTGCTTATAGTGTTCAATAGTGTTCACGTCAGCGCATTGGTACTAGATTATAAATCAAAGGTTATGCAATGAAAAAATTCCACGAAAAACTGAGAAAAAAAATTCTCTCATTAAGGAATGTTTCTGCTAAGCAAGCCTGCTTCTTATAGATGACTCAAAGCTTACTCTGAAAGACAGAAACTCTTACTAAGTAACCTAATTCGTAGTATGCTAATTATCACTTAACCCTATTTGGACCGGGCTTTTTTTGCTTTCTCTGTCCGGGGGGGTCGATTCGACCGGAGCACTTTAACAGCTAATAACGTTTTAATCGCTTACAATAGCGATTCCGTATTTGCTCAGATAGATGCAGAATTTATTTTTCAATCTAATTATATACTTTTGGTTATGATCAGATTAATAGCGTTCAAGTTATTGCAAATTATATGCACAGCATTAGTTTTTTGACTTTTGACCGTAATTTAAAATAAAGAAAGAATCGGCGAATTTTCATTTTTCGTAGTGTTTACTCCTCGACGTTGTGGTTTTGCGATCGCCTAAACGCAATTTATCATGGTCAGCTGCCAGGTAGAAAGTTCAACAACTCATCATCAATTTGCTATTTTGCTTGTTTCGAGAAATTTACCAGCCGTGATGTTTGCATAACATTTCGTATGTTAGACTACTTGCCATATGCCAAGTGTCTACTCGTAATTTGAATTGACTGTTTGTAAATGTGAAACAGGGTGTAAATTAGCATTTCAACGACAAAAATTTCTTAACTTTATTAAATTATTACTCTTTTCATTTAGACAAAAAATGCAAGCTATGCTTGATCATCACGGATAAATATTTTTATTGATCTAGACATAAATCTCATTCAAATTAAGAAATGCTCACGAATCATGTGGCTCTTTTATTCTTTCCTCTCCCTTATGCCAGCGTTTCCCAAACTATGGGTCGCGACCCACTGGTGGGTCGTGAACGCAATTTCAGTGGGTCGCGAAAGTCCTTCAAAATGTAGATTAATGCATGCTTTGTCTCAAATAATTTAAATGAAAACTATCATCTTTATTATATGTTTTGTTTTCATTGTACTTTTTTCCAAGTACTTCGAAGTACATGTGGAATTATGTGGTATTCGAAAATTTATGTTTTGAAAAGTGGGTCGTGACTTGAAAAAGTTTGGGAACCACTGCCTTATGCCACGCAATACGACGTTTTTGTAAGCCTCAGTAACTACGTAACCTAGAAGCAAAGCATGGAAAGAAAAGCGTCAAATTACAGGCAAACAGCGTCATTGCTATAAGTATTTGTCGACACGCTCTCACCACATGTTTTTGGTGTGCACTTTTCACGTTTTACAGTATATTTTTATATCGCCAGAAAAACTCAAAAACTCAGACTCGACAGTGGGTGAAAATCTTTTCTTAAGTTTCACAGATTATGCGCTGGCGCTCTTCACTTACACCCACTCTTCGCTCCGTCCAACCAAATTATGCATGAAGACGGCATTGAAATAACATTTACGATAATGCAATAGCAACTTTTAAGAGATTTTTACGTCATAGGAAAAACTGACTCATTATTTGTCACAATGATCAACAGACAGACACCTAAAAACGAATGAAATACTGAAATCTACCTGAATTTATCTGAATATCGGCAATTGTATAAAAATAACGAAAGTAAAGTAAGTTAAGTTTATCCGTAAATAGTTGTATGCAATGTACTTCAAAGCGATAAAACGACGACCTGCCATAAAGAGTTTAATTTTCTAGCGGTTTCTGCATTTTATTGCACTTGAAAATCGCTCTACAAAGTTGTTTATTTTGCTCAGTTGGACTGCTTTTGATGGTAATAAACTGTGGCGTTCTACAAGTAAGTCCTCAGCAGATGTAAACACAGTCTTGGACGTAACACTCTGTTTTGTTGAGGGAGGAAAGCTGGCGACATTTTTTTAAAGAAAGGCAAAGAGCATTTAGTTCTTTTTTTGGAGATCAACTTTTTTAACATAATTTTTCTGTATTTTCGTCCAAATTGAAAGTGAAGGCCTTGCTTTTCTGGTTCAGCTTTTTTAAAGTAATTATTTGGTCCATTTGAAAATTTGTGAGGAGCTGACACCATTCCTTGACGGGGCTAAAATCAGATTGGGGAGGCTGCAGCCCCTCGCCTCACTTTCTTTTTTACAACAAATACAATATTTTATGTAAACCGCAGTGGGGTAAAAGTAATCGACACTGATTTTTAATTTTTGCTATTGCAGTTTAATGTAAAAATTAATTTAGCAAATTTACGGTAGCAAAAAACGTATTTACCAATGTTTTTTCGTGGAAACCAAATTTTAAGACGACCAAAAAATGATCAGTTTGATTTTATGATCTCTGTCATATAAAAATTGTAGTTGCTTCCAGTTTTAAACCGCTGCAATTTGAAGAATAAAATTGCCTTAATCTTTTTACTTTTTACTAATTTTTACAGATCTATATGTTTTTAAATGTACTTGTATTGTCAATATTCTAAGTGTGAGTATGAGTTTTATAGTCACCGCTCTGATAATAAATAACTTATCACTAGTGTTTGGACAATACCCCGAGGTTATTTTAAACCCGGATTTGGGAACTGAACTTCTTTTAACTCGAGGTTATATCGGCTTTGAGGTTAAATTCAAGTTCGAAAATAAAAACTTTCAAAAATGTACGATCAAAATGTCGGGAGGAATAAAAGCAAGGGAAGAAATATTTTCACCAACCGAAAGATGTCGGCGTGAAAGACCTGCTCAGGTTATATTCGGGATAATTTTGTGCTCCAGACTGAGAGAAGTCTATATAGGCGGCATAATCATTGACGAAGAAATATTGGAAGATATTATGTTCTTGGTTGAATGTGAAATTGAAGGAACTATCGTTAAGATCGACTCATTGAATATTTATGTAGACAGTAAGTGATGCTTAGTTTTCAGATCTCAGTAAATCTTGCAATATATGTGTTGAAATCAGATCTTTTTTGTAGTTGTCAGTTCTGACAACACACCTTGGGCGTGGCAATCAACGAGGGAAAGTTGCTGTACAGTGTCTTTCCTCAAATTTCAACCAAGCCGAGCATTGTACTTACAGTGTTTTGCTTGCAACCCGTCATATTCTTTCACCCATCTGGCTTAATATCAAGCTTTGACTAAGTTAACGGGGTTTGGTAATCAGCTATATCAAGCACTCATTTTTTATAGCTGCCTGTGACATCTGTATGAAATACGTAGCATACACTGCGATTATTTGTGTTTGGACAAGCAAGTAGGTTTGCTGCTTAGAGTAATGAAGTCTCATTGTCAACAAAATTGCAAGATCAATGACTCCATTTGTGCCATTTTACGTAATGACTAAAAAAGGGTCTTTTTGGCAATTTTGCCTGCTATTTTGTTTCTCCGATTTGAGTTCAAATTTCCTGCGTTTGCAACGCTTGTAACTCTGAACCAGAACTGAAGTTGCTCCATGAATATCTGCGAAGACTTTCTTAAGGCCCGATAATAAAACTGATAACAATCTTTTCAGGTTGCAAACCGCCTGAAGGTTTTAATGTGGTTGAGGTTGGCTCTGACCGGGGTGAGGGCAGTCTATACGCTGCTGATGGGCTGCTACATTGCGAGCACCACGGCTATTTTATGTACAACGCTAAAAAGATGCGAGTTTTGATCGGTTACTCAAATTGCGACTTTAATGGCTTCTGGTCGAACGTTGAAAAATACACCTGCTCTAAAGGTGGGTTTAAAATAAAATTTTAGCAGCAGTTCAGTCTGTGCTGTGAAAGTATGTTCAAAAAAAGATGAACGACTAATTTAAGCCATTGCCAAAATTTGTTAGATCGATGTGGCAGTATTTTGCTGCGTTGAATCTTACCAATTTTTGAAAAAGAAATTCTAGCAACGAAACAAGACAGTTGACGGGTGTTTCGAAGAACGTAAAAAGATAAGTCGTCGGCTTTCTCAATAAAGAAAATAAAAAGTTTCTACTGATTTCTGGGGGTATAATCGCTTCTTTTCAAGTTTACACCGTGTTGTTTTCGTGTGAGCTAAGAAGGGACTTATTTCATGTGAGCTATATAGGGAATTATTATTATGAAGGGACTGTCACAATTATTATTTGGTCTCGGTTAAAACTTTTTGTCGGTTTGTTAAACCATCGCTGCGTTTACATGTGCTTCTTAGTTGCCAGTACTGCTGACACAGTGCATTTTAACCACAAGCAGAGCAACCGAGTACAAGGAATTTTCCCAAAACATCTTTTCCACATGTTACACTACCACGCAGTGGCGTAGCGAGAACAAATTTTGTTCTAAAACCAAAAATATGAAATTTCTGAAATAATCTTTTTGGGAGGTCGATATTTTTCTGCTGCCAATTTTTTACGATCAAACTTAAATTTGTTGAATAATCTCTTGTTGCTTAAATTTGTTGGATAATTTCTTGTTTCAAGGTTTTGCGCAAATAATAACTAAAAATGCCTTCATTTCTTGAAATTATTAAAAGATTTAACACGGGTGCATGTAATCTCACGAAGCAATGCTCATACTACAACAAGCAATAGTAATATTTGATCGCACGACCATTGCTGTCACTGAAGCCGATAAAATCAAAATGACTTTTATCTACGCAATTACTTTCGTAACCTAAGTCAATTTCAGACAATTGTGATTAAGTTTTATGCCTTAAAGACTTTTTAGCCCAATCTTGTGTAAAAAAAAACTAAAAATATAATATTAATCGTAAAAAACGCGGTGCAATTTCTCAAACTCGGATATTAGCTGACTTTGTCTGGATTAAACAACTCTCTTTTGGAAATCTGTCTTTCATTGGTCTGTTTTCAATCATATCACAAGCCCCTAATGTTGCTATAAACTGGTTCATAGGAATCTGTTAGTTGCCTTTGATTTTGGTTTTGCGCAAAATTTACCAGCAGCGCATTCAAAGAGAAATTTTTTTGACACCCTTAAAATAATATTGTTTCAAAAGCTTTATCTCAGAATTTTTTGTACACATAATTTTTTTCCAAAGTAGAAGGAATACTCCGTAAGACTGTGGTCAGATCAACAATGCTGTATGTGTCCGAAACGGTGCAGCTGAATGTAAGGAAGAAAGCAAAGCTGGAACTGGCGTAAATAAAGATGCTTTGCTTTTTCATAGGAGGGGCTAGAGAGGACAAAACAATAATAAATGTATACAAGAAGCAGCAACACATGTAGACAAAATAAAAAAAATTCAGGGAGAACAGAATGGCTTTTGTGAGTTTTACCGGGAGAAAACAAACCACGATGAGTCAATACGGATGGAAATGAATTTATAGGATAAAAGGTAAAACGAAGATTAGAAAGAAGTTTATTGTTGAATAAACAGAGAAGGATGCAATGAACCAAGAAAGATAGGTAGGAACGATCTGTTCCTGCCATCCTGAAATTGGAAGAGCCGAAATAAGAACGAAGTAAATTCTTATCAATGAAAAAGTTTTTTAAACCATCAACAACAGCTTTTTAGATTTGACTAGTTGACACAGAGCAAGAGCTTTAAAAATTGCAAAAAATTCTAGACGGCTTCAAAAAAAATCGATGTAATTAAGTTGACATAAAAGATTTACCTTCTCCTATCCAAATAAATTTGACTGGCTCTGCCACTGCACCTACAGTATGCTTATGAGGTTATTTTCAGGTTTTTGACTCGGGCATTAATCAAATTTTTTGTTACAGATATGGGATCGCCCGTTGACTGTACTTCGTCTTTAACAACAGATATTATTTGTTCCACGCAATTTTTCAGCGAAATCGAGTTTAAGCTTGATACGGTACTGAGAGATGGTACGTCAATAATACGGTTTTGAGGAAATCTTTAGATTTGAGCCTCCACAATTTCGGCAAAAATTGCTTTATAATATCAATCCTTTGACTTTCATAAAATAGCTAAACGATAAACTTGCTTTGGAGGTGTTTGAAGTATGTGAGTACCACAGAAATATTTAAATTTCAGCCATCACCTGTTTTGCCGGTAGAATTCGTACACCAATGTAATAAATGTGTTTGAATTTTGTTTGTAATCTAAGTACAAAACCAAGAGTTTTTAAAAAGCGCAAAGAAGTTTTGGAGGAGGTATAACAATTCAATGAGAATTCCTCTGTCTTACACATATTCGCTCTCAACAAAAAATGATTTTTAAGGAAAATATTTTTTCCCTTATGGCGTTAAATAAGAAAAGAAATAGATAAATAGATAGACCAATAAATGAAATTCCTCTTCATATTTGTTTCATTCTTTGCAACTAAACTTTAATATTAAGTTCTAATATTTAAAAAAACATGTAATTAGCCTGTGCAATTGCAAAATGTTCTAAAACTGGCACTGCCAAAACTTTTTGTATCAATTGATTCTTCGCAAGCCGTCGAGTTATCAACATTGTTTTGCCAGGTTCTCAAAACACTATAACAAATCAAAATAAACTAATGACTATTTTTGTGAGTCTAAAGTTCTAAAGAAATAAGATTTTGGCAACGACTATCACAAGTCTAGGTACCAAACTGGCGCGATGGTGTAGTGGTTAGAGCGTCCGATTTGCAGTCGGTAGATTTGAGGTTCATTTCCTTACTCGAGTCATAACAAACGGCTTTGTAAAACGGTATTCACAGCTTCCCTGCTTGGCGCTTAGCATAAAAAAGGGGTAGTGTAGAGAACAAGCCGGCAAGCTTGCTTGGTGCGTCCTTGGGCAAGGCACTTAACGGGACCCTCCATCTTTATGTGGCAGACAGGTGGTCTACCCGTACTTCACCGGGTTACAATTGTGAAGTTGCTAACCCAGCATGTCGTAAAAGGCGACTCTTGGGTACCAACCAACGACAGTACCCCTTGTTGGTGGTGGGACTACCAATCACTCATGACTCACTGGTTTGAAATCGGCTGCCATCTTTCCCCTTGTCTAATTTCGATTAGGTTGACGGCATGAACCTGAATTGCCGCTTATGCCATACCTTCATCCCGAGGAAGAAAAGAGGTAATAACAACAACAACAGTCTAGGTACCTGAGATCAAGTCCTAGGTAGGCATAAAACTTTATCACTGGGCTGCCTCACTTAAACGCTGATCGCAATCAAAGTTTTTCTTTGCAGCGAATATAAAGAGAAAAGTTTGGTGCATACTAGGTTTTTAAAATGTATAAATTTTTAAGATATTAGCCTTGTATCGTGCTGCTTCAGTGCCGCAAGTTATTAATTTGTTTGAAAACATAGTGTTGATGGCGGAAGGTCAACATTAAGCTTTACTGTTCAAAATGTCGTTACATAATAGACTAAAGCGCTGATCAAAAGTTTAATATCACTCCCAGTTATTATGCTTTCGTGAGAAAATTGTGTTTTACGGGTTTTATAAAGCAAAAAATTTGATATTAGTGCAGCGAATGATTTTTATGATATGTTTTGCGCTGTTTCAACAGAACTGGCGTGGATTTTTTTTCAAATTTTTCCAGCTGAGTGAAAAAGCAAGTGACCATGGTTTTATTCCAGTTTAAAGAATGGACAAAACAAGTTAATTTGATCGTCACAAAAGACACAAGTTGAGGTGTTAAGTAAAACGTCCGTAAAATCAAAATAAAGCGCGGTCTTTATATCATTTGTAGCTTTCAATAACCTTAACTTCTTAAAATTTGATTTTAGCCATGCCTTTCAGAAAAAAAATGTCCTATTTTTCATATTTTAAAAACGGTAAAACCATGAGAACTTTCACT
The DNA here is from genome assembly GCA_963675345.1 of Trididemnum clinides. Lineage (NCBI taxonomy): Eukaryota > Metazoa > Chordata > Ascidiacea > Aplousobranchia > Didemnidae > Trididemnum > Trididemnum clinides. The sequence goes on along the minus strand of OY776294.1, from coordinate 32,146,421 downwards.
AATTGCTCAGATAAAAAATATGAAGTGAAAATGCCATGGCATTTTCTCATGAAATAGAGGTCAGCGACTTTTTTGTATGTTCTGGCTCTCTTCAATTAAATTACGCCGGCTTCATTTCAAAAAGAAAACGATGATTTGATTCAACGCTGGATGTTCATGTTAAACTTGTGGCAAAACAAACATTCTGGTCACTATTACCCAAATTATTACGGCAATTTTTCGCTAATGTAACGCTCTGACTAGTTTGAAAACGAAAACGCTGGTTGATCTTGAAAGAATAACAGACTTTCTTCAGGCTAGAACTTTTAAGGAAAAGGCTGTGAGCGCTAATACAACATTCCTATTACTTCCAAACTAAATACTGTCAAAATGTAAGTATTTTCTGATTTTTCAGTAAATATAAAAGCTTTGTTAAGAACAATCTTCTATTCTGGGAAACTAACAAATAAAGCAACGTACTATATGTAAAAAAGCTTAAAGATTTGATTTTAGCATAGGCGTAGCCAGAAAGGAAGCTCAATGGCCGTAATCTTCTCAAGTAAGTTTTTTTTCTAATAAAACCACAAAAAACTTCTCCAATTTTTGCAGTAATGTATTCAAGAGATATGATTTTCATACAATTTCTTTTCAAACATTAGCTTTCGTTGTCATTATCTAAATTTGCTTGCGTAAAAACATGTGCAAGTATCGGCCAAGCCCTTTTATGCAACTTGTAGTGCTAATTTTTTTTTCCAAAAAACAATTTAGCAACGTGTATATGGCAACAATATTATGATTTTGCTCAAAACTTTTTCAAAACAAATATTTTTGAAAAGATGTGTTTAAGGTTATGTCGCTGCAAATAATATTAACTTTGCGGGCCGAACAAACATTTTTTGCCATGATTGGAGTAACAGATAGACAGGACGGTGTTGAGAAAGTACACCGGAAGCTAAATTGAAATTACTTAAGTTTTTCAGGAACTGAAGCACTACCCTCTCATTCAAAGACTATTTCTTAAGTTAATCATACCAAAGATTATTGTTGGGGAGATATAAAGAGCTACGTAGTTATTGCGCTTTAAACAAACTTGTGTCACTGTAATAAAACTCGTACCCCTTTTCGTGAGCCCCTTTCTTTAAACAGATTTTTTCATTTGGTAAGATGCTTTTCAAAGTTTTTTAAAAGCTTTTTTAAGTATTGCGAGCTTTAATGTATCAACACTTCATGTCTAATTATCCAGCACCAATTCTAACTGTGATGAAAAGGTGACTTATATAGCACCTGAAATCTCTGATGCTGATAGTTTCTTTCTTTTCAGTTTAAAATTTGAATCATAACGTTGTCATGAAAAAATGATAACCTCATTTATCCATTAGATTTTCAAATTTTCTGTTTAATACCTAAATTTTTCATTTTGTTTTGCTCATATTCCAAATAGAGAAGCTATAAAAACGTTTGTGACGTCATTAATAACTTTACCAACCCCACATAAACCAAAAGTTTGAAGAATTTTTTTAGCACCTTTCTTCAATTAAAAGCTATGCGAAAGTTAATCTAGGTAAATTGACTTCAGTGTGTTGCTTCATAAGTAACTTTCTTCAACGCAGTCAAGTCTAGATTTGAAAAACTTGTAACACTTTTTCTAAAAAGAAGAGCTAAACTTACTAAAGATGGTCTGGCACAACCTTATAAACAAAAAAGCAAGGATTCAAAATCGTTTTAATATAAGCCATTCTTTTACACAAAGTTGAAATAAAGTTGAACAATGTTATTCCAAGTCAACCTAGTAGTTCATATCAGTCTTAAAATATGGAACTGAATTATTTTTTAGGCTTTATTGAACGTGGCCAAAATGTTGACATAACTCTCGAAGACTCATCAATCAAGCTCTATTCCTTAACGTTAACTCTACAAATGGTAAGTGCCCTGCTTTTTTTTTGCACGTATGATTTCGGTAAGGAAGAAAAAGATTTCCTCATTAAATGTTCACTTTTTCGTGAATTTGAAACACAGTCCTACAAGAGATTAGTTGCAAATATCTTCCCATTTTTGTTCTTTTAAAAACGTTAGCTGTTATACGTTTTGTGTAACTCTTGTAACATGTTTTTGTGCCAATAGAAAAAACATTTTGCAGTGATTGCGCCCCTTGGTTGATCTTAAAAAAAGCTTATGTATTTGAAGTAATATCCGTAAATTCAAGTGCCGTATTTAAGCTTGGAAGCTCCTACGCAGGATTGACTTATAGGACTGTGTTTAATGCTGCTGTTTGATGAAGGGAACAAAAACGTAACTGAAGCAAAGCTTTGAAAACCTTTTGATCGAGTTTAGTTTAAGCACTACTTTAATTCGGATTATTCTAGTGCAACTTACAAGTTTCTATTCCTCAGCAAATTTTTTGTAGACTAATAAAGTTTAGCAGATGAAGGTGTAAGTAATTTTAATATAGACTAAATATTTCCTAACACAGATTATCTCTGCGCCTATGATTACTTAGTTTTGTGAACATATTACAGTTGCAACATTAAACGGTTATATAAGGAGGAGAAAACTAATAACCCTCTTTCTAGTTAAAAGAAATTAGCTGTTTCAATTCCTTTTTATCCATTACAATACGTCATTCACTTCATTTTTTTTTCAATTAAGGGTTTCCGATTCAATCCTGGCATTTACACGGTTATCTTAAAGTCGTTCCTCAAAGGGGGAGGAAATAGAGAAGAGCCCTTCGAGTTTAACGTTCAAGTCATGAATCTGAATAATGGCACGGAAATGAAAAATTCGACTTCAACTCTACATCAGCAAATCATTACCAAGCTACCAGTAATTGGGATAGTAACAGGGATGGTGTTATCTCTGTGTTGTGGCGTTTATTACCTGTTTGTTGCTGATCGTAAGTAAAATTAATTTATATTAACCTATAGTTTCGGGAAAACCTATAAGCCTGCAGTCATTTACAGAAAACCTCTGCTTAGATTAGCTTTACATTAATATTTATCAGAACTAACTGCAAAATGCATATATACTGCAAACAAGCAACTAGGCATCAAGACCCAAGTTAAAGTGTTTTTCACTAGGGCTAAACAATGTGAACTTTTATCATAAAATAGGCTACCTTAAAGAATAACGATGTTGCTATCTCAAAAAACGATGTTCAAGTATAAATGATTTGAAAAAATAAATGTTTCTTTTTCTTCATTGTAAGTGAAAGGGTTTGACAAAAATTTCTGCTCAAGTCGTGTTGGAAATACCAAATAAATCAAAAAAATGGGATGGCCCCAACTCATGATCAGAATAGCCGAACCGTAAGAGAGCAGCCGCTCTTTTCCCTTCTTTTCACTTTCCTTAACTATCTTGTCACCACATAAAATAAAAGTTTATGTTTTATTTTTAGCTAAATCTCTTCTCAAAAAGGTGAGTTTCTATTTACTTCTTGACATTTTATATTCAGGCTAGTTGCATGGCTTCTACACTACGTATTATTTTCTTATCAGATACCTATAAATAAATAAAGCGATGATTCGGCTGGCTTTACACACATGGCATGAATGAACGATTTATTTTCTTAGTGAGAGACATAAACAGAAAAAAATTGAAATATCATTCAAAATAGCTAAGGAATGTCACTAAATGATAAAAAGATGAAAAAACAAAAAACAATGAAAAGATTCTTTAGCGACTATTCTGACTTAAAAGAACAGTGCGTTGTCTATACTACCAGCTCACTCTGCTGGTGTTGTCCAGCATGAAACACAAACAAATCACAATAACTAACACAAACGTACAGGTTTGAAGTCAAGAAGCATGATGTAAGCCAGAGAATTTATCTGCTAAAATGCTTCTACAGATCAACTGCAGGTTTTTATATAAAACAGTCTAGTAACGTAAGAAAGGTAAACAAAAACGAAAAAAATATAAATTTTTGTCACAACGCTAATTTAAATACTAGTGTGCTATTTATTTGTTAACAAGACGAAACAAATTTTTATTAATTGGAATACGTATTAGAGTGTTAGAAAAATTTTACAAAAAGTTTTCTCAAGAGAATAGGAAAAGAACTAAAACTATTTTAGTGTTTCAAAAATAAGACTAGCCCTATCTCTAACATGGAAGAACACGGTTTTACAAAACGATCATCAGATAGTGAATGGATAAAAATTTGTGTGTGAAGAAGGGTTGTCACTTTTGTGGACGGATGACGTATATATACGCGCATGTAAAATTTTGCCGCCCAGAAGACGGATGACGTATATATACGCATTTTTAGTCTTCGCAAAAAGACGAATGCCGTTTATATATGCTAAGGTTCTAAATGGAATTTTACTTGATTTTGGAAAACACTAAAGCAATGGTTTTCAATTGGGAAGGGGGGGATTTACGACTAAACGAAAAAGGGGAAAAGAATACCGTCCACAAGTGGTTGGCAAAGAAGTTTTATCTATCAGCTAACCGCGCACTTCTTTCTATAGGCCAGTTTACACTTCTAAACAGTTTTATTTTCTTCAATATATATGCCATTTTATTTAATATAACATCGCCTGCTGACGTAAAATTAAAACAAATCAAAATTCCTAGCTTTCCATTAATTTAATAATGCTAAACTGGTATTTCACTCCGATCTGATTTTTACTTCTAACTTTGTGTTGTTGTTTTAAAACCTAAACCACAGCAGTCTCAAGTTATACTTATTCTAAGTGCACTTCGAGTTTGCTCCCTCAAAGTTATATTTACGAAGATATTGTTCGTCTTTAATTACAAAAAAGGTGAGAACACCAAGATTTCATTAGCAAACATGTTGGTTCTATTGTGGGGCAACAAAGATAAATCGAACAAATATTATAATCATGTTTGCATCATTACGCAGAAAAAAGAAAAAGAGGAATCAAGCTCTGATAGCGGGTCAAGCAGTAGTGAATCAAGTTAAACTAAAGGCGACATCTAACGGTAGGAAGTAAACGTGTAATTGAACTCCGTGCAAAAATCAAATGGGTGTCATTAACCAGGTAGAAGTCAGTCATCTTTGTAAGTTTTTATATATTTTATAGTGATTGCATAAGTACCAAGTACTAAAAAGAATATCCTGCCTTTAGAGCAAGGAATAATGAGAGCAAGTGCTTGATAAATAAAACATACAGCATATATAAAACGCTCTCCACTGCCTGTCAAACCACCTTGATCGGCGGAATAAGTGAACAGAAAATTATGCATGGAGAACAGCTGCTTTGAAGAAGCAAGCTTATTTTGCTTGTTGATGTTCTGTACTTACAGTTTCACCTCAGCAAGCCAGATATGTTGGCTGTCAACGCCATAGCTTTGCAAATGTTTACAGTTGTAATGCCAGATTGCGTAAAGAGTGAAATATGTTTAGAAAAGCATCGGCAACAGTTAAATCACAAAAGTTTTAACCAGAAGTTGAAAATAGCCTAGAATTAACAGCTGAAAATATTTTTTTTCGGAAATTGTATCTACCTGAACAAACACGTTACAGTATAACTTGTGCCACCCTGCTAACTAAAAGTAGAAGACAGCTCGTCTTCTACATCTGCCATCCAAGCTATACTTTAATTACTCAAATTACTATAGAAAATCAAAATTACTATACGTGAGTGATGTAACATTGGGAATGAAGTTTTACCCCAAGCAAAACTGCTTAAATTTTTTTGTGGTGTGATGAACTCCAACGACCTTACATGATTGCTATCAATAATCTCTTGCCGAGAGAAAACGCTTAGAGTTACCTAAAAACAACGTTATGTCAAACTAGCTTCGCAGGTAAAACTGAGTTGCGGATACATCGCGTTGCAACACCAACATTAGAACCAAGCCGGAAAATATCTTCAAAGTGTCAAGTGCATGACTAGCCCCAAACATTTTATTAATATGTAATTTCATTTTTTCAGATAACCGTTAAAGAGAAACAAATATTTAAGGAAAAAGTAGCGAAAAACTGTTCAAAAATCTGGAAGCCTAAATGAGAATCTGAATCGCAAAAAGACGCCTGTACCTTATTGTTGTCAGTGTCGGTGGCATTACAATTGAAGATGGTTTTGCAAGGGTCGGCGCTATCTCAAGGGGTGGCATTCTTTTGATAGCACTGTTTTTTTAAATTTCGATTGCTTTTGTTAAAATGCAGGAAACTTGGTTTGAAGGTTTTTTTTTGGAAAAAATGGGCTGTGTTTCAAGATACCAGTTTCAAGCAAGTGCTTCAAGCTACTCCATAAACCAAGTGTTCTTAAGCTTTTTGAAAAGTGCCTATCTTGGCAATGATAACAACAGCCCGTGCCCTTTTATATGTGCAATCTTTTGGGTTTGGGGGTGGTGATTTTGATTAAAACAGTCGTCGCTTTATCACATTTGCTCTCCAAACCAGTTTTTCTATTTTCATTTTTGTTTTTTTTGGAAATCAATTTTGCCAAAGTGGTCATTACTTGCTCTCTGAACTACTGAAGTTATTTGTGTTTTTGGAAGTCGACTTTTTGTTTATAGGCAATGAAAGAGAAATGCATTGATATTATTGTTGCTTTTTTGCCAATATATCAGTTTTTTGCCAAGTTGCAATTGATTTTAACCGATTAAAAACTTTTACGCAAAAACCAGGAATTTTATTTATATTCCAAGGTGATATTGATATCATTTAACCAAGCGAAGAGAATTTCGATGCAGTTAGGTTTTTATCTTGCAGTACAGATTTTATGGATCATAAAGGTGCTACTTACTCAGCAATAATTAATCCCAAATAATTAAATGGTTTTCCAATATTTAATTGCCATGCAAAAAATCCGAAAATAAAAGTTCATTTTTAATATGAATTTGCTTCTGACAAGCGACTTGCAAACTTCTATTTCTTTTTCGTGTGAGGAAGATCCCTAATTTTTAGAGAAGCTTCTCGGATTATGAGCTTCTCATTAGCTCTTTTTGCCAGTCTTTAGTTAGGCTGGGCCAAAACTACGGTAGGCTGCTAGGCTCCACCACCTGTCTGCGTCATAAAGATGGAGGCATATCGTTAAATGTCTCGTCCAAAGTCAGAACAAGCAAGCTTGCCGGCTTGTTCTCCATGCTATCTTTTTTGTTTTCAGAGCCAAGCAGGGCTGCTGTGAATATCACGGTATGACTCGACTTGGGAAATAAACTACATGTCTACTGACTGCGAAGACAACTTTTTTACCAATACGCCATCTTACGGTCACAAAAACAATGAATAAAGTTAAATTAAATTGCTCTTAATTATGAAACTACTTATGAACCACGTAATAGCGCTTTCTGCAGTCAGCACTTTGTTTCCACCTGGCATGAGCAGTCTTGTCTGCTCACACTTTGCTAATAAATTACATGTAAACAGACAGATGCACAGGGTAATTCATTTCTTTTGTTTACAAAAATTTCAGAACAAAAACAAAAGCTCGCACCTGTCGATTTTGAGCTCCTCAGAAACTTTTAGAAGGTCTTTGTGGAGTTGAACCACATCGTGTACGTCAACAATCAACTTGTTGGTCATTGAATGGAAAAACCACCCAGCGATGGTTCGCAAGAAGCGATGACCAACGTCTTGTCTCAATAAAGCTATTGTTTTTAGATATTTTGTCCAATAAAAATCAGTCTTTTAAATGAGTTAAGCACACGGTGCAATTGGTAAAAAACTAATAACTTTATTCCAAAAACAACAGTCAAGCAAAATCTTAAAAGCACACTGCAATGGTTTCGGTTCTCAGGAAGTACGCAACCACTTACAATTTAATCGAACAGCAGGTTTAACCCTATTCTGCCCAAGAGATTCGCGTCGTGCTAAGTCCAACGTGGGGCAGTTTTTGCCCCGAAAGTTTAAAGCATTATATCTTTTGAACAACACCACGTAGAAAAACGATTAAACCTGCAAACGGAAGAAGATTTTATGTTATTTTGTATTTGTTTTTGACATGTCTCTGAAATTATTGCTTGTGGAAGAGAAAACAACTAATCTGAAGGCAAGTCAAATTTTGATAGTTGCCGTTGGTTCTCATTTAAAAGAAACAAATATTTCTCATTCACTTCTCCACTCTTGACGGCAAGACAAATCGACTACTTAGCCCAGTTGCGCTTAACTGAGTCGTGTAAGGTCAGCGAACTGTAGTAACCTATGAAACCCAACAATAAATTGCCGCCGAACAGTTTATAACATTATAGTGGGCATCTGTAACATTAATTACTGATATACCAAATACGAAATTTTAAATTTCGACTCGGGCTTTATCAATTTTTTAGAACAAAGTGTAACCCTTTCAGTCCTTTCAGAATTAAAAAAATTCTTCAAAAAGTATTTTCAGTGCTAGATTTTGTTTGATTAGACTACCGTTATCACAAAAATACCAAAAATATTTTTGTGCTTTTTAGGTGAGTAAATTTTGGGGGGATGGGATCCTCAGATTCCGTCAGGACCATAGGAGATAATCTCACTGGTCAAACAAATAAATTTTGTTTTAAAATTTTTTCACGCTAATCTAATAACAATCTTTAACAAAAACAAATCGGCATTGTAAATTTATGCAACAATGTTACACTTCACTTCCAGCAATAACTCTCACGAGCGATACTCAACAAAGCAGTATTTTGAAGCGTTGCAGCAAAGATGGACCTTGCAATTAGCACAGATGCAAGAAGGTCTAGCTTCAACTCTTTTTCCGAACACACTTCACATCTGCCTTTTTTGTGTATGAATTGAGGCAGGCGAACCTCAACGTTACTCAGCCTTACTAAAGGTGAGACACTCTATGCTATTTTACACTTTTTTGGAACACCATAAGATCTGCAGCTTCTAGCAAATGTACGAGAAAGCAGTCCCATTGCAAGGTCTCTTCGACGCTCTAGGAATAAAAGTTGTTGCTCCTTGCTTGCATTGTCAACAACATTAACAACTGCCATGTCAAGCGAAACCAAAAAGAAGTCTATGCCAACACTTCATGCTTTTCCGATTAAAGCTGGCATTGCATGTCGTGTTTGTCGACCCCACCCATGTTCTGATTGTAGTCTTTTACAACCTGGGGCAGGTGATAGTTACCTTTGCCCCGTCTTTCTGCTTTCTTTGCACTGAAGCAGTTTCAATTTTGTGATAATTTGATATCAGGTGCACTGGTTTGCTGTCTTTTCATTTATAGAGACTGAGTCCATCAAAAGTGCACTTAAATCAAAGTCACCTTTTTTGATTGAATTTTCATCGGCTATAACCGATAAATCTTTCCGATTTGGTCGTACAGTTTCATAAGCCAAAATATTTTTTTCTGTTTAGTTCTTTCAACAAAGGAACTGATGAGAAGTAAAGGTCAAAAAATAACTTTATGGTATTTTCCTTGCAACCAATTAGTTAACTGATAACAACATTGCCTGTCAAACCAAGATTTTGAGCGGAGCTCCTTTTGAAATATTTTTCCTGTATACACTTCAAATTTGTAAACATAACCATCATTGTCCGCAACGCCCCACAGTCTATATTTACGCCTAATCAGTTTCATAAGATTATACTGTATTAATGAGGTCCTTCCTTTGAAGTGAATCACCGATTGATCAACACTGACACCTTCACTTGGTGAATGTTTTCATACAAAAAAATGATTTAGTCGCTGCACTAGAAAACGAATTTTTTAAATTTTGTCTCTTTGCGATGGATCAATTTTGCTGTAGTCGTTGAGGTGAAGATTGCTCAATGTGTAAAAAAACAGTCACGAGTCATCGCTTCCTAGATGAGAGAAATACCCATGTCATTAGCTGTCATCCAATACCACTTCGGCGTTTAGAGTTTAAGGTATGACATCAAAATATTTATTTAAAAAAATGCATAAAGTTCATCTTTCGTAATTGTAACGGGTTCGTGGAGCAGAGACCCTTGGGGTAGTCTCCGAACCCGAGACAGATTGCAGTGAAGCTGAAGTTGTAAATAGATGAAACGCGCTTTTCCTCTCGTCACGCTGTTATTGTCTGACTTTCTTGAATAAATTCTTTGATAAATCTTTATTGGTAATACGCAAAACTGAAAATGGAAATAATGAAAATGATAAGCAAATATGAAAGAACAGATGGATTGGCTTCGGCGACGTTGGCGTTGTTAGTTGTGTAGCAGTTTAGCGTAGTTAGCGTTGTAGCGGCGTGGCGGCGTAGCGGTTTCAAACTATTTTGACCCCCAAGTACTTTCTTCTTTACTACAGCTCCAACACAATAACAATCGACAAAGAAACAGCTCTACCAACTTTTCTCTACGTTGGCATCTACGAGCTTTCTTTGATAGTCCTTTGACTTCTACTCAAACGTGCAGGTTTTACAAACAATGTAATTCTTCTTGCAACGTGTCTACTTGAGAATAATGTAAAGGTGTGTTAACAAGGCAGTTACTACTGCGTCGCTCGAGGGTCAACCTCGCCAATCCAACAACTAATCAATAAAAGACGATACCTCGAGAGAAACAAACATAACAACCACACAACGCGGGTTCGAATCACAGATTGGCTACGCAAAAACTAGATTTAAAGCATTAAATGTTGCCAAATATTGTAACAATATTTACAGTAATGCTTCCCGCTCTGCCTTTTTGGGTGCAATATAAGTTTGTTTGAAAATGCGAGCTTTCTATCATGTCCTCATCAAAAAAAATTTCAAATGCATGAATAGGGTTTGCTGTAAAAATTTATTTGTGCAATGAGACTTATAATTAAGGGGGTTGATTGTTAACGATTTTTTTCCAGCATCGACTTTGTGTGTTGCTACTACTAGCCCTAGTAGCATCATTACCATTTTTAGCAGCTGTACATAAAGTGGTTCTATTGTGGTTTGTAGATGATGGACTTTTTATTTCATCATCACCTTGTGAACATGAAAGTGGATCTGTTTTTTATGTGATGTTTAAGTCTTTATCAAAAATTTCATCAACATCGGTGTCAGAGCCATAATCACATGGCATCTCTTCTAGCAAAGCTAGAACATTAGATTTATTCAAACGTAGCTTTGTTTACATTTGAATTAATGAAAATCAACAAACTGGCGACATGTAAAAATAAATGCATGTGTCACGAGGTTTTCTGCTGCTTGCAATACAATACAGGTGTAGCTAGTGAATTATCGATTCCTTATTAGCTTTGTGGTACCAGTAGACAACCTATACACCAATTGCTTGGCAAGGTGCCGAATTCATAAGAAGCATCAAGAAAAGAGCAGATTTTACAACTGCCTGCACACTATTTCACGCAAACCTCTCATCTACATCAATACATATACATGGTAAACTATAACTAAGTGTATAGGGACAAGGTTTGCTAAACTACTATGCAATGTTCACTCTAGATTTCAGTCGGTGCTTAGTCGCCGGCGCAAGTGCGAAATTGCTAGCAAATGTACAAAAACCGCCGGACATTTTGTAGACATTGCTGAACAAACCGCTACACCAACCAAAGTACCGTATCGTAAAGTTGTAAACAAAGTCGATTTTGATAGCCTACTAAGTTCAGCGTAAACGCTAAGCTTTTTTTTTATTGATCATCTTTATCTTCTTATTGTCCATTCTCGAGAAAGCGAATTTTGGCGGGACGTCCGCACTCGCTTGGGAGTGGCCATTTCCGAGGCGTCTGCACCACCTGTCTTCCATATAAAGGCGCTAAAAATGATGTCGTTTTATCCTGATTGACATCTTGGCTCCTTCGTCCAAAATTTCTTTGAAGGCAGCTAAGCGTCTGACTAACGTGACAGCAACGTAACAGCGATTTGCAAGTTTACACGTACTATTTCCACAAATTTATTGTGCAGCAGAAATAGTTCAAAGGCTTTATTTATAACGTCAACTTGTCTATTATAACTTAAATTTTTCTCAGTCTCGGCAGAATTCCAATATTTCAAATGCTTTGAAGTTTGCCTATGACATTGGTTGCGTATAACCACATCTTTGTTTTCCCTCAGAAATATTTTTTGATTAATCTAGCTCAGTGGTTTTTACTATTTTTGGCATGGGACCCATTTTCAAAACGCACAGAGGCACATGACCCGATTAAATATTTTTTTAATTTCACAGGCGACCTCAAAAAAGTTATCATAGTAAATTTCAGGGATGTTGTCCAAAAAAAATATAAAAACAAATGGTCAAGAAAATTTTCCAATTATTCTCTATGTGAAGGGTAAACAAAGTAGTTAAGACCCCGCAAAGACAGTGGTCCGCGTACTAAAAACATCTGATCTAGGCCATCATCATCTCTCACTAATGATCTTTATTTTTTAATTCGATTAAGATAGCAGCTTGCGAGTTGTAGCTTGTTTACTCTGCCACCTCTTTTGCTGCAGGAACTGGAGTTAACTATGTGTCAAGGTCTTTAAAGATGAACTAAAAACAAGTCCAAACAACAATTGTATGGGCGTAAACGCAGTTTTCAAAATTTCTGCTGGAGAAAAGAGGAAAAACTGTGACAATGCGCTTTGGTGATGTAATTATTCGCGTGATTACATCGGCCCAAAAAAGGCTTACAAACAAGTAACCTATCGGTTACTAATCGGCCGCGACGAAATACCTGGTTATTTCTGTTAAATAAGTTACATTTGGTCACTCAAACTCTGCGACCTGAGCAACAATAATTCGTAAACATTTCAGAAAGTCAAATCAACAGTGCATGTAGTTAAAATTAACCTAATTCTATGTTTTAATTAACCATTGAACGAATGTTGGAAAAGAGATCGGAAATATTTGATAGATAAAACTCTATTTTTGTGAAAAGCATTCGAAACCTGACCGCATTTCTATCTTTGTTGAAAGTATTCGAAACTTGACCCGAAGTTCTGTTTTTGTTAAAAAGCGTTCGAAACTTGACCCATATAAAAGAAACAGGGAAATTCATGGACGCGAATATGCGCGAGTTTGGTAAACGCAGCTTTTAAGTCGAGCAAAAAATTGAAAAGCTGATATTTGTTGCTACGCATAAAACTACACGGTCTAATTTGTAGACACTTTATGCAAAGCATTTGTGAAGAGGCTGCCCTTCTTGGAAAAAATTTTTGGGGTGACCCCGCCTACTTTACTCGGCCCATTGACTACAGGCAGATCGAAAAGGCTGCAATAGCCGCGCGCATGCATTAAAGGAAGGTTTCTTTGAGCAGTGCACAACTTTGTTTGAGTTTTGACGGTTTAGTGATTTTTCCTTACACTGGTAAAGGTGATTACATGATACACTTTAATGTTGAATCATAAAACCGTTTGGAATGGTCAATTGCAAACGATAATTTTTGACAATACGATATAGTTATAGGCAAATTTTACTGTACTGCACACTACCTTTGAAGCAATTGACATAAATAGGCTACATTTTAATATAAAAGTTTTTAAAGAGGTCGAGACTAGAATCCATATTTTTGTCTTCACCTTTCAGAGCTTGGTTTCAATCATGATTGGTAAGCTATCATCGCGCATTGCTGTCAGCTACATTTCATTTAAAAAACAACATTTTAAAGCGGTATTTAGAGTTACAATTGGTTAGAAGTCGCATTCTTTTTTACTTAGAGTTTTCATAACTGGCAAGCGTGAGAAGGTTATTCATTTGTAATTAATAAAAACTGAACCATTCCCTCAAAAAATGGTGTGTTTTGTGCCAAACTGAAACCGAGATCTATGTGCTTTTTATTATTTTATCAAGCGCGATTGAAATTGGAGTTGAAGGGTAAAGAAAAAATATGCATTTTAACCACTTCCGGTTTCCAACTTTCCTCGAAAAATGATGTCTTGTCTCCTTGTGTGAAGCTGAAGTTCAAGAGCTCTTTTTACTGTAATTATTGCTCTGTAGCTACAATTAAAATTAGCCGGAAAAAGTAAAAAAAAACTTTTTGATTTACTTTAGTATAATTGCTTGCGAGACAGTTTGTTATACAAGTGATATTTAAGTCGCTATTGCTCACTGTTGTGTCAAAGCCACGTGCTGATTACGTGAGGCGTTGCACTCCCCTAAAAAAGAGTTGGTCCAATCTTGGATTTCTATTCACCGCTTCCCACACATTAAACGGTTGGTTAAAAATTTTGCTAGCAATTAGCAAAAATTTTAACCAACTGAAAAAAATTACCAAATATCGCCGGATTTTTTCAGGCATCGTTGAATTGAAACTGCGAATCCGCCGGACATATTTTCGCAAAATCGCACGTTGTTCGCGTTTAAAAGCAACACTGCGTACTTGACTAGACGGCTAGCTCAGGAGGATTAACCTTGCTTACCATGCACTTTGTCTATACCCAAAAGAAAAAGTATTGCGAACTGTTGCTTAGACTACAAGCAATATACCCGTAAGTAAAATAAGAGTGAACTGCATGCAAAAGATAGACTACTTTGGCTAGCTAGGTCTAACGATACTTGGCTTGGAAAAACCTATCCTACTTCCCCAGCTTTTCTGCACTGCAGTGTTTTATTTCTCATTAACAATACAATATTGTAGCCTACTTCAAGTTGGATTTCAAAGTTTGAACTGCAACTCTAAATAACATCACACCGATTCGCGCTTTTATTACCTTTATCAAAAAATTGTCAAAGTTAGTTGCCTTTTGATGCAAGAAAATTGCCAAAATTTTGAAAATTATTTTCTGACACAGTATACTACAAATCTGATGGGAACTATGAGTCCTAGGAAGGTAGCAACTTCCTACTCCTCCTGTGATTTTGAATTGGCAAAATACACATCAAAAAATTTTTGTAAAATGCTCTCCAGAAGTCCACGAAAAACTTTGGTCAGCAAACTAAAAGAAAAAAATTACCTGATCTATTATTCAATTATGAATCATTTGAAAAGTTGATTGGTGGTACAGAATTTGAAAATTGCAGAAAGTAGAGTATTCATTCTCAAAGCTTTTTGTCTGACACTTTTCAAGAGAATCCGTCAGAAATACAGTGAAAAGGTGAAGTGAGTCACTTATATAGAGACACAGTTGACGAAAAAGAAAAAAAGAAAAAGCTCTATCATGATTGGTAAAAGAAGCGACCAATAGAAGGAGCGGAAACTAATGTGTGATTTTTAGACCATAAACGAATTCCTTTTGCTTGCATAAATTTGATTTGGATGTTTTAATGTATGTGGCTTCAAGAGTGGAAAGGTAAAAAGAAGTACGGCCACGGGAAAGAATAGAAAATTTGTTTTGTAAAAGGTGTTATCCTATGGCAGATAAGGAAGATTCAGCTTTAAAGTTTCTGATTAGTTTGCAAGAGCGGGCCAATGTGCTTCGGTCCTGAGAAATATGCTCCTGGAAAATGGTTTTCGGCACGTGTTGCTTAATCCTCTGTTGTAGCCTTTGAGACGTACGACCCACGTACCGACTATCGCAATGGCATAGAAATTGGTAAACAATGTTGCTTTGATGAAAATCGGGTAGTAGATGTACATACGAGTGTACATATATTATATGTGTACATATAGGTACACATGTACATACAGTATATGTACTACTCCCAACGAAAGTCACCCTATCTTCAATTTTCAGAAAGCTCGTTGGAATGACTTTTTACTTTTACTCTCACTCTCCTTCTGCAGAGGAATATTCGTCTTTTTTTCTTTCCTCTGCTGCTGCTTTCTTTACTTCTCTGACATTAAATGCGGCCAAATATTCCATTCCTTTCGGCCGCATCAATCCTAAAACCTGTAAATCCGCTGAAGTAGAAGATGCGGTTAGTTAAAGATGGAAGACAAGGAGCTCTGATTTGATTGGAGTGCTTATCTGAGTACTGATATCTTCCTCTCAATCCCTGCTAATATGAGGTCTCTTTCATCTCAGTGGATCCCTACAAAGCTAATTTTTAGCCCAACCTTTCCTTATTCAACTCTCGCCTACGTTTCGATTACACTCGAACCTTTCTTAGGGTCACCTTTGACCGCTTTTTTTCCTTTTCTAAACATGTATCTTCGATAAAGGCCAAGTTTTTCCCTCGTCTTAAGGCCTTACGCAGTATCTTTGCTTCTTAATGGGGCCCCTCTAATGAGTCTCTCTCTTTTCTGTATAAAGCTTTTCTTTGGCCACTTCTTAAATATACTTCACTCGGATGGTTTCCTTTTCTAAGCGTTATCAATATCACCAAATTAGAACGCCTCCACCGAGCGGCCAGTCGCGCAATCTCCGGCTGCCTCTCGTCCTCCCATTTCCCTCTTCTACTCTCCGAGGCTTCTTTACCTCCCCTACAAGTCACCCTGACTCATTTCACTGTTTTATCTTATGATCGGGCTCTTCGTCTCCCAACCTCTTTTTCTATTTCAGGATTGGCCAGACTTGGAGTGAAACCAAGGCTGCAGATCGTTCTGGAGAGCTTTTGCGTCCACTCACCCGCTCATGCTTCCTTCTACTTGTTCTAAGGAGGCTCTTCTTGCTTGCCCTTTCTTTCCTCCTTGGAATCTGCCTTCGTTCACTGTGGAGTCCACTCCTTTCTCTCCATGCTCCGCCCTGATCCCCCTCTCTCTCGCCAAGGCGTGGCTATCGCCCACCTTGGCTCTCTCCTCCCTCATGATCTGGTACTCTGGACAAACGGCTTTGTTTCTTTTCTTTTTGGCAAAGGCTGTTTTGGCGCACCTGCCAACTGCTCTCTGGCAAGGAGGTCACTCTTTCCTTTTCAGCAGGCCCAGTATGCTCAAGTTTTTCCGATAAAGCCTGCGCCATTCTGCACGCTTTTTGCTGGTCTCGGCAGCACCATCAAGTCTGCCACTTCTCTTCTCCTCCTATCTGAATCTTGCTCTGTCCTCTTCTCCATGTTTCCTTTTATTTCAATCTTTCTGACAGATCTGGTAGGAAGTGTCTTCTCTTTCCTCCTGTATTATCAGGCTACAATGGGTTCCCACATACTCGTTTCTACCCGGGAACGACGCGGCTGATGAGCTGGCCAGACAAAGAGCGCTACTCATGTCCTCTGTAATCTCTTGTAGTCTCTCTTCTCTTATCTCTCGTATTCACTCTTGTGTTTTCTCGGACTGGAGGCGTACTGTGTCATCGAAATTCTTCGACACACAGGTTTCCTCATTTTCCACCGAGGAACTTATGCTTCCTCGTCACGCTCGCTGTATTCTCTCTCGTCTTCGAAGCAACAGACATAGCCTACTGTCAAGCTCTTATCTCTCTAGGATTAGCAGAATCGAGAATCCTTCTGGCAGCGCCTGCGGACACCGTCCCACAGCACCTCTCATCTCATTCTGCATTGTCCAGCGACGGAATCTTTTCGGTACTCGCTCTCTGGCGACTCTCTGTCTCTGTACGATTTCTGTTTCAAGCCCTGGGTAGTTGCCCGGCTTCTGGGGCTCCATGGTCTTCGGCCATGCCCTCATCCCTAGGAAGGGGTCAGGTAAAAACATCAACAACAAGTTGATCCATTGAACTAAAGCTGTAGGTGGTCAAACATTTTCCATCACGCAATTCTACGAATTCCATGATTTATTATGAACCTTAAAAATTCTTTCTATTTGCACAGCGTGCTTTAATTTATTGCTTGGCTCCGAGCTGTATCAATTTTCTAAAATAATGCAACTTTTTACAATCTATAAAATAATCAAGGCCTCAACGGCTCTCTAAAGAAATTTTGCGCGAAATATAGAATCGGTATGTCAATAGACAGTGATTTATTACCAAAAAAAAAGCTACTTTTAGGTACAAAGTTATCAGAGGGAAAAGTTTAACAAGTTGTTTTCTCACGAGAAGAATTGCCAGTTCATCTCAAGCTGTCACTGCCACTTATTTTGCATTTACGGTGAAACACAATTGACATTTTGAAGTAAAAATTAGATATTTGATGCTTGTGGCATATGATAGAAACATTTTTCGCGAAAATCTGTCAATCACTTGCCAATAACAGAGTCACTAAAACATACTTACAGAAAACAAGCACGTAGACTGCGATTTCACCCGCTGAATCAAAGAGATCGTTTTATGATGGTGATGATGACTCAAATTAGTTCTGTCTCTCTAATTTGCGAGAAAAGATTAAGGATACAGGTCAGCCAGCAAAACATAGTTTTACAAATAATCTCTGCTTTTAGTGCCATTTTAGAAGTAATTTTGAAAGCCTTGTAGATAGGGTTGCAACCGTCCTTTATTTTTCAATTCTGTCCTTGCCCTTGTCTTTTTTTATTCTTTATTTTGAAATCGATTTTACGAATTTTAGGAATGCTTAGAGATGAAAATTTGTGCGTGTGGAAAAGTGATGACATTTTTTGGAGATCGCTCTAAAAAGTTTTGGAAATTGTGGAAGATTAAAAAGAAAACCATTAAATTTTTGTGCCCAAAAGGTGATGATCTTTTTTTTTGGGGGGGGGGGAGAAAACATTTATGATCCAGATTGACAAATTTGCTGGGGCATTATCAGGCATGCAAATTTAGGTGAATGCAAATCTAACGTTTTACATTAGCCCCCTGATTTTGGCTTGGACCCCGCTCCCGGAAAGCCGGCAACCCTCCCATACTCGTATTTTACAAGCATATTTCATCAATATTGTTGGTCCTATATTTTTAATTGAGAAAATTCGCAATCTTGCTTGTAGACTAGAATATAGAGTGTCATATGCAGAGCCCATACGCATGGAAGGAAGGACGAAGATTTAATATTGACCAACACGAAAAAGTTTCCCGTAGTTAATTAGTTAGCTTTGTTTCCAACCTGCAACCCTGTTTACATGCAAAGTGTTTGATCGCTGGTTGTGATTGCGCTGGAGATTTGTGTCAAGTGGGCTCTAGCGGAAGGTATATCTAGGTTGCCAGCGAAACGACGATTTTTGTTTGCCATTCGTAATAGAAGAAATGTGGTGTGTCTTACGTTTTTATTGAGTTTCGTTTTTCAGCTGCTTGCTGTTAGCACAAGCCTCTGCATTTGGCATACGTGGATACGCATTTGGCGTTATACTATTTTTAAGCAAACTACTTGTATAATTCAATCCATGATAGCCTATGCTCATGCAATACTGAAAAAAAAACTTTTCAACAACATATTTGCATTTAAAAACAAAACGAACTACCAGAATGAGTGCTGAGTCAATGAAATTAGTAAATAGGATAATACAGTGCAAAAATAAAGCACGTAGCGCTATGTTGACAGTGAGCAAATATAATTGTCGACAAGACCATTGCACGAGTGGGACCTTGACCTGCGTCGGTTATTCATCGCGAAATTTTATTTCATTTGACAAAACGTCAATTCTGAATATCTCTGAAACATTGAAAATGGCTCCTAAATTTTCGATTTAAGCTTCTTTCTAAATTTCCTTATTCTTTTTCCACGAAACATTTTAGCATTAAATATTACTTACAAAACGATATTTTGTGATAATTAAGCCAAAATTGCGTACTAACATTTCTGTGATCTGGAGAAAACTTCCTGAAAAATATTCTCTGCTTTTTTAATTCTTTAAATATTATTTCTTAATTCAAGTTCCGGTAAATTATATGGAGCCACAAATGTAAGTCACAATGTGAAAACTTTTTTTATGGTTTCAAATTACCAAATAGGCTTTTTCTCATTTATTGCCTTTGTTACCGTGTATATTTTCACGCGGGCATTAATTGTTCAAAGAGTCCCGCAGAACAGGTTTTCGAATGTTCGACAATCCATTACAGCGTGACGTTTTTCCTGAAAACTACATAAAAACAGCCAAACTTTTATATCTGTCTAGCTGCGCGGTAGAAACAGTACCGAAAACAACACGTGTTATGGAATTGTAATTATGTATAACAAAGATTTACTCTATAAAGTTGGCAAAGTGATGGAAAAGTGATATTGCTCTTCACTCATCAACAGCCACTTTGCTTATGACACAATTCAAGAACAAATGCGTTCTCTATTCGCAAAAAAATGCGTTTCATCTATTTTCTCAAGTCACAGTCAAAACAATAACTTACTTTCTTTCGAGAATGCCCATACTATATATGGCAATTAACCCTAAGTAGTTTTTTGTGAACTTTAGTTACCTCTTTTTTACAACTGCCCGTTTTGCTCTCAGGCTGCTACAACGAGCGCAGAGTGAGGTTACTATCTGTTTTATCTTTCAGCTATATATGTGTGCAAATTTTAGCGGTCGTGTGTAAAAATTTGCTAATAACTTTCAATCTACGATCAACAGTCAATTCAAATTTTGTCAAAAATAAATTGAATTATTTTTAGGAAAAGTCATAAAATCTTGATATTGTAGGGCCATCGTGGACAACTTGCTCGAGCAATTATTGCGCTGCTTGGGATGAATAGGGTTAACCTCATGCAGCAATCCACAGATTATCGCCAGTTCTCCTAACAAATCTAAAGTTTTACTACTGAAATGTTTTTACTCACAGCAATCAAAACCTGGTTAATTCTTTTGTTATAGATTATTTGCATTAAAAATGGAATCAGTTGAGAGCCGAAACATTCTCAGCGTGCTTGTAACAAGTTGTTTGGCAGTTATTTTTGAATTAAAAAAATCAGTTTAATCAAAGCAAGATCTTTATCGCACCTAAAGCAGAGGATTGCAAACTATCGCTTCCAGAAAAATGTTATTTGTTGCCAGTGTCTTCAGATTAACTTAGATTTGCGATAGAAATCAGCCTATTTTAGGCCGACATCGTAAATTAATCTCCCCCGAAAAAAAGATTTTCAAATTTGTTTCGTGAAGGAAACAAACAAAAGAGTCAGAACTTTGAAGAAAGAGATCTTGTGTCTATTTGCCCCGCATGCATTACATAGTTTTACACCAATGTTTAGTTTAAAAATGAGACTGGTACATGGATTCTTCTACTAAAGACACTATAAAATTTAGCCAGCCTGGAAAAAAGTTTGACTCCTTCTTGACTCAAAAAACAATAATTTAGTTAAACGTAGAAGTGGAATATGGAAGAAGGAATGTGGAAGAACAAATTTGGTAGACGAAACGATTAAAATAGTTACCAACAATAAAACTCCAAAGCGGATATATACCCAAGCCTTGTACGAATGTTTGAAAATGCTTTCCGCGACCAAATCTAAGAGAGCATTTGGATAAAATGTACTGAATGACTCAAATGTTGCAGTATTATTTATGTCGTTGGGAATAGACAATTCTTTTCAGCTTGTTGACTAATATCAAAATATATTACAGTTTAATAAAAAATGAAAACTGCATACCTTGTTTATGTCAGTAAGTGTAAGTAGGTTTAACTTTGAGCAAACTGCAGACAGTGACATTGTTTCCACTTATTAGGTCTCTTCAGTGCAGTTGGAGACCGACTGTCTGCAGTTTGCTTAAAGTGCATCATTGGCTTTGTATTTCTTTAGGCTTAACTTTTTTCATTGTTTTTCCTAGTTTTTTGTGTTTCGGTGTTTTTTTTGTAAAATAATAGATTACTCAATAATAAAATAATCCAACTTATGTTACTCTATTAAGTAAATGAAAACCTTACTTGGCAGGAACGCTTTTTCAAGACAATTTCTTCGAAAAATTCTTTAATTTTAGTTTTTTGAGATTTTTCTTTTCTTACTGTATGCTGCTTTCTTGCATATCGTCACATATTAATACGGTAAACATTGAAGTAAATTAAGCAAACCAGAGACAAGTCAGAAGCAAGTTAGAAGTAAAGTGTAAGTCGCAACAAGAAAAATAATTAAAAAAAGATAATCAACAAAAAACTAACCCTTCTTCTTCTTTTGGAAGAGTTCCACATTTTCAAATCCTGGCAGTGATGGTACTCAGCCAGCATCGTGTGTCGACATCCAAAACCGTCAGTCCACGTATTCCTGTAGGTGCCCGATGTACGGGGCATGTTAGAATGATGTGTTCTGCGGTTTGTTCTGCAGCGCCACACTCGCAATTCGATGTAGGAGCAAGGCCTCATTTGTGCATGAACGACTGAAAACACCCAACACCAGCCCGCAAGCGGTTGAGCCTGACCCATGATGATCTGGGCAGGCCCATCCCCATTGGCCTAGTGCTTGTCCTAGGGATGAAAGCACGGAGATCAGATGAACACTCCGAGTATTCCGTGCTCCATTTAAAGTCTGTCCATTGAGCTGCACGAATATCCAATTCAGTTAGATCTTGCAGTAACTTCCGTGCAGCGGGCACAAAGGGGCGTCTGGATTTTAATCTCTCTCTGTAGCCGTATGTGGACCCAGCCAATAATTCATAGAGAATATGGCCAGGGTCCAGGCTGCCACGATATGCCAGAGAGAGCGTTGCTCCTAATCGACGACTAACAAAAAAAAACTAACCAAAAACGTAAAACACAAAATTTTAAAGCAGAAGAGAGTCAATTCCATAAAGCAAAATGGCATTGCAACGCAAACGAACAAAATTCAAAACAGGGCTACAACTTACAAACTAAATAGTGCTACAACATAATGAATAGAACTATGACCTCACAAATCATGCATGTATTTATCATTTTCTTCATCATAAATATGGTCGCCAATTAAAATTTTGCAAAAAATTTGCTTATCTTTTAAGCTAAAACTTATTGCTGTTTGCTTTTAACCTTACACTTCCCGTTCAAACTATGCTTTGTGTCAAGTGTAATGAAATGGGTTTTAATGAAGTCTGTAAACTCACAAACCTTGCATAATAATTCATTTGCAAATTTCTAAACGATGCATTTGCCGTATATTAATGCTGTTTGCTTACTCCTCTTTTTGGAACGGACTCTCAGCATAAACATCTATTTACGTTTATACCACAAACCCAATCAAAATTTTGCTAGGCCAGTCCACTTTGCAAGGCATTTTCACAAGGTAACCTGACGTTGTGGGCAGCCAAATGTTGCTCTGGTGACAGGCTGAGGAACTGCTTATCTATTCCGATCCAAAAAAGCACGAACATCAAACTGCTTCTCGAAGGACTTCTTAGTAGCAGCGAGAGGCATTTAAAAA
The DNA here is from genome assembly GCA_963675345.1 of Trididemnum clinides. Taxonomy (NCBI): domain Eukaryota; kingdom Metazoa; phylum Chordata; class Ascidiacea; order Aplousobranchia; family Didemnidae; genus Trididemnum; species Trididemnum clinides. The sequence continues at coordinate 32,123,640 of OY776294.1, read as the reverse complement.
GCCATTTTGATTTATGATGAAAAAATCGACAGGTTCTGAGTTCAACGCTCACAATGATTAGGTTGCATATTTTATTAAGTGTCTTGGTAAGATTGAAAGTCCTATGAATTGGGAAGGTTGAGTTGAGTATTTCAATTCTTCGTTCACCGGATAAGTTTTGACGCCCATTATAAAACAATTTTGGTTCCGACCTGCTTCTTAGTTACCAGTGATGTTTAGAGTAGGCGTAGCCCAGCAGGAAAATTCTGTCAAGTGTCTCTTAAATGATCACTTTGTAAACCACAATCCATTTTTGTCATGTGAATCTTAATTCTTAATCTTGATTCAAATATCACGCATAGATACACATTTTTACAAAAATTTTAATGGCTTTTTATCCTGCTGACTGTTCAATTTATAATCGTGGTTACTGCGTCTGCGCAGAAAAATTTTGCGAAAAAGTCTTTCGCGAATTCGCGCGCTTTTGTCTATTTGAAAGGATCATTGCGCTATGTAGCCAACACAAACTGTATTTAATAACAAAAGCGTTTTATCATGAATTTCCTTGTATTTAAAAATTGCGTCTTTTAAAAGAGGTTCCAATGATTTATGTCAATTTTCACGTCTTACTTCTAGAGAACATTTCCAATACTCTAAATATTAAAAAAAGGAGTTATTCCGTACCGATACCATCAAACAGTTGTTTATTCAGTAACTTTTTGACAAGCACTCTTGAGAGGCATCACTTCAAATGGATAAGAATTTAATTTTTTATATCTCAGGAAATCATGAGACAAAAAATTGTTTTTATTCATGTTGTTTCGGATCATAGGTGACATCGCTATTAATAAATGCATGATGAAAAGATTTTGGGATTACATTTTTTTGAATATTGAAATTTTTTGCTACGAATGAAACAATTAACCCTGCTAAATCCCAAGCTTAGCCTAAAACAAAGGTAATCTTATAAACCTGTTTAACAATCTCCGTAACAACTTTGGTCTCTTCCTTCATTAAATTTTAAATACATTCCTATTGCTACCTCATCAAATTATTATTTTCAAATTCTTTTTGTCATTGCTCAGTAAGATTATCACCTTTCCTGTAACGTCATCACGTTTGCTTAACTCTGCCACTTGTCCTGATTTAGCCACCCGCCTCTCCTTTCTCTTCTTGCGATGTTCTTCAATATCGGTTTTCCGCACGACTTTTCCCACAGTTGACTGCTTGCGCCCGCTAGTGGTAGCACCGTCCGACTCGAGATCAATGTCGTCTAAGCGAATGATGACAAATTAATTATCAGCCTATCCTATTAACATGTTTACTTTAGGGACAAGTTTCATGAGCGCAAGCTCGATCTTTTCTGACCCTATTGATTTGAGCCCAATTTCACATTGTCTTTTATTTTGCTTATTCAACGAATCAAAGGTCAGTTCAAATTGTGTTTTCATATTTGATCTGCAATTAACGTTATCCGCAATCGAAAAACGAACGCCTACCTGCGATCCATGAAGCGACTTTAACTGGCGAAGGCTAAAAATATAAAAAATTGAGCTCAATTTGCTTCGAGTTTGCCACAAATAAACTAAAGCTTGCCGTCTCATGACCAGTGACGTTCTCGGCTAATTTATAATGTGATTCAGCCTGTCAGTAGCGGCTAGAAGGGATGTAGTCAAGACCACAAGCAGCAACACGAAGATCTCATTTTTTAAGATCAAGACCACAAAACCTAAGGCAAAAATTAAGACCTCAAAAAAATAATCTTAAGATCTGTATCACTGTTGACTAGCATGGCATTTAGGCTACATCAAAATATCCTGTACAGCAGAACACAGAAAAATGATGAAAAATATTCAAATACAAATTTAAATACAATTGAAATTCAACTAACTGACCATGACTCTACAAATTACAATCGACATGATGTGACCACAAAGTACTGTTGAATTATTAAAACAACGTATAATCGTTTTCACGGCTAAAGATTACCACCAGTAATATTTATTTCAGACCGCAAGACTCATAGCATGTCTTATTCAAATGGAATCTCTTAATGATGTCAATGAAGAAAAAATAAAAAATAAAAAGATGCAATTGACTTCCAAGAAAAAAAGATATTCAGAATAAAGTAATTTTGATGCTTTAAAGATATTCGTTGTTGAAGCGGTCCGCAACTGGAATTTTAATAAAGTATCATAGGTTTAATAGCTAAAAAGTAAAATACGTCAAGTAAGTCTTAGCTGAAGATGTTAATCTCGAGAAGTTATATTTAAGGAGACACGTCACTGCAAAAACACATCAGTAATAACAACTTACGATATATGTATGTGATAAAAACTTTACTTACAGTTTTTCTGATTTTGGTTTCAGGTGGCGTAACTTGAGTAAGACTACGATCACTTGAATAAATCTTAAGTCTCTCTGCAATTGAAATTTTACGATAAGATAATGCACCCCTTCTGGCTGGAAAAATTTTTTTTGCACAGAACTTAGCAATATACGGTTGGTAAAATCGTTGTTTCTGCCCACCAGATTTTGACTCAAGTTGACCTCCGAAAACATCAAAAGGAAAAAGGATTGTCAAGTTTCAAATAAGGACCAAACGTTTTTGAAAAAATTTCTCATGTTTGTTAAGTTGATCTTCAAAAAAAACAAATCTTCACAATTCTTTCGACACCAAAAGTAAAAGAAACTCAGCGTCCGGCCTGGGATAAAGACATTTGCTTAATGGGGCCATTTTAGTGTTTGAGTTGAGCAGGCCGCTTAAAAGCATTTTCAAATACTTTGTGTAAAACCTGCATAGGAGGTTACTGTGCTTGGTAGAAGGCTATGGTGCTTGTGGTGGAAAAGCACTGACCTACTTAAAGTCGGATTAACGACAGTTTCTTTAATCCTTGTTTTTTTTTTCTTTTCTTCTCAGCAAAATATTGCTTAACTCCCTAAAGCGTTGGTACAAATCATCAGCCAGTGAGTTTGTTGGAACTTGCGTTGTAGAAGAACACAATAAAAATTGTGAGGTTTTTCTTACAGTTAAAAGAATAAATTTAAAACTCACTTGGCTCTTCGTATAAATGGTCAATCGATTGCTGCAAGCTCAGCTAAAAGCAAAATTTTGTATCAAGTATTACGCTTTTTGGTGTTTCATAACTATTTATTTTTTAGAAACCAAACATACTGCATGCAAAACATATTTCGTCATCACTAAGTTTTGCAAAAAATACCCAAAGATGGCACTATCCATGACGTATCAAATTACTTACAGAGAAAATTTTGCACAGTTTCATATATCATAATTCACGTTAGTTCCATAGTTCAAAGCCATGTAAACGATATAAAATGCCATTACTATACCCTTTGGTTTGATGCGACTTAAAAGAGTTAAAATCAGGTTTTTAGTCTTCAAATCTGACGTTTAAACTACAAACACATCAAACTGTAAAAAATATTTTAAAAGAGGTTTTGCTTTTTTTACACAAAGAATTGCTTCTTCTAGCCAAGGTTTGCATGCTTTTTCTATTGACGACGATCTGTGATGCCATTCCCCTGCTACCTAAGCACTCAACTCACTTGCGGCCCACTTTCTTCAGTGCTACTTGGACGAATTATTTTTCCTAAACAATATTAGTAAGACAATTCTCTGCATAATATTCAGTGTTGTCTCTCTATGTGACCGACAGGTAATGATGCTGAGCGTGGTATTAATTAATGCAGTATGGTCCAACTTAAGCCAACGGAGCATGATCTGATACGCATAAACGAATGAAAGACATTCTTAAATACCGGGCAAACGTGTTTTCTTCCTTCTGTTTTGGAAAACTTTACTCTTCAAACAATTTGTGTTTAGCCCTGCTTCGAAATCACTGATACTTTGTTCACTCTGTATTCAGTACACTTCTGCTACGTATGTAAATTAAAGCTTTGAGCCATCCCCCTGTAGGAGTCGAACAATTCCTCTCTGCTTACTTAAAAATCGAAAGTGTTTGTTGGAGGTACAAGTAATTAAATTCACTGCCTCCTGGGGGGGGGGTATTGTTAAATGATATCACAAGCGTGCTCTACTCCAATTTTAAGAAAACTATAACGTTTGTCAACTTCGAGTGAAATTAGACTTTAAAATGTTTTCTTTACAAGCGACGGCGGGCTTGAACACAGCAAGTACTCTTTCACTCCCATAATCTCTTTCTTCACCTGGTCTGCGACAAAATTAAAAGCATGATAATCATCTCATGATCTTCATTTTTCAAAATAATTTTCGGGGAATGTCATTCGTTGTAACAGTGGGTTAACTTTGAGTTTATTACACTTCTCTTAGTGACGTCACAGAGCTAACATTGAGAACCATTCTTGAAGTGGAATCTCGAAAAAGCAGTCATTTTTACTGGTTTTATATTTGTTGCTTCGTGAACCTAACCGTCGTTACCAGCCTCTGACGTGAGCAAACCGGGTGAAACTGGGGCCAACTTATGTTTTGCTCGTTAAGATTTCTTTGTAACAGTAGTTTTCCAATCTCTGTGTCGCGACGCCCTGTGTGCATGGTTTCAATTTTCCGATGGCGGAGCACGGTGATTGGTTTTGTGCAGATAATTTTTCACTTTTTTGTCTAAAGAGTTCTAAACGTATATTCCCTAAATTCCCAAAAAGCTCTAAACGTAAATAATTTCCTTCTAACACGCATAACGATGGCATCTTTACTGTACCAAAGTATTGTGAATACTCTGTTGTAATTATTTACTCGTTTCTTAGGAATCAATTTGCACAATTTTAACTTAAGTTGTCGCTAAATAAAGGATAAATCAAGCCGGATGTACACAAGATAAATGAATCCGGATGTACTCAATAACTAGCATGTTATTTTCAGGTTTGGAACGTTTTTGTCTTCGAGCAGCGCGTCATTATCATTAAACGCAGGAGGCAAAGTGGTTAAGTTTATCTCGGGTAATCATCACAGAGACAACGCTATTGGATGATCCCAGTTGTTGTGGCGGTTGAGTGATATAATTGACCTTGATCGCCCTCTGCTAGACGAATTATAACCAGCTATGTGCGAGTTGGAAGTAATATTAAGTATTTCAAGAAAAAACTGTGATCATAAAAAATCTCTAATTCTTTTTAGAAAACTAGTTATAAACTTAGTGTCTCATCCGCTGTCAGGCGCGTTTGGATGGCAACAATGCGATAATTACAGTATGTATGCAGCGTTACAACTGACCTTTGGAGCTGCATTGCTTTTCAGATCCTGAAGTGTGAGATGAAGCCTACCAAACAAATAAAATAACTATTGCGAAACAAAGAATGTGTCTTTTCCTCATTTTAGCATACAATTTTAAAAAATATTTAATGAAATGATACAGTATTGATAAACCTTTGCCATGTTGTCAGTTGGCATGAAGTTCAATTCTAACTCGGGTCAAACCAAGAACTCAATAAATTTGATAATCAAAGCTTTGATAAAAAAAAAGGAAAAGAAAAGAGTTTCGCGGTAAATGCTTGTTTGTTGATTTTCATTATGACTGTCTTTCGCGCTTAAATATTCTTGCAGAAAACCTAATCAAATTCTTATGGCTCCAATGTTGTGAGGTCACTGACCTTTGACCCGGCGGCGTACCCAAAATAATTTATGACGGAGCCGAAAATTTTCGAAGGAAACATTTAAAAACAATTTTGGGGCCAAGACGAACTTGAAGTTTTTTTGTTTTTGGGAATCAACTTTTTAACCATGACTACTCTTCTATTTTTGGCCCAAAATCTCTTCACTCTTTCATCGAATTTTAAGAATTTTGGTACATGGTTTCTGTGGCCACCTCTTAGTTACGCTTATGCATTAACATTTCTTTCGTGGCGTTGAAAAAAACACTATGCATTGTTCTCTGCTTGACGGACTCTTTTGTAACACGCAGTGAATTTATCAGAAACAACATCAAGTAATTGTTGATACTTAGAAATATTGAAACAGGTCTGAACATGTTGGCTTTTTTAAACGTAGCGCCAGATGGTGCTGCGCCAATCTTATCACTAAATTTTGGAAAAGTGTGACGCAATTAAATAAAAAAACCTAAACAAAAATTTGATGCAGTTTAACATAATTAGAGGCAGTCAACGACCAAAGGGTATGTAAACAGATAAGCATTGGTTTCTTGACACTTTAGTGAATAATTCAGAATTCTCTCTCCACGCTTCAAAAAATCAGTGAATGACATTTTGAGTCACATGTCTCAGTCAAAGCTGGTAATTGAACCAGTTAAGTAAGTAGATGTAGTTGTAGATTATGAATTTTGTTGAAAACATCTAGAACTACTATCTCAGTAGCCCTCCTGGGAAGAAAAACCTGTTAAATCATTGAATGTATTATGTCAACAATAAATTTAAAAGACTTTTATCATGGTTCTCACTCCCAATCCCTCTCCCCTCAGCTATAGGTTTTAAAAATTTTCATCATCTCTATCCTCACAAAGTTCGAAGTTTAGTTAGTAGTCTCATATGATTGTTGCTGCGCGAAACCAATTCACTTCGCTATTTGTGATACGACAATCTTTTGTTGTATTGTGATTCAACAATGCATTAAATTAAGTAACAAACTTTTGATTCCTCAGGAATTTTTTGACCAGATACCGGCACCTCCGCCATCATAGGAGGAGTAAAGCTTTGATCCCAGGACTGACACTCTAAAAGTTAAAATTGAATAGTGAATAGCATTTCAGATAAAAGGCATCAACTCAACTTAAGTTCAATACTGACATAAATTTTGATTTAAGTTTCAGCGTAGCCGAAGAAATTTGAGAATAGTTTGAAATTCCAAGCAAGCTGATAGTGCTTCTTTTTATCATTGCAAATTTATAAGTTGACTTAGTAAAACAAAGCAAAGCAAAGATGCAGTTTGCAATTTGAAAGTTCAAGCTGACCAGTTGTCTTAAGCAGCATACAAAGGTACAGATTACAGACGCACCCAGAAGAGCCATAAACGTAACCCCCCCCCCCCCCCAGTGGAGCTGCTTATGTCGGCAAATATTGCCGTCCTATCTTGGATTAAAAAAATCTAGAATGTTGGCGATAAAATTCTATGTTTCGATACAGCTAATATCTTGCCTTATCCTAGTCAAAAATGGCTACGCAGGTCAATTTGCCTCTCTGTATTTCACAAGTATTGCTTCTACTGCGTCTGGGTTGGCAAAGTAAAATTCTGAATTAGACAACATTGTTTCTCGTATCGCATTTCATTTATCTCATCACAATGCGGTTGCTTGGAATGGAGAGAGTTTGTCGAGACGTCAGTCGTTTCAAATCATGCGTTTAAACCTCGCAACGTCTGCAATGTCGTGCCCTCTAAATAGGCATTTTAATGATTTTGTCGGCTTGGCGAATTGTAGCGAACAACAAATGTATAACAAGTAATACCAAGCAATAGCATCAAATTGCTAATATTTAGCTACTCCTACACACGTGTGGACAATTCTCTTGTACATTAGAATATTACAAAAATTTTGCTAGATTTTTAGATTTAAAATTTCGATGCATTTTCCGACGAAAAGCAATGATGCTAGAAGCTTGTTTTGAACTCCAAACTACCTAATCTAAAATTCTTAGCATTGTTTCCCCGAAAAGCAATACACGAATACCGTACTTTGCTCATTACAACGGTATCAACGTCAACAACTTACCTAAGTAATAGGAACACTGCGACGAGATCTAAAATACATTAAATGGTTAAGCACTGAAGCTTTTCATAATGCAATTTCTCACAGAAATCGAAAATAAACTCACCCCTCACCAAAACATACTAAGCTTTTCAGGGTGGAGCAGAAAAATAACATCAGTATTTCGCCGAGAGCAAAACAACTTTAATGTAATCATTGTTGATTATTAACCTGTTTCGAAATGGTTTTTAAGATTTTTATGATGCCCTCAAAAAGACTGTTAGGAAGAAGTAGAGTCCGTTGCTATGATACCCAGCACAACACGAATCCCTCATATTCTTATTTAGCTCAAAGAGCAGCTTTCAACCATGTTTAACCACAAATTCAAAGCGCTCCTTTAAAAAAATCTAAAAAATCAATTTCTTACCTTGACAAATAGTTATTTTGTGCTATTATTAGCATACTAAGCGAGCACACAACACCAATTTACATACAACATAATGCCTATATATTGCAAGTTGCTCGCAAAATATGAATATTAACATCGCAAATATTTAATTACTGCGGTAGTTTTGTGACGCAACAATTAAAAATTGTGGAATAAAAGATGAAAAAAATTGCCAATTTTTATGGACGTCCTGTTGTTACTAATAAGGCTTTTGTAGCTGTGCAAAAGCAAAATTAGATACAGGAAGGTACTTTTTAACTGATGAAAAACTTTTTCACCCACTCAGTACATCAGGGAAATTTTCTGGTTTTTACTCGAACTTGAAGACAAAATTTCAAAGATCAAAAAAATCGAATCTTCGGTTATTAATTTCAAAACAAAAAATGGACTTGAATTAGACATTTTCTTTGATCTTTTTGACCACAAATCTTTAAACGCTTTTTGGCGGCTCAAATCAAAATATTCCAAAGTATAGTTGTTCAAAACCGAATCAAGTACCGATTTCTTTCAGCATAAAATGTCTATTATCATGAGCCAATGCACAGAATTCACACAGTTATAAAAACTAAACAAATTAAGCTAAATTTTGAAAAGCTTTGTCATATGCAATGGCATAGCTACAACTTGAGTTCCCTTTTAGCGAGTATATCTGGTAATATCACGATCTGTCATGAGCCTCGATCACTTTTTCATGGAGTCATTACACCTACTTTTTACTGCTGCGTAAACCAAGTGTTTTTATCTACTGAAAAATATTGCACCACCACAAAACTTTGCGAATCACAACAAAGCTTGCCAACTGCCCAATTTTTTGGATTAAATAATTGTAGGCGAGGCAAGAAGCCCATCGAAACTAGGTTCGCCTAATCGAAAGTGTTGTGAAGCCATATTAAACAGACCAATAAGCCATAGTGTTATCTTTGCGATTGCATTCACCATCTAACATGGGCAGAAACTCTAGCAGTTTTTATTGCAGCTAAGAAATTTATGACTGTTTTTTCGATGATGTTGTCAGTACAACAAAAAATCCAAAAATGCTTTAGTTTAGGTAATGACTTTATTTTGAAATGTCGTTACCTAAACTTAAAAGTGATGTGAGTTATATACAAGTATGAAGGTCAACCTAGAATCTGAAATCTGAAGCTACAGTAATGTCGCAAAATACTTCGGTAACAAAACAAAAATTTTGCAAAATCTTGAGCTTCATTTTTTTGGTCTTCTCCTTTGTCTGCTGTTTATAAAAGTAAATTCCACCTCAATGAAACTAAAAGCTCTGACTTGTCAAGACATATTTCTCAAGCCGCATCCTTATGCTTAACTATTTTTGAATAAAATAGCAAAAATCCCGCGCTTCTTACAAAAACTTTTATTTTATACCCACTGTATGTTGCTTTTAGAAAAAAGACAATTTTCTGTTTGAGATATTGCGGAGTTACTTTAAATTTTCATTTAAAAAGTTGATTGTAATAAAAGTTTATATTGACTTTCGCCACAAACGGTGAATCAAAAAATTCTTACAAAAAAATAGGTTATTTCTCCTAATTATAAACATCATGGGTACCCACTTGGAGTAGCCATCTAAAATAAGAAAACACAGTTCGATAAACAACATACGAAATTATTTTTCTAAAATTTTATATACCACGCGCAGGTAGCTTTACTTTCTAAAGTAGAAAAACACAGTTGATAAATGATATTACTTATACTTACTCTCTAGAAGTTCGAAAAGCCAAAAGATGCCGATGGGATTTGAACCCAGGGACTTATGATTACTGGTCAGATGCTCTGCTTCATAGTAAGTATAAGTGATGTCAATTATTAACTGTATATCTTTGAAAAAAATCTTTATCAAAAAGTTTTCTCGTAACTCAAGGAAAGAAAAATCACAATTGCTCGTTTTGTTGAAATATTTCTTTATGAATATAAGCACAAAGTAAGAAGCATAAAATCCATTGTCAATCTGATCTTGGGAAAATCAATTTCGTCCAAAGGGCATCATTCGCTTGAAAACCACCGTTATGCTTGCATCATAAATGATGTTTCTTGAATAAAACCTAGTTTGGCAATAATTAAAATTGTTTTGACTCTCATTGATACCAGCCACTTTAGATTTATCGTCGTCAAACACCAAGCATTGACGGTCGACTATTTTTTTTAGCAATTATTTTTATCAGATATATGTAAGTTTGAAAAACAATCTTCTAACCCAGGGGCGTCAAACTCGCGGCCCGTGAGATGATTTTATGCGGCCTGCGGGCAAAATATGGCTCGCGCAAGGATTTTGTGGCATAGTGCAAATGTCTGGCTTCCAAATGTTGTTTTCACAAAATTGCTCTCCGAAATTTTTCAAGTTGAGAGATATTGCGAAAGTAACCATGAAATAACGGTTGACAACATCCGCAAGTTGCGGGTTGATTTGCAGGTGATGACTTTTTCTTTTTTTTTGGAAATCAGCCGCATCACGGGTGATATCACGCCACTTTCGGAGATCGATGTCCGGAAAAGTAGTGAACATGAAATAATGCCACTTGCCTTCAAATGAATGTGGCCCATATAAAGTCCAGACAGATAAATGTGGCCCGTAGCACTGAATAAGTTTGACACCAGTGCTTTAACATGTCTTCATTGAAACGTGCAAAAAAAGAAAAGGTATATTTGAGAATAGTGCATGGCGGCATAGTCTTGTACGTACCTTACCACCATCAGCTGATTCTTTCATGAGGTTTTCGTTTCTGTTTTCTTCTGCTTCGATCGTGATTTCATTTTCTTCGTCTTTGTATAGAGCTTCACTGGCTGGTGGTGAACCAGATAGATCGTCCGCTTTACAGTCAAAAAACATCGGCGCATTTTTTTGCGGCCACACCAAAGGCTTTAAAGAACTCATAAATTTTCGGTTCGGCACATAGGAATTTCATATGCGTTTGATTTTCTTGGCAGGTTGACATTTTACTACTACTACTAACTACAGTAACGTATTTTGCAATTTATTTGTTAAAAATTGTGATAATAAATTTATAATTTTGCGCTACGTTTCGCAAATTTAAGGAAGACAACAGTATTATTGTACCAAGCAACAAGCCATATATAACTGTCAACACCTTCTGAGGAGTTAATAAGTTTTGATATTACGCACTGCATTAGATCTATCACTATACTTGCAATAGACGTGAAACTGCACTAATGAATCAACGAGAAAATCATTGCAAGGTGTCTTTAAGAAAGACATTACTGTTTAAATGTTTTACCTTGACATTCAAATGCATGACCGGGATCTCTTCGCTCAGTACTACTGCTGCAGAAAATGTGCTTCTTCGGAGCATGCGTTGGTTAGTTCAAAAGTTTAAATTTGAGAAAACGTTGAAGTACGCGGAAAGATTGTTACACGAAATATAGAGGCAAGCGCAGGTTAGTAAACTTTGAGGCTTGTAATTGAAAAGCAGTTTTAAAAGTGACGTGCTCCATTAAAAGTAAACTTCGAACATATCCTTAATCCCATTTGTTTTTACTAGAGTAAGAAAGGTATATCATAAACTAATCAACAAACAATTACTTGTCATTGGAAAAGCTTTGTATTGTGATCCTTCGCTAGAATTCTTCAAATATAAAATAAAAATGTCAGCCAAAATGATTAATAGAATAACATATCACATAATTAATAACAAGCACTATTTTTAGCTGAGCTTCTGAGAGAGAGTAAATGTCACATTTTACCAAATGTGTTTTTGTAATTTAACCGAAGCGTTCAAACTTTTGTTTTTAAACTTTTTACATGCTATTAAAATTCCTTTAGATACTCTTCCAAAATTCGGGCGCAATTAAACAAAGTCTCAAATAAAATAAAATTTTAAAACACCTTTCCCCACTATATGAAGTTTTTGTTTAATATTGCGTAAAACCACTTTTAAATTTTTGCGTAATGTTAAATTTTAAATTTTTGTGCGAGAAAACTAAAGAAATAGTGATTACAAAAATTATAGGCCAATGCTTTTCTTGAAAAACAAAAAGAAATTAGGTGAAATGAAAAACACTGGTGCAGAAAATTGATCAACAAAACAAAATCTTAAAACAAAACAATCATAATTGGCTTTCAAATGTGCAAAACTTGTTTTTCACTTTTGGTCCCCAGAAATTAAAAGACTGATATGTATTTAATCGATTAGCCCATAAAACGCAGCTTATGATGTTTTTTGTTATCCCTTGCATTGTTTTGCATTATTGCTTTTTTATCATGTAACCATTTTCTTGCGTTTAGCAATAACCTCTTCACACGTCCTAGGCGATATTATTACTAGATGCAAAATAAACTGATCTATAAATGGCTGCAAAAATATTTGTGTTAATGCATTAAGCACGAGTTTAGCTGTGACGATTTTAGTCGTGATTCGCCCGGAACAGCTTGAAAGTGTTTTTACACATCCAGTCGGTCTACCAAGCAAAAAATTTCAGCTGCTGGTTTAATAAAAGGCAAACAAAGTTACTGGAAGCATTAATGGAGTTGCTATGGGAAGAACAATCTTTCCCTTGTCAAAAACATACTGCGAACGTTTCGGCCTTCAACTGGTATCATTTTCAACGCAAATAATGTGCAACAAACAGGTTAACTAGCAACTGCGTCATACAGACACTAAATAGTGACACTAAAGACCATGGCGTAGTTGCTAGTCAACCTATTTGTTGTACATTACTTGCGTTGAAAATGACACCAGCTCAGCGCCGAAACGTTCGCAGTATGTTTTTGACAAGTTGTCTTGCTGCTATTTTTAGATTAAAATTACTAGTTTTTTCTCAATCATATCGTATGCTTAATCTTTCCCTTGTAACATTATTTTAACGAGTAAACTTTCCACCTGACTTATACCAAAGCAAGATTACTCTCTGTTGCAATTGCATGTAGGTGAAAGATATCATTTTCAAACGTAAATGACAATTTGCAAGTTCACGATGAGTGTCATGAAACCTATGCAGACGTCTTGTACAGATAAGACAGATTAACTTAGGTGTACAATCAATATTTAAGCAGAGATATAAAGCACCTGCTCAAGCGAAATTACAAATGTCACTGTCATAAGCCATGATCACACGCCGCGCTTGTTAATAAGATTTTTCCCATATTTTCATTTTCATAAACGACAAAAAAACATTTTCCTTGTTTGTAATAATTATTCTTTGTCTCATTCTCAGCAATGCATCCATTTTAAAGCCAACTCATTCCATTGTGTTTTAAATTGGCGAGCTGGCTTAAAACTTTGGAGAAATTATTTTGGATGATCAAATAAAGATCTAACACTGTGTGCTTAGATAAAGCGACCTGTTGATGGATAAAAAATTGTATTTGTTTATTCACCGCATCTTGCTTTTAGCTTTAAATTAATGATGATCTTGATAATAACCGGATCAAAAAAACGTTATTATTAGGCAAGATTCGAATCCCAAATCAGCACAAGTTATCTCGTAGAATATAAACCCAGGTTTTGAACTACGCAATCATTTGCAATTATTGTTCAAGAAAAGACATTTTTTAAAATTTTAAATGAATATTATCAGCGTCTTTCACCAATTGCAGTGTAAAATATTATGTCTATTTTTCCCGTCAAAATGGCCATAAAAACTAAAGAAGAAAAAGTTTTGTCAAGATTTTTTTCAACTACCGTAGTTTGAAGGCTAGTTTTCTACTACGCTCTCAACACGGAATCAAAGTCAAAATTTCTACAATGTTGAGGCTTCAACATTTCGTAAGAATGATGAACCGACTTATGAAACAAAGTAAAGTGGCCCAAGTTCTATTGTGTTTTATGTATCAAAAAATGAATTTATAGTTGGTTGTTAAACGAAGAGTTTTTTTTTAATGCAAAAAGTAATGTCTACAAATTTGGGGGCCCCTTTGATCAAAAAGATTTGGAGATATCTCATCTACCGATAGTAAAGATAATGAAACTTCTGTCTTTTCATTTTGGTCCCGAAATAAATATCCGGAATGTTGAAAAAGATTATTAAATATCCGAAATGTTGTAAAAGAGTTTCCCTTATATCTGACTTTTTGGTTACCTCCTACTTACTTTGTTTCTGTGAGCAGGCGTGAACCTTCCTCTATTCAAGACCGCTTTTGCTTGAGCAAGAATAAGTTGTTGTTCTTCCGCTGCGAACAAAAAAAGAATTGCTTTGACCTCGTCATGGGTGACGTAAAAGACAATAACAAAGCTTATCACACTACATTGCCACGTACCTGTCAATTTATTGAGAAAAACTGCACTTTTCTAAAATAATAGCAAAATATATCAGAATGGTCTAACAAGTCATGAGGTTCTTCCTCTTACTTATTTGAGTTTCCTATTTGTTTTCAATTGCAGAGTTAGCAATAGCAACCGAAAATTTAGAACGGCCTTCGAGGACGTTATAAAATAGTGATTCCAATTAGTATGCACTTCGTATTTACAGTAGAAGCCGACCATCATCCTTCAAACAATTGGTTTGAATATGGGTTTGAATCCTTTTTTAAGCCTTTTTCGTAATAAATTGTGTTGTAGAAGATTCAGATGTAATTCTGAGTATTAATTTTCTTAATCCACCGGTAAAAACTTTTCTTTTTATTAAATCGCTTTACGTAATTAAAATAAAAAAAATTCAAAACTACAATATAATACAATTAAAGAAAAAAAAACGACATCAAATCATTTTGGGATGATCTGTGGAAAAAAATGAACCAGAGGAAGACAAAGAGATTGCAAAGGAATGATTTTGTTTTTCTAAAATAACATTGAACAAAAGAAACAATTTGTCACGAGTTCAACTGCATTTGGCCCAGAGATCAGCGCTACTGCGCTCACCTGCTAACATCATGTCTCGAAAACGCATTCATCAGATCACACTGCATGAGTGGTCGACCTAAGAAAAGACAGAGACAAGATCGTAGAAGAAGCTAAAATGGCATTTGCTGATCTGTTACAGGAGGCATGCAAGATGATATGCTTCTTGTTCGGGAATCTGTCTCGATCCCAACTGTTTGGCGACGATTTTTATGACTTATAATCAAACGACATTGGTATCGCCTTGATGAGACATCAACAATTGTTTATAAGCAGTGTACATACAGAAAGATGAAAACATTATGCAAACGTAAAGTACCTGATAGAACAGGTGTAAAAATTGCCGAACGTCATAATAAAGGTCATAACGATATAATGACGGAACTGAAAATACGGTTACAAAATGTGAGAACGCTGAAGTGAATAAAAAATAAAATTTCATCATAAAACAAAAGTTCGCAAAAAATTAGTTAGAGAGTAATGTGGAAATAAAAGACGAAATAGTGCAGAAAAAACAAAAAAAAGAGAAAAATGAGTGATAACCATAAAAAGAAAAACATAGTAAACAGAAACAAAAGGATTTAAAACAAAGCAAAAGCTGGAGGCAGAAAACTGACCAAAATGAAGAAACAGAAAATATACTGTGATCTGATGACACCTACAAAAGTTAAAAGAAACAAGGAAAAAATTTTTATTATATGATGAAAGGCCAACTTTTTCCATCCCTGTGTTAAAAATAGCTCATTGATTCACCTTCTTCAACTCTATTTTCTTTCTCAAGCTCATATCTAAACAAAAAAATTTTTTGTTGCAAACTTATTTTCAACGCTCTAGGAAGTCTACACGAGTAGACCAGCGAAACCATCAATTTCGCTTGTCGCAGCACCATTGCAGTCTAACCATCGCCGGCAACTGTTTAGCATTGGCTTGCCCCAATCTTTGTGTTTCTACTAGCACGATAGGGTTTGCGGTGCTCAGCTAAATGTGTCGTTTACGCTAAGTATTTATAGTAGTGAGCAAATTAATCAACTCACTTAAGAAAACAGCTTAACGTTTACTCGAATTAGTTTTTTGTTCAAAATGCATAAAAAAGTTTACACCAAATATGGTAATAACAGTGATACCCAACCGGGGAGGAATTTATTCCCAGGGAGGAATTTCCACATTTTAGACTTTAAAAGATTTTAATTTTATTGCACTTAGGTCAATATTCGTGTTTCAAAATTATTCTATGCATTTTATTAAATTAGTTTAGCGGTTCCCAACCGGGGAGGAATTCCTTCCCGGAAAGATTTCTACCCATTTAGGGAAAGAATTTCCTCATTTTAAAGTTCATGCGATTTCAATTTTGTTGCATTTAGTACACCAGTTGTGTTGCAGAATTATTCCATAAATTTTCTTAACCCACATGTAGTTGTTTTGCAATGCTATGCCATGAATGTGTTCTCTCTGACAGGAGTGTTGAAAAATCCCGAGGACAATGGGCAAGCTTTGCTGAGAGAAACACTTTATATTTTTTCACTGACATTTTTAATTAACATCGAAGCCATTTTCCGAAACTGTATTACAAGTATACTTCCAAAAAATAGATCGTTATCCCAATTGAAGGGAAAATGAACCTTCAATGCTAGATAACCTCGAAAAGAAACGTCGTCATCCTAATACATACAAAACCGAACCCACTAAAATTTATTTCAAGGGTATTTAGAATTTTCTATAATTTACAAAATTAAAAAAAAAACACTTTGAAGGTCTATCATTTTTACAATAGCACTTTTGCCCCTTTCGTTTCGCAATCATTGCACACACAATATCATTACTCAAAAATTCTACATGTTTTGAGGTAATTTATTTTGCTCAGTTGCTGATCAAGAAGCATACAATTTTATCCTTTCTTCATTGAGAGGTCACATAATGTTTGCCCACTGTTTCA
This sequence comes from Trididemnum clinides, assembly GCA_963675345.1. Lineage (NCBI taxonomy): Eukaryota > Metazoa > Chordata > Ascidiacea > Aplousobranchia > Didemnidae > Trididemnum > Trididemnum clinides. The sequence goes on along the minus strand of OY776294.1, from coordinate 32,106,846 downwards.
TGCATTGTCCTGCGCGTGCATTAAAGACTTTATAGTGCTATATTTTTAGTTGAGCATGATGTTTGCAATTAAGGAAAATAAGAAGATGCTGGATGTCCTCAAATGCAGAAGTGCACTCGCAAGTGATTGAAGTTGTAGAAAAGCCCAGCTATTCTATGGCTACTGCTGGTGCAGCCATCTCTGCTGATGAAGCAATTGAAGAATTTCTATTTGGCCCAAATTGCTTTATTGGGTGGTGAAAAGATCAAGAAGGAGGGATTTTCATGTGATGGCTATGAGAATCTTGCTCAAAAATCTCTCTCAAAAACATGTCATTCTTCGGAGGTGATACATGCAACACGGTGGGGTGGTTGAGAAAACTTTTACTCGATTTCAGTGATTGTCTCACTGCATGTAGTCCATACAGTCCACATAATTTGTCATCGCTGGTTTGCCTCCGACATTCCACTAGGCTGACAAATTTCTTTTTGATCTTGGTTAGAGCAATGCTGACTAATATTTGATTATTGGCATTGTTAGAGTTGAGGTTATTAGTTATGAGACGCAAGTGTTGTTGAGGTCTGATTAGAGTTTTGCGGCGTGGCCAGATGTTTACCATACTGGTCAAATATATTTTGCTGCTGAGTACCACAAGACCTGGGCATAGATGTTGTTAGTGGTTGGGTACAAAAGCCATGGATTCCTCAAAGTTTTTGACTTTGATCACGGAATGAATGCATTTTGGGCCTAAAATAGGGAAGTAAACTAGTTCAAAAGGTTGATTTCCATAATAATAGGATTTCATTTTTTAGTGGCCGAAGATAAAAAAATAACCACTTTCAAAAGGATGATCTCCAAGAAAAATTCACCCAACAAACTTTTATTTTTGGTACAGCCAAAATAGGCTTCGCCAATGGGCCAGAGCTGTCGATTTGAATAGATATGACTCGGCATTTCATTTCATCGAAGTAAATTTTCTCAACACGAGAGTTTTTGGTACCAAAGGTTGACAGCTGTCGTTTCAAACAAAAGGCTGCGATCCAGTGTCACACTAAAGTTTGTTGGTTAAGAAAAGTATAACAAAAGCATAGCATGAAATCAAAAAGGCACGTGTTATTTCATTTTATTTTGAAAAGGGAGCAATTAAAGATTTCAAAAAGGTGAAAGAAGGAATGTATCAAAAAAGGTTGGGAACCACTGATATATGACTTTCTTCGTTTTGCGTTTTTGCAAGGAAGGGAGTAAGTTTTGGCAACTTTTTTGATTTTCCAATCATGGTATCAAATGGCAATAACGGCCTTTATCACATTGGTTAGATTAGTGCAATCTTTAGACCTCAGCTGATCTTCAATTATAGACCACAAATTTCTTTTGGGGTTCAAGTTTGGTGAGCTCCCTGGCGATAGTAAAACCTCTATTTGGTTTTGTTGGAATACTTTCTTGACATTTTTAGCTGCATGATACGGGGCCAGGGCCGGCTGAAAAATACCCCACAATCTGGAAAAGCTGTTTGCATGTCAAGCACTCTCAGGAGAAGAATTTTAAGGTATCTTTGAGTTTTTTTGTGCGGGATTACTTTACCAGGTATTAGGAATAGTGAATCCTGACAAATATATCGACGTAATCCAGCATAAGATTGTGAAAGGCATGTAGACAGCATTTCCAGATGGTGGAGGTATTTTTCAGCAAGACCTGGCCCCGTGTCATGCAGCTAAAAATATTGGGAAAGTATTAAAAAAAAACAAATAGAAGTTTTACAACGGCAAGAGAACTCACCAGACTTGAACCCCACAAACAATTTGTGAGTTATAATAAAAAATTGGCTCAAGTCTAACGATTGTACCAACCTCACTTATTGCCATTTGGTACCATGATCAGGAAATCGAAAAAAGTTGCCAAAACTTTATGTGTTCCATGCCAAGACGCGTAAAAAAGATCATATACCATATTGAGTGCAAATTTTTTTATGCATATTGAATAACAAACCATTTTGAGTAAAATTTCATCTGTTTTCTTAAGAAAGTCAATTGATTTGCCCACTACTGTATCTCCGAAAAAGAGAAAAAGCAATTTTTATCAGCATTGTTACCTTTGATAAAGATTTGCAAGAGCTATGTCAGTACAAGAAATATACCTAATTTTAAATATTTTAAAATCTACTACTGAAATAACTCTAGATGTCACTAACGCAGTATATCGTCAAATGACTATGATCAATGCCTTGGGACCAATTAAGAGCAAAATTAAGGCAGTGTATATCTACCACAAGCCCTCAATATATGCCGTAAATAGTTGTCTCCAACAATCCACTTGTGATTCCCACACCACTTGCTGTGGCATTTGTCAATTACTAGCTAAATGCTTTATTGTACCCACCGTTAAACTTTGCTTAAACCAGGTTTTGATTGGCACGCAAATATATGCTGGAAGTGCCTTCTCTGATATGAACTTCAGCAGCTATTGCTGCATTAAGCAACTGATGGAGTCATGATAAAATGCAAAGCTGGTTTTGAAAATCATGCTCCTTGAGCCTTATCTAAACAAAATTTTTAACTTTTACAACAAAGGAGAAAATTTCGATCCTGGATTTTGGCATTTACCTACATTTTCTTCCGTCAATCCCGCTTTAAAAGTTCAATAGCTAAATTAAACTCACGACTTGATCTTTGTTGTTGAAGAAGAACGCAGTACAAGAAAATGTCAATAACTGTAACACCGATTCCATATATCACTGCGGTATTCATCCATGAAGCCAAAGATTTCATAAAGGATGACGTATTTTGTTTGTGGACATTGATAAAGAAAGTAATGAACTGCACGACAGTGTTTTCACTATCAATTACTTCAATTGCATATTCTCCTATATCAAGGAAACTAGCCTGAAAGCAAACTTTGATAATTCTACCTTCCAGTAATAAGAAAATATCTAAGTCAGACAACAACATGTGTTTAAAGATGTTATAGATTTCTTCTATGCTCACTACAACTTAGGTTTTTGCTGATCACTGGAAACATAAATAAGTTTAGTTTCAGCTTGTAGAACGCTCAAGAGATTGCTACATAAGAATGCTTCAAAGTCAATGAAGTCAATTTTTTGAGAGTAGAAAAAAATTTTTTAAATGTGGAAACAAAGTTTGAGGGCCACAGCGCTAATACTAACAGACTTATAACGTGAAGAAAAGTCAATTTTTTATTTTTAACTCGATTTTATTTGAGCTGTTTACGCACATTATTTGCTTTTATACTTTTTCTAAGTTTTCTTTTGGAAAGTTTAGAAAAATAGATTTTATATTGAAACTAACTGTGTAGAACAATTAGCATCAACGTCACCTAAAGCACTTTTACTATCGATGTAGTAAACCTATGACGCAAAATATTTTGTTAAAATAAGAAGCCAGGTTTTGTATCAAAACGAGAATTAAAGCTTTCCCAACTTTATTTAAGAACTATTTTTGCTTGAACTTGTTGGGGAAGCTGCAAAAAACAATGCTACAGATTTGCTTCACGCAGTTAACGGTGAGATAAGATCAATTTTTTTCAAAAATAAAATGTAATTTTTAAGTTTTTGGTCAAGAAAAATTTGTTTAGTGAATATTAATAGTAATACAGTGTCAGTAACAGAACACCCAGTACAGAGACGTAGCAGCCGCCCCCCAAACCCCCCAATTGGGGGGGGCCCAGGCCAATTTTGGGGGCCCAAGTTAGTCTGAAATTGCTTTTTGGCTACGTGACTATTTTCAGTTCAGCAGACTTGTTTACAACCGATTTAAACTGTAGGAAGAAATTGGCTTGTGACATCATAAGTGAATGCGACGTCATTTTATCTCGCAGAATCTAGAATATTTCGATTGATTTTCTGGTAGAATCTTGAATATTCGATTGACGTAACAATGCCGTTGTTACGCAACAATCATAGAATGGTCTGGAATTCTGTTTGGCTATAAATACCGGGACAATATATATACACTGCAGAGTGCAGATAAAGTATTTTATTGACATTGTATAGAATGAAACGTTCAAAAAGTGGTGCTCAAAAGAGAAAAGAAGCAGCCACTGCTCGAGATGCTGTAGCGAAATTGCCCAAGATGACAGATTTTTTCAAGATTACTGAGCAGAGTAGACCTGGCACTAGTACCGAGAGGGATGAAGAAAACTATAGTGTGCAAGAAAAAGAAGACTATGACGATCAGCATCAAAGTGATTGTGAATTTCCAGAAAATGTAAGTTGTGATTTACCTGCCAATACGCAACCTTCAATATCAAAAATAACTGAATCTCAATTTACCCCTATCCCTGATGACCCATGTAAATGGCCTGAAAGTATTTCTGATGCTCAACGATGTGATATAGTAAAGCGTGGACCACATCAACTAATAATGAATTTTCCATATAATAACACAACTCCAAGGCGACGTTTTTCCTCCAACCATTATAAACGTGTGTTACCTAATGGTGAAAGTGTTTCACGGTCGTGGCTAGTTTATTCTGGGGAATCAGATCAAGTTTTTTGCTTTTGTTGTAAGCTATTTGGAAAAACACTAAGCCCCTTTTGTAGTGGTATAAATACATGGGAGGGTTTTTCGAAAAAACTGAAAGACCATGAAAACGGCATTTCCCACCAACAATGCTGCAGTCAATGGATGTTGCTAGCTGAAGGGATAAGAAATTCATCCACTATCGACAAACGCGAGATGAATATTTTTTTCAATGAAAGACGTTTTTGGAGAAATGTTTTAGAGAGACTTATCGACATTGCCTTGTTTCTATCGGAAAGGAATCTTGCTTTTAGAGGATCTGAAGAAGTCTTAGGATCTCCTCACAATGGAAATTTTCTGGGTATATTTGAGCTTTTGGCAAGAAGAGATCCGATCCTAAAAGAGCTTCAAGACAGAATCAAGAATAAAAACACTAAAGATCACTATTTGAGTCCTACCATACAAAATGAACTAATTGAATTGCTAGCGACAGAAGTTGAAAAAGAAAATTTACAGCAATTGAAATTGGCAAAATATTTTTCTATAATTTTGGACTGCACTCCAGATATGTGACATCATGAACAAATGTCTGTCATTCTCCGTTATGTACTATGTAATGAAGAAGCTGCTGTTGTTAAAGAAACATTTTTTGGCTACTTGAGAATAAGTGACAGTACTGGGAAAGGCTTGTTGGACGCTTTCTTAGAAAAAGCGACCGAACTGCAACTCGAATTGTCTGATTGTCGAGGTCAGTCATATGATAATGGTGCTAACATGAAAGGAAAACATTCTGGGGTCCAAGCAAGAATGCTAGACATCAATCCCAAAGCTGTTTACGTGCCCTGTGCAAACCATACCCTTAACTTAGTTGTTGTTGACAGTGCTAATTGATCGACGGAAGCATTGACATTTTTTGGAGTACTTACAAGGTTGTATGTGCTGTTTTCTTCCTCTGCTCAGCGTTGGGAAATTTTGAAGAAACATGTGGAGCTGTCCATAAAGTCACAATCTGATACTCGTTGGGAAAGCAGAATTAAATGCATCAAACCTCTTCGATACAATTTAAAAGAGGTGTTGCTGGCACTGAAAGACTTGGAAGCCATTTCCATAGAAAGAAAAGATGGAAGAGCTGCCTCAGAAACAAAATCGTTGATAGCTCATTTATGAAAATGGAGTTTTCTTTTGTCGGTGTTTATTTGGTATGATATCCTATTCCAAGTCAATAAAGCAAGCAAGATTCTTCAATCGTATGGAGTCTCCCTTCATACAATGGAAACGGAAATCCAGGCAACTGAAAAGTTTTTGCAAAACTATCGCACAACGGGTTATGACAGTGCCGCAACATCTGCTGTTGAAATAGCACAGGAATTGGATATTGATCCTTCTTTTCCTCCGTCAAGAAGTGGAAAGAAAAGAAGGTTGTTTGATTACCAAGGTGAAGAGGAACAACGAGCTACTCCTGAACTGAAATTTAAAAGCAACTTTTTCTATCCATTAGTAGACCAGGCTATTATGTCAATAAAGGAGCGCTTTAATTTGTTACGTGAGGTTTCTTCCGCCTTTTCGTTTTTGTACACACGAGACAAACTTTTGCTTGTGCAACAAGAAAATGCTCTTCTTACTTGCTGTAAAGAGTTCCAAAAAAAGTTCGGTGACATTGATTCTGATGAAATGAGCGCTGAGCTACAGCGGTTTGTTTTAATTTTACAAAAAAAACGCAATCTCAATACGGCTCAAGACTTTCTGAACTGTCTTCTAAAGACTCATTTATTTGAATTGTATCCGAATGTGTACATCGCACTTCGAATCTTACTAACTTGCCCCGTGACTGTTGCCAGCGCTGAAAGAAGCTTCAGCAAATTGAAACTGATCAAAACTTTTAATAGAACGTCTATGACAGACAGTAGACTATCTTCATTAGCCATGTTGTCAATCGAAAATGACTGCGCCCGATCTCTTGATTATGACAATGTCATAACAGCATTTGCGAACAAAAAGGTTCGCTCCAGACTATTTAAATGATAGTGTGTTTTTATAACTTTTTCATGTTTTTCAGTGTCATTGCTTTCGTTTCACAGTGTCTGCATAAATGTCCTACTGAACTCTGGCATCGGTGCCGAATTTTTTATGACTTGCACCTTCGGTATCGGCATGCTTTATTCTGACATTAGCCTGTTTACTTATGTACAAATTGTGGTGTATTTTCTTAATGCAGCTTTTTAATTTTACACCTCTAAAGTAATATGACCTGTGCACAGGGGCTCTTGCGCTTACTTTGGGGGGGGCCCGAAGTTGGAGTGCTACGGGACTGACCCAGTAAATAGCAAAATGAGAGGCTTTTTCTAAAACTAAAAATTTAACAAACTAAAACAGGCCTGGGAGGAAAAAAGTAGAAAAAAGGAAAGAAAGTGATGACGTTTTGTTTTTTTATTTTTACTTTACAACAAGTTTTAACAAAATTATTCTCATTGTATTACTGTATGGTATTTCAAAATTTCAAGGAAATATCTAAAACAGAATAAAAACAAGATGATTTTTAAATTGCTTGCAGCATAAGCAAAAGCTCTATCAGATTGAACCGTTGATGAACATCAAACTTTAGACAAAGCTTTTTGTTACAGCAGCCTAAAACTTTGGGTAACGATGCTGATTTTGGTGAAGGTCACGTTACATGAATTCTTCTCGATTACGGTGTTAATAGCAAATACCTTCCGCAAAGAATACGTTTTAATAACATACGTCTAAATTCTCCAGAGTATTCTTGCAAGTGAAAATTGATTTTTATTAAGATGCTGCATTGTCGGTGGTACCGCCATCGGTTATCTCTGAATAGATTTGTAACTTATCAGTCTTCATCACGGAATGATAATTGCGAAAATATCTCCGACTACTTATCTGTAGTTGTAGGCCTATAATGAGTAAGTTTTAAATTTTACCCTCCCTATGAAGAAAAAACTTTTACGTTGATATCAAAGAACAACTTGTGTCTCTTAAGACTTTACCAACTAGGATGAGGATATTTCTGCATTATCAATGGTTTTTTTGCAAGTTTCAATTTTGGCGTCATGGCTACATTTAAAGATAATACAATAATCGCTCTTTGGTAAGTCAGACTACTCTATACAAACAAACAATTGACTTCTGGTGCTTTTTAATCACACTCACTTTTCTTCGCGCGTAATACACTGAGATGATTCCATCAAATCGAAGTTGCCACGAGAAAAACCCTAACGCAGGAACTCCTGTAAACAATAAGCACGGATATTTATCAACCTAATTTCATTAATTAAAGTCAAATTATAAGCTCTTATCTTCAAATATTGCAAAGCACTTAAATGCTGCTTCTCAAAGAAAACGTATCCAAAAATGAATTTGCTAGGGACCAAAAATACATTTTTTTGTCCCTCCATTTTGTTTGATGACGTTTTTGGAGATTGTTTAGTGGGAAACTTTGTCGTCCTTTTTTAAGGGGAATAAACTTTTTGGCCCTAGACAGATTGTGGCCATTTGGCCTCAGGATAGCTTTTCACCTTGATCAGATCCAAGAAGTTTTAGGGGACCCGTTTATTTTTGTGCAGCTCCGAATACGCTTCTTTCAAACGTTTCATGAGTCCCTCCAACTAACACTGTTTACAATGCCAGTTGTAAAACTCCCTTAAGTTTTACATTTCAATGTTTTACGGTTTGATTGGTGTTTAACTTTTGACTTATTTGGCCTGAGCGAAAGCAAATGCATATTACGATACTGCTAATGCATATGCATGCTGCCAGAAAGACGTGAAGAACAATCTTTTTCGTTGGTTAAAATGCTCTGTGCCGAGAGCAGGCTCACTGGTAACTGCTAATCATCGCGAGTTCCCACGGATTTAGTACAGTTGAAGCCGTCCAAACAGTAAATCGTTTAACCCTTATACTCCCAGGCGGGTTATTACAGTCTTCTGTGCTGGAATAAAATCCTATATGAATGCCGAGCAATGTACTTATTGAGTGTTTTTTTTTCTTGCTCCTGAAAACCACCCATAATCTTCAATTTTTGTAATGATGCGTACAAAAACAAAGCATTCGCATTTATAACAATCATCAGCTTGATTATTCCCTTTTCTCACAACACAAAAAATTTCCACTTGTACAAACTTCCTCAGGCGTAATATACCAAAAATAATATGCCGGTCAAAATGACCCGTATGAGAAGTAACGCGACTCGAAAAATCCGGTAATATAAGGGTTAAGGCGTCAAGTATGCAGCCGGGCCCACGGACATGACTTGGAGGTAATGCTCTAGAATGGTGATTGTGAAATGGAAAGTTATGTCTGATTCTGGGATGCAAGTGTTTTGTGCTTGATATCAACTGATACTGTAGAACTTTATGAGGTTATTCATCAACGAAAAATTTTGAAATTTGTGAGTAAGACTTGATGCTTTGAAAGAAATCCTTGAAGGGAAAACTAGAGAATTGTGGGTTTGGATCAGATTTCAACTGATGGTATAGCACTCGGGATTTGCGAGTTTATTCTTTAAAAAAAATGTTTGGAACTCAAGGGTTTAGTCAACCTGCTTGATATTAATTGATGGCGAGGAGCTCAGTATTTTCGAGTTTGCTTCTTTGTCGTAATGCCTTGACTTTGATTCATGGTTTTGTGAGCCTTTTGTCTGACTAATGTTCTCACGTTTGTGCTTGCTAGTTTGTTTTAAGTTTTCTGTTTGTGTTTCTGGCAGTGCCAGTAGTAATGGGTCAGCCCAAGGATTAAATATTATAATAAGCGGTCTTGTGGCAATTTGTCCATTGTTTATCTGGCAGCGCTGCCATAAAAAACTTTAAAGCAAGTCAGAACGCAAGTGCTTTGCGTATAACTGTAATGATTCATCAACGTCCTACTGCCTACAAACAATACGATAGAACGACCGAACGAAATTAAAGATCAAACTTTGTTGAAAACTTGCTGCACTCAGATATCGTTGCGTTGTATGCAAGTTGATCCTGGGAAGCCGTCTTTTACATTTAACCTTACGGGTTCAAACTGGAGGCTGTCTCAACGATACTTGTCTGTGTAAATGGCTTGTGAATCAAGAAACGTAAGGCATATTTTGAACTTTTCAATCGCTTTGTTTATCTTGCAGTTGATGAATAGAACAAATTCTCATTTTCTTCATTTTATCACACTAGCAATATCGGTACCTAGTTTTGTGATATTTACGCTGATGAGTTGACATGTGCCAATGATTGGAAATCGGATGCTGCACAGATGACTTTGGTGTAGGTTCCAAGAGCAGACTGTTGGATACTGCTTGTCTTGTTTGAAATATCTATCTGAAACTATCAAGTTATTAGTAATCTAATATCTTTTGATGTTATTCATGAAATGTTGATCGCGACATTAAATTATACAGCTGAAATTTTACCCATAAAATTGATGAAAAGTGTGGGGGGATTGTAAAGTGACCCTACTATCTTCAAATCCAACAGTTAAGTAGAAGTTTGTAATGTAAAAAAAACGCGTCACTGACATGACCAGCATTTTGTTTGGGAGATTGTTAAACATGGCGGAGTGACATTGCTCCATTAGCTATGGGTCATCTATATAAAGTTTTCTCAAAAGTGCAAGAGAGCACTGTCTTTTGAGCTTGAAGAATTAAAACTTTCCAAAGGGGTTTAAAAAGATTTTGAGGAGGTCTGTAAAGGAAACCGCTCTCGTCGGTGACACTCAAAACTCGACATTTCAACCACAGTTTTTTGCAATAGTTTAGGACTACCTAAAAACAATGGTTTAATAAAATATCGTAACTATGAACACTTTTAAACTCTAGCCACAATAATGCGTTAATTCTATTTTGTCTAGAGGTATTTGTTAATGTTAATAAAAAATGCTTTAGGAAAATATATGCCCTTTTATAAAGTATTCATATTGCTGTAGAAAGTTTATCATCTTCTAGGTGATTTTAAACTTTTTCAAGTGACTGTAGAGTGTAGACTAATGCGAATTATACTTGAGGAAATATTACAGACGACTACGAGAAACAATCGATTGATAAAAGAAAATTGCTCCTATTTGCTTGATTAAAGCTGCCGGGACTGAGTATGCGAATTTGGAAAGGGGAACCATCATCATTGCACCACGCCTAAAATTTCAATTTCTATTCTATTCAAAACAACAAATTTAAGGATTTTTACCTTTGTAATGAATTCTTTCCTCATTTGAGATCACTTTGCCATCACAAATAACTTTTGTTGTTATGTCATGTGTAAGATCAGCAACAGATGAGCCAATAGTCAGTGAGGAGTAAATAACAGTCTCCCGGTCAATCTGAACTTCAACGCAACTGCTTTTCGATGTTAAAGCACATGGCTCTGACGGCGAAAAAATGATAATTGATGCATCTCTACAGTTATTACATGACCATTCACAAGATGAGTACTTCCGCTTTTTAAATTGAGCTTTTACCTTTACGCGTCTGTAGTTTTTCGGGTACACATTTCCTGGAAGTACGGGATAAACTTGAATTACATTTTCAGCAAATACCTGACTCGAACATAGTACTGTCAGAAGTAAATATAGATGCATAGCAATATCACGTTAACTTCATAGCAGTATATTCAGTTTTATCTAAAATGTAAATATGCTAACGTTAGAAGCGAAGCACTAGTTTGGAGTACGACTATGACGAAAATGCATTGCTTATCGCCAAACCTTAGCGGACTTTACATTTTTTTTAGGTTTTATGCTTTACCTAGCATTCATTAATGAGCAAGTGTTTCTCGAATTACAAACTTTTATTAAGAAAAATCCCGACGCATGATCAGTGACATTTTCTAAATTAGGAGCGGTGCATATGAAACAATATCTAGCACTCGTGTTTCATTTCGCAACTTTAAACCTAAAGGGCTATAAAAATAATACATTTTTCCGTTATTACCAAACGCAATTCCTTTTTCGTAGGCTTTTTATGATTTTACTACTCAGTCAGTAAAATAACTTTTAAAAAATTCTGCAATATTTTACGAATTGCCGATTCACATCCACTAAGCTAAAATAAACAGTCATATGAACTTACCTTTAAAGTCCACTTTACTTCAAAATTTTTATAGGAATGCCACTATTAACATTTTTTAATATCTCGAGGTTTTGTAATGTAATAAGTAAAACTATGCTGTAATACAAGAGGCCAGCGATTTTATGCAATTGCGCAGTATATCGTAATAATTTTTTTTATTGTGTTTATATTTTAGGCTTTGCCAAAGTACAAATGACTTATAAATAATTCGAGATCAAAATAACACATGCAAACTTATCGGATTTCAAAGACAGCCAGATGCATTATGCAATGTAAAAAAGGGTGATATTATTTGCGAAAAGCCTTGTAACTATTTTGTAGCAAAAAAATGTTTTACAAAAAACACAAGCAGCTTAAATTTTAATTTTCAACTTCAAGCAATTTCTTCCACTTAAAGAAACGGTCAAATAAAACAAAGCTATTACTAATGCTCTTCGGTTTATTTTTCATTCAAAAAATTAAAAAAAATTTTTCAGTAAATCTTGAATCAGACGCTTTCTTCTTTCAATAGTTTCATCATAGTAGACTTTGATCATTTGAATTGCTGTTCTTCACACGTTACTAAATGAAAAGTTGAAATTACTGTGACGCTGACGAGGCTATAACAAGGGAGAGATCAACATCCTTCTTTATAGATAACCACTTACCCAGCCTGTTATTTCTGTTTTGAGTCAATGTTAAGGGTTCCAAGGCTTTTGTTAAAGATTTGTATCTAGTAGAAGTGTTTTTTGAGAATTTTTTCTTTATTGCATCAAGGCTTTTCGACCTCATTGGAACCAACTTCTACCGTAAACGAAGTGTCGTGGGTTCAAAAGTAGGCAATCAAAGTTAGACAAATTTTGTCCAATAATAAAGTTTTTTAATCGCGGTACGTGTTGAGAGATATCTTCTGCAAAGTCTGGCCGACGTAAATCAATCGCTGGCACCGGTGGCAAAAGACTACCAATGCGCTAAGAACGATTATTGGGCACGCGCTGGTGATCATGATTTAGTTACGCTGTTGAAAAAGGCACTTACAATGTTATGCTCCGCTTGGCTAATTTAATAAGCCCTAAATTTATGAAAGTTAATATCAAGCTTGTTTTAATTGTAACTTAAAAGCTGCAAAACAGAGGGCTATCACTCGGTCTTTGTAGCAAATGAAACATCGATTATTTGTTATTTTTGTCAAATGTTTTAATTCTGATATTCCATGCTACTCTTTATTTAATGTCAACTTCATAAAAGAATATCAAACTTTGATACCTGCCTAACTTTTCCTAATCTTTTGCACAAAAAATATCGTTCTTATTTGTTATGAGAGATACTTCAGAACCAAAACTCTTTTATCACGGCTTGGTTTTGCGGTCAAAAGTCAAAGAAATAGTCCTTATTCACCGCAGACTCTAAGACAACTGGCAAGGCCAATTTGTGATAATTTTGACCACAGTGGCTGCCGGAAGAAGTACAACTGGTTTACTGTGCTTACGTTTGTTGTCGCAGGACACACAACTGTCTCATCAACAGTGTTTTGAATGACGCTTTGCGCATTGTCACGGGTTGCCTGCATCCTACTCCAACGGACTACCTGCCAATCCTTTCAGGCATCCAACCAGCTGAGCTTCACCGCTTGGGGACGACCCTCTCCTTGGCTAGCCGTAGCATCCTGGACCCAGACCATATTTTACACGATCAATTACCTGGGTAACCAGATGTTCCCCAAGGGAGATTGAAGTCTAGGCGTCGATTTGTGCCTGATGCGTGGAAACTATTTTATAATCTATTTGAACTAGGCACTCGCGCGGCTCAGAGGACGATTTATAGATGGAGCGCGGAATATTCCAAAAGCACATCTATACTTCATGTATGCATTCCTAGGGTCAGTTTTAGGTTTCTTGAAATGGACTTGCCCAGAACATCTTGGGTTAAGCTCAATCGCCTGCGGATTGGCGTTGGGCGTTTTCATTCGTCCATGCACAAATCGATATTTGCTCCTCCTTGAAATTTCAAGTGTGGTGCCACCAAATAAACCGCAGACCACGTTATCTCAGCGTGCTCCATACATCGGGCACCTCAAGAGTTGGCTGATCTAACGGTTTTGAATAACGGTACTGGATGCTGGCTTAACATCATAACAGTCAGCATCTGATCCTATCAGTAAATGAGTGCCCTTCCACACGAAGTAAAGAAGGCTGCAGGAAATGTTGTGACGAGCACTGGTCAAGCTATGGCCTAGGTTTTTTCGTTTTTTCGGTTTTCCTCAAAGGTGAATCTGCAACGTCTGCAACGCTAATACTTTTAATGGCAACTTTTTGGATGTCTCTGAAAAAAATCTTGTGATAGTGATGGATATTGTATTCTTTCTCTTATATCGAACAAATTTAGATTAGGCTTGTGTAGTGAATACCAGAGAAGGGGGGGTAGACATAACAACATAGCAGATGACCGGGCGACCCTATCTTTGAAATTGACACTTTTTTTGAGAATATCTTGTTGAGGTAAAATTTAGTTTTAGGACTTTTTTTAGGAAAGCACTTTTCAAAATTGGAGTTTGTAGTGATTGAACCCGATTTGATTGTAGAAAGACAGTTTCAAATCCTGGTATGTCATGAACTCCATTGATACTACTGAACAGTAGCATTACGGGTACAGACTAACCTACAGGGAAGTTTAAAAAAGAGGGAGCTGAACAATAAACGCAAGATCACTAATTATTTTAGAAATCACTCAAACATTTTCTAGAAATAAATTTTTTTGGAATATAATTGAGGTAAATAACGTTTTATTAACACTTGCTAATTCAAAATAAGCTGATTTTTTGCTGTGTTTTCAAGATTACGAACTCCATATAACAATATAAATATGAATACAGTGTGAATAACGCAAAAGTACTGTTCAATAGCCCACGAAGACCATGTAATAAAACCCCCAGTTTGGACAACTAGGTCAAGTAAAAAACTTATGTTTACTGTCTATTGTGTAGGAAAGATGAAGATACAAACAAACAAAACAAAGAATTTAAACTGGACCGCAAAACGTAGACCAAAAAATTCAGAAAGTTAACAAGTTACAATTTTTTTGATCATGGGGAAAATAAGAGTGTAAAAGTAGGTCAGCTGGAAAAAATGTTCTCAAAAGCGTGATCCTAAAAGACAAAATTCTCAAAATTGGACCAAAAATACTTTAAATAAAATAGCAGTTTACACCAGAAAATAAAGCACTAAGATATGTTGCGCCCGCTAACTAAGAATTACCGGAAACCCTAAGTGCTTTATTGTTTTGTCGCAAAGATGCTTCGAAAGTCGAAAAGCACAGGTGCGAGTGCATTAGTTTTAAAAACAGAGTAAGCAAGAGAGAAACAGCAACATGAATCCTTGATCACATTTGCAAGCCCTCTAAATGAATGCATCACTAAGATAACGTTTGATGAATATTTGGTTATTACTATATCATTTTAAATTATATCTTTCTTCCCTTTACTCAAAAAGTTTACATATTCTTTTACCGACAAGTACATTTCAACCTATTAACTTTATTAATTGGCTCTCGTTTGAAAATATTTCTATTTAGCAACTAAATTTCTAAACCTATAGATTTGTTGGTCATAAACTCAGCATAGATAAATACACGTACTTCGAGACTATTTTTTTTCAACTTCGTCGTCAATCCGGAGTGTGACGGGCTTCTACAGTTTCCTAACGCAAAAATAAACGGCGATGACTTTCAAATCAAGCCATAAGAAACTTTCTGAAACCGGGCAGTTTTATACTGTGCTCCACCTCTAAAAACGAGCTGAACACACCAAACTCATTTCTAGATATTTGTCTTGTATTTAAGTGTAAAAGCTTTTTTGATAGTCAGAGCTTGAGACACAAGCTGTATGAACTGTATAAGTTTGATATTACGACTATCAGCTTTATGGCTTTAAAAAGTAGATTAATTTATTGTGTACCATTTTATTTTTTAAATTGTCCCCAATGCTGAACAAAAAGCAAGAAATCTGTGATTATCACGTGATTAGCTTATTTGATTAGCAAACCTGAGAGCATAACTGATACAGAGCTCAATGTCTTCAGCGAACTTCGAAAAATCTAAAAAACAATAAGTACATATATATTTTATTCTTCTGAAGTTGTAGACTACACAATCGGTTTTTACATCAGCTTTGGAATTAATTGCTCGGCCAGAACAGCGTATTTTTATCAGATTTCAGACAGGACAATTCAGTTGTTTTCGTGTTTTCTATCTTTGCCTTTCTTTTGAATAGAGTCGTGGCACATCACGATTACTTAGGTTCATACTGCAATCTTAATTAAGATTAAACTGGCAGTCTATTTTGAAGCAACCATAAATACAAATTACAAAATGTTGTAGTCTCACCACCATCCAAGTAGTCGGCCGCTTGCGTTTAACGAATACCGGCTTTTACAACACGCTTGGGTGAGCAACTCCATTTTTATGATAACTGATGCAGTATGCATATTTACCTCTAAATCATGTTTTTTGTAAAGACAATATAGCGTAAAAAGTGTTCAAAAGCTACTCATGGTAACATTATATCCACTTCTTTTGTTGATTATTTCAGTAATATACTGTCACTTGCTTATCTTCATGACGACACAATCATTTTTGTTTTCCATCACAAGTTTTTATTATTTTGCGACGTCACAGTTTTATTCTTTGTCTTATTTCATCATAAGATGCTATTATGAGGCCATTTATATCACAACCAACTTTAACATCCCGCTTTGTAAACTCGTTCTATGGCATCTTACGAAATGGTTCCAACGCCAGCGTGGCTTGTAAGCTGGTGATCAAGGCTTTGTTCAACAAAACTTGAGGTTGTCTATGCTGGCGAGCAATAGCAACACCGGAACGATGGCGGAGTGGTTAGAGCGTCCGCTTCGTAATTGGTAGACATGGGGTTCATTTCCTTGGTCAAGTCATGCCAAAAGACTTTAAAAACGGTATTCACTGCTTCCCTGCTTGGCGCTCAGCATAAAAAAGTGATAGTGTGGAGAACAAGCCGGCAAGTTTGCTTGTTGTGTCCTCTGACAAGGCGCTTAACGGGACGCCTCCAACTTCATGTGTCAGACAGGTGGCCTACCCGTAATTCACCGGGTTACAATAGTGAAGTTGCTAACCCAGCATGTCGCAAAAGGCAACTCTTGGGTACCCACCAGTGACAGTCTGCCATGTTGGTGGTGGGGCTACCAGTCACTCATGACTGGTTCAAAATGGGCTGCCTTCTTTCCCCTTGGTTAATTCTAATTAGATTGACGGCATGAACCTGAATTGCCGTTCGTGCCGTACCTCCAGCCCGAGAAAAAGTAGGGGTAATCACAACAATAACAACAACAACAACAGTAGCAAGCCGAACCGTTGCTTTCGAGTTGAATTTTGCAAAAACTGCACATTCGACCAAACATTCTTCGACTTTGAAATCGACCGATTCTTGTCAGTAGTCAAAATTCATAAGAAGTACCATTGTCATAACTTTTTTTTCAAAAGAACCCTTCCTGGGATCTTACTAATTCAGATATTAAATTAATCCCTTTGAGGGATAATTCCTAAAATAAAGCTTTTTTTGCAATACAGTAGCTGGTGGCGGGCCACGCTCAGTCACTATTTTTTGCTCCAAAACATTTTTACCCTCATAGCTCGCAAAGCAACAACAGCCAGCCCCGTATAAATAATTGTATAGACCTTTGAAATTTCAAAATTCAACATTCTGCTAGATGTCTTAGTTTCATTAAATTTACTTCATGTTGGAATCTGCTAAGCTTAAGAAATCTTGACAAAAGGCACAAAAACGCAGCTGTTGTCAGGTTCGAAGGCAAAGCCATTCAATAAGCGTCTGCACTTCAAGCACACAACCATGTTACCTATTTGCCGTTGGCTGGTGCATGGTTAATTGATACGTGGAACAACTCTGCATATCAAACAGCATTTTCTCATGCTCCGTTCTTTTAAACGTATTATAATGCAAAAAACTTCACCATTAATATAAAAATTGGAAATTTTAGCGCAACACTGCAATCTACGTGTAACATGATAACGTGCATAGTCGTATACATACGTAGATGTTCTGCGTTTTCTTCGTTTTTTATGTTAATGAATACTATTTGACAAAAAAATTCAAAAACATCCCAATTAGACCCAGTCATATTACATTTTTTTTGAAAAGTTGAGATTTTTTTCGTACAACATCGCTTGCAGAACGAATTTTCTTTTTCCTCCATCTGCCGCCTGAAACAAAGTATTTGCTTAAAATTATGGAATTATTTAGTATCATACTATTTTCAGTTTTATACAACACAAACATTTTAGCTAAAATAAAATAAATCTGGCTTGGATATCGTTGATAAATAAAAATTAAAAACACAGAAAAAATGTATTTACTTTAGGTGTGTTCAAAAGCTTTTAAAAACTTTCTCTTTATGAGTTGTAACTATAGCGATCAAAGGTCATTAAACATAGAATTTAGGGGGTGAAAACGCCAACAAAAGTTAGCTTTAATTATGAGCTTAATAGAAAACTTACGTCAAAAACCAAATGGTTTTATACCAATAATAGTACCAATTTTTTAAATCATGGTACCAATTTCTTTTAGTGAAAGAGCCAGCTGAAGGAATTGAGGGCCTCGCCCATTAATGTCGCCCCCAGTGTCAGTGTAACTTTTATCTTGTTCTTTTGTTGACAAAAACCACTCTGTTCTCCAGATGCTGGCTTTAGTTTTTCGGAAGTCAAATTAAAAATAGATAATCAGTAACACGCCATTATTATTCATGGAACGATTTGGGAGCTAGTTTTATCTACAGCTGTTATTTGATGCACAGGCATTTTCTTATTGCAACTAAGTAACTTGGACGCAATAATTCATTTTCCATTTGTTTAGTGAAAAATGAAAGTGTTATTTTTTCTCAATATGTGCGTAAAAACTCTACCGAAAATCATATGGATACTTAGGGTTACAAATTGTCTTAACCCTTATCACGGCTTGCAATCGCACGAATACAGTAACTCAGCACAAGAAAGCATTAATGGTCTGCTGTCACGCTCAAAAAAGAAAACATAATTTTGTTTAATGAATACTGCGTGAAATTATACACAATGATTTAAGCGTCTACTTCATAGTCCATAGGCTGCACTTCAACTCTTACGAAACACACAATAAATTTGGTAACATTGTTTTTTGTCTTTCTTAAAAGGAAATGCCAAGAGTTTGTTCGGACGTAGTTTGTTTCAACTGACACAGTGACTTTGCGGAGTTATGAGATGGCCAGGCAAGACTTGTACGTTGTAGATTACAAAGCCACGATTGCAAAACTACCTTATCTTTTCCCTAACTTTAAATTTGTTCCTTGAACTCTCTTTAACCACTTGTTGTTGTTGTTTAGATATTTTATCAAAAAACACTACTTGCCGCGAGAATATCTTCAAAAATATGTCGTGAACTCTGATAAAAGACTCACACTTTCTTACCATCAATTACATTTACAAAATTTACGTAACGCACTCCTTCCCAATCAGGGATTATCATTAGAATACCACAAAAGATATACTTCGGCAAACCTAAGTTTTATAAGTAAAACCATCAAAAGAACGTTTGAAGCTGTTAATAGGATTTATAGATTCCACTAGTGGCGGCTCGTGCCTATGGTCTGCAGTGCTGCAGCCCCCACGCGTTTTTGTGATCTTTTTTCGAATTTTATATAATGTTATAATGTCAGAGTTCATACCTTATTTACCAATGCACCAGTTTACGTCGCTGAAGAGACGAATTTTCCTGTATTACTAGCACTAAACTAAGTGAACGTGCGACATAGAGATTCTATGTGACATCATAACGGTGCGTTGGTCAGGCTGATGCTGCAGCGCGCGAGACTGTAATTTTGTTAAGCGATTTACTTGCTTCATAAATGGTTTAAAGTTTTAGTTTCTATGTGACATAACAAAAATTTTTGCTCCTGCAAGTATTGTCAACATAGCTAAGCCAAATCTTCTTGTATAACTGAATATCTCTAACTTTTGAACACCGCTCGTTAAGCTGCAAAAGATAGCAGTGGGAAGGGCAAAATCAGTAGCGACCTGACGCATGACGTATTGCGTTGCTTTCACGGTCGCTTGATTCTTAAATATAGCAGGCATTCCTCTTATATCGAGTGTACGTTCTTTCGACAATTTATTATTCAAATTTAACGTTTCGCTCCCCTTAGTTACCGGGGAGCTTCTTCAGAAAACGGTAGATGTTAATAATGTAGCATACAAACTGTACAACATAAAAATACATGTATAAAGACTACCTGTATTACGAAACCTGTAACACAGTAGTAATACAGGTAGTCTACCTGTAATACAGGTAGTCTTTATATTTTTATGTTGTACAGTTTGTATGTTACATTATTAACATCTACCGTTTTCTGAAGAAGCTCCCCGGTAACTAAGGGAAGCGAAACGTTAAATTTGAATAATAAATTGTCGAAAGAACGAAGTGATCTGGTTGAAATATCGCTTGATTCTTATCACTTTTCTTGCGACGTAAGAATTTCAGCTAAGCTTGCTGATGTTGTGGCTCTAAAACAGGGCTAGTTGCCGTAATTGGTTAGATTGTTTGTAGGTAAGCAAATTTAAATGTTGCTATTCAGTTGTATCATTTAATGAATTAGGCAAATAAATTGAAGTAAGAAAACTTATCTAAAAGCGAGAAAGTTGTTTAACTTATTTTTTCTCTTCTACCGGTCAAAAAAGTTGTAAAATTTTCGCTTTGTCATTTAAATATGAGACTACCGCAACTGCGGGGGGGAATATTGCTGCTGAACGCGACAAACCAACTGGCTGAGCTTTTACGACTCCCCCTAGACTGAACCCGCATAACCGGTAAAAACGAGGGATAGGAGGGCGAGGCATCCGACCCTCGTTTTCGAGTGGGGCAAAAGCATTGGTTTCGTCCAGTCACCAAAATTTATTTCTCGTATTTTACAAAAATTTCATTAAAAGGCCACACGCCCGACTGCCCGCTTTATGGCAGTCCCGGGCTACGTAGATTCTGACGACTTGGTTTGGAGGCGTCGATGGTTTGATTCCACCAGCGCCACGGCTCGCACTTTTAACGTTGGTCAATGCGTTATTATGGTTTGTGATACAGTACCTCATCGCTCAACCCCGAAACCGCAACTATTCATTGTTTAGTCACGCTTCGCGTCCACCTGCATTGCAGGGGGCAACCTTAATCTCTAATTGTAGGCGCACAACGTACCCTCCGGGGGCGCTGCGTTGGGTGAGACGAGTCCTTTTTGATGAGGCCAAAAAGCCGAAATTTGAGTCTAGGGATGGTTCCGCCTATTTCGCTATACTAACGTTGTTCGGATCGTGACTCTTTGTAAAACTACTTTTTGCTCGCGGAGGTATGTTGCGTCGTATCTGGTTCCAGTGGGCTTCGAACCTGAGTCTTTCGAGCTGCTTTTCCGTGCATGGCGAGACATGCTATCGGGTAATCACCTACTGCTTTGAATGCCTTAAAAAACCACATTTAGTACATAACACTGTTCAACAAAAAAAATTTTTTTCCTGGTATCTGAAAGTTTTTCATCTGTTCCTGGGTATATTTGGGCCGCTGAGTTTGAATCTGTCGTCCGTTTTTTCCCATCACGTCAGACTTTTAAGATCTATGCTGTGGTCTATGCTATTAGCAAAAATACATGCATTATGGCAAATGGTAAAATTTTTTATATGGGTATATTTTAGCGAATTTTTGTCAAACAGTGGTAACAAGACACTGAAAACACTTAATTTACTGTATTGGCAAGAGTAGCCAACTGTACTACTATCGTTTAAAAATGTCTTTGTCTTCCTGCTTTGCGTTTATGTGGGACGTCACTTTCCCTCTGCAGGTACAGCAATAGTCACCCATCATCCTATCATTTAGCTTTCCCTGGTAACGAGTTTCAATGACTGAAATGTCTTGATGAAACCTTTCACCTTGTTCGTCACTCACATCTCCTAAATTGTCAGGAAAAAAGTCCAGGTGTGAGTGCAAGAAATGTATCTTCAACGACATACAACACCCTAACTTCTGATATGCGATCAACATCTCTCGCACGATATGGGCATAGTTCTCACCTTTTTGCATCCGAGAAGGTTGTGTACTACTTGCTTGAATGATTTCCAAGCGCAGAGCTCCCGGCTGTTCAGACGTTGGTCGAAATTTTCATCCTTTATGAGATTTCTAATGTCTGGTCCAACAAAAACACTTGCTTTTAACTTGGCATCACTTTTCCTAAAGTCAAATTTTTCCAGCAAGTACTGGAAGCCTTTTCCATACTGATCCATTGCTTTGACAAAATTTTTCATAAGTCCGAGCTTTATATGAAGTGGTGGTAAGTATACTTTTTGCTGATCAATGAGGGGTGTATGCTTCACGTTATATCTACCAACTGCAAGCTCTTTCCGTGAGGCCAAATAGTCCTGCTGTAGTGGTTACTGTCATCGCGACTGTCCCAAAGGCATAAAAAACACATATGTTTGGTGTAGCCAAGCTGCAAGCCGAGCAGTAAGGAAATCACCTTCAAATCTCCACAAACTTTCCAAGAATACTTGGAGTATTCAATTGCTTCTAAAAGAATCTTCATTGATTCATAACTCTCTTTCATATTGACAGCATATGCCAGCGGCAAAGAAGGCCTTGTGTTACCGTTGTAAAGAAGAACAGCTTTAAGACTAGTTTTACTAGCATCAATAAAAAGCCTCCACTGATTAGAAACATGTTGGCAACCCAGTGACTCTATCAGGGCAGAGATGTTGTTGCAAAAACACAGCGTGTTTTTGTTGGTAAAAAACGACGACAGCTCATCTTGTCGTTGGCGAGGAAAGGTGATCTTAGTGCCGGTTTCAAAAGATTCCATTGTTTTAACCGTGAGCTTAAAAGCTCTGCTTTGTTTTTTGGCAAAACCAAATCTCTCACCAGATCATTCAACATATGCTGGTTAATCAAAATTGGGTCAGGTGGCTCAATCTCGTCTATACACATTTCACTTTCAGAAGCTTCACTTGAACTTTGAGATTGAGAAGACAAAGCATCTTCATCCAAGGCACCAGTTGGAGGTGGTGATGGAATGGGAACCTCACTGCTGTGTGGAACTGGCTTCATTGCCGATCTGCAGTCAGGATATTTAATTTTTGACTGGTTCTTTCTGGAAAATCCCTTTATATCCGTTAGGCAGAAGTAACAATCGGTGGTGTGATCAGCTTGTTCTCTCCAAACCATCGGAAAACCAAATGCCATTTGGTATTCCGATGGTTTGGAGAGAACAAGCTGATCACACCACCGATTGTTACTTCTGCCTAACGGATATAAAGGGATCTTCTTTCCAGCTAGCCACCGCAGTAATTGTGTGTTGCAAGCATTGCAGCTTATATGAGGGGACCAGCTCTTGTCCAGGTCTCCGACTTCGCACCCAAAGTAAAACTTGTAAGCAGTCTTCACTTTTGGGATGAGCTTTCTGCGGTGCACAGGAGGAGTGTACTGTCCACAGATGTAACAGAAGTTATCTGGATCATTTTTGCATTTTCTACTGCGACTAGACATATTTTGTGTGGCAGCAACTAGTATAGTAAAATGCAATTTAGGCCTTGTAACTAATATAGCCTTTGAACGTAGCACCTACAATAGAGTACATTTCAATAAATAGCATTCCAAAAAATGACCGGTGGATAAAAGCAAGATGATACAAAAGTTAGCCTAGGAAGAGCGATATGAAAGGTAGCATGAAGTACCCTACCAGTCAAAGGTATCTTAAAATCCTGACGTGATAGAGTAAATCTGACAGCAGATTTGAAATCAGCGACCCCAAATTACCCTAAATCAATGTTTAACTGAACTGATACCAAAATTTTGTTGAACAGTGAAATCATTGGAAGGTTTTTTTAT
This sequence comes from Trididemnum clinides, assembly GCA_963675345.1. Taxonomy (NCBI): domain Eukaryota; kingdom Metazoa; phylum Chordata; class Ascidiacea; order Aplousobranchia; family Didemnidae; genus Trididemnum; species Trididemnum clinides. Next base: position 32,083,433 of record OY776294.1, on the reverse strand, counting down.
GCCTAATTAGCTTTTGTGTGATCAATTTCATTTAAGGATACCAGTTTTAGTTCATACTTGCACGGTTAGCAGTAACGTCAAAAGGAATCCTGGTTCAAAAGTAAACGGTACGTAAGTCTTGTGCTTTGTGTTGGATTGTTTGGGTTTGTTGCGTATACAGTTCAATGTTGGATATCGGGCTAGCAGGAAGCCACGTAAAGTATCTTACACTTGGCAAGAGCCCTGGTGATGATAATGCATCTTCATTACCCGTATTCGAGGGATGGTTCCGCCTATTTTGCTACACTAATGTCGTTTGGATCGTGACTCTTTGTAAAAACTAAAAAAATATATATACATATATATATTGCTGATGTCCAAGGATGCTAAAAGAAATTTTGCAGGTCATCGAATTAACTAGTTATAAGTTCAAGAGCGATAAATTCGTACGATTTACACTTGTTCATGTGCTTCACTCTTCAGGCCAGTCCTTAGCTTGATAAAATGTGCGAGACTTTGTATTTGTTCTATTTTCTTTGTAGATTACAAAATATTTTCACAAATTAGAATTACTACACTGCACACTAAATTAGCCTACCGCAATTCGTAATATTCAGCCAAAGAATGCAATTATAGCCTACAACTAATACAGCGCAGAGTTTCGGAAAATTTGCACATTTATAGCGAAACAACGGCAAATAAACTACCTATAAAGAGTACAAAAAATTAAAAAATGACTTGCAGCCCCACCAGCAAATTCAAGCACAAGCCACCACTGGATTCTACAAACAAAAAATGTCCGCTATAGACCTGCTGAATAACATGCAAGGCTAATGCCAAGCCAAGTGATGAAAAAAGTAAGTTAGCTTAAATAATTTCGAAAATCGTATTCGTGTTTTGGTATGAATTGAGTAGAGTAGCATGAGTGGCTGGTGAATGGAGATTGTAAAGTGTATTGAGATTGCCTAACTTCTAGGATGCAAAGTGCTTTTGCAGGGTTTATGTAAAAGAGGAAAGTCTAAATGGATCTGTACTTTTGTAGATTGATCCTTGGTCAAAAAAAAATTTTAAATCTACCTGATGATGATGATTTTGATCTGTCCTTTCTGCCCGATCTGCCAGACTTGCTTGATATGCTTGACGAAGTAGATGCCGTTGCAGAATCTGAGCTCTGAAAGTTATTTATTTTAAAATATTCTCTCACAGGAAGATATATTTGCACATAGAATTTGTGATTAAATTCTTCTGGGAGTTATCAGTGTTGTTGAAACAGTGCATTTCAAACATAAGCACTGAAATCAAGCGGAGAAAATTGCCGTAATTAAGTTTTCCCCAGCTACAACAATGCATAAAAAATACTCACAATATCATAGTTGCAAGACCAGAGTTATACAAATAAATTAGCGAATCTCAACAAATTTCCGAATACTGCAGCTTATTGCCGAAAGGATATTGTGATCGCTGTGACTGCTGCTTAATCTCCTCTTTCTTTGGATAGAAATTCAGATTCACGCCCCAAAGCAATCTAGATCAGGCTACAGGAAAGCCGTAATACATTCAAACCACTTATACATAGTCCGGATTGGTGGCCTCACCGCAAACGATGGAGAAAAGCGTTAGACGATGTTCAGATGCTTCCTTTTACGTCATGCTAGATGACCAGTTTCTTTATTCTAACCTATTAAAGCAACGGGTACACTGCATTTGGCAGAATGCAGTTTACCCGGTGCTTTTGTGGCAGTAATATTCAATTTGTTGGCAGTATTATTCAGTATGTTGGCAGAATAAATGTTTTTATTCGCTTGCAAAATTAAATTGCAATGATACTTAATGTTGCTTGCAAAATTATACTTACTTCTCTCAATTTCTTTTTAAAAATATCTTTAGAAGACAAAGAAAAGATTAATAACTTAAAAATCTACGTATAATAAAAACAAAAACTCTTTTGTTGTTTATTGATTTATATTTTGATGCTTTCTGTTGCTAACCACTCAACGTCACTACGTAAAGGTTGTGGCAAAGCGTCTAGTGTCCATGGCTCTTCAAGGTTTTATGGGATTTTTAACTCTCCTTTGCGTTTTAACCTCAGTATGATGACACACCATGCACTTCGATCATATGGAGCATTTTTGACATAATTCAGTAATTTCCCATTTTACCATTAGTCAGCCCAGCCGACCACTTGCAGCTGTTATTTGTTTTTGTTAACGTTTAATCTTCAATAAAAAAATGTGGACCTCACTTTTTTTGCTTTGCTTTATCTGTAGAAACAAAACAATGAGATAAGCTTTACGAGCAAAACTTTGAATAAAAAACAAAGCTACAACGAGAAAAAAGCAAATTCGATTTGGGAAAAGGAAAAAGGCAAACTCTAAAGATGCAGTTTATCTCAAATTTTAATTTTTAACAAAGCTTTGTTAGGCATTAAACCAACACTTGTACAAATCAGTCAAATTAATGTTTGAGGGAAAACTAACCACCAACCAATGGGAGTCCGTCTTGTAGGTGGCGCAGCTATCAAGGCACTATTTACATTAGTAACGAGTTGGAAAAAACTGCAAATTTTCTATCTAATATCTCTATGACGTTTGTTGTTTAAATTTGAATTTTAAATTTATGCTGTGCCTTCACTCTAGGAAGAGGAGAGGTAACCACAGCAACACATAGTTATATGTTTACAGATGTACTACAAAAGTGTTTCATGGGAGTTATTAAATGCAGCTTGCTCTTGCTTGCTGATTAGTAGTAGGAGACTAACTACGTTACATCCTTGTACTCATATACTTTGATGAAACGGTAATTGACGGAGCGGTTGAAACCAGTGTTTTAAAGGCTGCAGGTTGTAATTAACTCTAGTTCAACGTATGATTTTCTCGAAGGTTGCAGGTTCAACACCTTGCAACGTGAAACCCATATTAGGAGAACTCTTATTCCAATTACCTTTTTTTCATGGCAGCTTTTCATAAGATCCCCTTTAGACTCCCCTAGAGAAAGATTTTGACATCGTTTTGCAATTTTATAATATTTTCTAATAAACGTTTAATGCTATAGATCCACAATAAGAGTATTAATAACCAATAGCGACAGTGGTAGCAGTAAAGCACTAGTTCTCAAATCAATTGCTTAAGAAATAAAGTAGTCGATTATGCCGTGTCAGTGCTACGGTTTTATATTTATCTGGTTATGTTTGCCTAAACCAGCTTGCAAAGCTAAAGTAAAAGTAGTTTTTTAGGCCAATTGCTTGAGAAATCGAAGCCTATGTAGTAGGATAGGTGTGCTGTGTCTGGAAATCTCGTGGGTGATTTCCTCTACTTTGTTACAGAGCATGAGGAAGAAATGCGCAGTGCCCGCAGAACCAATAATTTGGAAGAGGATATGTGCACAATCTCACCATTTTTAGAAGTTTTTCCTTTCTTTCCCTTTTCTCTGCTTCATCAACTATGATCTAAAAATAAAACATCATTAGTCAATGAACATGTTGTCGATTCAAACCTTTATTAAGGACAAAATATTGAGGAATTTTGTGTGCTTTTCAAAATATAACACTTACGGATCACTTTAGATCCTTCGCAACTCACAGTACCTCACGGGTACGATAAGTTAAATAGGTTTTTATCCGTTGTAAAGCCGTTAATACAATGAACTATAACTGGATAAATGCCGTTTTTCTATAGAGCTACAGGTACTATTGATAAAAGTCAATTGAGACAGTGAGCTATTGTGCCTTTAAGTCATTAAATTAACTCAACAAGAGAGTTGAGCCCAAGAATAATGTTTTCGAAAGCAGTCATTGCCAATACTATGTAGTTAAGCTGGTTACTTATTTTGCTTTCACTACTTATCTTGTGACTTATGGAATTATCCTTGTTCACTAGTTACTCTTACAGAATAACAGTAATCTTGGCAACAACAAACTGATACTTTTATCGGATGCATATCACCTGACTTTTCTCATAAGAGCATAGTAACCAATCTTCAACTTGACTATAACTGCATAGGCTGATGTATAAAATTGTAAAAAGTCATTTGGGGTCCATTGGACCTTATCGTAGACAGCGGGTTAAACAAGCAACCTAGTGACAGCCACCGAGTGCTATCACGGCTTAGTATTAGTAGTATTTGCAATTATATAAATCTTACAGCAGCGACTTCGTTAAGCACTTCTATTGGCACTGAACTTCTGAATTGGCTCGTTAACATTGGTTCTTTTTCTGAAGTTACTAAACAATAAAATATCTGGCGTTAAAAGAAAAATGTATAGATGGTAAACGCCAATCGGCAAATGCTACTTAGAGGCAAGTCTCTCTGTTAAAGTTTTATAGGTTTTCAGGCTTCACAAAGCTGGAATTTTAAAGCTGCTCATTCAGTAGGTAACAAGAAGCCAATGAGGGTTGGCATCATGACCACCAGACTGCATTTACGACTGGTTTAAACTGGCTCACTTTAACCTTGCCGCCAACTTTTTACGTGCTTGATTGAGTTTACATAATGATCAGCTTGTCTTATTGTGCAATGCTCCCAGCGGTAAAAGTAAACAGGTTTCCAACAAGAGAAAAGTTTTTCTGCAAGAGTTTTGGCGTTGGCCTGAAAACAATTGTGCTTCACCACAAAACATAATTGTTGTTCTTTCCGGTCGGTTTTTCCTAGAAGACCGTATGGTCATCTCTATCGTCTCCTTGTGCCACAGCTATATTATGCTTCACGTATCATTGGGATGTGCACAAAAAAACAAATTAAGTACTTATTCTTGTGCCGTACAGACCAAGTTATTTTACCTCTGACCATATTTCTATCTCAATGGAAAAGAGTATAATAAAATATGCATAAAATAAATAAGTAGACACTTTGCGGGTCTATCTTTATAACATTGATCTGATAGACCCCATGACCAGCCGCAGACCTAGGATAATTTCCATTTTATTCTTTTTTATCCCTCTGGGCCTTGCCGTCGGTTAATACTTTCGTCATCTTTTTTGGTAATGGAACCTCACATGCAGATCCTGTGTGTTAATAGGCTCTTGGGCTCAATGGTCTACGACCGAGCTCACACAAAGAAAAAAGTCAAGAAAAGCAACAATAAAATCAATGTACTGGACCTCGTTCGGTTGATCACCACAGAGTATAAAGCAAAAAAATGTGTTAACGGAATGGCCGGGTTTGTGAAATAAAAATACAAAAAAATTTACAAATAAAGAAATATCGGGATTGCTGTGAGATAACGTGGTTGAAATATAAATATGCTGCTTCATATTTGTTTCAATGTTCAGCAACTGGAAACATTAATCAAACATTAATCACTTGAAAGTTGGCGAACTTCAGTTGACTTGTGGGCTCCTGCTCCATCAACCTACATTTGCAGAATTGTTAATATCTGCATGACTACACTTGCTTGTAATCACAAGGTTTCAAGAGTAAGTATAGGCGCTGGTGGTGGTAAAACAAAACAATCACTTTAAGGCAATCGAATTGCTTTCAAATCCCTTAACACAGAGGTTCCGACCTCTTTTGGAGCTTTTTTTGAAATCAACTTATGGAGTTGTCGTTTAATGTTGTAGATTAGATTAGTGCGCCAGAAATTCAAGTTCACAAATTCATGTTGGGAACCTCTGCCTTTACCGAATTAAGACTCATCTTTCTTCGCGCATGCACACACACCCATGTCACACACACACACACACACACACACACACACACTTTGAAAACATCACTGCTCAAAATCAATAGAGCTTACCACATTCTGCACTAAATTTTCCAATAATGATGAATGGTGCAAAGCATCCTCACTCACTAAAAAGTAATGCAATTATTCAGATCTCTGTTTGAAAATAGTTACAGATCCGGGACATAGCAATGTATTTTGGGCAAAAATAATAATTATTTTTGCGACTTGTTTAAATGATGATGTTTCAAGCTATACAACTCATTCTCGTATACAGCACAAATTTAAATCTCCGAGCACAAAGTTGAATGCCAAGCAGGATTTTGTTAAGGAATGATACGAAAGGCTGATGACTAACAACTGAAAGGGTAAAGAATTACATTTTCCACAATAAAGAGTGCCAGGTGTTCCAAACTTAGTTGTGACTCTTTGATATTTGAATCTATTTTTATTGCACAACAGGATGTCCGCAAAAGATTTCAGTAGCATATTGCTTCCAAAAAGTTTATCACCAAAAAAAGCCTTTAACTTTGTTTTGATACAAAAATACGCTTCAGCACCTCCATTTTGAAAACAAAGTGCTGCTCTATGATTGGGTTGGAATTCCACTGCATATCAGCTCAGTCTTCAAAAGGGTCAACAGCATCAAAAAGGTTGGTAACAAGTGTTTTAAACAATAAACTCACCAGAGTAAGGAGCTGAGTTGTAATAATAAAGGTAATGCTTAAAAACAAAAATAAATTTAAATTTATTTCTGGACTCGATTCAGTAGGATAAAGATTTTCTGTCGCTGTTTTGCCGTGATATGGCAAAACTAGTTAATCACTAAAATCTCGCTTCTCAAAAAGTCGACCTATGCTCAACAAGTCTGTTTATATTGAGTTATTGTTCAACAACGAGACTACAAAACTATTTTTTGCCCTGGTCTTCAACCTGTTGATTGCACGAAAAATTATTATTTCTTTCCGTTAGCTGACGAGTAGCTTTAATTGAATAAAAAAGCGCCGAGATTTGAAATAAAATTGATGGGTTTTGAAATATCACATGGGTGGTGGAAAGTATGCAAATTCAATGCCAGTGCCATTTCTGCATCGTAGTGCCTGTGACAAAGGCATTCATTGACGCATCATTGACGCATCATTGACGCATCATCGACGCATCATTGACGCATCATTAACATCCCTAGAGCAGTGACAAACCGTATGGACCCGAGAAGTGCCTACACGTGCTTTCAAAAATGGAAAATTTATCAGTAACTATTACACACAAGAAAGAAAAGGATGAGTTAAATGTTTCTAATAAACACAAATACGTGTAATGCGAAACAAGAAACAAGCAAACATACTTCAAAAATGCTGGACCCTGTAAATATGCATGTACATGAAAATACAATATAATAAAAAGGCCGCATACGAAAGCCATTTGTGAAGAAATAGAGACATATGTGAGTTCAAATGGTTTCGAGATTGTAAATTAAGAAACGATGCACAGATGCAGTACTGCGCCACTCCACTCCGAAAAGAAAATGCTTTCCCACATGGTTGATTCACAAAATTGTTAGCGTTCACCCATGCTTCGTAAACGCTTTGCCAAACAAAACCAATGCGATTTGTGACAATATCGGAAAAATTCCATCAACCTGTGATTGCTATCACAATAGTCGGCAGCTAACTCTCTTGCTTGGTAACGCTTTGATCGCATCGTCGTAGTTTAAATAACTACAATGCACATGAACTTTCGATTGGTAGTATCGCAAATAAAGAGAGCCTGTCAGTTATTTGCCTCTTTGGATCTATAAAACGTTGATTTATGGAGTGATTCATAACAACGCCCGCATGACTTTTATTTATTTTTAGTTGTTCAAGAAGTGGGACGACGTAATTAAACCAAGAGGCTGCCATTCCCTAACCCCCCCCCCCACTTTTACAACGTCACTGCATAAGGGACCTACAAAATGGCATTGACTCATAGCTTTTCGCGGTTGGAAGATTAACAAGCACAAGCAAGTGATTAGTTGATATCATTAATAAAATCTGAGGTGTGGCCGGACAAATGAATTGAAACAAGATTGATCGAATACGTAGCAGTTACTCTAACCACTGTATTGTCAGTGAGTAAAAGTTCTGATTACTTTACCTCTTGATCTGACTTGAAAAAGTTTAATGAATAACACCAGCATTATTACAGAAACTGCAAATGCGTAAATGATTGAAAATGGAGAAATATTTCTTTTTGTTGATTGCAAATTGACAACAATGACATTAACTTCGACAACATAAATCCGAAAACTTTTTAAACTTGTCAAAAACCCCTCATACAAGCCAGCATCGCTTGAAGTCATCTGGAAAAATAAAGTTTGTAACCAATAGTGAATTTCATACTCTATAACGCTTCGTGTTCAAATAAAGATGAGGAAAAAGTAAGTTAGTTCACTCAAAAGTTAATTTTAGATTTGTATCCTCCAAGCATACGAAATTGTTTAAAATTAATCAAGAATAACTTGCTTTCACATTTTTTTTCAAAATAGCCCATGTTGTTATTGTATAATTTTTATTCCAGCGCTGACTGACTTAAACGACTAACTGAAGACAGATGAAACTGAAAGATGGAAGGCTGGCAAACCAAATCAATTGCGGGCTTTGTTATTGTGATAATAAAAAAATAAACCACTTGTCTCGGCAATTTAAATTACATCGTGTTCTTAATTTGGGGTAATTTTTTTCTTTTCTCTCCTTCTAGCAAGAACTATGTTGTTTTTCCTATATTAAGCTTTGGTAATCAGATTACCAAGTTGAGCAAAAACGGAAAACCTACCTAATGCATTGTAAAACACTGGTCTTGATACTTACGTTAGCAATTCCAAATACCAAATACCTCCCTGCGTTATCGTCACTTGCTATAACAGTGCTTGGTCCGCGTAGGAATTCACCTGACAAAAGTGTTTGAAGCACTAGGAGTAGTTTACTAATTGTCAATCAACTCGCACTCAAGGCGGTTGTGCTAAACGTAGGGTTCTAGACGTACTTCGGCGTTTTCAAAATTTAACCCTCGGCTTGGTTTGCCTGGTAGTTTGCAAAATGTTTGGGGGAATGGACTTCTGTCTATGAAATTGACGTTTGTGGGTTCAAACCTTACAAACACTTCAAAATCTAAGATCTATGTACAAGGTCAGAGAAAGTTTCTAACTTCAGTGGCACTAGCGTGCAGAGAACATTTCTAACGACTCCACACCGCTGACGATACCATAAGGCAGTTTCTGTGCGTGATTGATGCGCTTGTGGTAGAAATGTACCGTGTTTGCAGTACAGGTAACTCCGTCGCAACTTTGAACAAAACTCATGCGCAGTCGTAAACGTTTCCCATTTCCGCAAGATAAACAGCAAAAATTTATAAAACCTTTAAAAGTAACATTAAGAAGGACAAAATCAATTGCAGTATCAAGCCAAACTTCACAAAGCTGGTCTCTCAACATCCGACATTCAAATAGTCCTTTCTCGAAAAAATCATTGTGTGGCTTGTCTACAAAAACGCAAACATAAAAAAAATTGCAACAAAGCTGGGTTCTAAGGACCCGCTATAAAGTATGGTGTTCTACCATCAACCTGAGCATGATTTTGTTTGTTTGCTTGTTTGATTTATAATCTGCAGACTCGTGAAATAGCGACAATGGTGCAAAGCTGGGGACAAATATCCCCTGTTCAGTTGCGCTTTGGCGTTGAAATGTTTCAGCAATTAGCATGACTGTTTAATATTAATTTCAATGAGTTTAATACTTGTTAACAAGGCCGCTGTGCCAAAAACAAAGAGCGTGGGAGACCACAATTTTTTAAATTATAGCCAAGTACGAGACCCCGCAGCAATAGCAATTTTGAACAGTACTTCAGATTATGACTTCACAACAATCATTACGTGATCGTGTTGTAAAGCTGCTACACAAGAGATAATTTATAATTTATTTACTAATGCTACATCAAGAGTAGAATTTTACATCTTCCAAGACAAGCTAGTGCAGAACAAGCTAGGATCGCCGTTGCAATTTGAAAAAAGTGTGGAAACTGCTCCAACAAGGTCCCCCACCACCACACTCCTGCTTTTTAGTATTCATCAGGTAAATAAAATTGTTGTAAAAAGCCTTTTTCAAAAGAACAACAAGACATCCATTAAATTTTTTCCGAGGGAACAACAACACATCCATCAAGCACACGCATACTCGATTATTGTCTTTGTAAAACAGTGCTTTTAATTTTTCCACATACTTTTACATTTTATACCAAAATTAGGTCTTCAGGAGATGCTAGCAGACTATAGGGCAAAGCCTAATGTCAAAACATTTATTTTGGTTAAGCTGAATATCATTGTGTTTTAATACCAGCTAAAATTTATTGTGAATGATGCTAATATGAAATGACGTCATGAAAAAAGGATTGAGTTGAACACGAATTGTCCTGGAGTAAAAAATCACTGCGGTCAAAAAGCTTTCAAAAAAGTTTCATAAAGCATAGCGAAAATTTATTTGAAAACAAAATCACAAAATCTGTTTATATTTTAGTTTTCTTCTTCAAAAAACGCCTGAGTTACATTTTAAACGTAAGGGCTCAGTCAAATCCTTGGAAATGAAAAAGAGTGAAGAACATACGGGTGAAAAAATATACGGTTTATAGGATCAGTTCAGACTGCAATCATGCGACCATTCTAAGAGAAAAATCAAGTTGAAAAATGTATGTATGTATGTATGCATGCATGTATGCCTTTACTGATAGGGAAAAATACAACAGCTTCTTTTTCTCAGTTAAAGCTCTTTAGTTATTTCTCTTTCAAGTGCAATCCAAATTTTATTTAAACTATCTGAATAAGGAATACCGGATAAGTCTTCACGGCGAAAGAAGCTGTGTTATTTGTTTGCATTAACTATTGCTATTGAGCACTTTTAAACATTTTACCGAGCTTATACTAGTATGCATGTATGAAGCTCAATATAAGTGCAGTTTGAGCTTTCTGCTACGTGATTTGAAGATGTCGTGGCGTATTTCAATCGAAACAATTTTTTTCAGAATTGTAAAACCTTTGGTTAACGGTGCAGCCTGAACACCATGTGCTACGCTGATGACGTCATAATGAAAGTCCCAAGAGCTGTTCAGAGATTAAGTGTACATGTGGGTTACTTTAAATTATTAAGCCAAACAAACATTTTTAATTTGTTGACAATATTTTTCTGAATAGCGATCTCACCAATCGATTTTGAGCAGCAAACGATAAATTCTGAAAACTCCTAAGCTAAGCAAAGGCGGTATACATTGCAACCTGGTTTAATTTGTTAAACCTACCTTCTACAAAGGAAAATACAGTAGAGCGTCCTTGGTCGGGAAAAACCACAGTAAACGGGGTTATCGCTTGGCAATATACAGAAGAGTTTTCCGGTAATGTTGTAATAAAGGGAAGAGACTACAAATGGGAAATGTTAGCTGTACCAAGAGTTAACTTCACGTAAGCCTGTTTCCCAAAAATGTTTCATGGTGCATCTGTCGTGAATGAGTTCACTTCAGCAATTTCATGTTTAGAGTTGTGCCATTACCAATCAATGCGTCACGAAATATTTCCAGCCAAACAAATATTGAATTATCAACTTGTTTAGAAATTGGCAAAGAAATGATCTAATACTTTTGGAGTAAGCAGCTAATTAATGCATCACAAACCTATCCCACGTTAGTTTGCATCTTCATCTTCCAAAGACAGTATTCTCAATATTAAATATAGGACAACAAGCGCCTATTTTGGAGCTTTCAAGTTTACATGCTCTCCTTTGATGACCTTTATTTTGTTTTTCTAAAATTCCACATATACACCTTTGTCTAGGATTACCATAGGTGATGAGGCAAAATTCAGGTCACACTTTTCGGTTACGTTCACACTGTCATGCATTGGTAATTGGTACCATTAAATTTGATTGTTGCCAGATGTTTTGGCCTTGGATATCGATAGGCTTTACTCAAAATGGAGGTGTTCTCCAAAAAATAATTGAAGTTAAAAGGTCACCACCTATTTTGCTACCACCATTTGTGTTACTCGCGGCAAGGTCGACAGAATCCAAGCGAACAGTTTGAACAGCCGGGTCGGATTCCATTTGCGGGCCACTTATGATGACCAACACAAAAATCTTTGACATTGAAAAATCTTCCTTGACAAGGTACTAAAATCCCGGACATGTCAGGAAAAATCCTGACGAATGGCAACCATATTTTTATCTCTTTGAGGTCATTTCCAAACTGGCTGCAAAGTGGGAAACTAAAAAGTGTTTTAAACAATAGAGTATCGCCAACAAGCCTTGAAATATTCACATGCTTTCACCTAGTATCTTAACGCTTTCATACGTTAGACTGCGATTTACCAACATTTCAAATGATTTTGTTCCCCTCATGCTCCATGTTACCTGCTATGTGAAGATATTTTAAAGGATATTCCTAGTATTTTGTTGCTCTTTATCGCCCCTAAGAAAATATGTTCCAGATGAAACAACTTACTTTGCGCAGTTTTGTTTTTATCCCGTTTACCACAAACAAGCTCTCGCTGCCTTGTGGAATGACGTCATCATATTTGCATGTCAGAATCATGTCATCACGTTTATTACCCAAGCCAGATATCTTCATGGTGACTTCAGGAGCTAAAAATAACGAGGAAACAAATGTTTAGGCGAAGTGGGGAAACTTCAATATCTCAAATAGTGGAGTCACTTTTGAGTTTGACACCAATACTTTTAGGTAAATCTGGTTTCAACTCATTAGTCCCCATGCGTACTCACAAGTGCGAGTAAAATGGGTGTTTTAAATTTTGTGTTTCTTCCTCCAGACTGATAAAATTCTTTACTGCTTTTTTAGAGTTATAAGAACATTAAAACTACCTGATTTACCTGGCAGTAAGTGTTAAAAATAATTTTTAGCATTTACTGTACTGCAATTTATATGGTGTATTTATAAGTTGTGTAACCAGCAGGTGGCACCTGACTTGTGGCACACAGAATACAAATGTAACATTGTTTTAAGTGACTGCTTTGTTTTGAAAATAATAGTAATACTAGGTTAGAGCGTCCGCTTCGCAGTCGGTATATTTAGGGCTCATTCCCCTTGTCGAGTCATACCAAAAGACTTTAAAAAATAACATTTACAGCTTCCCTGCTTGGCGCTCAGCATTTAGTGGAGGTTGTGGAGAACAAGCCGGCAAGTTCGCTTGTGGTGTCCTTGGGCAAGACACTAAACGGGACGCCTCCATCTTTATGTAGAAGACACGTGGCCCAGTTTTCCTTCTGAAGAGAGGGTTGGTGGCAGGAAGAGCATCCGACCGTAAAACAAATGCCATGTCATAAAAAATGCAGATATTTGCTGTGGCGACTCCTAATCGGGAATAAGCCGAAAGAAAAAGAAGTAATACTAGGAGCAGTCAAAAAATAACACAACTTGTTCGATTTAGCTGACTTATAATTCATATTTTTTCCAGAAATTTTAACACTGTGTAATAAAAATACTAGTTTAAAAATAAATTGTTAAACAAAGTGACTCTTTGGGATTTTCTCTGATCAGTTCCTCGACCTTGCACTGCTTCCAGGATTAAGCACTGATGATGGCTTTCTCTTCTTCGTTTGTCTTGCAGGTCACTCAACCTTGGATCTTCTTTTTCACCTTTAATCCTGAATATCTATTTTTAGACAGCGTTGTAGCCTATTGCAGCATTTCTTCAACCATCTTCAAATCTTTTAAAAATGTTTATTTGAAGTTTCTCTAGCAAAACGAGAAATTCAATCGCAGCTCTTTACTTCTTTCTGACATCCAATGATGACGTCACTTCTAAACGGCTGACAAGCAGTAGTTACATTCCAACAAATTTTTTAACAGTTTATCTTAAAACGAGTATTTCAATTACACACAGTTAAAATTTCTGGAAAAAAATATAAACTGTAAGTTGGTTAAATTAAATAGGGTCCGTTACTTTAAATAGGCTTCTCGTATCTATAGCTGAGTGCCAAAGATGAAATATTATAATTTTCACCTATTTTTTGATTTTTTATAAGTTAGCTTTTTTGCTCCCGCATACATTGCGAAAAAAAATGTCCGCAAGGAGATAGAGCAAAAAACTGTTATAATTTGTCATAATCAATCATAAGTAATCATCTTAAAATACCCCAAGTTTGTTTGTAAATCATTACTCATGTGTTTACTTCTACATCAAGTGTAATATATTGTTGAAATTTCTACTTCTTGAAGATTTCAAACATAAAAAAACAAAAAAATTTTATTTTCTTCGAATATACAAATTTTATACAAATTAGCCCCCAATAGGTGCTGAGTTGTCTTTGAAGTTAAAGCACTCTTATCTCAAAGATCACTACAGATTTTCTTTCCTACCAATTTTTTTGGAAATGGTCGCTAGATCTAGGTCGCTAGCTAAAGAAATAAGCTTTCAAAGTGCATCAGTCAAAACTTACCTAAAGGCCTAGGTTTTCTACAATTTGCATCATTCTGAGGCCCATGAACTTTTTGTTCAGCGGTACAGAACGGTACTAAATTTTGTTAGTTAAATGTAGCACCTAAAACATTATCAGTCATTATCTGCTAAAGATTGGCCTAAACCATGTAATATTAAGTATTTTTGAAAAAGGAATTTCTTCAAGATTCAGAAAATGTCAATTTTAAATAGAATATGTTGTCACCAACAATGAAACAGAAGCTTGTTTACACCCCTCCCATTTGTTGAGAAACAAGGCGGATACAGCAACTTTGATTTAGAAAAGCCAAACTTTTGCTAGCTCTTCAACTTGTATTTTAGTTTTTGTCTCCTTGGAAAGTTGATACAAAATGACGAATTTAGTGGTAAAAAATTTGAAATTTAGATATCTTTTTGTAGGATGTAGTTTTTCTAAAAATTATAATTTAGTGAAGGTATGTCAAAAAATTTTTGGGAGTTTTGAACTGACATGATGTACAGTACCCATTTTTGATCAGTAAATATCATAAACAGCTTAGTCTCAACTATCGCTGGAAAAAAAATTTTCTAAGCTTTCAAGTGAGATTGGTATTTAGCAACATATCATATTTTTTAAAAATTAAATCTACTTTTTTTACTTACCATACAAATTTTTTGGGGGGGATTTTGAGACCCATAATAAATTTGAAAATTTTAATAGGTAAATTTTATCATTATTGCTTGAAATTTTGTCAAATGATGCCACAAAAGAGTAGTTTTCAGACTGTATTAATGATAGAAACTTTGGTTTTGTTGTAAACATGTCATCTCAATTTGATTTCAAGGTAGTTGGTTCTTGCTGAAAATTTGGCAATGTTTGTCGTCTGCACCTGAGCTTTTGTTTTTTTTTTAACCCCTTTTGAATAAGAAAATTCAAGAGTTAGGGCACAAATTTTACATCTTCTGATGCATAAGGAAGTAAGCGTAATCTTTTGAAAATTTTATGAAAATTGGTTGATAAATAAAGTCACAAATCCGTTCTTTAGTAAACAAATTTTGTAACTCAATTTGAAAAAATTTGAGGAAAACACTGAAAACACAAATCGTCAATTGATGATCGCAGAAGCGAAAGAGTTAGATGAGTGCCTATAAAGATCTTTTAGCAATAGTGCGACCAAGCGGCGCAAATAACAATTTGCGTATTATAAATGTTTTGATGTAATTTTTAGCTAACTAATTCTAAACCATTAAAATTGTTGTCTGCCTAAACTTACGTATGAATAGAAATTTTAATATTTAAAAATTTTGAAGTTATACCAAAACGACAAAAATATTTCTGTATTTTTGGAAAAACAAAAAAAAGCATACATGATCATATAGTCTATGGTTGACTTTCTTTTACTTTTTATAAAAAAACTAAATTTGACTGTTCACAAATTTTTGGCAATGCTTAGAATGGATTTATCCCAATAAAAGGCGAACATCCTGCTTAATCCTCCAGATGAGTCTATCTACGCGGGTGATCAGAACAACACCAATCAAAATCACAATTTCAAAAGCATCAACCATGTTGGAAAAGTTATCCTGAATCTAAAATGCAAATTTTTGGTTCATTATGGTCAAAATGGTCTCGATAGAAGTGATGTTGAAGACCTACATAAATCTATTGTGGATAAGAATACCCAGACAGACAAAATTAGGATTATCCAAAATGAACCATCTATCTACAGCAAGGATTCTTAAAATTTGCCTCAATACTCGGTGGAGATATTGAAATTAGATTTAGGGACTATTTAGTAGTTTTATTTTAGAATAAAAGATGTCTTAGATTACTCAATGATTGTAAAATACCAGATATTCAAACTTGCTTAAATCCTTATTCGGCGTGCTAATGCCAAAAAATTTGAAGGAACACTGACGCAAAACGTAGAAATTCCAAGAAGAAAAAGTGGAGTGTTGTGTAAAAATGACCATCATCAATAATTCCAAAAGCACAGTGTCTCATTGGCCATTACAGAGCGCAATCGATATGATGTTGGACTGCACCCACACAATCTTGAAATGTGTCAACATGAAAATAATTTTGATATATTTGATGTTTTTAGATATTATTTCTTTGTCGTTTTTTTTTTCTTTTCCAGTAAATGTGGTGAAAAAGCAATCGATTTTTATTTATAAAAGTAAATTGTGAGGTAGAGTATGTACATATATATGTATATATATACATGTGTGTGTGTATGTACATAAAATCGTTTTTACTTACGCTTTTTTCACTTGACGTAACACGATTATCGGTAAATGCCTCACGAAAAGCTTGTTATCAATCTTATTATTATTGTCAAGTAGTTTTTTCGAAGCTGCTCTGTATTTCTCTTTGAATTGTATTTTTCATGCACTCCAAGCAAGCGTTATTTCATTTTGATAAGTATGAAGTTTGATGAAGCTAATTTTTGAAATCACAGTTAAAGGGTCTCTTCAGAAACGAAATATTTTCTGCCTTCCTTGAACAAATAATAAAAAACTTCTATTTCATCTTTGATGCTCAACCTACACAAACCTTTTGTGTTGATCTTTAAAATATTCTTATAAAATTGATGACAGGAAAGAAATGAGTTGATCGTATGAAGACAAAATATCTGGTCATCTTTAGATTGAGTCGGCCACCAAGTGTCACACCATGCCAGGATGGTAGCGAGATTAAACAGGAGACCTAGTTCAACTATCTCGGCTTCCTTTTAACAAAGGACTCGCGCTGTAAGAGAAGAATCCAAAGAAAATAGCTCTGGCGAATAGCGTTTTCAACAAGTTTTGAATCATGCTAACGAATTGAAGCCTATCATTTCTCCCCAATTCCGTCCTCCCAAAGTGTTGGTATTACCTGCTGCCAGAACGGTTGCGAAACTCAGTGAACATTCACTACTGAAACTTATTGAACTCATTGACACATTGAACAAAGGAAAAAGTGGTTTTACCACAGAATATTGAAAATTACTACCCAGATCCAATTTTTAATGCGTAAGTACTAATCCACATCCAAGAAGTGAAAAACTACTCAACACCATCAATCAAAGGCAACTCAAATTCCTAGGACAAGTCATTAAAAATGTTTGAGAATCTATTTTGAAGTGGTCCCTTCCCTGGAAAGCGCATCCTGACAGACAACAAAAAGTATTTAGATAATTTTGAAGACATAATGCAAATGAATCGAGAAAACTGTGAACACTGTGCAAAATCTCAAAAACTGGGGAGAATTACTTGGGAACATCAAGAAAGCCTCAGACCGTATCGACTTTGGCACTGGTGATAATAATGAAATGCAATTTAGGAAGTATAATCTAGCTCCGTTGCAATGTACCAAGTCTTACTATTGCAGCTGGTGATCGCTAATCAGCAAATAGCACAGAACTTCACTCTTTGGAATCTAAACTAGATCCATTGAACTGCAAGCTTTAACGGCGTCTATCGATTACTATGAACAGCATTTTTTACCTGGAGTAAAACTACACTTAGAAATAGAGCTTTTTATTTTGAGGCAAAGTTTCTCTGTTCTTTCTAAGTGAATGATATTGTGATTATAATCTATCAGTTACATTATAAAATTTTGTTGAAAATTTAGTGTTATGGTGGTAAATCAGCAAATTGAATCGATAAAAGTAAAAAAAGTAGAAAGTAGATGAAATCTATTGGCATAAAACGTGGGCGTGAAAGCTGCAGCCCCCCAAGGAAATCATGCTGCTCGTAAAATAACATGTTTTTTGGTGAACACCGCGAACCAAAAAAGGTTTTCAATAAAGCAACTCGACCAATTTGCAGTTGATCTTCCAAAAAAATAATAACAAAAATTTTCAGTGAAAAATACCACTCATGTAGAATTGATCTCTAAAAGAGGCATTAGTAAAAAATCTTCAGTTTAGAAATTTCATCCTTTTGAAATAATCCTCCAAATATATTCAAAATATAAAAGATCTTCGATGCAAAAATTTTACCCATTTAAAGTTGACTTCCAAAAACTTAGAAATAGTGGTTGACTATAGTGAAAATCTTCACCTATTCGAGGTTAATCACTGTAGCGTGTCGCGCCTCGCTCTTCATCAAGCTGCCATGCCAACCATCTTTTTGTCCTTTTTTATTTTTTTGTTAGTTTGCTTTCGGCGCCTCTGCACCTCACTCCCGCCGTTATGTGTGATTCTAGTTTTTACTATGTTTATTCGTGTATTATTATTGTATGCGTCTAAAATCACACACACATATTTTTATTTTTTATCAGGGCTAGATAATGTTTATTTTTGTCTCCTCTTGGTAGCTCGGTGATCGGCTTGCCTTTCCCGCCATTAGGTTGTTTATCCGTTATTTTTGTTGATGAAACGTGTGCAGTGTCCTGGTTACATAGACGTGTGCAGCGACCTAATTCGTGGTGTCGCGTGCAGATTTCGTTACCGACCATGTGGTCGGAGATATTGTGCTCGCTTTTCATCGTTGGATTTCGTGACGGACGGACGTAATTCGATTGTACCACAACCGCGTAAATTGATGCAATAAAGTTTTACTGTCGTGCCTTCTTCCTTGTGACTGCGATAGTTCCCCTTCGATTGGGGTTCAGTTAGCACGTTATTGCCCAATGAAACATATTTCCTCCAATCACCAAGGAAACAATAAAAAAAGAAAAGGTTTTTAGTAAAAAATTCCTCTCATTTGTTGAGATAAATTTCTCCCACAAAAAAATGAAAAAATTGTTTATCGTATAAAGGTTCTGAACTATTTACTCTAACCCGAGGTCTAATCCACTAAAGTAAAAGTGCCCGCCAAGGTAGAAGTTGATATATCCATCCTGGCTTAGATCAATGGTGCTGTCACAACCTAGTAATTGCAGTCTGATTCAAAAATACAAAATTTAGCAATTCAAAGTAGGTATCTTGAAAACTAAGATACATTTTTCAATAAGATGTCATTTTTTGCTGGTGGAACATGCCTATACGCTTAAAAATATACTGGTAGCCTATTTTTAATACCTTGCCAGCATTGGTACTGATTTGCATTAATCCACTTTGGGGCAAGTCCGCAAACGGTTGTCGGAATCGTCTCGACTTTAATTCCGTCTCTGAATAAGACTTGGTTTGCTCTACAGGCAATAATTCCAGATGAATTAAACGTGGATAATTTTGATTGGACGATAACATTGGAAGAGAACTGATTGTGTAATCTACAATCTAAAATAAAATTTCTTCTTCGTAACAGAAAACTAATATCATTGTGAATGGTATTTCTATCATTGCTATCATTTAAAAAACAATGAAAAAATAGTTTCGTATATTGAAAGTGAAACATTGATTTTTTTTGTTGATTCTTTTCTGACAAAACGGCTAGAGATTGCAAAAGAGTGGTGATCAGAGGGCAAAAGACCCCTTATCCATGATACTTTTTACAAAGAGAGAAACTTTTTTTGAAAGACACCTAGCAATATTGGTTATCAAATACTTTCATGGTTATAATGGTTTGTTTAATCTCCAATTCCCATATTACAAATATGCTGGCTGTACCTCTACCAATCTCTAACTTATCTTGGAACGCATTATTTTTGTTAGGTCCCATGTGTTTATCTCAATACTGCTGATTTCAAAACTGCATTGCTGTCTTTGTGACATCATCAGTGGAGCAGGAAGAGTAGAAAATGTTATAAAATAAAAAATTTGGGTTGAGTAGGCCGATAGGCTGATTTTAGTGCAAATCCATAATTCTAAGAATAGATCAAGTTATAAAAAGTTTAAAAAACCATATGAATAGTGAAGGCACTGAAATTATTTTTGTTGTTAAATGTGAAACCTGTTCTTTTAAATTTTCTACCAGTTAAATTTCTTAACTCGCCGTTAATTGTTTAAGGTGCAGACCGCCAACAGCGAGTGTTTTCAAATTTGCCTGGGGTGTGAAGTCTGAGCTGTTAGATTACCTGTGAAAAAATGACATTTTTTCCTGCTTTGATTGCAGTCAAGAACAAACATGGTGGGAGACTGAGATGCCGTCAAAGCAGGTGATGGTGCTTTCATTTTGTCCAAAATTATCATTTTTGTATTTTTGCAACCTCCACCTTTTTACAATGTTTATGGTGCATCTGTTTGCAATACGCAAAGTAATCGGCGTAGCTCTGTGAGCTAAAACGCAAACTCGTACGCATGAGATTGCGAGTTCATTGCCTACGTTAACTGAGCATTGTTGTGCACTTACAAGAACCACTTGAAGGCAATTTTCTCTGTTTAGTAGCAATGTTTTTCAGACTAATGTCTCCGAAACGGATCTGTTTACAAATGACTTGTTCTTGTTGACAAATAACTTAGAATAAAGTTTACTAACAGCGAGATGATAAAAACAAAGAAGCGTCGGTACCTTGAAATGTCAAGTGAAAAGAATCAGAGGTTATTTCACTTTGTAAGCTTGATGTTCTGTTGCAAGTGATATTGATAACAACTTTTGTCTCATCTATGATGACTCCTTGGATTCGAATTTTACTGTAGTAGTGACAACGAATACTGGGCAGAACGGAGCTTGCAGGAGACAAATTTGTTTCCTTACAGCGTACAACTACGGCTGCATCTGTGGTAGTGAAAGCGCCAATTTGTTTACTCCAGGTACAAATTGGCGGTTCCTCTATGTTGAAGACAAATATATTTGCAATGACGTCCAAGCTTGCATTCGTCGAATAATAATGTATTTGTTCAGAAGTGGGATGGGTGGAAATAAAAAGTGTATCGCTCAAAACAATTCTTTGCGATCTTACAATCCAAAAAATAATCAACAATAAGTAGTAAACCATAGCAGCATTGAGTTACTGCTTTGTTGAGTTGGCAGCTTACAATCTGAACAGTTTTTACATAGCATTAGGCCATTTAAGATCTACCAAAATTCAGTCACAAAATCAAACGGTGTTTAAGAATTAAAGTTTAAAAAAACTAAACATCATATGTTTTTCATAAAAGATTTAGCTACTTTGACAAATCATCTGCTGCAGTTTTAACTTGCATATTTTAACAGAGGCGTACCAATCTTTACATACTTACCATTTTTAAGATTGTCAAACCAAAAAATTACTTTTGCAAAAGTATAAAAAAATTGCTTTGAGCGGACAGTAACTTAACGTATATTGTCGGTGTCTTAAATTAGTTTATCAGTTAATAACCTTTAAACTTTGCCTACTTCAATTTTTTCTGATTTCCTTCTAATCTTTCAATTGAAAAGCAAAGGTACAGGCTGATGATATCAGTTTTTCATTTATGACGCTATAGACTGACTGATTATTAATAAACAATTAATGAAATATGCACAAATAAAGGTACGGAAAAATGGCTTTCGTTTTTGAAACCTATTCTTCTCCTCAATAGGCCATATCAAATGATTTCGATGATCATGACTTGCCAATCTTTCATTTTTCTCATTAGTGCCAATAGCACTATAAAATCAATCATTTTCCAGTCCGAAGCGTTTCTTTAATATGTCGTTCTTTGACGTTTCTTGTCTCTTCTTCCATTTATCTTTCCAGTGATAAACAAGTTTTCAAGCTCCTCTATTCTAATGCAGTAGCTCAAAAAAGCTCAAGCTGTTCCTCTCTTACTTTCTTGATCAACGTTTGTTAACAACCAGGCAGCAGAAAAATCTTTTCATTGGTAGAGTAACTGGTCCAAAAAAAATTTAGCATTCTTTCAAGAAATTACATCTCTGTTGCTTTAAATCACTTAGATATTGCGTTCCAAATTGTCCAGCTCTCGCAAGAATATTCAAAATCGGTAGCCCACAACGGTAGAGTATCTAAGTTTAGTTGTTACGTTGAACGTTATGTTACAGAGAAGTGTACTCATTTAAAAAAAATTTTCTTTATCATAGCAGTTCTTTCCTGATTTTTCGACTCGCCTCCTATTTCATCTTAAACAGCTTACAAGTTAGTTAAATCTACTTACAACCTGCTAATCTGGTGTACCCTAATGTTACAGTTAAAAATCTCTTTTTTCGTTGATACAACCATGAATTTTGTTTCGTCACCGCTAATCAACGTTGGTTGAATAGTTTGATAGCTTCCTTTTCACTACCATGCGCAACTGTGTTGACAAGGAGTTAAAGATCCGATTCTGACGTAGCAAGTAGAACTGGGTCATCAGCATATCTCAAATTATTTATTTTTATTCTACCAGTCATTTTCCGGGAGAGTTTTAAATTACCGCAATGCTCACGCATTAAGTAAATTGAACAAATTGGGCGAAAAAAGACATCCTTGACAAAATCCTTTCTTGAAGGCAACAAATTTCCGTGCATTCACGCCAACTTTCTTCGTTGCAGTTAAATGCCAATGCAAATTTCTAATAATTCTTAAGTCTTCCATGTTAATTATTTAAAAGTAATCCACGATTCTTTAAGTATTCAGTGCTGGGTACCGCAAATTTACACTCAATTCCGCAAAACTGCAAGAGGTGTTCCGCAACCGCAAATCCGCAAGTTTGCGATAGGTTTGCGGTAACTTTTTGCACTTCCGCAAACTTAGACCACAATATTTACTGTTATTTTGTCCTCGTGATGATCTTTTCTATTTGTGGAGGTCAAATTTTTCCGTCGCCCAGACGTTGACCTCCAAAAAAAAGGCCATCAACACTCGGACATTAACCTCCAACCGAGAAAATAAGAGCGCCCACTTCTTTCAAGCGATTTCACCGCGGAACAGGCAACACTGCCTATTACTTGGCGGATTTGCGGTAAGTTTCAATTTTTTCACCGCAAATATTTGCGGTAGGAAATTAGGTTCGCATATCCGTAAATAGAAACGGAGTCCGCAATTTGCGGATTTGCAGACCGATTTGCGGAAGTGTCCATCTCTGTAAGTTTTGTTGCATCAAAAACTTTGCTCTGCAGTTTTATTGCATCAAAAACTTTGCTCTAATCAATAAAGCACCCGTACAGTTCAGCCACGATTGTATTTTTTGCTCGCTGCATTATGATGTTCAATAGGATATTCACAACATGACTTATACTTATCGTCTTGTGTAGCTCTCATAACATTCCACAGGGTTTCTTGAGTAGAGATATAAAGATTGATTTATTTAAATTTGTTGGAATCTTACCAAAATCATAGATCTTATTCAGAGCTTTCATTGACTTCACAACTTCTGAATCACCCAGGCTCTTGATAGGTTTTACCTTTATTTCATCAAAGCCAATGGCTTCGTTGATCTTTCTCTTGGGAGGTAGCAACTTCACTTCAATTGCAGAATCTCTGGCGCACTCATTTCATTTTAGATTGCATGCAGTTCCCCTCTATCATTCTTAAATAAATGCAAAATTGATTCAGTCAGTTTTTACCGGTATTAACCATCTCTATGATGGCGATACCATTTTTTGATTAGGCCGGAAAACTGGCCTTACTGAGAAGCCTTATAGACCCGAAAGGCCGGCGAACCGGCCTTCGGGTCTACCGTCATTACCCTGTAAGCCGGTGTACCGTAGTGTGCCGGTGTAAGCCGGGATACCGTCATTACCCTGTAAGCTCAGATAAAGGCGGGA
The DNA here is from genome assembly GCA_963675345.1 of Trididemnum clinides. Lineage (NCBI taxonomy): Eukaryota > Metazoa > Chordata > Ascidiacea > Aplousobranchia > Didemnidae > Trididemnum > Trididemnum clinides. The sequence goes on along the minus strand of OY776294.1, from coordinate 32,059,810 downwards.
ATGATCAGAGAAACCAGGATTCAAAGGGTATATATTGCATAATTTGACGGCATAAATTAATATTTTGGCAAATAGAATTTACGGCTGCATGCCCTTGCTGACGCCAACCTCAGTTATAAGCTGTGGGCCTAGCCTTTGCCTAAAGAGGCAGTTCTCTTTTTTATCCCGTCAACATTGTGGTTTTCGGGCTAAACGCGATCCACTTAAATCACGTCACTGCCTCTATTTCTAAAATGTGACGTAGGAAATTATTTCCTATCTTGATTGTTAAGGCTGGTTTCAATTATGCGCAGATTGCAGGCGTCGTACGAAACATTCTTTGTTTCTCTGTTTAGTTTTATGTGCTAGGCCTAATGGAAACCAGCCTTTAATCAGGGGCCGAGATCTGTGGAACCGGAGACCAGCGAGGTGAAAATGTGCGGCCTGCATAACAACAACGCCTTTGGTGGAGGTTTTGACCCGTGCTCGCAAGCAGGGTTGCCAGAATCATTGCATTTGGTAACAAATTGTCATTTTTTGCTTGCAATTTGTTACGATGCTACCAAAAGTAGTTGCTATTTCACTTGATTATTATTAATATACATTTCAGTTTTAATGATTCAGATTTAAATGATAAGCTTAAATTTTAAATTATGCAGAGCAAGAATTGTTTCTAAAATAGCAAACAAAGTGATGCGATTACAGCAGAAACATTTTAAAATGGTTTGAACATGTGTTTTCGTGTAAAACATGTTTTTGTTTTGGGCTAACCACAAACTGTGCTTACACTGTCAGTCACTGGTGAGGTGTACGAGTAAGTAAAACGCACGTTGTTTCTATTATTTTACAATGAAAGTAAGTAAATACATGTTTTTTATTAATTACAGCATGTTAACATATCGACTTTATTTTATAAATTTGTTACCTATTTTATTAATTTGTTACTTTTTGAAATATTCTGCTGGCAACCCTGCTCGCAAGTTGATTCCCCGTTTTTTTTCTTGAAAATGTTTCTCGAATCCGATGAAGTAAAACAGAGCTCATCAGTGAAAAAATGTGGCACACCCGTTGCAATCGATTAAGTTAAAAATAAGGTTACGTTAGGTTTCATATTAGATGTCGACTAGTACCTTATTTAGGCCGTTTTACAATCTTTGCCGGTTGCCATACTTTAAATGGCTGTTCAATCTCAAATTATGCTGCACTCGTCCAAACACTTCTGATTTTGGAGTAATACAAGAAGCCAGCGATGCATTTTTTTTATGCCGACTTTTGATCAAACGCGGAATGATTGAATGGGAGACTTTTGCTATTTTGAAGAGAAACTTCGACCAAAACTCGGGTTGCTAACCAAATCGTCTTCGTTGGAGTTCACAAAGGTATTGAACATCAAGTTCCGCATGCTATATGCGCCGACTTTATTAAGTTTGGCAAAATTGTTGCCAAGTTATCAACTAATCCGGTCAAAGTCTTTGCTTTCGTCTTTACTTGGTGTCGTTCGGAAACAGTTACGTGTTACTTAAGTTTAAGCGATAGAATGCGGTCCAATCATTGAAAGTTAGCCACGTGGTTGAAAAAGACACACAGCCATGAGGTCAACCTCAACATTGCTCTGCTGACATTTTCTCGGGGAAAGCGGTATCTTTTTCAGTTTCGGCCTAACTAAAGTGTGACTGCAGTAGTGTTTACTACGATGAGTTTCCCAGCAAAAAGCTGTTAATGTTTAGCCTACTATAAGTCCCAGCTTTCTAGTTCAAAATGTCCGGGATTTGACAAGTGGTGGCGAAAAAATTAAAAATTGGGCGAGATTTTAACTCGTTTTGGAGTGAAGTAGGGGTTTTCTGCTGGCTGCAAGGAACCGATCAAAATTCTGTCGTTGCTGTACGTTTGGAAGCTAAAAAACTGTGATCAATGGAATGCAATTCTGATGAACAATGCACGACGCCAGCCAGACGATTGCAGTCGGTGTCAGTTTACATAAAAATAATTGCTTCGCAACTTCATGTGTTTAGTTAAATTTCGTAGAATCACATATAATAGCCTGCAGTTTGAAAATAACGCTACGATGTAATTCTAGCTTGCAATCCTATGAAGTCAACATATTGGGGGACAAAGACAAATTGAAAAGTAAAATTATAATCAATGCAATATCGAAATCCTGGAAGCTGACAAAGCAGAAAAAAAACGATCAAAAAAATACAAAAACATTGTCAATGCACACTCGCACAATAAAATGGTGAAAACAATAATCACAAAGGTTGTACCTGTTAAGCGATCCCAAACTTTTTGTTTATTTGTTTTTATATGACGTAATTATAGAAAAAGGTAAAAATGTCGTCACACCATAACATTACGATGACAAAACACTAGAGAAACTGCGAATCGAAGCGACAATTTGTAATGCGACTCATGATTTCCGTTTTCTGGCAGCACCTGGCAGGCAGCAGTACTGAGCAGTTGAACTTCCACATGGCGCTACCGTTGCTCTATATTTCTGCAGCAATCACCACAGTAGTAGCCGCGTAGCTCAGCACGGTGCCACACTATCTTTGCAGAAACCACCAATTAGGTATTCTATACTCGACTAGGACGTATAAGGAATTGATAAGGTGTACATGTACAAGCAACAATTGGAAAACGACAAAAAGCATAGTAGGCAAGCAGACAAAAAATACGTCTCAAACTCCGTGTGGAAAAGTATAACTTCACGCAATATAGTGAGGCAGCAAAGGATTCCAAGTTATGCCGCCGAAATCAAGTTTGACTTAAAATTTCTCAGCACCGATCTACAAACTGTCTTGGTGATTTCCTAAGTTGGCTTTCATTGAAATGCTTGGAACTGAGCTTTAACCTAAAACGAAACATGAAAGTTTACCCACTCTTCATAGATTCTTCGTACGAGTTTGAACTTTTCTGCCTATAACATATTTTAGCATGTAACAAGTCAAACAGTGACACAAAAATGGTCGTGCTAAATGTCACTAAAAAAGAAAATTGTGTATTTATTTTGTTGCTCGCATGTTGGAATAAAAAGTCGCTCTTTCAGAAATCGACGACGTTTTCTTTCGGAATTTTCTCTTATTTATCAAAGAAAAAGAAGCTCTTCAATATAAATCTGGCAACAAAAATGTTGTTGAACTTCATTATTGGTTCAAAGTTTCTCTGATCCAATTCTGGCCGGCTTGGTAGTTTCCTATTGGGAATGCTAACTTCGAGAAAATATAAATGAACTAAGGCATCTGCAGGTAATGTGGCAATGCTGATGGCCCACAATTCCGATCTCCAGATCTACGTGAAGAAATATTTTTCAATTTACATGAACTTGGAGTGGATCCATACTTGTATTGATTTGCACAGTTGGGGTTAGATCCGAGCAGTAATGAGTTCGCTACAGCGAAACAAAATTTTGCAATCGTGGAATGGAGCGTTTTTATAAAATCTAGGATTTTTCACCCTCCAAAAATGAGATGTGTGGTTGCGGAAACTTTAATTTCTTTTTAGCAGGGCAGGGAAGGATTGTTTCAGTTAATTTAAGCAGTCTCGTTTCGTTAAAAAATTTAAGCATTAGTTTAATTGATAAAAAATTGTTGGAGAGCCTTTGCTGGTAATAAGGCCCAAGTTCTATTTGTAGGGTAGGTGCCAAAAGTAATTGCACCGAAAAGCTAAGTGGTTTAACACTCAGTGGTTGAACACACCTGTGATTGCATCTGCGCTATAGTGATTTTGAGTACACCATTTGATTGTGAGCATTTAGGGAGTACACCTGCTTTCTTTCAACTAAAATGTGATTGCTTAATTTTGAATTTAGTTGCGTACATCATAGTAATGAGCTAAATTTAGGGTACGTTTGCCCGCATGTATTTCGACCCCTAAAATTTAGCCTAGTAACTCCAAAGAATATTCAGGTCTCCTGTTGATGTTCCTGAGCATCTTCATGCTTCATTTAATGCAAAGACATAACAAAAACTTGTCAACAAAATCTTTTAGATAGCTTGACAATCTTCGGCCTTATTACCTGCATGTGCATCTAATGTGGCCCAAAAATTTTTTTTTTTAAATAATCTCATGGAAACCCCAAACTTCATCCGACCTTCAACGTTTGATATGTGATGTGTAACAAATTACTCTACCTCCATGCACAGTTTGATCTCCAACTTTCAAGTAGTTCTTAAGAAATTTGAGAAAGTTTGTTAGGGTGGCCATATTACCTGCATGTACCTTAATTAGAAGCAAACGCAGACAAAAAATAATACTGTAGCCAAGCGCTTTGCTTAGCTAGATCATAGTTTAAGCCTGGTCCACAACGAGGACAGGAGCAACTTAACTCTTTGCTTGCCACGCGGGGCTTGGGATGGCTTCAAAATCAAACAGAGAATTACGTCACAATTGCCCAAGGTGGACCCCAGGCTTTACTTGATCAAACGGCTTCACAAAGGTACTGTTGAAAATAATGAAATAATTTTAAAATCAAAACATTTTTTAGATCTTATCATTATTTTATTGATTTTAAACATTTATCCTGATGAAGTCACAGAGATGGAAGAAAAATCTTAGCGGTTTCTTTTTGTTTCCGATCATTACATTTCGATCAACAAACTCTTCTCCCCGTGAGAACGTTTGTTCAAGTAAATACTAGAAAGAGAAATTCTTCCCTTTCAAAACTATACCATTAACTTACAATAAGAACATTATCATGAAACACACACGATCATTTACATTGGCAAGCCTTCAAAAAAGCAACATATTTGCATTTCATTAAAAAGGTAAAAAATCTACAGCACATGATTTTAGCTTGTCAGTAACACAAAAACTGTCAAATAGCAGTAAAAAATAAAGATGTTATAAATATTTTTACTAAACGCTTCGCTTTTATTCTTTAAGCACCTTCAATTTAAAAAGACAAACTTATATCTAGGCAGGAAACCATGCCTTTAACTAAACATGTTCTTAAAATAAAAGCGAAACGTTTTAGTAAAATGTCAACAAACATTTCGGCTTCATTGCATTTGTTAGTTACAGGTTGACCATCACTAATTCGGCAATCAGTTATCCGGCACTAATTTGACCTAGAAAACATTACCCGTACTCTGTACTGCAATTTCCCAGGTCACCATGCCAGCTTGGGTCAGTGGCCTCCACTATTTTGGTGGCGTTGTTTTCTGCATCAACAAACTGGCAAGCTTTTCCTTCACTGTAATTCACTTTTAACTTTTATTTTTGCAAAAAGATCATTTTTTCAACCATGGCTCCAGTGAATAATAGAAATATTTCTCGTGGTGCAAAGCGAAAACACAAGTCATTGTATATTTTACCTGTATTTCATTAACATTTCACTTGTCTTTTCTTTATTACCCAACTTGTACTGATTTGGATAGTATTTTAAGATGAGGTGGTTAGCAAATGGGAGTGTGTATTCTAAGATAATAAATGGTTAATCCGCCAAAATGGCTTATCCGGCACCCCTTAGGTCCCAATGATTCCGGATTAGTGATGGTCAACCTGTATTACGCACAGACCCCGTTTTCCAAAAAGTTGCTTTTACAAAAAGGACCGACAAGAGCTTAACAAAAGGTAAAATTTCAAGGGGAAATGTGCATTGGAGAAATTAATTAAGACTGGTGGTACAACCAGCTTTTTCTTAAGCTTTAATAAAATATGCAAATATTCCACTCAGTGCTCAAAAAAAGTAATTTAGAGTGCTACATAGTAAAGTGAATCGAAAAAATTTTTGTGGCAAAATAATTTCGGATTTGTCTTAGATAATAGGCACTCTGTTCAATATGATCCCTAAAAGTGGTTCCAAGGTGTGACATGTCAAAGTGGTCACTAAACTCCAAAGGTTAATTTTTTGGAAAAGTCGTATTTCACAAACCGCTCAAGCTACAAAAATGATATTAGACTGAAGCCCAGCTATTTTTTTTTCTCAATCAGTGTTGATGGCACAAGATTACAAGAACATGAGTTCTAAAAGCCTGTGATGTGTTTCTATGTGCTACATCACCTCAAATTGTTTAAACATCACTAACTTCAGATTGAAAATCTCTTAAAAAAGACCAGGCATCATGAACTTCCTCGGGATCCCAGCTAATTCCATTCTTTAACCGAGTCTGCACAAACCACTGCTTCAATTCCGTGATGGTCAATTTGGTCTTTGAAGAAAGCTTTTTAAGTCGTTGCATAGGAGGATAGGGAAACTCGAGAAAAGTTCTTGCTAATAACGTCAATGCTTTTTTATCAACTTGTAAACCATTGTCGATTCGGGGCATAGTAACAAGGCCGCTGTTTAACAAAGTCAACATCTGTTCGGCACCAGCTACTTTAAGTTGAGAAAGCTGACAAGGTAGATTTTCGGGATGTCTCAGCGCCGAAACAATAGTGGCGTCAATACGACGCACAGGTTTAACGTAGGAACCACTAAACACTGAGTCATTTTCACTGTGGCAATTGATCTTGCAAAGACGAGGTTTACAGCTCATGCTTGCCTCCATCAATGAGGTTTTCAACGATGTTGTTGGAATAGAAACAGATGTGCTTTTTGATGGAGAAAGTCCACATGGTGATGTTGATGATAAAGGGGTGCTCAGATCGACGTAAGTTTGAAGAGAAGTGTCATCATCCTGTAAAAAATGCTAGCAATCAAGCTGACACAAAGATAAGCGTTGCGATGATGAAATCGTTGGGAGTAAAAAGGCGTCAGTGGCTAACATTAGTTATGTCATTTTCAAAAAAATTCGTTTTACCGGCAACTTCATAGTTAGTTCAATCTTGGAAGAAAAAAAAACTCCCGTTTCAAGATTTATTAACCATCAAATTACAGTGCATCATTAATCTAGCAAAGGTAACTGTTAACAATTTACACAAGATAATGCTACAGCTCAGTACAACAAAACGCTGGTCTTATAATCAACACATTAACGCTTGCATAAGTTCTGCTTTATTGAGCTCGAAAAAAACTTATCTTGCTTTGGCAGAATTATACTCTGCCAGCAATACTCAGATGGATACGTTTGAAGGCTGGTCACAATACAAGTCGTTTTATTTATGTATATCAGCAAAGATTACCAGTAAATATAGCAACATTATGATAATTTTACCCTCCCATTTGAAGAAAATATTTAGGTCTACTGCTAAATGTACAACTATTTGTGTTCAGAACACAACTGGCCAATCACCAACCAGTGTTCCCTCTAAGATTTTAGTTAGTGCGTAACCGCCGGCACAAGTGCGAAATTGCTAGCAAATGTACTAAAACCGCCGGACAAATTTGCAGGGAAAGGAAAGTCAGAACTGTGACAATGCGCTTCGGTGACGTAATAATTAGCGTGACTTTGTCAACTAAAAAATGTTCACAAACAGGTAGCCAATCGGTTATTATAAGACGGCGGCGAAATACCGGGCTATTTTTCTTCAGTAAGTTAATTGTGGTTCAATTTGGTCTCAAACTTTACAGCCTTTGCAACAGTGATTCGTACGCACTTTGGAATGACAGGTTAACAACGCGCGTAACTAAAATTAATCCTTTGCCGACGCTCGACATGAGCATGAGAAATAGGACTTTTATAAAGTAATGTGATGTAAGATAGGTTATTACGACTGTGACACAACAAAAATTACTGCGAACTTTAATTGTTACTTGATTACGGTAAATAATTAAACAACTTACATTTCTCTATCGTAATCAATTATACAACAGGTTTTTGCGAATGCAAGCAAACTTTCAATCTCAAATCCGAAAATACTTGAAGAGAATTCAAAACTAAAATTGGTTAGAAGTCATATCCTTTTTTTTTAGTGTTAATAAATGGCAAGTAAAAGAAGGCAATTGATTCGTAACGTACAAAAACTGTACCATTCCCTCAAAAAAGATGTTTTTTGTGCTTAACTGAAAGCGAGAACTATGTGCTTTTTTGTCTTAACAAGCACGATTGAAGTTAGCGTTGAAACGTAAAGAAAACATAAAGAGTTCAAGCAAGTTTAGTTTCAAACTTCCCTCGAAAAATGATTTCTTGTGTTAAAACTGAAGTTTGAGAGCTGCTTGCTATTGCTGCTCTTTAGCTACGATTGAAATCGGCCGGGAAAAAGTCAACAAAAAAAAATTGATTTTACTTTAGGTTAATTGCTGGAAAGATAATTTGTTATACAAAAAAGTGGCAATGGCGCACGCGATATGTTAAGCACTGCTTTAAAAAAGCCTCTGTTCTAACTAGGATTTCTTTTCACTGTCTTCCATGCATTCAACAGTTGGTTAAGATTTTGCTGAGAAAATTGCAAAAATTTTAACAAAGTGAAAAAGTTACCAAAAACCGCCGGACATTTTTTACGCACTTATGAATTTTAACTGCGAATCCGCCGGACATAATTTCGCAAATTCGCACTTTTTTTGCGTTTAAAGGGAACACTGTCACCAACTCCAGTGTGCTTTGTTGATGGCAAAGCTATTAGCCGGTCATTACCCTGATTCAAAATAGACTGACATTATCATGTAATCCAATGACTCTCAAGACATTTTTAGGTGCTGGTTTAGCAGGTAATCTGCCCACATGTTTTAAGTTTAGCTTGTGATCTATCTAAAAAATGCCTTCTAGGGTTAGGGTTAGTGGTAGATCATATTTTATGGGTAGATGGTAGATCATATTTCTTGGGTAGATCACATACTAAACCGGCACCCATTTTTTTGTGGAATACTACAAGTATATCTAAGCCACCAAAGCAAGGAACCACTATGGAAGAGCAATGCAATCATAATTCATTTAAAAGGCCAAGGCAAATACAATTTTTTTAATTTACTGTTTTGTACAAGGACAATAAATAACCATCGATTATCGGCTTAAACTGAGGAATTTTATCAAAACGCATGCAGTAAAAAACTGTACCATGTAGTGTTATTGCATCATAGGCAGATGCTACTGTTCAGTCAAGTAATAACTCATGGAACCCCAAGAAATCTATCCAGAAAGTTAGGGTTCAGTAAAACCCAAACCCAAAACCCAAGTCTCTACTCGAAGTTGACTATTATGTTTTTACATGTAATTTTCGATTTGTGATGTTCTGACCTACTTTAGGCCATTTTTCCAAGAAAAGGAAAAGCAGCATCACGAAAATATACAAGGTAATTGAACACATACATACCGACACTTTTGTAGATGAAGGTGGATTTGTTGCTGAAACTGCAGCACAGTCATCTAAAATGCTTTCTTTAAAAACTGGTAGTTGGTTGTTATTTTCTGCTATGCATGAAACAGGGGGAGGCTTCCTTGCATAAAGGTCATCAGTGTTACAGACCGGCAAAGGTAAACTTGACCTTTCCTTTTCCTCTGCAACAGCCTGCGCCATGGATTCACTTTGCTTTCCATTTAAAGCTGTCTCAGAGACATCACTTTGCTGATGTCGAAGTGGCTCGCTTGTTTTTTTCAACTTTTTACATAACGTTGTTTTTTCATTTTCATCTGATACTACAGCAGCAGTCCTTTTTTTGCTTAAAACGTTTTCTGATTCTATTTTTTTGCAATCGTCAACTGAAAGTGAATTCTGTTTTGAATATTCACCTGAAGAAACTTTCTGTTCAGCAGATTCACCAGAGGAGACTTCTTGAATGGGCACTGCTAAAGTTTCACAGTTACCATTATCTTTTTTTAAATGTAAATCATCCATTTTTGAATAAACTGGGTTTGTATTGACAATAACAGTGCAACAAACTGTGCTAGAAGATACTGGATCACTATTAGTCCTGCCTGCCATTACTTCGTCGCATTTTTCTAAAGTCGTATCCATGTGCTGCAACACATCAGTATTTGGTGTAGAAAAGTCGCTACATAAATCGTCATTTGTGGAAGGGTCAGGTATCGCATCAATGGATTTTGATAAAGAATCGACATTCATCAAATCTTTCTTGTTAGAAACATCAGAAATTTTGCAAGATGAATCTGTAGCAATGCCAGATGCAGAGTCTGTTGAAAACTGATCAAAAATATTAGATTGTGCTTCATCATTCAATAACAGACCAGTCATATTCAAAGTTTGGGTTACCTCAACAGCGCTTTCGTCTTTGCTCTCTTGAATACTATTGTTTGCAGTTGCAAGAGAAAACTTTCGGAGTTTAATAGAGCTCGCTTTTGTATTTGCATTAGATAAAGTAATAGCATCTGCCCCGCTAGGTAATGACGAATTCAAAGTATCATTTGATCTGTTGATAACAACATAAATGGGATTTTTGGAAGAATAAATAGCATTCGAATCTATAGTCATACTTTTATTCACAGGAGTATTGTTAGGTGCTTGATCCAAACAAGTCATATGTTTTGTTATTATGTGGTTCATGTATACCTTGATTTGAAATGCAGAAAATTGACAAATACTACAAGTGAATGGAATTCTGTTGGAAAAGGAATAGCTTTGATTTTGAACCCACTTCTTATAAATTCGAGAATTTCGAGGACGTAAAGACTTTTTTACTTTATCCATTTGCAGATATTAAACGCTATGAATTACAAATATACATCTGTTCAAAGTAAAGATCATAAATGATAATTTGATATTTATATATTCACTCCAAGCACGATGGCGTTAGTGATTAGACCACTGCTTTGCAGTCAGTAAATTTGGGTTCAATTTCCTTGTTGTAGTCATACCAAAAATTTAAAAAGAATATTCACACATCCCCTATTCAACACTCCATAATAGAAGTAACGTAGAGGGTGTAATATCTAGTTACTCAGTAATGATCATGAAAGTGCATTGGGCCTTTTGCGTAGGCCTGAGCACCTAGCCACAGTTGGCACCAGCATGATCACTAGTGACTATACTTGAGTCCATAAAAAAAGCTGATATGCTGATGTAGGTTAGATCAAAATCAATTACATCTTCTATACAGCATTACTTCCATACAGCATTGCTGATATTATGCAACAACGATGACAAAATCCATTTACTGTCTCCACTTCATCACACAACTTCTTGATGAAATCTACTGTTCCTTTTATTATTTCTTTACATTTCAAGCAAACTAAATGCATTACCAACCTGGCAGTAACTCTCTTAATTTTTGCACATCTGCCACAAACCCAGTTTCCACATTTTGGCACAACACTGAATTGGCCCTGACTCTCCACCCACAAACTCCACATGGATCTATCTCAATTTTGAATAGTTCTCCTTCTACCCTGCTTACTATAATTTTTGTTTTTCAGGTGTTGACCTTACTTTCCAGTGCATCCTTCGAATTCCAAAACCTTTCCTTTAAGTCTTCCATTGTTTTGCTCATGAGACCAAGGTCATCTGCATACAGTAATTAACTACACCTCTTCTTGCATTTTCTGTAACAACGTCCACAACTATTGCAAACAATAGTGGCGACAGCACAGACCAGGGGTGGGCAAACTACGGCCTGCGGGTCGCATGCAGCCCTGGAGAGCATTCTGTGCGGCCCGCAAACACTTTCTGAAACTTTGCCATTTGGAAATAAATACAACAAGGAGATTGACAAGGCGCAAAAGCAACGGCGTCCTTATAAAAATGGTAATCGCCTCTACCTTAGACGGAAAATGCGTCAGAGCCTACAATTGCCCCCAATCAAGCAGTTACCGTTTACGGAAAGGTCAAGACCTTTTTTTTTTTTCAGAGACACCACCAATTTTGCGCGCTGAGATACCAAAATTGTGAGCTAATGCAATTTTTCTAAAGCATGCAGCTGTACGAGACAACAAGCCCTGGCCCTCGACCACCCTCGGAATGGTCAATGCGGCTCTCTGGCTAAAAAGTTTGCCCACCCCTGGCACAGACCCTTGATGTACACCAACTTTTACTTCGAATTCCTCTGAATATGCAGATCCTACCCTCATTCTTGCCTTTGTGCCATCATACAAGCTCATTACTGCCCAAACCATTACCTCTGATAGACCGTTCTTTCTCATGACACACTCCATCATTTTTCTTGGCACTCCATCAAAAGCTTTTCTATGTCAACAAAACGCATACACAACTTCTTGTCCTTCTTTTGATATTCTTCCTGCATTCTCCTCACAATAAATATCGCATCCACTGTTTCTTTTCCTGGCATGAATCCAAACTGCATTTTGTTTAAATTGCTAGTGTTCGTATTTGCCTCTTTAGTTCCCTTTTAACAATTTTCATGGCATTTTCTAGCAGTTTCACTCCTCTGTATGATCCACATCTCATCACATCACTCTTTCCTTTAAAGATAGGCACAATCACAGTAGTTTTTTACTCATCAGGCATTCCTCTACCATCCAATACATGCTGACACAGTTCCATCATCACTTTAATCCCAATTTTGCTACTGGCAAATATCATCTTGACATTTACTTCAGATGGTCCAGTTGCCTTTCCTGATTTCATTTTTTGCAGAGCTTTCACAATTTCATTGCAGGCCACTTTCTCCACTAATTCTTCTACTACACTACTTTCTACCATGTGGTTCCATTTGCTCTCTTCATTCATGATCTTTTCCATGTGTTCCTTCCAAATTTTTGTCCTATCTTCTTCAATAAAACCCAATTGTCCGTTGCTTCTATTAAGCACCTTCCTCTTTCCACATTCTTCCCTTTTTTTTTCATTCTTCTAAGAAAGTAGAAAACACTATTACAATTTTGATATATACTATTCAACTCCTGATTAGCTTCCATTCTCATAGCTCTAGCAACAATTTTTCTCATTTGATTTCTTATACATTTGTATTGGGTCTTATTTTCTTTTGATGAAAACCTGCACAACTCTTTAAATGTTGCATTCTTTCTTGTTATGGTGTCCTTGACCTCTTCATTCCACCACTACATGTCTCCTCGATCTCTCCTAAACTTCTTTCCACACACCTTATCACATGCCTTTACAACACCACCCCCGAAAGTTTTCCACAACTCAAGTACGTCTGTGCTTACTAGTTCTTTTACAATTTAAAAAAATCTTACTCTTGTTTGGTTTTCATTCAACTTCCAATTCTTTCTTCTTGTCACCCATTACTTTCTCACAACCCTTTCTAGAACCTTTTAATCTAGATCTACGATGACCAGCCTGCACTGAAGTTCCCATGGAATCACTTTCACATCCCTTATATACTTTCTGTATTTTTCTCCCACTAGCACAAAATCAATTTCTGTTTGACATCTACTGGCAGTATAAGTGATTTATTTTTGTCTGCCTTATAAAAACAAGTGATTGCTATGCACAGCTCTTTTTCATCACACAACTCCAGCAATTTTCTTCCTTCTGCATTTCTTTTCCCAATACCATTCCCCCTGTGTACATCTCCTAAACCCTCAGCAGATTTCCTCACATGGCCATTGAAATCCAAGATTGCAAGATTTAGAAAAAATTACCAGCAAGCAGTGTTCCCTCTAAGGCGTGCGCTAGTGTGCATGCACACATGTATAATAATGTCGCATATGAAATTTATATATTTTTTCAATACAAATTTGGATTTTTTTAAGAGTGAACACTACAAAAATTTTCCCACACATGATAAAAAAAATTAGAAGAAACATTGCCTGCAAGTTTAGCTAAACACCTGTTTGGTGGTCTTAACTTAACAGAATCTAATACGAGAACTATAGGAATTGAACTTTTGGGTAGTATGTCCCTCCCTGGCTGGATTTACGCCTAGACCAAGAAACAGAGGCAAAGCCAGGGGCTTTAGGTCATAAATGTATTCCTATGATGAAAAAATTCAAGCAAACTAATTAATAGCTTACCCCTGTAAATATGTCAATGACTTTGATGCCAACCAACACGTATGAATTTATGTCATGCACTTAGTAAATGAAATCATACAATTTTGTGAAACTGTTGGCTGTTTTTGAGCAATCTGGTCTTAAAATCAGAGTAAAGAGAACAGCAATAAATAAATAGTAAAAGAAAAATAAGTTTGAAGAAAATTCAAAAAAATTTATCTGTAAACTACTCCACTGTGTGCAATCGTATCTATGAGAATCGTATTTTTGTTTACAATTTAGTTGATGCAGCTACCTGGATCTAATGCAAGACATCTGTTGGAGACATGACCCCATATGACCCCTTTAGCCCTATCTAAACCAGAGGGCACAAATGCAACCAACAAACTTTAATAAATACATTACTACAAAACAGGTTTCACCAGGTTGTGAAATAGCAATACCACTAAAAACCTCATTCTTGCAATCATTGAATGCCTGATACTATTGCACCCCTTTACCAATTTGACTTTGTGTCTTTGCACTTACTTGAAGGAATGGATGGCAGTTTGTTAGAAAAAGCAGTTTTGATTTGAAATGACGCAGATTAGGATCAGGGGTTTAGGGGCATACCACTATTTGCAACAATTTTGCCACTGGTATCCCTGCATTTTTGTGACTGAAATCTCTGCAGTGCAATCATAGCTTATTCTTATAAAAGTATCAATCTTATTGCCCCCCACCCACATCTTTAAACTTATGTCCCCTCTATTAAATCAAATAACATATAAAAGTTTTTGAAAGATGGAAAGATGAGCTATTCATGTTAAGTTCAGTTTTAGTTTCAAAATATGGAGATCGACATTAAGAATATAGTATATGATATTAACAGTTTGGGGGAAAAATACAAAACAGGAGGAGTACACCTCAAAGTGATATTGTATTTTACAGGCAAATTTTTTTGATAAAAAATTGGTTAATAGGCCTATTCAGATTAGTTACAACACTGTTTTGAAGCATAGCACTTTTCAGCATATGCCAGTAGTAGTGCACAAAAGTGCACACAAGATATTTGGAGTCGCAAACAGCATTCCCTGTTAAAATTTTAGTAAATGTACAACTATCAGCACAAGTGTGAAATTACTAGCGATGTATGAAAACAACTGGACAAATACTGGTGGTCATTGCTTAACAAACAGTTACAAAAACCTTAGTAACCTATTTTAAAGATGAAAAAAAAGATATCTTTGACAGCCTAAAGCTAATTATTCAGTGCATATGCAAAGCTAACCAAAAATGTCATTGTTCAAATTCACATCTCTGTTCCTTCATCCAAAATTTTTGGAAGGCAGCTAAACATCTCACATAAAATATTTTGTGACAGTAATGAGAGCTTTGTTTCCACACATTTATTGTACAACACGATAGGTGTAATGGCTTCATTTACAATGTCAACTTGCCTTGAATAATCTATATATCAATCAGTCTCTGCAGAATTCCAATTTTTTACTTACTTTTTAAAGTTTGCCTGTACTAATGATTTGTGTATGATTGCTCCCCTTCTTTTCCCCAAAGACACGTTTAATTATTATGATACCTTTGATCAAGTTAAGTGATTTTCAACTGTTTTTTTTTGTATGAGGTCCATCTTTAAATTGCTCAGAAGCATGTGACCTGGTTATATTTTCTTTTCAATTGTTTAAGTAACCTCAAAAAAGTTATCACAGTAATTTTTAGGCATGCTGTCCACATAAAATAATATAACAAGTTGTCAACAAAAAATTTTCCCATTTTGCTATCTGAAGGCTAAATAAAGTACTGGCCCAGTGAAGACCATGGTTTACCAATTAAAAATCAATAATCTATACCATCATCTCTCTCACAAATGATCGTTTTTTAATCTGAATACGAGGCCAGCTTGCAATTAGTATCTTGTTTACACCTGTAACAGTGGAAACTAGAGTTAACCACACGTCAAAAATCTTTGAAGATGACTTAAAAATATCCATAAACAACCATATGGAAGTGCAACAACAACTGTATGGAAATATGCACTGAGATTTCAAAATCTCTAAGGAAGAGGAGAGCCAAAACTGTGACATTGTGCTTCAACAATGTAATAATAAGTGTAATTGTGTCAGCCCTAAAAAGTTTACACACAAGTAGCCTACTGATTACTAATTGATGGCATCAAAATACCTAGCTATTTGGGCTTAATAAGTTAGTTGAAGTTAAATTTGGTCACTCAAACTCTACAACTTTTGTCTGTTTGAAACAGTAATATGTTAACGTTATAAAATGTCAGGTTAACAGAGCATGTGAATAAAATTAATCTTTTGCCAACACCCGACATCATCATGAGAAACACAGCTTTTACAAAACAGTGGGACTTTAGGTAGAATACCACACTTATAACATAACAACAATTACTTGCAAACTTAAATTGCTACTTGATTATGGCTTATAATTATCTTATCTGTGGTAATCCAATTAAACAACAGAGCTAGGAAGTATTTAGTGGCAGGAGAACATTAAAATTTTTGTATTTGTAATGTAGTATTCATAGTATGTGAGTCTTACAATCTCAGAAAGAAATGTTATGAAATGCGATTGTATGGGCATGTTTTGAAAAAGGATAATCGTAATGTTCTCAGAAGAGCATTGGATTTTGAAGTGGTGGAAAGAAGAGGGTGTGGGAAGCTGAATATGATATTAAAGAGACAATTGGAGGAGCATATCAATCAGGTTGGACTGAAAAGGGAAGATGCCATTGACAGAGTAACGTGACATAATAGTGTTTACGAACTGTTGAAAAACATGAGGTGAATCTGGCCACCTGCATTAAAGTGGACAAAATCGGACTTAAAAAACTGTAACTCTCTCTATGCCATCATTCTTGGTGCCACTGCTTTTTGCGATGTCATTGCCTGACCTCTCCCCCAGGATGAAAGCATAGCAAAAGATAGTGAAGTAGTGAAGCCAGACAATTTTTCAGGGTTTGGGCCACAGAGTGTAAACAAATCAAGAGTCTCAAAAGAGCAGGCAGTGTTTAGAGATTGTGGGCAAACTAGCCATGACAAAATGGCATATGACAGGCCAGACAGGGGCTTTTTTCCATAAGTTTCAAACGAGTTACTTTTTTAACATAGATTTGAAAAAAGCAGTTTCAGCCATAAGCTTTTGTGACACTCCTATCAGTAGCAGCATCATGGCAAAAGTAAAGAGCTCTTGTGAGAGTATTGTTTTATGAGATTAATTTGGACTTTAGGCAATCAAGACAAGTCAATGATAGAACTAGTACGAGCGGCATTAAAAAACACACAAATTTTTCAATTTTATATTAATTTCTATTTACAATGAATTTATTTTTCAACATAACCTCCGTTATGGCTGATGCACTTCCCCAGGCAGTGTTTCCATTCATTTATACCATTTTTGAAAAATTCTGCAGACTGATTTCTAAGCTATGTTTTTGCTGCATGTTTTGCTTTATCAGTGCTATTGAAACGAACTCCTTTCAAATGTTCTTTGAGTTGACAGACTTTGAGTTCTTTGAAAAAGGAAATTTTGAGAGAATTTTGATGGGAATTGCTGCTACATCCACCTTATAGCCCAGATCTAGCTGAATCTCATTTTTTCCTATTCCCAAAACTCAAAGAGCATCTGAAAAGAATTCATTTCAATAGCACTGATGAAGCAAAAACATGGCTTAGAAATCAGTCTGCAGAATTTTTCAAAAATGGTATAAATGGATGGAAACACTGCCTAGGAAAGTGCATCAACCACATCAGAGGTTACGTTGAAAAATAAATTCATTGTAAATAGAAATCAATAAGAAATTGAAAAATACTGCATTTTTTTTGAATGTCCTTTGTATAGTAAAGCAGGCTGAATAAAGAGATTTTGCTTCAGCAAAATCCTTGAAATACACAGCAAGAGGCCAAATAGGAATGCTGCAATTATCGAAAGAATTTGAGAGTGAAAACAAACTCGTTCTGTCTGCATAACACTGGGTGCTGAGTCTTAATAAAAGCAGCCTCTAAGAGATTAAGGTGGAAAGAGCTACATGTTATTGGCAAGGATTGAAACCACTTGTTGTCTTAGTTTAATACAGATTGTTCATTTTCTAAAAGATGCTGATGAGCGGAAGAGTCACAGTCTAGTTGGGTGTTGTTTTGTTTGCACAATCTGCATGATTGAGATTGGCATTGATGGGTCAATTATTGTCTCAACTATTGCAGAACATGTTGCTTGATGCGATCATGTAGTCATTGAGATGTTTGCTCTATATACCAACAATCACAGTGGCACTTGTATTCATATATGACAAAGCTTTTTTATGTGGTGGGCAAAACATCCTTGTGAGCTACTAGCAGCATGCGCTTTGACAAGTGCAGAGAGTAAGCAGGTGCTGACGGAACCATAGCAGCTTTCCAAGTCAATTTTGACATGTTTTTCCAAGTTTGTATCCAAAAGTAATTTTTTTTGGCAATCTGAGCATTGACAATATTTTTGGAGTAGCCATTGTCCGGTAATATTTTTTTGATCCATTTTGTTTCTCCATTGAGTCTAAGTTTAGTGCAAATCAATAGGGCTTGATGCACCCATGTTGTTATTAGATTTACTTTATGTTTAAAACAACTAAAGCACTCCCAACTTAAATACCGGTCACTAAAAGTGGGTTCCAACATACTTTTTTCAAAGCCAACAAGATTCTGTACCGCCAACAAGATTTTTGAGTTATTTTTTGCATTATTAAGAGTACCACAGTGAAATGGGAAAAAAGAGTAACTTTAATACAACAAAAAAGATCTTTCTTTTAGCTGAGTTTGGGTCAAAAATAAAAAATATACCTATTACAAGTAGTTGAACTCACAAAAGGTCTTCCAGTCATTCTTTTCCTTCAGCCCCCATTTCATTGAAAGTAAAGTGTTATGGTTGTGGTGATATAGTGACTTCTACATAATCCAGGGTATCACTACACTATGGGCTAAATGTAGGCCTATTCCATATCAGTTAGTCATCAATCCCATAAAACTTTCTCACTGACCTCCCAGGTATTCAGAACACAAGTTGAGAATCACTCTTCCAAATATTCACACTACATGACAAAATAGCCTATCATGGGTCATCATCAACATCATTAATATTGCAGACATTATGAACATCACGGACATTGCAGACATGTATACTACTTAGAGCAACCACTCGAAAATTAGTGTTTTTTGTGCTAAACTAAAACCACGAGGTACATGCTTTTTCATCATAACAATCACTATTAAAATGAGTGTGGAAGCAAAAAATACAGATTATAACAAACTTTAGTTTCAAACTTCCCATGAAAAATGATTTCTTGGGTAAGTGAAGTGTAGTTTCAGAACTCTGTGCTATCACTGCTCTTCAGCTATGATTGCAATTGGCTGGGAAAAGTACATATAAAAAAAAACCTTTTTGATATTACTCATGCACAATATTTAAGTGTCACTTACTCTTGACTGCATCACAATAACAAACAATTTAAATGAGACATTGCATTGCCATAAAAAACCAACAGTCCAAACTTGACTCCTTTTTACTGTCTCTCACCCATTAAACAGTTGGTTGAAGATTTTGATGACAAAATTTCAAAAATTTTAATTAAAAAAGTCACCTAATACTGCCACACTTTTTACACACCATTGAATTTCAACAGCAAATTTGCTAGATATGTTTTGGCAAATTCACACTTTTTTGCATTAAAAAGAAACATTGTTTCCAACTCCATCCCCTATCAAGGCTGCCACTGCAGCTTTTCTAGTGATAGACTGCCTTGCAAGTAGTTTATTTTTCCCTCTTTCTTCTTTTTAGTAGCGAGTTGATTAGTGCAATTGATTTGTGAAAATATTTATTTTTAGTTTCTGAAAAATGTGGTAAGACTGTCATAGTTGTGGAGAAACAAGCTAACAAAAAAAATCAAAATTAAAATTAGGCAATTGCTATTATGCCATCAATAGCATTTTGCCCTTGGAGGCCATTTTGACATCAGACATTTGTGATTGGTCATTTCTAATGACATATTAATCATGTGACTTTTGATACTTTCTGATTTGTCAATTTTAATAACAAACTAAAAAAATTGTACCCCCAGTGTACTCCCCCACACTGTGGACTCCTTTCCAATGTACACTGCTGTGCACATTCATGTACTGGGGCCTCCCCTACAGTGTGCATTGCCTTTATCTGAGTACAATGCCAGCAAAGACTTGAATCCATAGCCATCACATTTCAAGGCAGGCACACTATCCACTACACTACAGCATCACTGCCAGAATGGCAGCATATATGGCTGTTTAAACACACACGGTTCAAACACCATTGTTCAAACACAATGGTGACAGTAACAAGAGTAAAATGCCATTAATAGCAACATAGCCACTTCCAAAATAGCCTTAAAATTGTCTACACCATTCTTTCCGGAACCAAGATTGTGACTATATTCTGGAACATATTCAACAAAAACAGCAAATTCTTTTGCAGAAATATGAAAGGCCTTCAATTGACCATTAAGTTCATTCTGCTTTATTTGTAGTATAATACCGGATAACTATGCAATTAGTCAAAAACTGAGAAATGTTACAAGCAGACTTTGCCCTTTAACACTGGTAACTTATTTCATGTCGGCCTAAATCAAAATGCTAATGTTGAATGAATTTGTTTGAATTTTCTAGCAAACAGTAATATGCTGCAGGTACATTTCAATGACTACAATTTTTATTGTCCTGGTCTTGCTGTTGCCAATCTTTAAGCACTAAATGTTTCAACTACCGTACATTAAACATGTTAACTTGCAATGTGTACCACTGCATCTTATGTTGGAGAGATGCTCAGATGCTAGGAAAATCTTTTCATGACTTCAACTTCTTTGAGCTTACTCGTACGAAAGTTAGGCTGTGCTGACTCATTACAGTACTTACTTAGTTTTAGAGACTAGCATAAACAAAATTAACAAAACTCGATTGAGCATAAGATTAACAATTACCAGACGACAATCACAATTCCACAACAACATATATTTTATCTTGCATTTTAGGTTTTTTTTACTTAAACCACAAGTTTCTTTTTACTTAGCTACAAGTTTCATCTTGTGTATGTTTTTACATGTCCAATCGAAAAAAATTTTTTTTCCGTTTCTTTACTACAAAATCCCAGAACCACAGCAAGGAATACAAATCTCTAAATTTACGGCCAAAGCCCAAGACCTCGCAGCCATGTCTCCGAAATTACGATAGCGGAGTTGATTCTATTGTGTGGAACACTTTTTGCGCATTTCCACGTTCTTATTTTCTTGTTTTACCAATGGCATGTGTGTCATGTACATTTTAAACATTTTTTAATTGGCATGTCAAGCTCGTAGTTTTTAAACCAAGGGCGGTCTACCTTTTTCCTAGTCGAGAGCCGAAAGTAAAATCTGCAAGATTTCGGGGTGGCTGAGTAAATTTTCTTTTTGCGAATTCGCGTTTAACACTGCCTTTAAGGCGTTACACATTGCGGAGCTACGCATTTACAGCAAATTTTTGCAACTCGCAATTTGCAAGTCGGGGGTTTACGTTAGGTAATATTAGCATTTTTTTTTCTTTTCGGTATTCAGGCATTCCTTTGCTCCTTTAATCGCCTTTTTCAGACAAACCTAAAAACACTCTTACTTCATTACCTGTTGTAGGCTACCCGTACAACTAATCGGTATTAACAGCATACAATTAAAAGTGATAAGTTTAAAGAAGGTATTATCGCAGAAACCAGTGGTTCCCAGGTTGTAATCCTTGTCGGCACAAAATTTCTGTTTGAGGGTGAAAGTAACAATATTGCAGATCCGCTTCCAAACGCACCTAGCAATTTTTCTCAGAATCCTGTACGTAGGCTTGTTAGCTCTCCTGCCAACTTTAAAACGAAACAGTTTTAAACATACAATGCCGACGGCTGGATTGCGCTTGCCGAGACTAAGTTTTGTTCACGCAGCATTGCAACGCAAGTCGCCAAATATTTGGCCATCCTCGAAGCCTTGTCTTCTAAGATCTAGAATATTTGTATAATGTGTCGCATCTGGACTATCCTGAATGTTTTAAATATTAACTACTTTAATAAAAGATGTTTTTCATAAGGATGACACTCAACGACTTAAGCTACTCTTCGGTGACTTAACAATAGGTCAAGTGTGTGCAATCTGCTGCCCGCGACGTGAAGTATTGTAGTCCACGCAAAGAATCGCAAATGTGACTGTAAGGACCTTTTTTTTGGAAACCAACACTTTCAAAGCAAGACGAATAGTAAATTTTTCCAATTTTCCCCCTGTAGATCAATTTTGTTGTGGTGATCGGTTTGAAAGCAGGCTATTGCTACCGGTATGTTGCTTTGAAAGTATTGATTTCCAAACAAATAAAAAGAATAGGTCTTCACCAGCGCTCTAAATTAACACAAATTTTGAAGGGCCCACTAAGTATTCAAGAAATCAGAAAAAGGGATGTGGAAGCGATGATTTTTCAACCGCTTCCGCTTCCACTAACAAAAAATGAGAAAACTATTTTTGACCTTAGCAGTACGAAATTCGTCATTTACTACACTCAAAAAGTGTAACCAAAGATACGAAAGTGGCAAAAATGACTAAAGGAAGGAAAAATAAACGCAAACAATCAAAAAGAGAGCGAAAATAAAATAATTTCAACTTTACACTGATTTATTTGTCCGCATAAACACAATGGCATCAATTAATTCATTGCCCATTCGGACTCTGTTTTCACGAAGTACGAGCTTTAAGTGGAAGAACGAACGTTCAAAGTATACCTGCGTGCAGGGTAAACAGCTAATGATTTGCGATACTGGTTGTACAATAAGGGGGTATTTTGAAATAATGTCCCAAACATTTGGCAGTTTCAATCTTTCGAGTCGCTCTACATCAACAAGCGCCTCAGAAAATGTAGTAAGATCAGATGTTGCAGACGTCGTAGCTGATGCCTCAGCAGCAATGTGAGGAGTTCAAATACGCATTAAAGTCAGATACTGATGCTGCAGATTCTGATACTGCTTCACTTCCGCTTGAGTCAGTTTCTGCATCAGCACTTGCTCTTTCGCTTGAAGTGCTTTGAATTCGCAAGAAAATTGACTGAAGAGCGCTTTTTGCACGTAGTTGCTCCTGGTTGCTCAAGAGGATTCTCGATCGAGCATCAACCTATCAAGAAAGAAAATAAAATGATAATATCACGGTTATATAAGTCAGTCAATCCTAATATAACTAGTACATTAGTTGTTATTCTCGACTCAAAGAAAATCCAGTGCACAAACGCTTACCAGTATTGAGTTGAATATAATATCAACAAAAATATATTGGTAGGTTGTCATAACAACTAAGTTAACAAGCACTACTTACTCAAACAGTTGCCAAGAAAGCCTTTTTCTGCAATTAAAACTCTTGGCATGATTGCAGGGCGGTGGCAAGAGCAGAAGCCAAATTGTTATCCAGCTTCTCCAATTTAAACATGACTTCTCTCCAATGAAGCAGGCATTCTCCCGGAGTGAGATCTTGTTTTTGAAAATAAATTGTTGTTGCATGAGGTATTTGTAGTACTTCGATCATCATCTTGACCTCAGTTCATTCACTTTTGGTAAGGTATGATTCATGTGAGCCAAGATTCTGAACAAAACATTTTAAATCCGCCAATCGTTGAAGCATAAGCAAAGTACTCCCACAACGGGTCGGCATGTCAATCAGCATTCCCTTGTTAGCACGACGTTTTAGATTTCCATCGGTGTGTGGTGAACGTAGGTGTTGAGTAAGTTTTCTCAATTTTATTAAAAACTTTTCCGCTCGCCTCTTTTTTCACACGCCACGAAATCCTAACGCAGGGTGTGCTCAGCACATCTCATTTAATATCTTATGGTCGATTGATAGTGAAACTTGTATTTTTTTAATCTCTTCATCATCGTCTTCATCTCCTTCATCTTCAAGTACCGGTAGTTGCACAGTCCGAGTCATATTTGACGCATTGTCAACAGCGCAAGCTAATACTTGTTGGTTGCTCATGTTGAACTGTTTCAAAGTATCCAACAATATTTCCTTCAAATGAGAACTTGTGTGATTGGCTTCAGTATCGACTAAACCCAACGTCTTTACTGTAAGACCGTGTTCTTCATCGTAGTATTGCACTGAAATACCCAGGAAATGTGATCGAAATCTAGTGACTCCGTCAAATTTGATTTTTCCTCCTCGAATTTTTTGAGTGCCATGCTACAAATGGCTTGACGTCCTAGATGAATTTCCAAATTTTTAGCAAAGTTACCATTTAGCAATTGAAATCGATGGTTCTGAAAAAATGTCAGAGGAACTCCGTTGTAGACAATTATTTTCAATATTTCGTTTGTAAAATCTTCTTAAGTGATGGATGCAGTAGCTTTTCGATTACTTGTTTTAAAAAAACTTGTCATACTATTTTAACGGACGCGATGACGTAGTGGTTAGAGCGTCTTCTTCGTAGTCGGTAGACCTGTGGTTCATTCCCCTTGTCGAGTCAGACCTAAAGACTTTAAAAAATAGTATTCACAGCTTCTCTGCTTGGCCTCGGCATTTAGGGTAGATTGTGGAAAACAAGCCGGCAAGTTCGCTTGTTGTTTCCTTGGGCAAGGCACTTAACGGGACGCTTCCGCCTTATATGGCCTGGAGAAGGATGGGCTCTGCCAGGCGTCTTAACCTAAAATTCGCTTCATGATGAACACAATCAAAAACAAATTAAACATCTGCAGTGCCCCAACGGCAATCGCCACGGGATAAGTACAGATACTACTCGTACTTTGGCTTTTTTCTTTCTGCAATTTTGTTTTTTTGGTAACTTCAAAATCTTTTTCCTCAACCCTTTTAAATGCCTGTCGATGATGACATTTTAGGTGCGTCTTCAGGTTAGCCGACGTGCTTCCCTGCTTTAGTTTTGGGATAAATGAATTGCAGGTGTGTCATTGATCTAGCATAACTTTGCATCGAAAGCTATTGCCTTCTTCAAAAAAATGTTCATATACAGCACTCCATCTGTTTCGAAACATGATAATGTTATATAAATCGAAGGATTTCAATAACAACGGATGATATAATTATTATTTTAATGCAATTAGCTGCAATAAAATACAAACTCGTGAAAAAAAACGTACAAAACATTAACTCAATTTAAAATCTATAGATTTTGAATACAAATGATTAGCTAATATACAGGGTGTCTCAAAAGTAAGTATACACTTTAAAATTTGAATAACAATCTAATGGCTTATTCATATTTGTCAAAAGTTTACAAAAATATTCTATAAACTACTAGAAACAGATTACCGTCCTAATATCTCGTTGAATTTATATATTGACAGAATGTTGGACCACAACGTGGAAACCACCAATTTCGAGACATATCAGCCACTTATTGACGCATTCCTACCCGACACTTTGCAATAAATCTTGTGTAACTAGTCCACATGATGCTCTAATGTTTTGTTCCAACTCTAAAAGGTTTTGAGGCTGTGTGGAGTAAAGTTGACAAAAAATGCTTGGGTTGAAAAACTGTTACTTTCAGCAAGATGGAGCTCCTGCACATTACACCAGGAAAGTCAGAGATTACTTAAATCAGTTTTTTCTAGGTAGGTGAATCGGGTGCAGAGGTCCTCTAGAATGGGCCGCTCGTTCACCTGACTTAACCCCATGCAACTTTTTTCTTTGGGGTTTCCTTAAGAGTAAAGTTTACTCCACACGGTCTCAAAACCTTTTAGAGTTGGAACAAAACATTAAAGCATCATGTGGACTAGTTACACAAGATTTATTGCAAAGTGTCGGGCAGGAATGCATCCAAAAGTGGCTGAAATCTCCCAAAATTGGTGGCTCCCACGTTGAGGTCTAACATTCTGTCAATATATAAATTCAACGAGATATTAGGACGGTAATCTGTTTCTAGTAGTTTATAGAATATTTTTGTAAACTTTTGACAAATTTGAATAAGCCATTAGATTGTTATTCAAATTTTAAAGTGTATACTTACTTTTGAGACACCCTGTATATTTAAAGTAGAAGTTCGTAATAGCTATAATAAAATACAAAACTGTAAAAGATCGGGCAAAAAGGCAAAACTGCGACGACGAATCCACCTAATCTAACCCTTTGCGGTCGCAATAAATTTTCCATTGTTACTATCGCTGATCGCTATATATTGGGCTCATTTTGACAACGTTTTACTAGCTCAAGACAGTAGTTGCTACTAAATGTTTGTTTAAGTGATTATATTTCAACCAATTATGACAATTTTGGTATCAAAATGATCAGCATGTTTTTGCCTTTGTAACTGGCTTGTTAACCTAAAAATTTGTAAAGAATAGTGCATGTAAATAAAACCCTAAATGTTGGAATCCTTAACAAAATTTGTTAATTGTGTTGTATTTTTGTTTTTTTCTTTTATTTTTGAAAAATTTCAGTCAAAATAAATCAAAATGTCCCCCCTCGCCCTCTTTGCTGTGGCCCTGAAACCACCCCTTCACGCACTACAGAATTACAATCGCTTTGTTGTATCAAAATTTTATAACTTTTACTTCTACAAGCTATACCATGCAGTTCAATGCGCACCTAAATAAGCATAGGCCCCAGAATGATTTCACCCCCCTTACCTCCCTACACCGCGGCCCTGAAACTGCCCTTTAGCAAACCACTAGGTTACAATCACTTTCTTGTATCAAAATATCGCACCAACTTTCACTTCCACAAGCGATACTACGGAATTGCTTTATCGCATGTGCTGCTGCTGACTTGAAAGCTCATAAACTGAAATCTGTACAAAATTGCCTGCATTTTCGCGCCAACATCTCTGTGGTATTATTGTTCAACAGTTTGTCACACAAATGTGACGGCATTTTGCTCTGGTGAACTGCGAGTGCCTTACGACAACTCCATTTGTCGATCAAACTAGTCATTAGAACGGATTTAATAATGGTGCCTTATAGGCTCCTTCCGACCACAACAACGAAATTTGTTTGGGCGACCTATAGACGCCTTATGACTGCAAAGGGCGAAAAATTTTCGGCTGTAACCTTCGATCCCTCCAAGCGTCTTGACGAACCGAAGTGATCCTATTTGAACAAGTCCGGATATGAATTTTAACTTTACTTTTCTCGTTTCCCGGTGATTGATGGCCCAGCAATAAGCCAGCAATTTATTTATTTATCGCACATTTCAAGTATAACACATGTTTCACAGGCCATAAGACAAACAGAGGGGAAGGCTAAGCGCGAGATAGTGAATATGATGTTAAATTCGGCTTATCTTACTTCTACAAATGCAAAGAATCATATTTCTATATCTACACTTACGTACAGAGCAGCATTCAATAAACGCACCGTGCTTAACCTTTATTGAAGCTGATGGATACTGCAGCATGGCTTTGTAACCAATGCTTTATTCAATCTGCCGTAGTAGAATTCAGGGCTGTTATTTTGGGGTAGTTTCTCCCAAATTGGAGAATGCGGCTTAAATAATTTGTTTTCCGAGTACGAACCGACTGCGTAGTCATCGGAGAAAGCAGTATCCATGAGCTGTTTTCCAGGTACAATTCCATCTTGTTCATTATAAATAAACTAAAAGTGATATCGACCCCCTTCGGTTGTGTTAAGTTGTTTTCCATTAGAACTGCGTCTCACTAATATGACTCATAGCATCACAGCCACATAAAAACACGAATGTCAATTACGCCTTTAGATCTATGTCAATTATAAATGAATTGTGAACTGCCCCTATCTCTTCTTCATAATTCAGGATTTTCTCCTTTCTATGTTGTTTTTTGTCAGTTCACGTAACACCAGCTTCGTCATACTTTTGAAAGCTTTTGCTCTGTTGGGGTAAATTTAAGACTGCATTTTATTTTCACAGCAATTTTCAAAAACTTTTTTGGGTCTGGAGCCTGCTATCTCCAACACTTTATTTGTATTTTGTATTTGTTCATTTTTATCCTCCATTCACGAGAAAGCGAATTGTATCGCTATTTTTGGACGAGACGTCCGCACTCGCTTGGGAGTTGCCATTTTTGAGGTGTTTGGGCCACCTGTCTTCCACATAAAGGCGGAGGCGTCCCGTTAAGTGCCTTGCCCAAGGACACAACAAGCGAACATGCCGAGCGCCAAGCAGGGAAGCTGTGGATACCATTTTTTAAAGTCTTTTGGTATGACTCAACAAGGGGAATGAACCCCTAGCCTATCGACTGCGAAGCGGACGCTCTAACCACTACACCCTTGAGGAGAGGAAAACCTATCCATAAATTGCTTTTACTTTACCTACTTCGCTTATACTTATTGTTCCGAACTACTCTGTGTTTGTTTTTTCTTAGATATTTGAACTCGTGTTGAATGTAGAGTCTAATCCTTCTGAATAGCGAAGTGCGAAATTTCGGTCGTATTCATATAAAGCGAGCAAAATTAAAATTACAGACGCACTATTACGTAACAAAGGGAGTTAGCAAATTCAGACGTTCTTAAAGTTGAAAATAGGATTACATCACAATCTACAACTTGCTGTCACAAGATTCCATTACTAACTACTTATATACACGTAACACCACTACTTGGTTCGTGGTCCACTTCCTTGAATTCGAAACAGCGGTCAGCTACGTAAAGTGATTGCAAAAATTATCAAATGCAATCTGCGAAAAATCAATCTGCCAAAAAAATGGTCGCGATTTTAAAATGGAATCAGGAAGACGTAAAATGTTACTTCGAAAATGGCGATAACCAAAAAAAATATAAAAAAGTCTTCGCCTTCTTTTCAGATAAAAATGCGAAAACCTAGTGCTTTAAAACTAACTGTTGTATCGAATAAGTTTGGCATACGGATTCTGACTCAGCAATTTTCAACTAACTTATATTATATAGCATGGCTTCCTCCTAACAATCTTTTCACAACGCTTTTGACCAGGGATTCTCAACCGGAGGTAAATTTGACCTACCTTGGGGTAAATTTGACCTACCTTGGGGTAAATTTGACCTGCCTTGGGGTGAATTTTGTCAGCAAAAAAATCACATTTTTACGTATTATGATAGGCAGTTGTAAAAGTAAAAATATTAAAAGTTTGGGGGTATATTTTACTTTTGAATTTTGCCAAGGGGTAAATGAGAGAATAAAGGTTGAGAACCCCTGCTCTAGATACTATGCGGTATTATCAAACGTTAAAACAGTGACGTTTTGTGGAAGACTCACTCACGCACTACATCCAAGGGTGCGTACCGCCCCCCTTCAGCAAATTCATCTTTAAAATACCAAGCAAGTTGTAGGATTTCATAAAACCACTTTATGAATTCAATTTTTACTTTCGCCTCGAGAAGTTCTGCTAATATTTGATTTTGCCTTTACTGAGTTCTCAGAAAGAGTAGCAGAACAGGTCATTATGTTAAAGTTAGATAGGAAGAATATCCCTTATCAAATCTAACCAAACCATTGCTGTTTTGCGGTCACACGAAACTCGAGGGCTACCATCTTTCGAAATTCATCCCCCTCTTTCTTTATTCAAATTATTTTGTACAGTTGGTAGCTATTGAATGCAATATGATGTCATAATAGGTCTATGTGATGTCGCGTAACAATCTTGCCCTTGACAATACCTACACATGCCCTCGCGTTCTATTATGACGTCACAGATCTAATGACTATGTGTGGAAAAACACACAGAGCATTATTTCTCTTCTTTTTGTCTTCAACTTTTTCGTAACTTCTCGATGACAGCTTAATAAAAGAAAATATCAAAGAGAAAGATTTCTTTGATTATGACGCAATACAAGAATCGGGAATGCCACGTCGAGTTTGATTGTTTAACACTGTACAATTAGTTGTTCTTACACCTCAGAACAATAGATCGCAGATCGAATTCGAAATTTGAGACGTTGTGGCTGTATAGGACTTTTGCTCGAAAGCAATTTAGAAATATTCAAGAGAGAAAAGTGACGAGAAACAGCCAAAACAGTGCGAGTTTTATAGAGGTAGAGCATCTTGAAATTTATCTGAAAAGTATCTTTTAACGCGGTTAACGACTAATTGGAACCATAGACATACCAGGGGGGCAAAAAGGGTCAAGACCTCCTTGAAATTTCTTTGATTTAATAAAGATCTTATTTTTCAAGTAATATCCACATGCAAAGTTATTTTCAGGCAAAATGGCAAAAAATTTTCACGTGTTTTACGCAATTGACAACAGCAATATTTTTTTTGATTAATTCTCAAAATTTACATGGATCTTATCGACTTTTTTAATCTACTTGTAAAAATTTAAAGAAGGGTCATAAGTTATGACAATATTCATTAAATGCAAGTTAAGATGCACAATTGGCATGAAAAACTGAAACAACAAGGATCAAAATGTGTTACTTTTGTCAAGTTTCTGCTTGAATATTTGCAAGTTTTGTAAATAATGCCCATTCCTATTTTTTCCTAGCTACATGCTTGCTTACACCAAAACCTAAATTCGACTGTTTTTATTTCTGGACATGTTATGTTTTGTGAGTTTTGGCTAAATGATTATGATTTACTTTCACCTACCAAAAAAGATAAGACTATTGGCCGTAGTCTGCGATAAGAAACAAGAGTAGTAGAAAAAGTAAAGAAACTGATCAATCAGCATGCATTTAGAAAAATGACGGAGAATTGCTAGTGACACCAGGGAAGAAGCTGTTATACTGTAATGTACCGTAATGGTCTAGAGCAGGGGTGTCAAACTCGTGGCTTTTGGGGGCCACATTGCACATATGAGCAATCGTGCCAAGGGCCGCATGAAGTTTTCGAATTGGAGGTCACCACTTCTCTGGACAGCAACCTCAGTAATGTCGCCCGAAGTAAGGTTGATCTTCGAAAAAAAAAGTCATCACCTCTCCAGCATCTCCGCACCATCGTCAAGAGGGAAACAAATCGAGTTTTGTAGTTGCACCAAGTAAAGTTATCTCCGAATGAAAAAAAATCTGTACCTCACAAGTGTGGCCTGATGTAAAAGGTTCAAACGTTTGTTCGACGATGAACCGTTGCAATACTCCCAAAATCTTTTAGGAATTTTAGAATCGTTTCGCGGGCCGCATTGAAAGGCTTCGAGGGCCGCGAGTTCGACACCCCTGCTCTAGAGAATTGCAAGCTTCATTTTTACATCTCGTTTTGTATGGAAGGCTCGAAAAACATTTTTATTTCAAATTAATGTTGAGAACCCATATTTTTTGGGGGGTCAAGCTTTTGAAAGTGGCTTTCTCCTACTTTCGGCTCCAAATGCTCGCGATAACTTTTTTGGAGATCGCCCTGCATAAAACAATTAATTTGTCTATTTTTATAAAGATAGAAATTTGAGCATTTGCTTTCAAATTCCTACAATTACATGGGTGGCTGAAAACAGTTTAGGAAATTTTACGTTCGTGATTTTAAATAGGTCTTAACAATTATTGTACCTTAAAAGACCACATACACACATAATTGGTAAATATCTGAAAGTTTTCAAACCTGATAATTTTCAACTGTAGCTATTTTGTTTGTGTTTTTCAAAAAACTGATTTTATGAAAGCTTTTTTGGCTTACTCATCAGTGGTGGCATCGAGTTGTAAAAGAAAAAACTTGAATTAACTCGCTCTTGCCTGACGGACATATTCATTATTTGCTTTCGCTGTATTAGGCGATTGTATAAATTTGCTCTATGACATGGATATTACAGAAAAGCCTACATGAAAACTGGAACTCATTTCACAGTTTTGTTTGTTGCAATTGCACTAAGATTGGAAAGCCCATCTGCCCTTCCCACAAAGTAAGCATTATTAAAAAGTAGGCGTTAATACACTGTAGTTAAAAAATCTTGTTGGTGATACAGAAATTTAACGCGTACAGTTCTGCTTTGAAAAAGCTATATTGAAACTCTAGTTTAATAAACAGCATTTTGATTCTTCCGTAGATTTATTGGAAAACCATTCGCCAATTAAAGATGGAAATTTCTGACATCCTTTGAAGTTAGCACCGCTGGCACAGCGCGTTTTCATCAGGCTTGGTGTTGTAGTGGTTAGAGCATCGCATTCGGTTAACGAGGGTTCAAATCTTTGGTCGAGTCAGACAAAAAGTTTAAAAATTGAATGCACAGCTTCTCATCTTGACGCTCAACGCACCATGGAAAGTGCTCAATAAAAGTTGACAACTTTGCTTGACGTATCTTTAGTAGTAGGTTCCTCACTTAATGAGGCATTTCCTAATTTTTGCAGCAGACAGATCGTTGAGCCGGGCAGTTTACTTGTCGTGGTCGCTAAGTTTGAATGAAGACTTGTAGCACAATCTCATCCGTATCAATGAACAAAAACGCATTTCTACCGTTAATAGTGCTGCCAAGCAGAGAAAGTTGTGTTAGGTGGCTTATTTAATGATTCAATAAGCAGTCAAAACGTGGTCTAAATTTATGATCAATCACTGTTGTCATAAATATGGTTTTCCGATTTACACAACTACGACGCTAGATTAGATTTCAGTATTTCGCCCAAACCAAAATGCTGATTCAGGCAACGTGACAGCCATGCAATGACTGGCTGGGTATAAATTTTTGGAAATAAGATGTCACGTACAGCATCGAGGCCACTGGTTTAATTCTCGCGTGGACTGGGAGGTTTTTCTAACATAAAAGCAATTTAAAGCAATTTTCACAGATTGGAAACAAGCTTGCGCTCGAAACGCGCTGAGCCAGCGGTATTGATAACTTGGAAGCAGGTCTGTCCATGTCAACTGGAAAGATTTCTGAGACTAAAAATTAAAGTTCTATCTTACTATTTACTTTGTTAGGAGCTATATTAACTCCAACGCAGTGGACTTGACTCTATCCTCAGGAGCGAATGGAGAGGAAGTGGTAGAGGCTTGTATTGAAAAATTGAGCCAACTTGCTGAGTTTGGAAACGATTATGGGTTGATGATGCGAATCGCAAAAGTCGAAACTGACTTTGGAAAATATTATCCTCCTGGTTTAGCCTACCAAGGAATATGGCAGGTAGAAGATAATATTCGTTCGACAGCTTTTGAATAGTGCTGATCTAGACATACTGTTGTAGTAGCTGCTGCTGCTGATCTTGTTGTTGTTGTTGTACACTCTTTCTCTTCCTTGTGATAAAGGCAGGACTTAAAAAAACTTTTCAGGAAAAAACGCAAACTTAATAAGGATTATGCCAAGGAAAGTAACTGACCATTTCGAATCAGCCACTGAAGCAAATTTCAAATTGGCTGCTCCATCATCAAAATGGCAGATTGTTTTCGATTAGTATCCAAAAGCTGCATAGTACAACATAGTGAGAGAAGAAAAGTGGCGTTATGAGAAAGGCCCAGGAAGTACCTGAAGACTGAATTTTTTAAAAAGCCTTGAGCTGCTGTGAACCGAAGTTGCTTTTGCAAAGATGGTCTCTAAAAAAAATTTTTCACTCAAGAAAAGGATTTAAAAAAATCCTCTTAATGAAATATCTTTTTGCGCAACTTTGGCACCCGATCTGGATTCGCCACTGAACACCTTTGAGTGAGAAACTTCACCGTTGTAACTTGATAATGAATAGCTGCCGATAAGTAGGCCCATCTCGCTGTTCACTTTAGATATCTGTGCAACCCATTGTCTTCTGTGTCGTCATTGGATTGCTTAAATCTAAACACTAAATAAAATATGTAAGTGCTTACTCTCTCTATTCCTTCTCTTATTTGTTGTAGTACCGTGACAAGTGAGATCATTAGAAAAGGCTTTATAACCAAATCATTTAAACTTTTTGTGTTGCCAATGAATTAGCTTTTTTGTTAGATGTCAACGTCACAAATCGCGTTTATACAATCGAATGTTCTCAATTCTTCAATCGCAGATGCTCTTTCTAAGATCAGTTCTTTTTACGGAGCAAGTTTTGTGGATTTCTCACATTTTGATTTGACGTAAGCAAGTATTTGTGCATTTGCGAACAACCAGCAACAAATACTTCCGAGAAATTAAGCATAAGGCTGAAGTTGAGAGTTCAATTCCTGCACGGCAATGTGTTGGCGTGCTTTTGGGAAAGGTACTCAGCAACAATACTGTGCTCGGTTTCACTGCTTGTGGTAGAAACCAACTGTACCAGCAGTACTGGTAACTCTGAAGTACAATAGGTCAGATTGATTAGTTGATTGGTTTAACCCTCTTCTTCCTTAAAATGGAGGTTGGACGCGAACAGCAATCCAGGTTCATGCCATCAACCTAATTGAATAGGGCAGGGGAAAAGTGGCAGCCCATTTCGAACCAATTGTAAATGCAAATTGCTGATTGGTTGCCCCACCACCAACAAGGCGAATTGCCATTGGTGGGTATCCATAAATCGCCTCTTAAGACATGCTGGGTGAGCAGCTTCATTTTTCTAACCCGGTGAAGCACGGGTAAGTAGGTCTGATCGCGATTTGTTTTGTGTGTAATCTACTCCTCTAACGGAAAGTTTTTCTGTGGTTGCAATAAACCGACTAAGAAATTATGAGCTTTGAGTTGGATACTGACTGGACATTGCTTTATCCTTGGAAAAATAACTTACGGCAATTTCCTTCCTGGTTGCATTCTTATCACAGTAAAGTGCAGTGGGATTCCAATCTGATCTCAAGTTGTATTGCGCATCGCGATAAAACTGCAGCTGGGGATGCGGAAGTAAAACTGAATCAAGAGAGTTTGCCAATGGAGCTGGCGATGGCGAGTTCTATAGGGACTCCTAAAGAGGATGCTTTCTACAACGCTCCCAGGAGAAATAGAAGAATTAAAACATGAAGATAAACTTCAATATTTACAGAATCCCTTTCAAAGCCGCCATTGCTGCACGGATTTATATTGAACTTCTTCTTACTTCTACCTCAACTCCTGGAAGCATCGTCGAGCAGGCGCAGTGGTGGTCCGTCCATTACCACCCTGGCAGCGATTTCAACCATTTTGTATCAACTGCAGCTGATTATGAAAACTCCAAACGTAATTTGTTTAAAGTTTTGTTTACCATTTTCCATTTCGTTTATGTGTTTTTATTTCACTTACGCAGCTCTAATTAAAGAAACGCTATATGGGCCGGAGCTGTCAATATGGGGAACGGATTTGCAAGTGATTACTAAATTCCTTGATATGTAAACCACTCTGCTTTTTTTAATTTGCAAGTTTATGCAATGTAGTCAACAATAATCTTCTTTAAAAGAATTTTTTATGAATGGTTTACTCTTTTTCGCCATTATTCCTCTCCCCAAAATCAACTATAGTCTTATTTTAACAAAAGGTTTTTCAGTGATTTTATATCTATCAATATGTACTATATCTACATTGTAAAAAAGACATCGCTATTTACTTTCAAACGTTATGGTATCATCACTTAATAGCATCGATAATTGATGACAACATAATACAGATTCACTATCTGATACTTTGTTGTGCAAACATTTTCTTTTGTGAGTTAACAATTGTATTGTTCGGGCAGAGTGTCCGTTATTGAAGCTGGATTTGTGGTTTCTATTGGATGATTCAAGCAGCGTCGGAGATCAACATTTTGCCACTGCCCTTGACTTTATCCGGATATTGACAAGAAAATTTGTCGTTGGTCCAGACAACGTTCGAGTCGGTTTGTCGCAATACTCAAGCACTGTTTCGACGGTTAGCAAGTTTAACGATCACATGGACAATGCGGCATTTGAAGCCGTCTTGGATACGATTGTTTATCGAAGAGGTGATGCATTGAATAGCGTTTAATGGGCAGAGTAAATAATGCCAAGCTTGAGAAAGCTGTCCAGGGAACAAATTGCATTTAGACTTGTTTCGGAGTCACCACTGCCGATGACGTACTGCGTTTGTATCGCTATGCTGCTGCCAAGCAAGGAAAATGCTTAAAAGTGCCTTTCTTAAAGAGATATTAACGCAGAAATCATCTGGAATTGAAATCGCAATCCCGTAATTGTCATTCAACGTCTTCAAGCCATTAAGAAAAACTGTTGGTCACTGTCTGTTTGTCCGTAATTTGTAATTTTTCCTTTTCTTCAGGAAGGACGTTTAGTGGTTCAGCAATCAATGACGTCATTGGCAACGAGTTCAGCGTGGCAAACGGGGTGCGCCCTTACAGCGAAGGGGTACCTCGTGCTTTGATCTTATTGACAGATGGTTACAGCTCTGATTCTGTAGCTCAACCAGCCATTGAGGTGAGTTCTCAATAAAGACCTTTTTTAAAAGGTTTACACAAATAGATGGCTTTCTTTCGAGGGTGGATAACTTTTTTTACTTCAAAGTTAAGGCAAGGTTATCCTGTTGAGTGCCTCACTTAAAGACGCAAAAAGTAAACTTTTTGGATTTTTCTTTACCTCGTCACTCGTGCTAAGGGTCTACCAAGGAAGCTGAAAATGACGTTTTTACGCTTTTGGTATAAGCCAACAAATGAAATAAACCATGTTTACCGACTACGAAACGGATGCACCAACCACAACACCACCACGTCAGTTTAACGTTTGTACCAATACCCAGGTTCAAGTAGTGCTAATCTGTATTTTGTTTTATTTCGACGTCATTTTTAGAGCCATTTATCCGGAGTTACCACTTTTGCGGTTGGGATTGGAGACGGAGTAAAAGAGGAAGAAATTCGTGTTATCGCTTCTCATCCGTCAACTACTTACGCATACACCTTAGACGAATACGACGGCTTAGCCAGTGCCTTAGTGGAACGTCTCTCTCTTCAATTTTGCAAACTTTCTTCTCTTTCTTCTGTAAGTGCAGCACTGCGAGGTAAACAAGAAAATATTCCAAATTTGCAAACGCCAATGCAGAAAACAAAAAGATTTGCTTTTTCTCCTTCTTGAGGAATATTTTATTAGTAAATCTTTTGCCCCACTGGGATCTACAGTAACAACAGGCATATAGTTTCGCAAGAATAGGGTGATTTAGGATCGTTTGTTAATTTTTTCAACATTTAAGAGCTTTCTCAATTTCATTCTGACAACGAATGAGTAGTAACTTTCCGTCACATTCCATATTATACTAATTGATAAAGAACAATATCGCATTATGGAGATAATGGGTAGGACGTCGTTTTCCTGTTTTCCTTTTCCCAGAAAATTGCCAAAAGAAAGAAAAAAGATGTGATGAATGAAAGTGCGCTTAAACGTTAACCGAAATGCTTTACTTGTTTGGTGTTTATAATGTCATTATTTAAGCAATCTGTTCGATTGTTTTCAATAACAACTATGTCTTTCATATAATATTGCTTCTTAGATAACATCAACGTCATATCTCGCTAGCCAATCAGGAAACCCTAAATATTCTTTCGCGTTTGTCCCGTCAGCTGGTTACATCACAATAGATATCCAAACAACAAACTCCGAAACTGCAACAATGTATTTTAGTGCGGTACCAAATCCGTCTCCCTCGCATCATCTTTCATCGTTGCAAGTAACTCCGGTAAGTGTTCAAGCAGCATCTGCTAGGACAACTGATAGTAGCTACCAATAAAATTTGTGCTGAAGGTCGATTTGAAAGAGTGACGAATTAGGATTGGAAAAACATTAGAAAATTGACTATTCCGTGATTATTTAATTGGATTTTCTTCCTCCACTTCTTTCTCTAGTTTTGGGACATCCCCAATTATTCAATAATTCCTTAAAAACTTTTTCCGTAAATGCTTTTGCTTTTAAAAAAATTTTCTCTCACTGGAATTGCTTTGGAGGACCTCCTCATCATACCAACCACATAATTGTTGCAACGAAGTGAGAGGTTTCCAATCCCCACCTTTGGGAAACTTCACAAAAATTTTGATACCCGGTGGTATTTTTTTGATATTGCTTCCGCGTGGTAATTCTTTACTTTCAGCCCACACTTCTTGTGCGATTCCAGAAACAGCCCTGTTCCCCATACTTAAAGAAGTAGCTGCAAATTCCTTTTTGATCAACTAACATCATAGTTTATCAATTGCAGGGGAACCCGTTAAGGCTGATCATCGCTCCCACTACGGTCAGCGTATCGAATTCAGACTCCCCTGTGCTCTCATTCATTGGTTACGTGACCTATTCTTCTTCCACTCCTTTATACATGACGGCGATTACGCAAGGATCGAACGGTCTTGCTGTAGAAATCACAATAATATCGGTAAGTTGATAGCCAGGGCCGGATAGATAAAAATTTTTGAGGTTGGCGATTTGGAATAAAAACCTTCAAAAAGACTTTTTGACAAACGACCATGTAAATATGTATGTTGTAAAAAAACCCTGCAGCTTGCGCGCCAAGAACGTGCAAGTGGGAATCAAAAAGTTTTCTATCGTTTTAAAAAATCTGGTTTCTGTTGAACAATTTGTAAGTGAAGCAATAAAAGAAATGTATTATTAAACTGTACACGCAACCTACGGTTTGTGTAACAAACAAGTGACGCCACAAAAACAGTTAGCTGTAATCACACATTGTATTTTTAGACGCCCATTGTTCCCACCACAACAACTCCAATAACCACTACTTCTACATCATTGGTTACCCCTCTTGCTGATTATCTCGAACTGTGGGAGACGTTATTCATTGCTGTCGGTGCAATTTTGGCAGTTTTCACTCTTGTTTCTCTTGGTTTTATTGCATTTGGAATTGCCCATTCAGCAGCATACCCACACTTATCAAACAGCTGCGTATTCAGTGCGTGTCAGTGTGTGTTAACTAGTGCCGCTTATTAGAGCATTTTTTTATTTCTATAAATTATCATCTAATCCAAACAACGTTTTTCAAATCCTACCAAAACTCTCTTAGAATAGAAATCAAGTTAAAGAACCTTTTAAAGTTCTGTTATTTCAAAAAACAGCTGATAAACTTCGGTATCGACGTTCAGTCGGCGGAAAATTAGTTCCAAATCAGTTTTTCTTCCACTTTCCTATATGCAGACAAAATCGTATCTTTTCTAAGTGGGAATGCATTCATTCTTACATGTATAGTAATGCAAGAGGCTAGCGATGCACATAGCAAAACTGCAGACAGTGACACTGTTTCGACCTATCAGGTCTCTTCAGTGCAGTTGGTGACCGACAAGAAGCTAGAGGCTTTTAATAAAGCATAGCTTAGACCGCCACACTTGCGGGATCTATACTAGATCCACTTGGTGGATGGTCTGTCAGTACTCTGCGAAGCCGTATCACTCGTGAATGAGTGGCGGTTGTCGCAGGTGCACTAAGTCTAGCAACTGCTAGAACAATAACTGCACTGAAGAGACCTGATAGGTCGAAACAGTGTCACTGTCTGCATTCATTCTGTTTCCACCGTATGTTATTAAAAGTTGTATTTCTTGTTAGAGAATAATATTTGTTGTTTTCATTGCATTAACAATTCTTGCCAGCTATTTTTTTGCTTCTCTGTGTTCTTGTATTTGTTTGTCGGTAGCATAGAAGTAAAAGAGGGCATCATTCTATGGCGGCAGTGGTTGTAGTGTCATGCGTTCAAATCTTATATTGACTGCACTGCTGTGTTCTTAGAAAAGACACCGTTACTAATTCTTAACAACTTGTGTTCAGTCCTGCTTCAGGGTTATCTGCGCTTTCTCCAAAGCGAATGTCCGCGACACGCCTGCAGCCGAACAAAACTTACCGTACAGTGTTAATTCCAACCACTCTGGACCTGAGCAGGGTTGTAAACCCGAAATCTCGGGACTGCAAATTTGCACGATGCGGAAAAGTTGTGGTGCACTGGACAATGAACGATTGTTCTGCGGAAAATATTTTTCTTTTTTATTGTAATAAAAATTATTTATTTGCCGATTTCTGCGTAATAAATGACAGGAACTAATTTCATTTACCTGCTTTATAATTTTTCTTAATATGGAATTAAATCTCATGGTGTTCAATCAGCAGTCACCGATAGATATTAATGCAGTCGACGCAAGTCATGGTTTGAACCTGCGACCTGAGGTTGAAAGCCAAAGCCGAATCCGCTCGGCACCGCCGCATGCAACGGAACGCTCTAAACGCTCGATCTGACGCCCAGCCCTCTGTGTCCCACTGCAGTTGATGATTCTCATTGCCACTGCGTGTTATCCTTTTAGGATAAGTCGGCTCGCATCATGGCAATTTCCCTGTTTGGTTGCTGTATTTGTGATAGAAATGCACTGTGCCGGCTCTACTAAAACTCCTAATCCGCTCTTAACAAACTTTGTTTCCTGCATAGATTAGGTAACTGTCGGTTACCAGTAGATTTTTGCGTTAGGTGGCATTGCAAGAAAACTGAAATCTTAAGTTTAG
Source organism: Trididemnum clinides (assembly GCA_963675345.1). NCBI lineage: Eukaryota > Metazoa > Chordata > Ascidiacea > Aplousobranchia > Didemnidae > Trididemnum > Trididemnum clinides. The sequence goes on along the minus strand of OY776294.1, from coordinate 32,019,937 downwards.
CTTTTATTTTGCATGATACAATCACAAGTGGAACGCGAAATCTGCTGACGGATGAGAATAATCCGGGACTCTCCAGCTGAAATAAAATATCAAAATGCGTTTGTTACGCAATAAGATAAGATTGTGACCTGGATGCTGTATATGTCAGGAGTTATAATCTTTCTTTATGAAAGCATTTTGCAAAAGAAAATTAAGACGTCTTCAAACATAGAAAGCGTTGTTTTTGCATCTTTACGTCGAATGTTTTCTTCATTGTCATCAAGTGCGAAAATCTAAAGGTATTTTTATTGTAGTATTATCCGAAAGTCAGCAACAGTGTATCATAACAACAATGTTCAAAAGGTGAAGCGTTTAAACCTCAGCATAGTTAAATTGTTTGACGCCTATAAAAAAACTCTACGCTTCCCAGTATTTAGCTTGGAAGACCAAGCAGTAAATGTATTGAAAGTAACACCAAGCAATTCACACAAAATGCCAAAACTCGGAAACTCCGACAAAGATCTGAACAACATCCGAATCTTTTGTAGAAAGCCCCCGCAAAAAAATTACCCCGCCACCGCTCTTATCCAGATAAAATTTTTATTCATTGATGGAATTTAGCACTGAATTTAACGATGTCAGCTAATATTTTGTCCTAACCCTAACACTAAAATGTGCAGTACATAAAACGTGGTGGGGGTGTTTTTCTCAAATATCACATTTTTGTATTAGTGACAGGGGCTTTCTACAAAAGATCCCCATTTTCTATGCTAAGGGTCATTTTCATGTAATGCGAGCCTGGAAAACAAAAACTTGATTAATAAACAAACAAAAATATGTAAACTAAGTATTACGAGTTGAGCGAGTCAAACCTTAGTTTACATTGTAAGTGTTTGGCAATAACAACCAAGAAACTAATTGTCGTAAAAAAACTTTTTAAAGAACATCTGATAGATTCCATGGAATTACTGAGGTCAAAACTATTTCATTTGTTTGCCTTTGCAAGCACACGCTTATATGGGCCCCATACGCCATTGTGCCTTTGAAAAAGACATTTTTTGTGTTCCATTTTTACATTTTACGTTTTTGCCTTTGAAAAAGACAATTTACGTTTTCCGTTTTTACATTTTACGTTTGTGCCTTTGAAAAGGACTTTACGATTTTCCTTGGTGAGTTGCAGCGTTTGCGGTAAAATGTGCCGGCCGATAGTTTGGGCAAAGCGGAAACAGTTATGAATTCAATGGTTGAAGTGCAAAAGTCATTCTGACATCGAAGGTTTCCGATCGCTGCAAAAAACTGAAAATATGATTTAAAATTTGTTCACTCGGTTTATTATTCAAATGCAGAACGAAATCTTCCGACTTTAAACGAGGTGCTCATCCGAATTAGTATACACAAATCTTACTTTTATGGTTGAGGGAAATACGCTTCACCGTCATGGTCGATTGGGTCGCATTATCGGGGTGCTGTCGACAACAGTATCCTAAGCTTGTGCGTCAGAAATTTTTTAAATTGATGGATTAGTGACGATGCATAATAAAACAATTAAACCAGTAGCGTCGAAAAGCCAAAATCAGCGAGTCGATGAAATTGTGTAAAATCAATTCGCTGATTTTTGCGTAAAGAAGTCTTATCTGCGTTGGATTTGCCAAGTAACTCACTTGCAAAATTATTTTTGCTTCACAAACTCGATTAAGATTGCTGGGTCTACAAAGAAAAAGATGGTTAAGTTACATAGGCTACTTCTTCATTACACCAAACATGTTGAAGACAAAGCTTTGACCTGATATACATCTACAACCATACCAATCTGTCAGACGATAGTCGTTGGGTTATAATACAGTGTAGGCCATAAGTCGCGCACCAAAACATTTAAGACAATTTTGATTATATAAACGTTATTTTATTTAAAACAAGCTTATCTTAGGAACTGATGACCCGTTATACACGCTGATACAATCACAAATGCTCAAAATGATCATAAATACTAACTCAACTCGCTCGTTTATTGTTAAAGGCATATCTGAAAATTAAAGAAAAAAATTTTAAATGCAAATCATTCCTAAAAAAACTTTGATTGTAATTAAATTTGACAGATATAATGACTGATACATTCAAACAATGTTAAATTTCCCTATGAAAGAACATTTATTTTACATCAAAAGAAAGGAAAAGATATTCTACCCCATTAATTTTACGTTGTTTCACATCACACTCCACGTAATTTCTTGGTGCGCGACTTACGGCCCACCCTGTATATTACAAAGAATTACTTGACCAATTCATGTTTTAATGCAAGTTTTCTTCAGCCATGAATAGAACTGTAAACCAGACAGAAACTCTTATCTTTGACACAACCACTTTTTTGTCATTGCCGGATAATGTGGCCACACTTGAAGTCGATCAAACAACAGCGAATGACATTCTTTCGATCAGCGACATACATACGTCATCAGCTGATAACGTCACGAATGCAGTTTCGCTTCAGCATGCCTTCACCCACTCTACAGGCGCCAACGAGAGCAACATTATCGCTTCGACTGATGACGACACGGTAATTGCAGTTTATATTAATTACATGTAGTGCCATAGGAGGTTGTAGAAATCGTAATTTCTTTTTTTAGGGAAAAGGAGGGAACAGGAAAGGGGATGAATTGTTAAAAAAGCCCTATGCAAAAACATTTTATTTCTTGAGCTGGTGGCATTTTTTTTAGCAGTAGAAAATCACTCCACCTGCAGTACTGATGACTCCTAAGCAGATACGAGCTAAGTTGTTCAACGTATAATCGTTAAAGGTTTTAATTAACCGGTAAAAAATTTTCAAAATATATGACGTTATTTATGATGACGGCGATAAACTGCTGCGACCAGTCCCGTAGCACTCCAACTTCGGCCCCCCCCCAAAGTAAGCGCAAGAGCCCCTGCGCACAGGTCATATCACTTTAGAGGTGTAAAATTGAAAAGCTGCATTAAGAAAATACACCACAATTTGTACATAAGTAAACAGGCTAATGTCAGAATAAAGCATGCCGATACCGAAGGTGCAAGTCATAAAAAATTCGGCACCAATGCCAGAGTTCAGTAGGACATTTATGCAGACACTGCGAAACGAAAGCAATGACACTGAAAAACATGAAAACGTTATAAAAACACAGTATCATTTAAATAGTCTGGAGCGAACCTTTTTGTTCGCAAATGCTGTTATGACATTGTCATAATCAAGAGATCGGGCGCAGTCATTTTCGATTGACAACATGGCTAATGAAGATAGTCTACTGTCTGTCATAGACGTTCTATTAAAAGTTTTGATCAGTTTCAATTTGCTGAAGCTTCTTTCAGCGCTGGCAACAGTCACGGGGCAAGTTAGTAAGATTCGAAGTGCGATGTACACATTCGGATACAATTCAAATAAATGAGTCTTTAGAAGATAGTTCAGAAAGTCTTGAGCCGTATTGAGATTGCGTTTTTTTTGTAAAATTAAAACAAACCGCTGTAGCTCAGCGCTCATTTCATCAGAATCAATGTCACCGAACTTTTTTTGGAACTCTTTACAGCAAGTAAGAAGAGCATTTTCTTGTTGCACAAGCAAAAGTTTGTCTCGTGTGTACAAAAACGAAAAGGCGGAAGAAACCTCACGTAACCAATTAAAGCGCTCCTTTATTGACATAATAGCCTGGTCTACTAATGGATAGAAAAAGTTGCTTTTAAATTTCATTCAGGAGTAGCTCGTTGTTCCTCTTCACCTTGGTAATCAAACAATCTTCTTTTCTTTCCACTTCTTGACGGAGGAAAAGAAGGATCAATATCGAATTCCTGTGCTATTTCAACAGCAGATGTTGCGGCACTGTCATAACCCGTTGTGCGATAGTTTTGCAAAAACTTTTCAGTTGCCTGGATTTCCGTTTCCATTGTATGAAGGGAGACTCCATACGATTGAAGAATCTTGCTTGCTTTATTGACTTGGAATAGGATATCATACCAAATAAACACCGACAAAAGAAAACTCCATTTTGATAAATGAGCTATCAACGATTTTGTTTCTGAGGCAGCTCTTCCATCTTTTCTTTCTATGGAAATGGCTTCCAAGTCTTTCAGTGCCAGCAACACCGCTTTTAAATTGTATCGAAGAGGTTTGATGCATTTAATTCTGCTTTCCCAACGAGTATCAGATTGTGACTTTATGGACAGCTCCACATGTTTCTTCAAAATTTCCCAACGCTGAGCAGAGGAAGAAAACAGCACATACAACCTTGTAAGTACTCCAAAAAATGTCAATGCTTTCGTCGATGAATTAGCACTGTCAACAACAACTAAGTTAAGGGTATGGTTTGCACAGGGCACGTAAACAGCTTTGGGATTGATGTCTAGAATTCTTGCTTGGACCTCAGAATGTTTTCCTATCATGTTAGCACCATTATCATATGACTGACCTCGACAATCAGACAATTCGAGTTGCAGTTCGGTCGCTTTTTCTAAGAAAGCCTCCAACAAGCCTTTCCCAGTACTGTCACTTATTCTCAAGTAGCCAAAAAATGTTTCTTTAACAACAGCAGCTTCTTCATTACATAGTACATAACGGAAAATGACAGACATTTGTTCATGATGTGACATATCTGGAGTGCAGTCCAAAATTATAGAAAAATGTTTTGCCAATTTCAATTGCTGTAAATTTTCTTTTTCAACTTCTGTCGCTAGCAATTCAATTAGTTCATTTTGTATGGTAGGACTCAAATAGTGATCTTTAGTGTTTTCATTCTCGATTCTGTCTTGAAGCTCTTTTAGGATCGGATCTCTTCTTGCCAAAAGCTCAAATATACCCAGAAAATTTCCATTGTGAGGAGATCCTAAGACTTCTTCAGATCCTCTGAAAGCAAGATTCCTTTCCGATAGAAACAAGGCAATGTCGATAAGTCTCTCTAAAACATTTCTCCAAAAACGTCTTTCATTGAAAAAAATATTCATCTCGCGTTTGTCGATAGTGGATGAATTTCTTATCGATTCAGCTAGCAACATCCATTGACTGCAGCATTGTTGGTGGGAAATGCCGTTTTCATGGTCTTTCAGTTTTTTCGAAAAACCCTCCCATGTATTTATACCACTACAAAAGGGGCTTAGTGTTTTTCCAAATAGCTTACAACAAAAGCAAAAAACTTGATCTGATTCCCCAGAATAAACTAGCCACGACCGTGAAACACTTTCACCATTAGATAACACACGTTTATAATGGTTGGAGGAAAACGTCGCCTTGGAGTTGTGTTATTATATGGAAAATTCATTATTAGTTGATGTGGTCTACGCTTTACTATATCACATCGTTGAGCATCAGAAATACTTTCAGGCCATTTACATGGGTCATCAGGGATAGGGGTAAATTGAGATTCAGATATTTTTGATATTGAAGGTTGCGTATTGGCAGGTAAATCACAACTTACATTTTCTGGAAATTCACAATCACTTCGATGCTGATCGTCATAGTCTTCTTTTTCTTGTACACTATAGTTTTCTTCATCCCTCTCGGTACTAATGCCAGGTCTACTCTGCTCAGTCATCTTGAAAAAATCTGTCATCTTGGGCAATTTCGCTACAGCATCTCGAGCAGTGGCTGCTTCTTTTCTCTTTTGAGCACCACTTTTTGAACGTTTCATTCTATACAATGTCAATAAAATACTTTATCTGCACTCTGCAGTGTATATATATTGTCCCGGTATTTATAGCCAAACAGAATTCCAGACCATTCTATGATTGTTGCGTAACAACGGCATTGTTACGTCAATCGAATATTCAAGATTCTACCAGAAAATCAATCGAAATATTCTAGATTCTGCGAGATAAAATGACGTCGCATTCACTTATGATGTCACAAGCCAATTTCTTCCTACAGTTTAAATCGGTTGTAAACAAGTCTGCTGAACTGAAAATAGTCACGTAGCCAAAAAGCAATTTCAGACTAACTTGGGCCTCCAAAGTTGGCCTGGGCCCCCCCCAATTGGGGGGTTTGGGGGGCGGCTGCTACGTCTCTGGCTGCGACAGTATCAGTAGCCTGGCCTCATCTTGACACCACATTTGGCCTCTTTTGTTGCAAGTGAAACATACATAAAGCAGGTTCAGGGTTTTTTATTCTTTGACCTCCTGCCTTAGTACCGGTTGTCAGCTCGCAAACTATGACAAGGCAACACCTGTTTGCCTCACAAAATGGGAATATTTTGTTCAGTGCTTTACACAAGAACACGATTGGCAAACTAGCCTTCTTTTGATCCACATTGTCTTTGTCGTGCTAAACGCATAAAGGCGATTGCCAACTTTTGAAGTTTTTTGGGATGAATTGCAGAAGGAGTAGAACCTAATTTACAGACAGCGAAAGAAACTCGCTAATTACTACACAACCGCAGCAGTACTGCGTAATGTGTAGCCTATAATAAATGCATAATGGCTTCATACCGAGCCAGAGAGGCTAGTTTAGAAGCCGTTGCCCGAAAGGCTGGGTTGCAATTTTCATTTGAATTCTGCAATCACGGTAGCGCAAGAGTGGGACTGAAGATAAAGTGTGACGATTGTGGTGTGGCGAGCTGGAGTCCCACTTAGACAATGTCACGCCAACGCCCTTCTTCCAAAACCGTGATTTCGCTAAAGCATGTCTACTGCACGCTCAGTAAACTATGATTTGTGCGCATGTTTTGTCATTTTATTCTTGGGCCTATCGTTGAGCAGCCAGCGCTAAAACACTTCAAGAATTCCGTGGAGATTTAAATTCACAAATGTTACTTGTGTTTTGGCGTAATGACCATTTAAATGTGAAAAATGTCTCAATCTTTGTCTTTTTTGCAGACCACTTTCATTTCGTTCTTTTCCAGCGAAACGACTTCATCACTTACAGACAACAAGGTAAAAAGAGGGTGGTTGTAAATAAACGCATAGTGTTGAAAATTGAATAGCTTTGCGTAATATACAGATAAACAAAGCCAAGTATTACAAAAGAAAGGATATTTGCGCGCCATTTTCAAACGTGCACATTCAATTAGGTTTTAATAATAATATCAACGAAGTGACGTTCTTCTTCCCGAACACAAATTTACAGTTTTTCTTTAAAGCTTTTAGAGATTTTTTTAACATTTCGATCAGAACAAATCCAATCTCTTGACTGACGGACGATTCTAGTTCTTCAATTGTTCGAGGTTTGTTCTTGTAAACTGTGGACTTGAGATATTCCCACAAAAAAATGTCACGACTCGATGGATCTGGAAAAGACGGAGGCCAAGTGACATCGCCAAATCGGGTGATGAGCGATGACATGACCTGGTAGCGTTCGGCGAACAGCTTCCATCGATGCTCTTGCTGTGTGTGCTGTGGCGCAATCTCACTGAAATCACATTCGCCCACGTTGACATAACGCCTTTGCAGTTCTAGACAAAGAAAGCTGTTCTATAAGTCAACGTAGCACTGTGACATCACAATTATCGCAATTTCATCTCCCTCAAAAAAGTAAGGGGCGTCGATTCTTGTTGTGGAGACACTGCACCACTCTTTAACTTTTTAGGGGTGAATAGGTCTTCGGTATAGCTGTTGTGGATTGTCAGCCGCTCAGTATCTCCAGTTTTGTTTGTTTGCATGGCGGTCAAGAAGAAATGCTCTTCGTCGCTCATCAGTATCAAGGCAGTAAGATTTTCCGCAAAAATGTCTATCAATCTTTTACTTAAACTTTATGCATTGCCTTAAATTCCTGTCAGTCTACTGCTGCACCGCCGTTGTTTTGTACGAATAAATTTTAAGTCCTTGTGTAAAATTTGATGGACGGAACTTGGCGATACACCAGGTGCTCAGGTCTGTCGTCTTGTGGATCGTCGGGGATCAGCAACAACCGCCTTTCTTGATGCATCGCCATTTTCTGGAGTTAGTACTAAACGGGGAAAACCCGTTGGTTTCTTCTTCATCGCTGATCCAGGACTTCTAAATGTCTCAACCCATCGATGTATGGTGTTTCTTTCTTAAATTCCATCGTGGCGCCCCAAGTTGAATTGTTCAAGGAAGAGACTCGGCAAAATCGCTACAAACGCTGCGTAGTCGCTACAAACGCTGCGTAGTTGCTACAGAATCGCGGTTTCTGAAAACCTGCTTAAAGGCAACACTCAATGCACTACGCTCCAACTGCTCATGATTTTTTCATCGGTATACAACACAACACTTGATAATCATTCTGAAAACGGAAAAAAGATTATTAGATAAGTTCGTCAGTAGGAAAGTTGCTCTAAAATTTTTTGTTTGCGGTGATGCTGAGAAGAAATTTGAAAACGGCGTGCAGATACTTTTTTGTTTTATGCTACTTTGATCAGTTCGCCTTGTAAATTCAAAGAGTTATTGGTTTTTCAAAATTATGCGTTTATTCTGAATCACCCTGGATTAACTCCGACCTTTGTTCACCGGATCCGAATTTTACTAAGCATACACACTTTCACCTTCCCTTGCGAAAAAAATAATCACTCCCATCTCTGACAAAGCTCGCACAAACTCTTCTTTACTAAATCTATAGAACTGGAAATTATTAGAAAGAGTTAGTCTTTTGGTACATTTTGGCTATTTTTTCCTCGCAAGCCTGGTTCTCTGGCATTATTTATCTAAATTTCAAAACGACTCGTCAAAAAATGAAGTCGCGAAAAATTTCGAAATTTAGCCTACCGGTAAAAACACTCAAGAGTTTGGTGCCTGGACTTCACAGTATTGCTATTTCTAGGAAAACTTAATTCTTTGATAGATTCAAATCATTCCTTCTAGAAAGGGGGGTCCTTTTGTATTATCTATCTAAATTTTTAAATGATTTATTTAGAAATAAAGTCACAAAAATTTCTAAAAAGTACCCTACATCAAGCAAAAAATTGGTGATAACCCAACACAAAGAGAGGGTAAAGATGGTGCTGCATTAGTGTCGAGCTACATATCATTTTAATCATGAAGAAATTTTCTTTCCGATTGGGTGAAGCCAGCGCAGTCGGCTGATTTGATTCTCTAAACTTTGACATTGCTGATGAGGGCCAAGCAACTAATAACTTAATTGTAAGCGCTTCTTTTCGTGTTAGTTTGCTCTTTGTACGCGTTTATGTCATGACCAAGCAACATACAAGCAACCGGAGGCTTTAGGCATACAATTACGAAAAAGTCGTGAATAGTGGTCCTCTTATTAAATAACTTAATCTTAAAAAATACATACCTAACTCTTTAGCGCCCTCCTACCCACAGCTTTAAAACTATGCCTCCTTGCACTTCATAAAATCAACGAAAAAAACTTTTAAAAGTCTTTGGCTCTTTCTATTGTGAAGAGGTGCAGTTGCTAAGAGCCAAACAAGGCAAGCAAAACGTAGTTAGGCACTCTAGAAATCTTGGAAGAAATATACCGGTTATGCGCCACCCCCTAAAACCATTTTTTAGGCTTAGTCAATTTTCTTTAAAAAACGGTACTTTTGATTTTTGGGACGAGAATCAGCTTCGTCAACAACACTTTACCTTTTGTTGTTATCTTCACAAATATCAATTGGGTGGAGCAGGCTGAACCGATATTCTTAACCTCAGCATTACTGAGGGGGCCCTGCTATTGCGATAACTTAACTATGCATGGTTCATTTTGGGTTAGTTTGTTCTTTGCCTGATTTCGTTTATGCCAGGACCAAGCAACATCCTCGCGACATGAGGCTTTTGGTCGAACAAATAGGAAAATTTTTAAGAATCGATCGCAATCGTTTTATTCAGGCTGAAGTACAAAACAAATTTCGAAATCAGTCAATTGCGAGCTGTATGTGGGAGTTCAACGTCTGTTTGTCGGGGTAAAGTTGAAGGAGTGGAGGCTTTTTGAAGAATTTAAAGCACCATTATAGTGCTTTAAATCTGTTATAAGTTCTCTGGTTTTGAATTGTTATGATGTTAGATTTAATAGTAGTGATCATGGTGAACATCTTTGTTTAGAATCTTTTTTAGAATTTATTTTTGATATATTTTAGTAATAATATTTTGTAGAATCACGGGAACGCGAGGTTTATCTTCTTTGCTCTGGTCGGTATCGTCGTTGTTGGTTTGGCGATTGGGTGGTTTACCCGAAATTCAACAAACTTTAATCGCCGTTGGAATCTTTTTTTTCCTAAAAGAAATTCACACTTTTCAGTCCCAGAAATTGTTGTAACGCCTCCTTCGAGTCAGGGAAAGCCAAGCGGATTCAACGACAAGTCTTTTAAGCGCTTGCCCGAGACCATCGAGCGACCTTTTCGGTCACCAAAGCATCAAAAAAGATTGCATCTAGTACTAGAGAACCAAATGTCTCCGAATGCACGAAAATAGTCAGAACCTGAAAATTAAGCGGAGTTCAGTAAATCAAGAAAAAGTTATGAAGGACGACAATCAACTGGAACAGAAGATAAAATCCAATCAAATTATTCATTCATTCAAAATCCAACTTCTACTCAGTCGAATGTGTTAATCAGCATAGAAAAATTTCACCATATTGCATTCAACCATTAGAAAGCAATGAGCCATAACATTAACCTTGCAAGTCACGACTTAAATAATTTAAAATTTAAGTGAAGTAGGAGGATTGCGGTCACCAATACAGGACCAAGAAAAATCCACCATTTTATCGAATTGTTTTCTGTCTGCTGTTATTTATATTAACCTGATTGTTTCAATTTTAAGCAAATTTACCTGTTTAATTATAAGCAAGATTGTTTCTGTGGTCAACGAATTAGATTATGGATCTTTTCACTTGACAAATTTTTGTATTGTTCCTATCCGATATTTTTAATAAACTTTTATTGCTTCAGCTGTTGACGTTGCACATAAAATCTAAGATTTTGCTTCAGCTAACATCGTAGTTGGTTTTGTGGAGCAGTGGAACGATAGTTCTTGACAGCGCTGCTTAGTTAAAATACTTCATTAATAATAATTATCAGTTTACTATAATTTTCTATAAACTTGTTGAAATTTTTTAAGTTTTTGAAATTTATGTCATTTAATCATTCGTATCAACTCATGCTCTGTTTACTGTTGTGATCAGTCACACATGAGTCGCCGCCTTCTTCTCACGGAAAGGTAGAAGAATCCGGTTACAGGCGAATTGGTTGCCTTTTTCTTCACACGGGTGCTTTTCGTGCTGAGCGCCAAGCGCCAACTGCGAATTTTGTCTTAAAGAAGTTTGTTACAACCTTGTTGAGTTGAACAAGCAACCTTTCGCAATCGCGGCGTATACTTTAATCGATGTGATATCGAGGCAGTCCTGTACAGTTTTGGCAGCTTGTAGTTTCCAACATTTGCGTAAAAGATATTGGAAACAATGGGGTGGTGGAAATGTGCAGCAACCAACTGTCAATATACGTCATAAAATAAATAAACTAAAATCACTATTGCGTGACCAAATTAGCTTAGAATAAGCTGCAGAATGTACGTCCTATTGTTTTACAAGCACAAGATAATTTTCTTGCTACGAGTCCCCTAAACTTCAAACGTTTTTTCTTGCTTCACCCCTGCGATGCAACGGCAGAATGAATGATAATCTTTTGTTAAGCATTTTGGGCAAAAAAGTGGCGACAACAAGTTAATACAACACTGATTTGAGGCTAAAGGCTGATTTCCATTAGGCGGAGATTGCAAGCGTAGCGAGAAAAATTCTTTGATAAAACTAAATAGAGAAACAAAGAATTTTTCACGCTACGCCTGCAATCTACGCCTAATGGAAACCAGCCTTAATGCGCAAGAAATTTTCCTTTTATCAATGGCGCTGAAAATTTAATCGTTGTAATTAAAAAGAGCCTACGACTACATAAATTATATTTATATTTGTACATATAGCAATACATTTTCGAACAAATAAAGAATTACTTGTGTTTACTTCTACTATCAAACCACCAGCAGTAGCGCAGTTCAACTAGGATGCGCTGTTTTCCGATGTCCAAAGTTTATTCTTACAACATGGAGAGCGCTAGCAGCTTTCTTTGCATTTTACAGGGTGGTTGAAAAGTAACCAGGCATTATAAATGTCTTGTCATCATATTATTATCCCTGAAGTCCAGGCGATAACCGTTTTAGGTGAGACACGCTAATAGGGATTACTTGTTTTTCAGATTTTGTTGATTGTGTTTATGTTATTTAAAAAATGTGGTAGGATTTTCAAAAATGACCAGTCCCTTGACCATTCAAGAGTAAGCAAAAATTGTAGCAGGTTATGGAACGAAGAAGTTAACTGTTCTGGGGCAGAGACGGAGGGGTGCATATAAAGGTAGACATTAAACACTACGTCCACAGACAATTGAAGATTGTCCTGCAAAGCTTATGACCACTGGCTCTGTGAGTGATAAAAAGAAGGAGCAGGCGTCTATTTACAAGTCGATCTGCACAGAAGGTGGAAAGAGTGCTGGAAATGTTTACCGTATTTACCCGTGTATAAGTCGACCTTTTTTGACCAAATGTACACCCTAAAAATTCGACCTCGACTTATACACCGGGTATAAAAATCAACTTCAATTACAACAAAAGAAAACTCATATAATATATGCATATTTTACTTAGAACTAAACTCTAAAGGATACTTGACTGGTCTAATGTTGTCAGATTCAATAAAACGGCTTTATAAACAATTTTCTCTTGTGTTTATTTGTTTTCATCCTTCTTTCAATTGTAATTACTTACCAGATATTATTTACGCAGTAATTGTAATCTTTTCAGCTATTTCGTAGTCCATTAATTATATCGGTGTAACAAGCAAACTTATAGCAATTAAATTGTCAATAAAATAGAGAATCAATACTAGCCAAAATCTTCCCTTCAAACGATCCTCAACATGCCTAAACGAATGAAATACTCCGCTAAGTACAGAAAAAAACTAGGGTCGACTTATACAAAGGATATACGATAAAATTGGCAATTTCTCTCGGATTTTCGAGGATCGACTTATACACCGAGTCGACTTATACACTGGTAAATACGGTATGCGCAGCCTGCAAAAATCAACAAATAAAGCTGCTCCTGAAAGTAGATAAAGAAGACGTACAATACTTTCCGTGTTGCACAAGGAATTAAATTATCGTCCGTGGAATCCTGATTATGTGCAGGAGCTTAAGCCTGCATATTGTGACCGCAGAATGCATTACGGAGAATTAATATTGAGTTGGCATGGTGTTTATGGTGAAATATGAGTGGTGTTTATGATGAAATATGACTATTTAGCTTAATTAGCTCATTACAAAAATAGTCATTTTTTCTGTGCAATTAAGTTTCCTATATAATTTTGAACATGCATCACTAACTTTCAATGAGTTAAATTTATAACCAGTTTTTGATGCCTAGTTGCTTTTCAACCACCCTGTAAAGCCAGGTCAGATCCAGTTTCCTGGCGATTGATTAAATGGGTGTCATTTAACTTACCTAATGAAGTAGATTGCTTGGCAAAATTCGATGGAAATTCTAAAGTTTGGCTATCTACCGCCTGTTTACATGTCTAGTTCGAACAAGATCTGTCTCAAACAAGACAACCAGCTGCCTGCTACTGGTGCCGAGTATTTCTGCAGCAAGCGATGCAATAAAGAAGCAGGAAAGTTGCTACAAAGTGTTTTTATTTAATTCAAGAACATAACAAGACGAACAACCCACACAAGTACTAAACTTGCGTCGTTAAGTTGAGAATTACGTAGCTGTTCTAACTCGGAGAAAATATTGGGAACGGAATGCATGATTACGCAAGTTAAAAAATGACTACTAAACCAGAGCAAAGGTTCTTCGCATAGCCAGATTCGAACCTATGTTCAATGACTACAGGCCAGTTTGTCTAATTTATAAAGCTTTCATCACACAAAAAAACGCTTTTTGTAACTGAAATCGAGGCAACTTAATTATTTGTAACTAATTTTTGATAAGGCACCATCGTTCAAGGCGTTTTATCGCCACACAATCGTAATTACATTGTTTTATAAAACAAGCAATGTAGTTTGAATTGGACTGCGTTGAGAAAGGTGCCAACATAAACGGTAAGTAACTGTGGCATACTGTTTCTTGTAATAAATAGTAAAATTGTAGTAAGTATTAAACTGCAGTCAAATAAAAGAAACTCTTGCATGGTAGAGGTGTTAATTCTGGTTTGCAACTGCTTTACATAGAACATTGGACCATCTTAGAATGAGATGAATGCGTTTTTAAAATTTTTGTTTCCCTACCTGCAGCAACTTTGTCATATTTTGGTTGTTAACCTCATTCTGCTGTGTCTTCTTCGCCTGTAAATTTGAAGTACAGTAAGGAGACATCTTCAAAAATAATCGAAAAGTTTGTAATTATTGCAAGTGATCTGTAGAGCCGAAGAGTGCGCAGGCGCCTGCAGATGTTGCCGTGTGACTCCAGCGGTTAGGTATGATAACTTTAAACATTGGTTTAACAGTAGCTATGCGTAACCGAATGACTAAACCAAGATTTAACTTTTACAAATTTTCAGAAATCATGAGAACTGTCGTATGGATATCGGTTATTTACCTGTTTGCCTTTGTTTCTGGGAATGCTACAAGCTTGCCGTAAGTACTACGCTGAATAGTGATTTGAGGGGGGTTCAAAGCCCCCTCTAATCATTATCCATAATGGCAATAACTAAAAGTTTTTGCTTCAAACTGCATAGTCCCGTCGCTAATTTATGTTCGTAATTGCTTTTAGTGCTTTGGATTTGCTTCCAATCCCCTTACTGCATTTTGTAGACATTTTTTTGCTATACATCAGGGGTGGGCAAACTTTTTAGTCGGAGGGCAGCATTGAACATTCAAGTGTGACCGGGGGCCAGTGCTTAAAGAATCTTGCAATAGCTGTACACAATGCAAGAGTTTAAAATCTTGCAATAACTTCTTGCAATGTCGATCACGGGGCTTCAAAAATGATGGTGTCCAAAATATGAAAGGTCATCACCCTCCATTTGGACGGATTCAAACTAAAAATTGCGTAAGGCTCTTTCAATCATGGCTTGTATTGTTTTGGCATTTAGTACGGCAGGTGTGGCCACCCCTGTACAATTAAATTAGATATATGGAAGTTTCCTTAAGTGTTGGCGGGCCGTAGTTTGCCCAACCCTACTATAGATCAACAGATTGAAAATAAATTTTGCCTAAAATTTTTTTTGTTTTGTTGGTGATCAAGCAGACGTGACACATTGTTAGTTATGTCGTACTTTTTGTGAAGCCAAGTAAAAGTGTGAAAGTGGTAAAAAGCGTGACTTGAGTAAGCAGCTCATTACTGAAAAATCTGCAAATAAGAACCAACCACCTTTTAGTTACATTT
Organism: Trididemnum clinides; assembly: GCA_963675345.1. NCBI lineage: Eukaryota > Metazoa > Chordata > Ascidiacea > Aplousobranchia > Didemnidae > Trididemnum > Trididemnum clinides. The sequence goes on along the minus strand of OY776294.1, from coordinate 32,004,682 downwards.
TTAAGTTTTTAGTCTCTTTTTATACTCGCCGCCGTCGTTTTACCAGTGTTGTTTGTTTGCTTTTACAGCGAAGAACCATACGAAGGGTCTGCCACCGATGCTTCAATTACCGAAGGAACTTCGACGGTTGTCATTTCTACACCAGTTGATAAATTTACCCCTAACAGCACGAGTTTCACTGCCGGTACTGAAAATATTACTGGAAGCGTACCCCTTACCAAGGTGGTTAGTAAATACGTACTCCGTCTAATTGGTTGTTTCAAAAATATCTATTCCCGCTGGAGTATTTCTGCGGTTGTGGATTTGATTCCGGATCACTATTGATTTGAATTGACAAATCATATACAGTGTTTATTTTCGTGTTTTTACAAGTAATAGCAAACTGCTCTGACGTCTTTGGGGTAGAAATGCACTTCACCTACAGTAACCCCGAAGTAGGTTGGAACGTAATTAATATATCAAATATCCTGACTAAGAGACTGAGGGAAGGAAGAGGAGGAACACGATCTTGTTTCCTTGTTTCGAAACCATTGTCAGTTCAAAATATGAAGTATGTAAATACAATCTGAAATCTCGTCATTATTAGGATATATTTTCAGATTCCGATGCAAAATCTAGTCGTAACGTGTGTTATTTTGTTTAGCAGGATTCCGCTTTTCCCATATTAGGAATTGCTTTCACCCTTCTCGGATGTTTTATCATCGCAGCCTTCGTCATCTGTCTCTGCCTGTGCCGTTGCTGTGACCGACTATCGGTCAAGTATTCCGCGCTAAGCGAAGATCAAGCTCCTCAAGTTGATGCTGCAGAAGGAAACCAAACGACCTCGAAAAATGGCGAAGATGTTCCAGAGCTCTCCGCGAATCCAGAGAATTCGGATGTGAAAAACGAAACCACTGATTCAGGCAAAAACGATACTGCGGCCAAAAATATTTCTACAGTCTCTGCCGGAACCCCCCAACCTGATGTTACTGCTAAAACTACCCAGTCAGTCCCCTCTACCGAAACCGATGAAGCCGGCCCTTCTGCCAGAAGCAACCAGGCTGAATTGACAGCCGATAACCCTCAACCTATTGCTGGAGCTGTCAAACCTGGCCCTCTTGCCTAAACTACCCAACCTGCAATTGTAAAACTTTGGTTAAAATACAATCGAATGCAAACAAATTCTGGACTGATGTTTTGTTGCAGATCTCAAGATACCAACTTGTTTTGGTCGATCTTGCCAATGCTGAGCGATATTGGTTATCATAACAAATTAAATCGCATTTATAGCTTGTGTAGCTTTAGGCTTTTCAAGTGTCTCTTAAATTACGAAAAACATAAATATACGCAAAATAGTCATAGTCAACGAAAATGGCTCATAAGCTAGTTGTGGCGTGTTTACAATAATGTAAAGACTAGTTAGGCGTCGTTTTTCACAGCGAAAAAGCGCTTAAAACCTCTTACGATAAGATAAGACTAGGTAGGTTCTCAGCCGAAGACTCATTAAAAATCTGTTTTGAGGAAAGCGTATTTAAAAAAAAGCGAGTTCGTGTTGAGATGTCAGTATCTGGTGGTGAAAGTTGTTGGGAGTGCAGATCTAGGTAGATGATGCTCGTATTCAAGATGGACTTAAACCTTTCTACGCCGATGTCTGCCAGGTGTACTTATTTTTCCGATTCCTAACACGCTATTGTCTACGCGCATATGGCTTCAAAATTTGAAAATCAAATAAGTTGATCAACTCTCCCTTTGTATTCATGAACGGGCCTCGCCTTCCTGCATATACTGCATTTTCTTCATATCGTAATAGCAAAGATGTGAACCCATAACCATCGCATTTTAAGGGCAGCTGTACCATTCACTAAATCTGGCCTAAACGTTAACAAGTGTGCTAAACTGTAGGCCATTACGTAGTGCTTTCTGTAAGTAACGGCTACGATGCCCCCGGCAACGCCGTTAAAAGAACGTATTAGTCTACTGTCGAGCGACCCGAAGTAACATGAACAAAGCAAAAAAAGTCGTGGCATGCGTAAAGCAACTACTGGTGGAATGGTACGTCTTATACTTGTAAGGTCCACTCAAAATTTGAGTTTTTTAAGGGTAATATTTATGGAGCACGAGACCAAACCTAACCTAAGATGTGCTCTAATCAGCGACTAATTACTTTTCTCAGATAATATTCTTTTATATTCATCGGACGTACTTCATAATAGTTCCCAAATACAGAGTTGTGACGCAAATCGTCACTAAATTGCCAGATTTCCAAATTTGCTGAATCTATGAAAAAAATAATCATCCACAAAGCAATGCAGCCCAAAATTAAAGCATTTTAACTAGTTGCAGATGCATATCTTCAAAATCTTTGCGCCTTCCGCCAATTTTGCATTGCAACAGAAAGAGGTCTCGCCACTTTCCCCTCTCTCGCATTAAATGTAGTGAAAAAGTGAACAAAAAGGTAATAAGCTGACGATTTTTTTTTACGCATAAAGTTTATGTGTACGTAGTGTTCTAACCATTCTTTAGATTAATTGTTTCATTGTTTTCAATTCTGTCACCTGATACCATTGTGACGGGCGCAAACCGTTTTTCTCTGGATTTCCGTATCTTGTATCGCTCCGGTTAGCATGACGAGTGGCTGATTGCATAGATAGCCGCCGTGCAAAGGATATTTTTTTTTTGAAAAGCAAGAGCTAAAGAACTAAAAGTTAAGTTTGAACGCCGTAAGTTGCAAAGCTTAGGTGAAGAAGGTATGTCAACAGCTAAAAAAAGACACTTCAAGGTACAGCGTGGTACATCAAAATGCAAGAGAACAGTAAACAGAAAATTTTGTGTTTGCAACATCATCAATGGATGTTTCCAAAAAAATTGGTTTTTATTCTGTTTTAAAGCAAAGCGTCAGAGCTATGCGCCTAGAATTTTGATCATTTGGAAAAAAGCGAAATTCTGTGCAACTGATCGGACAGCAGCAATAGCAGAAGTATTTATGACTCGAAGGTAAAAATTGTTTGAGGTGAATAGTCAGCTAGCACGGCTGAATTATTTCGTCTTCAAAACGCGCTTGCTAAAGCCTAAGCATTATCACAAAAAATAAAAATTAAGCTTCTCCGTACGAATTTGGTAGAAGCAAGTGAAAGGTGACGTAAAGAAGTTAAGACGATTAGTTGTTAAAGCTTTGCAGCTGTTGTTGATAATCAAGATTCGTATAAAATTGTTTTGTATTTTACATTCTTTAAGTGTTTCTGCTTTCCTCCTCCTTCATTCTTTTAATTGTTGCTTATACGTTAATAGTTTTAAATAATACTCTGCTTACAATCGTCATGGTTCACTTGGCTTTTTTACTTTCTTATGTCATAGAAGTTGGATATAGGTACGCTAGATCTTGCCACTTTTTATGAATAAAATGCAATTATAAAACATATTTGGTAACAATGGCGTCATAAAAAGTTGAGCAATAAAAATAACTTGACGGTCACAACTTAATCATCAGTTCTCACTTGATGCGTAAAGATAAACATAAAAATTCTCAAACTGTCTGTCTGTCATCACTTTCTTGAAGCAACTAAGATCTTTATTGTTTGGTTTAAAAAAGCTAACGTTCTGATTCGCTATTTACAATTGTTTGCCAATTTTAAAGTTTAATTATTCTTTTTGATTTTTCTGTAGTCCTGGATTCAGTTCTGTGGTTAAGTCATGCAGCAACTTCTGTCGTGATTAAAAGATGTCTTGGCGCTAGCTCATTGCAGTTTATAGCGCCAAAACACGAGCATGATATGTAGATGCCTAGTTAGCGAGGAAACTAATTGCGATAAAACAATTTTTCAAGTACTACTTCAAATTCAATGGAATTCTCACAATTCAATTAGTAATGTCATATCATTGAAGAAACTGAGTCCGTTTATTGTTTCATGAAAACAATTCGAGTCGTAATGCTTCAATTGAAGATAGTTATCAGTCGCAAAATAGATTTGATTCAAGTGTATGAATGCTTTGGTGAAATGTGGGAGCGTATGCTCCACTGACAGCAGACGACGTGGGTTCACTTCCTTCGTCGACTGATGCAAAAAGTGAGACTTTTTCATCTCTTGGTGAAGCAATTATCGATATAAGTAATCTGAAGAATAAGAAAATGCAACGTAATAAAAAATGCCTGCAAAAAATGTGATTATTGTCGCTGCATACTCTAGATTTTTGAAGAAAAGAAGGGTCTGCTCATAACCATTATAATAATATAAGTAAAACTGTTGGGTGCCTCCAATCAAGATTTTCGCCATGATTTTTTCACGCTGGTTAAAGACCAAGAGATATGACAAGGGAATGCGTCAGTCCCTTTTTCTATCCTGGTTGCTCCTCTTGATTATGTAACGTTTCAAAAGGAGAACAACTTTTCAAATATGTATTCTGTGCACAAAGAACAATTTAGTTTAAGTGAATTTTTTTCATGAAGCATTTAAAGCAGTCATTTAAGTTTCAAGTTATAACCTATGCTCGCATTATCACATCATAAAGCAGTTGCAAATGTTCGTAAGTAAGATTTGATTATTTCGGTTCTATTTCTACCACTGAGTGGCTGGAGTTAGTGCTTGTGGCAGAAGCGCATCAATACGGTACCACAAGTAACTGCGAAGGAAATCTGAACTCAGATTGCTCTATAACCGAATCGGTTTTTCGTGATCTAAACAGAAAAACTGCATTTAACTTTCGCAGGTCGTAGGATGTCTGAACCTAGCCGGTTATTTGTCCTCACGAACTGCCAAGCATGTTTCCGCAACTACAGACATATGGAACGTTGGTCGTCACGAGTTCACCGCGATGTTTCGCAGCATTAGGAAGCAAGCTGCTCTAACGTAATTATAACGTCATAATGTTGCGTGTTTTCCGAACAAGGCTACCACTGTTTTATTGTGTTGATTAGATTCAGTAGAGTTTTTTTAGATTCAGCTGAAGTTTATTCCTGGGTAAATGGAACTTAGTGAAATTTGCTCTGCAAGCGAGATCTGAGATTAAGTTCAATCGTTTTGCGAGCCCCGGGTTTCGCTGAACGTACTTTCGATAATTAGTTCAGCGACCGGTAATAAAATGTCTAAGAGAAAAAATAATTTTGGTATATCTGGAAAAACAGTTTAACCATTTTAATTTTTCATGACTTGAGTTAGTCGGAGTTTCTAAATGCAGTGCTGAAAGCATTGGGAAGCGACTATTGTGTAGTACTGTATAAGGTAGAAGCAAGAAAAGAAAATGGAAGGTGAGGCAGTGTACATATCAGCTTATATCACAGGGAGAAGCCAGCCTAAAATATCTAAATAAGCTAGTTTTTATCCTGCATTTTTTTTTAAATGTTCCGCAAATTCTTTATGAAAATCAGGGATAACAATCAAATTTTAAAACCAGTTGGGCGTGAAAGACATGTTTTAGGATATATTTACAGGCAACAAAATATTTTTACAAAGGCTTAAAAGCACCAAAAAGTTTGCGTTGTTGCATTTGAGCGCAATTTGTTTTACAACAATTGACTGTGACATTTGAACTGATTTGACAACAATTAATTTTGCGCTTGATTGTGGGTTTAATACCATTTGCACTTGGTTTTGCTAGTGGCTGATGGAAGCGGCGAAAGAAACCGTACGTCATCGAGATTAACATCTTTATTCAAAAGGTACCGACGTGCAGCGTAGTGATTAAAGCGTGCGCTTCGCATTCGGTGTGAATAGTTTCACTTCAATTCTCTTGTCAAAACGTTTTAAATGATATAAATGGTTTCAATTCGCTTGTCGAATGGTACCCACGAATTTAAAAGCGATGATCGTTGCTTTTTCTGCGAAATGTACAGCGCGAAAAAAGAATTTTGAAAAAATTTAGAAATTATTTGAAGTTCCCTTCTTCGGTTTGGCGCCTAACCAGGTATTTCAGCCATGAGACCGACAGTTGGCGGAGCCAAGCAGGCTACTCGACGTGCTGGTCCAGTGTATCTAAAGACTGGCAAACAGATCATGAGCCCATTTTCTTGAAAGAGATTCAAAGGGTGATCTCATTTCTATGTGTACCTCTGTGTTTCTTGTTCACTGTTTGGTATTTCAGGTTTCATTTATATATAAGGTGCAATGTCAGAAAAGTCTCTTGTTACTGAAACTGCCAACAATAATGATGAAGATCCCAAGACGTTCCAACTCAAAAGAAGTGTGAGCGAGTATTTTTTGATGTAGATTTAATCATTTTGCCAGCCGCCTTAAGAGGAGCAAAAACCCACACAGAAAAGCTTTAAAAATTTATTTTTTAAATCGCCCTCTTATTGCTTATTGGTAACTTGTCCTTCTATTATCACCTAATTGAACATGTTCATCTCAACTAACATATACCCCAAATGAAGAAGAACTTGGACAAGGCCACACAGTGACATAAGGTCTTCAGGTCAGTGCCACCCGTGCCATTCATATTGTTGAAGTCGGCGCAATGCACAGTTTGATACCAAATCATAAGCTTGAAAACAAATGGAATAACCGGTTGTTAGTGGCGGATCCACTGACCGTGCTTTTGTTAAGGGGGTGACTTACTTCGCATGTTGTAATAAATTGTTATACAAGCTACAGACCTTTTTTCATCCTTTTGATGAATGACGTTTTCAAAGTCAATATTTTTGTGTTTGCAATCCAAATTGAAGGCGAAAATTTTTTTGAAATCAATTATTTTAGAGTACAATTTTCAAAATAACAATCAACAAATAGGTATACGACACCATGACTTGCAAATACTGATGACGGGGGAAGCATCCTTTGCCTCCCGCTGGATCCTCCACTGCCGGTACCATACCGCTCTAAGCGTTGAGCTTGCAATTTTATCATTACAAGTTTAATGCTCACTTCGTCGCATCATGCAGAGAAATAAACCCAAGTCTTAGGCAGCCAGCCATTTCCTTGCAATACTCGTTCAGTGTGTTTGCGTACGGATTTGCAATATAAAGCGAGTTTGTTTTTCCCATAAATGGTTGTGTACGATTTAAACTTCCACATGGTTAAGATGATTTGCTTACGCATCCTTATCCCATGAACATTGCTTCAATTGGCTTAATACTGTCGTCATTACAGAGTAGTTAGACAGTAGGCGTTGCACTGTAGACTTATGTTCAATTCTCTTCTTGATTCGTGTCACAGACTTGAAAATAGTATTCACAGATCTGCTTGGCACTCTGCAAATCAGATTTGTTCAGCCATGCATAGGAATGTCCTAGCACTTAAAAAATTAGTAAAAAAGCGCGACACAGTATTGTAAACTAATGTATAAAAGTAAAAATATATCTTAAAAACTACAGTGTCTTTTGAACTTTGATTGATGTATTTTATGAGTTTTGAATCCACAATGAAGAAGTACTTAACAAATTTTAAGATGTTCTTTTTGCACGAAATAATTAGTGCATCTCGTAAATATTATACCTGCTAGATTACCTACGTCAGTGGTTCTCAAACTTTTTTCGATGCGACGCATTTAAAAAAGCTTACGAGACTTTGCGACGCACCAAACAGCATCCTAAGATTTAGTTTGCCGTAGTGCAAAATAAATGTGACCCATAATCCACACAAAGAAGTGTTCTTATGCTCCCGAGATTTTGGATTGGTCTGTCATCTTCAATCGTAAAATTACGCTCTTCTAAGTTTGTAACTCATCTTTCCTGTTTTCGTCCAACATACAATTGAATGCTTTATTCTTTGTATATTTTTTGTCATTTAAGTCAAACTTCTACAATTTTATTCATAAATCACTGGTCAACAATTACAACAGTGTATTAAAAACACTATTGTGAAAATACACTTGATTATGAATGTCAGAAGAAAGTAAAAATGGAATCTACGATCAGAGTTCTTTTGACGCAATAAAACCTAGATTTAATGACACAAAACCAAAATATCCCGCGACGCCCTTGGAAAATTGAAATGACGCACCGGGGCGTCGCGACGCACAGTTTGAGAACCACTGACCTACGTTATTGTTATAATCACCCACGTATAGATTGAAAACCTCCCTGTTTATAGATCACTCTGCTTGGTGGAATATCGATCATTGTTGGATCTATGATCGGGAGTGGAATATTTATTTCCCCGGTCGGGGTCCTACGGAATGTCGATTCCATAGGAGCGAGTCTTCTAATTTGGGTCCTGTGCGGACTTGTCGCAACGTGTGGTAAGTAGCCCCGTGAGGATTGATGTGGTGAACTTATTACCCATAGACTCGGGTTTGATTCTTATTTGAACCGTGCCCCATACTTTTATTTTTCCAACAATCACTGTCGTAGTAGCCGAGTAGCTGAAGTGGAACGAATGCAAAGATAAGCGCTACACGCCACAGGGACGTGGCAGCAGTAATTCATCTATCGAAAAAAGATATTTCGGCTTTGAAATAAGTGACACAGCAAGTTTACTTGTGACCCTGTTTCGACGTATCAGGTTTCTTCAGTGCAGTTGGTAATCAATGAGAAGCTAGAGGCTTTTAAAGCTTAGACCGTCACACTTGTGGGACCTAATACTGGCCCAACTGTAGTGGTTGGTCTGATACAAAAACTTGCCTCGCCAAAGCTTTTTATGGGGCATTTATCATTTGCTACGTTGTATCCCCTTCGTCACAAAGTTAAATCATACCACGCGTGGCCGTTTGCGTCGAAAATTCAGACAGAATTAATATTTGCGCCATCTATCACATTACGCGGCTAAATTAACTCAAGATTGTGGAAACCTTTTTCAAATATAGATGGTCATCTCCCATCAGGAAGTGCGGACAAGTTTTAACCTTATAAAGGTTATCAAATCCTTACAATAATGTAATGGGATCAAAGCCCACGAACAAAAAGGAACCGTTTGTTCACTCTGGCTTCTTTATCGTGGCTCGTTTTTTAAATCGTGCTTTACACTTCCGATTAGAATAGTTAACCCTTTGAACCCTGCAGGCCGGAAAACCGGCCTTACTGAGAAGCTTTGTAGACCCGAAAGGCCGGTTAACCAGCTTTCGGGTCTACCGTCATTACCCTGCAAGCCGGTGTACCGTCCTGAAAGCCGATGTACCGTCATTATCCTGTAAGCTCGGGTTAAAGGCGGGAATAATCAGAGAAACCAGGGTTCAAAGGGTTAAGTTGTTCATGCAGCCCTTCCTAAGAGACAATTTTCTAAGTCACACCAGTGCCAATTGCCGTGTTGGTCGCAAAACTACCTCTCTGCAGTTTGTATTTATGACTGCTTTTTTCCCTAATTTCATGTTGGTTTGCCTTATGAACTACATTATATTCATTGCATGCTGTGCCTTCAACACAAGGAAAAGAAGCAGTAAACCAATAAAATCAGCTTGTTACTGGGAATCAAGAAAATACGCATTCATTATTTGAACAGTTTGTAGAAATTTTTTTTTTAGGATCTCTGACCTATGCCGAGCTGGGAACCATGATCCCTAAATCAGGAGCCGAATATCCGTACTTACGAGAAGCGTTTGGTCCTGTCCCTGCTTTTCTCTTTGCTTGGACCTCATCCATTGTGCTAAAGCCATCAGCAGTTGCTATAATTGGTAAGATACAAGCATGAAGGTTTGCACGGACGGTTTTTGAGAAGGGGTAGCGAGAGGTACAATTTAACTCAAATTTTTACGTTATAATTTTTTAAAGTCTTCGTTAATATTCAGCCAGGAAAGTGAACCAACTGCAAAACGGACGCTCGATTAAGCTATCACCTCAATGTTAAAATAGTTTTGTTGATTACCAAATCTGCTCTTGCGTAACGAACTTGATAAAGCTGGACGTTTATTTATTTTTGATAGCAAGCATGACTAGTTAATTTAGTTAGTCAATGAATTAGATTATCCTTTATTCTCCGGAACTTACTTAATTATCTTATTTACCGACAGAAGGCAACTTTTACGGTATATATGTATACAACAGCAAGTGTTCAAATCTACTTTGGAGTTACTAACAAGGCAACACAGTTTATTTTTATCACAAGCGCTACTGCAACGTGAAAAGAACTTGCTTTAAGTGTATTCCGTAAGGCCACAGCGATACAACCTCTTGCAGGCATTGAATTCACAATTTATTCCTTTGGATAAATCACAATATTGACCTGTGGTTGCTTAACTGAATTTATCTTATGTCGCAGGCTACGTTTTTGGGGAGTATTTAATCCAACCTTTTTTCCCTCGCTGCGATCAGGTTCCAGCACTGGCGATCAAGCTCATCAGCGCAGTCTGCATTGGTAAGCACATTGATATGCGGCAGAGGCGTATTGCGGATTTTGGTAAGAAGGTTAGTAGAGGCAGTGGACCCTGTTTCCGACTTGGTCTTGATTTTAAAGGTTGTTGCCAATTGCAACTTTTCCGTCAATAAAATGTGGGTGCACTTAGAACTGAAAATTAGTTTTTCGTGTCTATTTTGGGACGTACTTTTTTAAGTTCAACGGTTAATCTGCAATCGGCAACTTTGTGGAGCGCGTTGTGGCGACGTTTGTGATGACGATGATTACGAGTTTGAATCTCGCGATGTTTATGTTGCTGTTCATTTGAAAAAGTTTAAATGCCAATTTTTTCCTTCTTGGTTGCAGGATTTTGACAGACATGCACTGTACCAGCTGTACCGGTACTGACAACTCTGAAGCGATTATGAACATGAGACCTAAGAATAAACAACTAAAAAACCATATGGTTGAAAAGGCATTGAAATGTATGGACAAGCGGGCTGTTTTAACGTTTACAAACGTGCCTTAACAGCGCACATCCTTTCGCGCTTCTCCATTGCAAGAATGAATCACCTTGATTACTGTTACTAATTAAAGCAAACAAAATCAATAGCCTACTTACCTCTTATTGTAAACTCTTGGTACTTTGATTGTACCAGCAAAGTAGTGGGCAAATTTACGAAACGCGGTGGAAATTTTATTTACTGGTAATCAATTTTTTGAACTGTTCCGTTGACGCCGACACGAGAGGTCTTTAACGTTTTACTTTGTTCAGCTCTTGTCACCTTTTTGAACTGCTACAGCGTCAAAATAGCGGAAAAAACACAAATCTTCTTCACCGTTGCTAAGATTGCCGTGTTGTTGTTAATCGCCGCAACTGGATTCTTCGCCCTTGCTTCCGGTAAGTTAGTGTGGCAATTAAAACTATATTCTGGACTTGGTGAATCGTGCTGTGAGAAAAGTGTAACGTCATGCCTGGTTTGAACCAGGAATCGTGAGATTGAAAGATTTTTGGATATTAAAATACAGAAGTTGATGTGAAAACGAGATTTTAAGAAACACGGTAGTTGTAATGAAGCATAATTTTCCGCACTCTGCGGGACTAAAATAGTAAAGCTGCTTGCCCACACTATTAATAGAACAATTGTCGTCTGCATTTTTGATGACGCTGACAGTCAGCAATTTTAATTCCTAACTGGTTTAAAGAACAGTGACGTTCCCCTCATTCTCGTCATTGTTTGGTTTGCATTGTGGACTGGAATGAAACAGTTCAAGGAATTTTTTTACTCTAGGAAATGGAGAGGTAGACACACACGCACACACATACACACACGCATACACACACGAAATACAGTAAGCGCTTTACGATTGTGGCTGTTGTAACGCGATTCAAAGAGATTAACACTTAATTCAAAAATCAATCTCGGTTTTTCATGCCTTTTTGTCACTTGCAAAATAGTGGAGCAGCAAACGCGTTTTTCTTTCTCACTGCTTGCTACCTGTTTACCTACTTAATAATCAAGTTTTTGAGACCTTGACGGCTTTGTTCTTATTATGATATTACACACTTTTCTTGTAGAGTTTTCAATTTTTGTGATTTTCATGTCAACCTACATGCCATTGTGATGTTATGATCGTAAACGTAATAGATTTTTTATTTGCATAGTACATTTTGTTTACTCACATCAAGTGAAGTCACTTACAGGGTGTCCATAAAGTTCGTGTGCACTTTAAAAAATTTATAACTTTATTTGTATCTGCGGTAAAAATAATCTGTAAAAAGAATTGGAAAGAAGAAAATCTAGATTTTTTTAAGGTCTTAATGAAATTTTATTTAAGTTTCTACATGTCTAGCAATGCAAAGGGTAATACAATTTCGCAGTTTGCAGAATACATTTGCTAACTGATTTACAGTATTACCCGAAATCACATCACTTATTTTAATTTTCAAATCTTATAATGAACTAGGTTTGGTTGCGCACACAATTGTTTTTACATGTCCCCATAAAAAATCTAATAAAGTGAAATCTGGCAAATGCGAAAACCAAGAAAATGGTCCGCCTTTTTCGATCCATTCTTTAAGAAATTCTAGATTTAGAAACTGTCTAATATGCAGAGCAAAGTGGCAAGGAGCTTCATTTTGTAGAAACACTGTATCAGTTGAAACAGTTTCTAGTTTTGTGGTACAGAATCATTCAATAACTGCACCTAAAACTAGGTAGATGAAACTTTATAACACTTTTTACTAATTATTTCTGTCACAAATACAAATAAAGTTATAAATCTTTTAAAGTACACACGGACTTTATGGACACCCTGTATAAAGTTGCATGAAATTTGTAAGAGTCTTAAAAAGCCCATGGTATGCGATACCTGAGAATATTTTAATTTCGGCCATTGAAGTCTTTTGTTTAGCCCGGACAAGTTTCAATGACCCGTGAGCTTGTTGTTGTTATTGATCGAGACAAACGGTAAACGATGTAAAGCAATCACTCATTTCTTTAGGAGAGACTGATAATCTGCAAAACGCGTTCAGTACCACCATCACGTGGCCAACCGTGGGAACAGCTTTCTATCAAGGCTTGTGGGCTTTTGATGGATGGAATCAACTCAACTACATCACGGAGGAACTTCAAAATCCATTTGTGTACGGATGTTCAAGTAGATTGATACATTTTTAATATTGATTGCAGAAACGCTTTTACAAGTATACCAGTTGCCCAAAAACATTGGGACAGACTTGATTAGTCTGAGTAGAAATATGATAGCCAGTAAACTAGTGAACATTTTTATTTGAAAACGTTTCGCTTTATATTTAAAGCATTAATCAGTTATAAGTGAAATGCTACCTACTAGGCAAAGTTGAATATTATCTTAGTCTTGATTAGACTTTGTTGGAATTTAATTTTCTTTTTGCAAATATCTTAAAGCGTAATGAGTGACATAAGGTTTTTGATTGAAGCTTACACCTATGCTGAATATTTCTACCAAACATCTCTAGAAATTCTCAAAACAATAAACATAAAAAGTAATAAATCGAAATTTGAGACGTGAGTACATGTATTATTCGAATACCAGATGTCTGAAAGTTAGTTTTTGTACCAAGTTTCTTATAACCATTCCATACTGCTACTAATTTTATTTATTTATTCTGTATAATTATTCTATATTTAGTTTAATAAATTACACAATTCACGACTTCTTTTAAGCAAAGATTGACAAAAACCGTATTGAAAAGTTAGAATATAAGTGTCACGGATCGAACATTTCTTAAATTTTTATTTTGGCAAATGTGCTGTTTGCTCGAATTCAATGCTTGATTTTCACTCTGCTGGAGACCTTTAGTTTATGTGGTCCAAAACTGTCTGCCAGCTGTTGGATATTTGTTTTTAACTATAAAGAAAAACCGAATGTGCTAATTAACTATTTCGCCGTTTGTCTGTTCGCTTTGTTTTAGGAGTATTTATTTGCACAAAGACGAACCCCCGTAACTGCCTTCATCAAATTTGGACTTACGTAACAATTGAATGCTTTGTCCTGCCACCAGACAATCTAATCGTGTCTTTACTTTTCGCTCTACGCACCACTTAATTTCGAAACTGTGATCCTACTGTTTAACTTGCGAAATGTGACAATTGGAATCTATAGAACAAGATCTGAGAAATTCCGGCTTGATTATTCTAGAAAATTTACTACACGTGGCCTGTATCGTGAATTTTGATTGGCTGTTGCTACCGTATATAAGGCCTAAGAGCGTAGTTCTTCGGTTCTGTAAAAAGTTTGAACCAGAGGAAATAACAGTGTTTTGCTGCTGACGACAATCTTGAAAATTAATAATTCGCGTGGGACCTCAAATAGTTCAGTAAGTTTGTATGTATCTTGCATGTACTTAGTAAGTTTGAATGTGAATTGTTGGCTTGCGACGTAGTATTTGTAAATTTTCCATCACAACATATGTTACACCGTCGCAACGCCGTTTTTGATCTTCGAATTTGCATCGAAATCCCTATTTTTAATATGTTTACATTATGAAGTTAGTTAAGTGTTTATCGTAGCTGTTTGTTTACACTTGCATTGTGTTTTAGAAAACCTGTCGCCCTATCAAATATACCATGTGGTCATTTTGGATATCGGAGCTGTAATAAAATTTCGTATCTCAACATCATCACTTTGTGGACACTTGATTTAGCGACTGAGTTTGCGGCTATTTGTCGTGAATTTCCCATATCCCAAACCATATAGCCTGAGCAGCAGCTATATGTAAGTTTTTGAACTATTTGGAAAGCTAATCTTGAACATTGAATACTTCTTCGTGAACAAAATTGGTTGCTGTTCCCCCCCCCCCCCAGTTCTCTTGTTCTTGAATCTGCGACGTCATATAATGGCTTCTGCAATGCAAAAGGAAGATCTTGCCCAAACTGCACTAACCCAATCAACCCCAGAGGATGAACCGAAGAAAAGTATGTCGCCTGCAGCACCAACGCCTTCAACAACCAAGGATCGAGTCGACAAAAATGATGAACGAAGTGAGCGTTCCAACAAATCAGCTTACAAGTCAAAGGCGCCCAAAAGCGAAATCCTGACTCGATCCAAATCAAAGAAGATGGCTGGCTCTTCGACATTTCCTTCGGTCGCACCATCATCCCACCACTCAAGTACCTCCTGGCGTTCAACGTCAAGCCGGAGCAATTGGTCGAGATCATCTACAAGCAGCGCAAGGGCTCGCAAGGCAGCATTGGAAGCCAGAATCAAGTCGCAGAAACACATTGACGAATTGAAGCAGCAACAAATGCAGCAGCGCCTTCGCCTGGAAGAAAAACAGCTTAACCAAAGACGTCATGAAGAGGAAAGAGAGTTTCAACTGATGAAAGAAAGAGAGCATCAAGACATGATCTTCCAACAACAATTGGAACATGCTCATTTACAAGCCGAATTGGATCAGGTCGATGCGGAGCTAAGTAGTGAACTTTCTAATATTGGTTGTGCGGATAAACGTAAATGTGATACTAATGTGCTTACATTTGTTGCTAACGATAACGTCCCCCATGACCACCCCGAACAAGGCAAATCTACAGTGGTTGATATGGTCGGAAACGATGCGGGCGCTGCAATAAATATACCTAGCACTGCTAATGCCTCAAATAAGGCACTCACCAATTTGCATGATAATCGTGTGAAAAGTAACGTAATTAAATCAGGCCTCACTAGGAATGCTCGTAGTGGCATGCTCACTGATATTAATAAGCCCATGGATTTGAAACCTAAATTTGAAGTGCCGCTCGTGAAAACCGTGCCTGATAACGAATCGTTAATTTTAAGACCTGTGGTTGACGTGTCGAGTTCCGTTTCCGTACCAGTGGCAGTGCCTTGTACTTCGCCTAAAGTTAATGGCGATGCTAACGTAAATTGTGCTAAAATGGTCTCAAACCTTAACCCATATAGTAAGCCGTTTGAAACTAAGACATTTTATGTCCCTAAGGCTTCTAATACTAACGTGCTTGGTTCTAATGGTACTGGGAATACTAGAGTAATGTCTCAATTTAATTGTGATGCGTCAATACACCCAGGGGTTTACGTGCCCACCCAAAGCGCTATGCAGACACCTACCTTGTCCGACAATGCTAATCCTATTAATCCAGCTAATGTTTTGGCACATTCCGACGATTCCCAACATAACTCATATTTTACTAAATTACCTACCCTTAAGGTAGAACCTCCGTTTTTCAATGGTAACCCAGCTGACTATTTTAGCTTCATTAAGGCCTTCGACGTCTTGATTGATCAGCAACTGACCGACTCGAATAGAAAGCTGTTCTTTTTGTTGCACTACACTAAGGATATAGCGCACTCTCTGATTAAGGGGTGTCAACATATGCAAACAGCAGAACGAGGTTATCAGGAAGCAAGAGGGTTGTTGCTGTCGTATTTTGGTCAGAGGCATAAGGTCATTGAAGCGTGCATTAGACCTATTGTTAAAGGACCAGCGCTTAGCGAGAATGACCATAGAAGCCTGATTAAGTTTTCAGCGGATTTTACCTCTTGTCTGATAACTCTGCAAGGAATGGATTGCTTGAATCGGATGGACAACATGGATATGGTGACAAAAATTATGAATCGCCTGCCGCAACCCTGGATACCTGCCTGGAACCACGAGGTGGACCAAATATTGCACAAACAACACCGAGATATTAGTATCAATGATCTCGGTGATTTTGTGCGACAGAAGACTCGAGAGAGCACCAATCTTTCTCAAATACCCACCTCCTCCAAGTCGTACAGTAGTCAGGAAAACAGTACCAGCCGAAAAACGAAGAACTTTTCCACACAAGTAAAGAACAGCAAGGACACACACGCAGCCAAGTGTCTCATGTGTGAAAAGGAGCACTTCCTAAACCAATGCAAAAGGTTCCGAGACCTTAACTACCACGAGAGGATAGAGTTTGTCAGTCAACGCAAACTCTGCAGAGCCTGCCTAAAGGAAGGCCACTTTGCTAAGTTCTGCCGCCGCAAAAATGAGGCTTGCAAAAAGCGTGATTGTAAGCAGTTTCACACAACACTGCTGCATCCACCAGACGAAGATGAATCAAATCCTGCTAGCAAGCCCGTAAAGGATGGTGAGAACGAGAGTTCCAAGACACCTAAGCAAGTGGTTAAAAATGGACTCATCAATCTGCCGCAGATGGAACAAAGCCTGCTACCCGTAGTACCGGTGAAGATACGAAGAAAAGGGTCTGCTGAGTTAGTTGTCACCAAGGCTTTGTTGGACACTGGCAGCACACACTCCTTTGTCACTGAAGATCTTAGAAAAAAGCTAAAGATAGAAGACTGTGAGGAGGTCGGAATTCGCACCATCACGCTCAATAAAGATCAAGGACATCAAAAAACAAAGATTGTGTCTAATCTGGAAGTGACTGACATGGACGAAATCTGCTGCATTCCACTGAGCTCACTTTACTCCTGCAAGAAACTGCCAGTTAACCATAAGGACATCCCAACTCAAGCTCATGCAGACCAGTACGCTGAATTTGAAGATGTTTACATCCCGGAAGTGAAATGCAAAGTTGGTCTATTAATTGGCAATAACAATCGAATGGTGATGCAACCGCAAGAGGTCATAAGAGAACCGTTTGGCAGCTATGCGATTCGTACACCTGTGGGATGGACTTATTCCTGATAAACCTCCCTTCTCCTGTGTTGGAGTGGATTTTTTTGGAACATTTTTGGTGAGGCAGGGCCGATCTAAACTAAAGAGGTATGGAGTACTGTTTACCTGCTTCACCACCAGGGCAGTACACATTGAAGTGGCATATAGCCTGGAAACCAGCTCGTTCATTCAAAGCCTGAGACGTTTCATTGCACGCAGAGGCCAGGTCGCGGAACTTTGGTCTGACAACGGGACTAATTTCGTGGGGGCCCAACGGGAACTTACCCAAGCCATTGATGATTGGAATCAAGCCCAGATAAATGATTTCCTTTTGCAACGCAACATCAAATGGAAGTTTAATGTGCCCAGAGCATCTCACCATGGTGGTGTTTGGGAGCGACTCATTCGCTCTACTCGAAAAATTTTGACTGGCATATGCAACGAACAAATTTTAACTGACGAGAGTTTACTCACCCTCTTGTGCGAGGTCGAAGGCATAATAAACAGTCGACCTCTCACCACTTTAACGGATGACCCTCGAGACTTAAATGTATTAACAGCTAATCATTTGCTCCTCTTAAAGGAACAAGTTTCCCTACCTCCTGGTAACTTTTCAGAAAAGGACAATTTTGCTAGGAGACGTTGGAGACAAGTGCAGTATCTTGCAGATATATTTTGGAAACGTTGGACTAGAGAATATTTGCCATTGTTGCAAAAGCGCTCTAAGTGGGTCAACACTTCACGCAATGTCACAAATGGGGACATAGTTCTTATAATGGATAACTCACCTCGTAGCTCTTGGGTCATGGGCCGAGTAATCGAAACCTTTCCAGACAAACAGGGTCTGATTAGAAGCGCCAAATTACAAACCCAGTTTTCTGTGTGTGTTCGTCCAATTTCTAAGATGTGCGCATTGCTTGAATGTGATAGTGTATGATTCTTATGTAAATTAAATTGTATTTTTGGTGTACATTTTTGCGCCTTTGTGTTAAGCCTTGTGACCCCTCATCGGCTTAAGGGGGGCGGTGTGTCACGGATCGAACATTTCTTAAATTTTTATTTTGGCAAATGTGCTGTTTGCTCGAATTCAATGCTTGATTTTCACTCTGCTGGAGACCTTTAGTTTATGTGGTCCAAAACTGTCTGCCAGCTGTTGGATATTTGTTTTTAACTATAAAGAAAAACCGAATGTGCTAATTAACTATTTCGCCGTTTGTCTGTTCGCTTTGTTTTAGGAGTATTTATTTGCACAAAGACGAACCCCCGTAACTGCCTTCATCAAATTTGGACTTACGTAACAATTGAATGCTTTGTCCTGCCACCAGACAATCTAATCGTGTCTTTACTTTTCGCTCTACGCACCACTTAATTTCGAAACTGTGATCCTACTGTTTAACTTGCGAAATGTGACAATTGGAATCTATAGAACAAGATCTGAGAAATTCCGGCTTGATTATTCTAGAAAATTTACTACACGTGGCCTGTATCGTGAATTTTGATTGGCTGTTGCTACCGTATATAAGGCCTAAGAGCGTAGTTCTTCGGTTCTGTAAAAAGTTTGAACCAGAGGAAATAACAGTGTTTTGCTGCTGACGACAATCTTGAAAATTAATAATTCGCGTGGGACCTCAAATAGTTCAGTAAGTTTGTATGTATCTTGCATGTACTTAGTAAGTTTGAATGTGAATTGTTGGCTTGCGACGTAGTATTTGTAAATTTTCCATCACAACATATGTTACACCGTCGCAACGCCGTTTTTGATCTTCGAATTTGCATCGAAATCCCTATTTTTAATATGTTTACATTATGAAGTTAGTTAAGTGTTTATCGTAGCTGTTTGTTTACACTTGCATTGTGTTTTAGAAAACCTGTCGCCCTATCAAATATACCATGTGGTCATTTTGGATATCGGAGCTGTAATAAAATTTCGTATCTCAACATCATCACTTTGTGGACACTTGATTTAGCGACTGAGTTTGCGGCTATTTGTCGTGAATTTCCCATATCCCAAACCATATAGCCTGAGCAGCAGCTATAATAAGCTAATAGAAAGGATTCGTAAAAATGGAATGAATCTCCGTTGATAAATGCGGAAATGTCACTTGATCATTTATAGACTTTATGGGGTCTATTAGTCATCAGGAGTGGGATCATATCAATAATCGGCTTAAATAATCTCGATCAGAGCATATTTCGGCTTAACGGTCGCCAAGTACACAATGTTTGTTAAATAAACGTAAAATTTTTGCCGTGTATGTGTATCGGCCCTGTCATAAATGTTGCCAATTACTGCAGCTGAACAACTAATGATTGAACTTACTTTTAGCTCTTGCGCTGAGTGGTATCTTAACATTAACGGGGCGGTACTTTGACACCACTTAAATTACTAAGCAGCATAAATGTTCCGATTAGCCTTGTGGTCGTATTAAACTAAAGTACAGTCTGATGTTGCGGTGCAAACAAGATTGAGTTGTTACGTTTCGAATTCACTGCAACGAATAAATGACGCTAGAGAGGCTGTTGAACTCTGAGACTTTTTTAGAATCACCAACTGCTGCCACACCTATAGCCCCCATATTAATTCCGATCTGACTAGTTTCTTTATGACAGTGATTCCATATCGATATTGATTTTGACGTACTATCCTGTTGCTTGAATTAGCCAAATTACTAACTGAAACGGTCAAACTGGAAAAGCCGAAACCAACTCCAATTAGATCATAGTGTATTGACCAATGATCTTGACCAAGGAAACGAAACTGTTTCTTGAGGCACCTTGTCTCGTTTTGCACGTTAGATCTCTTTATTATGATTTTTTAAAATTTGATGGCCAGCTGTGAGTGTAGTGTTCTGACGCTCAGCATTTCTACCATAGAGGCTGCAACTAATTGGTTTAAAGTGTTTAAACTAATTGAGTTTTGAACCAGCGACCACTTGATTGCAAATCCAGCGATACATAATATTGATTGTTGGTAGAAGTTTGCCTTCTGTTTCAGCAACCTGCCCCGCGCATTAATCATCGGAATTCCTCTTGTGACGTTGATCTATGTCATTGTCAACATCGCGTACCTGGGAGGGCTCCGCATCGATGAGATGCTCGCTTCTCAAGCAGTCGCCGTGGTGAGTAAGCCTGCTGTTACTCACGAGTTGCCCAGCCGTGTAGCACAGCATTGGGCTCTTAGGAGATTGCCACTATTGCATCAAGCACGACGGAAGCATCCGCGTTGCTCCGCAGGGTGCTTCTGTAAGGATGAGGCATTTCTGAGACAATTTCTGCCTGTAGTAACCGTATGATTGCATTTTTAAAAAGTTTAAATTTCTAGACCTTTGGCAACAAATTTCTTGGCGATTTTGCCTGGATCATACCGTTAGGAGTTGCTATGTCCACATTCGGAGGAGTCAATGGCTACAGTATAACCGGACCCAGGTAAGAAACCATTCAAAAACATTTTCAAAAACTCGGTAACTAGTGTTTTAATTTCTTGCACCCAAAATGTTTTTTCACACTTTCTGATTATTTTGGGACATCTGTCTGTCGTAAACGTTTATCGTGAGCCTGAAAGACGTAGGTAGATTTAAAGAGAGCTACAATTATTATTTTTTCATTGAGAGAGATGATATCTCTAACACAGCTGTGAGTTTAGCCGCTAAGCAGTCAAATAGATTTTTGAAGGAGTTAATATCAGAAATGCTGACGATACTTTGATTTAGGATAACCTACACTGCAGCAAGAATGGGACACATGCCTTCTATTTTGGGCATGGTGCAATATAGGAGATTCACTCCTGTACCCTCTATATTGTTTCAGGTGAGAAACAATTTTTTTGTTACCAGAATGTTGTTGTTGATTACCCGACCCCTTCAGAGGGATGGGGGCATGGCGGATGACCATGGAGCCCCAGAAGCCGGGAAACTCCTCAGGGTCTGGACCAGAGGTCGTAGAGTGACAGAGAGTCGCCAAAGAGTCCGTAGCTGGACAGTGCAGAATGAGATGAGAGATGTCGTGGGACGAGTGTCCGCAGGCGCTGCAGGAAGAATTCTCGATTCTGCCAATCCTAGAGAGATAAGAACCTAAAAGAAGGCTGTGTCCGTTGCAACGTAGACGAGAGAGGACACAGCGAGCATGACGAGGGAGCACAAGTTCCTCGGTGGAAATCGAGGGAACCTGTGTGTCAAAAAATTTAGATCAGACAGTACGCCTCCAGTCGGAGAAAAGACAAGAGTGGATACGAGAGATAAGAGGAGAGAGACTACAAGGGATAGCGGAGGGCGCGAGTAGTGCTCCCCGGCTGGCCAGCTTATCAGCCGTGTCGTTCCCCGAGAGAAACGAGTGTCCGGGGACCCATTGTAGCCTGATAGAACAGAAGGAGAGAGAAGATAGTTATTGCCAGAGATTAGGGTAAAAGGAAAGATGGAGGAGAGGACAGGGTGGTGAGGATAGAGCAAGAATCAGACAAAAGGAGAAGAGAAGTGGCAGACTTGTTGGTGCTGCCGAGCCTAGAAAAGAGCTTGCAGAATGGCGCAGGCTTCAGCGGAAAAACTCGAGCATACTGGGCCTGATGAAAAGAAAAAGGTGGCCTCAGTGCCACAGAGAGAGCAATTGGCAAGTACGCCAGAGCCGTTTTTGCCAAAAAAGTAAGGAACAGAGCCGTCTGTTTAGAGTACCAGATTATGGGGAGGGAGAGAGTCAAGGTAGGCGAGAGCTGCACCTTGGCAAGAGAAAGGAGGATCAGAGCGAGAGCATGGAGAGGAAAGTGTGGGCTTCACGGTGAACGAAGGCAAATTTTAAGGAAGAAAAAGAGGGCAGGCAAGAAGAGCCTCCCTAAGAGAAGTAGAAGGAAGCAAGAGCGGGTGAGTGGACGCAAAAGCTCTCAAGAACGATCTGCAGAGTGTTGGTTTTACTCCTAGTCTGGCCAAACCTGAAATAGGAAAGGAGGTTGGAAGACGAAGAGCCCACTCATAACATGAAAAAGTAAAATGAGTCAGGGTGACTCGTACGGGAGGTAAAGAAGCCTTGGAGAGAAGAAGATGGATAGGGGAGGACGAGAGGCAGCCGGTGATGGCGCGACTGGCCGCTCGGTAGAAGGGTTTCAATTTGGTGATATTGGTAACGCCTAGGAAAGGAAACCATCCGGGTGAAGCGTAAGTGAGAAGGGGCTGAAGAAAAGATTTGTACAGAAGAGAGAGGGACTCCTTAGAGGGGCCCATGAGGAAACAGAGATACAGCGTAAGGCCTTGAGACGTGTGAAGAACTTGGCCTTGAGCAAATATACATGTTTAGAAAAGGAAAGAGTGCGGTCGAAGATGACCCCAAGAAAGGTTGGAGTTGGGCTGAAACGGAGGCGGAGCCGAGTAAGAGGAGGTCGGGCTGGAGGTTAGCTCTGAGGGATCCACTGAGAAGAAGGAGGCCTCACATTTGCTCGGATTGCGAGGAAGACACCAGTACTCAGACCAGCGCTCTTATTGAAATAGAGCTCCTTGTGATGCCTCCACCACAGTGGGGACCGGTGGGGGAGGAGGACCAAATGGCCAGATCGTCAGCATAAAGAGAGCAGCTGACGGAAGAAGGCAGAGAAGCCGGAAGATCATTGATGAAAAGAGAGAAAAGTACAGGGCTAAGAACGGATCCTTGTGGAACACCTCGACGGACTCGAAAGGAACGACTTTTGTGATTTTGATAAACCACACAAGCGCGCCTATTAGAAAGAAAAGATTGAGTCCAACGGGCAAAGCAAGGAGGGAGGCCAGCCGAAATGAGTTTGTGGAAAAGGGTGGGATGCGAGACAGAGTCAAAAGCTTTCGAGAAATCGATAGTAAGACATGATCGTCCGAGAGCCCGGCCTGGGTTTGTTAAACCCATCCGAAATGGACTGAGAAAAGAACAGAATTTAATCAAGTGTAGACCAGCCTGGCGGGGAGAGAGAATGGAATTAGATTCCAGAAAGAAGAGTAGACGGGATAGAATGATGCGTTCAAAAAGCTTAGAGACGCAGGAGGTGAGAGAGATAGGCCGGAAGGAAGCAGGAGAGTCCAGAGGTTTTCCCATCTTGTGGATGGGAATAATAGAAGATGTTTTCCAGATGAAAGGAAAGGAATGCGAAGACCAGGAGAGATTGAAGATGTGATGAAGAAAGCCCATATCAGAGCGAGGAAGGTGCTTTAGTATGGGATAGTCGAGTTTGTCTGGGCCAGTGGTAGTGGAGGGGAAAGGTTGGAGGCAGCCGCAAGAAATTCAGTGGGGTAGAAAGGAGAGCACAAGGACGAGTGAGACTCCTCAATGCACGCGGTACGGCGGAGCTCAGAGAGGTAGCGTCTCTCTCTGCTACGCAGGGCCTTTGGCTGACAAATGGAAAAGTGAGATCTCAGGTAAGCGGCGTGGACCGAAGCCGATTCCCTGGGAGAAGAACAGTTTGGGAAATTAGGAGAGGAGGAAGGCGAGCCAGCGATAGAGGGGAGAAGAGAGAATACAGTTTTCGGGTTTGATTTGGGTGAAAGAGAAGAGCAAGTCGTCTGCCATGCCTCAGCCTTGGCCTTGACGATGACTGACGAGGCGCGTCGAGAAGCGGAGATGTAAGCCTGGCAATCTTTATCACTTCTGTGAGCTGCCGCGAAACCCTTGCGTCTTTCACTAACCGCACCTTTCACTTCAGCTGACCACCAGGCTTTAGGATAGCGTTTGATGTGGCCGAAAGGAATGGAAGATTTGGCCGCATTCAGTGCCAGAGAGGTAAAGACAGCAGCAGAGGAAAGAGAAAGAGACGAGTATTCTTCT
Source organism: Trididemnum clinides (assembly GCA_963675345.1). Lineage (NCBI taxonomy): Eukaryota > Metazoa > Chordata > Ascidiacea > Aplousobranchia > Didemnidae > Trididemnum > Trididemnum clinides. Next base: position 31,980,592 of record OY776294.1, on the reverse strand, counting down.
GGAGAAGAACAGTGACAGTCAAAGTAGGAGGCAAAATCATCCCAGCGAGCTTTCTGAAAGTTGAAAGAAGGAGGACGCTCGGTGGGGCGAAAGACCGGGGAGAGAGGGACAGATAAAAGAGTTGGTAGGTGATCAGAGCCCAGGTCCTGTAGCACCTCCCAGGAGCAAGAAAGGGCAAGAGAGGAGGGAGCAAAGAAGATGTCAGGAGAGGAGCGATATAGAAGGGTGGGTGTGTCAGGGTCATTGAGGGGGGAAGGTCAGAGGAGATGACCCAGTGGAATACTTCCTCCCTACGGGGGTCGGAAGTACCTCTTGAGTCCCATAGGGGGTGATGGCAATTGAAGTCCCTCAGAATGAATGGAGGGAGAAAAGGAGTCAGTTCTTCCATCCGCCGGAGAGGAGCGAGTAGGGGGGGGGGCGTACACATTAAGAAATGACAGCGAGGAGGAGTTGTTAAGAGAGATGTTGATCCCTACATAATCAAAGTAGGGAGCTAGGGGTCAAACAAAGAAAGAGAGGAGGTAGAAAGTTCAGAGAAAGATAGGCCCTGCCTGACAAAAATGGTGACACCGCCGCTAACGTGCTTGGTATCAGGAATGAGAATGCTAGATTGGGAGTGGGTGCAATCAGAACGCAGAGCAGAGAGTCCAGGAATCCGGAAAGAAGAAGATGAGTTAAGATTGGATTCCTGGATACAGATAAGGTCAACAGGATGGGACGAAAGAAACTGAAGTAGTTCAGTGCTCCTGGCTCGAAAACCTCCTGCATTCCATTGGAGAACCCTGAGAAAATCAGGGGGGAGAGGAGGCAGGAGGCGTGGAAGGACAACCAGGAGCAAGGGACGGTGGTGATGGGGAAGAAGGAGAAGATACAGATGGGCCGACGGGGGATTAGAAGTTTGAACACGAGGGTAGGGCGGGAGTGCAGCATTAGCAGACGAAGGGCTAGATTGTACAGTGGAGGTATACATTTCGGAGGAATCCAAGGAGAGAATCACAGTGTTACGAGTGGGGACACAGCTTGGAGGACAGCTCCAAGAGTGAGAGCTGTCGAGAGTTCTGAATTTAGAGAGGGAGAGTTGTGAGCACCTTAGATGGACCCATTTGGAGTAGGTGCAGCGTTGCACTGACTTGTCCCGCCAGGCCACATATCCAGTGCACGCAGAGTAGGGAAAAATGGGGCCAGGGTTGGGATGAACATTGCCGCTCATCAAGAGAAGAAGGAGAATGAGGAAACAAAGACGGGCAAGAGAAGGGCAGGAGAAAAGAGAAAGAGAAAACAGGCGACCGATTTTAAGGATGCTGTGTGCTGCCCTTCTGCGGTTGTTCAAAGGGCAGCATAGCGAAAAAATGAACGGGAGTGCCCGGGGTAACTGGGATTCTCGGGAAGTCCAACAGCCATTTCGATCCAACCCAAACGGGGTCGGGGACCGCACCACCACGTTGAGGCGGCTGTTGATTGGTGCATAACGTTGAACAAGTCGCAAATGTTTTTACATTTGAAGTGTATTCTTAAGAAAGGTCTGCAAGCTTGCGATGATTAAGAGCCAAGATAATTTGAGGGTCATGTTTTTTCCGTCAGTTCTACTTTCCAGCTCCTGTAAAATAATTTAAGTTGAATTATTTGTTTTCATTCATCCAACAGTTCTAGATGCTGCTGCTCTAATCGGAGGAAAAACTTGTGCAAATAATCACGGAAAAACTTGTGTCTAGATCTGCATCGGAGCTATACTTAAAGCTCTGAACCAAACAAAAAATTTGCCGTGAACTGGTCAAGGAAGTACCCCCAATGAAATTCTCGCGAGGTTTTGAACTCAAGATCTTGTAGTTTTTTGCTCAGTGTTTCAGAGCTGGCAATACTTTTTACAAAACACTGTTTAACGTCGAAAAATAGTATAATATTTTTCTTTGACTCTTCATGTCTTGTATTAATTTTTTTTTGCCATAAAATAGGCAATGGTACACTAACCCCTAGCAATGCGTATTGGTTTGGCTTAACGCGTTTCAAAACGCATCATTTTTAGCTTTTGCTGTGATTCACATCACTTACGCTACCTTGCGGTCAATTTTTTTTTCAGAATTTTATTGCGCTGCTGCTGCTAATTCCAAACGACTTTAACACATTAGTGAATTACTTCTCCTTCAGTATGTGGCTCTTCCATGGAGGCTCAGCGCTTGCTCTGCTGGTATTGAGAAGAACTCAACCTGACCTGCCTCGACCTTATAAAGTAATAATTAATTTAGGTGTGAATTGAGAAATGGATGGGCTTAGAGCAATGCTCTCTTTCAGAGGTTTTGCGGGGGTGCAACAGGGGTTTCGCGAAACCTGCAGATTCTTCATTTATTACTAGAAAAAGAAATTCATGTTTACTGAAGAACAAAGTGGCGTAGTGACATCTGAATGTTTCTCTTTTGGCTACACGAGAGGTCAGACTACACAGTCCCGACGCAATCGCGGTTCAAGTACAGGCGTTGACTTTTGTTTTTTGAAGGCCATCTCCAAATAACCCCAATCAAATAAATTGAAGGCCTGGTTGCAATGAGAGATTGACAACAAAGTGTTTGTTATTGAAAATGCTGTTTTGTTCCGCTAATAACGGCAGCAAAACTATGCTAATAGCTAAAATGTTTGATGACCAGCGCAAAAGTACTGTACATCAGGAGCTTCACGATGAAAAAAAGATTGAAGATCACTGGCTTTGAGAAAGGAGTGAAAACTTGGCGAAAAAATGAAAATTGAGAAAGCCTTTCCTTATTCATAAAAAATCCCATTTTAAAAGACTGCTTTTTATCAATTATTTGTTGTGTGTTAGTCTACAGCATGAACATATTTTCAGGGTAGGACGAATTAGGTATATCCCACTTAACTTTTGGATAAATGGGAAACTAAAAGCGATGAAATGAATTAGAGAAATAACCATTTTCATTGGGTTACCTAGACACAGATCACTTTAAAATGGTTTTCTACACAAATTAAATTATTATAAATATTTAATTAAAGTCGATTTGTGAGTGTTTTAAGTAAATTGCGTAAAGTACATTGGTAAGCATAGTTTGTCCAGTGCAAATTTTTCTCACACACTACGTTTTTGATTTACTGAAAACTGCTTACCAATTTTGTTTGCATTACACTTTTGTCAGTCAACAAGAAAGTACACTCCGTCTATACGCATGGCCAGACTAGTATTATAGGCTGATCATTGCTTTAAGTCAGTGTGATGTTGTAGAGGTCAGGTTACAAAAACATAAATGACGTAATGCCACAACAGCGTCAAGCATAATGCTAAGTTACAAAGACGATGATGGAAACGCAGTAGGACCTATTGTGCTATTGAAGAATGGTCCAAGACCACAAGCCTAGAAGCCACATCGAAGGTTTGAGACAACCTTCACGGGCCACAAAAAACAAATCTCCAATGTGATCAAAAAACTGATATTGCTGTTCGATCAATCAATCAATCATCTTATTTTTGCCCAAATCAGCCACATAAAAAATAAATTTGACAGCAAAAAAAATTGGACAAAAAAGGGAGACGATGGCAAAACGATATACGTTAGTACATGCACATGAAAGCAATTTAGATTAAATTTGAAGATAGTGGCATGGTCATCGCACCTGTAAAATAGCAGATAAGTAAAAACACACGCGAAGCAAAGCATATACGGTATGTACAAAGTGTCGCAAAATACATTAAAAATAAAAATAAAAAACTGTCATGTTGTAACCCTAACAGGGGAGGCTATCAGGTGCTACACCTTGACCAAGGGTGACCTGGGAGCAACGACAGCTAAGAGACAGCTCCTTTACGTCTCATAAACCCTGTCGCCGGTTGTAATTTTAAGTCATACACCAAGGACTAAATTAAACACATAGCTATTATAAAAAAGAAATTACTGTGGGTTGGTAGTACCGATATGGCATCGTCAGCTGCATTGTTCGCATAAAATTTAATCAACTCAATTAATAATTAATTTGATGCAGAGTGACCTAAAAAGACGAAAATATCTTATTATCCTAAGCTGATATGCAATGATGAAGTTTCCGTAGTTCAATGTTCTTTATTGATTGATCGTTCATGGTTGGCTCTACTCACTTCACTGTCACAACTTCAGTGGTTCCATCTGAGAGCAGAAAAAAGAACACAGAAACCATAGCACTGCAAAAGCCTATATCATAAGCAGTTACTTTTCCTAGATGTGAGTTTCAAGTGGATTAAATTTTGAAGTTAAATTTTTACCTACTGCAATACCAAGGCATTTTTTGATATTTGCTCCTTGATTGCAATTTGTAACAGTAATTTTTTTTGCCACAAAAGAATGACACATTAACAATGCAGCAAAACAATTGAATGTTTTCTGTTCTGTAGCTTGCTGTGTTCTTTGTCTCGCTTTTCGATCGCTCTATAAACGAGAAGTTCTTTCGCAACTGTGTGTTACCAGGCATGGAGCTCGTCTTCTACGCAAAGTTTCTTAAGCGTTGAAACTACTCGTTTCCTTGATTTCATAATGTCGTGTAGGCTCCTGGAAGTAAGCTTGTAGAAAGCGGGCCTAGTCTAGTTTATGGGTGGCGCAGGGGCATGGATCTTATAAAATTTTTAAACCAGACCAAGAGTTAAAGCTATTTTGAGATTTATGGCTTCGAAACGTTAATAACCGAAACAAGCAGACGGCAAACAATTTTGAGGAACAGATTTGGGAAAACTAAGAATGAAAAAACAATTTTAAAAACCTGGTCATTTTATAAAATTGCAAATCACATAAACCCAAAAATACATTTTTGCCTTTAATCAAAACAGCTTTGCTCATGTTTTCGCTGATACAATGCACATAAACTAACTTGCAGTTCAGAGAATCTGTGCTTGCGACAAAGTGCCTAACTTACCGCACCTGGGTCGGTACAAAGCACGAAAAAGCATTGTTACACCCCCCTAACGCACCAAGAAGCGATTTTCTTTGAAGTAGGGGGCAAAAGTATGAAATTTGTGGATGATTTTTTTCATGAAAATTGATACATTCTGTACCCAATTTTGTTCATTGCAGTTCAAATTGTTTGGATGATTTAAGTTGGACCGATGTATAGTTGTTACAACTACAACCACTTTCATTCCTTGATTGAATTTAAAAAATCTGTTGGTAATGGCCCCTGTGGCCTCCTTAGCTACACATTATCACACGATTAATAGTTATATTTTGATCTGACCATTGATGAACTGCAACTTAACTCCAACTGTTTTTTTGCATCATTATACAGCATACATGTATTGCAAAACCTAGCAGTACATCTAATTTTATACAATTTAATTAAGCAATACATCTAATTTATACAATTTAATTAATTATTAATTAATTACTAAAAATTAATGGTAATAAATATAAGTTATTTGCTCTGGAAAATACTCCATAAACAAAGTATTAGCTCGCCGTTTGCGGTCTCTTTGCTTAATTTTGGAAGCCCTCGTGCTGTAAGTTTATCTTCCTTTAAATTTTATTTTGGTTCTATCAGTCTTGATGGAGTAAATATAGTTTATTACAACCTCAAACACGAAAAAGAAATATAACAAGAAAGGACAAGTGTTACCAAGGTAGTCCAGGTTTTCAATTGTGAGATCGCAGTTGCAATGCTGATATGTTTTTAATTTGCAAACCACCTTTTCAAATACTTGCTACGCTTGGCTGAAGATTTTATGCTACGCTTGGTTGATTTTATTGTAGAAGAGCAATGGTCGCTTTGAAGCAGGTCTGGCAACATGCTTGATGACATTTTTCAGTAAAAATAATCGGTGCTCTGTTTATTTTAGGTTTTCATTGGGATTCCTATTTTCCTTGTCCTAGTTGCTGCATATTTAGTCATCTATCCAATTATTCTGCAGCCGGAGTTGGAATACCTCTATGCCGGACTCTTCATCACAAGCGGGTTGCTTCTCTATATCCCTTTTGTGCATCTAAAAAAGAAGCTGTCATGCATGGGTAGGTGTGGGATGGATTGAAAACTTTGATTTAGAAAAGGGATAGAAAATGCGGTTTCATAATATTTGGAGCAAACGTCACCAAATTCCTCGAGGAAAGTAAGCTAATGCACAAAACATCCGAAAAATTGACTTGTCAAAATCAACCGTGATTTCTTGTGCTCCTACACACCACCTAACATTAAAAATTTAATTTTAAGTTTTCAGCACAGTGCTGTTGAGAATTCGTTTTCCTCGCCGCCATCACTCTAGTAGTTATTTGCGCATTCAAAAAGTGTTTTTTTTTCAGATAATTTCAATCGAGTTTTTCAAATTATTCTTCAAGTAGTCCCCGTTTCGTACAATTGATGCAAGCTGGACGTTGACATTATTGCACCTCGCGTCATCAATCATCACTCAGAATAGTATGGTACGACTACCGGTCCGTGGAAGTATTCCTTGAGCCTGGGGCAAAATAGAAAAATTTGCTCAACAATCATCACCAACATCATACCGTACCATACAGCAATCTATTACATCATGTCAATAACCCGTGACCGGTTTCGACCTTATTGGGTCTCATCAGGCAGGGGTAAAAAACACTCAATAATAAACATGCTGAAAAAAACAAATTTGCTATTGGGTGCAAAAAAAATGCAATAAAACGGTTCGAAACCGGTCGCGGGTTATTGACATGATGTAATAGATTGCTGTATGGTACGGTATGATGTTGGTGATCATTGTTGAGCAAATTTTTCTATTTTACCGTAGTGTGATGCTGGAGGCGGATCCCTCTTAATAGGAGATCGGCTTGAAAATTGCTAATTAGCAACTAGCAACTTCTATATTCCTTGAGCCTGTAAACGAATTTCAAGAAAGCTTTCAGAAATTAATTAGCAAAGGTAGATTTCTTAAAATAAATAGTTTTGCATTAAAAATGCTTTCAACGTTTAGAAGCAAGTGCATAAATGAGAGTACGATTTCTGTTATAAAACAATACCATAAAAATTTAACCATAAAAATCAAATGGCTGATCAAACGCTAAAGAATTGTCTTTAACCTGCTACCACTAATATTATTACTGACCTGCAACCAATAGTATGAAGAAGCCTCGAACACTAGAAACCTATTAAATCTTTGTAATGAATTCAATTAATTGTTCAAAAGCCTTAGCTGTTGTTATAATTGTAAATATTTGCCCCAAATGTTTTTTAATCATTTTGAACGAATTGTCCCCGAGTTGACAATGGACAAAACTTTTTGGACTATCGTGACTGAGGAGCTACGGCACAAAAAACATCCGTTGCTTCCTAGCTCACAACGTTTGCTTTTCCTACCCCTTAAACCTCTTTGAAAAGCTTGATGGCCATTAAACAAAATTCCAGGAGCTCCTAGGAGCGAGCAGATATCTTTTGGGCACCGATATCTGTATTAAGGTTTTAAAATTGGAATAATGATATTGCTTGGCGTTGCTAATAATTAAGTTAATAGAAAAAAGAAGAACGACAGAAGCCAACAGACTTGTTTCCATCCATGAGATTTTTTTAGGGCAACTATGTTATACAAAGACCACAATGTAAGCAAAGTAGTACAAAGTAAATGCCTTCCAATTTATCATTTATTTCTCGCTGAGAGCAGGATAAGCATGTGATAAACTGCTCGATATTTTGGTATAAAGAAGGACCCTGCCTTCATTATGACAAGGTCCTTCCTCAGTTGCTGACTCCTCTAATCTATAGCATGTTCAAAACAGCTTTTACTCGTTGTTGAACGTTGGGGATAGAATCAGCATTTAGGTGTTCTCTGTGAAGTTCACGATCTTCAGCCAAACCTGCCAGCTCAACTGGTTCATTTCCACGTTTCGACCAAACCAGCTTGTTGCAGCCCCATCTAGATTCAAGTGTAATGTTAAATACATGTAGTTTCAAATTTAAACTTTTTACCCTTAAGTGTTACTACCAAAGTTTTTGAAGTTTGTTTGTTGTTTTGAAGCTTATCATTGCAATTATGACGTGTAACTTGCTTTTGTGACATTTTGCAATACATGTTGTTTTTACTCAAAGCATTCATCCATCTAGACTAAAAAACTGAACTATTACAGGGTTATCGGTAGTTAATACCTCCCAATGAAGTATAGAATAGTTTGTGCGATGGCTTTTCTTCAGCAACACATTGTGTCAACGCAAAACTTATAATACAAGGATATTCCTATGTAGTTAGGGGCTTTTGTACAGAAAGTTGTGTAATTTAATTAACAGTTATAAAGTCAAATGCCTTGGCATCGCTGAAATACAGCATCAACACGTACAGATCTGTGAGGTACAATTGAAGCTTGGCTGATGTTTTTTATGTGCCGGAAGTAGCAATAAGCCCGAGCTCACGAGAAGCACACTTGATTTTCGGCTAGGGGAATTTAACTATCTCAATGTCTCAACTCTCTCGTTTATTACTACTTGCCCTATGACGAAACATCGAAGCCGATGTTCGTTGAAACTTGTAAGTACAGCAGTCACTGCTGTTGGTAGTAGGTATATTTCCTTATTAGGAAAAGATATACATTAAAACAAATGTCAAGATATATATAATCACCAAAAATGGAATATCACTACCAGGGATGTGGAAGTGGTTATTTTTCAAGCGCTTCCGCTTCCACAGCTATCGCTTCCGCTTCCACCGCTTCCACTAACAAAAAACGAGAAAACGACCGTTGACAATTTTTTAACTTTTATGGGTCTGTAGCCTGCCTTCTCCTACACTTCATCATGTTGAGGGGACAAAAACCTTTATTTATTGTTATTACTTTGCCTACTTCGCTTAAGCTTATTGTTCCGAACTACTCTGTGTTTGTTTTTCTTAAATATCAGAACTCGTGTTGAATGTAGAACAGTGTTTTTCAATCTTTTTGTCATCGCAGAACCCCTAATGTACTTTGGCGTTTGTCACGGAACCTCCACTAACAAAAATTTAGAAATCACGAATTGTTTGCAAGAAAATCAAATATTTCGTTACTACAGTTCAAAAAATAATAAAACACTTCAACGAATAGACAGTTATTACAAGTTCCTTCACTACTTACAACCACTTTTACAACAGTTAACTTAATGCTTCTCAGATCTAAACCGTATGACCACATACTATAGCTCTCGACAATAACCTCTCGTCACAACAACAAATTAGACTGTATAGCGTTGATTCTCCCTCTCTATCCTCAACTAACTCTGATTTTGAGTTAACTTTAACTCTAATCATCATCACGGACTTTCTGTCCGTCCCAAAACACATATTGACTCCGATATTTTTGGATAATAAAGTGCGAAATTTCTGTCGTATATATAGTATATACATGTAAAGTAAGCAAAAGTGAACTGCACCAATCAACAGCCGCCTCAACGTGGTGGTGCGGTCCCCAACCCCGTTTGGGTTGGGTTAAAATGGCCGTTGGCCTTCGTAGGGTCCAAGTTACCCCGCGCACTCCCCTCACACAAACCATTTTTTCGCCGTGCAGGCCTCTGAACGACCGCAGAAAGGCAGCACGCAGCCTCTTTAAAATCGGCCTGTCTTCTCTCTTCTCCTGCCTTTCTCTTGTCCGTCTTCTCATTCTTCTCCTTCTCCTGATGAGCGGCAACGTTCATCCTAACCCTTGTCCCATTTTTTCCTGTTCAGTGTGCGCTAGAAATGTGACCTGGCGGGGTAGATCAGTGCAATGTTGCAATTGCTCTAATTGGATTCATTCAAAGTGCTCACTACTCTCCTTTTCTAGATTCAGAACTCTTGACAGCTCTCACTCCTGGAGCTGCGTTTCTGCTTTTTTTTGGAGATCTCACATCTATCAGCATTGTGACTTTTTCCTCGGATTCCTTCAACTGGTATACCTCCACTGCTCAATCTGGCACTAATGCAGCACTCACACCCCACCCTCCTCTTCAAATCTCTTATCCTTTTTCCGCCTACTTTGTATTTTCTCCCTCTGCCCCCCCACCACCGCCTCATGCCCCTGGATGTTTCTCTTTACCTCCTGCTTCCTCTTCCCCTCCCTAACTCCCTCAGGGTTTTTCAATGGAATGCTGGGGGTTTCCAAGCTTTTTCAATGGAATGCTGGGGGTTTCCAAGCCTCGTGCACTGAACTGCAACACTTTATTTTGTCTCATACCATTGACCTTATTTGTATGCAGAAATCAATCTAACCTTAATTCATCTTCCTCTTTCAGGATCCCTGGATTCTCTGCTCTGCAAGCCGATGGCACCCACTCCCGACCTGGTATGTTTTCTACTGATATCACAGACGCTAGCCTCGGCGTCATCATCATCGTCAGGCAGAGCTTATCCTTCTCTGAGCTTTCTACCTCCTCTCTTTCTTCGCTTGACCTCTACTCTGGTTATGTAGGGGTCAATATCTTTCTAAACGACTCCTCCTTGCTCTCATTTTTTAATGTTTATGCTCCCTCTATTCGCTCTTCTCCGAAGGATAGCAGAAACAATTTCTTTTCTTCCTACATCTTCTCTCCCATGCGGAAGCGGTGGATTTTTCGCGCTTCTGCTTCCGCTTCCGCTTCCACAGAAAAAGGACCGTTTCTGCTTCCAGCTTCCACTTCCGCTCCCACATCCCTGATCACTACATAGATATTTACCTTATCAAAAAAGCTGCATTATTGCAGCTTAACTGTCGGGATAATCAAGCTATTAATTATGATGTAGGCAGCAGTATTTCATTGGTCTCATACTGTACTATAGTGTTTCAACAAGTCTACCCTACAAATGAAAGTCAGTGGTGGGAGAACACGCCAGGATAAAGTAACCAAAAAAGATCTCCACTTATGCATCATCCAAGAATTAAGATAGACAAGCAAGTTCTTTTTTCACCTTTAACAAAAATAATCGAAAAATAACTAGGATTATTTATATAATCAATTCAGTTGACTCAACTTGCGCAGGAATTCTAATAACCACTGGCCCAAAGTGAAATAATAGTTTCCTCCTAGTTGGATTTTTAGTGTGAAGCCGGATGTTAAGTTCAGCCATGAAGGAGAGAAAGATAAGTCAATGGTATTAGCCGTAAACGCAGTGTCAGTTTAAAGATTAATTACACTTGGCTTGTTCTTCTTCTTCTTCTTCTTTTGGAAGGGATCCACATTTTCAGATGCTGGCAGTAATGGTACTCAGCCAGCATCGTGTGTCGACATTCAAAACCGTCAGTCCACGTATTCCTGTAGGTGCCCGATGTACGGGGCATGTCAGAATGATGTGTTCTGCGGTTTGTTCTGCAGCGCCACACTCGCAATTCGATGTAGGAGCAAGGCCCCATTTGTGCATGAACGACTGAAAACACCCAACACCAGCCCGCAAGCGGTTGAGCCTGACCCATGATGATCTGGGCAGGCCCATCCCCATTAGCCTAGTGCTTGTCCTAGGAATGAAAGCACGGAGATCAGATGAACACTCCGAGTATTCCGTGCTCCATTTAAAGTCTGTCCATTGAGCTGCACGGATATTCAATTCAGTTAAATCTTGCAGTAACTTCCGTGCAGCGGGCACAAAGGGGCGTCTAGATTTTAGTCTCTCTCTGTAGCCGTGTGTGGACCCAACCAATAATTCATAGAGAATATGGCCAGGGTCCAGACTGCCACGATATGCCAGAGAGAGCGTTGCTCCTAATCGGCGAAGCTCAGCCGGCTGGATACCTGCGAGGACGGGTAGATAGTCTGTTGGAGTTGGACCCAGGCATCCAGTGACAATGCGCAATGTGTCGTTGAGAACACTATCGATGAGGCAAGTGTGTGTACTGCGACACCAAACAGGTGCACAGTACTCCGCAGTAGAGTAGACCAGAGATAGGGCGGCTGTACGCAGTGTTTTAGCTCCAGCGCCCCAACCTGAGCCTGCAAGTCGTCTCATCAGTGCAACGCGCGCTGTTAGTTTTTTGCGCAATGCCTCAAGATGGTGACAAAACGTGAGCGATCTGTCCAGTTTAACTCCAAGATAGGTAGGGACTGGACAGAATGGCAGGCGTTTGCCATTGTTGTAAACATTAAGCTCACGTTTGGCCTCTCTGTTGTTCAGGTGAAAGACCGTCGTCACCGTTTTAGTGTGGCTGAGCTGTAGCCTCCAAGTCTGGAGATATGTTGAGATTGTAGTCATGTCTTGGCTCAAGACCCCTCCAGGTCCTTCCAGTCATCAGAAGAGTATAACGGTGCCAGATCATTGGCATAAGCATACCTTCTGGAGACCGTTGAAGGAAGATCGTACACATAGATATTGAAAAGAAGGGGTGCCAAGACCAATCCCTGTGGGACGCCGTTTTTCAGACGTCGCAACCTGCTTCGCTTGCTGTCAGCGGTAGTAAGGGTGAAATTTCTATTCCGGACAAGTTCTATGATCATACAAACCATGTGCTTATCCGGGAGAAGTCTCAGCAGCTTGCAAGTGAGGCCACGATGCCAGACAGTGTCATATGCAGCTGTCAGATCTACAAACACAGCACCGGCCTTCTTTTTTGCCTCGAAAGAATCCTCGATGTTTTGTGTTAGTAAGACAACTTGATCCACTGTCTATTTACCATGTCGAAACCCAGCCTGCTCATCTGCGAGCAGGGGGTCGACAATAGGTTCAGTACGAGCGTAGATCAGTCGTTCGAGGATCTTGTAGGGGACACAGAGCAAGGAGATGGGACGATAGCTCTTTGGGTCCTCTACAGGTTTTTTTGGCTTTGAGATCGCAACTACAAGTGCTCTTCTCCAGACTTTGGGAATTTTGAGTTGGCGCAAGTAGGAAGAGAGGAAGTCACGTAATGGCTTGTATTCCACTGATTTACAAAATGGATTCGATGGTCAAATACCGCAAAGCGAATTTCTGCCTGAGTCTGGATGAGTGTGTGTGTGCCTGTCTGTGTGTTGTAACTCTTTCAAAACTACTCTGCGTGCAAGCATGAAACTTACCACAAAAGATCACACCCGAGAATAAGTTTTGTGAGGAATTTGTGAGGTCATAAATGATACTTTTTTCAATTGTATTTTTTTATACAAAAATAGTATTTCTTTGTTATTACATAGTATTTCTTTATTTTCTTTGTTTAGACTTACTAACTTTAAGAAACCTCACGTTTAAAAAGTAAGATGACGTCGTTATAACAATTATTCCAAAATCAGTTTTTAGTTTCTCAAAAACTAATCACCGTAAACACGCAGTAAAGACCTTTTACGGAAGATATCTTTAAGACACTTTCCAAAAAAATAATTTTGTGACAATTAAAGCTTTATCAACGACGTAACAAGCAATTAAACGTTTTTGAAAGTAAGTTTGTTTGGTATCTAAACGTTTCAAAAAAAGCTTCTGTTTTTTCAAAATGGTAAGAGATATCATTATGCTAGGCACCACTTCAGTGAAAACAGCAGCATCAGTATCATACTTGTTATACACACTCATTTTGAAAGTAAGCGCAATTAGGCTTGTAACTCATATACTGCTTGTAGATGCACAATGGTGTAATTACAGTACTTACATAACTGTTAAAATCTATTTTTTCTATAATGCGAATACGATAATTAGGTTGACATTACGGTAGGTGGACTTAATGTTACAATACTTTTGCAGTACAGTTTCTTCGCGAACCTGAGTACACATAGATTCCTAAAGAATGTCATCACTTTCAGCAAAACGAAACAATGTGCCAAGTTTTAATGTGAAGTTCTCCACAAGATAGCCACTTTTGCACAAAAAGCAGCGCTATTGGTGATCCATCTAAGTCCTAAGCAATAACCAAACTTGTTGTAAGAAATCAATTGTAGATGCTGAATTCTGGGTCACTTTTCTCTCCCCTGGCTGCGTTCATGCCGGGAGCAAGAAATATACGTTCAACTAAGTTTTACAACGAGGCCTGCAATTACAAAAAACGTTTAACAAGTCTATTACTTAACAGCTTAATATTTGTAAATGCATAAATTACTTCAGCTATCTTCCACATTGCACCAAACAATGATTACTGGAGCGAGCTTTGAACTCTTGCCCCTATTTACTGATTCAAGTGAACGCACAAAACTTTGTGTAATTATTTGCTGTTTGTAAGTACCGGAAAGCACAGTCTTAATTTATTTGTAGAGAGCTTGGTATGCGGCCAGTTCATGAAATATAAAATTTCAGGGGAAATCAATGGAATCAAGTAGATCTACACTACTATGTGATATCATAGTCACGAAATAACTTAAACCAATGGTGCTCATAAAATGTTTTTAAAGGGTAATTAGGCCGACCGGGCGATAGAATGCAAGACAATTGGGAGGGTGAAGTACCTTTTGCTAAATTGCAGGATAAAATTACATTGGTGCAGCCAATAAACTCGGCCTCACAAATATCATTACGAGGGTTGCACCAAATCGTGAAATAAGCCTTACATCAAATAACTTTTTTCTCCAACTATAAAAACATCCAAGACGGCGCCGACCCTTAACTTCTACTCAGTGCACCTATGCTTATTGGAAGGAACAAATGCAGTTTGTAAGACCAACCTTCATTCCAATCACAATGGTTAATATTAGGAGAATAGGACGATGCACCCATTTGTATCAATTTTTTGTTGCTGTTCTCAAAAATGTTTATTTGGGAAAAACCGCCTGAATCTACATTTCAAGCCCGACGTAGCACACCGGTAGCCCTACCGGACGATGCCTGCTGGTAGCAGTAAAAAAGCAGCATGCACTTAATATTCGACCTCTCCAATCATATAAAAACAAAACAAAATATATGATTGCATTCATTATTTTGCTGAAAGTTCGTAGCAAGTCGTAACAGAAGCAGAAACAAAACAGTTATTTACACACAAAGCGTATAGCGACGTAACAATGACCCAATAGATTTCACTTTTCTGATGGTTTGAGTTTGGTCAAGCAGATAGCAACAGTAGATATACAACTCTTCCTGTCTTCATTGTCGTTCACTGGCCAACTGTACTGCGGGATCACATCCTCGGTCGCCTTTTCCACCAGTCCGGACTCGATCATCTTGGCCAGCTGAATGTCTACACGGACACGGAAAGTAGAATCTATGCCGTTGGCTCTGGTATTGAAGTACAAATGGCCACCTGGCTTTACCACACGCACCATGTCCTATTCAAGAGATCAACATATTAACAAAACTCAAAATATGTTGGGCATATATCAAGCAATGTAACCAAACAACACTATTTTTCGGGCATATCAATAAAAAAATTTTGATTCTCACTTTTGTTGCAAATTGCCAAGAGAGTGCGGTTGACGAATATAGACCTTACGCAATGTCAATTTCAATCCCAACACTTCTTAAAATGAAGATGTTTATTACCGCCAAAGACTTTCATAGAATTTACGATTTTCTTTACATAAGCTCTCAAAACTCATGTTTAAATATATTTCCACCGAACAATGCAAAAGGTTAAGATGATTTGGTTGGGATTCGAGCCAACGACTGACTGGTTGTCGAAAGCAGCTCAACTGGTACAGCATCTGACAGCTAATCAGGGAGATGTGAGTTCGAATTCCACCAAGTTATATTCTATCAAACAATATTACATCACATCATGGTGTCACGACTAACCGGAAGACATTCCGGCTTGATAAGAGCGGGTACCATTCCACAGCAACAGACCACCACATCATAAGCGTTGCTAGGAAACGGCATCGGGGTTTCATCCGAAAGCAAATGATGCACGTGGTTCCTGCAAAAAAACGAGGCACTTATCGTATAATGACGTCACAATTTTATCAAGAGTCAAATCAAGGCTATAACTTTTTGTGATATTGCTTCATGTTGTTATCAAATTAGTTACATAGAAGCAACCACAATTTATACAAATAACGCCCTACTGTGACAAAAGAATTAATAATATCACTTATAATGGAAAGTGTTGCAACTCCCGTACGTCAAAACAAATGTCAAAATGGTATTTCAACGTATTATCGCACAATAATGAATGTTCGGTTGATGCTGTACTGGAACTACAGTCATTAGCAAAAGTTTAGATAATATCTTGCGCTTAGATCTTGTTTGCCAAATGGACGTCATGATATTATTAAGAGTACTCAACACTACAAAGATGACTTACGCTCGTAAAGTTGCATTACAATACATGTTTTCAAGTTCACTAGCTTCTTTGGCGTACTTTATGCAATTGATTTCAAATAATTTGCTTGCTTTGATGGCATTTATAAATTTTGGTTTCTATCTTTTGATGGCATCTGTAAAATCTTGTATTTGGGTTTAAATTTCACTACCAGCATTGTTTTTTAGATTTAGAGAGCTGTCAAACCTAGCCTAATTAGAGGTCTACGTATAACGCAGAACAAATCTACCAAATTAAAAGCCCGTTTTCACAGCGTTTGAATGATAAAGCTGCTCGCCTGCACGTTCTATAGATCAGAGGTTCTCAAACGTGTGGTGTTATGAAGCCCATGAAGAGGTTGACCATTATTTACGAAGCCCCACAATAAATTTTTAAAATAAAACAAAAGAACACATTGCTTCTTAACGATTGATGTTAGCCAATCATTATTTACCGTCCGACAAGAGGGTGGTGACCTTTTTTTTTTGGAGACCATCATGACCAAGCGGCCATCTTCGCCAACTAATAGTGGCTGACTGAGCAATAGCCTGTGTCGGTTTCATGTCATGCGAGCTCTCCTTACATTGACCTTATACCGCACGTGGACATGGTGGTCTCCAAAAAAAAAGAAAGGGTTATCGTCCTCTTGTCGGACGGAAAATGCGTCTACAAAGACTGTCTGTCAAACACTGTCAAAATACAAAGACTGTCAAAGGCTCTTTTTAAATCGTTTTCATCTCCAAATTTTTGTTAAAAATCCGAATTGTTCAAACTCCGAGACGTTCGAAAACCGAATTTGACTGCAAACAAATAGCTGGCGGAGCCTCTAGGTTTCTCTCGCGAAGCCTGGGGCTCCGTACGGAGCACTTTGAGAACCTATGCTATAGATTACTATTCAATACAAAATAAAAGCAAGCACTGTCTTGTTGGTGATGTGGTTACCAGTCTATAATTTGTATTTATGGCTTGCTTACTTCTGTCCCTTATTCTCATTTAACTGGTTTTACGGTTTGAGCCTGGGTGTACTACTTATCATTGCGCCGTCCTCAAAAAACGAATGTAGGCGCAATAAGAATGACGAAAGAAGCCGAAGATACTCTTTAGAATAACACTGTTTGAGAATCCATTGCTTTATGACATCACATACCGATAGATATTCTTTATTTTAGCTTTCTCCAACATCTTCGTGTTTCCATCCAAGGCATCAACAGATCCTTTCATGCCCAACTTCAATAATGCGGTGGCTATTTGTCCAGTGCCTGGATCAAAAATAAGGGCCCTGAATCGACTGAGCTCGTAAAAGATCGGGTACAAGCAATATTGTACAAAACAACATCTAGTCTGCACCTAAGAATTAATACCATTGTGATTTAAATACTTGGCTGTATTATAATGAAGTACATAATTGTCGCTATAACATTTGATTGGTATCCAGCAGTGAGCAATGTCTTTGAAACAAACTAGATGTGAAAAATGGAGAAAATCTCTTGTTTCGTAGAAACCATACTTTTTCGACGATTTTTTTGCAATAAATGTACAGGATATAACCAGAATTAAATTCTGCAACTAGCAGAAGTACAAACTCGTTTTGAAGAGCGAACCCAAAAAGTATGTAAATTCTTTCATGGTATGAGAGAATCACACTTCATAGATGCAAGACCAAGTTCTTGACGTTTCGATAAAATGCATCCCCCTCCCAAAAAGTTCATTTCTAATGGTAGTCATGAAAACTAACACGTTTTTTCAGCAGTAAACTTGCAGTTATTTGCTTAGTCATCAAAAAACTACAATAGTATTTATCCATGAACGAACAGATCGAGAGGCCACAAAACAGCGAACAACTTAAATGTAAATATTCCCCACTTTCTACCATAATTTCAAATGAAAATGTAATGTAGACATAGTCCACACCTGCCGCAATATCCAACACTTGAAAAGCAGAGGACTCCCAAGAGTCCAGCGGAATAATTTCATGCAGTTTTGATGCGATGAAATCCGGCAATTTATAATTCAAAACCTGAAAAAATGCCCGTTCAAGCATTTGATTTATCAATCGATAATTGGTTTTATTTCTACCACAAATAGCACAGCCACGCAGGAAAACACCTATTAAATGATTCTCCTTATCAACTCTAAACATAAATTTTTAGAACGCCGTTATTTGCCAAAACCATTTGGTTAGTGTCATACCTTCTGATTATCAAATATCGTCCTCATATCAGCTTTTACTATAGCTGTATTCCACAGAACTCTGCAATTTATGACTTACCTCACAGACATAACTTATCACCATCATCATGCTCTCAATTTTATATTCTCGGGCATCACAAATCAAATATCACGGTACCACATCACACACAAACCACCCCAAGCAAATCTGATCTACGGTAAACGGATTAGAAAAACATTATTCCATACCAAAAACGTATTTGAATACCAACCACTAAATCACTTTCGTAATGCTCGGACCATTCATCATAGTACTTCATGGTGTAGTCAGCATCAAAATCCCCAATGATTTTTTGAACCCTCAAAAGAGATTCTTTCGACTCTTTGGTTGCGGGCTGTTTCCATTTGGTGTCAGGAACATTTGCTGCCATTTTACAACAAGTTAGTTGTATCAAAAATACTCAAATGCAAATATATACAAACTTTACACACTTTGATAAAAAAATTGTAGTTGATTAAAACCGTTAGCATAGATTCTACTCTACTTAGGATTATGTCCAAAAAATATCGCCAAACACTAACTGCAACTTGTGCTGGCTTGTTGCCTGTCACTTTTTGGTTGGTAACGATCAAAAAGCTCTTACTTTTACAAAAACCTGACTATGTGTTACACGGCTATTACTGCAGTGACAATGCAGAGGCGAGCTTCTGGCAACACTGAGCAGAGCTATGCGGCTACGACTGCAGTGATTGCTAAGAACGGAGCGGGTTCCTGGTAGCCATATTGAAAGTTTTCCTTTACCTGCTGGGCTGGACAGAAACATTGAATTTTCAAAAATTTACATGAAAGTTTAGTTAGGATGACGCTACTAAAAATTGAAACGTGGTCTAGTAGTAATAACACTTTCCACAACCAATTAATAATTGAACCGTTCTTGACTTGGCCTGCCTTGTCTTTAAAAGCCTGAATCATTCGCTTTTCTTTCCAATTAAACTTGCTTTATATCGACACTTTCCATGACGTTTAGAGCACTGTGCAGGTTTGCTAATTGGTTGTATAATGGCAAGATTTAGCAAGTTCTTTTTCTCAAAGATTTTTGCAGGACGTGGGAGTTCGCAAATATGTTACTGGAAACTGCCAAACATTTATATAATACCGCCCAACGCGAACAGTTTTGGCATGGCTGCCACTTTTTTGTGACGTCACAATACGATGGTAAAAGAAAGCTGCTCCTACGTTGTCCTAAGGATGGCATCAAAAGTGTTCTATCTCATTCTCATAGCTTCTTGTAGCCGAAGGATTCCAATAATGGTAAAAGAAACTGTTGAATATAGCATTGAATAACATTTATACTTTTCAAGTAGTTGCTAATTGTTATTTGGAAAAAGGTAAGCAATTTTTTGTTCGCCATTTCACCTCCTCTCTTTATGTAAAATGAACTCCTCACTGAAGCAAGATAATATAATCAGGTCATCTGTGCAATTCAATAACAAAGAAAATAGCTGGCAGCTGATGATCAATAAGAGAATTTTTCTTTAACCGGTGCCTACACAGACCCCAGGGTACTCGGTGGGAAAGCGTGCCGGGTTTATGGAGTATTGAGGGGCTATTGCCTCAAACCTCAAGCAAATTTTTGAAGACATCTATATCAACCGGAAGAATAAGCTAACCCTTACCCGTCCTCGATAATGCAATTGTTGAAAGAACTACAGTATCAGCCCCAGTTTAATACACACTCATTTTTGTCATGATACATCCTTAAATTAGAAACGCTCGGCTTATCCTTGCAGTAAATATAATCGTGCGTGAAATTTTTAATCCAAACGAAACACTTTTTCCTTGCACCTTGCACGTCATAAACTCGCTACCGTAAGCGCACGGCTATTAGAAGGAAGCGAGGTGATTAGCACAATGACCTTTAGATGTTTTTCCTTTAAAAATATTTACAATATAGTATACAGCTTAGAGTTAGTAAAAACCTCTTCATGACATCATACCATACCCGATAGGAGCGTATGGAACCAAGGGTTTTGGCAGAGGGGGAGGGGTGGCTTCTTTCTTGAATTAAAAAAATCAAAAATGCCAACGTTAAGCGGGCTTACTTGAAGAGCAACCTAATAAAATGGAAATAAATCAACAGCAGTCTACGTTGTTATGCACTGCCCTAGAACAATTTTTGCTGGCGCCCGTGTATAGAACAACGCTATCTTAAACGAAAAGAATAATTGCAGCCTGTTCTACATCTCACACCAAACGTAAATGTTAAAAATTGTGTTTTTTCCACATTTTAATAGATTGAAAGAATTAAAAACTTTTTGTATCCCTCTTTTTTACTTGCACTTGCCCACCTACCAGCAATGACTAAAGCATTTCAGATTTCATTATCACTAATATGACATCAGTTTAGAACTCTGGATAGATGAAGGGGTACACATTTGGTGATCAAAAATGCATTTCAACTCCAGTTAAGTCAAAGAGCGCTTCTCTAGCGCTCACTACCACTGCACAACAAACTATAAAAACACTGCACAACAAACAACACAAAAAAACTTACCATATGGCCATGTTGCGTAGCACAATCAATAGTTGTTTGGTATTACATTGTGGCAGCGAGTGATCGTTATGCATCTTGTTTCGAATAATTGGATAAGCTAAAATTTATAGGCCCCTGGTTTTATCGCAAGGCAATTATTCTAAAACGTAAGTTGGCAATTTAAAACTTGGGTAGGCCAGGCAACTAGTCTATTACGAATACAATCAAATATAGCCTACTGCGCCATTACACTATTATATAAGTAGATCTGATGAATTGTTATCATGTTATTACCTCTAAATGACGCAACAATATATCTTATTTAAGGGTAGACTGTTTAAAGCTAACTCACTGTCTCAAGCACGTTGCGCACAGTAGGAACCTATAGCCATTTTTTGTTTATTCCTGTACAAAAATTTCCATCCATTTGAATGTTTATATGATGCTTTACAATAAGGATGTCAATCACATTCAGTGCTGCGGGCCGCATTTACATATCTGGACTCTCTGCGCCGCACTTTTTCGAAAGAAATTTAAAATTGTCAGTTGTCCGGGCAACGATCTCCAGAGTTCGTAAAGTGGGGGCCGAAATGGAATTGATCTCCAAAAAAAAAGAAAGGTCATTACTTCTCCCACCACAACTGCTACATGAAAGTCCACCCGACTTGACCTCTCTTCACGGCTGTGACGTGCAAGCAAAGGTTGCAATTCTGCCGAAATTGGTTGACAAAGTAAAAATCGTTTCGCGGGCCACATTAAATGGGTTCGAGTGCCGCGTGTTTGACACCCCTGTCTTACTGTATACGCTGTTGTTTAGATATCCGATTTTGTCCGCAAGGTAACGTACCGGTATCATGAGCGTATACGTTATGGACAAAATTGTACAAAAATGATTTTTAACAAAATCGCAATTTTACTTTCAAAGGTAAGATGTGTAACACCATATTATCACTTTCTGAAGTACATTGTACGCAGTAGGCTCCTATAACTACATTTTTGTTTATTCCCGTGCAAAAATTTACTCTCATTTAAATGTTTAAATAATAATGCTTTACAGTATACGCTGTTGTTTAAACATTCAATTTTGTCCGCAAGGTAACATACCAATACCATAAGAGTATAAGCCTACGTTATGGACAAAATTGTACAAAAAGTTTTTTGATTAAAATCGCATCTTCACTTAAAAGTTAGAGTGTGTAACACCATATGAATATTCAAGCGAATGATAATTTCCTTAGAAAAATGCGTGAAAGTAAAAAACGTGCAAAACCTGTATTCTGTGAAGCCTAAAACGGTAAGTCCTGTGTTGTTTTATTTTAAACTGCTGAGACAATGATTCAGGGCTTGAAATATTTCACTGGGCGAATACTGAGTAGCCATGTGTGTAGCCTTGATCTGAAACTTACAATCTTATCATGTTTGAATGTTTTGTACGAAACGATGTACAAGACTATGTGATATCATAAATGCAGTACAATAAGAATTGTGAGGTACAATTTCTTTGCTATTCGGTATCATTTGTATAACACTTTTTAGCAATATTAGGTAGATGGTACTATATGAACATGTAAATATGATACGTTTCATGTTCCTGGGTCAGTGTTAAATGAGCCAATTGCTAACTTTATGCTTAAGCTTAAAATGGTTTTGACATCACACGCTTCATACTATGACAACATGAACGTTTTATGTAAAATAAAATTCATAATTTGACCCGTCATCTATTTACTTCTTTGTTTAGACACCACTGACAGCTCATAACTAAGAAGATTGAGTAATCAAAGCACGGGTATATATAGTAAAAACTTAGTCTCAAAGCAGCATAGTCAATTGCAAAAAACAAGGGACTGTTTTTATGAACATAAACTGACCGCTGACTCGAAGATCGTAAAATGACTTTATAGTCTACCAAACTCTTTGCTCAGAGCATACGCATAAATTTGTTGAGGGGAGCGCGAGAATGACTTTTTGCAAATCTCACGGAACAGTCGCAGTGAGGACCATTTTTTTGAGATCAATTTCTTCTGTGGACTATATCAGGGGTCTTGTTTGTTACCACAGGAAGTATGAGGGCTGAAAATGACGTTTAAACTTTTCCTAAGAGGAGTGTGCGCATAGGAGACCATCTCCGTAGGCCACTCTCTCAGCTCCTTTGATGTTCAACGAGCTGAACAAGTTGTAGTACTTTTATTTTTTCACAATGTTTGATTTCTCAATTGACAATTTGTTGCGCGTTGGACCGGTACTAATTCTTCTGATGAAAAATACCAAAAAATACTTGAAAATAGCAAACAATGATACTCAATTTAATCTGAAAACAACAATACAAAGATTTTTGAGATGTTTGTGCACTCATAAAACGTAATACTTCTTGTTATTAAATATGAAGCACCCGCAGAAATTTTTCGATCGCGATGTTGTAAAGGTTGTGAGATCATTGTTGTATAGAGTAGGGCAATCGAGATTGGCGCCTAAAGCGATAACATCACGTTTTAACTTTCCGATTCCAGTGCCAAGCGTATAGTCGTTGGTTAGCACTGAAATAGTCCAGTTGTTTTGTAGGGCTAGTAATTTGTCACTACGGATCTTTTGTGGTTCGACAAAAAAAAGAAAAACAGTTGAAGTTTTCTTGTAACGTTTATTTACAAATATGCGCAGCTCCACCTAGCGTGCGCAGAACGAAAATTCCACAGTAATAAAGACTGGCACGCAGCCTTAACAAAGATCAGACAGGGGAATCAACCATGGCGTAGCTACCCAATGAATCTTATGGATAAATCCAGGGGCGGCAAGTTGCTGGGGGCGGCAAAATGTGATAATATTTTAAAGGAACAAAGACAGTCACATTAATTTATTCCCAGAAAGACTAAGACTTAAAAGAATTAAGTTAACACTAATCTAGGCGAAGCCAAAAAATTAGACAAGTTACGCCTTTAATTTGTTAGCAATTTTTTAGATTGTGACTCACTCTGTGGTCTCTGTGACGGAATAATGATACTCATGCTGTTAAAGTCATAATAGAATGTCGGTTGTAATTTGTAAGCTATTGCATTGTTCAGTCAATTTAGCTTTTAACTTTGGTAGCAAATTCGTGAAAGGTTTAATTTAAAGTTTCAGGTCTGAAATACATCACTTAGATCAACTCAGCAAATTTGCAATTACCGTTGTTTTTTAACTATTGTGCCGCAGATTCCAGTTAACAAGATTCAAGTTGCACATTTTTTAAGTTAACTGTTGCCTATGAAGAGAGTAAAAAAAAGCTAGAGAAGAGGAACTAAAAAAGAATGAAGGAGCCATTTTGAAGTTCGTAAAAATTGCTACTGCCAAGAAGACAGAAAAGGTTAATAGCCACAGTGAATCGCTACCCCAAGTTGAGACGGAAGAAAAAGTGTACCTCCTGCAAAACAATAACGAAGTGATTATTGAAAGAAGTCGGCTTATGAATGAAACACTTTCAGATAAAGATAAAACAGATGATATTTATTATTCTCATAACGATGTGGCTACTTGGCCAAAAGTATTAGCTCATAACACGAGAGTTGAGATGATCAAATTAGAGCCCGAAAGGTTTCAGAATAAAGAAGGACCGTTCAAACCAGCGATTTGAGTAATTAAAGAAGGAGACAAGGAGAAAGAATTCTTAAGCTTTTTGAGTAAGAAGTGATTTTATAAGACGCTAAAGAATGGTGATGAAATTCTCAGATCATGGTTGCTTTATGCGAATGGCTACTCAGGATTATATTGTTTCTGTTGCAAGTTGTTTCAATCGAGAAATGAGAATTCTCCATTTGTTTTCAAACCTTTTGTAAATTTTTGGCATCTTTATCCGTGCATTTCTAGTCACGAAAATTCAAAAGTTTACAAATAGTGCTTTGATAAATGGAAAGAGCTCGCACTGAGGCTTCAGGTTTATCAAACAATTGACAAAGAAATACAAAATCTTATGAATAAGGAAACAAATAGATGGAGAGAAATCCTGCAGAGCGTAGTCGCAAGCATAAAGTTTCTCGGTAAACAAAATCTTCCTTTTCGCGGTCATTGGAAAGATTCCAACTCAAGAAACTAGGGAATTTTTCTTGAAACTTTAAAACTGCTTGCAAATTACAGCACACTTATTAACGAACACATTTTTGGTACCCAACTCTCTAAAAAGGGCATGACAACGTACCTTTCACCAATTATCCAAAATGAATCAATCGAGCCTCTTGGTAAAAAGGTAAAAGTCTTCATTCTGGAGGAGATAAAGACAGCAAAGTATTTCTCAATTTTACTCGACAGTACTCCTGACGTTTCTCATATTGATCACATGACTTTTATCGTTTGATACGTCAAAATCGACAGCAATAATGAGGTACAAGTAAAGGAATCTTTTCTAAATTTCTTTTCACTGCACGGAAAAAATGCAGACAAAATCACTAAATCTATTCTCAATAAGCTTCGGCAAAATGGCTGGGACATAATGATGTGTAAAGGCCAAGCATACGACAATGCTTCCACCATGGCTGGAGTCCGTACTGGAGTACAACGCAGAATAAAAGATATTGATTCTAAGGCCTTGTTGATCCCACGTGGAAACCACCCGCTTAACCTTGTAGGAGTTCACGCAATGGGATCATCGGAAGTTTCTGAAACATTTTTTGCTGTTGTGGAAAGGATTTATTCCTTTTCTTTTGCTTTTACTCACAGATGGGAGGTATTGCTTAAGTAAGTACCAAATGTGGTAAAACGGTTGATTGACACACGATGGAGTGCGCATTATGAAGCTGTGAAAGCACTTCAGTGAAAGGCTATTGAGGAAATTAAGAGATGCATGCTAGAGGCTATGGACCGATTTCTAAGTAAAGCGGTTGAGCAAAATGTGTTTGCCAAATGAGGTATTCGGCTTTTTAAATCCCCACACCTTGTTGCGAAGTGACAGTATCGAAATAGATGTGGGCAAATATGAGAAAATGTATGATGATGACGTAAATTTTACGGAGTTTAAACTAGAAATCGCTAGTTTTGATCAACTAGTACAATCCAGTAGTTTTATATTTGAAAATGACGCTGCAGCGCTGGACGTGCTGCAGTGGTTAAGCAAACATCGTTTGTGTGAATCAACACCGCATTTATTTATGAGTCTTAAGCTTTACCTTACTGTTGCTGTTTCTATCGCAAGCTGCAAAACAAGTTTTTCAAAACTTAAGTTGATAAAATCTTACTTGAGATCGACTATGGGAAAAAGCAGGCTGGCTGCGCTATTAATACTGTCCATTGAAAGTAATTTAGACGAGACATTATCTTTTGACGATATAATTTTTGAGTTTGCTTCAATGAAAGCTCGACATATTCAATTTTAAACTTTCAAAAAAATTAAACAAGCATTACTTTAATTCTTCTGTTGTGTGGAGTTAAAATCAGTTTTTATGACGATGTTAAGGGCGGCATTTCGTGAAAAAATCCAAGGGCTGCGTATTGAGTTGCTACACCTTTGGTACCAACACGCAGTTCCTTACAGAAATCCAAATCATGATCA
Source organism: Trididemnum clinides (assembly GCA_963675345.1). Lineage (NCBI taxonomy): Eukaryota > Metazoa > Chordata > Ascidiacea > Aplousobranchia > Didemnidae > Trididemnum > Trididemnum clinides. The sequence continues at coordinate 31,954,364 of OY776294.1, read as the reverse complement.
GATTGAAACGACAATTCACTACTCGTTTCGCAAAGTTTACGTTTTGACAAAGAATGATAGAAATGCACGTGATCAGTATTTACAGTACATATACAGTGGAATTCGGTTAATAAATCCACGGTTAATAAATCCAGCCGCTTATTACATCCAATTTGCTTGGAACGGAATCGTCCCAATCCTTTCCCGTTATAAAAACTTCCGTTAATAAATCCAAGCGCCGCTTAATACATCCAGTTTACGTGCTTTATGCAGTCAAATTTTTCTTCATTATGTACTAATAAGTACAATATTGCAAAGTGACGAAACAACATTGGATTATCAGTTTTGTATGGACAAGTACGTACATGTCCTTGTGTACTGGTAGGCCTAATCAAGCAGACTAATTGAACTTTTGAACGCAGATTTTTCTATGTCGAATAAATACTGAAAAAATACTACATTTTGTGCATTTTAGAAAACGCCGTTTATTAAAGCCGCCGCGTATTAAATCCAAAACCGGCTGTCCCGAGGTGGATTTATTAACCGAATTCCACTGTATATATATTGCCAGAACGCTCTGTGCTCCGCTGATGACGCCACAAAGGCAGAAACGGCAGCCGTTTGGAGATTGAGTATTACGCTCTCTGTATTGGACCTCGGTGCAGTGCAGATTGAGCACTCTACTTGGCAGCATCGTATCGCGCTGCAAATATGCGTAGCTCACTGCGTGTGCAGTTCGAGCACTCTGCGATGCGGTGTGGAGAGATCGTTACGTACCACAAACGAAACGTTTTTTCCAGCACATATTAACTTTTCCGTTGGTAATACATGCCAGAACGCTCTGTGCTCCACTAATAACGCCACAAAGGCAGATAAGGCAGCCGTTCGGAGATTGAATATATATATCAAATTTATTCATGTTAAAAACACCTTAACTCTCTGTTTCGCCTGAAGCGGCTCGTCAGGGGGTAGTTCTTATTCAAATAGAATATCTATTTAAATAAGAATTACATCCTGACGAACCGCTTTAGGCGAAACAGACTGTTGAGGTGTTTTTAACTAAAATACATTATGTTTTATTGCTCTGACTCGATCATTGAGCTCTTTGCTGTCAAATCGATTAACTACATATATATATATATATATATCTTTATTAGCAAAAATACTACAGCCTGTTTCGCCGATAAGGCTCCTCAGGTATTTCTTATTCAAATAGAATTGAATAAGAGTTCTATTTGTTCTATTTGTTCAAAAAGTTCTATTTGAATAAGAAATACCTGAGGAGCCTTATCGGCGAAACAGGCTGTAGTATTTTTGCTAATAAAGATATATATTAATTTGCTCTAACTGTTTTTGTTATTGAGCACTCTTAAATATTTTACCGAGTCTATTTATTTATTTATATATATATATATATATGTATATATATATAAAGTTCAGTCATATATGAATATAAGTGCCACTGTAATAGTCGGTACGTAGGGCGAACATCTCGACGGCTACAGGATCGCATCAAACAACATGTTCAGCAATGGCTAAGACAACAATTGACCCGTCCTCGCCGATTTCAACCACACAGATCGTGCAAACAAAACGACACCAAACCGGATTGTGACTCTACCATTGGTTAAGATCTTTTAGAAAATGATCAATGTGCATTAAGCTCTGATAACAAGAGGTTTTCAATCCTCGCAACAGCACGCAGCTCTTTCCACCTTAATCTCTCAGAGGCTGCTTATATCAAGACCAAGGGCCCGGTTTTGTGCAAACAGAAAAAGTTTGTTTATGCTCTCAAACTCTATTGATAATGGCAGCATTTGGCTTCCTTTTGTGCTTTCTCTAACTTTCGCTATTGCGAGATCTTTCTTTGGCACGCTTTACAATGATAGCGCTACCATTGGCTCTTCTTGATTGCCTTAGTCCAAATTAACCTACCAGTAGTTACTTTGGACCTTTCCCTTTTGACGCCATTTTTCCACTGGTGAAAGTGTCACGAAAAGCTTATAGCTCAAACAGCTTTTTTCAAAGCTATATTAAAATTCTGTACCACCAACAAGATTTTTAAAGACGACAATGGAAACGTAGTAGGAACTATTTTGCTATTGCGGAATGTTTCAAGTTCACAATCCTACGAGCGTACAAGGCCATATTAAAGGTATAAGACAACCTCACAAGCCACAGAAAAACAAATGACCAAAGCGATCAAAAAACTGATACTGTTGCTTGAACAGACATAGCATTTACCTACTGCAATACTAAGCCATTTTTTGATATTTGTTCCTTGATTACAATTCGTAACAGTGGTTTTTTTGCCACAAAAGAAGATACATGACACATCAACAATGCAGCAAAACAATTGAATGTTTTTTATTACCATGCAACTGTCTGTGTTCTGTAGCTAGATGTGTTTTTTTGTCTCGCTTTTCGATCGCTTCACAAAACAAGAAGTTCTTTCGCAACTGTGTGTTACCAGGCATGGAGCTCGTCTTCTACGCAAAGTTTCTTAAGCGTTGAAACTACTCGTTTCCTTGATTCCATAATGTCGTGTAGGCTCGTGGAAGTAAGCTTGTAGAAAGCGGGCCTAGTCTAGTTTATGGGTGGCGCAGGGGCATGGATCTTATAAAATTTTTAAACCAGACCAAGAGTTAAAGCTATTTTGAGGTTTACGGCTTCGAAACGTTAATAACCGAAACAAGCAGACGGCAAACAATTTTGAAGAACAGATTTGGGAAAACTAAGAATGAAAAAACAATTTTAAAAACCTGGTCATTTTATAAAATTGCAAATCACATAAACCCAAAAATACATTTTTGCCTTTAATCAAAAAAGCTTTGCTCATGTTTTCGCTGATACAATGCACATAAACTAACTTGCAGTTCAGAGAATCTGTGCTTGCGACAAAGTGCCTAACTTACCGCGTTTGGGTGGGCACAAAGCACGAAAAAGCATTGTTACACCCACTGACGTACCAAGAAGCAATTGCCCTTAGGGTAGGGGGCAAAAGTTTGAAATTTGTGATTGATCTTTTTTTGGAAATTGATACACTCTGAGCCAGGTTTTGTTCATTGCAGTTCAAATTGTTTGGATGATTTAAGTCCGACATTGTATAGTTGTTACAACCAAAACAACTTTCGTTCCTTGATTACATTTTTAAAAATTGTGGGCAATAACCCCTGTGGCCTTCCTCGCCACACATGATTACACGATAAAAAGGTTAGATTTCGACCTAACTTGACCATAAATTATATTTGCTAATGGACATGTGGAAAAAGCAGATGAGCTAAAGTCATGGCCATGACATTCAAAGTAGGTTAAACTTGATTGCTGCAACTATATGGTGGTCTTAGCTTCAATGTCTTCGAAAAATTTTCGGCACATTTGTAGATGGTCCCAGCGGCATGTTCTGCCATGTAATTGAAGTTTTGCATTGTGCTTCTACTTCTGAAAAGTTAAGTGTTAAAGCGCGGTTTGATGCCAGTGTCATGTTTGATAATATGATTCGATATCAACATATTCTGACAGCCATTACTTATCTACGCATCATGGAGACAACCTCTTCACTTTCAAAGCACTTGCAGACCTCTTGACTGGATTTCAATAATGCTTTTAATGTGGTGGAAGCTACGAAAAAGGATATTTAACAGATTCATCGCGATTTCGCAATGGTTGTAACCAAAACTGACCATTTTGTTCAATATGCCAATGAAGTTTTGGAAGAACGTGAATGTGATGTCTTGATTGAAAGCAGCTTTCCTGCTAAACGGCTTGAAAACATAAAAATGAACCTTTAGATGAACGTCTTTCAGATTCAATAAAAAAGCTTGAGGTCGATGTACATAACAGAATTCTAGATCAAGTGGTTCAAAGTTTGCATAGAAGATTTTCTACGCATAAAAAGTTATATGCTATCTTAAGCTACTTAGATCCCAAACGCTTTTCTGAAACAGTTATTCATGAGATTCCTATCTCAGTTGTTAATATGATATGCAACCTTTTGCCAAACAAAAGTTCAGATTCTTCTGTTCAGCGAGATCTTTGGCAAGAGCTCTTAAATTTCGCATCAAAAAATGGCCGGAATTAAAAAAGATCTCACCTGAGCACTGCACTAAATTGGATGAAGCAGGTAATCATTTTTTTTATTTTATTATTGATAAACTATTTACAGATTAATGTTTTGACCTTTTATCTCACTGTATGATACAACCCGAGCTTATAATTACTTGATGCCTATTTTCCCTATCGACGGAAATGTTATTATTTGATCAAAATTGAGTTCCGATATTATCATCTAGCACTTTTCGCAGATCAACTGTGCTGATACTGATAAATTTTCTTTCATACAACTTAAATTTAATTTGTTTTTAAAAAACAGATGACGAAGATGTGAGATCGGACGAAAGCCCCAACTTTCGAAAATGCCGATACCAAAATTGTTTTCTATGCTGTTATACTGCAATTCGGAGATATGGAATGTACTGCAGAAGTTATCTTTTTCTACATCAGGCATATTAAGTAATTCTTAATCTTTCCCTTACTCAAGTTGGTTGTGAAAGAACCTTTAGCAAGCAGAGATATGTAAAGAATCGTTTAAGAAATCAGCTAAGCGAAGATCGCTTGGATTCCCTTCTTTTGATGTGCGTCGAACGAGACGTTTTGTTACACATTTCGAACCATACGATCATCGACGTACTAGCAAAAATTAACGCAGAAATGTGAAAACTATTGCTCTATAGATAATGTTTAATGATGTTTGTTTGTCAATTCTAAACATTCTTTTATGAAATGGGCTAAATGTGATGTAGTTTGTAAGATAAACCATGTAACGTTTCAGCAAGATTTGCAATTAGTTGTCAAAAATGGACCGGTTTTATTTCAAAGTTCCAGGGGCGGTTGAATATGCTATTCCGCCCCTGGCTGTGTCCGTTGCTGCGAAGACGAGAGAGGGCACAGCAAGCGTGACGAGTGAGCACAACTTCCTCAGTGGAAATCACTGGAACTTGTGGGTCGAAGAATTTAAATGAGACAGTACGCTTCCAGTCTTAGAAAGACGGGAGTGCATATGAGAGGTAAGAGGAGAGAGACTACAAGGAATTGCAGAGGAAACGATCGAGTAGAGCTCCTTGTCTGGCCAGCTCATCAGCTGCATTATTTCCCAAAAGAAACGAGTGTCCAGCGAGCTATTGTAGCCTGATAGAACAGGAGAAAAGAGAAAATAGTTATTGTGTTCAAAATCATCAATTGGGTTGTGGCCAAGATGGATCTCCAAGAGTGCTGCTTTTTGTACTGTATTTTTTGTAGCATTTCACATTAAAATTTGACATTTTGCTCCGCTTTGCTCAAAGCGATGAAAATTTTTAGGAATCAATGTGTACTTTGATTTCAACAAAATCAATCAATGTGTACTTGTACAACTGCAGTGTAAAGGTAGTGTAACGTGAGTCCATCTACAGACAAGTTATCGTAATTATCGTATTTATCATTGCATTATCGAAGAAACGGACTTTAACAGTTACGTAAGAATTGAAATTGTATCATTTTGCTTTTACAAGCAGTGTATGTGTTACAGGCCTCACTATTTTATGTTTACTTTCAAAATGACAGTGTGTAATAAGTAGGATACGGCTGCTACTGCTTTCAATGAATTGATCCAAGCGTTATGACATTTCTTACCATTATGAAGAAACAAAAGCTTTTTTTTAAACGTTCAGATACCAAAGAAACTTACTTTAAAAACGCTTACTGTAATTACTTGTTGCATCGTCGATAAAGCTTTAATTATCACAAAACTATTTTTATCAAAACCACCTTTTTTATATCTTCCATAAAAAGTTTTTACATGTATTTCGTTTTTATGGTCATTAGTTTTTGAGAAACCAATAGATAGTTTCGTAATAATTACGCAGTTTATTAGAATTCCAAAACTTCAAATGTCTAAATATAGTGATTCCTCACCAGCATTCTCAATTTCCCTCAATTCATACTAGCATCCCACCTGCCAGCCATTCATGATCATAAATATGTGAGATGCTAGTATGAATTGAGGGAAGTTAAGAATGCTGGTGAGGAATCACTATATTTAGATAATTGTAATAATTGTTAATTACGACATCATCTTACCTTTTAAAAGTCTGAAGTTTCTTAAAGTTTGTAAGTCTGGTACTGGCTTGTGTTCAAACAAAGAAACGCTATCTTTGTTTGAAAAATGCAAATAAAAAATGTGTCTTCATTTTTGACCTCACAAAATTCTTACGAAACTTGCTGTTATTCGACCTATTACGAGATATGGGGGCATGGCAGAAAACCATGGAGCACTAGAAGCCGGACAACTTCCCACGGCCTGGACCAGAGGTCGTAGAGAGACAGAGAGTCGCCAAAGAGCGAGTGGCGCAAAGAGTCCGTAGCTGGACAATGCAGAATGAGATGAGAGGTTTCTTGGGTGTGACGAGTGTCCACAGGCACGCCAAGAACAATTCTCGATTCTTCCATACCTAGAGAGATAAAAGCTTAACAGTAGGCTGTGTCCGTTGCAACGAAAACGAGAGAACACAGTGAGCATGACGAGGGAGTACAAGTTCCTCGGAGGAAATTGAGGGCACCTCTGTGTCGAAGAATTCCGATGAGACAGTAGGCACCCAGTCCGAAAAAAAGGAAAGAGTGTATACGAGAGATAAGAGGAGAGAGGCCACAAGGGATTGCAGAGAGCACGATTGAGTAACGCTCCTCGTCTGGCCAGCTCATCAGCTACATTGTTTACCGGGAGAAACGAGTGTCCGGAGAACCATTTTACCCTGATAAAACAGGAGGAGAGAGAAGACAGTTCCTGTCAGAGAGAGACTGAAGTAAAAAGAAAGATGGAGGAGAGGACAGGGTGGCAAGGACAACGCAAGAGTCAGAGAGGAAGGGAAGAGAAGAGAAGTGGCAGACTTGTTGGTGCTTCCGAGACCAGCAAGAACATGCCGAATGGCGCAGGCTTTAGCGGAAAAACTCGAAAAAACTGATCCTGCTGAAAAGAAAGAGCGGCCTCAGTGCCACAGAAAGAGCAGTTGGCAATTACACCAAGCCACTTTTGCCAAAAGGAAAAGAAACGGAGACATCTGTCCAAAGCATCAGATCATGAACTAGGAAAGAGTCAAGATGAGCGAGTACCTTACCTTGGTGAGATAGAAGGGGGTCTAAGCCGGAGGATGGGAGGAAAGGATAGATTTCACAGGGTATGAAGGCATGTTCCTAAGTTGTGAGGCAGAACAAGCATGAAGAGCCTCCCTAGGAGAAGTAGAAGGAAGCACGTGCGGGCGAGTGGACGCAAAAGCTCTCCAGGAAGATCTGTAGAGTTTTGGTTTCACTCCAAGTCTGGCCAAATCCGAAATTGGGAAAGGACTTTGGGAGAAGAAGAGCCGGCTCATAAGATAAAAGAGTGAAATGAGTCAGGTGACTCATAGGAGAGGTAGAGACACCTTAGAGAGGATAAGTGAGATAGGGGAAGAAAAGAGGCAAGCGAAGATGGTGCGACTAGCCGCTCGGTGAAGGCGTTCCGGTTTGGTGATGATAGTAAGGCTTAGAAAAGGAAATCATCCGGGTGAAGCGTAAGTAAGAAGGGACCGAAGAAAAAGCTGCACCATTCAACAGCCGCCTCAACTTGCGGGTGCGGTACCCGACCCCGTTTGGGTTGGGTCAAAATGGTTGTTGGTCTTCCCGAAGGTTCCAGTTACGCCGGGCACTCCTTTCACACAAACGTTGGAGTTGCGCTGTATGTCTAAATGAACGTGCGGCATCAGTAGCGCGAGAGAACAAGAAAAAGTATAACTAACATCACATTTAATATCGATTATGGGTGAGAAAAAAGTAGTTCGGACAATGAAACGTCACTCATAAAATGATGATTTGAATAAACTTAACTAACCTTGATTAGGGGGTTGAAAAAGAAATTACTCACGATGGAAACAACTTGATCATTCTACATCAGTGCTCTTCAACAGGGGTTCCCCAAAACATGTAGTTGTATTCCGTGAGTTTCAAGGGTTCTGTGAGGGGATTGCAAAGGTTCTTCATTTATTACAAGTATATATTTCTAATTTTAACATATTGATTTCTTGTATGTAGTGGTGTTACGTGTATATAGCTAGTTAGTAATGGAATCTTGTAAAAGCAAGTTGCAGATTGTGACGTAATTCTGTTTACAACTTTAAAAACCTCTGAATTTGCTAATTCCTTTTGTTACGTGATAGTCCGTCTGTAATTTCAAATTTGCTCGCTGTTTATACTGTATACACGACCAAAATTTCGCACTTCAGAAAAGATTAGAGTCAAAAGGTGTTGTGGGGACGGACAAAAAGTCCATATTGATGATTAGAGTTAAAGTTAACTCAAAGTCAGAGGTAGTTGAGAATAGAAAGGGAAAATTCGCACTATATTGCAGTAATTTGTTGTTGTGACGACAGGTTATTGTCGAGAGTTGTAATACTGTATGTGGTTATACGGTCTAGATCTGAGAAGCATTTGGTTAACTGTTGTATAAGTGGTTGTAAGTGGTGAAAGAACTTGTAATAACTGTTTATTTGTTGAAGTATTTAATCATGTTTTGAAGTGGAGTAACGAAATATTTGATTTTCTTACAAGCACATCGGGATTTATAAATTTTTGTTAGTGGGTGTTCCGTGACAAACGCGAAACTACATTAGGGGTTCCGCGATGACAAGAAGATTGAAGAGCACTCTTCTACAATTAATACGAGTTCTAATATCTAAGAAAAGCAAACACAGAGTAGTTTGGAACAATAAGCTCAAACGAAGTAGGTAAAGTAAGAGCAATATATATATAGGTTTTTGTCTTCTCAAAATGATAAAGTGTACGAGAGGGCAATGTACATATCCACAAAAGTTTAAAAAAATTGTCAACGGTCGTTTTCTCGTTTTTTGTTGGTAGAAGCGGAAGCGATTGGCGAAATAGCCGCTTTTACATCAATGCTAGAAACGAGTGTAATGTTAATTAGTTTCAAGTTTGAACTTTTTACCCTTTAAGTTAGTGGTTCCCAACCTTTTTTCTGTCGCGGCGCATTTTAGAAAAAAACAAAAATTATTTGGCATACCTCGAATATTTTGAATACAAAATTTATTCAAGTTGACCGTTTTTTACATATCACAACGAAAAATTAAGGCAATAACCGTAATTTAGCTTGTTTCCAGGAAATTCACTGTACTTGCGTCTTTATGACAGGATTGCAACAATTCTGTCAGTGAGAAACTTGTGCTTGATGTTTCTTAGCAGCCATTTCAATATCAGGACGTATTTCAGAGAGACAAACCCTCATTTCTTCTTCAATGCAACAAAGCCGCTCTCGTTTTTTGGACTTCATATTGTGGAGTGTTGAAAATCCGAGCTCACATAGATATGATGTCGAAAACTGCATCAGAATGGTCAAAGCCTTTTTAGCTAATGAAGGGTATTCTTCTTTGACAGCAATCCAAAATGTATCTATTGGTACCCCAGCATGTTTGATTTTAAGTCCACGATCACTGGAAACACATGCCAACTCCTCTTCTTCACTTAATAAAAGACCAGTGCTAGATGAATTCTCTATAAAAGGATTTCGAACCCAGTCATACTCATCGGTCTTCAGTGATGAGAAATAAAAGTTAATTTTTTCTTCCAGAGTTGTTAAGTGTTGAAATGCAAAGGGGCTAATTTTCTTTATGCAGCTTTGTCGTACTAAAAGAAACATCTCAAGGTTACCATCTTTAGCTCTGTTTTTCCAAATTGCAACTTTCTTTTTAAATGCAATCAGCTTATCTGATGAAGTCAGAATGTTTTCTTCTTTGCCTTGCATGCTTGCGTTGAGGCCATTGAGATGTGCAAATATTTCTGCCAAATATTCTAGCCTTTAAAGCTAGAATTCACATTCAAGATATTCACAGAAGTGTTCACGTTCTTCTGTTTTGAAAAATGCATGAAGTTCCTTGTGCAGTTTATATACACGCCATAGCACCTTTCCTCTTGAGAGCCACCTCGCTTCAGTGTGCAGAATCAAACGTTTGTGCCGAGAGTCCATATGAACACAAATTTTCTCAAAAAAGCGAGACTTCTTCGGCCTCATTTTGATGAAATTAACCATTTGAACAACTTGTTTTAAAACTTGACTGAAGTCATCTGGTATTGTTTTTGAAACAAGTACTTCCCTATGGAGGAAGCAGTGGGTTTGTACAACATTAGGATTTTCTTTTTGTACGAGTGATACAAAACCTTAAATACTGCCAACCATACATGGCGCCCCATCAGTACATATTCCAATGCACGAGTTCCATGATAAATTCCATTTTTCAAGGTAAGCAGATAATATGTCAAAGATGTCTTGGCTTCTAGTAGTGAGTGACATTTCCTTGCAGCACAAAAATTGATTTATTATTTGATTTCCATCAACGAAACGAATAAACGCAAGTAACTGTGGTTTGCCGCTGATGTCGGTTGATTCGTCAACTTGTAAAGCGAATTCAACGGTGCTTTGAAGTTTAGTCTGTACAGTTTCCTCGATATTAGCAGACAAATCCACAATACGTCTTTGAATTGTATTATTTGACAGGGTAGTCTTGCGTATTTCTTGTTCGGCTTTGTCACCCAGAATTCTTTGTACTATCTTTCTGCAAGCAGGCAAGATGATCGATTCAGCCAAAGTATGTGATCTTGTTTGCTGCGCGATCATTTCGGCGACATCATAGGAAGCAGCTTGTGCCTTTTCAGAAACAGTTAACAATTTTTGAAAAGCGGTTTTTTGTTTGGATTGTTGCTCTAGTAGTCTCCGAAAATAGTTCAGATTTTTATCTTGAAGCTGCGAGTGTTTTGTTACAAAATGTCTACTTAACTTGCTGGGCACCATACCTTCGTTTGACATTTTTTCGCCACAAATGACACACAGTGGGAAAGGTTGATCCTCACTGCCAGTCCAGTGAAATCCATATTTCAAATAATCATCGCAGTATTGACGTTTTGGTCGAGCTTTTGGTGCTTTATCACAAGGCTTTGCTGCCTTGGAACGTTTACTTTCTGATTCATTATCATCACTTTGTTTCCTCTTGATAAATTTATCCATTTTATTGGGTAACCTAAAGTGCGACAAGTATAATATCTTGACCGAGTGCAAACAATTTAGTTTAGTATCGTACGGTAGTATTTAGGGCACAGTCGACTGGCTTAGATGTGTGTCAGTGCTTGCATATGTCACAATCGCTATTTATTTCATGCATTATTTTGCACAATGCAGCCACACAACGAACCTTATTCAAGCGTAAATAAACTTGAATGATACATTCACCAACCAAAAACAACTCAATTACTACCCACAATATCGTTAGTGTGTCGTACTGATTAACGTCGGCAGCGTGGAATTTTTAAAGCGTACTTGATTGAATTTAACTTCAATATTTTTTGCTGCGCACCTGATGACATCTCGCGGCGCACTGGTGTGCCGCAGCGCATAGGTTGGGAACCACTGCTTTAAGTGTTACTACCAAAGTTTTTAAAGTTTGTTCTTGAAGCTTATCATTGCAATTATGACGTGTAACTTGCTTTCGTGACATTTTGTAATTCATGTTATTTTTACTCAAAGCGATGATCAATCTGGCTAGAAAACCGAACTATTACAGGGTTACCGGTAGTTAATACCGCCCAATGAAGTATAGGATAGTTTGTGCGATGGCTTTTCTTCAGCAACACATTGTGTCAACGCAAAACTTATAATACAAGAAGATTCCTATGTAATTAGGGACTTTTGTAAAGAAAGTTGTGTAATTTATTGATAGTTAACATTTATAAAGTCAAATGCATTGACATCGCTAAAATACAGCATTAATAATACAGGTCTGTGCGGTACAACTGAAGTTTGGTTGATGTTGTTTATGTGCCGGAAATAGATATAAGCCTGAGCTCACAAGATGCAATCTTGATTTTCGACTAGAGGAATTTAACTATCTCAATGTTTCAACTCTCTCGTTTATCACTACTTGCCCTGTGACGAAACATTGAAGCTGATGTTCGTTGAAAATTGTAAGTACAGCAGTCAGTGCTGTTGGTAGTAGGTATTATATTTCCTTATTAGGAAAAGCTATATATTAAAACAAATGTCAAAATATATATAACTGCCAAAAATCGAGTACCACGACATAAATATTTACCTTATCAAAAAAACTGCATCATTGCAGCACACATGTCGGGACAATCAAGCTATTAATTATGATGTAGAAAGCAATAATTTATTGGTCTCATACTGTACTATAGTACTTCAGCAAGCCTACCCTGCAAACGAAAGTCAGTGGTAAGAGAACACGCCAGGATAAAGTAATCAAAATAAATGTCCACTTATGCATCATCCAAGAATAAAAATAAGCAAGCAAATTCATTTTTTTAGCACTAACAAAAATAATCGAAGAAGTAACTAGGCCTCTTTATATAATCAATTGAGTTGACTCAACTTGCGCAGGAATTCTAATTACCATTGGCCCAAAATAAAATACTTGCATTGCTTAATCTGGCCCATCTTGCCCTCCTCTGCTAATGCAGCACTCCCGCCCCATCCTCGGCATGAAAACTCTTATCCTCCTTCCGCCCACTTCGTATCTTTTCCTCTTCACTCTCACCACCGCCTCATCCTCCTTGCTGTCTCTGTTTTTTCTTTACCCACTGACTCCCTCAGGGTTCTTCAATGGAATACTGGGCGTCTACAAGCCAGGAGCACTGAACTTCTACATTTTCTTTCGTCTCATTCGGTTGACCTTATTAGTTTCCAGGAATCTAACCTTAATTCATCTTCCTCTTTCCGGATCTTTAGATTCTCTGTTTTGCGATCTGATCGCACCCTCTCCCGGTCTGGCATTCTCCCTCCTGGTGCCACGCACACTAGCGACAACGTCTTTCTTTTTGTCTGCCAGGGCTTATCTTTCTCGGAACTTTTTACCTCCTCTCTTTCTTCGCTTGACCTCTCCTCTAATTATGTAGAGGTCAGCATCTCTCTAAACAAATGCTCCTCGCTCTGATTTCTAAACATTTATGATATTCGCTCTTTTTCGACCGATAGCAGAATTGATTTCTTTTCTCCCTTCATTCTTTCCTCCTCCAGAGATCTCTTCATTCTGGGGGATTCCAATTGCTATCACTCCCTCTGAGACACAAAAGATACTTCCAAACCCTGTATGGAAAAAGTATTTAATTGGGTCATCTCTTCTGACCTCCATCGATGACCTTGTACTATTTTTCTCCCTCGCTCCTTTACTGACATCTCCTTTGCTCCATTTTTCTCTCTCTTGCTTCTGGGAGGTGCTTCAGGACCTGGGTTCTAATCACCTACCGATTCTACTAATCAACTCTTGCCTTTCGCGCAGCGAACGTCCCCCTTCCTCAATTTTAAGAAAGCTTGCTGGGATGACTTTGCCTTTAACTTTTACTCTCACTGTTCTTCTGCAGAGGAATACTCGTCTCTTTCTCTTCCCTCTGCTGCTGCTTTCCTTATCTCTCTGAGTAAATGCGGCAATCTTTTATTCCTTTCGGCCGCATCAAACGCCATCGAAAAACCTGGTTGTTGGCTGAAGTGGAGAAAAAGGTAAACAAAAGACGTAAGCTTTCGCTGCAGCTCACAGAAATGATGATGATCGTCAGTATTACATCTTTGCTTCCTACGTGCTTTGTCTTTCATCGAAAAGTCAAAAACTGATTCATGACAGACGACTTGCTTTTCTCTCTCGCCCAAATCTAATCCTAAATCTGTGTATTTTCTCTTTCGTTCTGTCGCTGGTTTTTCTTCGTCATCTTCCTCCTCTCCTATTTTGCCCAACTGCTCCTTTCCCAGGGAGTCGGCTTTGGTCTTCGCCGATTGCCTTAAATCCCACTTTTCTGTCTCCCATCCAAAACGTCTACGTAGAAAAGCGAGAGACTATATTTCCGAGCCACGAGCTCTGAGCAGTCTCACTTGTCCTTTTGCTGCCATTTCTCCCCTGCTGAATTTTTTGCGGCAGCCTCTAATCTCTCCTCGTTCACTACCACTGGCCCAGACAAAGTTTCCTATACCATGCTAAAACACCTTCGTCGCTCTCGCATGGATTTTTATCTTCACATTTTCAATCATTCCTGGTTTCTGCATGCCTTTCCTTCCATCTAGAAGACTTCTTCCATTATTCCCATCGATGAGATGGGAAAGCCTCTCGACTCTTCTGCTTCCTTCCGGCCTATCTCTCTCACCTCGTGCGTATCGAAGCTTTTTGACCGCATTATTCTATCTGGTCTACTCTTCTTTATGAAATCTAATTCCATTCTCATTTCCTGCCAAGCCGGTTTCCGCCCTGGACAGTCTGCTATAGATCAAATTTAGTTGCTTTCTCAGTCCATTTTAGATCGGTTTACCAAGTCCAGACCGGGCTCTCGGACGATCCTCGTTACTATTGATTTCTCGAAAACTTTGGACTCTGTCTGGCACCCCGCCCTTTTGCACAAACTCATTTCGGCTGGCCTCCCTCCTTGTTTTGCTCGTTGGACTCAATGCTTCCTTTTTGATAGGCGCGCTTGAGTGGTTTGTCAAAACCACAAAAAATCGTTTCTTTCGATTCCGTCGAAATGATCCGTTCTTGGCCTTGTACTTTTCTGTCTTTTTATTAATGATCTTCCGGCTTCTTTGTCTTCTTCCGTCAGCTGCTCTTTTTATGCTGATGATATAGCTGTTTGGTCTTTTTCCCGCTTGGTTGCTACTGCAGTGGAGGCCACACAAAGAGATCTGATTCGATTGGAGCGCTGGCTAAGTACTGGTGTCTTCCTCCCAATCCGAACAAAATGTGAAGTTTTTTCATTCTCAGTAGATCCCCCACTAACCTCCAGTCCATCTTTTTCTTATTCAACTCCCGCCCCCGTTTCAATCCCATTCCAACGTTTTTAAGGTCACCTTCGACCACACTCTTTGCTTTTCTAAACATGTATCTCCACTGAAGGCTAGGTTTTTTCCTCGTTTCACAATGCCTTACGTTGTATCTATGCTTCGTTATGGAGCCCCTCTAAGGGTCCATCTCTCTTCTGTATAAAGCTTTTCTTCGGCCCCTTCTCGCATATGGTTTCTTTCTTAAGCGTTACCAATCTCATTAAATTGGAACGTCTTCATCGAGCGGCTTGTCGCGCTATCTCCAACTGCCTCTTGACCTCGCCTAACCCACTTATCTTCTCTGAGGCTTCTCTACCTCCCTTACGAGTCACACTGACACATTTCATTCTTTCATCTTTTGAGCGGGCCCTTCTTCTCCCAACCTCTTTTCTAATTTCGGATTTGGCCAGACTTGGAGAAAAATCATAACTCTCCAGATCTTTCTGGATGGCTTTTGCTTCCACTCAACTGCTCATGCTTCCTTCTATTTTTCCTAATGGAGCTCTTCTTGCTTGTTCTGCTTCACCATCTTGGAGCCTGCCCTACTACTCTGTGGAGCCCAGTCTTTCTTTTCCATGTTGCCGATCTGATACCCCCTCTCTCGAAAATGTGTGGTTCTCGCTCAGCTTGACTCCATCCCACCTTACAATCTGATGCTTTGGACAGACGGCTCTGGCGTACTTGCCAACTGCTCTTTCTGTGGCACTGAGGCCACCCTTTCCTTTTCAATAGGACCAGTATGCTCAAATGTTTCTGCTGAAGCCTGCGCCATTTTACAAGCTCATTGCTGGTCTCGGAAGCACCAACAAGTCTGCCACTTCTTTTCCAATCTTACGCTCGCTTTGTCCTCTCCTCCATCTTTCTTTTTACTTCAGTCTCTCTCTGACAGGAACTGTCTTCTCTCTCCTCCTGTTTTATCAGGGTAAAATGGTTCTCCGGACACTCGTTTCTCCCGGTAAACAATGTAGCTGATGAGCTGGCCAGACGAGGAGCGTTACTCAATCGTGCTCTCTGCAATCCCTTGTGGCCTCTCTCCTCTTATCTCTCGTATACACTCTTTCCTTTTTTTCGGACTGGGTGCCTACTGTCTCATCGGAATTCTTCGACACAGAGGTGCCCTCAATTTCCTCCGAGGAACTTGTACTCCCTCGTCATGCTCACTGTGTTCTCTCGTTTTCGTTGCAACGGACACAGCCTACTGTTAAGCTTTTATCTCTCTAGGTATGGAAGAATCGAGAATTGTTCTTGGCGTGCCTGTGGACACTCGTCACACCCAAGAAACCTCTCATCTCATTCTGCATTGTCCAGCTACGGACTCTTTGCGCCACTCGCTCTTTGGCGACTCTCTGTCTCTCTACGACCTCTGGTCCAGGCCGTGGGAAGTTGTCCGGCTTCTAGTGCTCCATGGTTTTCTGCCATGCCCCCATATCTCGTAATAGGTCGGATAACAGCAAGTTTCGTAAGAATTTTGTGAAGTCAAAAATGAAGACACATTTTTTATTTGCATTCTTTAAACAAAGATAGCGTTTCTTTGTTTGAACACAAGCCAGTACCAGACTTACAAACTTTAAGAAACTTCAGACTTTTAAAAGGTAAGATGATGTCGTAATTAACAATTGTTACATTACTTATTGGTTTCTCAAAAACTAATGACCATAAAAACGAAATACATGTAAAAACTTTTTATGGAAGATATAAAAAAGGTGGTTTTGATAAAAATAGTTTTGTGATAATTAAAGCTTTATCGACGATGCAACAAGTAATTACAGTAAGCGTTTTTAAAAGTAAATTTCTTTGGTATCTGAACGTTTTAAAAAAAGCTTTTGTTTCTTCATAATGGTAAGAGATGTCATAACGCTTGGATCAATTCATTGAAAGCAGTAGCAGCCGTATCCTACTTATTACACACTGTCATTTTGAAAGTAAACATAAAATAGTGAGGCCTGTGACACATACACTGCTTGTAAAAGCAAAATGGTACAATTTCAATTCTTACATAACTGTTAAAGTCCGTTTTTTCGATAATGCAATGATAAATACGATAACTTGTCTGTAGATGGACTCACGTTACACTACCTTTACAATGCAGTTGTACAAGTACACATTGATTGATTTTATTGAAATCAAAGTACACACGGATTCCTAAAAATTTTCATCACTTTGAGCAAAGCGGAGCAAAACGCCAAGTTTTAATGTGAAATGCTACAGAATACAGCTTCTTTGGTACAAAAAGCAGCACTCTTAGAGATCCATCTTGGTCACAACCCAATTGATGATTTTGGGTTCTCGGTCACTTTTCTTTTCCCTGGCTGCGTTCATGCCGGGAGCAAGAACTATAAGTGCAGCCAGGTGCAACTAAGTTTTATAGCAAGGCCTGCAATTACGAAAAACGTTTAACAAGTCCATTACTTTAAAGCTTAATATTTGTAAATGCATAAATTAATTCAGCAATCTTCCACATTGCAGCGAGAATCAATCACTGTAGCGAGCTTCGAACTCTTGCCCCTACTCACTGATCCAAGTGAACACATAAAACATTGTGTAATTATTTGCGGTTTGTAAGTATCGGTATGCACAATGTTGAGTTATTAGTGGAGAGCTTGGTATGTGGGCGGTTCACGATCTTCAAAATTTGAGGGGAAGTTAATGGAATCAAGTACATCTACACTATTGTGTAAAATCATAGTCACGAAATAACTTACATCAATGGTACTCATAAAATGTTTTTAATGGGTAATTAAGCCGACGGCGCGATAGGACGGAAGATCATTTAGAGAGGTAAGGTGCCATTTGCTAATTTTTGGAATAAAATAACATTGGTGCAGCCAATAAACTCGGCTTCACAAATATCAACATGAGGATTGCCCTAACCCGTGAAATAGGTCTGACATCAAATAACGTTTTTCGCCAACTATAGAAAAAGCCATTAGGGCTCCCGCCGTTAACTTCTACTTAGTGTACCCATGCTTATTAGAATGAACAAATACAGTTTGTAAGACCAACCCTCCTTCAAATCACAATGGTTAAGATTAGGGGAATAGGACGATGCACCCATTTGTATCAAATTTTCGTTGCTGTTTTCAAAAATGTTATTTGGGAAAAAGCCGCCTGAACCTACATTTCAAACACGACGTACCTCACCGGTAGCCCTACCGGGCAATGCCTGCTAGTGGCACTTAAAAGAGCAACATGCACTTGATATATGACGTCTCCAACCATTTATAACCAAAACAAAATATATGATTGCATTCATTATTTCGCTGAAAGTTCGTAGCAAGTCGTAGCAGAAGCAGAAACAAAACAGTTATTTACACACAAAGCGTATAGCGACGTAACAATGACCACATAGTTTTCACTTTTGTGATGGTTTGAGTTTGGTCAAGCAGATCGCAACAGCAAATATATAATTCTTGTTGATCTCAACGTCGTCCACTGGCCAACTGTACTGCGGGATCACATCCTCGGTCTCCCTTTCCACCAGCCCGGAGTTGATCATCTTGGCCAGTTGGACGTTTACACGGTCATGGAAAGTAAAATCTATGCCGTTGGCTCTGGTATTGAAGTACAAATGGCCACCTGGCTTTACCACACGCACCATGTCCTGTTCAAAGAGATCAACATATTAACAAAACTCAACAATGTTACCCAACAACACTATTTTGTGAGCATATCAATAAAAATATGGATTTTCACTTTTGTTGCGAATTGTCAAGAGAGTGCGGTTAACTGATATTGACTTTAAGCAATGTTAATTTCAATCCCAACACTTCTTAAAATGAAGATGTTTATTACCGCCAAAGACTTTCATAGAAATTACAATTTTCTTCACATAAGCTCTCAAAACTCATGTTTAAATATATTTCCACCGAACAATGCAAAAGGTTATAATAATTTCGTTGGAATTCGAGCCCACAGCTTTCTTGTCATTAAAAGCAGCTCAACTGGCACAGCATCTGACAGCTAATCAGGGAGATGTGAGTTCGAATTCCACCAAGTTTTATTCTATTAAACAATATTACATCACATCATGATGTCACGACTAACCGGAAGACATTCCGGCTTGATAAGAGCGGGTACCATTCCACAGCAACAGACCACCACATCATAAGCGTTGCTAGGAAACGGCAACGGGGTTTCATTCGTAAGCAAATGATGCACGTGGTTCCTGCAAAAAAACGAGGCACTTATCGTATAATGACGTCACAATTTTATCAAGAGTCAAATCAAGGCTATAACTTTTTGTGGCATTTCTTCAGGTAGTTATCAAACTAGTTACGTAGAAGCAACCACAATTTATACAAATAACGCCCTACTGTAGCAAGAGAATTAATAATATCACTTCCAATAGAAACTGTTGCAACTCCCGTACGTCAAAACAAATGTCAAAATGGTATTTCAACGTATTATCGCACAATAACCAATGTTCGGTTGATGCTGTACTAGAACTACAGTCATTAGCAAAAATTTAGAAAATATCTTGCGCTTAGACCTTGTTTTCCAATTGAGCATCATGATATTATTAAGAGTACTTAACACTACATAGATGACTTAAAGTTGCATCACAATACATGTTTTCGAGTTCACCAGCTACTATGGCGTGCTCCATGTAATTGGTTTCATTATTTATTTGCTTTGATGGCATTAATACATCTTGATTTCAATCTTTTGATAACGATTATAAATCTTACAGATG
Organism: Trididemnum clinides; assembly: GCA_963675345.1. Classification (NCBI taxonomy): domain Eukaryota; kingdom Metazoa; phylum Chordata; class Ascidiacea; order Aplousobranchia; family Didemnidae; genus Trididemnum; species Trididemnum clinides. The sequence goes on along the minus strand of OY776294.1, from coordinate 31,934,808 downwards.
GCTTTAAATTTCACTACCAGCAATTTTTTAAGATGTAGAGAGTTGTCAGATCTAATTAGAGGTCTACGTATAACGCAGAAGAAATCTACCAAACTAAAAGCCCGTTTTCACAGCGTTTGAATGATGAAGCTGCTAGCCTGCACGTTCTATAGATTACTATTCAATACAAAATAAATGAAAGCACTGTCTTGTCGGTAATGTGGTTACCAGTCTATAATTTGTATTTATGGCTAGCTTACTTCTGTCCTCCAGCCTCATTTTTAATGGGTTTACGGTTTGAGCTTGGGTGTACAGTGATCCCTCGCTATATCGCGCTTCACCTATCGCGGCTTCGCTGCTTCGCGGAATTTTTTACAGTGCTTTTTTTGCAGTGAATCCTGATTGGCTCAGGGGCTTTACTGTTGTCTAGAAGTGAAAAAAGTTGATATTGGTTTTTCATTAGACAAATGCCAACAGTTTTCGTTCCTGTACATTCTAAAACGTTAATATTTCTATTTCTTAAACACATTTTGGGCCTGAAAAGAGGTTTTGTTTTTTGTTTCATTCTGCAGTACAGTATTGCATTGTAAAATAACAGTAAAAAATAAAGCTGACTACTTCGCAGATTTCACCTATCGCGGGTTATTTTTGGAACGTATCCCCCGCGATAAACGAGGGTTCACTGTACCGCTTATCATTGCGCCTGTCCTCAAAAAACGAATGTATGTGCAGCAAGAATGATGTAAAAAAGCCGAGGATACTCTTCTTACCATTATTCCATATCAAGGAATCAAAATAAGCAATTTGTAGTTTCCTTGTTGTTTAAGGATCTTAGCGGACACCGGGCTTTTTATTTAAATCGTTATGCATTATGATTCAAGACTGGCTGCGCGGTGTCATAAATCTGGGCTCGATTTAGGGATCGGAGGCGATTATCGCAATAAAAGCTGTTTGAAAATACATTGGCTTTATGACATCACATACCGATAGATCTTCTTTTTCTCAGCTTTCTCCAACATCTTCGTGTTTCCGTCCAAGGCATCAACAGATCCTTTCATGCCCAGCTTCAATAATGCGGTGGCCATTTGTCCAGTGCCTGGATGAAAAATATAGATCATGAACCAACTTAGCTTGTAATAGAGCGGGTACAATCAATATTGCATAAAAACAACCTCTGGTCTACACCTAAGAATTAATACAGTACCATTGTGATATTAATTCTCGGCTGCAATATATTATGTACATATTTGTCGCGATAACATTTGATTGTTATCCAGCAGTGAGCAACGACGTGAAACAAACTAGATGTGAAAAACGGGAGAAAATCTCTTAATTCGTAAAAACTATACTTTTTCGACAATTTTTTTGCGATGAATGTACAGGGGATAACCAGAATTAAATTCTGCAACTAGCAGAAGTACCAATTCTTTATGAAAAGCAAACCCTAAAAATATGTGAACTCTTTTATGTTATGAGAGAATCACACTTCACAGATACAAGACCAAGTTCTAGACGTTTCGATAAATTGCACCCCCCCCCCTGCCAAAAAGTTCGTTTCTAATGATAGTTTTGGAAATTAACACGTTTTTCAGCAGTAAACTTGTAGTCATTTGCTTAGTAATCGAAAAAATAACATGGTATTTATCCATGAATGAACAGATCAAGAGGCCACGAAACAGCAAAACACTGAAATGTAAATATTCCCAACATGCTATCACAATTTCAAATAAAAAATGTAATGTAGATATAGTCCACACCTGCCGCAATATCCAACACTTGAAAAGCAGAGGACTCCCAAGAGTCCAGCGAAATAATTTCATGCAGTTGTGATGCGATGAAATCCGGCAATTTATAATTCAAAACCTGAAAAAAATGCCCGTTCAAGCATTTGATTTATCAATCGATAATTGGTTACATTTCTACCACAAATAGCACAACCACGCAGGAAAACAACCATTAAAATGATTCTCCTTATCATCTCTGAACATATTTTTCCACAAGACCATTATTAACCGAAACCATTTGTTTAGTCTCATACTTTCTGATTATCAAATACCGTCCTCATATTAGCTTTACTATAGCTATATCTCACAGAACAATGTAATTTATGACATATCTCGCAGACATAGCTTATCACTATCATCATACTCGCAATTCGTTACTCTTGGACATCACAAATCAAATATCACGGTGCCACATCACACACAAACCACCTCAAACGAATCTGATTTACGGTGGACGGATTGGAAAAACATTGTTTTACACTAAAAAAGTGTTTGAATACCAACCACTAAATCACTTTCGTAATGTTCAGACCATTCATCATAGTACTTCATGGTGTAGTCAGCATCAAAATCCCCAATGATTTTTTGAACCCTCGAAAAAGATTCTTTCGACTCTTTGGTTGCGGGCTCTTTCCATTTGGTGTCAGGAACAATTGCTGCCATTTTACAACAAGTCAGTTGTATCAAAAATACTCAAATGCAAATAAACACAAACTTTACGCACTTTGATAAAAATTGTAGTTATTGAAATCGTTAGCATAGATTCTACTCCATTTAGGATTTAGTCCAAAAAAATATCGCCACACATTAATTGCAACTTGTGCTGGCTTTTCGGCTGTCCTCTTTGGTTGGTAAAGATCAAAAAGCTCTTACTTTAACAAAAATCTGACAATGTGCTACACGGCTAGTAATGTCGTGACAGCACAGAGGCGGTAAATTATTTTATACTTATTTACTTTTGTTTGCGTTTGGCGTTATGACTGGTCGACTTCGTGCGCCGTCTGATGTTGTCCCACCACACACAGTGACGCCAATGCAAAATGGTAGTGAAGTTTTCAACTTGACTGTATTGCTTCCAAATAACACTGACACAGACACCTTTTTGGGATTCCTCAGAAAGTAATAAAATGTTACTGGTGTATATTGAATTTAATAATTTCTTACCTGAACATTTGTGCCTAATATCTTTCGCACTTAAAATGCACTTTTTCCTGGGCAGCCTCCAGGCAGTCATATTGAAAGTTTTCCTTTGCCTCCTGGGCTGGACAGAGACATTGAATTTTCAAAAATTTTCATGACGTTTTAGTTAGTATGGGGCTACTAAAAATTGAAACATGGTCTAGCAGTATTAACACTTGCCACAACCAATAAATAATTGAATCGTTTGTGACTTCGCGTGCCTTGTCTTTAAAAGCCTGAATCATTCGCTTTTTTTCACCAATTAAACTTGTTTTATGTCGTCCTTTTCTATAACGTTTAGAGCGTTGTACAGGCTTGCTAATTGGTTGCATAATGGTAAGATTTAGCAAATTCTAGTTCTCAAAGAATTTTTCTGGACATGGGCGTTAGCAGATATTTTACTGGAAACTGCCAAACATTTGTATAATAACAACACACGCGAACAATTTCGACATGGCCGCCGCTTTTTTGTGACGCCACTATGCGATGGTAAAAGAAAGCTGGTGTTGCGCTGTCCTGTGGCATTCATCAAAAGTGTTCTATCTCATTCTCATGACGTTTGTTGCTAAAGGATTCCAATAATGGTAAAATAAACTGCTCAAAATAGCATTGAACTTCTTTTCAAGAAGTTGCTAATTGTTTTTTCGGAAAAAGTCAAGCAATTTTTGTTCATTATTTCACCTTCTCCCTTCATTTAAAACGAACTCCTCACTCATACAAGATTATTTAAATCAAGTCATCTGCGCAATTTATTTGCATTTTTATTTGCCTACATAGACCCCAGGGTACTCGGTGGGAAAGCGTGCCAGATTTAGGAAATATTGAAGGGCTATTGCCTCGAACCTCAAGCAAATTTTTGGAGACAACCAGAAGAAAAGGTCAACCCCTACCCGTGCTCGATAATGCAAATGTTGAAGGAACTACAGCATCAGCACCAATTTAATGCACACTCATTTTTGTCACAATGCATCCTCAAATTAGAAACGCTCGGCCAATCCTTGCAGTAAATACAGGGTGGCCCAAAAGTAGGTATACAGTTATTAAACTATTTTTTATGTGCTTTGAAGTTACCAGCAGTGCACTTTATGTGGCCCAAAAGTAGGCATACAGTTAATGGAGAGAACTATTTGGAAATTCTTTGTGAAGTGGTAGTGCCACAACTTCAAACTAAACCTAACTTTGATGAACTCTTCTTTCAGCAAGATGGAACTTTTCCACATTATGCGTTGAGAGTAAGAGATTACCTTAACAAAGTCTTTACACAGCGTTGATTCGGAAGAACAGGTAGCATTGAATGGCCACCATGCTCACCTGACCTGACACCAATGGATTTCTTTTTTGGGGGTGTTGTAAAGAACAAAGAGTGTGTAAAGAACAAGGAGAAGAATCCCAAAACAGTAAATGAATTAAAAGATTGCATTTATGACGCATTCAGAGAAACTGATGCAAATTGAAATTTGTGCTGCACGGTATGTCAGAGTGTTTTGAACAGATGTAAAGAAGGACATTTTGAGCACTAAAAAGATTAAACAGTTTCCATTTAAGATATAACTATCATTCTAGAGGTTTAAAAGTGCCTACATAAGAACTACAAATCTACTTTTGGACCCAAACCCTACTTTTAATAACTGTATACCTACTTTTGGGCCACCCTGTATAATCCAGCGTGAAATTTTTACCCAAACGTGACATTTTTTCCTTGCAGCCTACCCATCATAAACTCTCTGCGGGAAGCGCACGGGTATTAGAAGCAAAGTGAATTGTACACCAACCTTTAGATATTTTTCCTTTAAAAAATATCTACAATGTGGTACATAGCTTAGAGTTAGTACAAACCTCTTCATAACATCATACCACACCCGATAAGGGTGTATGGAACCAAGGGGCGTGGCCCCTTTCTGGAATTAAAAAAATCAAAATAACCCAAGTGAAGCGGGTTACTTGAAGAGCAACCTGATACAACGAAAATATATTAACAGCAGCCAAAGTTGTTACGATCCACCCCCAAAACGTTTTTCCTGGTGCCCACGTGTAGAACTAAGCTAATTTAGGCAAAGAGAGTGGTGGCAGCCCGATCTTTATCTCAGCCAAACGTAATTGTCAAACATTCTGTTTTTTCCGTATTTTAATGGATTGCAAAAATTATAAACTTTTTGTGTTCCTCAATTTTACTTACACTTGCCCACCTACAGCAATGATTGAAGAATTTCAGATTTGATTATCACCAATATGACGTCAGTTTAGAACTCTACATAGATAAAGGGATACACATTTGGTCATCAAAAACGGATTTCAAACCCAGCCAAACCTGCGCATTTCTAGCCCTCACTACCTACATAAAAAACACTGCACAGCAAACAACACAAAAAACTTACCATTTGGGTCTGTTGCGTACCATAAATGATAGTTGTTTGGTATTACATTGTTGCAGTGGTTGATCGCTTGGCATCTTGTTTCGAATACCTGGGTAAACTAATATGTATAGACCCCTAGTTTTATCGCAAGGCAAGTATTCTGAAACGTAAGTTGGCAATTTAAGACAAGGGTAGGCCAGGTAACTAGTCTATTACGAATACAATCAAACATACTCTACTACACCATCACATTATTTTTAGGTAGATCTGATTAATTGTTGTCACTCTATTTATACTGAAATGACGCACAATGCATCTTATTTAAGGTTAGACTGTCTATAGCTAACTAACTATCTCAAGCGCATTATACGCAGTAGCGGCCAATAGCTACTTTTTTGTTTATTTCTGTAAAAAGATTATACTCCCATTTAAATGTTTTTATAATGCTTTACAGTATACGCTGTTGTTTAAATATTCGATTTTGTCCGCAAGGTAACGTACCGGCACCATAAACGTATAGGTCTATGTTATGGACAATATCGTTCAAAAAGATTTTTGACAAAATCGCATCTTCACTTCAAAAGTTAGAGTGTGTAATACCACATGAATATCCAAGAGAATGATAATTTCCTTTGAAAAATGCGTGAAAAGTAAAAAACGTGCAAAGCCTGTACTCTATGAAGCCTACAATGATAATCCTGTGTTGTTTTATTTTAAACTGCTGAGACAATGATTCAGGACTTGACATATTTTACTAGGTGAATACTGAGTAGCCATAGGTGTAGCCTTGACCTGAAACTTACAATCTTCTCAAGTTAAAATATTTTAAAGCATACGATGTAGAAGACTATGTGATATCATAAATGCAGTACAATAAGAATTGTGACGAACAATTTCTCAGCTATTCGGTATCATTTAAATGATACTTCTTTAGCAATATTGGCTAGATGGTATCATATGAAGTAAAGTGATACCTTTTTTGTTCCTGCGTCAGTACAAGATTGGCCAATTGCTGAGTTTATGCTTTTGCTTAAAATGGTTGTGGCGTTACACGCTTCACACTGTGAAAACATCAGGGATGTACAAACTTTATCCATGGAGGGCCACATTGCTAGTATATTCAAAATCTGTGGGCCAAAGTTAACTCAAAGTAGGTACAAAGTAACGGTTAGTAACGTCGGGGATGGTGTAATATTGCCCCAAATATAGGTGATCTTCAAAAAGAAGAAGGTCATCATTCTTCTCGCTTTCACTAACAATGCTTTTCGCTATCAAAATGATTGAAGCGAGGAGGCTCTATCCAGGAAACACTGCGCTATACACTTGTCATTTGTTTTTCAATTGATAAAAAAGGACTCCGAGGGCCAGATAAAAAGCCTTCGCGGGTTGGATTTGCCCGCGGGCCGTAGTTCGGACACCCCTAAACAACCTGAATGTTTACGTAAAACAAAATTTATAACTTGGCCCGTCATGCACTTACTTCTTTGTTTTAACTTTACTGGCAGCTTAAACTAAGAAGATGGAGCAATCAAAGCACGGGTTTATATAGTAAAAAATTAGTCTCAAAGCAGCATAGTCAATTGCAAAAAACAAGGGACTGTTTTTATGAACATAAACTGACCGCTGACTCGAAGATCGTAAAATGGCTTTATAGTCTCGCAAACTCTTGCTCAGGGGCATACGCATAAATTTGTTGAGGGGAACGTGAGAATGACTTTTTGCAAATCTCACGGAACAGTCGGAATGAGGACAAATTTTTGAAATTAATATTCTTTGTGGGCTATATCAGGGGACTTGTTTGTTACCCTTACGGGTATAATGGCTAAAAATGACGTTTGACATTTATCTAAAGGGGGCGAGCGTATAAAACACCATCTCCGTATGCCACTGTCTCGGCTCGTTTTGTGTTCGAGTTGAACAAGTTGTAGTACTTTTATTTTTTCACAATGTTTGATTTCTCAATTGACAATTTGTTGCTCGTTGGATCGGTCCTAATATTTCTGATGAAAAATACCAACAAATACTTGAAAATAGCAAACAATTATACTCAATAGCAAACAATGAAAATAGAAATCTGAAAACAACAATACAAAGATTTTTGAGATGTTTGTGCACTCAAAATACATAATACTTCTATCAAGTACCGGCCGAAATTTAGCGATTGCGATGGTATAAAGATGTGAGATCATTGTGGTAGAGAGTATGGCAATCGGGATTCGTGCCTGATGGAGCAACACCAGGTTTTAACTCTCGTTGATTAGCACTGAACCAGTCTAGATGTTTTGTAGGGCCAGTCCAATACGGGTGCAAAGCTGCTGTAGATTTAGTGCAGCTGTTGCAAATTAGTGAAGATCGAGGTAGCTTGCTTGTATTGGTTTACCGAACAAAACTATTAGCAGGACATCTGTGCAGCAATACACAATCCCGCCTAAGCAGATAAAACAAACATTACCTGTAACGGGTTCGTGGAGCAGAGACCCAGATAAAACAAACATTACCTGTAACAGGTTCGTGGAGCAGAGACTCTAAGGCTTACACTACAGTTTTCATCAACACCACTCAATAACAGCGTTATAGCCTCGGTCTCTATTGGGGTAGGCTGAACTCCTGATGATAGCGTACTTATAGAGATGGTCTGCTGTGATCCATTAGCGTTCAACTCATCAGCAATACGTCGTGTGCAAAATGTTCGTTGTGATCCACTATCCAAAAGAGCATAAGTCAACAGCTCTTTCCCATTGTGACATAGCTTCACCGGAAGAGTCATGAAAAAATGACCACTAGAATCTCGGTCCGAATAGATATTCTTCGTAGCGGCGCACAGTACCTTTTCACTATCGGCCAGCCCTGATGCGTTATCCTTATGAAGCAGAGTGTGATGCCGATCTTTCGTGCATCCCTCTACGTTGCACCTTTGTTTAGATTTGCAGTCTCTGCTTGTGTGTCCAGCATCTAAGCATTGAAAGCAACGGCCTTGCTTTATCAGAAAGGCAATACGCTTGTACCTTCGCAATTTTTTAAAACGTGAACAGGCAGATAGTTCATGCTTTCCGTCACAAAAGGGACAAGTCAGATTTCCAGCCTTGGGAGTAAAGTCAGGGATAGCCGTAGTGTTTAGTACGGTTGCTCCTCTCTGTCCTACATGAAGACTCTGTTTTAGGTTTCCATATACTACCTGTCCATACAATGAGTTTGCTTCTGCTGCCTCGTCTTGGACAATTCTCACCAGTTCTTCAAATCTCGCTTGTCTTCCTGTAGTCTTAAACTCATGATACGACCACTTGGCCCAGTCCTTTTGCGTTTGTTCAGGAAGTTTTTCGATAATTTGTCGGATGGTGCCTAAAGAGTTTAAGGTTGCAAAGTCTTGTACGTCCCTCAACATAGCTACGCATTTGTCCATGAGCACTGACAAAGTCTTTAGTCCTTTTGGGTCCTTCGTTTTCAGCCTTGGTGGAGCCAGGAGTTTCTGCTCACAATGGTGAGCGACAATGTGTGGTTGGCCATAGTCGTTATATAGACTGTCCATGGCTACTCCATATTCAGATTCTGCATCGCGAGCCAAGTGTTCCAAGTTCTGTCTAATTCTCGTAGAACAATGTTGTAAAAGGTAGACTAATTTTGCGGAATTTGAAGACATTTTCGTAGCAATGTGTGCTTCAAAACTACGTATGAAGGGCCAGTAGGTTAGAGGATCTCCGTCGAAATTCGGAATTACCGGTGTAGGAGGTGGATAGTCCTGAGAGGTAAGGATTGAAATCGACGCGGACTGTCCAGCAGGAGCATGCCAGTGAGTTACCGGAAGGGGAACATTCCTTCTGTCTTCCCCATACTCCGGTTCCGCAAATTTTCTAGATTGCCTAGAGTTATTTGTAGGTTGTTCATATTGACTAATCATGCCATCAAATTTTCTTACGTTGTTATAGCCTTTTGACGTAGCTAAATGATTTGCCATCGTCATGGCTTTGTTATCCTCCAAAGAACATTGCTCGTTCCTAGCCACAGCTCTTTCAACGTTCTGTTCTGACCCTTTCTCCGCATTTCTTAAAGTTTCGCAAATCTGTACTGATAAAGGCGCAATAGGTCGTCTTAATGGTCTCGATCTGTCACCTCTATCGGATAAAGCTTCATCCCACGCCTTAACCTCGAACTTGGCCAATTCTGCGTCCAACACCCTTTCTTGTTCATTGGCTTTTCTTTCGGCCTCTTGCTTAGCTCGTTCAGCCTCTTGCTTGGCTCGTTCGGCCTCTTGCTTAGCTCGTTCGGCCTCTTGCTTGGCTTTTCTTTCGGCCTCTTGCTTAGCTCGTTCGGCCTCTTGCTTGGCTTTTCTTTCGGCCCCTTGCTTAGCTCGTTCGGCTTCTTGCTTAGCTCGTTCGGCCTCTTCCGCTATGCGCGACCTTTCCTTTTCCTTTTCTTTGGCAAACAAAGCCAACTTTAACTTCACAAGGATTTCCTTACGCTTAAAGCTAGAGAGTGAAGATCGCGAGCTACGTCCTGAACATCTCGAACCGCCATCTAAAGAGGATCCCTTCGACCCGGGTGCTGAAAGGGAACACAAGGATTTTGTGCCGATGGGAGGCGAGTCTACACTTTCATACCAACTTTTAACCCTGGCGTCAAATTCTAATTTAGCTTGTTCAACGCTAATCCTTTTGGTTTGTGTGCCGGGCAACAGGTCTTCCTCCGATAAGAAAATGGATTCAGCCATTAAAGAATCGTAATCGAGATTAATACTAGAGATTAGGGTTTTCAAAACGTTCTTGTTCTCAGGGTTAAGCATCAGACCGTCAGATACTAAATATTTGTTTTCAAAGTCTTTTAGAGTTGCACTTAAGTCACGACTGTGGTGATCCATGATCGACAAACACTCGTAAAATAATTCTACAACACTAAATTTGCGAACAAAGAACGATCCTGTTATAGCCGTAAAAATAGACGTTTGTAAGAGTTCGAACAATAACGAAAAGTACAGTACCTTAATTGTTCTGTGATTATTGTCCAATTTCTACTTCGATGAATCAGATAGATGACGTCAACGCGGCTGCAGAATATCTTCTTCAAACGAAATTTTCCGAGCAGAAATCGAAGCACCGGAGATCAATTCAAGTTGAGCAGCAAGGGCACGAGTTCGGATATCCAACGGACCAATGGGATGAAACGGAGAAACAATTTTTCTTTCTTCAATGGGACGAATAGAACGATAGAGAATCAGCCAAATAGTTTTGGAAGTCCAACTGATCAATTTAGCGAAGCAACAAATATTTTAAAACTTTGGCGAAGCAACAATTAGCTTGAAACTTGGGCGAAGCAGCAATTGGCTTCAAACTTTGTCAAAGCAAAAAATAGTTTGAAACTTTGTAACGGGTTCGTGGAGCAGAGACCCTTGGGGTAGTCTCCGAACCCGAGACAGATTGCAGTGAAGCTGAAGTTGTAAATAGATGAAACGCGCTTTTCCTCTCGTCACGCTGTTATTGTCTGACTTTCTTGAATAAATCCTTTGATAAATTTTTATTGATAATACGCAAAACTGAAAATGGAAATAATGAAAATGATAAGCAGAAATGAAAAACAGATGGATTGGCTTCGGCGACGTTGACGTTGTTAGCGGTGTAGCGATGTAGCGTTGTTAGCGGCGTGGCGTTGTAGCGGCGTAGCGGTTTCAAACTATTTTGACCCCCAAGTACTTTCTTCTTTACTACAGCTCCAACACAGTATCAATCCACAAAGAAACTGCTCTACCAACCTTTCTCTACGTTGGCATCTACGAGCTTTCTTTGATAGTCCTTTGACTTCTACTCAAATGTGCAGGTTTTACAAACAACGTAATCCTTTTTGCAATGTGTCTACTTGAGAATAATGTAAAGGTGTGTTAACAAGGCAGTTACTACTGCGTCGCTCGAGGGTCAACCTCGCCAATCCAACAACTAATCAATAAAAGACGATAACTCAAGAGAAACAAATATAACAACCACACAGCGCGGGTTCGAATCACAGATTGGCTACGCAAACTAGATTTAAAGCATTAAATGTTGCCAAATATTGTAACAATATTTACATTACCTTTTTTAAAGAAAAGTTACAAAATGCATTTAATATAAAAGCTTCGTTACTGAATATTAGTGTTTATTTTTCTCAGAAAACCCTGCGCGAAATTTATCGTTTTCGGAACAGTTTCTTCGAAATGATAGTGAATTATTTCTCTGTTGAAGATGACCAGTAACCTGTAGTACAGGAGATATTTAACTGTGCAGGAAGCAGTTGACGAAGTTTTAGGGTCAACAGGAAGTAAAGAGAAAGATATTGTTATTTTGCCTCCAGCGCAAGGTGATGTTTATACTACTGATGTAAAGAAAGATGATGTAGATGGGTGCCATAAAAATGATTTGCTTCCAATCGATGTTGCAGGAAAGTTAGAGGTACATAACAACGATGAATGCGAAGTCGCTTCCGAAGTTGCCTAATTTCAATTAGGTTGGCGGCATGAACCTGAATTGCTGTTCGTGTTATACCTTCATCCTAAGGAAGAGGAGGGGTAATCACAACAACAACAACAACAAGTCGCTTCCGACGTATCAGCAGTTCAAAGTAAAGAAAACAAACCACCGCCAAAGAAAAAAAGAAAGAATGCGGAAGTAGTGCTTTGGAAGAAGAAAAACATCCTGAAGGAAATACCAGAAGCAAATATCATGCACTTAGCTGACAGCCACCTTCATCTTGCCCTGCTTGAGCCAGCTACACTTTTTTCGATTTTTATTCAATGAGGAAAGCTATATTCTAATTGCTTGCGAAAGGGAATGAGGTCATTCATCTTACACCACAGGAAATTGAAGCTTTTGTTAAAATTCTTCTGTTGACAGGATACAACAGCTGACCTCGTCAGCCTTGTACTGGAGCAAAGAAGATGATATCAGCTGCCCACTGATATCAAGTCAATGTCAAGAAAAAGGTTTGAAGACATAAAGAAGTTAATTTATTTTGCTGATAACAATAATCTTCCTGCTGGAGATAAGCTTGCTAAAATTCAACCTCTACAGGATAGAGTCAATGCTTCACTTCAGCAGCTTTGAGTGTTTGCAAAAGATCTGGCCATTGATGAACAAATGGTACCATACTTTGTTAGGCACTCTGCAAAGATGTTCATTTGTGGCAAGCTGATCAGATTTGGCAACTGCAACTGGGTTTTAGCATCAAGTAAAAGCTACCCTTACAAATTTGAGATTTATACCGGAGCGTGTGATACTAAAGACAACAGCAAGCTTCTTGGACCACAAGTTGTGTCTGTTCTTCTTTCGACAGCTGAAAACCCTGCTTGTCATTATGTTTATTTTGACGATTTTTTTACATCTTATTTACTGCGAGATTTGCAGGAAAAGAATTTCAGGGCTCTTGAGACTGTATGTGAAGGCCGTACAATGAAGTGCTCACTGCGACCAGCAAAAAGTTGAAAAAGAGGAGCTTCTTTGATCACCGCTCGGACGATTACGTGCCCATAGTGCAATGGAAGGACAACAAAGTTGTTTACCTTGGGTTAAATTTCAGCAAGATAGAGCCAACCAAGATAGTGAAACGCTACAGCCAGCGTGAAAAGAAAAAGATCAGTTGTGTTCAACCGTTCTGCTTCTACCAATACAATCAAGGCATGGGAGGCGTCGATCTGCTTGATAGGTTCATAAGCCAATACAAACCAACAATTCAAGCAAAGAAGTGGCATTGGCCGCTGTTTGTTAACTGTGTAGAGATGCTGACAGTGGCTCTGTGGAGGCTCAATGTTACCATTGGATCTTCCTTGCGTTTACATTTTCTTGAACTTATCCGGACAGTTGTAGGTGGCTTGTTGAAAACTGCTAGTTATGCGTCCTCAGGCCCTAATGGAAGAATAATAATAAACACCAGTGTTGGTCTGCACCACCCTGCAAACGCAGAAACTCAAGGACACTCCTCAAACTGCAACAAAAAAAACGTAAAAAATTGTCAAGAATGTGGTGCTCGCTTCATCCTATGTGCCTCTTGGATTACCATAAATGATAAAATTGTTTTTTTTTTGTATTTTGGTCGTTGTTTCATGTTATTTGGAGTGTTTCCGCAATAGAAAGTGCTTACAGAGAAGACAGAGCAGCGAAATTTTTTTGTGCAATGTTAGCTGGTGATAGCGTTTTGGACCATTGTTCCTGTAGAGGAACGAAAAAAGTAAACAAAAAAATGGTTACTTCAGAGACAAAATTGTGCAAAAACTGATAAACCATTATCTTTTAAAGGCTTTGTAGTTACATAAAATGCAAGTAAATTTTTTCACACTTTTGTGCTGAGTCAGCGTTTTTACGAAAATCAAGGTCACTCCGACTTGAGAAAAATAGCTGTTTTCCAATGGCCGTTTGCCAAGGAATCTAACGAGTCGAAGAAAAACTTTTTTTAAATAATGTTTGTAAGGTCATTAAAGTAGGTCTTTGCCAAAAAATTACGACGATTTAAAACAATCGACTGATTTTTCAAGCTTTCGAATAATTTGTTCCTATACAGGATCAATGATCTAAAATGGATTAAAGATTCGTGAAAAGTAAGGAGGCAGCTTCGGATTCGCGTTTAGCTCGAAGACAATGATTTGAAAATTAACATTTGGAAAACAATTTTTTAACCCTATTTTTATATTGATAACCTTTACTTGTTTTATACTTTCATTGTTCGCTAATATTTCGTTTTGTAGAGCAATTATACAATAAGATTTATTGTAATCAGAGAATGCGGAACAAAAAGCAATAAAACTGTTAAATCAATATTATTGACAGATTATTATTCGTTTTTTTACTGCAAAGTACCAATTATTGTTGTTTTGCATACGTAGCTAAGTTACTTCTTCATTGGATGTTTTACTAGGGAAAGCAAAAGGATTATCAGCCCTAAAAGTCCTTACAAACCTCACGATGTCACGATACTCCCTAATTTGCATGAAAAAATTGAGCAAACTGCAATAAATCAAACGAATCTGCACTTTCCTAGTGTTTCCGACTTTCCCAATTTAATATTTGATTTACCACTAACACAATTTATTATTTGTAAAAAATCGCCGACAAAGAAAAATTATTGCTTGATTTCGTTTGCGAAGTTAAACATTTTCACTGAAGAAGTGGGGTAAATAACGAACAAAGTGGTAAGATTTTCGTTGAAAATCTTGATAGTTTGCAAAAATTGCTCAAAAAAACAAAGCAAGATTGAAACGTTTGTTTGCAACAAAGTTTATCCAAATTGTAGATGTGATCTGAAAATATAGTCGTCAGTAGTAATTCCGTTAAGCCGCAATTCCACCACTGGAAAGGGGCGTTGCATAACTGGTGGGCATTACAAACGTTACAGGAATAACATGTTTTCCTACTTTGCAGCTAATCAGGAATAAACATTTATCTTCCGCTCCTGACAAAAACTCTTACATCTAGTAGGACCTGCTTAGGAGTTATCGGTACTGCAAAGAGAGTTCATTGCTACCATAAACCATGCAGAAAAAATACGGTTAATCAGGCATGTATTGCTATAAAATTTCCTTGCGGTAAGAGTAGCACTGCAACAGTTTTCAGTTTTATTTTGATAAAATCCCTCGCTTAAGGTTCAAGAAGCACATAGAGAAAAAGAGCAAAGAACATAGCTCATTGAGCCGTTACCACCTTTATAGTTACGTAAAAGCCTAAATTTATACAATTCTCAGAAACAAAGCATTTGAAAAAAAATAGCTTTGGTTTATATACGAGTTTGAAAGTACTCGTACAAGTTTGAAAAAAGAGTTGGTTCTGCAAAGGGCTTTTAGTTGCTTTTGCATTCGTTTACTCAAGTTTATTAGAGACCGGACCAAGTATTTTAAATTCCGGTCTCCAAACTTTGTATGTATTCGCGGCGTTCTTTTTTGGCCTTTTGCTGCGCTTTCTTTAGCATTTCGCTATTGCAAAATCTTTGTTTGGCGTGCTTTACAATACTAGCGCTATCATTGGCTCGTCTTGATTGCCTAACGTCCAAATAATTTACATAAAACACTTATTCACTTTAGATCTTCTCTTTTGACGCGATACTGCCACTGATGAGAGCGTCACGAAAAGCTTATGCCTCAAACAGCTTTTCTCAAAGCTATATTGAAATTCTCAGAAACAAAACATCTGAAAAACAAATAGCTTCAGTTTATTTGCAAGATCGAGAGAAAAGAGTTGATTGCGCAAAGGGCTGTGAGTTGTTTTTGCACTCGTTTGCTCTGTGGAGATTGAGTTCTTGCATTGGTGTAGCTGAGTTGTTGTTGTGAGATTTCCTCAGCACATCTGACTCTAAGAATAAATATTCTGTTCTTATCTTTCTAGGATTGGCAGAATCGAGAGTCCTTCCTGCAGCGCCTATACACCTCTCATCTCATTCTGCACTGTCCAGCTATGGACTTTTTGCGCCGCTCACTCTTTGGCGACTATTTGTCTCTCTACGATCTTTGGTCCAGGCCCTGGGGAGTTGCCCCGCTTCTGGGGCCCCATGGTTTTTCGCCATGTCCCCATCCCTCGCAAGGGGTCAGGTAACAACAACAACAGCAATATATTTTCAAATTATAAAAACAACGTTGAATACACGAATGATGACTTGCGATGAATCTTGAATCAAATTGAATAAATGCCTTTCAATTTTGTTACATTTCATTGTTACAATTTGAAAGAGAGACTGTGCTTACAATCCTTGCATCTTCTCGCTGAAATGCTGTATTGCGATTGCTGCCTTATTCAAAAAATGTGGCCAATAACATTCACCTAGACACAAAAAAACACATTCTGATAAAAGAACGGTCAAAATATTGTGTTTGCAAAGTGTATACAGGAAGATCGGTTTACTTATGCCAGAAGTGTAATGTTACTCTTCATCCTATCCTTTGCTTTCAACGCTACCACGAACAAATGTAACAGTGCTAAGGAATTGTGTTACAGACAAAATCTTCGTATGAGAATTATACGTAAAAACTGATTCTCTCCCTAGTAAAACTGCATGGCCTCTTTCTACATCAACCACATGTAGCTGCTTAATGGGTTAAAATAGCTATATATAATTCGTGTCTTTGAGCTGTTAGCAACTCTAAGAAATAATATCTAGGACAACCAATTCTATGAAGTTTTTATTGTTTACTTCCACGTGCTCGAGTGAAAATCTCGTAGATTTGCAGCACCATAAAACTGCAGCACCTCAGTCATTTTTGTTCTTTCTCAAAATCAAAATATGGTCGAAGTGTAAATCTCTGCAATAAGTTTGAATCGTTTGGGGAAGTCGCATGCAGCCAGTAAGTGTTTATATTAGAAGGTACCGAATTTGTTGTTAACAACGAGTGCTTATTGTTGCTTATCATTGAATTCTTGTTGATCAATTTTGTGATGAAATCAAAATTATAGTAGAATCAGTAATAATACCGCATATTTATCGCAAAAAATCTCGTTAAATCTCTGTAAAAAGTCATAAGCTAAACTGTGTATAAAGTAAAGTGCTTCTCTATAATCCTCTGGCATAATCATTATTATTTGTCGTCGTACTGTTAATGCCATCGCTATTTGCTATTTAATCATTGCACTCTATTCATATTTGCATTCAAATTAAGTGTGAGGTTTGGCTATTTGTTTATAATCGTTCAATTATTCTAGAAAACCTGTCGCAATATCGACGCCATTCCTACATAATTGATCGGATTTTTTCAAGTTTGAATTAAATTTGATTCCGTCATCAAAAATTCCATTTGATACCTCGATTGAGTTTCCGCTGTGCCCAATGACATTTTCCCGAAGCCTTGTGACTAGGATAGCAGCAGTCACAAAGTAATTATCCATTTCTTCGAACTTTTACTACACTTCAATTTTATTTTATACTTCTTTTTATTTCTTGAGCGATTTGACAAGAATAAACCAGAAAATGTAGCAATGTTAAGCGGCAATTTTTACTTAATTATAAGTAAAGGAACTGTACCTACTATATATACAAACGATATAAGGAATTTTACGACGAAAATTTTAATACGTCGTAAAATTTTTGACTCCTTTAAACGCCATTTGAAACTTGAGTTGCGTTTAAATATCTTTTAAAATGCAGAAGAAATTTTTGGTTTTATGGACGATAATGACTTCAAATATACCCAGTGACAACATATCACGAGGCAGACAAAAAATATAAATTTTAAAAGTTCTGCGCTTAATGGGTTAAAATAGCCAAATTACCAACTGGAACCGTGAAGCTGGAAAAGCCGAAACCAACTCCAATTAAGTCAGTGTATCTACCAATAATCGTTGTTCGGATAATTAGTTTTGATGTGGGTAAGATTCTCACTCCCAGCTTTGATTTCAACAAACAATGCTTGGTGTTATAAGATCTAAACTTATATTATATTGCTAGTTCCAAATGGTTACCATCGATAGAGAGCGTCCTATAAGCAAGAAACAAAACAACAAAGCGAGTGCGAGGCTTCCGAAGGAAGCAATGCTATTGAGAGATATTTTCAAATTTACAAAGCCATCCCTGGACACGTTTCGTCCTTTTGGACTCATCAGCAGAGCTTGACAAGGGCCAAGAGATCTCCCCCCAATAGCATTAACGTTGACTTTTATAAAAACAAACTAACACAAAGCACAAAACTTACGTACCGTTTACTTTTGAACGAGGTTCGTAGTGACGTATCGCTAGCTGCTTAACTATGGACCAAACCTGATATTCTTATGTAAAGCTGATCACACAAGCAGTGATTAAGCATAAAAAGACCTTCCAAAGGTTACTAACTAAATGCGGTGCATTAAGGCATGTGTGGCATGCTGCATTCTACCACTGCAGGTGGGACTGCTTTTTTGTGACGTTTACAGCATACAGCTCTTGTCCTTGACAACTAGATGCGCCTTGTCAACGCTGAGCAAATGTTTTCATTTGCTGGTAAAAACACCATTAAATGTTTTACATAGGCGCCTCTAACTAGCGTAACACGACAATACCTGTCAATAAATGAAATACAAAACGTGTTTTTTTATGGTAAATTACAAGAATTTCAAGCAAGCACAAACACATTACATACACAACCAATGTAATCGTTCAGTTTTGATTTAGTTTTGACGGATTCACTCGATTCCTTCCCCAGCTGTTATATTCCATTGCTTTCGCAATTTCTCCGCAATCGCAGCAGTTTGTTTGTTGTTGTTGTTTCCCGACTCCTTGCGAGGAATAAAGGGATGGCGGAAAACCATGGAGCCCCAGAAGCCGGGCAACTCCCCAGGGTCTGGACCAGAGGTAGTACAGAGACAGAGAGTCGCCAAAGAGTGAGTGGTGCAAAGAGTCCGTAGCTGGACAATGCAGAATGAGATGAGAGGTGTCTTGTGACGAGTGTCCACAGGTGCTGCAGGAAGGATTCTCGATTCTGCCAATCCTAGAGAGATAAAAGCTCTACAGTACGCTGTGTCCGTTGCAGCAAAAACGAGAGAGAACACAGCGAGTACAAGTTCTTAGGTGGAAATGAGAAAACCAGTGTGTCAAAAAATTTCGAGGAGACAGTACGCCTCCAGTTCGAGAAAAGAGAAAAGTACATACGAGAGATCAGAGGACAGAGACTACAAGGGATTGTGTAGGGCGAAAGTAGCGCTTTCCGTCTGGCCAGCTCATCAGCCGCGTCGTTCCCCGGGAGAAACGAGTGTCCGGGGACCCATTGTAGCCTGATAAAACAGGGGAAGAGGCAAGACAGTTCCTGCCAGATCTGCCAAAAATATTGAGATAAAAGAAAGATGGAGGAGAGGATAGAGTGGCGAGGACAGAGCGAGAGTAAGATTGGAGGAGAAGACAAGAAAATAGCAGACTTGTTGGTGCTGCCGATACCAGCAAAGAGCATGCCGAATGGCGCAGGCTTCAGCAGAAAAACTTGAGCATACTGGTCCTGCTGAAAAGGAAAAAGTGGCCTCAGTGCCATAGAGAGAGAGAGAGAGCAGTTTGCAAGTACGACGGAGCCGCCTTTGCCAAAAGAAAAAGGAACAAAGCCGTCTGTCCAGAGTACCAGATCATGAGGAGGAGAAAGTCAAAGTGAGCGAGAGCCACACCTTGACGAAAGAGAGAATCAGAGCGAAGCATAAGGAGGAAAGGGTGGACTCCACAGTGAAGGGAGACAGTCTAAGCTATGCTATACTTAAAAGACTAGCTTCTTGTCGGTCACCAGCTGCACTGAAGAGACTTGTCTGAAGTTTGCTAAGTGCATCGCTAGCTTCTTGCTTTACATTAAGAGCTTGTGACCACTAGGCTGAGACAGCACTACTGTTCTAGCAGTTGCTAGACTTAGTGCACCTGCGACAACCGCCATTCATTCACGAGTAATACGGCTTCGCAGAGTACTGATAGATCTTCGACTAAATGGATCTAGTATAGGTCCCACAAGTGCAACGGTCAAAGCTATGCTTTATTTAAAGCCTCTAGCTTCTTGTCAGTCACTAACTGCACTAAAGAGACCTGATAGGTTGAAACAGTGTCACTGTCTGCAGTTTGCTAACTAGAATTATTCATATAATTAATTCAGTTGACTCAACTTATGCAGGATTTGTATTAACCACTGGCCCAAAGTGGAATAATAGTTTCTTCCTAGTTGGATTTTTGGTGTGACGTCGGACGTTGCGTTCACGCCATGCCGCCAACCCAAGGAGAGAAAGACAAGTCAATAGTATTAGCCGGCAACACGTTGTTAGTCCAAAGATTAATCACAATGGGCTTGTAATCCACTGATTTACAAAACGGATTCGATTGTAAAGTGCGCTGCAACAATACCACGAAGCGCAATTCTGCCTGAGTCTGGGTGGGTGTGGGTGTGCCTCTCTGAGTGTTGCAACTGTTTTGAAACTATTCTGCGTTCAAGTTATAAAACTTAACACGAATGAATACACCCCAGAATAAGTTTTGCGCTGCACTCATCTACAGCGGCTTCAATGTGGTGGTACAGCTCCCGATTCTGTTTGGGTTGGATCGAAACGGCTGTTGGCCTTCCTGAGGGTATAAGTTACCCTGAGCACTCCCCTTGCACAAACCATTTTTTCGCCATGCTGCCCCCTGATTGTCCGCAGAAAGGCAGCACGCATCTTCTTTAAAATCGGTCGCCTGTCTTCTCTCTCCTCCTGCCTTTTTCTTGCCCATCTTCGTCTCCTCATACTTATCCATTTGCTGATGAGCGGCAACATTTATTCTAACCCTGGCCCCGTCTTTCCCTGTTCAGTGCGCGCTGGAATTATAATCTGGCAGGTAGATCAGTGCAATGCTGCAAATGGGTCCATTTAAAGTGCTCATTGCTCACTTTCCCTAAATTCAGAACTCTTGGCAGCTCTCGCTCCTGAAGCTGAACCCTCTGATGCTTCCTGATTCTTCTGGAGACCCCATACCTACCAAAACTGTGACATCCTCCTCATATTCCTCCAGCTTGTATACCTCCACAGTTCAATTTGACCTATCTGGCCTTTCCTGCAAATGCAGCATTTCCGCTTTACCCTCACCTTAAAACCTCTTATCTTCCTTCCGCCCACTTCGTATCTTCTCCCTCTGCACTCTCATCATCATCTCATGTTCCTGGCCGTTTCTCTACACCACCTGCTTTCCCTTTCCTCACTGATTCCCTCAGGATTCTTCAATGGAATACTGGGCTGTCTCTAAGCCAGGAGCACTGAACTTCTGCATTTTCTTTCGTCTCATTCGGTTGACCTTATTAGTATTCAGGAACCTAGTCTTAATTTATCTTTCTCTTTCCGGATCTTTAGATTCTCTGCTATGCGATCTGATCGCACCCTCTCCCGGTCTGGCATTCTCTCTCCTGGTGCCACGCACACTAGCGACGACGTCTTTCTTTTTGTCTGCCAGGGCTTATCCTTCTCGGAACTTTTTACCTCCTCTCTTTCTTTGCTTCACCTCTCCTCTAATTATGTAGAGGTCAGCATCTCTCTAAACAACTCCTCCTGGCTCTGATTCCTTAACATTTATGATGTTCGCTCTTTTTCGACCGATAGCAGAATTGATTTCTTTTCTCCCTTCATTCTTTCCTCCTCCAGAGATCTCTTCATTCTGAGGGATTCCAATTGCTATCACTCCCTCTGAGACACAAAACATACTTCCGAACCCCGTATGGAAAAAGTATTCGTTTGGGTCATCACTACTGACCTCCCCCCCTCGATGACCTTGGCATAACTACTATTTTTCTCCCTCGCTCCTTCACTGACATCTCCTTTGCTCCCTATTTCTCTCTCTTGCTTCTGGGAGGTGCTTCAGGACCTGAGTTCTAATCACCTACCGATTCTACTTACCAATTCTTGTCTTTCGCGCAGCGAACGTCCCCCTTCCTTCAATTTTCAGAAAGCTCGCTGGGATGACTTTGTCTTTTACTTTGACTCTCACTGTTCTTCTGCAGAGGAATACTCGTCTCTTTCTCTTCCCTCTGCTGCTGCTCTCCTTATCTCTCTGAGTGAATGCGGCAATCTTTTATTCCCTTCGGCCGCATCAAACGCCATCGAAAAACCTGGTTGTTCGCTGAAGTGGAGGAAAAGGTAAACAAAAGACGTAAGCTTTCGCTGCAGCTCACAGAAATGATGATGATCGTCAGGCTCACATCTTTGCTTCCTACGTGCTTTGTCTTTCATCAAAAAGTCTAAAACTGATTCATGGCAGACGACTTGCTTTTCTCTCTCGCCCAAATCTAATCCTAAATCTGTGTATTTTCTCCTTCGTTCGGTTGCTGGTTTTTCTTCGTCATCTTCCTCCTCTCCTATTTTGCCCAACTGCTCCTTTCCCAGGGATTCGGCTTTGGTCTTCGCCGATTGCCTTAAATCCCACTTTTCTGTCTCCCATCCAAAACGTCTACATAGAAAAGCGAGGGACTATATTTCCAAGCCACGAGCTCTGAGCAGTCTCACTTGTCCTTTTGCTGCCATTTCTCTCCTGCTGAATTTCTTGCGGCAGCCTCTAACCTCTCCTCGTCCACTACCACTGGCCCAGACAAAGTTTCCTATACCATGCTAAAACACCTTCGTCGCTCTGGCATGGATTTTCATCTTCACATTTTTAATCATTCCTGGCTTCTGCATGCCTTTCCTTCCATCTAGAAGATTTTTTCCATTATTCCCATCGATGAGATGGGAAAGCCTCTCGACTCTTCTGCTTCCTTCCGGCCTATCTCTCTCACCTCGTGCGTATGGAAGCTTTTTGACCACATTATTCTATCTCGTCCACTCTTCTTTATGGAATCCAATTCCATTCTCATTTCCTGCCAAGCCGGTTTCCGCCCTGGACAGTCTGCTATAGATCAAATTCAGTTGCTTTCTCAGACAATTTCAGAACCGTTTACCAAGTCCAGACCGGGCTCTCGGACGATCCTCGCTGCTATTGCTTTCTCGAAAACTTTGGACTCTGTCTGGCACCCCACCCTTTTCCACAAACTCATTTCGGCTGGCCTCCCTCCTTGTTTTGCTCGTTAGACTCAATGCTTCCTTCTTGATAGGCGCGCTTGAGTGGTTTATCAAACCTCCGTCCTTGCTTCGGTGGAGGCCACACAAGGAGCTCTGAGTCGTTTGGAGCGCTGGCTGAATACTAGTGTTTTTCTCTCAATCCGAGCAAATGTGAAGCTTTTTTATTCTCAGTAGATCCCCACAAGCAACTTCCAGAGCAAACTCTTCTTATTCAACTTCCGCCTCAGTTTCAATCCCACTCCAAATTTTTTGGGGCCACCTTTGACAGCACTCTTACCTCTTTTAAGCATGTATCTTCGCTGAAGGTCAAGTTTTTCCTCGTCTCAAGGTCTTTTACCGTATCTCTGCTTTCTCATGGATTCCCTCTAAGTACCTCTCTCTTCTGTATAAAGCATTTCTTCTTTTGTTTCACCTAAATGGTTTCTTTCTTAAACCAAATTGGAACGCCAAATTGGAAAGCCTTCACCGAGCTGCTTCTCGTTCTTACCTATCCCACTAATCTTCTCTGAGGCATCTCTACCTCCCCTTCGAGTCATTCTGAATCATTTCGCTTTGTTATCTTATGATCGGGCTCTTCGTCTCCCAACCTCCTTTCTCATTTCAGGTTTGGCCAGACTTGTAGTGACACCAAGACTCTGCAAATTCACCTAGAGAGCTTTTGCATCCACTAACCCGCTTATGCTTCCCGCTACTTTTCCTAGGGAGGCTCTTATTGCTTGCTCTCCCTCACCTCCTTGGAACCTACCCTCCTACATTGTGGAGACCACCCTTTCCTCTCCATGCTCCCGCTTTGATCCTCTCTTTCTTGCCAAAGTGCAGCTCTCGCTCATCGTGACTCTATACCACCTTACGATCTGATGCGTTGGACAGACGGCTCTGTTCTTTTTCCTTTTGGCAAAAGCGGCTTTGGCGTACTTGCTAACTGCTCTTACTGTGGCACTGAGGCCACTCTTTCCTTTTTAGCAGGACCTGTATGCTCAAGTTTTTCTGCTGAAGCCTGCGCCATTTTGCAACCTCTTCACTGGTATTGGAAGCACATATGTTTGTCATTTCCTGTGTTTTCTCCTCCAATCTTACTCTCGCTCTGTCCTTGGTACCCGGTCCTCTCCTCGATCTTTCCATTTACCTCAGTCTTTTTGGAAGGTCTGGCAGGAACTATCTTATTTCCCCTTCTGTTCTATCAGGCTACAATGGGTACCCCGACACTCGTTTCTCACGGAGCGATGCAGCTGATGAGCTGGCCAAAGGAAAAGCGCTACTCGATTGTGCCCTCTGCAATCCCTTGTAATCTCTCTCTTCTTATCTTTCCTATTTACTCTTCTATTTTTTCGGACTGGAGGTGTACTGCCTCATCTAAATTCTTCGACACAGAGGTGCCCTCAATTTCCACCGAGGAACTTGTGCTCCTTTGTCAAGCTCGCTGAGTACTCTCTCGTTTTCGCTGCAACAGACACAGCCTCCTGTAAAGCTTCTACTTCTCTAGGAATGGCAGAATCGAGAATCTTTCCACAGCGTCTGCGGACGCTAGTCCTGGGGCATTTTTCATCTCATTCTGCACTGTCCGGCCACGGGCTCTTTGCGCCATTCGCTCTTTGGTGACTCTCTGTCTCTCTACAACCTCTGGTCCAGGACTCAAGCAGTTGCCCGGCGTCTAAGGCTCCATGGTTTTCTGCCACGCCCTCACATCTCGGAGGGGATCGGGTAACAACAACTTTCGTAAGAATTTTGTGACGTCATAATGAAGACACATTTTTTATTCGCATTTTTTTAAACTTAAAATGACGTCGTAATTAACAATTATCACAAAATTACTTATTGGTTTCTCAAAAACTAATGACCACAAAAACGGAATAAAAACTTTTTATGAGAGATATAAATAAGGGGGTTTCGATAAAAATGATTATGTGACAATTACAGCTTTATTGACGGTCCAACAAGCAATTAAGCGTTTACGAAAGTAAGTTTGTTTGGTATCTGAACGTTTCAAAAAAAGCTTTTGTTTCTTTAGAATGGTAAGATATATCACAACGTTTGGTATCAATTTGGTGAAAACAGAAGCACCTGTATCCTGCTTATTACAAACTGTCATTTTGAAAGTAAACGTAGATAGTGAGGCCTGTAACTCATACACTGCTTGTAAAAGCACAATTGTATAATTATACTACTTACTGTATATAACTGTTAAAATCTGTTTTTTCTATAATGCAATGGCAAATACGATAATTACGTTAACTTGACGGTGGATGGATTTCACGTCACAATACCTTTGCAGTACAGTCATGTCGCGAACCACAGTAAGTGATTCCTAAAAAATGTCATCACTTTTAGCAAAACGGAATAATGTGCCAAGTTTTAAGATTTGACGTGAAGTCTTGCAGGATAAAGCTTTTTTTGCACAAAAAGCAGCGCTGTTGCAAATCTACCTTAGCCATAAACAAACTTGTTGTAAGAACTCAATTGTAGATGCTGAATTCTGGGTCACTTTTCTCTCCCCTGGCTGGGTTTACGCCGGGAGCAAGAAATATACGTTCAACTAAGTTTTACAATTAAGACCTGCAATTACGAAAAATGTTTAACAAGTCTATTACTTAACAGCTTCATATTTATAAATACATAAATTACTTCATCCATCTTCCATATTGCAGCAAACATTAATCACTGTAGCGAGCTTCAAACTTATTCAATTGCTCCAGCTCACTGATTCAAGTGAACGCATAAAACTTTGTGTAATTATTTGCTGTTTGTAAGTACCGGTAAACACAGTCTTAATCTATTTGTAGAGAGCTTAGTATGCAGCCAGTTCACGATTTTCAAAATTTGAGGGGAAGTTAATGGAATCAAGTACATCTACACTATTGTGTAAAATCATAGTCACGAAATAACTTACACCAATGGTACTCATAAAATGTTTTTAATGGGTAATTAAGCCGACGGCGCGATAGGACGGAAGATCATTGAGAGAGGTAAGGTACCATTTGCTAATTTTTGGAATAAAATAACATTGGTGCAGCCAATCAACTCGGCCTCACAAATATCATCACGAGGGTTGCACCAAACCGTGAAATAAGCCTTACATCAAATAACTTTTTTCTCCAACTACAAAAACATCAAAGACGGCGCCGACCCTTAACTTCTACTCAGTGCACCTATGCTTATTGGAAGGAACAAATGCAGTTTGTAAGACCAACCTTCATTCCAATCACAATGGTTAAGATTAGGGGAATAGGACGATGCACCCATTTGTATCAACTTTTCGTTGCTGTTCTCAAAAATGTTATTTGGGAAAAAGCCGCCTGAACCTACATTTCAAACACGACGTACCTCACCGGTAGCCCTACCGGGCGATGCCTGCTAGTGACACTTAAAAGAGCAACATGCACTTGATATATGACGTCTCCAACCATTTATAACCAAAACAAAATATATGATTGCATTCATTATTTTGCTGAAAGTTCGTAGCAAGTCGTAGCAGAAGCAGAAACAAAACAGTTATTTACACTCAAAGCGTATAGCGACGTAACAATGACCCCATAGATTTCACTTTTGTGATGGTTTGAGTTTGGTCAAGCAGATAGCAACAGTACATACACAATTCTTCCTGTCTTCATTGTTGTCCACTGGCCAACTGTACTGCGGGATCACATCCTCGGTCGCCCTTTTTACCAGTCCTGACTGGATCATCTTGGCCAGCTGAATGTCTACACGGTCACGGAAAGTAGAATCTAAGCTGTTGGCTCTGATATTGAAGTACAAGTGGCCACCTGGCTTTACCACAGTATCACGTCCTATTTAAGAGATGAACCAATTAACAAAACTCAAAATATGTTGGGCATATATCAAGCAATGTAACCGAACAACACTATTTTGTGAGGATAACAATAAAAATATTGATTCTCACTTTCGTTGCCAATGGTTTAGAGAGTGCGGTTAACGGATATAGACCTTACGCAATGTCAATTTCAATCCCAACAGTTCCTAAAATGAAGATGTTCAGTACCGCCAAGAACTTTTATAGAAATTACGATTTTCTTTACGAAAACTCTCAAAACTCATGTTTAAATATACTTACACGAAACAATGCAAAAGGTTGTATTGATTTTGTTGGGATTCGAGCCAATGACTTCCTCGTTATCGAAAGCAGCTTAACTGTCACAGCATCTGACAACTAATCAGGGAGATGTGAGTTCTAATTTTACCCAGAAAGTTATATTCTATCAAACAATATTACATCGCATCATGGCGTTACGACTAACCGGAAGACATTCCGGATGGATATGAGCAGGTACTAGCGCATAGCAACAGACCACCACGTCATAAACGTTGCTAGGAAACGGCATCGGGGTTTCATTCGTAAGCAAATGATGCACGTGGTTCCCACAAAAAAACCAGGCGCTTATCGTATAATGACGTCACATTTTTATCAAGAGTCAAATCAAGGCTATAACTTTTTTGTGGCATTGCTTCACGTTGTTATCAAACTAGTTACGTAGAAGCAACCACAATTTATACAAATAACGCCCTACTGTGACGAGAGAATTAATAATATGACTTCCAATAAACTGTTGCAACTCCCGTACGTCAAAACAAATGTCACAACGGTATTTCAACGAACTATCGCACAATAACCAATGTTCGGTTGATGCTGTACTAGAAATACAGTCATTAGCAAAAATTTAGATAAAATCTTGCACTTCGACCTTGTTTGTCAATTACACGTGATGATATTATCAAAAACAGTGTTCTCAACCGGTGGGCCACAGCATGCAATTTGGGTGGGCGACGGACCTCTGTGTATTTTGAAATTAAGTTTGCGTGTTCCGAATAAGGTTGAGAACAGTCATACGGACTGGTACCTGTTAACTGGATAGGCTATCCTGAGAATTGGAGAGGCAATGACCTTTTATTTTGGAAATCAACTTCACTGCCACGTTATCTTAGGCTGCCCCATTGGCATAGTAATTATTACATTAAAGTTTTTATTGAAGTGGGAGGCAAGAATTTGAGGCCCTTTGAAGTGGGCCACGATACGAAAAAGGTTGAGAAATACTGATTAAGAGTACTTAACACTACATACGTAGATGACTTAAATTTGCATCACAATACATGTTTTCGAGTTCACCAGCTACTATCGCTGTATGTAATTGGTTTCATTATTCATTTGCTTTAATGGCATTTATAAATTTTGGTTTTATCTTCTGATAACGACTATAAAATCTTACAGATGGCTTTAAATTTCACTACCAGCAATGTTTTTAAGATGTAGAGAGTTGTCAGATCTAATTAAAGGTCTACGTATAACGCAGAACAAATCTACCAAATTAAAAGCCCGTTTTCACAGCGTTTGAATGATGAAGCTGCTCGCCTGCACGTTCTATAGATTACTATTCAATACAAAATAAATGAAAGCACTGTCTTGTTGGTGATGTGGTTATCAGTCTATAGTTTGCATTTATGGCTGGCTTACTTCTCTCCCCTATCCTCATTTTAAATGGATTTACGGTTTGAGCCTGGGTGTACCGCTTATCATTGCGCCTGTCTCAAAAAAACGAATGTAGGCGCAATAAGAATGATGTGAAAAAGCCGAGGATACTCTTCTTACCATTATCTCATATCAAGAAATCAAAATACGCAATTTGTAATTTCCTTGTTGTTTAAGGATCTTAGCGGACACCGGGCTTTTTATTTAAATCATTATGCATCATGATCCAAAATCGGCTGCCACGTGTCATAAACGCGGACTCGATTCAAGGATCGAAGGTGACTATCTCAATAAAAGCTGTTTGAAAATTCATTGGCTTTTGACATCACATACCGATAGATCTTCTTTTTCTCAGCTTTCTCCAACATCTTCTTGTTTCCATCCAAGGCATCAACAGATCCTTTCATGCCCAACTTCAATAATGAGGTGGCTATTTGTCCATTGCCTGGATGAAAAATATAGACCATGAATCAACTGAGCTCGTAAGAGGTTCTATACAATCAATACTGTACAGAACAATCTCTAATCTACACCTAAGAATTTATACCATTGTGATATTTATTCTTGGTTCTAATATATTTATGTACATAACTGTTGCTATAACATTTCATTGTTATCCAGCAGTGAGTATCGACATGAAAAAAACTACACGTGAAAAATAAAGGAAATATCTCGATTCGTAAAAACTATACTTTTTCGACGATTTTTTTGCAATAAGGGTACAGGGGATAACCAGAATTAACTTCTGCAACTAGCAGAAGTACAAACTCGTTTTGAAAAGCGAACCCTAAAAATATGTGAACTCTTTTATGTTATGAGAGAATCACACTTTACAGATACAAGACCAAGTTCTTGACATTTCGATAAATTGCATCCCCCCTGCCAAAAAGTTCATTTCTAATGGTAATCTTGGAAAAACAACACCTTTTTCCAGCAGTGAACTTGTAGTCATTTGCTTAGTAATCGAAAAAATGCAATACTATTAAACCATAAACGAACAGATCAAGAGACCACGGAACAGCAAAAAACTGAAATGTAAATATTCCCAACATGCTACCATAATTTTGAATAAAAAAGGTAATGTAAATATAGTCTACACCTGCCGCAATATACGACACTTGAAAAGCAGCGGACTCCCAAAAGTCCAGCGGAATAATTTTGCGCAGTTTTGATGCGATGAAATTCGGCAATTTATAATCCAAAACCTGAAAAAGTTCTTTTTCAAGCATTTGAATTATAAATTGATATTTGGTTACGTTTCTACTACAAATGGCACTACTACGCAGGATAACTTGATTCTCCTTATCAACTCTAAACAAATTTCTAAAACTGCATTGTTTGCCAAAACCGTTTGGTCTGCGTCATATTTTTTGATTATCAAATACCGTTCTCACATCAGCCCTTACTAAAGCTGTATTCAACGTAACATTGTAATTTATAACATACCTCACAGACATAACTTATCACCATTACCATACTCGCAATTCGCTATTCTTGGGCATCACAAATCAAATATGACGGTATTGCATCATATACAAACAACCCCAAACAAATCTGATTTACGGTAGACGGATTGGAAAAACATTATTTCACACTAAAAATGTGTTTGAATACCAACCACTAAATCACTTTCGTAATGCTTGGACCACTCACCAAAACTCATGGTGTAGCCAGCCTTAAAATCCCCAATGATTTTTTGAATCATCGAAAGAGATTCTTTCGACTCATTAGTTGCGGGCTGTTTTCATTTGGTGTCAGGAACAATTGCTACCATATGAATACAAGTCAGTTGTATCAAAAATACTCAAATGCAAATAAATACAAACTTAACACATTTTGATAAAAAATTGTAGTTATTGAAATCGTTAGCATAGATTCTACTCCACTTAGGATTATGTCCAAAAAATATCGCCACACATTAACTGCAACTTGTGCTGGCTTGTTGTCTGTATTGCCTTCAAACATTACTGACACAGACACCTTTTCACGATGGCTGGCAGTACGTGAATTAATAAGGAAGCCAGAAATAACATGTTATTTTTGTAGGCAGTCATACTGAAATTTTTCCTTTGCCTGCTGGGCTGGGCAGAGACATTGAATTTTCAAAAATTTACATGAAATTTTAGTTAGAATGACGCTACTAAAAATTGAAACATGGTCTAGCAGTATTAACACTTTCCACAACCAATTAATAATTGAACCGTTTGTGACCTGGCCTGCCTTGTTTTTAAAAGTCTGAATCATTCGCTTTTTTTCACCAATTAAACTTGTTTTATGTCGTCACTTTCCATGACGTTTAGAGCACTGTACAGGTTTGCTAATTGGTTGTATAATGGCAAGATTTAGCAAATTCTAGTTCTCAAAGATTTTTGCAGGACATGGGCGTTAGCAGATATTTTACTGGAAACTGCCAAACATTTGTATAATAACAACACACGCGAACAATTTCGACATGGCCGCCGCTTTTTTGTGACGTGACAATACGATGGTAAAAGAAAGCTGCTCCTACGTTGTCCTAAGGCATGACATCGAAAGTGTTCTATTTCATTCCCGTATCTTCTTGTAGCCAAAGGATTCCAATAATGGTAAAACAAGCCGCTACTTCAAAGTACTTGGAAAAAAGTGCAGTGAAAACAAACATCTATTCAAAATGTTAATTCACTTTTGAATTATTTAAGAAAATGCATGCAGTAATTTAAATTGTAAATGACTTTCGCTACTCACTGAAATTACGCCCACGACCCACAGTGGGTCAGTGGGTCGCGACCCATCGCTTGGGAACCCCAGAGGGTCGCGACCCATAGCTTGGGAACCGCTGCTTTACAGTATATGCTGTGGTTTAAATATCCAATTTTGTCCGCAAGGTGATGTACCCGTACCATAAGCGTATGCGTTATGGACAAAATCGTACCAAAAAATTTTTTACAAAATCGCATCTTCACTTTAAAGGTAGAGTGTGTAACACCATACGAATATCCAAGAGAATGATAATTTCCTTAAAAAAATGCGTGAAAGTAAAAAACGTGCAAAACCCGTACTCTTTGAAGGTAAGTTTTGTGTTGTTATATTTTAAACTGCTGAGACAATGATTTAGAACTTGACATATTTTACTGGGTGAATACTGAGCAGCCATAGGTATAGCCTTGACCTGAAACTTACAATCGTCTCAAGTTTGAATGTTTTAACCCTTAGTATAACAAGTGGTGTTCTTGAAGAACCCCAAGATGGCATTTTGTTAGATTTTTACTGAACTTGAACAGATAATGTAACTCCTAATTACTATATGTGTAGTTCATAACTTTCCTATAAATTTCTTGAGACTGGACATTTAAAAAATTTTTCCAAACTTAAAAAAGAAATGAAAAACTGACTAGGGATTTTTCTAGGACCCTCTTGCTATATTATGTAACAATTGTGCTACATTCATTAATATCAATTCTGTACTTTTTAAATGCTTCAAAGTGTGTACAATTGTTTTATTGAAAAAACAAACTGTTTTCACAATTCTACTTCTTTCAGAATTTTGTTCGTGTTAACAAGTTCATCGTTCGGTGAAACGCCCGTTCCGGTGTGCTCCTGTGGTGCGGGGGCCCTGTTAGTAGCTCGAGCACTGTGATCACGTAAACCCTGCCGAAGAACTGTGTGGGGGAATCTCCGAGTGTGATTGTTAAGTGGTATCTGGCGCTAGTTACGTTGCTTATAGGGTCGCGCAATGCAACACACTAGTCATTAACCGTGCGATGCGCTAGTTGTCGGAATCGGCAGGTATGCTCGGAGTGGAATAGGCAAAGTGTTTGACCTCTTGGCGGCCGTGCATTATATAAGCCGCGGTGCAGTCATTTGGAACC
This sequence comes from Trididemnum clinides, assembly GCA_963675345.1. Taxonomy (NCBI): domain Eukaryota; kingdom Metazoa; phylum Chordata; class Ascidiacea; order Aplousobranchia; family Didemnidae; genus Trididemnum; species Trididemnum clinides. The sequence continues at coordinate 31,902,741 of OY776294.1, read as the reverse complement.
CACCGAAATCAGTAAAGCGCCATTTTAACGTTACGCGTACATTGTATTCTTAAACGTCAACGTTAATGCCACGCATTTGTGGGATTCAAACTCGCGTCTTTGGAACTGGCCTCCTCGCGCGCCGAGTTTCGCTGCCATGCACCACGTGCTGCCAGCCATGCCTTAAAGCACCGCATTTAGTTAGTAACCTTTGGAAGACCTTTTTATTCTTAATCACTGCTTGTGTGATCAGCTTTACATAAGAATATCGGTTTTAGTCCATGGTCGCGCGGCTAGCAGTACGTCAAAACAAACCTCGTTCAAAAGTAAACGGTACGTAAGTCTTGTGCTTTGTGTTAGTTTGCTTTTATAAAAGTCAACGTTAATGCTATTGAGGGGGCCTCTTGGCACTTGGCAAGCCCTGCTGATGAGTCCAAAAGGACGAAACGTGTCCAGGGATGGCTTTGTAAATTTGAAAATATCTCTCAATAGCATTCCTGCTCTTCCTTCGGAAGCCTCGCGCCTTCAGCAGTCGCTTTGTTGTTTTGTTTCTCGCTTATAGGACGCTCTCTATCGATCGTAACCAATTGGAACTAGCATTACTTCTTTCAGAATTTTTTGAAATTGAATATATATATAAGCATAAATTCTCGGTTAGGGAGACATGCTTTAAAATTCTTGGTTAGGTCGACAACACTTCGTTAAAGCTGCAGCAACTTCAGACTCAGCATATAAGCTCAAAAAATTGCGTTTTTCACATAATTGGAAAGAAGTTAAGTAAGTTTGAAGCTACCAACAATATAGTTTATTGTCGCCTCAAAATCGTCGCCTTAAACTTTTCACTTTTTCTAACGCAAAATTGGCGGTTTGGTCGACACTCAAGTTTGTTTTTTTTCGGTTTAGGTCTACATATATACTTGGCTAACAAAGTAGCCTAATTGTGTTATAATTTCTTTTTTATCCCTATAATTGTTTTGTTGAAGTACTTTGACGGCTTAAACAAACTTTTTGTTGGCGGCAACTTTTGGAACTTTATTCAGATTTAATTAGACTGGAAGTAATCAGACCTATATAACAATTTTGGCAATGGCATGAAAATCGGCTTTATCGCAATACCTGCTGCAGCAATTTTTTTTGGTTATTACTATGATTTTCTAGTGTATAATGGAGTTCATTATATATATGCTGACACCAACTCCCTCGATGGCTTTCGGCGCCCTCGGACAAATCAAGTTCAGGTCAAAAACTACTTAAGAAACTACCTAAGCATTGCGGTAATCCTGCAAAGCATGACTTTTAAGAAATATAAAATTACTTCAATTTGTGCAATGCTTGCTTGAAATCACAAAAAGTGCAGTTTAATTATTCAGTGAAAACACATTACTAATAATATTGAAGTCATAATGGCTATGAAATGTTTAAAAACCCTACATCAGTGGTTCTTACGCTTTTAAAACGTGCCCACTCCTGATCATCCAAGCAACACTCGTTCCCCACTTTCAAATCAAACCATCAACGTCCCTCAGTGTTAGAACCCCTTCTTTTAATGCTCTGTTAAAAAAAAATACGCAAACATTGTGCGGTTTAGTGGACGTTTGTTATCCTAATGTACCTCCAATTTGTTTTGCCAGTGTACAGCACACATTATGCAATGCAATACTATGTTTAGAAAACACCGTTTGATACATATTTCCTAGTTTAGTCGTCAATTGATACGATATTTCATCAGTTTAAGTCGACACAGATTATTTATAAACTCGAATATATTCTCTACTTTAGGATATTTTATCAGTTTAAGTCGACACAGATTATTTATAACCCCAAATATGATCTCTTCTCTAAAATACAATGTTAAGAGGCCAATTTACAAATATATTTCTAGTGAAGTAGAAAACTGAAAACATATTTTACGAGTTTAAGTCGACACAAAATAATAACAAGCTTTAATATATATTGTAATCTAAAATACTACGTTAAGAGGACACCTTAAAATACTTTTAGTTTAGTCGACAATTGAAACTATATTTTACGGGTTTAAGGCGACATAAAACAGTAAGCTGCAATATATACTCTAATCCCAAACGTAGTGTTAAAAGGACCCCTCAACACATGTTTTAGTTTTAGTCGACAACTGAAACCATATTTTATTAGTTTTAAACTGACGTGGAATAATTATCAGCTTAAACATTTTAAAATTCTGTATTGAGAGAACGCCTAACATATTTTTAGTTTAGTCGACAATTGAACCATAATTTACGAGTTTAAATCAACTTACAATAACTATAAGCTTAAATATCTTAATATGACATGTTAAGAAGACACCTTAACATGCTTTAGTTCAGCCGACAAATTAATCCAAATTTTACGAGTTCGTATACAAAATAGTCATAAGCTCAATATTTTAAAATTCTGTAAGGTCAAGACTACACTTTTACCTATTTTTAGTATAGTCGACATTTATAGCTGACTGAAATTAATGTACTTACCAAAAAATGAAATGATTTTCTTTGTTTACCTTCCATTGCTAGCAGTTTTTTTATTTTGATTATTGTTTTAGACACCAAGGTTTATCGCTACCCTCAACATGAAGAAAGCATTGCTACATTGTATTTAATTCAATCAGCATTTATTAGGTGTGATAAAAATTATTTGCTTTGATTACGTTTCATTGCTAGTCGTTTTTTCACATTGATGTTTGTTTTGCGTGCCTAGCTTTATCGCTACCGCAACTTAATACGCTCAACATTAAGGAAACATTTCTACAATGTAGCCGATGCAACAGGCATTTATTACAAAATACAAAAGTACAATTAAAAAATCATCACATCAAAGCAGTAATATTTTTTTCAAATTGCTTTAGATACTTCTGCCGCTCATTGAATAATTTATTATGCACCGTCCGTACGTCAGTAGAAATTTGTGGATGAAGTTTTAAAAACTCTTTTATTTCCGAAAATCCTGCAAATATTTAATATATTAACGAGATGATAATGATGATTTTCCGTTCCCTTTCTCTGAATGGGGGCCATGGTAGTAAACTATGGAGTTCCAGGAGTCCGGCAATATCCAGGATCTTGGACCAAAGAACATGATTTAAGTAGCCTAAAAAAACAAGTCGAAGAGAGTTTGAGGCAAGACTGTACTGAATCAAAAGAAATATTCTTGGTAGAATGACCGCAGGCTCTGCATGAGTAGGTCTCATTTTTGCCAATTTTACGGAGATAGCAGTGACTATTGTAGCGAAGTCGAAATAGGCCATAGTAAGCAATTAAGTAGGAGAGTTTTGAGGTTTACCTGACTTGTGGATGGGGGTGATGTAAGAAATTTTGGAGGTTGACGGAAAAGCCTGGGAAGCCCAAGATATGTTGAAGATGTGTAGAAGCAAAGAGATACCCAAGACAGTTAAATGTTTTACCGTGAGGTATGCAATTCTTCCTGGGTCAGTCTAGAAAACAAGGAGGCAGCAGCAAAACAGTGGCCGAGGAAAGCGAGCAAAAGAAAAAACGAATTTCAAAAAAAGTGAGACTGGTATAATCCCATAGAGGAGAGTGACAGTCGAAGTGTTCACAAATGAAAAGGTCTTTACTGGGTGGAGCAGTGGATAGGAAGAAAATGTCAGACCTACCATCTTGGCATGAGAGACAAATGGAAGAAGCATAAAACATAAATAAAAAGGGAGGGCTCAAGAATTGAGACAAGAGTTGGTGAGTGATGACACTTCATAATCTAGAAGCGGGGTCCAGAGAAAAGATAATGTCAATGAAGAACTGAGAAGCGAAGAGAACCTGATTGACAAACGTAATGACCCCAACACCAATTTTGAAATCATTGGGAGCCAAGTTGCGATACCGGAAACGGGTATGATCACACTTAAAGAAAATGTATTCAGAAATTATGAAGGTTAAAGAGTGTTGAAGTTTGATTCCTGGATACAGGTAACGTCTGGAGAGTACAAATCGACGAAATGTAATTCATCAACTTCCCTAGCATGCAGTCTGCCCACGTGCCAGTGCAAAATGACAAGGGTGTCAGTAGGAAGTCAACACAGCAAGAGGGGCTTCAGGTGCCAAACAAGAGCAAGACATAACAAAAATAGCTGATTTAATGTTGACGGTGAGGAGCAGGGAAGGAGATCGTTCCAGGTCAAAAAGAGGTAAGCTTTAATATTGAGAGGTAGAATGGGTTTGTTGGCGAGAGGTGGAGGAGCTCATTGCAAGAGGACTCCAAAGTTGTAGTTTGTGGAGTTCGAATTCACAGAAAGGAATGGAATTGATATCAGAGATAGCAATTGACAGTAGAGGTTTATCCCAAGTTGATGTGTGATGAGTTGACACAGCGATGACAGCGCCAAGAGACGGGACGTCAGAATTCAAGACAGACACCGAAAAATTAGAGCGTCTTAGGTGAACCCAACAATTTATGCATTATATCGATTTGCTCCACTGGTTACATTAGCAAGGCAGAAAAAACAAGAATAAATGCGATTTGGCTCTGGGTTAGGATAAACATTGTCATTTATTAAAAGCAGGAGCAGGATATAGTGAAAAAGGAGAGAAAGAGAGAAAGTATCAAAACTAGTTATCAAAAGTATAAAAATTGAAACGTACCAGGTAATGCACCTAAAGTGCCTTTTTGACTGGTGTCTTCAATCACTTTTCTAAAATGCAGATAAAGAATTTTTTGATTGGTTTTACTCCATCGATAATAATAGGCTGTTTTTCCTGAAATTATTAAAGTTATTTAGTGCTTAAACAAATTGCTAATAGTAATCTAAAGCACATGATTGATTAAGTTTCGTAATCGTATGGACTAATAGTTGTCGATTTATTGATTTATAAAGGTAATCTACGCGCTTTATATGCATGTTCACACGAATGACGTGGTTATTTCACAGAGTAATAGTATTGCAAATAAATACTATTACTCAATACTATGCTATGCAAATACTCGTACTAAATGCTATGCAAATAAATAAATTGCAAATAAAACCAAATTGGTTTTTGGTGATGACGGGACAGGCCGTGCTGATGAATCCAAAAGGACGAAACGCGGAGAGGGATGGTCTCGTCAAATTATGGAAGGGGGCTTTTATTATTTGCAATACTATTGCTCTGTGAAATAGCCACGTCATTCGTGTGAACATTCATATAAAGCGCGTAGATTACCTTTTATAACTCAATAAATCGATGTATGATACGGTTACGGTGATCATGTGCTATGTTCATAGAGGTAAGGGTTTTAAATAGATCTCGCTTGCTATAAACTCTTTGAGTGGTACACTGACTAATGATTGAGATTTGATATATGGTTGCTGGTAGTGCCATTGGAAAAACGATTAAAGCAAGTTTTCTTTGCGAATATTTTTACAAGCGGCACATTTAATTGACAAATGTTTAGTGGTAAAAGCAGAATTTGAAAGTTTAAACATGCTGGCATGGATACAAAGGGCGTCAGTCACCGTCAAAATTCCATGAGGCCGGAGTATTGATATGCAACAAAAAGCCAACACGTAATCAAAAAGAAATCCCCAAAACATGAGTTTTGGCCAAAACAATGCACCTTTGTGGCAATACTAAATCTTACTTTTTTTGTTCGTAGGTGCAGCAGTATGTTCCATTTGCGCCTCCGCATCCGCCAAATAAAATCAATAATGAAATAGATATAAAACAGATCAAATAAGTGAAACAATAATCGGTACTTACGTATTAACGGGAGGACCTTTAAAAACACGACTCAAAAATTGAAGTAAATTATTTATTGAAACGGTTAAAACAATAAAATACACCCTTCCAGTGTACACTGCCCCGTACATTTACATACCGGGCCTGCCCCTTCAGTGTACACTGCCTTTCTTTTAAATAAAATAACATTAAAAATCAAAGGTCCTCCCGATAATACGTAAGGACCCAATAATCGGTGCAATCAATCTTCCAGTCAAAGAATGTATTTTACTGCCAGGTGCGCTACTATAACTACAAATTATAGGAGCTGGTGTTAGCCTGTTTAGATTTTTAGCTTACGTTACTCGTCGGTCTATACATGGAGGCTAAATGCATACATAACCGAATGACGCTCCATATATATACGCATTTTGCTTCAAAAATTCTTTGCTCTTTGTAAATGATTTTCTAGTAAGTATACCAACATATCTTTTTCATACAAATGTATAAAACACTATTTCACAACTTTATACAAGTAAATAATGTGACAAACAAACGCACAAAACAAATGTTATTAGTTTGATAACTTCATTCAGCAACATGTCACACCGGCTTATTTCAAGTGCAAAAAAGATAACATGGCGAGTAAAAATAATTCAAGAACAGACCAAAAAGGCATTTGAAGAAATGCGGATTTGGGATTGAAGAGAATAGTGAAGATTCGGGATTGAAGACAACAATTTTGCCGACTTTCTTCGTTAATGCATCCTGACGTTTTTATGGAGTGGGAAACTTCCTTTCAAAATAAGCACAAATTCAAATTATTGTCTTCAATACCGAATTTAACATTTCTATGAAACGCGAACGTGCCTGGCCGCGATGATTTGTCACTTTTTATTTTGTTTTGCCGGGCTATCTGTGTCCGACATAAAAGTGCGAGGCCCACTGGGTTGAATTTATTTCAAAATTCGTATTATTCTTCTAGCGAAACAGAAACTGAGCTCGAGAATTCTACGTGAGACCTTGCATTATATAGGTCAGGAACGCTTTCACGTTAATCTGTCAATTTTCGTCTATTAGTGTAATTAACGCTTATCAATTAATTAAAAGACTGTGCACATCTTGATCTGTCAATTAAGATTAGAATCAACCTTTTTATTGAAGAATTATTTTGTGTTTTCTGTCCTTAACAGCTCAATCGCCACACTAGCTTTCTTCCAAAAACTTAAGCTTGAGCTCCCTAAATCTTACTGCGTGTTTGTCCTACACTGCCTAACAGTTTGTAACGAAACACGACTCCACTCCTTCGTTTTAACTTAATAAATACATTCAATTATTACAACTAAAGTTTTTTGATCAGGTTGTAAATCTAAGGATATAAAGTTGTTGTTGAATCGAAAATCACTGATCAATTATGTTCATATAAGACGTATTTTTGTAATATTTTTGGTGCATTAACCATTCTTTTTTGGATTCAAGAGCAAACTTCTGAAATGCCACATTGCAGTATCACACTTTCGTCAAAAAATCAAAATCGTTCAACTTGTGATGAATTTGAGGGAGATGACAGTGAAGATGGTAAGTTTGTATAGGTCTTCGCTGCCGCTAATTATGCTGTATAATCTTTATTCTAAATGATGCAACAGCCCAACAATTCAGAGCGTAATGTTTTAATTATAGTAAAATATAAAAATAACTACTACTATATAACAAAAACGTAATTTCAATGTTTTAGTTAGTACATTGCGTTTTGAGTTGCAGAAAGCTTACAAATGTTGAGGGAGCTCAACATTCATTTACGGTGACGGCTCAGATGCATTACGGTTACGTTGCGATTTTGTCACGAGTACAATTGACAGTAAACGGCAAGTTGGCTGCACAGGCAGGCTTAAGCTTACGGAATGTCATAGATCTTAACTTGAAAATATTGTGGGTGGAATACGCCTTGTGCACAATATTGTCATGGAACTGCTAATAATAGACTTACTCAAGGTTAGCTCTGCAGCCAGGTTTCTGCCTGAATCAACCATAAGCTTCCTATATTCCTTGATTGATTAGGCTTATGAATTTGCATATTTTTCATGGTGAAGCGAAATATGCATTAGACCTGGGTTTTTATACTGACTTGGGTTTAGTCTGGTTTGATTTCGCACGTAAACTGTCTAAACTGCTAATGGTTTGTTCTGCTTGATTGAACACAAATACCATAGGAAAATGTTATTGCTATAGCAAATTACGTTTATAATAGCTAACGGCAGGGTCATCAAAATGGGGCAGGGGTGCAAAATCCCCGGGGCCCACGCTGTTTACGGTAGCCCATCAAAATGGGTGATCTTAAATATAAAGGTCTTCACCGCCATTTTGAGTCTTGCAGCAAAACCTCAAATTTGCAAGCGCAAGCGCAAGATGATTAATGGTTTACGGAAATGTTGCAATTTTTGAAAATTGCCGTCATTGTGAGAAACAAGAAAATTCACTTTCACATCGGACTACGTTTTTCAACCGTTTTTAGTATAAATTCAGTATTGTAACCGTTACAGTGTCGTAAACTGAAACGTAACCGTAACCGGATTCTATGTCAACCAGGCTTTAGTGGCTGCGGAACGTCACGTTTTTGCTACGTGTAGGGTTAAACTCATGACCGACTTCTATAAGCACATTTATTTTATCAATAGTTTTACTTTTTTATGCGTAAATATAAACTACAAGCCATGTGTCAAGCAGGATGCTTGAAATTTGTAAGTTTATCTGTGGAATTGCGTAAAACAAGAAATATATTTATAAGTAACGTGTAGTGCTGACACTCACGCATTAAAAAAATGTAAATAAAAGTAGTAGGTCTACTGTATATGGAAAATTTTAATAAAATTGATTTAAGGATTCGGGATATCGAATATCATTTCATTAAATAAATCAAAAATCAATTTAATAAATCACCATATCATTCAATAAAATTGATGTGAGGATGGGCTGACGTTTCTCCATTCTCTTTTGTACCCTTGATAGTGTTTCTATGGCGGTAAAATCTTGGTTTAGAAGCACCATAACAACGCGACCACTTACTGTGAGTAACTTTTTGCCATCATGGAGGCCTGCATTTCAATTTTGGCAAAAACTATGCGAATGCTATATTTTTGAGGCTAATTTGAATTCCCTTTCAATGTGTTGCATATATGGCGTAATTTACCAACTCTTCCTTTTTACATCTATTTTTCTACATTTGTATGGCTTGCATCAAACAAGCCTTGCTATAACGATGAACCAGTACCTATTTGGACCTTCACACGCCCACTGTTGTATAGACACACTGCAAAATTTTAGTAATTTTTTTTACGCAAACGAACCAAAAGCTTCAGGGATCTGTGTCATACTGGTCGTATTACAATTTCTCCTCTCCACCGTTATGACGATTTTACGAAACCACTTCCCCTGTTTCAAGGCATCAAAAAGTATGTGAATAATCCTAAAAAGTCCAGGCTAATATTCTAAATACGATAGATTTTACATGTTGAGTACCTATATCTACTGCACTGCACAAAAGTTAAGTCAACCTTTCACTGTTTTATTGATTGTTATACTGTAGTTAATTCCTTTTTTTTTTTCAAGTAGTTGTGAAAACGGGCTTCCAATTTTTTTGTATTTAAGTAATTGGACATTTTATTTACTTGTCGACGCAAATGTGTAGGTATCTCCAGCGGATCGGAATACATTTCTAACGCATCACCAGAATCTGATGATAAATATGCAGAGACACTTCCTCAGAATGAGCAGTATGCTTTTACGCAAGCGGAATGCTTAAAGTCAACAGAACAACAACCGCGATCGAAAAACTCTGGCTGCGCTGAATTTAATTCTGAAATTCCACCAAGCTTAAAAGATGAATACAAATCAATTGCTTCAAAAAATAAAAAGAAAGTATCACGTCCATGCCTCTACTGTGGCGTATTTCAAACAAAATTAACCAGGCACACAAAAACAGTGCACAAAAACGAAGACAAAGTAAAACGAATTCTTGACCTAAATCCAAAAGAACAAAAAAAAGAAGTTTAATCTCTTAAGAAAACAAGGTATTTGTGAGTACATTTTGAAATTACTGAAAGAAAATAAACCACAGCATGCTCTTGAAGTTGAAAGGAAGCAAAACGAGGACAAAACTACAGCAACAAAGCTAAAAATAAGCGCAGGTTGTAAAGCGTTTGTAAATAGCAAATATTATTCACAACACTGGAAGATACTGCATGTCTTGCTTCTGGTAAAAATAACCCAATTTGTGACATTGCTTTGGGCCTTAGTCCAGACCTACTTCAAAAGTATGAGCAAGAAAAAGACAAAGAGTTCGTCGACCTTCTGAACAGGTTTTCAACCGACGAAGTAGGAAAATTGTGTAAAGGCGATAATATGCTGCTCTGCTTCGGAAATTTTATGTTAAAAAAAAAATAGAAAACGCAAAGGTAAAACAGTAGAAAGTCGGAAAGGAATCATGCAGAATATGCGAACTCTGGCTGCATTATATTTGAAATTTAACGAAATTGCAATAGTACAAAGCAAAGAAAATATTAAAGTAAAAGGCATGTTCATTCGAACAAGCTTTCGAATGTTGGAAGATGCAATTGAACAACTTTCAGTTGACGACAGTAATTCCTTAAAAAGTGAAGCAAAATCACTTCTCGGCAATGTTTTGAAGCGTTCAATTAAGGTATTTAAAGGTTTTTTCTTGATGAACGGTAACGATAAAGGTGCTGAGGAGCTAGATAAAATTGCTGCAGTACTCAACGCAAGATGGGGCGTTTTATTTGCTAACGCTGAAAGCGAAGTGGTTTGTAACCGGCAGGAAACTCTTCGTCGACCAGAAGAGTTGGCACTGGAAGAGGATGTAACTAAAGTCAGACAATATACTGTATCAGAAATTGAAAATATTTTGAGATTAATCACAATCACCTCCTCAGCCTACGTACAATTAAGAAACCTAACGGTAACAAGACTGACATTCTTTAATGCCAGAAGAGGCGGCGAACCATCGAGAATTATTTTGCCTGAATAGGACAGCGCTCGAAATAACAGGTGGATCAATGAAAGTCATTTAGAGGGTGTGAGTGAAGAAGCTAAAACTGAGCTGTTGAGCAACAAACTTATTTATCAAGGGGGAAATGGCAATTGGAAATTAGCCCCAGTAATTATTGTGAAAGACATAGTAAAAGCGCTGGATGTTTTAAGCAATAGAAGCGTGCGAATAAAATGTGGAATCCATCCAAAAAACGAATTTCTGTTTCCTAGCACTCAAGGCATCTTGGATCACGTATTGGGATATCATTGCACTCGTACTGTGACAATTCAGGCAGGTGTTTCGAAAAATCTAGCGGCAACCAAAATGCGTCATCGGGCCTCTACACTTTTTGCTGAAATGGAGATGCCCAATGATCAGAGGGAATTTTTTTCAGTCAAATGGGGCACAGCGCAGAAATAAAGAAGTTTGTTTATCAGTGTCCACCAGGCATTCAGGAGCTGCAAAAAGTTGGGTCATATTTGCAGCATATTGATGGAAAACTTTTATGCTTTACGTATGCGCATGGCTACCTACTGTTTAAATACATTTAGCAGTTGCTACATAGGGTTTGCTGTAAATTATTGTACATGCATTGTAAGGAACGCCACAGCAGCGGCGAGCGATCCTACTCGAAAAAGACAGGAAGGAATTTTAACTAGGCTTGAAGCTTTATTCAGAGTTTAACAACAGTTCAACGTCAGTCCAACAGTTACCACTTAAATGAAATTAAAACCAACTATTGAATACTTGCTTACATATGCCGTTTGCATACATGCCGTTAAATTCGATATTACTTTGTCTAAAGAAAAACCACAAATTAACTTAATAGCTAACCTAACCCTTAAATCAATTAGGCTAAAACAGACAATCTAGCTGCTGCAATAAGCTTGCCTGCCACGAGGCGAATGGCCGGCAATCGATTATGGTTGAACCACACATTATGATGTCATAGAAAGTATTATTCGGTTCAGTGAACGTAACATGCATGCCCTAGCAAATATTGACAGTAACATATTTTTTTATTGTTAATCGTTAATACTACTCGGGGTATTTTTACAACGCATTTTAATTCCACTTTTTCGAACATAAACATTTTGGTTTCAATACTACGTCCCGTTTCCCCTACATACACAGTATCGCAATCTCGGCATAAAATTTGATACAAAGGTGTAATGTTTTGTTCTATAGCTATTGCTTTCAAAAAAATATTGCTTTCAAAAAATAATGCTGTTGTGCATTCTACTAGAAAATGTAATGCACAACCTGAGCTGTTGTGCAGAACAAAATATTCAAATAAAGACTTACCAGATAGTCGAGTCAAATATGAACAGTATGTGCAATATCTTAAGTTATGTTATTTAAAAAAAGTGTTGCTAACCACAATGCTATTTTAAAGATTTGCTTGAGCCACAAGAAACTTGTCCTGAAATGAGCATTTCAGAAAATGAACAGACAAATCCAGATAAGTAAAAATCATTTTCTGCTATTGCACAAACAGGTATTTTCAGTTTACTTCTGTGTGCTGTAAACTGATATACAATAACCTGTTTGCTGCGCCACATTTTTTAAGTTAAAGGCACAATACAAATAGTGTTTGCGAATTATACAAATTTCTGATTCAAAGTTTGGAGTGCATTTTAATCAGCTATGTAAAAATAAAGTCTCTTAAGCAACAAAGTTTTTCGTTAGTGCAACCTTGGTTATCAATGTGTGGTTTTTGACGTCATTGATAATATAATTTTTCCTAACCGCAATGCTATGTTAAAAATTTGCTTGAGCCACAAGAAACTTGTCCTGAAATGAGCATTTCAGAAAATAAACAGACAAATCCAGGTAAGTATAAATCATTTTCTGCTATTGCACGAACAGGTATTTTCAATTTACTTCTGTGTGCTGTAAACCGATATACAATAACCTGTTTGCTGCGCCACATTTTTTAAAGTTAGGAGCACGATACAAATAGTTTTTGCGAATTACACAAATTTCTGGTTGCAAAGTTTGGAGTGCATTTTAATCAGCTATGAAAATACAAAGTCTTTTAAGCAACAAAGTTTTTCGTTAGTGCAATCTCGGTATCAATAGTCATTGTCATTACCGAGGTGGTTAAGGGGTAAAGGGATCTACTCAAAAGCTTTGACCAACCGAAAACTAGGCAATTATAGCTCAAGATCACCGGTGGCCGGATCTACATCTTTAAGATAATTAAACATAGGCAATCATCCAGCTTTATGTTTTATTCACGGAAAATATATTTCGATTATCTATTAGTCATCATCAGTTCCTGTTAACAGCATAAAAAATCACATTAAGTCAAAAACTCTGCAGGTTAAATATTTCCATAACACGTACAAGCATAATCTACAAGTAGCATCAAATCGGGTAATTGTAATAATATTATTGAATAGAGAATGGGTGTAAATATATCTATGGATAAAGAACAAAATAAAAAATCTACCTTAGCCTATAGATATTAAGAGCAGTTAACGTAACAACAGCAGCAGGATGTGAGATTAAAAAGTTAATATGACGTCATAAACCAATTAATAAAGGTGAAAGAGACTGAAAACTGATGGTAGTAATAACTAGTAGATTAAGTAAACACAATGGAGTAGCTTGTTTATGAGTACAAAGTAGTAGAATTCATTGGATTGTCGGCGTAATCGTTGGCTGAATGTAATTGAAGGTTTGATTCTGTGCCACCAAAAATCTTCATAAAAGTCGGTTGTTTTAAAAATATTACTCTATATTTAAACAAAAACATGTTATTCTGATTCAAGTCATGTGAATGATAGATCAAATAATGCTTCAAAAGTGCGCTTTGGTCATTGTCAAACTTTGAGTTTTGTTTGTTCCAATTGGTCCTATCAGCTCGCCACCTGGTTGAGAATTTGGTTTTAGTTTGTCCAATATATTTGGCATTGCAAATATGCATTCAGCAGCATATACTCGTATACCGTAGTTTCGACAGGTTAAGTTTTGTTTCAGTTTCATGGTTTTATTGTCCGTCTTGATGATGTTAGTGCGCATGACCATTAAATTTCGATGTTGGCCGTGATTACCGCAAAGGGCACAGTAGCCGCATGGTCCAGAAAAACCTTCTTTGTTAGACTTGTCGATGTTTACTGACAAGGATCTAAAATTTAACAGAAGCGATGCTAAACAAAAGGTTTTTTAATAAGTGACCATGCTGTGCGGTTGTAGTTCTTTCTCCTTTTTTGAGAGTTTGACAAGGTTTTTGAATGATGTTGTCCAAACGATAGGTTATGGCTTTTGTGATTTATTGGTTGTAGGTGATTTAAATCTATTTGTCCAAGTTTGAGCTTTAGCTATCATATCTTCGGCCATTGGTTTGGGATACTGCGCCTGGACTGCCTTCTTCTTAAGTTGTTCTAAGCTGCTATAGTAGTCTTCGGTGCGTTCATTTAAACGTCGAAGTCGAATTGATTCACCGAACACAATCGATTTGAATACTGTAGCTGGGTGGTGTCAAGAACCTTGAATAAGCAGCGGTCAAGGGCTGTTAGTTTAACATAGCCTGTGGTGATGAATCGAAATTGGGAATGGGGAGAAATTTTATGGAGAATATCTAGTAATTCCAGTTCGCCATTTTCTTCTGTTGTGTTGATTTCTCTGTACTTTAATGTCAAATCATATTTTGCAAATGTCTCCGAAAGCTTGGTTTTTATATTTTGCGTGGCTTGATTGCCAAAAGAAAGCCAAACAATATCATCGATAAATGGCTTGAATATTTCTGTGTGTTCTACTTCTACTTCTGGTTCTACTAATACTTCTGTTTTTACTACCATCAGTTTTCAGTCTCTTTCACCTTTATTAATTGGTTTATGACGTCATATTAACTTTTTAATCTCACATCCTGCTGCTGTTGTTACGTTAACTGCTCTTAATATTTATAGGCTAAGGTAGATTTTTTATTTTGTTCTTTATCCATAGATATGTTTACACTCATCCTCTAATTCAATAATATTATTACAATTACCCGATTTGATGCTACTTGTAGATTATGCTTGTACGTGTTATGGAAATATTTAACCTGCAGAGTTTTTGACTTAATGTGATTTTTTATGCTGTTAACAGGAACTGATGATGACTAATAGATAATCGAAATATATTTTCCGTGAATAAAACATAAAGCTGGATGATTGCCTATGTTTAATTATCTTAAAGATGTAGATCCGACCACCGGTGATCTTGAGCTATAATTGCCTAGTTTTCGGTTGGTCAAAGCTTTTGAGTAGATCCCTTTACCCCTTAACCACCTCGGTAATGACAATGACCACTTCAGACAAGGATGGGATCCACAAAACAAGCAACATTTCCACCAAAGACAGCAGAAAAAGAATATATGTCATTTTGAAAATTAAAGTTTTTAGAACGCTGTTCAAAAGCAGATGTGTTATTGCCATCAAACTTTCATAGTGGCATCGATCAAGATCTTTTGCTCATACAACAAGCTAGAAAACTTAAAGAACATATCAGACAAATAAAGTCTGATTTGGGATTGCTAAAAAGTCAGCCTCAATCCAACCTACTTAACCGTTATAAAGACAAAATCAAAAAAAAACATTTCATCTCCAAATATGAAAAGCTATACAAAAAGCAGTACAATTAGCAAAATGTCAAAAAAAGGAAAAGATCACAGACCAAAAATAAAAAAGATAAACCGCAATTCTATTCACGAAAAGCTGGAAATAAGAGAGCAACTTCTTGTCAGAGCAGAAAATATGATTATCAATAAATCCAAAATAGACCTTACTAAAAATGATGGCATTTTACTCATGCAGGGTATTCCTACTCCAAACTGGACCGATCATCTTGCTAATGTAGAATGGTTGAATGCCATGAAACATCTTCTGCGTGTTGAGTGCTGTAATGTCTTTGGAGACCACAATACTGACGAAATTAAAAACTGCCAAAGCAATCAATGTTGCCTTTGTTTTCAATACATAGCCTATAAATATTAAGAGCAGTTAACGTAACAACAGCAGCAGGATGCGAGATTAAAAAGTTAATATGACGTCATAAACCAATTAATAAAGGTGAAAGAGACTGAAAACTGATGGTAGTAAAAACAGAAGTATTAGTAGAACCAGAAGTAGAAGTAGAACACACAGAAATATTCAAGCCATTTATCGATGATATTGTTTGGCTTTCTTTTGGCAATCAAGCCACGCAAAATATAAAAACCAAGCTTTCGGAGACATTTGCAAAATATGATTTGACATTAAAGTACAGAGAAATCAACACAACAGAAGAAAATGGCGAACTGGAATTACTAGATATTCTCCATAAAATTTCTCCCCATTCCCAATTTCGATTCATCACCACAGGCTATGTTAAACTAACAGCCCTTGACCGCTGCTTATTCAAGGTTCTTGACACCACCCAGCTACAGTATTCAAATCGATTGTGTTCGGTGAATCAATTCGACTTCGACGTTTAAATGAACGCACCGAAGACTACTATAGCAGCTTAGAACAACTTAAGAAGAAGGCAGTCCAGGCGCAGTATCCCAAACCAATGGCCAAAGATATGATAGCTAAAGCTCAAACTTGGACAAATAGATTTAAATCACCTACAACCAATAAATCACAAAAGCCATAACCTATCGTTTGGACAACATCATTCAAAAACCTTGTCAAACTCTCAAAAAAGGAGAAAGAACTACAACCGCACAGCATGGTCACTTATTAAAAAACCTTTTGTTTAGCATCGCTTCTGTTAAATTTTAGATCCTTGTCAGTAAACATCGACAAGTCTAACAAAGAAGGTTTTTCTGGACCATGCGGCTACTGTGCCCTTTGCGGTAATCACGGCCAACATCGAAATTTAATGGTCATGCGCACTAACATCATCAAGACGGACAATAAAACCATGAAACTGAAACAAAACTTAACCTGTCGAAACTACGGTATACGAGTATATGCTGCTGAATGCATATTTGCAATGCCAAATATATTGGACAAACTAAAACCAAATTCTCAACCAGGTGGCGAGCTGATAGGACCAATTGGAACAAACAAAACTCAAAGTTTGACAATGACCAAAGCGCACTTTTGAAGCATTATTTGATCTATCATTCACATGACTTGAATCAGAATAACATGTTTTTGTTTAAATATAGAGTAATATTTTTAAAACAACCGACTTTTATGAAGATTTTTGGTGGCACAGAATCAAACCTTCAATTACATTCAGCCAACGATTACGCCGACAATCCGATGAATTCTACTACTTTGTACTCATAAACAAGCTACTCCATTGTGTTTACTTAATCTACTAGTTATTACTACCATCAGTTTTCAGTCTCTTTCACCTTTATTAATTGGTTTATGACGTCATATTAACTTTTTAATCTCACATCCTGCTGCTGTTGTTACGTTAACTGCTCTTAATATCTATAGGCTAAGGTAGATTTTTTATTTTGTTCTTTATCCATAGATATATTTACACCCATTCTCTATTCAATAATATTATTACAATTACCCGATTTGATGCTACTTGTAGATTATGCTTGTACGTGTTATGGAAATATTTAACCTGCAGAGTTTTTGACTTAATGTGATTTTTTATGCTGTTAACAGGAACTGATGATGACTAATAGATAATCGAAATATATTTTCCGTGAATAAAACATAAAGCTGGATGATTGCCTATGTTTAATTATTTCGGCATCAATGCGTTGTTTTTGACGTCATTGAAGATAAATTTTTCCAATTTTTATATTTTGCCCAAAATTTTGCTTGGACTTATGAACCAAACAAGTTTTCTTTAAGTTAGATCATTTCTTCAAATGCCTTTTTGGTTTCTCCTTGAATCATTTTTACTCGCCATGTTATCTTTTTTGCACTTGAAATAAGCCGGTGTGACATGTTGCTGAATGAAGTTATCAAACTAATAACATTTGTTTTGTGCGTTTGTTTGTCACATTATTTACTTGTATAAAGTTGTGAAATAGTGTTTTATACATTTGTATGAAAAAGATATGTTGGTATACTTACTAGAAAATCATTTACAAAGAGCAAAGAATTTTTGAAGCAAAATGCGTATATATATGGAGCGTCATTCGGTTATGTATGCATTTAGCCTCCATGTATAGACCGACGAGTAACGTAAGCTAAAAATCTAAACAGACTAACACCAGCTCCTATAATTCGTAGTTATAGTAGCGCACCTGGCAGTAAAATACATTCTTTGACTGGAAGATTGATTGCACCGATTATTGTTTCACTTATTTGATCTGTTTTATATCTATTTCATTATTGATTTTATTTGGCGGATGCGGAGGCGCAAATGGAACATACTGCTGCACCTACGAACAAAAAAAGTAAGATTTAGTATTGCCACAAAGGTGCATTGTTTTGGCCAAAACTCATGTTTTGGGGATTTCTTTTTGATTACGTGTTGGCTTTTTGTTGCATATCAATACTCCGGCCTCATGGAATTTTGACGGTGACTGACGCCCTTTGTATCCATGCCAGCATGTTTAAACTTTCAAATTCTGCTTTTACCACTAAACATTTGTCAATTAAATGTGCCGCTTGTAAAAATATTCGCAAAGAAAACTTGCTTTAATCGTTTTTCCAATGGCACTACCAGCAACCATATATCAAATCTCAATCATTAGTCAGTGTACCACTCAAAGAGTTTATAGCAAGCGAGATCTATTTAAAACCCTTACCTCTATGAACATAGCACATGATCACCGTAACCGTATCATACATCGATTTATTGAGTTATAAAAGGTAATCTACGCGCTTTATATGAATGTTCACACGAATGACGTGGCTATTTCACAGAGCAATAGTATTGCAAATAATAAAAGCCCCCTTCCATAATTTGACGAGACCATCCCTCTCCGCGTTTCGTCCTTTTGGATTCATCAGCACGGCCTGTCCCGTCATCACCAAAAACCAATTTGGTTTTATTTGCAATTTATTTATTTGCATAGCATTTAGTACGAGTATTTGCATAGCATAGTATTGAGTAATAGTATTTATTTGCAATACTATTACTCTGTGAAATAACCACGTCATTCGTGTGAACATGCATATAAAGCGCGTAGATTACCTTTATAACTCAATAAATTGACAATTATTAGTCCATACGATTACGAAACGTAATTAATCATGTGCTTTAGATTACTATTAGCAATTTGTTTTCAAGCACTAAATAACTTTAATAATTTCAGGAAAAACAGCCTATTATTATCGATGGAGTGAAACCAATCAAAAAATTCTTTATCTGCATTTTAGAAAAGTGATTGAAGACACCAGTCAAAAAGGCACTTTAGGTGCATTACCTGGTACGTTTCAATTTTTATACTTTTGATAACTAGTTTTGATACTTTCTCTCTTTCTCTCCTTTTTCACTATATCCTGCTCCTGCTTTTAATAAATGACAATGTTTATCCTAACCCAGAGCCAAATCGCATTTATTCTTGTTTTTTCTGCCTTGCTAATGTAACCAGTGGAGCAAATCGATATAATGCATAAATTGTTGGGTTCACCTAAGACGCTCTAATTTTTCGATGTCTGTCTTGAATTCTGACGTCCCGCCTCTTGGCGCTGTCATCGCTGTGTCAACTCATCACACATCAACTTGGGATAAACCTCCACTGTAAATTGCCATCTCAGATATCAATTCCATTCCTTTCTGTGAATTCGAACTCCACAAACTACAACTTTGGAGTCCTCTTGCAATGAGCTCCTCCACCTCTCGCCAACAAACCCATTCTACCTCTCAATATTAAAGCTTACCTCTTTTTGACCTGGAACGATCTCCTTCCCTGCTCCTCACCGTCAACATTAAATCAGCTATTTTTGTTATGTCTTGCTCTTGTTTGGCACCTGAAGCCCCTCTTGCTGTGTTGACTTCCTACTGACACCCTTGTCATTTTGCACTGGCACGTGGGCAGACTGCATGCTAGGGAAGTTGATGAATTACATTTCGTCGATTTGTACTCTCCAGACGTTACCTGTATCCAGGAATCAAACTTCAACACTCTTTAACCTTCATAATTTCTGAATACATTTTCTTTAAGTGTGATCATACCCGTTTCCGGTATTGCAACTTGGCTCCCAATGATTTCAAAATTGGTGTTGGGGTCATTATGTTTGTCAATCGGGTTCTCTTCGCTTCTCAGTTCTTCATTGACATTATCTTTTCTCTGGACCCCGCTTCTAGATTATGAAGTGTCATCACTCACCAACTCTTGTCTCAATTCTTGAGCCCTCCCTTTTTATTTATGTTTTATGCTTCTTCCGTTGGTCTCTTATGCCAAGATGCTAGGTCTGACATTTTCTTCCTATCCACTGTTCCACCCAGTAAAGACCTTTTCATTTGTGAACACTTCGACTGTCACTCTCCTCTATGGGATTATACCAGTCTCACTTTTTTTTGAAATTCGCTTTTTTTTGCTCGCTTTCCTCGGCCACTGTTTTGCTGCTGCCTCCTTGTTTTCTAGACTGACCCAGAAAGAATTGCATACCTCATGGTAAAACATTTAACGTATCTCTTTGCTTCTACACATCTTCAATATGTCCTGGGCTTCCCAGGCTTTTCCGTCACCACCCCCATCCACAAGTCAGATAAACCTCAAAACTCTCCTACTTAATTGCTTACTATGGCCTATTCCGACTTGTTTGTTTGTAATTTGTGGTTTCCCCTCCTCTTCCTCGGGATGAAGGTACGAGATGCCGTCAACCCAATTGAAATTAGGCTAGGGGAAAGATGGCAGCCCATTTCAAACCAGTCTTCAGTGACTGGTAGCTCCAGTACTAACAAGGCGGACTGCCATTGGTGGGTACCCAAGAGTCGTCTTTAACGACATGCTGAGTGAGGAACTTCACAATTGTAATCCGGTGAAGTACGGGTGGGCCAGCTGTCTGCCACACAAAGGTGGAGGCATCCCGTTAAGTGCCTTGCCCAACGACACAGCAAGCGAACTTGCCGGTTTGTTTGCCACACTGTCCCTTTTTTATGCTGAGCGCCAAGCAGGGAAGCTGTGAATACCAGTTTTTAAAGTCATTTGGTATGACTCGACTTAGGAAATGAACCTCAGGTCTACCGACTGCGTTGCGGACGCTCTCACCACTACACCACCGCACCGGTAGAGACTTTCGACTTTGCTACTATAGTAACTGCCTTCTTTTAGAATTGCATCTCCGTAAAATTGGCAAAAATGAGACCTACTCATGCAGAGCCTGCGGTCATTCTACCAAGAATATTTCTTTTGATTCAGTACAGTCTTGCCTCAAACTCTCTTCGACTTGTTTTTTGAGACTACTTAAATCATGTTCTTTGGTCCAAGATCCTGGATATTGCCGGACTTCTGGAACTCCATAGTTTACTACCATGGCCCCCATTCAGAGAAAGGGAACGGAAAATCATCATTGTCATCTCGTTAATATATTAAATATTTGCAGGATTTTCGGAAATAAAAGAGTTTTTAAAACTTCATCCACAAATTTCTACTGACGTACGGGACGGTGCATAATAAATTATTCAATGAGCGGCTGAAGTATCTAAAGCAATTTGAAAAAAATATTACTGCTTTGATGTGATGATTTTTTAATTGTACTTTTGTATTTTGTAATAAATGCCTGTTGCATTGGCTACATTGTAGAAATGTTTCCTTAATGTTGAGCGTATTAAGTTGCGGTAGCGATAAAGCTAGGCGCGCTAAACAAACATCAATGTGAAAAAACGACTAGGAATGAAACATAATCAAAGCAAATAATTTCTATCACACCTAATAAATGCTGATTGAATTAAATACAATGTAGCAATGCTTTCTTCATGTTGAGAGTAGCGATAAACCTTGGTGTCTAAAACAATAATCAAAATAAAAAACTGCTAGCAATGAAACGTAAACAAAGAAAATCATTTCATTTTTTGGTAAGTACTTTAATTTCAGTCAGCTATAAATGTCGGCTATACTAAAAATAGGTAAAAGTGTAGTCTTGACCTTACAGAATTTTAAAATATTGAGCTTATGACTATTTTGTATACGAACTCGTAAAATTTGGATTGATTTGTCGGCTGAACTAAAGCATGTTAACCCTCTTGTCTACCAGCAAAAAATGTGCATTTTGTACCAGTAGGGTCAAATTGACCCCAGTTATCATTTTTATTAGAGTTGTTTTCGTTGTATTTTTTTTCAACGTTTGTTTACTTAGCACGCGGTAATATATAAAGAAATCGATCATCCTAATAATAATTAAGCTTTTTTAAAACCACAAATAATGAAAACTACAATTGTAGAAGTTGCTGCTGCACCAAGCGAACACAAGTTTTGCAGTTTATCAAAAAGTCGATTTGAATGGTAATATTGTTAAATTCATATCCAACAATTAATGTTTTCATTGTACACAAAAAAAATAGCAATGAAATACGGAACTAACAGCACCTTGAAAATAATAGTCCTGCAGCGTATCCTTCTGACTTCACTTATGCGCCTCACATAAATATCTACTTACACAAACCTCCAAACCACTTGCAAATAAACAGGAATAACAACATAAACCTCAAAAACACTTCCTAATAAACACAAACAATAACGCAAACCTTCAGCACACTTGCGGATAAACACAAACGAAAATAATAACACCAGCTATAGTAATATCAAACTAATCACAGTTGATGCAGACAATATCCGAGTGTTCAGGACATATATGTATATGTTTGCCACATCTAGAACAAAATAGATCGACATTTTTGGTCCTTCTTTCCGTCACACAAAGTACATCGGGCTTTCGCATTCAATAAAGCGCCATTTCCAGCAAGAGTAATATTCCCATTTTTGTTTGTAGAAATTGGTGCAACAGGATGCGCTTCTTCTGTAACTCCGCATAGTTTTTTCCAAGACTGATCAAAAACTTTCTTCTTTGCCTCATGCAGATGTTGCCATTTTCAAAATCTATTTCTTGCCAAATGATAAACGCATTAATTGCACTGACATTAATCTCATTGTACAATAAGACTAATGGCCATCTTCGAGTCATACGTTTGGTTGAGTATGATCTCATCATTCCGTCTAAAGTGTCAATGCCACCTTTTGTTTTTTTTGTAAAACAGAAAACATGTTTGGTTTCTGATCCAAAGCGCTTTCAATTTTTGGCTGACAATGCATCATTAAAAGTATGTTGGCTACACGGACATTTTTAGGGCACTGCGGTGTAATCATTGCGTCTTGTTGAAAATCGAAGACTGTGCGCTTCACATTCCGTCATTTGACTACTGTAAATTCTGTCGGGGATCCGGCTTGTTTTTCCTCATTAGTTCTACTAGTGTGAGCTTCTTTTGAAGAAGTTTTCGTGCAAGTGACAGATCTGTGAAGAAATTATCACATGCGATATTTTGGCCTGAATTTTCAATTACTTCTACCAAATCAAGAACAATTCTTTTGCCTTGATTAGATTCTTGGCCCGATCCACCATCTTTACCATGGTACACGTGTATTTTCCATGAGTAAGAGCAAGTAGAGTCGCGAATTGTCCAGATTTTTATTCCATATCTACCTGTTTTTGAAGAAATGTATTGCTTGAAATAGCACCGTCCTCAAAGTCACACCAACTGTTCGTCCACTGTCATGCATGGTCTGCAAGTGTGGTAGGAATGATGAAAGTAAGAGTCCCGAGTTTCAAACACTTCCGATTGGTAGCAGCTTGTCAGGGGACCGATAATATCGTCTTGACAATGATTTGTCAAATCGGAAAATGCGTAGAATTTGTTGATACCTTTCACTACTCACAGGGGATTGAAAATGGGCTGGCCATCAAGTGTGCTCCATAGCTGTGCAACGCTTTCGTTATTGAACATACATACATCAATCAAAATAACTATACCAAGAAAAACTTTGAATTCTCCGTCATCCACGGGTTTCCATGAGCTACCACATACAATAGCTCCTTTGTGATTAGTCCACTGACATATGGTTTTTCGTAGAGAAGACCGCAAAATTAAAGTGAAAGTATTAGTTATTTCTTAGCACTGAGATTTTGCAAACCTTGTCGGTCCTAGACTTTGTCGAATGATTTCATGCGCAGCTGCTTTACTAACATTATTTGCAAAAGCTGTTGTTTGCCACGTTTCGGTTTTGGAAACGAAGTAGTTTGCAGAAGCAGAGGAACATGGTTGGTCATCCATTGTTTCTTCAGAAGATGAATCACATAAAGATATTTCATCTCCGTCTTCTTTGCCCTCATCAGTAGAAATTTATTTTCAGTCGCTTATTTCTTTCTCTTCGCTCTCGTCACTTGCCAGAAAATCCAAAACTCCATCTTCAATGAGATATCTTGACATGTAGCTTCCTAGTATTTAACTCTTTTGTGTTTGTTTTTGGATTTATTTACGTTTCTGCTTTTATTTATTTTAACCAAAAAATTTAATCTTTATTTGTGGTAGGTAAGCAGTGCAGTAATGAAGTTTTGTTAATTTATTTGCGTGTTTCATTGAATCACTTATTCATAAAACTGCTTGGGGTCAATTTGACCCCACTGGTATGTGATGTTGCTTTTTTTGTTAGCTCATGATAATGATGTCCAACACTGAAAATTTTTTGGGTCAACAAACCTCTTCAATACAAAATAAAAGTCACAAGGTTTCATAGCGCTGCTGCTAACGGCTTAGCAACAGGAGCTATTCAAAAATGTAATTGGGGTCGATTGGACCCTATGGTAGACAGAGGGTTAAGGTGTCCTCTTAACGTGGTATTTTAGATTACAGTATACAGGGTGTTCCAAAAGTCTTGGGCACATTTCAAGTCCTCATTTCTGCTGATCTATGAATGGTAGTTGAATGAAACTGTTGTCATTTTAATGCTAAATTCATTGAGTTTTTTTGTCATGCTGATAATTTTTTCATATATTTTCATGTAGCTTAAGTAACTAAAATAACCTAGATCCACCAATGGCTTTCACTCAACCAGAAAAAACGTTTTGTGTCCTTGAACTTTCAAAAACTGATTCGTGAAAGCACTGGTCTATGCGCCTCCCCCTTCCAAAAGATGTAGCTGATCTCAATGCCGAATAACGGAAGTTGTTGCAACTTGCAATCATAGACAACACAATGCTGGAACGCATTTTAGCAGGAATTTGACTATCGGCTTGGTGAGTGGCGTATGACTAACGGTGTTCACATTGAACATCTTTGAACATTCTATGAAAACTTGAGACTGCAAGCTTTCAGAATATATCAGATGCATTGTTATTTCCTTAATAGTTTTTGACATATTTAAGTCAAAATGTGCCCAAGACTTTTGGAACACCCTGTATATTAAAGCTTGTTATTATTTTGTGTCGACTTAAACTCGTAAAATATGATTTTACTTGTCAACTAAGCTAAAACATTTGTTGAGGTGTCCTCTTGACACTAAGTTTTTGACCACAGTATACACTAAGGCTAATTATTATTTTATGTCGACTTAAACCCGTAAAAAATGGTTCAATTGTCGACTAAACTAAAAATATGTTAGGTGTTCTCTAAGCATAAAATTTTAAAATATTTAAGCTCATAATCATTCCATGTCAGTTTAAACTAATTGAATGTGGTTTCAATTGTCGACTAAAACTAAAACATGTGTTGAGGGGTCCTTTTAACATTGCATTTTGGACCAGAGTATATATTGCAGCTTACTGTTTTATGTCGACTTAAACCCGTAAAATATAGTTTCAATTGTCGACTAAACTAAAAGTATTTTAAGGTGTCCTCTTAACGTAGTGTTTTTGATTACAGTATATATCAAAACTTATCATTATTTTGTGTCGACTTAAACTCGTAAAGTATGGTTTTGATTGTCGACTTTACTGCAAATATCATTTCAGAGTGTCCTCTTACAGTAACATTGTATTTTAGACTGAAATATATATTTGGGCTTATTATTATTTATGTCGACTTAAACCCATAAACATGGTTCAATTGTCGACTAAACTAAAAATATGTTAGGTGTTCTCCCAACACAGAATTTTTAAATATTTAAGCTCATAATCATTCCATGTCAGTTTAAACTAATAAAATATGGTTTCAGTTGTCGACTGAAACTAAAACATGTGTTGAGGGGTCCTTTTAACATTGCATTTTGGACCAGAGTATATATTGCAGCTTACTATTTTATGTTTTTTTTCCGCATAATCATTTTTTCAGTTTTATGCCCTCCTTCCCCTTATGTGCTGACGTAATATGTAAATATTTCCCAAAATCTTTCTTCTCCCATTTTTGCATTTTGACATTTGTCATATCGACATTAATGATATCAATGATGAATAAATCATAAAACCTCTCAATACCTCATCATTAAAGAGAAAAAACAGAGTGAGGTCAAATTTGATCCCAATTAGGTTTTATGTTGTAAAAAGTTATTAGTGTTTGAGGGATAATCGCGTTTCTGCAATTAGTAGTTTTTGAGAAAAAACAAAATACAGATTGTGCAATAAAGCGGTAATTGTGACGTCATTTTAGACCTCAAACAAATGAAAGTATTTGTAAAGTGGTAAGTCGGAAGCTGGTTTTTGTTTAAGCAAACAGCAGTTGTCCTCTCTCTAGTAATGCAAATTAAAAAAATATTTTTGAGTATGACTTCATGATGACGGAACCAACACTCTTATGACACTCACCACGGAGTGGTGATCAGTCGCGCCCAGTTTGATGTTTGCTCGTCTAGCAGTTTCAGAGCAGTTAAAACAGACAGACAGGATTGCGCTTTATTTATCAGTAGGGCCCGCTAAAGTTAATAAAGTCAAAATTTTTTCAGGACCTTGTTACATGATCAAACGTATACTAACGTTCGTTTCAGGTCTTCAGGAGTCTGTTTTGCTAGATTTTATAAGTCAAAATAAAGTCAAAATTTTGCATAAAGTCAAAACTTGTCAAAGTTGTCTTCATCAAAAATTTCCTTACAAAAACGAACAAATTTAGATTTTTTTGAGTTTTTGAGCTGCTATTAAAAATTTTATTTGATTTTAAACTTCTGACATAGTTGCAATGGTAAAAATGCGTGCGGTAATTGTGAAGGAAATAGCACTTATTATGCATGAAATCGTCATTGTTCATGCATAAACACATAATTGTTGGACGAATAATCTATTCCTATAAACCTTGGCGCTCTTTACACGTGGTCTTTTTAATTCGTAGCTTGCAAAGCAAGGAATGCCTAAACAAGCCAAATCTTCTACAGCGCAAGTTAGGCAAATTTGCCAGGAATATCCGGATGAGTTTTCGGCAACTCCTGCCCGCGACTTGCGATGCAACCTTTGCGACGTGTTAGTCAAATGCGACAAAACGTTTTTTGTGGAAAGCCACCTAAAAAGTAAGCAACACCAAAGAAAATTGGAGACGAAGAGTAAATCCCAAAATAAGCAAACCTTTTTACAACTCGATCAAGTAAACTTCAAGGAACAGGTTGTCTCTTCATACTTAGCTGCAGATATCCCACTTCATAAACTGAACCATCCTTATTTAAAGTCTCTGTTTGCTGCAATGGGAAAAGTATTGCCTTCGAAGACTGCAGCCCGGGCATGTGTTGCTAAATTAGCATCCCAAAAAGAAGAACAAATTCAAGAATTACTTCGTGACAAAAAAACTTTTTTAATTGTGGATGAAGCAAAAATTGCTATACAAAAGTATATTAGTGTGTTTGTGAGCAGCTTAGATGCCCCAAATCAGACATTTCTCGTTGATTGCCATCCACTTGACAGCGGTAGCAATGTTAATAGCAGTATTATTCTGCACACTGTGGATGACATATTGCGAAAATTTGAAATAAAACGCGAGACTTTTTCTTTCTTCTGATGCTGCTCGGTACATGTCTTTGACTGGAAAGACATTAAAGGAATTATACCCTTCTTTGATGCATGTCATCTGCGTTGCGCACTTACTACATAACTGCGCTATGCGTGTGCGTGCTCATTTTAAAAATATTGATGAAGTAATAGCAACGATCAAGGCAACAACAATCAAAAACAAAAATCGCAAGAAAGATTTTCATGATGCTGGTCTGCCATCTTCTCCTGACCCTGTAATTACAAGTAGGGGCGACTTGACTTAGAGCTGCCTTATATTACAGTGAGAACCTTCCAGCTGTTCGTACCATTGTCAACAATTGGACAAGTGCAGGCCTCTTAGTCAGCAGAGCAAAAGACGCTATCAATGTGGAAGATTTGTTGCTGGACTTGGTTAAAATAAATCAATACCGAACTCTAGCAGCCAACGCAGAGTTCTTCGAAGGAAGTGCCTGCACGACAACAGAAGCAATTCGATGAATATGCAATTCGATAATGATCCGTGCGCAATTAAAAATTACATTAAAAAACGACTATCCAACTCTGATTTAGAAACAATAATAAACTGTACCAACTTGACAGTTGACCTAACAAGCTACGCACTATTGCAAAAAGCCCAGCCAACCTCTGCTGCTGTTGAGAGGTTGTTTTCTATGCTTTGTAAATTACTGAGAAAAGACAGAAATTTTGATGTTAAGAACGTAAAAAAATATATGATGCTGTATTACAATAAAAAGTCCTGGTAATTCTACTGTGTGGCTTTCGTTAAAAACATCATAGACAGACTGTTAATGTACAGTACAGTTGCGATAACAACGCATTTTTTGTATTACACACCAATTGATACCGGTTAATACAATGGCTCGTTATTCTAGGTTTTGACGTCATGCGTTGCTTTGTTGCATTAGCTTCAAGACTGAGTGATTGAGAAAATGCTTAAAGTAGGCTACCTTCTTCTTTAAAACTTATGTAATTTGCGGATTATAAAACATTTTTAATCAAAAAAGTGCAACAAGAAATAAATAATAGGTGAAAGCGGTCAGGTCAAAATAAAGTCAAAATTTTGCTAAAATAAAGTCAAAAATATATTTTTTTAGGTCAAAAACAATGGCCCTAGTTGTCACTTATAGCAAAGCGGAATAATGTGCCAAGTTTTAATGTGAACTTCTCCAGAAGTTAGCCACTTTTGCACAAAAAGCAGCGCTGTTGCAAATCTACCTTAGCCATAAACAAACTTGTTGTAAGAACTCAATTGTAGATGCTGAATTCTGGGTCACTTTTCTCTCCCCTGGCTGCGTTCATGCCGGGAGCAAAAAATATACGTGCAGCCAGATGCAACTAAGTTTTATAATCAAGGTCTGCAATTACGAAAAACTTGTAACTAGTCTAATATTAACAGTTCAATATTTCTAAATACATAAATTACTTCATCCATTTTCCATATTGCAGCAAACATTAATCACTCTAGAGAGCTTCAAACTCTTGCCCCTACTCACTGATTCAAGTAAACGCATAAAAGTCGCTGTAATTATTTGCTGTGTGTAGGTACCGGTAAACACAGTCTTAATCTATTTGTGAAGACCTTAGTATGCAGCCAGTTCACGATTTTCAAAATTTGAGGGGAAATTAATGGAATCAAGTAGATTTACACCATTGTGTAAAATCATAGTCACAAAATTACTTACACCAATGGTACTCATAAAATGTTTTTAATGGGTAATTAGGCCAACCGCGCGATAGGACGCAAGATCATTGGGAGAGGTAAGGTACCATTTGCTAATTTTTGGAATAAAATGACATTGGTGCGGCTAATCAACTCGGCCTCACAAATATCATCACGAGGATTGCACCAAACCGTGAAATAAGCCAACATTAAATAACGTTTTTCTCCAACTATAAAAAATATCCTATTCGGCGTCCACCCTTAACTTCTACTCAGTGCACCTATGCTTATTGGAATGAACAAATGCAGTTTGTAAGACCAACCCTCATTCAAATCACAATGGTTAAGATTAGGGGAATAGGACGATGCACCCATTTGTATCAACTTTTCGTTGCTGTTCTCAAAAATGTTATTTGGGAAAAAGCCGCCTGAACCTACATTTCAAACACGACGTAGCTCACCGGTAGCCCTACCGAGCAATGCCTGCTGGTAGCACTTAAAAGAGTAACATGCACTTGATGTATGACCTCTCCAACTACTTACAACCAAAACAAAATATATGACTGCATTCATTATTTTGCTGAAAATTCGTAGCAAGTCGTAGCAGAAGCAGAAACAAAACAGTTATTTACACACAAAGCGTATAGCGACGCAACAATGACCCCATAGATTTCACTTTTCTGATGGTTTGAGTTTAGTCAAGCAGATAGCAACAGCAGATGTACGACTCTTCCTGTCCTGATTGTCGTCCATTGGCCAACTGCACTGCGGGATCATGTCCTCGGTCGTCTTTTCCACCAGTCCGGACTTGATCATCTTGGCCAGTTGGCCGTTTACACGGTCACGGAAAGTAGAATCTATGCCGTTGGCTCTGATATTGAAGTACAAATGGCCACCTGGCTTCACCACACGCACCATGTCCTATTCAAGAGATCAACATATTAACAAAACTCAAAATATGCTGGGCATATATCAAGCAGTGTTACCAAACAACACTATTTTTCGGGCATATTAATAAAAATATTGTTTCTCACTTTTGTTGCAAATTGTCAAGAGAGTGCGGTTAACGGATATAGACCTTACGCAATGTCAATTTCAATCCCAACACTTCTTAAAATGAAGATGTTTATTACCGCCAAAGACTTTCATAGGATTTACGATTTTCTTTACAAAAACTCTCAAAACCTGCGTTTAAATATATTTCGACCAAAAAATGCAAAAGGTTAAGATGATTTGGTTGGGATTCGAGGCAACGACTTCATGGTTGTCGAAAACAGCTCAACTGGCACAGCATCTGACAGCTAATCAGGGAGATGTGAGTTCGAATTCCACCAAGTTATATTCTATCAAACAATATTACATCGCATCATGGTGTCACGACTAACCGGAAGACATTCTGGCTTGCTAAGAGCAGGTACCATTCCACAGCAACAGACCACCACGTCATAAGCATTGCTTGGAAACTGGAGTGGGGTTTTATTCGTAAGCAAAACTTGCACGTGGTTCCTGCAAAAAAACGAGGCGCTTATCGTATAATGACGTCACAATTTTATCAAGAGTCAAATCAAGGCTATAACTTTTTGTGATATTGCTTCATGTTGTTATCAAACTAGTTACGTAGAAGCAACCACAATTTATACAAATAACGCCCTACCATAGCAAGAGAATTAATGATATGATTTCCAATGGAAACTGCTGCAACTCCCGCACGTCAAAACAAATGTTAAAATGGTATTTCAACGTATTATCGCACAATAACCAATGTTCGGTTGATGCTGTACTGGAACTACAGTCATTAGCAAAAATTTAGATAATATCTTGCACTTACATCTTGTTTGCGAATTACACGTCAGGATTTAATCAGAGTACTCAACGCTACAAAGATGACTTACGCTCGTAAAGTTGCATTACAATACATGTTTTCAAGTTCACTAGCTTATTTGGCGTACTCTATGTAATTGATTTCAAATAATTTACTTGCTTTAATGGCATATATACATTTTGATTTCTATCTTTTGATAACGACTGTAAAATCTTCCATATTGGTTTAAATTTCACTACCAGCATCATTTTTAGATGTAGAGAGTTGTCAGATCTAATTAGAGGTCTACGTATAACGCAGAACAAATCTACTAAATTAAAAGCCCGTTTTCACAGCATTTGAATGATGAAGCTGCTCGCCTGCACGTTCTATAGATTGCTATTCAATACAAAATAAATGCAAGCACTGTCTTGTTGGTGATGTGGTTATCAGTCTATCATTTGCATTTATGACTAGCTTACTTCTCTCCCCTATCCTAATTCTAATTGGGTTTACGGTTTGAGCCTGGGTGTACCGCTTATCATTGCGCCTGTCTCCAAAAAAACGAATGTATGCGCAATAAGAATGATGTGAAAAAACCGAGGATACTCTTCTTACCATTATCCCATATCAAGAAATCAAAATACGCAATTTGTAGTTTCCTTGTTGTTTAAGGATCTTAGCGGATACTGGGCATTTTATTTAAGTCATTATGCATTATGATCCAAGATCGGCTGCCCGTGTCATAAATCTGGACTCGATTCAAAGATCGAAGGCGACTATCGCAATAAAAACTGTTTGAATAGACATTGGCTTTTGACATTACATACCGACAGATCTTCTTTTTCTCAGCTTTCTCCAACATCTTCTTGTTTCCATCCAAGGCATCAACAGATCCTTTCATGCCCAACTTCAATAATGAAGTGGCCATTTGTCCATTGCCTGGATCGAAAGTACAGCATAGACCATGAATCGACTGGGCTTGTAAAAGATCGGGTACACTCAATATTGTACAAACAATATCTAGTCTACACCTAAGAATTAATACCATTGTGATTTAAAACCTTGGCGGTAATACAATGAAGTACATAATTGTCGCTATAACATTTGATTGTTATCCAGCAGTGAGCAACGACGTGAAACTAACTAGATGTGAAAAACAGAGGAAATCTCTTAATTTGTAATAACTTTATTTTTAGACGGTTTTTTGCGATGAATTTACAAGGGGGAACTAGAATTAACTTCTGCAACTAGCAGAAGTAGAAATTCGTTTTGAAAAGTGAACCCAAAAAAAATGTGAACTCTTTCATGTTATGCAAGAACCACACTTTACAGATACAAGACCAAGTTCTAGACGTTTCGATAAAATGCATCCCCCTGCGAAAAAGTTTATTTCTAAGGGTAGTTTTGGAAAATTAACACGTTTTTTCAGCAGTGAACTTGTAGTCATTTGCTTAGTAATCGAAAAAATGCAATAGTTTGTATCCATGAATGAACCGATCAAGAGACCATGAAACATCAAACAACATAAAAGTAAGTATCCCTTCATGCCGACGCGATGGCACAGTGTTTTGAGCGTCCGCTTCGCAGTCGGTAGACCTGGGGCTCAATCTCCTTGTCGAGTAATATCAAAGACTTTAAAATATTGTAAATACAGATTTGCTGCTTGGCGCTCAGCATTCAGGGAAGGTTGTGAAGAACAAGCCGGCAAGTTCGCTCGTTGTTTCTTGGGCAAGACCCTTGACGGGACGCCTACAATTTTATGTGGAACACAGGTGGCCCAGACACATCGCAAATGGGTACTCCCAAGCGAGTGCGGACGTTCCGTCCAAAGTATAGCGATACAATTCGCTTGCTCGTGAATGGAGGAGGCGAGCTTCTGATAACACCGAGCAGAGATACCAAACTACAAATGCAGTGATTGCTAACGAGGGGCGGGGGTAAAAGTGCATTTCAGGTGGGTAAATTTTTAAGCCCAAATGACGCATCAAGTATTGTCGCCAGGTTTTAGATCTAAGATAGTTAATTATTTTATACTTATTTACTTCCGTTTCCGATTTCCGTCACGGCTGGTTGATTTCGTGCTCTGTCTGAGATTGTCCCACCACACACAGTGATGCCAAGGCGAAATGGAAGTGAAGTTTTCAATCTGACTGTATTGCTTCCAAATATTACTGACACAGACACCTTATTGCGAGGGCAAACAATACGTGGAAAACTAAAACGGCAATAACATGTTATTGTTGCACATTGAATCCAATAATTTACTCACCTGAAAATTTGTGCTCAATAATTTTTGCACCTAAAATGCACTTTTAGCCGGACGGGTTCCTGGCAGTCACACTGAAAGTTTTCCTTTACCTGCACGGCTGGGCCGCTATGCATGGCGCTACTAAAAATTGAAACATGGTCTAGGAGTATCAACACTTGCCATAACCAATTGATAATTTAACCGTTCGTGACTTCGCCTGCCTTGTCTTTAAAAGCCTGAATCATTCGCTTTTTTTCACCAATTAAACTTGTTGTATGTCGTCACTTTCCATGACGTTTAGAGCACTGTACAGGTTTGCTAATTGGTTGTATAATGGCAAGATTTAGCAAATTCTGTTTCTCAAAGATTTTTGCAGAACATTGGCGTTGGCAGATATTTTACTGGAAACTGCCAAACATTTATATAATAAAGACAAACGCGAACAGTTTGGGCATGGCTGCCATTTTTTGTGACGTGACAATACGATGGTAAAAGAAAGCAGCTCCTACGTTGTCCTAAGGCATGACATGGAAAGTGTTCTATCTCATTCTCATAGCTTCTTGTAGCCAAAGGATTCCAATAATGGTAAAATAGACTCCTCAAAATAGCATTAAACAACATTTATACTCTTCAAGAAGTTGCCAATTGTTTATTAGAGGAAGGTAAGCAATTTTTTATTCACTACTTTACCTTCTCTTTTCATTTAAAATTAACTTCTTACTCAAGCAAATCAGGTCATCCGAGCAATTCAATATCAAAGCAAATAGATGGCAGTTGGTGACCAATGAGAGTATTTTCCTTTAACTGGTGCCTACACAGACCCCAGGGTGCTCGGCGATAAGGCGTGTCGGATTTAGGGAGTATTGATAGGCTATTGGCTCAACCCCAAACAAATTTTTGGAGACATCCATATCAACCAGAAGAATTAGCTAACTCCTACCTGTGCTCGATAATGCAATTGTTCAAGAAACTACAGTATGAGCTCCAATTTAATGCGCACTCATTTTTGTCATGATACATCCTCAAATTAGAAACGCTCGGCCAGTCCTTGTAGTAAATATAATTCAGCGTGAAATTTTTAACCCAAACGTGACACTTTTTCCTTGCAGCTCACACGTCATAAACTCGCTGCTGGAAGCGCATGGGTATTAGAAGGAAGCCAGGTATTTTGTGCAACGACCATTAGATATTTTTCGTTTGAAAAATATTTACAATGTGGTATATAGCGTAGAGCTGGTAAAAACCTCTTCATAACATCATATCATACCCGATAAGGGTGTATGGAACCTGGGGTTTTGGCCAAGGGAGCGTGGCCTCTTTCTGGAATTAAAAAAATCAAAATAGCCTAAGTTGAGCGAGCTTACATGAAGAGCAACCTACAAAACCGAAAATATATCAACAGCAGTCTATGTTGCTATACACTGCCCTAGAAAAGTTTTTGTTGGCGCCCGTGTATAGAACTACGCTAATCTTGGCGAATTCAGGCGAAAAAATTAATTGCAGCCTGTTCTACATCTCAGCCAAACGTAAAGGCCAAATATTCTGTTTTTTACACATTTTAATAGATTAGAAAAATTATAAACTTTTTTTATTCCCTAATTTTATTTACACTTGCCTACCTACAGCAATGATTAAAGCATTTCAGATTTCATTATCGCTAATATGACGTCAGTCTAGAACTCTATATAGATGAAGGGGTACACATTTGGTGATCAAAAACGCATTTCGAACCCAGCCAAGTCAATGAGCGCATCTTTAGCGCTCACTACCGACATATAAAACACTGCACAACAAACAACACAAAAAACTTACCATTTGGCTTTGTTGCGTACCATGAATAATAGTCGTTTCATTCTACATTGTTGCAGCGGTTGATCGCTTGGCATCTTGTTTCGAATAACTAGCTAAACTGAAATGTATTGGTCTCTGGTTTTATTGCAAGGCAATTATTCTAAAACGTAAGTTGGCAATTTAAGACTTGGGTAGGCCAGGCTACTAGTCTATCACAAATACGATCAAATGTGGCCTACTGCACGATTACACTACTATTTAAGTAGATCTGATTAATTGTTATCATGATATTTATCTTTAAATGACGCAACAATGCATCTTACTTAGGGTTAGACGGTCTACTATAAAGCTATCCCACTATCTCCAAGGCATTGTGCACAGTAGGGGCCTATAACTACATTTTTGTTTATTCCTGTGCGAAAATTTACAACCATCTAAATGTTTATATCAAGCTTTACAGTATATGCTGTGGTTTAAAAACATGATTTTGTCCGCAAGGTAACGTACCGGTACCATAAGCGTATACGTTATGTACAAAATCGTACCAAAAGATTTTTGACAAAATCGCATCTTCACTTCAAAAGGTAGAGTGTGTAACACCATATGAATATCCAAGAGAATGATAATTTCCTTAGAGAAAAATGCGTGAAAGTAAAAAACGTGCACAACCTGTACTCTGTGAAGCTTAGAAAGGTAATTCCTGCGTTGTTTTATTTTAAACTGCTGAGACAATGATTTGAGACTTGACATATTTTATGGGGTGAATACTGAGTAGCCATAAATCGAGCCTTGACCTGAAACTTACAATCTTCTCATGATTAAGCGTTTTAAATCTAACGATGTATAAAACTATGCGATATCATAAATGTAGTTCAATAAGAATTGTGACGTACAATTTCTCAGCTATTCGGTATCATTTAAAATTACAATTTTAATTTTAAATTTTAAATTTAATTTATAATTAATTTAAAATTTAAATGAAACTTCTTTTGCAATATTAGGTAGATGGTACCATATGAACATGTTAAGTGATACATTTTATGTTCCTGCGTCAGTACTAGATGGGCCAATTGCTAACTTTATGCTTTAGCTTAAAATAGTTTTGACGTCACTCGCTTCATATTTTGACAACATGAATGTTTTGCGTAAAACAAAATTCGTAACTCGGCCCGTCATTCATACCACTTACAGCTAATAGCTAAAAAGATCGAGAAAACAAAGCACGTGTTTATATAGTAAAAGGCTAGTCTCAAAGCAGCAAAGTTAATTACAAAAAAGAAAGAACTGTTTTTATCAACACAAACTGACCGCTGGCTCAAAGATCGTAAAATAACTTCATAGTTTCCCAAACTTTTTGTTCAGAGGTATCCACATAAATTTGTTGAGGTTAGCGCGAGAATGACTTTTCGCAAATCTCACATAACAGTCGCAGTGAGGACCATTTTTTTGAGATCAATTTTTTCTGTGGGTTATATAAGGGGACTCGTTTTTTACCATTACAAGTACAATGGCTAAAAATGACGTTTGGCATTTACTTAAGGGGAGCGTGCGCATAAGAGACCATCTCCGTATGCCACTGTTTTTGCTCTTTTTGTGTTGAACGAGCTTAATAAGCTCTAGTAATTATTTTTTCACTATGTTTCATTTCTCAATTGACAATTCGTAGCGCGTTGGACCGGTACTAAATGTTTTGATAAAAAAATACCAAAAATACCTGAAAGTAGCAAGCAAAAACACACAATTTCATTCGAAAACAATGATACAAATATTTTTGAGACGTTTGTGCACTCAAAATGCATAAAATTTCTATTAAGTACCGGCCGAAATTGAGCAATTGTAATGTTATAAAGGTCGTAAGATCATTGTTGTATGGAATACGCCAATCGAGATTGACGCCTTATGCGGCAACATCAGGTATTAACTCTCTGATTCTCGCGTCAAGCGTACCGTTGTTGGTAGTACTGAACCAGACCAGTTGTTTTGCACAGCTAGCAATATTAGCGCTACGGATCCTTTCTGCTTTGTCAAAAAAGGGAAAATGGAAGCGATTGAAGTTTTTGCTATTTGTATTTACAAATATGAGCAGCTCCGCCCAGGGTGCGCAAAACAAAAACACCACAATAATAAAGCCTGCCACACAGCCTTAACAACGATCAAGCAGGGAAACCAACGCACAGGTCCTACCGAAATACAAAGCATAATCAGAGTGAAACGGCAATTCACTACTCATTTCGCCATGTTCACGTTTTTACAAAGAATAGTGAAAATACACGTGTTCAATATATACAGTTGAGGCCGCTTTTTAAGTCCACGGTTTATCAGACCAGCCGCACAATAACCCAAATTTGTCCGGCCCGGAATTTTTTCATTTGACTGTATGTTAACCAAACCCGCTTTATAGGCCCAAAAACCCGTTTAATAAACCCAAATCTTCTGCGCAATGCTTTAAAATTTGTTTAATAATCTTCATGACTAACAAATTTCATTACGTAATTATTGTTTTTTTGTTTCTGTATGGATAAACATCAAGCAGTTTGGTTACTGTATAAAATTCTTCTGTTTTATCACAAACCCTTTATGTCTAAAAAAACTTGGTGACTGCGCGCGACATTTTTTACGCTATCAACAACCGATAAGGCAACTTGCCCTTGATGAATTTGTACCAAAATTAATCTGTTTTGATGGTAATAAATACTGTTTTGTATTAAACACCGTTCTTGTGATGAATTAATGCTGTTCTTTATCCAAAAAGACAAGAACTTTGCCATTGTAGTTGTGCTTTTGAAGTGCGTCAAGTTTAAAGGAACCGTTAATAGCAGCGCATGTAGTATAGTAGTTGTTGTGCGTTAATTGCGTTTGAGAGTACATACGTGGTCTCTTTGATTTTAAATATCAAAATTTTTATAATCCGACTATGTATTTTCTTTACAAATTTCTGTGTACATTGTAATTAGCTTTAAACATTTTATCTTTCTTACAGTTT
Organism: Trididemnum clinides; assembly: GCA_963675345.1. NCBI lineage: Eukaryota > Metazoa > Chordata > Ascidiacea > Aplousobranchia > Didemnidae > Trididemnum > Trididemnum clinides. Next base: position 31,864,773 of record OY776294.1, on the reverse strand, counting down.
GCCACAAATATTTTAGCTCAAAATATTTAGAAAAAGTCGTCCGTGGGTGAACAAGCTCACTTGCTTAACAAGCCCAAAATCGTTTGATCCATAGGCGGGTTTAATAAGCGGCGTCTACAGGATATATAATATGATTGTAAACACTACAGGCCAGATAAAAATATAATAAAACCACAACAGCTGTTTCGCCAAGCGACTCATCAGGTGACAATTTATTCAAATAGAATGAATTATTCAAATAGAATTTTATTTTTACCTGACATTTACCTGACGAATTTTTCAGTATACATTACATACAGAAAGCTCTAACCTTGTTTGCCATCGAACATTGTGCCAGCAACGTGAAACTTTTTCTTCATCATATTTATATTTCTATTTGAACAGCCACAGAATAGACATTAAAAATATCAAAAATGTCTATTTTGTAGCTGTTCAAATAGAAATATATTACCACTCCGGCAAGTTTGCTGTTGAGCACTGTAAAGCTAAGTGACTATTTTGTGTATATACATATATAGAGAGAGAGAGATGAGCAGATGCACCGGTTGTATAAGTATGTCAAACATGTGGCCTTATTTAGCCACAGGGCAAAGAACGAAGAAAGACAATACATCAAAAGTAAGGATTTAGAACTAGTCAACAGGAAGCCCGGTTGTAACCGTCTACTTTTTTTCAGTAGGAAACAATTGTTTAAATCATAATTTACTTAAAAGTTGTTGTTCATTGTCACGAATAAGTAAATTTGCATTAAAAAATAGTTTTACATATGTATGGAGTTTTAATCTGTTTGTTATGCCGTGATTGATTTATTTGCAAATCTGAATTGTTTGTAGTCCTAACTTGCAAAGCTGTTTTCAAAAAAAGACCTTTTTACTTTCGGATTTGTAAATAGATTTGTAACTCGCACGCTTTTCAGGAGTCACAATGGCTGTCTACGTGACTTTCCAGTGTATTCTAGTGGTTCTTGTTTTTTCTCGAAGATTTTTCTTTCTTTTATTATTACGGATTACGTAATTTATTAACGGTGTTTTTTGTGTCACGTGATGTTCTAGCAATTTCTTGGTTATTTTCCAGCCGTATATATTAGGTGGCGAGATTTTTTTTTATTCGTTCAAAGTGTAATTGACAGAGTGTAATTCAGAGTATAGTTCAGAGCAAGATAGTAGAGTGTAGTAAAAAGGCGTTGTTGCTTGGTGATTGTTGTGACAGGAATCAAGCGATTATTTTGTTGGTTTTAGCTTTTGGTTAGCAAGGAATTCGAAGTTATACAGTGGTTTGTGAATATATTTGTTCTGTTCGTGATCGAGAAGTGCGTGGGTTAAAGTATCTTAGTGGAAGCCAATCTTTTCCTAGCTAGTAATTTGCAACCAAATTTAATTATTCGATTGACACTGCAAGTCGCTTCAATTTTAAGAAGTAAATTAAAGTTGAAATAGAATCAAAAAATTTCTATTAAAACGTGACATTCATGCAGAAAGAAAGTTCAAGAAAGTTTATGCAGAAAGTCGTTCATGAATTCTTTGGGTCACATTTTCAAGCGAATAGGTTTTATGAAATCAAATCGCTGAGAAATACTAGGTGGTGAATGGCAGAACACCACCTTAGCATAGTATTCTACTGAGATTGAGATTCGTACCTCATTGCACAGCACAATTACGCAAGCTTGAAAAAAAACAAGTAATTGAATTACAAAAAGCGTAGCGTATACCTACAGGCAAAAGCAGGAAAGTGTCTTCAACTACAGCAAACAGGGCAGATCTTAAATTACTTAACTATATCAAACAAAATAGCTAATTCGTATTCACAAGCAATGTCTCTCACTGACGAGGAGTGTCATGCAGTGGCTAACAAATCAGTAACTCAACATATAGTCAATTTCCTATTCAAAACTAAACAAAATAATTATTAGTACCTAATAAATAAATTGCCCTTTTCATTTTAACCAGAAAAACAAGCTTAAACGTAGTATCTTTAATAAAAATAAATGAGTTAACAGTTTAAAGTTTATCAAAATTTCAAATGAAGAAAATAGCTAATAACTGTTGCGACTCAGCATTAGTAATACCACTAGTTAATGATAAAGAAGAATGATGGAAAAAAACTTCACAAAAAAGCTGTTTGTCTCTCCACAGTTCTCAAAAGGAGTTGACTTACTACATGTTTTAGAAGCCACAGACCTAGAGAGGAGACCGCCAGTCCACAAAATGTCTGTGAATCTCATTTTTTACACTCCTATTATTTGGCAATTGCACAAGTGGGTTGTAACGGTGTGGCAATAATATATTGATCGTGCCTCGTGGCTGCAATGACTACGACGTTGTGACATTGAAAAATTATCATATGGAAACTTTTTACTTAATCATTACATATACTACTTGGACCAACACTTGCAAATTTCTTTATGGCTCATATGGAAAACCAACTTTTATGCAATGACCAGGAAGCATCTCCCAAATTGTATCTTAGATATATTGATGACATTTTTGCAATCTTTGATAATGACCAATCATGCACCAAATTCCTAGAAAAGCTTAACACCCAGCACCCCAATATTAAGTTTACTTTAGAACAGGCTAAAAATACAATTCCATTTTTGGATGTGGAAATAAAAATTAACTTGGATAAATTTGATACCTGCACATGGAGAAAACCTTCTAACACCGGATTATTGTTAAATTTCAATGCATTTTGTCCCAAAATTTGGAAAAAAGGTCTTATTTTGTGTCTTCTCAATAGAGCAAAAATTACCTGTTCAACGGACTATCTCTTCCAAAAAGAAGTAGCTTATTTGAAAAATCTTTTTTACAGTAACGGTCATCCAATCCATTTTTTTAACAAAATTTTATGCCAATTTCAAAAAGAAAAAACAGACAGTAAAACAGAAAAAGAATTTATCAATCTTTTTATCTTCCCCTACCTCGGAAAAATCTCAAAAGAATTCGGTCTACAAATTCAATCACTAATAAAGAAACGGTTTGACAATAAAATCATAATTGTCTACAAAACAATAAAAGTGCAGGAATATTTCTCTTTGAAAAGCAAAACTCCTCTGGCCTTGAACTCAAATGTCGTTTATAAGTTTACCTGTTCACGTGATGTGAACGTCACGTACATCGGTACGTCCGCAAGACATTTGAGTATAAGAGCAGGGGAGCACTTAAATGTTTCAAGGTCAAGTAAAAGTGCCATCAAAGAACATATAAAAAAATGCAGTTCGTGCAAAACTCAGCCGAATAACATGGGGCAATTTAAAATAATTAGAAAATGCCAAACATCCTACGAAGCCAAAATCCATGAAGCCTTGGTCATCAAAAGAAGCAACCCTGTGCTAAACAAACAACTCTATGCAAACGGAGCGTCAATTTTACTAAACGTGTTTTAATTAAAGATATTTATTTAATCATTTAACCAAACAATTTCCATTCATTTGAAACAATTATTTACAAAACCCTAAATCCGATTAACTCCTAGCAGGCAATTGTTTTTCTTCTTTTTTTTTTTATTATCAAATTCTTTGTTAGCAGTGACCAGACAATTACGAAGAGCGTAGAATGAAGCTTTACTGTTTTTTGTCAGAACTATTTCAAGTTACTTTATGTTTTTTGTGTTTTCGTTCAACGAAAGTTTTAATGCTGTAAATATTTGTGTATAGATCCTGACGAGGGCGAAATGTAGCGCCGAAAACGTTTGAATTGTATAAATATATTGTATTATTATGTTCAACGGTGTATTGCTAGTAGCAATAATAGCAACTTGCATTACATATACTGTTAGGAATGTTCGGTAAAATTTTTCCAGCTGAGTGTAAATGGAACTTTCACCCTGTTTTACAAAAATTTAGTTAAATTATGCTACAAGCAGTGGTGGCATTCAAATGGTTTGTTTTTAAAGTTTTAAGAGCCCATGGAACTAGTTGTTAAAAATATTTCGACAAAAATTCCCACTTCAAAAACTTAGATCTCACAAAAAGTTTTTGCCTTGCGCCGTGGAAACTTTTTTCACAATTTTTTCTAATAGATTCCATTTTTACAATTTTTGAATGCCACCACTGGTTAAAACCAAAGTTCCAGTGTCTTAAGTGCCCAGTTTGTCCCCTCCAGTGGATTTCCATGTGTAAGGAAACAGAAATACGATAAACTGATAGTAGCTACCAACTTGATCACTAATTGTTCCATGCAGCGGTAACCCAGCCGCATACTAAAGATTCGTGAAAAGGAAGGAGGTAGCGTCGGATTCGCGTTTAGTTCTATGATTTGGAAATTAACATTTGGAAAACAGTTTTTCAACCAATGTTTTAAGTTGATTACCTTTATTAGTTTTATTTTGTTCGCCAAAATTCGGTTTTGCATAGCAATTTTACAATAAGATTTATTGTGATCAGAGAATACGGAACAAAAAGCAATAAAACTGTTAAATCAATTTTATTGAGATTATTTTTCGTTATTTTATTGCAAAGCATTGATCATTATTGTTTTGCATACGTAGCTAAGTTACTTCTTTATTGGATGTTTTACTAAGAAAACCAAAAGTACCACCAGCCCTAAAAGTTCTTGCAAACCTCACGATGCCACGATACTTTTGCTAATTACTTGATCAAATGGTTTGATACCAAGCTTTGACCAAGCCAAGTTACTGAGTGATGAAATTGACTCCCTAATTTGTATGAAAAAATAGCGGAAACTGCAATAAATCATACGAATCTGCACTTGCCTAGTGTTTCCAATTTTCCCAATTTAATATTTGATTTACCGCCACAGGAATTAAATATTTGCGAAAAATCGTCGACAAATTAGCTTAATTTCATATGTGAAGTAAAACATTTTTGCTGAAGAAGTGGGGTAAATGGCGTAACAAGGTGATAAGATTTTCGTTGAAAATTTTGATGGTTTACAAAAGTCGTTCAAAAAAAAATTGATCGAAACGTTTGTCTACAACAAATTGAGCATGTAATCTGAAAATACAGTTATCGGTAGTAATTCGGTTAGGCCGCAATTGCACCACTGGAAAGGGGTGTTGTATAACTGGTATCGTTGCATGACAAACAAACGATACCAAAGTACCATGTTCCCTAGTTTGCAGCTAATCATGAATAAATATTTATCTTCCGCTCCTGATAAAAACTCTTTACAGTTAATTAGACTTGCTTAGGAAATATTGGTACTGCAAAGAAAATAACTTTGGCAGAGAGGTAAAGCATTTTAAAATCCACACTGTTGATATAGCAAGTAACTTTAATAAATTAAAAGTCATTTTAATTCGTATAACATCTTAAATTCGAACGTCTTCGACTTTCATAAAGCTCTTTTCAAGAATTAAATCTGTAAATGTGACGTATTAAATTAAAATAATCAACGATAATTTTAAATAATACACATTATGAAGATATAGTACTTCTAACGGCTGTAAAAACGTAGCCAACTTTAAAATAAATAACAGCTGGGAGAGATCGGATGCAAAAACTTTTAAGCTCATCGAAACCAGGATTAAAGTCTTCCAAAAATGGCAAGATTTCCAAAATTATGCGAAAATCCAATATGGAATGTCATGTTACGATTACGAGCAGTAAGTAGAGTTGTTGTAAAATTCTCCTAATATATGTTTAGCAAAAAAGAAGCTCCACTTGCATAGCATTGTTTATTAAGGCTAGGGCTATGACGTTTTATAAGCAAAGCTTCATGAATTTTTGCTCCATAATCTGAATTACATTTTTTCAATATGGTGAAAGAATTAATATTATATTGTAGATTAAAGGAGTTGGGGCATGACAAAATGTGGTCCTTAATTGCGCTTTTTCTTGAATCTGCTAAATTCAGATGCTCCTTCACTCTAGTGATCAAATGTCGGAATGAATGAATTAATGAAATAATGAATTAAAGATTAAATGAATCAAATGAAAATACATTGCTACCATAAACCATGCATAAACAATTTGGCTAACCAAGCATGTACTGCTATAAAGTTTCCTTATTGAAAGGGCAGGGCGGTAACAGTTTTCAGTTTTGTTTTGATAATATCTCTCGCTTAAGGTTCAAAAAGCACGTAAAAAAAGAGCAAAGAACGTTGCTCAGTGAGCCGTTACCACCTTTATATTGTATTGTATTGTGTTGCATTATTCATATTTATACTCCATTTACGAGAAAGCAAATTGTATCGCTATATTTCGGACAGGACGTCAGCACTTGCTTGGGAGTTGCCATTTCCGAGGTGTCTGGGCTACCTGTCTTCCACATAAAGTCGGGGGCGTTCCATTGAGTGCCCTGCCCAAGCACACTACAAGTGAACTTGCCGGCTTTTTCGCCACAATCTCCCACAAATGTCGAGCGCCAAGCAGGGAAGCTGTTAATACCATTTTTTAAAGTATTTGGTATAACTCGACAAGGGGAATGAACCGTCAGTCTACCGACTGCAAAGCAGACACTCCAACCACTACACCATTGATAGTTACATAGAAGCCTAAATTTATACAATTCTCAGAAACAAAACCTCTGAAAAAGCAAACGGCTTTGGTTTATATACAAGTTTGAGAATAAAGTCGATTCTGCAAAGGGCTGTAAGTTGCTTTTGCACTCGTTTACTTAAGTATATTTTGATAAAACACATGGTATAAAAGAATTGTACTCAAACTGCTTTGAAGTATTGGCAGCCGGGATGTCTCAAGTATATTTGTTAATTCCAGATTAATTTAGGCTAATTAGGCTAATTTACTTCAAGTCATTACCAAAAACAAAACAAGATCGTTCATTCTCCTGCTCCACAAGCTCATTCTCCTGCTCTGTCATTTTGAAAGTAAACGTAAAATGGTGAGGTCTGTAACTCGTACACTGCTTGTAAAAGCAAAATGGTATAATTAAAGTACTTACATAACTTTTGAAATCTGTTTTTTTTTGTAATGCGATCGCAAATACGATAATTACGTTAACTTAAATGTAGGTGGACTTCTCGTTACAATACTTTTACAGTACAGTTATCACAGAATTATCAAAGTTTATGCATCAATTAAATTGCAATATGACTCCTAAAGTTTTTGAAAAAAATTTTGTTAAACTTGAAAGTGTGCATTCGTAAAGCACATGGCAAAAAACTAAAAACAATTATTTCTTAACCCGGGTCAACAAAACAATGTCAAAAAACAATTGGCTTTTCGAGGTACTAAATTGTGGGCTACTCTAGACAATTCTATAAAAATGAAACCGTTACCAGTCTTCAAAAAAAAATTAAAAGAACAAATGCATAGAGATTATTAAATTGAAAGTTTTGCTTTAGTTCTAGATTTATTTTATAAAAATTGCTGATGCATTAAATACGTGATTTTCACGTTATGCTCTTTTATACAAAATTTAACTTCCTCTCTTTTTCTCTTTTACTTCTTCTTTCCAGTCTCTATTTAGTTTTTATTTATTGCTGGTAGTTTATTTGTTGTTTTTTTTGTTATTAGGAGGCACTGACTAGAAAACCTTTGGGCTGTTTCAGTGTCTCCTGTCCCATTGCACGAATGTACTATTTTACCTTACTACTGTTCTATGCTGACGTCTGTTGAGTGTATTGGACAAACAACAATAAACTATTGTAATATTCTTAGACGGAATATCTGCTTTTGGATTGCCCAGAAGCTAAAGTCGGAAATCGATCTTAGATCGCCTAGCCCAGAACTACTTTGCTATCTCCCGCTAACAAAACAACTAAACCACTACAATGTCAAACCAAAATATAATAATAATTCAACAGACCGAAATTTACCTGACCAAACCAAACAGTTACATCAAACGACAGAACATAATGTCATTACACTTACCAATTCAAAGAGGTCTAACTAAGCAATTTTAGAAGAATTTTATCTCCTACCTTCGCGCCACGCAATCCAATAGGGACTGAACAAACAAGGCGCACGCTATAGGTCCCTCGCGAATGACCTCTAGTGATAACAAAGAAAAGGAAAATAAAATTAATTTATACAAAGAGAGCTTATGAACAAAATAAGTTCCTGTTCCTAACAACTATGACTATGACTATGACTATGACTAGTTATCACGCGAACCAGAGTTCACATTGATTACTAAAAAATGTCATCACTTTTAGCAAAACCGAAAAAAAGTGCTAAGTTTTTATGTGAACTTCTTTAGAACATAGCCACTTTTGCACAAAAAGCAGCGCTGTTACAAATCTACCGTAGCCATTGTTGTGGCCCTACTTAAAATATAAAGACTTTGATAGATTTTATTCTTGTCATGTAAACTGTACAGGCTAAAGCTTGATAATGTGATTTTGTAAAAAGCTGATGTGTTACAAGGGTAGCCTATGACAAAGTTTTGCTGTTACATAATGCCAATTACTATTATTGTGTTTTGCTTTCTATTCTATTTGAATAAGTAAACTAATAAAGATAAACTTGTGTAATCTTTTTGAGTTAAATTAAGTCATAGGTGTAACAAAGATCAACTGGCGACAAGAATGAGCAACAAAAAACAAATAGAATTGCTGAAAGCACAGATGGAACAACAAAGGGTCCAAATAGAACAACAACAAGCTCAAATGGAACAGCAAAAGTTTCAGCTTGAGCAACAAAATGAACAAGGTAGGCAACAAATGCAAGTTTTTTTGGAAGCACTTCGAAATATTGGTAATTGTCAGGTACCAGCATCAAATCAAGAAGCAGCCTCTCCAAATGCATTTGCTGTGCCAATTTTTAATCCATTTGATCGAACTTCCTAGTTGTGGACTGATTACCATTCAAGGTTCTAAACTTTAATTGGGGCACATTCTGTTCCAGAAAACAAGGTTGCCCAAGTTTTTATCACAAACCAGTCGAATGTTGTGTACAAGTTGTTGCAAAATCTAGCAGCACAACAACAGCCACCAGTGGAAATTAATACACTTCCAATGGGAACTATTGTTACCTTTATGTCAGAACAGTACGACCCCAAACGATTTGTTGTACGTGAGAGGTATAAGTTTTGGAGTGACATGCAACGTAAACCAGGTGAATCAATTCAAGAACTAGCAGCTAGAATTCGCCAGGATGCTATCACCTGTGATTTTTCGACTATAAAAGATCCTCAAGATGAAGCAATGTGCACTCGATTCATCTGTTCGGTAAATAATGAAGCAGTTCTAAAACCTGTTTTCAAAGAACAAGGTCAGGATCTGACATTTGCAAAAGCAATTCAAATTGCTATTCAGACTGAAGATACTGCTAAAGTAGCAAAAGAGACAGCCTACAACGCCAAGTTAAACTTGTTTAACACTGTCAACGCTGTCAAACCTCTCAAGTTTAAGCAACACGCAGAAATGACAACATGGGTCAATCAAAGACTAGCTCCAGACCCAATAATGCTCAAAGCTTTAGCTCAAATGCCACTGGTCCTCCTTGTGGACGATGTGGAAAGAAAGCACACACTGGCAAAGATTGTTATTTCAAAGAAGCAATTTGCCATTACTGTATTAAAAAAGGTCATACCCAAACTGTATGTTTCAAAAGGAAAATAGGCACTTCAGTAAAAAGTGTTTCTGTACCCGAAACCCTACAGACAATTAAAAGTACTGTCAGCATTCCTCGATTGGAATGCAAAGTAAAAATTAAAAAACAAATACTTTACATTTGAAGTTGACACTGGGCCAAGTGATAATTTTATGAGTGAAAGTTACTGGTTATCCCTGGGAAGGCCTGACCTTCAACCAGGTAGTGAAAGTTATCTGTCTACATCTGGGCATGATCTTCCAGTGCTAGGAATCTACACAGCCAATTCGGTAAAGCTGTAGGGACAAAGAAAATCGGTTGACAAAGGTGAGCAATTACAATTTTTTGTGGCTACAATTCCCCATCTTAATTTATTAGGCAGAGACAGTATTTTGGGGATTGGGATTGGGGACAGTACATTGGGGATTTCTGTTGATTCTATGATGAACAAAAGCTTATGGAATGATATGAAAGAAACGGTTCATCAAGTATCTAATTATGTTGAGCATGACATGACATTGCAGTCAGCTGGTGAACAAATGTGTCAGAACTTTCCAGATGTCTTTAAGCCAGAACTCGGTTGTCTTAAAGATTTTGAGCTTGATATCCGATTTAAAAATGACACCAGGCCGATTTTTTGTAAGCCACGACCAGTACCTGTTGCATTGCAAAACGAGCTGGCACAAGCTTATGAAGCTGGTTTAAAAAAGCAATGTGGAAGATTACACAGTTTAATGACTACGGGACTCCAGTAGTGCCTGTTCGAAAAATAAACTACCAGGTCAAGAAAGTGCTGGTATTCGGGTCTGTGGGGACTACTCAGTCACTGTTAACTCACATCTGGAGACTCACCGACAACCACTTCCTTTACCTGAAGAACTAATGCACAAATTAGGTGGAGGTTACGGTTTTACTAAAATCGGCCTTGCGGATGCATACAATCAAATGCCCTTGAGTAAAGAAAGTCAAAAGAAACTGGCTTTAAGTACACATAAAGGTGTTCTTTTACAAATGAGACTTCCGTTCGGCACTAGTTCAGCCCCTGGCTATTTTCAGGAAATCATGTTCCAATTGACAAACGATTTAAATGGTGTTGCTGTGTATTTGGACGATATTCTTGTAAGTGAAGCCACGGCGGAAGACCACCTACAAGATTTTCAGGCACTGTTACAACGATTACAAGACAAAGACTTACATTGCCGACTAAAAAAATATATTATTGCACAACCCAGTGTTGAGTATCTTGGGCATCAATTGTCTCAATCTGGCATTCCTAAAAGCACAAAAGTGGATGCAGTACTTGAAATGCCACCACCTAAAGACGTTCCCAGTCTTCGCTCTTTTCTAGGTTTTGTTCAGTTTTACAGTAAATTTCTACTTAATTTATCAACAATCACTGAACCACTTCACAATTTAACGAGGAAAGGGGTTAATTGGGAACAGAATCATGAGCAGAAAGCTAGTTTTGACACTTTAAAAGAGATGCTTTCTGGTAATTCTGTTTTAGCTCACTTTGATCCATCTCTTCCTTTGAGCATTTCATGCAACGCTTCAAATGTTGGTTTTGGCGCAGTATTATTTTCCAGATGGTAGTGAACGCCCTGGGGCCAATGCGTCAAAAACTTTAACTGGTGCTCAAAGAAAATATAGTCAAATTTAAAAAGAAGCACTCTCAATTGTTTTTTCTCTGCAGAAATTCCACCAGTATTTGTATGGACGTCAATTTATTTTGGTTACGGGCCATAAACCGTTACTGGCCTTTTTTGGACCTCATAAAGCCACGCCGGCTTTAGCTGTAAATTGTTTGGCTCGATGGGCTCTCATGTTGAGTCAATACGAGTATACAATTGAATACAGAAAAACCGCAGCGCACGGAAACGCAGATGCCTTAAGTCGACTTCCCGTGCGACCAGATGAAGAATTTAACAAAGAAGAGGAGGAAGACAATGCACATGAGGTAAATGCAATAAACGCAGTTAGCTTCCAGTTAAAAGCTACTGATCCTGAGCTGTTGGCGAAAGAATCCGCCAGAGATCCAGTTATTTCTATGGTAATGAGATATGTTCAAGACGGCTGGATTGACGAGAAGGATACTTCCGGAAACGAACATTACTCAATTGATGACTTCACAAAAAATTGCAACTTCGCTGTCAACATCATACGGATGTTTGCTCTATGGAGCACGGCTAGTTATACCTCATAGCCTTCATCAACAAGTATTAAAGTTGTTACATTTTGGTACTCAGCGCATGAAGCAGTTGGCACGCACTGCAGTATATTGGACCAGAATTGATTACGAAATAGTCGACACCTGTCACAAATGTTATTCCTGTGCCCAGCATCAAAATAATCCTCCAAGGCAGCTAAATCATTTGTGGATGCTACCGGAACGTCCATGGAGTAGGGTTCACATTGACCATGCTATTAATTTTATGGGGAGGAACTGGTTACTGTTAACGGATGCTTTTTCAAAATATCCATGCATCCACCCAACAGCCTCCCTGAGCACCAAAGCGACAAATGATACTCTGGAAATGGAATTTGCTCAATTTGGTTACCCGCACACCGTGGTATCAGACAATGCAGCAACCTTTAAGTCTGATAAATTTCAGAACTGGTGCAGGGAAATTAACTAATGGTGCTGTTGAAAGATTCGTGCAAACTTTTAAGAAAGCTTTAAAAAAGTTTGAATTACCCCCACTGAAAGCCTTGCAAGAGTTTCTGATGGTATATCGGCGAACACCGTTACCTTGTAAGTATTCGCCAAGTGAATTATTGATGGGGCATCAAATTCGTGCAAAAATTGACACGTTTATGCCTTCACAGGCACACATCTTGCAAAGACGTCAACGTGTAAAACAACAAGATACTCACAAGCCTGAGACAATGGAGTTCAAAATTGGTACACCATGCTATGCAAGAAAATATTCTCAAAACACGGAAGAAGAAAAATGGGTGCCAGGAGTAATTGTGAAATTTTTTGGAAGCCGGAGTTTTAATGTCAAAGTCATTTCCAATGGCAAAGTTTGGAGAAGACATCTCTAGCAACCGCGACCTTGCTATACAGCAGACTCACCTCGAGAAGAAAACACTTCTGATTCTGATGAGTTGTCAAGCGATCTGACTAACAAACTAAATAACACTTCCAGAGCAGATTTAGATTCTGATGCCACTGTTCAAACACCTAGGCGCTCGAATCGACGACGCCAACCACGAACTGTATATGACTATTCTTGACAACACTTTTGTCGTGTAAACTGTACAGGCTAAAGCTTGATAATGTGATTTTGTAAAAAGCTGATGTATTACAAGGTAGCCTATGACAAAGTTTTGCTGTTACATAATGTTAATTACTATTGTTGTGTTTTGCTTTCTATTCTATTTGAATAAGTAAACTAATAAAGATAAACTTGTGTAATCTTTTTGAGTTAAATTAAGTCATAGATGTAACAACCATAAACAAACTTGTTGTAAGAACTCAATTGTAGATGCTAAATTCTGGATCACTTTTCTCTCCCCTGGCTGCGTTTAGGCCGGGAGCAAGAAATATACGTGCAACTAAGTTTTACAATTAAGGCCTGCAATTACGAAAAACGTTTAACAAGTCTATTACTTAACAGCGTAATATTTCTAAATACATAAATTACTTCATCCATTTTCCATATTGCAGCAAACAGTAATCACTGTAGCGAGCTTCGAACTCTTGCCCCTACTTACTGATTCAAGTGAACGCATAAAGGTCGCTGAAATTATTTGCTGTTTGTAGGTATCGGTAGGTACAGTCTTAATCTATTTGTATAGAGCTTAGTTTGCAGCCAGTTCACGATTTTCAAAATTTGTGGGGAAATTGATGGAATCAAGTACATCTACACCATTTTGTAAAATTATAGTCACGAAATTACTTACGCCAATGGAACTCATAAAATGTTTTTAATGGGTAATTAGGCCAACCGCGTCACAGGATGCGAGTCAATTGGAAGAGGTAAGGTACCATTTGTTAAATTTTGGAATAAAATGACATTGGTGCAGCCAATAAACTCGGCCTCACAAATATCATCACGAGGATTGCACCAAACCGTGAAATAAGCCAACATTAAATAACGTTTTTCTCCAACTATAAAAAATATCCGATTCGGCGTCCACCCTTAACTTCTACTCAGTGCACCTATGCTTATTGGAATGAACAAATGCAGTTTGTAAGACCAACCCTCATTCAAATCACAATGGTTGAGATTAGGGGAATAGGACGATGCACCCATTTGTATCACCTTTTCGTTGCTGCTCTCAAAAATGTTATTCGGGAAAAAGCCGCCTGAACCTACATTTCAAACACGACGTAGCTCACCGGTAGCCCTACCGGGCAATGCCTGCTGGTAGCAGTTAAAAGAACAACATCTACTTCATGTATGACCTCTCCAACCATTTATAACCAAACCAAAATATATGACTGCATTCATTATTTTGCTGAAAATTCGTAGCAAGTTGTAGCAGAAGCAGAAACAAAACAGTTATTTACACACAAAGCGTATAGCGACGTAACAATGACCCCATAGATTTCACTTTTCTGATGGTTTGAGTTTGGTCAAGCACATAGCAACAGCAGATGTACGATTCTTCCTGTTCTGATTGTCGTCCACTGGCCAACTGTACTGCGGGATCATATCTGCGGTCGCCTTTTCCACGAGTCCGGACTTGATCATCTTGGCCAGTTGGCCGTTTACACGATCACGGAAAGTAGAATCTATGCCGTTGGCTCTGGTATTGAAGTACAAATGGCCACCTGGCTTCACCACACGCACCATGTCCTATTCAAGAGATCAACATATTAGCAGAACTCAAAATATGTTGGGCATATATCAAGCAGTGTTACCAAACAACACTATTTTTCGAGCATATCAATAAAAATATTGATTCTCACTTTTGTTGCGAATTGTCAAGAGAGTGCGGTTAACGGATATAGACCTTACGCAATATTAATTTCAATCCCAACAGCATTTAAAATGAAGATGTTTATTACCGCCAAAGACTTTCATAGGATTTACGATTTTCTTTACAAAAACTCTCAAAACTCGTGTTTAAATAGGCCTATATTTTGACCAAACAATGCAAAAGGTTATAATGACTTGGTTGGGATTCGAGCCAACGACTTCATGGTTCTCGAAAACAGCTCAACTGGCACAGCATCTGACAGTTAATCAGGGAGATGTGAGTTCGAATTTCACCAAGTTTTATTCTATCAAACAATATTACATCGCATCATGGCGTCACGACTAACCGGAAGACATTCCGGCTTGATAAGATCGGGCACCATTCCACAGCAGCAGACCACCACGTCATAAGCATTGCTAGGAAACTGGAGTGGGGTTTCATTCGTAAGCAAAACTTGCACGTGGTTCCTGCAAAAAAACGAGGCACTTATCGTATAATGACGTCACAATTTTATCAAGAGTCAAATCAAGGCTATAACTTTTTGTGATATTGCTTCATGTTGTTATCAAACTAGTTACGTAGAAGCAACCACAATTTATACAAATAACGCCCTACTGTGACGAGAGAATTAATAATATGACTTCCAATGGAAACTGCTGCAACTCCCGCACGTCAAAACAAATGTCAAAATGGTATTTCAACGTATTATCGCACAATAACCAATGTTCGGTTGATGCTGTACTGGAACTACAGTCATTAGCAAAAATTTAGAAAATATTTTGCACTTCGACCTTGTTTGCCAATTACACGTCATGATGTTATCAAGAGTACTCAACACTACAAAGATGACTTACGCTCGAAGTGGTTGCATTACAATACATATTTTCAAGTTCACTAGCTTCTTTGGCGTACTTTATGCAATTAATTTCAAATAATTTACTTGCTTTAATGGCATATATACATTTTGGTTTCTATCTTTTGATAACGACTATAAATCTTCCATATTGGTTGAAATTTACTACCAGGATTGTTTATAAAATGTAGAGAGTTGTCAGATCTAGTTAAAGCTCTACGTTTGACGCAAAATAAATCTACCAAACTAAAAGCCCGTTTTCACAGCGTTTGAATGATGAAGCTGCTAGCCTGCACGTTCTATAGATTACTATTCAATACAAAATAAGTGCAAGCACTGTCTTGTCGGTGATGTGGTTACCAGTCTATGATTTGTATTTATGACTGGCTTACTTCTGTCCTCCAGCCTCATTTTTAATGGATTTACGGTTTGAGCCTGGGTGTGCCGCTTATCATTGCGCCTGTCTCAAAAAATACGCAATTTGTAGTTTCCTTGTTGTTTAAGGATCTTAGCAGACAATGGGCTTTTTATTTAAGTCATTATGCATCAAGATCCCGTGTCATAAACGTGGACTCGATTCAAGGATCGAAGGCGACTATCGCAATAAAAGCTGTTTGAAAATACATTGGCTTTTGACATCACATACCGACAGATCTTCTTTTTCTCAGCTTTCTCCAACATCTTCTTGTTTCCATCCAAGGCATCAACAGATCCTTTCATGCCCAACTTCAATAATGCGGTGGCCATTTGTCCATTGCCTGGATTAAAAGTATAGACCATGAATCGACTGGGCTTGTAAAAGATTGGGTACACTCAATATTGTACAAACAACATCTAGTCTACACCTAAGAATTAATACCATTGTGATTTAAATACTTGGCTGTAATATAATGAAGTACATAATTGTCGCTATAACATTTGATTGTTATCGAGCAGTGAGCAACGACGTGAAACAAACTAGATGTAAAAAACGGAGGAAATCTCTTAATTTGTAATAACTTTATTTTTAGATGGTTTTTGCGATGAATATACAAGGGGGAACTAGAATTAACTTCTGCAACTAGCAGAAGTAGAAATTGAAAAGTGAACCCAAAAAAAATGTGAACTCTTTTATGTTATGCAAGAACCACACTTCACAGATACAAGACCAAGTTCTAGACGTTTCGATAAAATGCATCCCCCTGCGAAAAAGTTTATTTCTAAGGGTAGTCTTGGAAAATTAACACGGTTTTTCAGCAGTGAACTTGTAGTCATTTGCTTAGTAATCGAAAAAATGCAATAGTATGTATCCATGAATAAACAAATCAAGAGACCACGAAACATCGAACAACACAAAAGTAAATATTTCCTACATGCCGACGCTATGGCGCAGTGGTCTGAGCGTCCGTTTCGCAGTCGGTAGACCTGGGGCTCAATCTCCTTGTCGAGTCATATCAAAAGGCATGGCATCAAATGGGTACTCCCAAGCGAGTGCGGACGTTCCGTCCAAAGTATAGCGATACAATTCGCTTGCTCGTGAATGGAGGCGGCGAGCTTCTGATAACACCGAGCAGAGATACCAAACTACAAATGCAGTGATTGCTAACGAGGGGCGGGGGTAAAAGTGCATTTCAGGTGGGTAAATTTTTAAGCCCAGATGACGCATCAAGTATTGTCGCCAGGTTTTAGATCTAAGATAGTTAATTATTTTATACTTATTTACTTCCGTTTCCGATTTCCGTCACGGCTGGTTGATTTCGTGCTCTGTCTGAGATTGTCCCGCCACACACAGTGATGCCAAGGCGAAATGGAAGTGAAGTTTTCAATCTGACTGTATTGCTTCCAAATATTACTGACACAGACACCTTATTGCGAGGGCAAACAATACGTGGAAAACTAAAACGGCCATAACACATTATTGTTGCACATTGAATCCAATAATTTACTCACCTGAAAATTTGTGCTCAATAATTTTTGCACCTAAAATGCATTTTTTGCGGGACGGGTTCCTGGCAGTCACACTGAAAGTTATCCTTTACCTGCACGGCTGGGCAGGATAACTGAATTTTCAAAAATTTACATGAAGTTTTAGTTAGAATGGCGCTACTAAAAATTGAAACATGGTCTAGGAGTATCAACACTTGCCACAACCAATTACTAATTGATCCGCTCTTGACTTGGCCTGCCTTGTCTTTGAAAGCCTGAATCATTTGCTTTTTTCACCAATTAAACTTGTTTTATGTCGACACTTTCTATGGCGTTTAGAGCACTGTACAGGTTTGCTAATTGGTTGTATAATGGCAAGGTTTAGCAAGTTCTTTTTCTCAAAGATTTTTGCAGGACATGGGCGTTAGCAGATATTTTACTGGAAACTGCCAAACATTTATATAACAAAGACAAACGCGAACAGTTTTGGCATGGCTGCCATTTTTTGTGACGTGACAATACGATGGTAAAAGAAAGCTGCTCCTACGTTGTCCTAAGGCATGACATCGAAAGTGTTCTGTCTCATTCTCATAGCTTCTTGTAGCCGAAGGATTCCAATAACGGTAAAATAGACTCCTCAAAATAGCATTGAATAACATTCAATATCAAAGAAAATAGATGGCAGTTGGTGACCAATGAGAGTATTTTTCTTTAACTGGTGCCTACACAGACCCCAGGGTGCTCGGCGATAAGGCGTGTCGGATTTAGGGAGTATTGATGGGTTATTGGCTCAACCCCAAACAAATTTTTGGAGACATCCATATCAACCAGAAGAATTAGCTAACTCCTACCAGTGCTCGATAATGCAATTGTTCAAGGAACTACAGTATGAGCCCCAATTTAATGCGCACTCATTTTTGTCATGATACATCCTCAAATTAGAAACGCTCGGCCAGTCCTTGCAGTAAATGCAATCCAGCGTGAAATTTTTAACCCAAACGTGACACTTTTTCCTTGCAGCTCACACGTCATAAACTCGCTGCTGGAAGCGCATGGGTATTAGAAGGAAGCCAGGTGATTTGTGCAACGACCATTAGATATTTTTCGTTTGAAAAATATTTACAATGTGGTATATAGCTTAGAGTTAGTAAAAACTTCTTTATAACATCATATCATACCCGATAAGGGTGTATGGAACCTGGGGTTTTGGCCAAGGGAGCGTGGCCTCTTTCTGGAATTAAAAAAATCAAAATAGCCTAAGTTAAGCGAGCTTACATGAAGAGCAACCTAATGAAACGAAAATAAATCAACAGCAGTCTACGTTGTTATGCACTGCCCTAGAAAAGTTTTTGCTGGCGCCCGTGTGTAGAACTACGCTAATCTTGGCGAATTCAGGCGAAGAGAATAATTGCAGCCTGTTCTACATCTCGGCCAAACGTAAAAGGCCAAATATTCTGCTTTTTTACACATTTTAATAGATTAGAACAGCGTGGCCCAACTGCAGGCCCGCGGACCAATTTTGGCCCGCGAACTAATTTATTTGGCCCTCAAAGATTTACGGTGATTGGCGTGTTTGGGGTAGGGTTGCCATAAGGCCGGAAATGATTTGTCTGTCCGAAAAGTTGTTTAAAAGTAGGTGAAGACCTTTTTTTTTTGAAGAATACGTTTAACTGGGGTAACACATTCCTAGATTAAACCGTGGCCCACGGAATAACTTGTTAGTTTCTGATGGCCCGCTACATAATAAAGTTGGACTACACTGGATTAGAACATTGTAAACTTTTATTATTCCCTAATTTTATTTACACTTGCCTACCTACAGCAATGATTAAAGCATTTCAGATTTCATTATCGCTAATATGACGTCAGTCTAGAACTCTATATAGATGAAGGGGTACACATTTGGTGATCAAAAACGCTTTTCGAACCCAGCCAAGTCAATGAGCGCATCTCTAGCGCTCACTACCGACATATAAAACACTGCACAACAAACAACACAAAAAACTTACCATTTGGCTTTGTTGCGTACCATGAATAATAGTCGTTTCATTCTACATTGTTGCAGCGGTTGATCGCTTGGCATCTTGTTTCGAATAACTAGCTAAACTGAAATGTATTGGTCTCTGGTTTTATTGCAAGGCAATTATTCTAAAACGTAAGTTGGCAATTTAGGACTTGGGTAGGCCAGGCTACTCGTCTATCACAAATACGATCAAAGGTGGCCTACTGCACGATTACACTACTATTTAAGTAGATCTGATTAATTGTTATCATGATATTTATCTTTAAATGACGCAACAATGCATCTTACTTAGGGTTAGACGGTCTACTATAAAGCTATCCCACTATCTCCAAGGCATTGTGCACAGTAGGGGCCTATAACTACATTTTTGTTTATTCCTGTGCGAAAATTTACAACCATCTAAATGTTTATATCAAGCTTTACAGTATATGCTGTGGTTTAAATATCCGATTTTGTCCGCAAGGTAACGTACCGGTACCATAAGCGTATACGTTATGTACAAAATCGTACCAAAAGATTTTTGACAAAATCGCATCTTCACTAAAAAGGTAGAGTGCGTAACACCATATGAATATCCAAGAGAATGATAATTTCCTTAGAAAAATGCGTGAAAGTAAAAAACGTGCAAAACCTGTACTCTGTGAAGCTTAGAAAGGTAATTCCTGCGTTGTTTTATTTTAAACTGCTGAGACAATGATTTGAGACTTGACATATTTTATGGGGTGCATACTGAGTAGCCATAAATCGAGCCTTGACCTGAAACTTACAATCTTCTCATGATTAAGCGTTTTAAACCAAACGATGTATAAAACTATGCAATATCATAAATGTAGTTCAATGAGAATTGTGACGTACAATTTCTCAGCTATTCGGTATCATTTAAAATTACAATTTTAATTTTAAATTTTAAATTTAATTTATAATTAATTTAAAATTTAAATGAAACTTCTTTTGCAATATTAGGTAGATGGTACCATATGAACATGTTAAGTGATACATTTTATGTTCCTGCGTCAGTACTAGATGGGCCAATTGCTAACTTTATGCTTTAGCTTAAAATAGTTTTGACGTCACTCGCTTCATATTTTGACAACATGAATGTTTTGCGTAAAACAAAATTCGTAACTCGGCCCGTCATTCATACCACTTACAGCTAATAGCTAAAAAGATCGAGAAAACAAAGCACGTGTTTATATAGTAAAAGGCTAGTCTCAAAGCAGCAAAGTTAATTACAAAAAAGAAAGAACTGTTTTTATCAACACAAACTGACCGCTGGCTCAAAGATCGTAAAATAACTTCATAGTTTCCCAAACTTTTTGTTCAGAGGTATCCACATAAATTTGTTGAGGTTAGCGCGAGAATGACTTTTCGCAAATCTCACATAACAGTCGCAGTGAGGACCATTTTTTTGAGATCAATTTTTTCTGTGGGTTATATAAGGGGACTCGTTTTTTACCATTACAAGTACAATGGCTAAAAATGACGTTTGGCATTTACTTAAGGGGAGCGTGCGCATAAGAGACCATCTCCGTATGCCACTGTTTTTGCTCTTTTTGTGTTGAACGAGCTTAATAAGCTCTAGTAATTATTTTTTCACTATGTTTCATTTCTCAATTGACAATTCGTAGCGCGTTGGACCGGTACTAAATGTTTTGATAAAAAAATACCAAAAATACCTGAAAGTAGCAAGCAAAAACACACAATTTCATTCGAAAACAATGATACAAATATTTTTGAGACGTTTGTGCACTCAAAATGCATAAAATTTCTATTAAGTACCGGCCGAAATTGAGCAATTGTAATGTTATAAAGGTCGTAAGATCATTGTTGTATGGAATAAGCCAATCGAGATTGACGCCTTATGCGGCAACATCAGGTATTAACTCTCTGATTCTCGCGTCAAGCGTACCGTTGTTGGTAGTACTGAATCACTCCAGTTGTTTTGCACAGCTAGCAATATTAGCGCTACGGATCCTTTCTGCTTCGTCAAAACAGGAAAAATATAAACTTTTGAAGTTTTTTGCTATTTGTATTTACAAATATGAGCAGCTCCGCCCAGGGTGCGCAAAACAAAAACACCACAATAATAAAGCCTGCCACGCCGCATTAACAACGATCAAGCAGGGGAACCAACACACAGGTCCTAACCGAAATACAAAGCATAATCAGAGTGAAACGGCAATTCACTATTCAATTTGCCACGTTCACGTTTTGACAAAGAATAGCGAAAATACACGTGGTCAATGTATATACTCGTATATATAGCTCGAGCACTGTGATCGCGCAAACCCTGCCGAAGAACAGTGGGGGGAAATCTCCTTGTGTGATTGTTAAGTGCTATCTGGCGCTAGTTACATCGCTGATCGGGTCGCGCTATGTAACACACTAGTTATTATCCGTGCGGTATGCTGGTTCTCGGAATCGGTGGCTATGCTAGGAGTGGAATAGCCGAAGTGGTTGACCTTTTGGCGGCCGTGCATTATGTAAGCCGCGGTGCAGCCATATGGAACCCACCGAAATCAGTAAAGCGCCCTTTTAACGTTACGCGAACATGGTTCTTAAACGCCAGCGTTAATGCAACGCGTCCGTGGGATTCGAACACGCGTCTTCGGAACTGACCTCCTTGCCGAGTTTCGCTGCCATGCACCACATGCTGCCAGCCATGCCCTAAAGCACCGCATTTAGTTTGTAACCTTGGGGAGACCTTTTTATGCCTAATCACTGCTTGTGTGATCAGCTTCACATAAGGATATGAGTTTCATTCCATAGTCGAGCGGCTAGCAGTACGTCAAAACAAACCTCGTTCAAAAGTAAACGGCACGTAAGTCTTGTGCTTTGGGTTGGTTTGTTTTTATAAAAGTCAACGTCAATGCTATTGGGGGGGACCTCTTGGCCCTTGGCAAGCCCTGCTGATGAGTCCAAAAGGACGAAACACGTCCAGGGATGGCTTTGTAAATTTGAAAATATCTCTCAATAGCATTGCTTCCTTAGGAAGCCTCGCGCCTTCAGCACTAGCTTTGTTGTTTTGTTTCTCGCTTATAAGACGCTCTCTATCAATCGTAACCACTTGGAGCTAGCAATATATATATATATATATACATATAAGCAGATGCATATATATATATATATATATATATATGTCAAACATGTGGCCTTATTCAACCACAGGGCAAAGAACAAAGAAAGACGATAAAACAAATGAAAGGCTTTAGAACTAGTCCGCAGAAAGCCCGGTTGTAACCGTTTACTTCTTTTCTGTAGGGACAAATTGTTTGGTTCGCTGTAGAGGTCTAAATTTGAAGTCATAATTTACTTAAGTTCTAATATCAATGAATTTTGTAGAAAGTTGTTCGTGAATTCTTTACGTCACATTCTCAAGCGACTACGCTTTATGCAATCAAATCGCTGAGAAATACTGCATGGTGAATGGCAGAACAGCACCTCAGCATTTCTATTGAAATTGAGATTGCACAGCACAATTATGTAAGCTTGAAAAAGAACAAGTAATTGAATTACAAAAGGCTTAGCCTATACACACAGCCCAAAGCAGAAAAGTGTCTTCAACTACAGCAAACAGGGCAGATCTTAAATTACCTAATTATATCAAACAAAATATAGTAGACGCCGCTTATTAAGCCCATGGTTGATGAGCCCACCCGCATATTAAACCCTAATTCGTACGGCCCGGAATTCTTCCATTTGACTGTGTATTAACCAAACTCGTTTTATACGCCCAAAAACCCATTTAATAAGTCCAAATTTTCTACGCAATTCTTTTAAAATTTGTTTGATAGGCTTCATAACTAACAAATTTCAAATTTTTGTACCAAAATGAATCTGTTTTGATGGTAACAATTACTGTTTCGTATTAAACACCGTTCTTGTAATAAATTAATGCTATTATTTATCCAAAAAGATCAGAACTTTGCCATTGTAATTGTGTTTTTGAAGTGCGTCAAGTTTAGTTTAAAGGAACCGTCAGTAACAGCGCATGTAGTGCAGTAGTTGTAGTGCGTTAATTGCGTGCGAGAGTACATACGCGGTCTCTTTAATTAATATCAAAATTTTTGTAATCTGAATATGTGTTTTCTTTACAAATTTCTGTGTGCAAAATAATTAGCTTTAAACATGTTATCTTTATTACAGTTGGCTACAAATATTTTAGCTCAAAATATTTAGAAAAATTTGTCCGTAACAAGCCCACCCACTTAACAAGCCAAAAATCGTCCGGTACCGAGGCGGATTTAATAAGCGGCGTGTACTATAGCTAGTTCTTATTGACAAGCAATGCCACTTGCTGACGAGGAGTGTCATGCAGTGGCTAACAAATCAGTAACTCAACATATAGTCAATTTCTTATTCAGAACTAAACGGAATAATTATTAGCACCAAATACATAGATTACCCTTTTCATTTTAACCAGGAAAACAGGCTTAAACATTATATCTCTACGAAAAGTAAACGAGTTAGCAGCTCAAACTTTGTCAAATTTTTAAGAGGAGAAAATATGTAACTGTCACGACTAGGCATTAGCAATGCTAATAGTTGGTGATAAAGAAGAATGATGGAGCAAAAACATCACAAAAGAGTTATTTGTCTCTCCAAAATTCTCAAAAGGAGTAGGCCAACTGCATGTTTTAAAATCCAACGACCTAGAGAGGAGACCGCCTGTCCATGTAATGTCTGTGAATCTCATTTTTTTATAGTATGATGTTTTGGCAATTGGTACAGGTGGGTTGTAGCGGTGTGGTAATTATGTATTGATGGTGCCTCGTGGTTGCGACGACTACGATATTGTGACCTGGGAAAAAAAATACTGCAAGGCAACTTTTTACTTAATCGTTACATATATTGTCAGGAATGTTCGGTGAAATATTTTCAGCGGAGTATAAATGGAACTTTCACCCTGTTTTGCAAAAATTTACTCAATATTTAGTTAAATTGTTTTACAAATAGTGGTAGCATTCATCTGGTTCCTACGAACTTGTTTTTAAAATTTTAAGAGCTCTTGGAACTAGTTGTCAAAAATATTTCGACAAAAATTCCCACTTCAAAAACTTAGATCTCAAAAAAAGAGCTTTTGCCTTGTGCTGTGGGAACTTTCTTCAAAACTTTTGCTGATAGAGCTTATTGTTACAACTTTTGAATGCCACTACTGGTTAAAACCAAAATGCCAGAGGCTCAAGTACCCAGTTTGTTCCACCCTAGTGGATTTCCATGTGTAAAGTAACAGAAATTCGATGAATCAATTGTAGCTACCGACTTGATCACCAATTGTTCCATGCAGCGGTAACCCAGCCGCGTATTAAAGATTCGTGAAAAGGAAGGAGGTAGCGTCGGATTCGTGCTTAGTTCGAAGACAATGATTTGGAAATTAACATTTTGAAAACAGTTTTTCCACCAATGTTTTAAGTTGATAATCTTTATTTGTTGTATTTTGTTCGTCAAAATTCGGTTTTGCAGAGCAATTTTACGATAAGATTTATTGTGATCAAAGAATGCGGAACAAAAAGCAATAAAACTGTTAAATCAATTTTATTGAGATTATTTTTCGTTTTTTTATTGCAAAGCATCGATCATTATTATTTTGCATGCGTAGCTAAGTTACTTCTTTATCGGATGTTTTACTAAGAAAACCAAAAGGACCACCAGCCCTAAAAGTTTGTGCAAACCTCACGATGCCACGATACTTTTGCTAATTACTTGATGAAATGGTTCGATACCAAGCTTTGACCAAGCCAAGTTGCTGAGTGATGAAATTGACTCCCTAATTTGCATAGAAAAATAGCGGAAACTGCAATAAATCATACGAATCTGCACTTGCCTAGTGTTTCCAATTTTCCCAATTTAATATTTGATTTACCGCCACAGGAATTAAATATTTGTGAAGAATCACCGACAAAAATATAGCTTGTTTTCGTATGCGAAAAAAAATATTTTCCCTAAATAAGTGGGGTAAATGGCGTAAACAGGTGGTTAAGATTTTCGTCGAAAATTTTGATAGTTTACAAAAGTCGTTAAAAAAATATAATTGATCGAAACGTTTGTTTACAACAAAGTTTTTCCAAATTGAACGTGTAATCTGAAAATAACGATCCTTGTTGCATGGAATACTCCAATCGAGATTGACGCCTTATGCGGCAACATCAGGTATTAACTCTCTGATTCCCGCGTCAAGCGTACCGTTGTTGGTAGTACTGAACCATTCCAGTTGTTTTGCACAGCTAGTGATATTAGCGCTGCGGATCCTTTCTGCTTCGTCAAAAAGGAAAAATGGAAGCGGTTGAAGTTTTTTGTAGTCAGTAGTAATTCCGTAAGGCCGCAATTGCACCACTGGAAAGGGGCATTGCATAAGTGGTGGGCATCACAAACGTTACAGGGGTAACATGTTCTTTTACTTTTCGGCTAATCAAAAATAAACATTTATTTTCCGCTCGTGATAAAAACTCTTTACAGTTAATCAGACTTGCTTAGGAGTTATCGATACTGCAAAGAAAATACATTGCTACCAAAAACCATGCATAAACAAT
Organism: Trididemnum clinides; assembly: GCA_963675345.1. Taxonomy (NCBI): domain Eukaryota; kingdom Metazoa; phylum Chordata; class Ascidiacea; order Aplousobranchia; family Didemnidae; genus Trididemnum; species Trididemnum clinides. Next base: position 31,839,079 of record OY776294.1, on the reverse strand, counting down.
ATGGCTAACCAAGCATGTACTGCTATAAAGTTTCCTTATCGAAAGAGCAGCGCCGCAACAGTTTTCAGTTTTGTTTTGATAATATCTCTCGCTTAAGGTTCAAGATGTACGAAAAGAAAGAGCAAAGAACATAGCTCATTGAGCCGTTACCACCTTTATAGTTACATAGAAGCCTAAATTTATACAATTCTCGGAAACAAAACATCTGAAAAAACAAACAGCTTTAGTTTTTATACAAGTTTGAGAAAAGAGTTGGATCTGCAAAGGGCTGTGAGTTGCTTTTGCATTCGTTTACTCAAGTTTATTTTGACAAAACACATGATTTAGAACAGGGTTGAGCAAAATTTTTATTCGGAGGGCCGCATTGATCATTCAAGAGTTGGCCGAGGGCCGCATTGACCATTTCAAGAGTTGGCCAAGGGCCGCATTAACCATTTAAGAGTGGCCGAGGGCTAGGCCTTTAAATCTTGCAATAGCTGTATGCAATGCAAGAGCTTGCATTAGCTTAAAATCTTAGAATAACTGCTTGCAATGTTCTATTACGTGGCTTTGAAAATCATGGTGTCCAGAAAAAAGTAATGGCTCTCTATTTGAACGGAAAATGCGTCAATTCAAACAAAGAATTGCGTAGCCACTCTTTTAGTGATGGCTTCTAACGTTTTTGGCTCTTTAATACGGCAAGTGTGGCTACCCCCGTCATATTAAATTAGATATATGAAAGTTTCTACAAGAGTTGGCGGACTGCATGCGGCCCGCGGGGTTTAGTTTGCCCACCCCTTGTTTAAAAAAATTGTACTTAAACTGCTTTGAAGTATTGGCAGCCGAAATGTCTTAAGTATGTTTGATAATTCCAGATTAATTTAGGCTAATTTACTTCAAGTCACCACCAAAAACAAAACAAGATCGTTCATTCTCCTGCTCGACAAAACTCAATTCTAACGCTAAATTTCCAGTTGTGCTCAGCACAGTCTCTGCACAGTGTCTATCTGCGACTCAACATAACATCATCTTGTAGCACCTGCGTATTTAAAATTGCTTTACGGTATATGTTGATCCAATTTGTTGGCGTGCACACAAGTTTAATGTTTTGGGAAATATTTTCCATGATTAATTGTACAGGCGTTTCCTGCGACTAGAGCAGCATTATCTATAACCATTCGGAGAATGAAAACAAATAATTCAACTTAAATTATTTTACAAGGGCCGGTTTTTGTCAAAATAAACTTGATGTACTTCAACACTACCTAAGTTATTCATTAGCTTAAATGTGCCGATTAACCTCAGGGTCGTATTAAAATAAAGTATAATCTGACGTTGTCGTGCAAACAGGACTGATTTGTTACAATTCTGATTTACTGTAACGAATAAACGATGCTAGAGAGACTCTTGAGCTCTGGGACTTTATCAGAATCACCAACTGCTGCCACATCTATAGCCCCAATCTTAATAGGGGTCTTGACTAGTTTATTTATGACAGTGATTCCATAGTATTCCATAGCAATACTGAATTTGACGTACTATCCTTTTCCTTAATCCATCAGCAGCTGCCAGGAACTTTGGTTGAGTGCTCGGTATACTTCAATTAAAGTATTATTTTTTGTCACTTTTTAACGTTTTATTTCTTGTCACTTTGGCAACAAGCTAGTACAGTCAACTTCGGATATAAAAGATTCAGATATAAGGGATTTTCGCTTATAAGAGACTACGCAAAAGGTCCCAAATGATCGGATCGAACTTTGCGGCAGTCGGTTATAAGAGAATTCGGTTATGAGAGACTGATTAAGCTGGTCCCGGCGGATCTCTTATATCCGAAGTTGACTGCAGTATTTTGTGGTTGATATAAAGTTTAAAGCTATATAAAAACTATTTGATATTAACATTTTTGAAAAAATAATTGGAGATACTCAAAATGTGAAGTTATTTTTTACTGCTGTTTTAAAATCATATTTGCGCTAATGTGATAATAGAAAACACAAAATATAGAAGTATTTACGTTGTGTACTTTTAGCAAGTTTGCTACTTTCGCATTTTACTGTGTCTGCAGTGTTTTACTATGGTAAATATAACTGCTTGTAACTCTCTTTATGAGGCAGTTTGAGCTCAGTTTTTTTGGACGCAACTAAAGTCGCAATCGGCCTATAGCGAGATCAAAAATCAGTTTCTACATATAGTTTTAGAACTGTTAGATTATGGTAAAGTTGTTTAAAATCAATTTCTCTATGTTGTAGTCATATCAAAATTATAGTTTAGAGTGATATCCACACTAAAATGGAAAAACCAAGCTGTTTTTCAAAAGCTGCAGTTACAGACTCGCAAAGATAAGTGCTTGTCAATTTACAATACAGACATTTTGTTAAGGTCTAAATTACTGATTTGTTAATTTCACCCTTTACACTATGTTATTGTCTAGACTCCTTTTAATTGCTAAAACAGGCTATTCTAAACTTGTTAGCTTCTATTTTTAAGAACTAAAATATGTTGTAGCACAGTGTTCTTCTAACGTAAGCTGCTGGCTAGGAATTCATCTGTTATATTTTTTACTGCAAGTGGTACCTTTTTATAATTTTGAAAAGCATGATGTAAATTAATGACCAAATTCGTTTCACATTTGAAGATAAATATTGATTAAACTTTGCACTTTTTGTAACCCTTTCCTGTTTAGCATTCAGCATAAACCCAAATACATACTAGTCTGTTATGTCCAAGGACAGGTAGCCTATCATGAATATTTCTTTTTTGCTATGCCCGTACCATGTTAAAAATAATCGAGAATTATTTGGGGTAGAGCTATGAACAATCATTACCAATCTTTATTCAGTCGGTTTAAAATTCCACATTTGATTAAGATTGGATTATTGGTTTAATTTAAAGCATAATTAACTTGTTTAGGGTCCTCGAACGTCACTGAGCCAAATGACACACTCACAAGGACAAAAGCATAAGTGGATTTGCATGTTTTTGAGGTTTCACATTGGATGATGCGTTGGACATAATGATGGATATGCATAATGATGATTGCCTATGTCTTGCCGAAATCATCTTGCCGATAATTTTTCCAATGAGAGATGTCTTGATTTAGCAATGCTGCCACCTAGTGAAAATGCTGATTCTCTGTCACCCCAAGATAGTGGCGCATCTTATCATATGAATGAAGGGACATTTGCTCAGAAACTTGCTAAACTTCGCTTGTAGTACCAATGTTTTACACAAGAATAGTGACTCATCAACTGCTCAAAATCCCCAACAACCCCCAAAAAGAAGTAAATGAAGTCTAATACAAAAAATGAACAACCAAAGCAGATATCAATTACAAAATAAATGTATCTGAAAGTGAAAATTCACTATTGGAAAATGTGAAAAAAGGTTGCGAAAAGCCACTATATGTGGTCAATGCAATGTTTTGTGAAAGTTAGATTGCCTATAGACACAGCTGGCTAATCTCTATGCAGCTCAGCAAGAAAAGAAAATTTAAATTCTCGAGAAGAAGAAATTGCCACTGTCATAGAAATACTTCTACTTTCAGGATATTGCAGAGTGCCTCAACGTGACCTCTACTGTTTTGCTTCTCCGGACACTCACAATGAAGCTGTTAGCAAGAGCCATGAGTTGGAACCGTTTTAGGGAGATATTTTTTGAAATCTACACATTGCAGATAATGCAAGTCTAAAAGATGACAGGTACTATAAAGTAGGCCTTTAATTGGAGAGCTCAATCAAAACGTTATACAGTTGTTTAATACCCATCATCACATTATTGGTGAAAACCTGACACCATACTATGGTAAATACGGAACTAAACAGTTTATGCAAGGAAAATCGATCAAGTTTGGTTTTGAGCTCTGGTGTCTTACATCTACTGATGGATACCTGATTCATGCAGAACCATACTGTGGTTTTGAGACTATTTTTGAGTAAACTGGTTTCGAACAAGAAAGAGATGTCGAAATAGGTCTGATCAGAAAATAAGTTTTGTTAGAAGGGTGTACAGTAACGTTTGAGAATCTGATTTATAAAGCTATAAAGGAAATCTACGCGCTTCATATGCATGTTCACACGAATGACGTGGTTATTTCACAAAGTAATATAATTGCAAATAATTAAATAAAAGCTTCATCCTATAATTCATCTCGCTTAATATATCTCACATCATTTATCTCCTCCCACAATAGATCTCGCTTACTATAAACTCTTTGAGTATTACATTGCATCTTCGATACGGATGGGATCCCCGCACCAAAGTGATAGCATGCGTCGTACGCGTGATGTGTGCGAAGATATTTGTAATAGAAAGATACAACATTTTTCATATTCTTGCAAATATGGGGTTTTGGTTTTTGATGACGGGACAGACCCTGCTGATGAGTCCAAAAGGACGAAACGCATCCAACGATAAACTGGTCAAATTATGGGATGAAGCTTATATTATTTGCAATATTATTACTTTGTGAAATAACCTCGTCATTCGTGTGAACATGCATATAAAGCGCGTAGATTACCTTCATAACTCAATAAATCATCGTATGATACAGTTATGAAGATCACGTTCTATGTTTATTGAGGTGAGGGCTTTAAATAGATCTCGCCTACTATAAATTCTTCGAGTAGTAACACTGCCTTTGAGAATCTGTTAAAGTCCCTTTCTTTTATAAATGAGCTTTCTAAACTCAGAATTGGTGGTCTTGGAACACTTCGTCTAAACCACGCAGAAAATGCTCTTCTTCATTCAAAGTTATCACTGAAGAAAGAAAACTGCGGAATCAAGATTTTACCTGCAACAACCGGAGCAACATGATCGCTTATTGGAATGACACTGCAGTTGTTACTGTTGGAACGAATTATGTAAAATGTCTTCCTGAATTAAGAATCAATTGCTGGTCCAAATCTTAGATAAAGAAGATTCAAATTCGTATGACAAAACCACTCCAAATTTATAATAATCAAATGGGTGGGATAGATTTGTTTGACCAAATGGTGGCTTACAGAGTGCGAATCAGATCTAAATAATGGTGGTGGCCATTTTTTGCCTGGTCACTAAATGCAGCTATGACAAGCGCATGGCTATTCTTCAGAAAGCTTCACAACAATGGTATTTTATTGTTACAATTTGAAAGAGAGATTGTGCTTACAATCCTTACATCTTCTCGCCTAAATGCCTTATCCAAAAAATATTGCTAATAACATTTATCTGGACACAAAGAAAACACATTCTGATAAAAGAACGGTGAAAATATTGTGTTTGCGAGGTGTATACAGGAAGATCAGTTTACTTATGCAAGAAGTGTAATGTTACTCTTCATCCTACCCATTGCTTTCAACGCTACCACGAACGTGACGAACAATTGTAACAGTGATAACGAAGTGATTATCTATTTCTTTGAACCGTTTCCGCCTTTCAATTTTATTTTATACTTCTTTTTATTTCTTGAGCTATTTGACAAGAATATACAAGAAAAGTTGTTTTTATCAGCAGTCTGTGCAAAATCTATTGCCGAATGTGCAAGTTAAGCAGCAATGTCAACTTAATCATAAACAACAGAATTGTATCTACATATAAGCGATATAAAGAATTTTACCACGAAAATTTTAATATGTCGTAAAATATGTGACTCCTTTAAACGCCATACGAAACTAAAGTTGCGTTTAAATATCTCTAAAAATGCAGGAAAAATTTTGGTTTTATGGACGATAATGACTTCAAATACAGATAGTGACAAGATTTCACGAGGTAGACAAAAAATATAACTTTTTAGGGTTTGGTGTCTAATGGGTTAAAATCGCCAAATTACCAACTGAAACCGTGAAGCTGGAAAAGTAGAAGCCAACTCCAATTAAGTCATAATGTATCTACCAATAATCGTTGTTCGAAAGATTAATGTTGATCTGGATAAGAATCCCACTCCCAGCTTTGATTTCAACAAACAATGCTTGGTGTTACAAGATCTAAACTTACATTAAATTATTGATTATCTTTATGCAGTAAAGCGAGATACCAAAAAACTGTGATCGATTTTCGATAGGGAGGCATATCATCAAACAGGCTGATTTAGTTAAGGCTTAGTCTTTATCAACTATTTTTAAGTTTGTGAAAAACTGTGGAAGTAAATTGTGCTCCAGTTTTTGGAAGCTACCCTCTACATTACACAATCAGATTTTGCTCTAAACTTCTGTTTTTGGAAAGACAGCTATTTTAAAGAGAGGATCTTGACTGAGCAAACGTAACTGTATTTTGATTCTCTTTGTCTTGTTTTGCACGTTAGTTCTCTTTGTTATGTTTTTTTTTAATTTTGATGGCCAGCTGTGAGTGTAGTGTTCTGACGCAGAGTATTTCTACCATAGACACTGCAACTAATTGCTTTAAAGTGTTAAAACTAATTCAGTTTTGAACCAGCGACCACTCGATTGCAAACCCAACGATATAGAAGATTCATTTTTGCTCCCTCGATATTGTTACAGGTGAGAAGCAATATTTCTTTTACCAAAACGTTGAGCAAGTTGCAAATGTTTTCTACATTTTCAAGTGTATTCTCAAGAAAGCTCTAGGTTTGCCCTGATTAAGAGCCAAGAGAATTTAGGAGTCCTGTTTTTCCGTCAGTTTTCCTTTCCGGCCACTGTAAAATAATTTAAGTTGAATCATTTGTTTTCATTTTCCCAATGGTTCTAGATGCTGCTGCTGCTCCAATCGCAGGAAAATCCCGTACAATTAATTATTGGAAAACTTGTGTTTAGACTTGCATCGGAGCTATTCGTGTGTTTTTTTCTATTTCAAGTTCTGAAATCAAATAGAAAAAAATTGCTGTGAACTGGTCGACGAAAAATCCAACAATGAAGTCCTCGCGAGGTCGTGAACGCAAAATTTCAATTTTTTGCTTAGTGTTTCAGAGCTGGCAATATTTGTTTCAAAACACTTTTTGAGGTCGAAAAAAAGTATAATATTTATCTCCTACTCTTCATGTCTTCTGTTGATTTTTCTTACCATAAAATAGACAATGGCACACTAATCACTACCAATGCGTATTGGTTTGGCTGAACGCATTTGAAAGCGGGTCATTTTCAACTTTCATTGTGAATCAGATCACTTACGCTACCTTGCGGTCAATTTTTTTTTCAGAATTTTATTGCGCTGCTGCTGCTAATTCCAAACGACTTTAACACATTAGTGAATTACTTCTCCTTCAGTATGTGGCTCTTCCATGGAGGCTCAGCGCTTGCTCTGCTGGTACTGAGAAGAACTCAATCTGACAAGCCTTGATCTTATAAAGTAATAACTAATTTAGGTGGGATTAAGAGATGGGTGGGTTTAGAGACAGAACTGAGAATCTGCCGGAGTAATAAAAGTTAAAAAATTTTTTTATTTAGAAAAAATCTGATTTTGGCAATAAAAAGACTGCTTTTCATCAATTAATATTTCTGTGTTAATCTACAGCATGAACTCATTTTCAGGGGAGGACGAATGGAGTATATCCCACTTAAATTTTGGATCGGAGTAAAACTAAACGAGAAGAAATAAATTAGAGAAATAACTGTTTCCATTGGGTTACCTAGAAACAGTTCACTTTAAAATAATTTTCTACACAAATTAAATTATCGTGAATTCCTAATTGACATGGATAATGGGTGTTTTAACCCTTTTGCTGTTCAAGTGGTTTTAACGGATTTTACTCAAACGCTCATGCCTGTTTTTAAACTTATAATTATCTTATGACAAAAAATTTGTATGGCAAATAGAGTGGGATGATATAAAGACTTTGACACAATAAAATCTTGTGACTATATGTGAGCCACAGAGCGTATGAAGCATAATTTGTTTACACCATGCTTTATGGATCACATGTGGTTCACAGTTTTTTACTGAGTAGAATACTTTACATCATTACATTTTACTTGCCAAAAAAGTTAGTCTGTATTACTGCAGCTAATACTCAAGAAAACGCGCCATTTTAATCAGAAAAGTTTTTATTTAATTTATATTATCACTCATTGACTATAAATTATACATTTTTTCAGAATCTAATAATTGTATAACTCTTTATCAACCAAACTCACTGCAAAAATTAAAATGAATTTTTTGCTTTTATTTCCAAGGGTTTCCTTTACTTTGTTATTGCCTCTTTTTGAGTTTTTGTTGGTGTTTAGTTAAAATCAGTTAGTTTTATTAATTATACCATTTTTATGGTTATTTGGTTGTAAGCTTGTAATCATTCAAATGAAATGGACAGATATTAGCCCTATTAATTGTGCCCATTTAAGAAATAATCAGTTTAATTTTTTAATTAAATGAAATTTTGCATTTGAAAATAAATTAGCTTTACTGGTAGTGTCATTTTGCAAGTAATAATACAGGGTGTTTGATCTCAATAAGTCACTTTAGAAAATCTCATATCTCAGTAACTGGCAAAAGTAGCAGGATAAAATTGGTTTCGTTGGAAAGAAAAATCTCCAATTTTGTTGCTGCGGTGGTTTCGCCAGACCATTGTTACGTCACAATCAAGGTTTAAGCTTTTTGCATAAAATGTCGTTTCTACCGATTTGCCTCTTATTTGCTTAAAATGTCTTTTACTGGAATGGAGAAAGCGTTTTTTGTTTTGGAATTTGATAAAAACAACCCGTAGACATGTGTTCAACGTAAATTTTCAATTTACGTAGGATTTTCAAAGCAGCCACCAGACCGACGTACCAAACAGAAATGGCACGCGAAATTTAAGGAGGAGGGATGTTTATGCTCCTGAAAAAGAATTGCTCCACCACCTTCAACTGAAATAATCGAAAGAGTTCGAAACATCTTCCAGCGGAGCCCCAGGAAGTCAATCAGAAGAGCTAGTCTTGAACTTCAGATGCCTTCAACAATCGTTTGGCGAGTGGTAAGAAAATACTTGCATATAATATCTTACAAACTGCATTTGCTCCAGCAAGTAAAAGATACCGACAAATCAGCTCGCGAAGACTTTAGTACCCAAATGCAGGTGATGTTGGAAAAAGACGGATTTGATCACAGCCTTGTGTTTAGTGACGAAGCAACCTTCCACGTGACTGGCAAAGTCAACAAACACAACACACGCATATGGGGAACTGAACATCCACATGCAATGCAGGAGCATGTGTGAGATTTTTCTAAAGTAAACGTGTTCTGCGCCATATCGAAGAAGTGTGTGTATGGGCCTTTATTTTTTGAAGGAACAATGGTCAACAGTGAAGCGTACCTTGCTATGCTGCAAAATTGGTTGATGAAACTTTTGTTTGAGGGAGAGCGAGCAGACTTTATTTTCTAACAGGATAAGGCACGACCTCACTGGAGTCTCAATGTAACACAGTATCTGAACGCTACTCTGCATAGCAAATGGATCGGACGTTCCGAAAATGATGATTGCGTGCTCCTGCATTGGACCCCTAAATCTCCAGACCTAACGCCATGTGACTTTTTTCTCTGGGGCTATGTAAAAGGCTTGGTCTACGTTCCCCCTCTTCCAACGTCAGTGGATGATCTGAAGTCTCGGATAACTGAAGCCTTAAAAACCATCGATCCCGATATGCTTGTTCGAGTTTGGCAAGAAATGAAATACCGTTTCGATGTGTGTCGTATAACCAAGGGCTCGTATATTGAACATTTGTGAAAAGTTTAATAAAACGTTTATTTCTTTGACTTTTGAGTTTAAATTTTTGCTGCGTAAACTTAAAATTATTAGTTTTTTAAAAAAAAAAGTTTGGTTTTAATATCTTCTACAGTTATTGAGATATAAGTTGTCTTAAAGTGACATATTGAGATGAAACACCCTGTACTTTTGTTTATTTTGTGGTAACCTTGCAATTACTTAATGTAGGGAAAATTTCTTTCATTTTCATTCCAAATCCTACATCATCAGCAGTGTTTTTTTTAAGCTGTTTTGGGGGACCGAAACGGTCTCCCAAATTTCTCCAGCGGTCTCCCAAAATTTGGACTTGCAACTACAGTAGAAAATACGAATATAGCCTACGATCAATAGTTCACGTCCGGAAAACAGCTAACAGCTGGATCAAAGAGTTATTCACAAAAGAAGTGCACCTTCGATACTCGTCAATGTTTATATCTGATCTATGGCGCATAATGATCAGTTGTTACGTGTGGAAACGTAACAAGCAGAAGCCAACAAGCACACTTTGTTTGATTGTGCAGCAAACTTGTTTGGCGGCCGTGTTGGGCAGGCTGTTTGGTCGCTATCTTGAGCATTTTTGAGATAGAAAGATTGTTTTTGCGATAAAATTTAGATAGGCTATTTCTTAAATACTCTTAAATTGAGTTATTTCAGGTGAAAATGTCGAACCGTAAACGCTTATCCTCTGATAAACCTAACAATGGAAGTATAAAGCAGTTCTTTTCTAGTAAACTGATAACACCTGCTGCTGCTCTAAACCCCGAAACCGCATCTGCCAACAGCAGCACCAGTTCTAATTGTGGTTTACTGAATGACCGCAATGCTGCTGAAAATGTTCAGGATCAGGAGCAGTCGACTCTTCCTTTTGCATCGTCGACGACTGTTCCAGCTGCACCATCCAACAAGATATTTCAATCGTGGATTAAACTGAAAGGTTTTGATGATGCTCTACGAATGAACGTGTTCACCCTCCATGCTGACGGAGGCATAATATGTTTGCTATGCTCTAAGCATCCAACAGCTATCACTGGCCGAGGCAAGTTTGCTGATGTTTACACCAGCGTACCTGCCAGACCTCAGCGCCCCTCTCGTCTGGACATGCATCTGTGTTCAGAGCAACACCAGCAAGCAGTCAAACTGGAACAGAACCAACGTGCCTCGCTATTTCACGCAAAGTATCAAGATCGCGTATTAAATAAAACCAAAACAGTGGCTGAGAGAGTTCACCTAATTTACTGGGTACTGAAAGAGGAAGTAGCGAATCGAAAAGTTGCTTCCTTGCAAACACTGGCTGACCGCATTGGTCACAATGACCGGCTTCATGACCTGCGACATACAAGTTCAACGGCAGTGACGGAGTTTATTTTGCTCATCTCCGACCATCTGACTGATCGCATCGTTGCTGATGTCAAGCAAAGCCTATGCTGGGCTACCATGGTCGATGAGACAACCGATATTGATACTTTGCAGCAATATATTACATTTGTTCAGTACGTCAATAAAAAGGGACGCCAGGCAACTGCATTTTTGGATATCCGTCGGATAGACGCTCGCGGGGCAACTGCTGCCAACCTATTCCGACTCTGGAACGAGGTCGCTGCTGACTACGGTCTTGATGTGGGTAAACATGTCGCTATTGCATGCGATGGAGCTGCTGCAATGATAGGCCGCCGAAATTCCCTCTCACAGAAAGTGACTGCACAAAATCCGATTACCTACACAGTGCACTGCCATGCGCATCGCTTAGCCTTGGCCTGTACGGACACGGTAAAGGGGCTACAACTAATCCAGGATTGCGAACGTGGCTTAGTCCAGACGTGGAAGTACTTTTCAATTTCGCCGCTCAAGACCGCAAAACTACAAGAAATGCAAACTACTGATGTTGATTCGTCTGCGCGAAAATTAGTTAAAGCCTGCCGTACTCGCTGGCTATCTCATGGTGAGGCTGTAATTGCAATGAAAGCAAAACTACCTGCTGTACACGCAACGCTCCAATATTTTGCTACCGAGAAGAAAGATTGCACAGCAGTTGGTATTCTTCATTTAATTTGCTCCAAACGCTTTCTTTTCTCCCTTTACTTGCTGAATGCTGCTTTGGTCCATCTCAACAAGTTATCATTGTTGTTTCAAAAAGGTAGTTTTAACTTTTCCCACATGCAGTCGGCACTTTCAATATGCAAAAAAGAGATTAGGAGCATTGCCAATTCAGGTCAGGTTTTAAACAGCCTAAAACTTGACTGGGAGAAGATTTCAAAAATTTTACCAAGATCTCAAAATACACTTTTTGAAGATGATGTTAAACTGCTGCGATTCACCACAGAAACATACTGTGACGCACTGCTCTGTAATCTCGAAGAACGTTTCCCTGAGCCTGAGGTACTCTTTGCTTTTCGAATCTTTGATGCTAAAGAGATTCCTCTTGATGCCCCTCAGCGCCAGCTTTATGGGAATGATGATCTCCAGCTGCTTATCAGAAGGTTTGACATTGTTCCTGCTGAACAAACCTTGAAAGTAGTAAATGACTATCAAACGTTGAAAGATAGAATGACAATGTCAGGATTTGAGTTCTGCCAAGATCCCGGTGATGTCTGCAGCAAGATTGCTCGAGACAACGTATTCCAGCAAATGTTTCCAGAGCTGCATCGACTTTGCTGCATTGCATTGTCAATTCCTCTAGCAACCGCCTGGCCAGAGCGAGGATTTTCGACTCTATGTCGTGTTAAAACCAAGCAACGAAATAGGCTACTAGATATCACCCTGAACGCTCTAATCAACATTTCGATGAACGGTCCGGAGCAGCTCACTGACGAGGATGCACAAAAGATAGCTGAGAAGTGGCAAAAAACAAAGGACCGACGAACAGTGACAGTGCGAGCATTGAAGGCGTTGGAATCTGCAAATTCTGCAAACAACGAAGAAATAGAAGCTGGCGGATGGGAACGAGATTGCGAATCTGTTTTGTTGCATGAGATAGAACCTGAAAAATTTGTTTTGTGATTGTGCACTGCCAGTAGCCTAATAAATGATTCGTTTAAGCAAATATCGCTATTTTTTCGTATTTGAATGAAACACTTGCGGTCTCTTAAAACTACTTAGCGGTCACCCAAGCCAAACCTTAAAAAAAACCCTGATCATCAGTCAGGCGTACGTGGTCACATATCATACACACACATTCAGGCGTACGTGGTCACATATCATGCACACACATTATTTTGAACTTTTCCTGAATCGTACCATCTAATCTAATGCTCTATACTCAAACGTTTTTAATTTTATAACCAATTGAAAAAGTATGCTTGTGTGCGCCACATATGGTTCACGGACATCCGAGTCAAATGTCCTGTGTACCACGTGTGGTGCATGGGACAGAGAAAGGGTTAAGTAAATTGCGTACAGTAGCAAGCATAGTTTGTCCCGTGCAAATTTTTCTCAAACACTAAGTTTTTGAATTACAGAAAACTGCTTACCAATTTAGTTTGCATTACACTTTTGTCAGTCAACAAGAAAGTACACTCCGTCTATACTCATGGCCAGACTAGTATCATAGATTGACCATTGCTTTTAAGCCATTGTGATGTCGTAGAGGTCAGATTACAAAAACATAAATAATCTGAGTAACGCCACAACAGCGTCAAGCATAATGCTAAGTTACAAAGACGACGATGGAAACACAGTAGGACCTATTGTGCTACAGCAGAATGGTCCAAGACCACAAGCCCACAAGGCCACGTTAAAGGTTTGAGACAATCTTCACGAGCCACAAACAAACTACCAAAGCGATTAAAAACTGATATTGCTGTTCGAACAGACATAACATTTACCTACTGCAATACCAAGACATTTTTTGATATTTGCTCCTTGATTACAATTTGTAACAGTGATTTTTTGCCACAAAAGAAGATACATGACATATCAACAATGCAGCAAAACAATTAAATGTTTTCTGTTACCGTGTAGCTAGCTGTGTTCTATAGCTAGCTGGGATTGTATCGCTTTTCAATCGTTTCATAAACGAGAAGTTCTTTCGCAACTGTGTGTTACCAGGCATGGAGCTCGTCTTCTACGCAAAGTTTCTTAAGCGTTGAAACTACTTGTTGATTACAAGCTTAATTCCACAATATCGCGTAGGCTTGTGGAAGTAAGCTTAAAGAAAGCGGTTCTAGCCTAGTTTATGGGTGGCGCAAGGGATCACGCCTTATAAAATTTATTAACCCGACCGAGGGTTGAAGGTATTTTGTGGTTTACGGCTTCAAAACGTTAATAATAAAATTGCAAATCACATAAACCGAAGAATATATTTTTGCCTTCCATCAAAACAGCTTTGTTCATGTCTTCGCTGATACAATGCACATAAACTAACTTGCAATTCAATCAGAGAATCTTAGCATTTCTTGATTAAATTAAAAAAACCTGTAGGCAATAGCCCCTGTGGCCTTCCTAGCTAGACATGATTACACAATAATGAGTTACATTTCGACCTGACCATTGATGAACTACAATTTAATTCCAACTGTTGTTTTGCATTATTGTACAGCATAGATGTATTACAAAACCTAGCAATACATCTAATAAATGCAATTTAAATAATCATCATTTTAATTAATAATGATTAATACTAATTAATACAAGACATTTGTGCTGGAAAATACATGAACAAAGTATTAGCTGGCCGTATGCGGCCTGGTTTTGGACCTCCTTGTACTGTAAGTTTATTTTTCTTTAGATTTTATCTTGGTTCTATCATTCTTGATGGAGTAAATATAGTTTATTGTTACCTCAAACACGAAAAAAGAAATAAAACAAGAAAGGACAAGTGTTATCAAGATAGTCCAGATTTCCAATTGTGAGATCACAGTTGCAATGCTGATATGTTTTAAATTTGCAAACAATCCTTTCCAAATACTTGCTACGCTTGGCTGAAGATTTTATGCTACGCTTGGTTAATTTTATTGTAGAAGAGCAATGGTCGCTTTGAAGCAGGTCTGGCAACATGTTTGATAACATTTTTCAGTAAAATATTTGTGGCGCTGAGTTTATTTAGGTTTACATGTACTAGTCGTTACATATTTAATTATTTATCCAATTGTCCTGCAGCCGGAGCTGGAATATCTCTATGCCGGGCTCTTTATGATGAGCGGTTTGCTTTACTACATCCCTTTTGTGCATCCAAAGAAGAAGCTGGATGCATGTGTAAGTGTGGGCTAAATTGAAAAGTTTGAATTAGATTAGAGATAGAAAATGCGGTTTCATAATATTTGGAGCAAACGTCCCCAAATTCCTCGAGGAAAGTAATCTATTGTACCAAACATCCGAAAAATTGACTTGTCAAAATCAACCGTGATTTCTTGTGCTCCTACACGTCATCTAACAATAAAAATTTGATTTTATGTTTACAGCACAGTGCTGTCGAGAACTCGTTTTCCTCGCAGCCATCACTCTACTAGTTATTTGCACATTCAAAAGGTGTTTTTTTTCAGGTAATTTCAACCGAGTTTTTCAAATTATTCTTCAAGTAGTCCCCGTTTCGTACAATTGATGCAAGCTGGACGTTGACATTATTGCGCCTTGCGTCATCAATCATCACTCAGAATAGTATGGTACGACTATCGGTCCGAGGAGGAATTCCTTGAGACCGTAAACGAATTTCGAGAAAGTTTTCAGAAATTAGTTAGCAAGTTAGATTTCTCAAGCTGAATAGTTTTGCATTAAAAATGCTTTCAACGTTTAGAAGTATTTGCATAGATGAGAGTTCTGTTATGAAACAATATAAGTTTGATCATAAAAATCAAAAGGCTGGCAAAACGTCTTCAACCAGCTACCACTAACATATTGATCTACAACCAATAATAACGGGAAACCTCGAACGCTAGAAACCTTCTAAATCTTTGTAATGAATTAAATTAATTGTTCAAATGCCTTAGCTGTTGTTATGATTTTAAATATTTTTCCCAAATGTTTTTTTAATCATTTTGAATGAATTGGCACGCAACTTGACAAAGAACAAAACTTGCTAAACTACCCTGACTTCGGAGCTACCGGCACAGAAAGCATTCGTTGCTTCCTAGCTCACAACGTCTGCTTTTCCCAGCCTTTAAGTCTCTTTGAAAATCTTGATGGCCATTAACCAAAACTCTAGGAGAATTTAGTGGCGAATAGTTATGTTTTGGGTACCGATACCCGCATTAAAGTTTTAGAAATAGAATAATGATATTGCTTGGCGTTGCTGATATCTAATAGAAAAGAGAAGAACGACAGACGCCAACAAGCCTGTTTCGATCCATGAGATTTCTTTAGGGCAACTATGTTATGCAAAGACTACAAATGTAAACTACCTTTTTGTATCCAAAACATTTTCTATTTATGGTACCTAAGCAAAATGGTACAAAGTAAATGCCTTTCAATTTATCATGTATTCCTCGCTGCGATCAGGAGAAGCATGTAGTAAACGACTCAATATTTTGGTAAAAAGAACAACCTTGCCTTCATTGTGCCAAGGTACTTCCTGAGTTGATGATTCTTCTACTGCTTTTTTAAAACAATTTTTACTCTTTGTAGAACGTAGGGTACAGTATCCGTAGCTTGGTGTCCTCTGTAAAGTTAACAATCTTCAGCTAAACCTGATAGCTCAACTAGTTCAATTCCACATATCAACCAAACAGCGTGCTACAGCCCTACCTAGAAACGAGTGTCATGTTAAATAGGTTCAAGTTTAACCTTTTTACTTTTTAAGTGTTACTACCAAAGTTTTTAAAGTTTTTTTTAGTAAGAATTGCGAATAAATTCCATTTTTATGCTCCATGTTTTTAAAGTTTGTTGTTGAAGCTTATCATTGCAATTATGACGTGCAACTTGCTTTTGTGACATTTTGCAATACATGTTATTTTTGCTCGAACAATGATCAATCTAGGCTTAACAACTAAACTATTTCAAGGTTACCGGTAGTTAATACCGCCCAATGAAGTATAGGATAGTTTGTGCAATAGCTTTTCTTCAGCAACACTTTGTATCAACGCAAAACTGATAATACGAGGAGATTCCTCTGTTGTTAGGGGCTTTTGTAAAGAAAGTTGTGTAATTCTGTGTGGTACAACTGAAGTTTGGTTGATGTTGTTTTTGTGCCGGAAATAGATATAAGCCCGAGCTCATGAGATGCAAACTTGATTTTTCATGAGGGGGTATTTAACTAGCTCAATGACTCAACTCTCGTTTGTAACAATTTGCGCTCTGACGGAACATGTTTGTTAAAACCTCGCAGTCGCTACTGTTGGTAGTGGTTATTATATCTTTTGATTAAGATAAGATAAGATAAGCATTAAAACAAATGTCAATATATATATAGCTGCCAAAAATCGAATAATACCACATAAATATTTATCTTATCAAAAGTGCTGCTTTATTGCAGTTTAACTGTTTGGACAATCAAGCTATTAATTATGATGTAGGCAGCAGTTGTTCAATGGTCTCGTACTGTACAATAGTGCTTCAATAAGCCTACCCTACAACCGAAGATTAGTGGTAGGAGACCACACCAGGATAAAGTAGCCAAAAAAATCTCCACTCGTGCATCATCAAAAACAAAAATAAGCAAGCAAGTTCATTTTTCACCTCTAATAAAAAAAGTCGAAGAAGTAACTAGTATTATTCATATAATTAACTTACTTGACTCAACTTGCGCAGGAATTCTAATAACCACTATACCAAAGAAGAATAGTAATTTCCTCCTACTTGACTTTTTGGTGTAAAGCCGGACGTTGGTTTCACGCCATGCCGCCAACCCAAGGAAAGATTAGGTTAATAGTATTAACTGGCAACACGGTGTTTGTGCAAAGATCAATCCCATTGGGCTCTTAATCAGGGCGGTAAGGTGGGGCCCCGGTGCAAGCATCTGTTATGGGTTCTCCATTTTTTCTGTACTTAATATTCAATTGAGCTACTTTATATTCAATTGAACAACTTACGGAGATGTGCCATTCAATGCGGATAAATCGTTTAACCCAAAAAGAATTAACGTACAGTATACTGACATCACCACAGAAGACACAAACTAACAAAACACAATACGTTGAGACCAATTAAATAGATTGCCGTAATTTACTTGCAGGTGGTTGGAGACTTGAAATTTTTCCGTCTTGCTTTTGCACTAGCAGACTGCTGGATGACTTTTCCAAAATCAAAATTTTTAGCTTGTTTATTTTCTATCGATAGCAGAGCCGAACCGTTAAGTCTCTCTTGGGACTTGGAGTTTTGAAAAAAGTTTGTGATCAGTTTGAGTTTAGAAAAAGACCTTTCTGCCGTAGCAATTGTTACAGGGACTGCCATATTCATCGTGTATGCCGTACAAATGTCAGGATAATTTGTGGCAAGTGATGCATTTTCAACAATAAAAAAAGCCATTTCTTCAGCAGATTTTAAATGGGCAATCTGTTTTTTAAACAACGTTTTAATGGAGAGCATTTGGCTTAAACAGAGAGACGTTATCAGAAAATTTGTTAGAAATTTTTTTGCTTCAACCTCAAGATCCAAATGAAAAGCATTTGATAGAAAAATTAGTTTCAAAACTTGATATGACGTCACCACTGATTTCATTTCTTCAAAGCGATTAATAAGTTGGCAAGAAAGTATGCCTATCATCGGAAGAAACACAGTTACGTAAAATCGCTCCTTAAGATCGCTTAACGTTATTCCTTAGGATATTTTATCGAAGTAGGCTTTTGTTTTCTTTGCTCTTTTGTTTAAAAGCTGTCTTGGCAAATCCCATGTAGAAGCAATAACAGAAGCTTTGCTTATCACTGCGTCAAAACTCCTTCTGAGTTGAATAATTTCTTCAGCAGCAGTTTGTAGAAGTTTATGAGCAGAATTTAAGTCAGTGGTTTTGCAGTGCATAGCTTTCAAAGGAATGTTGACAATTTGCAAAATTTTGCATTGCACAGCCGGCATGCACACAAAGTCATAGTTTTCTAACTGTCTCTTTATTGCCATAGCTTCATCTCTTTTTTTTTACCTTCGTGCTGATAAGTGTTTTGTGAGTCAAGCATTTCATAACGTCACAAAATCTTTCCTTCGAAGCATAGACAGCATCATATCGACCAGACCATCGAGTTGAATTTAACGCTTTTAACGTAGGATTTGAGCAAGAACGATCATGGACATTCTGAAGCTTTTGCCACCGCACAATACTATGTTCGAAAAAATTATATACAGACTCAATGGTGTCGTAAAATTGACGGGCCTCAGTCAAGGCTTTTATGGCACTTTTTACACCAAATTTAAATTGTGCGTAGCACAATGCACGTAGTAAGCATATGGAGCCACGTCTTGGATCTTTTGATGCAAACCGGAGTACTTGCCCGCTCATCACTGTAGTGCCATCACATTCTTGTCCACGACATTTTTTGTCCAAGCCCCTTTTACTGAATAGAATTCGTTATTAGTTTGTGCAATCCAATAGCAAATAAAACCTCAACTTCGATAAATAAGATAAATGCTTTAACAATTTTCAGTTCTGATGGCGTTCCATCATCGTAGTAATCGATTTTGACCAAACGAAATTCTCACTTAACTGTTTTTTTTTGCTGAAATCTTGAGTGGTATCAAAAATAATGGCAAAAAAAGAAGCGCTTTGTAGTTCGCTTTTTATATCTCGGAGAACTACTTCAAGTTGTACTGATATTAGTTCATTTTGTATCAAAAGACTTAAATATTTTGGAGAACCTTTAGGTAGTTGTAAAAGGTTTGTCTAAACCAGCGTCTGTCACCAATAAGTAAATTTGCGTTGAAAGAATAGTTTTTATATAAGTTATATATAGTTATTGTATTCTGTTGTTTTATTTTGCAGTGATTGTTTTATTTGTAAATTTAAATTGTCTGAAGCCCAAAACTTGCTAAACTGTTTTCGAAAAAAGACCTTTATTTTTTTCACATTTATTAATATACTTGTAACTCACACGCTATTTCTGACGGCACAATAGTTGACTACGTGAGTAAGTTTCAGTGTATTCTAGTGCAGGGGTGTCAAACTTGCGGCCCGCGAGACGACTCTAAAATTCTTAATGAATTTTGGCTGTGTTGCAACGTTTCATTTTTGAAGAAACATTTGAACCTCTTAACGCAGGCGACACTTGAGAGGTACAGACTTTTTTTATTTGGAGATTAATTCCACTTCGTGCCACAGAACTCGATTTCTGAAGAAGGGTGATGGTTTGGAGATGCTGGAGAGGTAATGACTTTTATTTTTCGGAGATCGACCTCGCTGCGGGCTACGTTACAGAGGCCGTTGCCCGGAGAAGTGGTGATCTTCAAATCGAAAACATCATGCGGCCCTCGGCACGATTGCCAACATGCAATGTTGCCCCGAGAAGCCCACGAGTTTGACACCCCTGTTCTAGTGAATCTTATTTCTTCTCGAAGATTTTTCTTTTTTATTATTACCGATAATGCATTTATTAACGGTGTTTTTTCTGTGTCACGAGATGTTCTAGCATTTTCCAGAAGCTCTTATTTTTGTATATTAGGCTGCGAGACTTTTTCGACTGGGAAGAAAGGGAGAGTAGTTCATTAGTGGCAGTTAGTGCCATAGTAGAAAGAATAGTAAAAGTGCGTTGTTTTGTGGTGATCTTTGTGACACGACTCAAGCGATTATTTTGGTGATTTTAGTTTTGGTTAGTGTTTGATATTTATATTTTAAAGTGCTTTAGTTTCTGTATTTGACAAGCGATGGAATTCGAATTTTTAAAGTGGTTTGTGTATATATATTTTTTCTGTTTTTGATTGGGAAGTGCGAGGGTTAAAGTATCTTAGTGGAAGCCAACCTTTTCCTAGCTATTAAATTGCAATCAGACTTAATTATTCGAGCGATACTACAAGTCGCCTCAATTTTAAGAGTAAGTTAAAAATTGAGATACAACGAAAATTCTATGGAAACGCGACAGTATCGTATTTGGCAAGAAGCTGTGTGATAGAGAGAAAATTGCCCTTGTATCCTTCGAAAGTTTTTCTCTAGATCCGCAATAAGGTAAGTTGCACTTTGCTAACATCAACGTAGCATTCACTAGTCTTTCCAAAGATTTTGCCAAAGGTTTGTTTTCTCCAGCAACGACAGCTTTGGAGCTGAACGGCAGCTTTGGAGCGGATCTTCAGGGAAAGGTCCTTCTGGTTGTTTGGAATCTACTGCAATAATTGCTTTCTTGATTTCCCAGTTTACAATGATGGTGGGAAAGTCGTCATTTTTCCTTGCATCTGATCTATCTTTAGTTGCATCAGAATTTTCTGTCTCACGAATGCTAACGTCAACAAGTTGGGAAGAGGATTCTGTCTCACAAAACTTGACATCTTGCTTATCCGCTTTGGATGTTTCTGATGGAGTTAGCCACGAACTCAGTCGCTGAGAGTTTCTGGCTGCCTCAGCTATTTTTATCCTCTAAGCTTGTTTCTTTTGTGCTCCGCTTTGATAATTTCTTTTCATATTAAATTGCAGTCAACTAGAGATTTACAGGGTTGTTGCTCAAAACCTAAAAAGTTTAGCAGAACTTAGACTACGGTTAGTAAAGTTTAATCTTTTTGTTATTGTTTTTTAAGTTCTTTGTTATTCTTTTTCAGACTCACAAAATACTACGGCTGCCAGCGTAAGGACTACGATATGTCTAGCAAAAAGGATTCAGATAAAACTCAAAACTGACTTTGAATCACTCAAATCACATCTTCATTCAACAAAAGAAGTTTATTAACAGAAATCACAAATCTAATCACCGACTAATAGAATGACGTCTAGCACCCAGATGATTACACTAAATCTTCGTAGCTTATTCAAATAGAATAATCACTCTCACAAACTAAAAAGTTAGATCTCACTAACCCTTAGCACTCTAACTTCTGCCATGACGGCAAAAAAGCAACACACAAAACGCTGACTTTCACAGCAAAAATTACGAATTTACCATTTATATAAAGCGGACAAAATTTCCCTGAAAAAATTAGCAACTTCGAGAAGATACTATATTTTTACAGTATACATTATTAGTATCAGTATTGGTATTAGTATACAGTATTAGGTCCCACAAGTATGACGGTCTAAGCTATGCGTTATTTAAAGCCTCTACATTCTCATTGGTTACCAAGTGCACTGAAGAGACCAAATAGATCGAAACAGTGTCACTGCCTTCAGTTTGCTAAGTGTATTACTAGCCTCTTGCTTTACTATAAGAGCTTGTGACCACTAGGCTGTGACAGCACTATTGTTCTAGCAGTTGTTAGACTTAGAGTACCTGTGACAACCGCCACTCATTCACGAGTGATTCGGCTTCGCAGAAGTTGACAGACCATCCACTACAGTGGACCAAGTATTAGGTCCCACAAGTATGACGGTCTAAGCTATGCTTTATTAAAAGCCTCTAGTTTCTTATTGGTCACCAACTGCACTGAAGAGACCTGATAGGTCGAAACAGTGTCACTGTCTGCAGTATACTATATTTTCCTAATTAATTAATTAGTTTTCGACGTCCGGTAAAAGTCAGCCAGACAGTTACTCTTACGTCACAAAGCACCAAGTTAAACGGCTGGTAAATAAGTTATGTAATATGTGATACCATTAAGTTACTGAACTATGGTGGAAAATTCTAGAATTATCTCTAAACTATGACGTGCATTACGCATGATTACTTCATAAAGCAAAATTTGTTAACAATTACAAGATAAATAAAGCGGATAATTATTCTGCTGTAGGATCATTAAGCTTAAACTTATTTTACTGAACAGACTTGAGTAGAGTTGGTGTACTAATTACGTTGTGACTACGTTACAATTACAATAAATACGTCACAATAGAAATTTTAAATAGATTAAGAAATACTTCAAATACATTAAGTATAAACTAAAATTATTGATGAAGTGTGACATTTAGTAATAACAAGTCTTCTTGATCTTTTAACAAAAATATTCTACCATAAAATATAGCAATGTGGCACCAAGGCGCCGGTGCATTCCACCGGCGGTAGTTACCGCCCTGCTTGTAGTCCATCGATTTGCAAAACGGATTCGATGGTAAAGTGCGCTGCACCAATACCGCAAAGCGCAATTCTCCCAGAGTCTGTGGGTGTGCGCCTGTCTTTGTGTTGTAACTCTTTCGAAGCTACTCTGCGTTCAAACATGAAACTTAACACAAATGATTACATCCTAAAATAAGTTTTGTGAGGAATTGTGACGTCATAATGAAGACACTTCTTTATTTGTATTTTTTAAAACAAAGATAGCGGTTCTTTGTTTAAACACAAACCCGCACCAGACCTACTAACTTTAAGAAACTTCACCCGTTTAAAAGGTAAGATCACGCCGTAATTAACAATTATTACAAAATTAATTATTGTTTTCTCAAAAACTAATGATCATAAAAACGCAATAAAGACTTTTTATGGAAGATATAAATAAGGTGGTTTCGATAAAAGTAATTTTGTGACAATTAAAGCTTTATCGACGACGCAACAAGTAATAATTAAACGTTTTTGAAAGTAATTTTCTTTGGTGCCTGAAAGTTTCAAAAAAGGCTTTTGTTTTTTGACAATGTTAAGAGATGTCAAAATGCTTGGTACCACTTCAGTGAAAACAGCAGCACCTATATCCGACTAATTACGCACTGTCATTTTGAAAGTAAATAAACTGTGTAAATAGTTCGGCTGGTAACTCATATACTAGTTGTAAAATCACAATGGTATACTTACAGTACTTACATACCTGTTAAAATCTGTTTTTTTCTATAATTTAATAATAAATAAGATAATTACTTTAATTTAACGGAGGTGGACTGCAGGTTGCAATACCTTTGCAGTACAGATATCTCGTGAACCAGAGTACACATGGATTCCTAAAAAATGTCATCCTTTTTAGCAAAGCGGAACAATGAACCAAGTATCAATGTAAAGTCTTGTATAATATAGCCACTTTAGCACAAAAAGCAGGTCTGTTAGTGAATTACTTCAGCCATAACCAAGCTTAAGACTGGTTTCCACTAGGTGTAAATTGCATGCGCAGCATGAAAAATTCCTTGTTTTTCTATTTAGTTTTATGCGCGTGGCGCTCTTATGAGCAGCGATTTTATGCGTGCGGAAAAACTTTTAACTACTGTAGTCTATTACTTAACAGCGTGATATTTATAAATGCTTACATTATTTCAGCGATCTTCCACATTGCAGCAAACATTAATCGCTGTAGCAAGCTTCGAACTTATGCCCCTACTCACTATTTTAAGCGAACGCATAAAAGTCGCTGTAATTATTTGCTGTTTGTAAGTACCGATAAGCACCGTCCTAATCTATTAGTAGAGAGCTTGTTAAATGGCCAGTTCACGATTTTCAAAGTTTGAAGGGAAAATTAATGGAATCAAATACATCTACACCATTGTGTAAAATTATAGTCACGAAATAACTTACGCCAATGGAACTCATAAAATGGTTTTAATGGGTAATTAAGCCGATCGCGTCACAGGATGCAAGTCAATTGGCAGAGGTAAGGTACCATTTGTTAAATTTTGGGATAAAATAACATTGGTGCAGCCAATCAACTCGGCCTCACAAATATCATCACGAGGGTTGCACCAAATCGTGAAATAAGCCTTACATTAAATAACGTTTTTCTCCAACTATAAAAGCATCTAAGACGGCGCCGACCGTTAACTTCTACTCAGTGCACCTATACTTATTGGAAGGAACAAATGCAGTTTGTAGGACCAACCTTCATTCAAATCACAATGGCTAAGATTAGGGGAATAGGACGATGCACCCATTTGTATCAACTTTCGTTCCTGTTCTCAAAAATGTTGTTTGGGAAAAAGCCGCCTGAACCTACATTTCAAACACGACGTAGCTCACCGGTAGCCCTGGTGTAGTGGTTACCGGCCCGATGGTGTAGTGGTTAGAACGTCCGCTTCGCAGTCGGTAGACCTGGGGTTCATTTCCCTTGTCGAGTCATACCAAAAGACATTAAAAATTGGTATTCACAGCTTCCCTGCTTGGCGCTCAGCACATAGGGGATAGTGTGGAGAACAAGCCGGCAAGCTTGCTTGTTGTGTCCTTGGGCAAGGCACTTAACGGGACGCCTCCGTTTTTATGTGGCAGACAGATGGTGGGGCCAAGCAGTCAACCCGTCGTGGTAGCCCAGTCTGACGAAAGACATGCAAGCAGAGCATGAGCTCATACGCGTAAATAAAAAAAACCGGTAGCCCTACCGGGCGATGCCTGCTGGTAGCACTTAAAAGAGCAACATGCACTTGATGTATGACGTCTCCAACTACTTACAACCAAAACAAAATATATGATTGCATTCATTATTTTGCTGAAAGTTCGTAGCAAGTCGTAGCAGAAGCAGAAACAAAACAGTTATTTACACACAAAGCGTATAGCGACGTAACAATGACCCCATAGATTTCACTTTTGTGATGGTTTGAGTTTAGTCAAGCAGACAGCAACAGCAGATGTACGATTCTTCCTGTTCTGATTGTCGTCCACTGGCCAACTGTACTGCGGGATCATATCTGCGGTCGCCTTTTCCACCAGTCCGGACTCGATCATCTTGGCCAGTTGGCCGTTTACACGGTCACGGAAAGTAGAATCTATGCCGTTGGCTCTGGTATTGAAGTACAAGTGGCCACCTGGCTTTACCACACGCACCATGTCCTATTCAAGAGATCAACATATCAGCAAAACTCAAAATATGTTGGGCATATGTCAAGCAATGTTACCAAACAACACTATTCTTCGGGCATATCAATAAAAAATTTTGATTCCCATTTGTGTTGCGTATAGTCAAAAGAAAGCGATTGACTGATATCGACCTTAAGCAATGTTAATTTCAATCCAAACAGCACTTAAATATAGCTGTTTAGTGCAGTAATGGACTTTCATAGGATTTACGATTTTCTTTACAAAAACTCTCGAAACTCGCGTTTAAATACATTTCCACAAAACAATATTCAAAAGAACATAATGATTTGGTTGGGATTCGAGCCAACGACTTCATGGTTCTCGAAAGCAGCTCAACTGGCACAGCATCTGACAGCTAATCAGGGAGGTGTGAGTTCGAATTCCACCAAGTTTTATTCTATCAAACAATATTACATCGCATCATAGTGTCACGACTAACCGGAAGACATTCCGGATGGATATGAGCAGGTACCATTGCACAGTAACAGACCACCACATCATAAACATTGCTAGGAAAGGGCATCGGGGTTTCATTTGTAAGCAAAACTTGCACATGGTTCCTGCAAAAAAACGAGGCGCTTATCGTATAATGACGTCACATTTTTATCAAGAGTCAAATCAAGGCTACAACTTTTTTGTGGCATTTCTTCAGGTAGTTATCAAACTAGTTACGTAGAAGCAACCACAATTTATACAAATAACGTCCTGCTATAGCAAGAAAATTAATGATATGACTTCCAATGGAAACTGTTGCAACTCCCGTAAGTCAAAACAAATGTCAAAATGGTATTTCAACGTATTATCGCACAATAACCAATGTTCGGTTGATGCTGTACTGGAAATACAGTCATTAGCAAAAGTTTAGATAATACCTTGCGCTTAGACCTTGTTTGCCAATTACACGTCATGATATTATTAAGAGTACTCAACACTACATAGATGACTTAAAGTTGCATCACAATACATGTTTTCGAGTTCACCAGCTTAATTGGCGTACTCTATGTAATTGGTTTCATTATTCATTTGCTTTAATGGCATTTATAAATTTTGATATCTATCTTTTAATAACGACTGTAAAATCTTACATATTGGTTTAAATTTCACTACCAGGATTGTTTTTAGATGTAGAGAGTTGTCAGATATAATTAGAGGTCTACGTATAACGCAGAACAAATCTACCAAATTAAAAGCCCGTTTTCACAGCGTTTGAATGATGAAGCTGCTCGCCTTCACGTTCTATACATTGCTATTTACTACAAAATAAATGCAAGCTCTGTCTTGTTGGTGATGTGGTTACCAGTCTATCATTTGCATTTGTTGCTGGTTTACCTCTGTCCTCCATCCTCATTTTAAATGGGTTTACGGTTTGAGCCTGGGTGTACCGCTTATCATTGCACCTGTCTCAAAAAACAAATGTATGCGCAATAAGAATGATGTGAAAAAACCGAGGATACTCTTCTTACCATTATCCCATATCAAGGAATCAAAATACGCAATTTGTAGTTTCCTTGTTGTTTAAGGATCTTAGCGGACACCGGGCATTTTATTTAAATCGTTATGCATCATGATTCAAGACTGGCTGCGCGGTGTCATAAATGTGGACTCGATTCAAGGATCGAAGGCGACTATCGCAATAAAAGCTGTTTGAAAATACATTGGCTTTTGACATCACATACCGACAGATCTTCTTTTTCTCAGCTTTCTCCAACATCTTCTTGTTTCCATTCAAGGCATCAACAGATTCTTTCATGCCCAACTTCAATAATGCGGTGGCCATTTGTCCATTGCCTGGATCAAAAATATAGACCATGAATCGTAAAAGACTCGACTGGACTCGTAAAAGATCGGGCACAATTAATACTGTATAAAACAACCTCTAATCTACACCTAAGAATTAATACCATTGTGATTTGAATATATGGCTGTGATATAATGAAGTACATAATTGTCGCTATAACATTTGATTGTTATCCAGCAGTGAGCAACGACGTGAAAACAAACTAGATGTGAAATACGGAGGAAATCTCTCAGTACGTAAAAACTTTATTTTTAGATGATTTTTTGCGATAATAAGTAAAGGAAATATTCAGAATTACCTTCTGCAACTAGCAGAAGTGGAAATTCGTTTTGAAAAGCAAACCGAAAAAATATTTCAAATCTTTTACGTAATGAGAGGATCACACTTTACAGATACAAGACCAAGTTCTAGATGTTTCTACAATCTGCATTCTCTTGCCAAAAAGTTCATTTCTAATGGTAGTCTTGGAAATATATTACTTTTTTCCGGCAGTGAACTTGTAGTCATTTGCTTAGTAATCGAAAAAATACAGTAGTATTTATCCATGAATAAACAGATAAAGAGACCATGAAACATCGAACAACCTAAAAGTAAATATTCCGCACATGCTACCACAATTTCAAATGAAAATTTAATGTAGACATAGTCCACACCTGCCGCAATATCCAGCACTTGAAAAGCAGCGGAATCCCAAGTGTCCAGCGGAATAATTTTGTGCAATTTTGATGCCATAAAATCCGACAATTTATAATCCAAAACCTGAAAAACTGCCCGTTTAAGCATTTGATTTATAATTCGATATTCGCTTATATTTCTACCACAAATGGTGCAATCACGCAGGAAAACCACCCATCAGATAATTTTCCTTGGGAACTCTAAATATAAATTTCTAGGCCGCCATTATTTGTCGAAACCATTTGGTCGGTATCATATCTTCTGATTATCAAATACCGTCCTCATATCAGCTTTAACTAAAGCTATATCCCACAGAACAACGTAATTTATGACATATATCACAGTCATACCTTGTCACAATCATCATTCTCGCAATTCGTTATTCTTGGACATCACAAATCATATATCACGGTATCACATCACACACAAACCACCTCAAACAAATCTGATCTACGTTAGACGTATTAGAAAAACATTGTTTCACACTAAAAATGCGTTTGAATACTAACCACTAAATCACTTTCGTAATGTCTGGACCATTCATCATAGTACTTCATGGTGTAGTCATCATCGAAATCCCCAATGATGTTTTGAACCCTCAAAGGAGATTCTTTCGACTCTTTGGTTGCGGACCCTTTCCATTTGGTGTCAGGAACATTTGCTGCCATTTTATAACAAGTCAGTTGTATCAAAAATACTCAAATGTGAACTAATACAAACTATACACATTTTGATAAAAAAATTGTAGTTGATTAAAATCGTTAGCATAGATTCTACTGCACTTAGGATTATGTCCAAAAAATATCGCCAAACACTAACTGCAACTTGTGCTGGCTTGTTGCCTGTCACTTTTTGGTTGGTAAAGATCAAATATCTCTTACTTTTACAAAAACCTGACTCTTTGCTACACGGTTACCACTGTGTTGACAGCTGCCAAAGCGAGCTTCTGGCAACACTGAGCAGAGCTACGCGGCTATGACTGCAGTGATTGCTAAGGACGGAGCGGGTTCCTGGCAGTCACTCGGAGAGTTTCCCATTGCCTGCTGGGCTGGGCAGAAACACTGAATTTTCAAAAATTAACATGAAGTTTAGTTGCTATGGCGCTATTAAAAATCGAAACGCAATCTAGCAGTATTAACACTTGCCATAACCAATTAATAATTGAACCGTTCGTCACTTGGCCTGCCTGGTGTTCAAAAGCCTGAATCATTATAACTTCTTTCATGAATTAAACTCCTTAAAGTCGTCACTTTCCATGACGTTTAGAGCACTGTTCAGGTTTGCTAATTGGTTGTATAATGGCAAGATTTAGCAAATTCTGTTTCTCAAAGATTTTTGCAGGACATGGGCGTTGGCAGATTACTGGAAACTGCCAAACATTTGTATGATAACCAACATAAGCTAAGAGTTTTAGGAGGGCTGCCACTTTTTTGTGACGTCACAATACGATGGTAAAGAAAAGCTGGTCCAAAATGTCCTACGCTGTCCTGTGGCATGACATTAAAGGTGCTCTACCTCAATCTGGAGACTTTTTGTAGTAAATGATTCCAATAATGGTAAAACAGACTGCTGAATATAGCATTGAAAACCATTTCCACTTTTCAAAAGATTGCTAATTGTTTTTTTGAAGAGAGTTATGCAATTTTTTTGTTCACTATTTTACTTCCTTTCTTCATCCAATACGAACTCCTCACTATAGCAAGACAATAAAATCAGTTTATCTGTGCAATTCAATATCAAAGAAAATAGCTGGGAG
This sequence comes from Trididemnum clinides, assembly GCA_963675345.1. Taxonomy (NCBI): domain Eukaryota; kingdom Metazoa; phylum Chordata; class Ascidiacea; order Aplousobranchia; family Didemnidae; genus Trididemnum; species Trididemnum clinides. Next base: position 31,809,539 of record OY776294.1, on the reverse strand, counting down.
GCGATGATCAATAAGACCATTTTTTTGCCTACACAGACCCCACGGTACTCGGCGGGAAAGCTGTGCCGGATTTGGAGAGTATTGAGGGGCTATTGACCCGAACACCAAGCAAATTTTTGGAAACAACCATATCAACTGGAAGAATAGGTTAACTCCTATCCGTGCTGGATAATGCAATTGTTGAAAGAACTACAGTAACAGCACCAATTTAATGCTTAATCATTTTTGTCATGATGCATCCTCAAATCAGAAACGCTAGTGCATCCTCAAATCAGAAACACTTGTGCATCCTCAAATCAGAAACACTTGTGCATCCTCAAATCAGAAACGCTTGGGCAATCCTGGCAGTAGATACAATCCCAGGTGAAATTTTTTACTTAAACGAGACACCTTTTCCTCGTACCGTACACGTCATAAACTCGCTGCTAGCAGCGCACGGCGAGAATTGTACAGAAGCGAGATAAATTGTACACCGACCTTTAAATATTTTTCCTTAAAAAATATTGACAATGTGGTATATAGCTTAGAGTTAGTAAAAACCTCTTCATAACATCAGACCACACTCTACAGGGGTGTATGGAACCAACGGGGCGTGGCCCCTTTCTGGAATTAAAAAAATCAAAATAACCTAAGTTAAGCGGGTTACATGAAGAGCAATCTAATAAAACGAAAATAAATTGACAGCAGCCCAAGTTCTTACGATCCACCCCCAAAAAGTTTTTGCTAGCGCCCGCGTATAGATCTAAGCTAATTCAGGCGAAAAAAACAATTGTAGCCTGTTCTATGTCTCAGTCAAACGTAATTGTCAAAAATTGTGGTTTTTTCCACATTTTAATGAATTGGAAAAATTATAAACTTTTTGTATTCCTTTTTTTTTTTGGAGAATACGCTTAACTGGGGTAACACATTCCTAGATTAAACCGTGGCCCACGGAATAACTTGTTAGTTTCTGATGGCCCGCTACATAATTAAGTTGGACCACATTGGATTGGAACATTGTAAACTTTTTTTATTGCCTAATTTTATTTACACTTGCCTACCTACAGCAATGATTAAAGCATTTCAGATTTCATTATCGCTGATATGACGTCAGTCTAGAACTCCAGATAGATAAAGGGGTACACATTTGGTGATCAAAAACGCATTTCGAACTCAGCCAAGTCAATGAGCGCATCTCTAGCGCTCACTACCGACATATAAAACACTGCACAACAAACAACACAAAAAACTTACCATTTGGCTTTGTTGCGTACCATGAATAATAGTCGTTTCATTCTACATTGTTGCAGTGGTTGATCGTTTGGCATCTTGTTTCGAATAACTAGCTAAACTAAAATGGATAGGCCCCTGGTTTTATTGCAAGGCAATTATTCTGAAACGTAAGTTGGCAATTTAAGACTTGGGTAGGCCAGGCAAACTAGTCTATCACGAATACAATCAAATGTGGCCTACTGCACGATTACGCTATTACAGGGTGTTCCAAAAGTCTTGGACACATTTTAAGTTCTCATTTCTGCTAATCTATGAATGGTAGTTGAATGAAACTGTTGTCATTTTAATGCTAAATTCATTAAGTTTTTTTGTCATGCTAATTATTTTTTCATATCTTTTCATGTCGCTTAAATAACTAAGACAACCTAGATCCACCAATGGCTTTCACTCAACGAGAAAAAGCGTATTGTATCCTTGAACTTTCAAAAGCTGATTCAGCGACACTTGATGATCGCGTTCTCTTACCCTGATATCCTAGGTCCCCAGATGTCACACCTTGCGACTTCTTTTTGTGGGTTTCGTGAAAGCGCTGGTCTATGCGCCTCCCCCTTCCAAAAGATGTAGCTGAACTCAAGGCCGAATAACGGAAGTTGGTGCAACTTGCAACCATAGACAACACAATACTGGAACGCATTTTAGCAGGAATTTGACTATCGGCTTGATGAGTGGCGTGTGATTAACGGTGTTCACATTGATCATCTTTGAACATTTTATGAAAAACTTCAGACTGCAAGCTTTTAGAATATAGCAGATGCATTGTTATTTCCGTAATAGTTTTTGACATATTCAACGTCAAAATGTGCCCAAGACTTTTGAAACACCCTGTGTTTAAGTAAATCTGATTGTTATCATGCCATTTATCTTTAAATGACGCAACAATGTATCTTACGTAAAGTTAGACTGTATAAAGCTAACTCACTGTCTCAAGGATGTTGCGCACAGTAGGGGCCTATAGCTACTTGTTGTTTATTCTTGTACGAAAATTTTCACCCATTTGGATGTTCATGCGATGATTTACAGTAAATGCCGTTGTTTAAATATTCGATTTTATCCGCAAAATAACGTACCATAAGCGTATACGTTATGGACGAAATCGTACAAAAAGATTTTTGACAAAAATCGCATCTTCTCTTAAAAAGGTGTAGTGTGTAACACCATATGAATATGCAAACGGATGATAATTTCCTTAGAAAAATGCTTGAGCAAACACGTGCAAAACCTGTATTCTGTAAAGTCTAGAAAGGTAAGTGCTGTGTTGGTTTATTTTAAACTGCAGAGACAATGATTCAAGACTTGATATTTTTTAATGGGTGATTGATTGAGTAGCCATAGAACTAGCCTTGACCTGAAACTTACAATGTTCTCAAGTGTGAATGTTTTAAAGCAAAGGTCGGCAAACTTTTTCCATGGAGGGCCACATTGCTGATATTTTGAAGACCCGTGGGCCAAAGTAACTCAAATTAAGATGGAAGTAACCGCGAAACACGTTATGTTGCCCGAAAAGTAGGTAAATCTTCCTCCCCCCCAAAAAAAGTCATCATATCTCTCGTTGTCACCAACTGTGTTGTTCGCGATCCAATTGATTGAATCAAACTGGCTCTGTGAAGGATACGCTGCGCTATACGTTTGTTTCGCATAAATGTAAAGGGCACCCCGGGCCGCAGTTTGCCGACCCCTGTTTTAAAGCAAACGATGTAGGTGCAAGACTATGTAACATCATAAAGGCAGTAGAATAGGAGTTGTGACGTACAATTTTTCAGCTATTCCGTATCATTCTTTTGCAGTAATAGGTAGATTGTACTACATGAACATGTAAAGTGATATATCTAAAATTTTGTTCCAGCGTCAGTACTCGATGGGCCAATTTCTAGTTTTATGCTTTAGCTTAACAAACCATTGCCTCACACAATCGTAGAACGTCCGGTGAAGCCAGCAAGCGGGCTTAAGCCAAAGAATTGCTAGGAGAACAGGCTGCCAACATTTTATAGCAAATCCCCCTGTCAAATGACACAGCAAAGAGAAGGTAGAATGAAATGGCGGAAAATCTCGAGCAACAGCTGGTGAAAAATTAAAAGTTTCAAAGTTTTCACAACAAAACAATTAATAACTCTATCTTATTACTTGCCTATGTTTAATATATTGATGCAATGGCAGTTCATGAAGAAGCTGATTAACACACGAAGCGACACCATATTTCCGGCTGTTTATGACTACCAGCACGAAAATGGGATTCCTCTGTCAAATCTGTTGCAGATTGCAACAGACGGTGTCAGAGCTATGACCAGCAAGCATAAGGGTTTTGTTGCAAAATTAAAAGAAGTTGCCCCTCATATATTGACGATTTATTGCATTATTCATCGAGAACATCTTGCTGCTAAATCTTTCACTGGTGACATGGAGGAGGCAATGAGAGCAGCCAACTGTAAGGGTGAAACGCTAATTTGGTAGATTGTTCTGAAAAAGTTTGCTCTTTTTTGAACAAATTAAGTCTCTGGAAGATGCATCTATAAAAGAATGAATTTGCTTATTTTTGTAATTTGGCCAAAACTGCTCCAAACCAAGAAGTAATCACAAGCTGCACTGACCGCCTGCAAAGCTTAAGGGAAGATATGACCAGAAGATTTAGAGGTATCATCGAAATGAGTCCACCTAGTTGGATATGAGATATTTTGACATCTTAAGTGAGAAAGATATTGATCCCATTATTGCTGAAGAACTTCTTGAACTAAAGGAGGACAAAGTATTAATGGCTAATATTGAAAGGAATGGCTTAATTGGATGGCTGAAAGTAGGATCATCTTATCCGTTGCCTTTTACATAAGTAGCTCCGTTTTCACTTGGCTTTCCGACCACATGGTTGTTTGAGGCAGGATTTCTGCAGAAATGATTTATTCCCAGAGAAACCAAAGAGAGGAGAATTACGCTTGAGGTTGAACCAAGGCTTGCAAATTCAACTTGACAAGCTAATATGTAGACAGAAGGATTAATTTCGCCATTGACATTTTTAATATTAATAAAAAACATTTCCATGTTACTCGAAATTTTTATTAATGGTTATGTGAGCCTAAAATTTCTTTTGACGCTGAAAATGGGCCACAAGGGAAGAAAGATTGAGAACCACTGGTTTAAAGTACAGTAATCGGGGTTGGTGCCTAATACAGCAACACCAGGTATTAACTTGTATCAACACCCGCGCCAAGCGTACCGTCGTTGGTTAGCACTGAACCAGTCGAGTTGTTTTGTAGGGCTAGTAGTATTAGCACAACAGTTCCTTTCTGCTTCATCAAGCAAAAACAGGACACGGTTAAAATTTGTTTGCTATTTTTATTTACAAATATGCGCAGTTCCGCTCAGCGTGAGTAGAACAAAAGTTTCACAATAATAAAGCCTGCCACGCAGCCTCAACAACGATCAAGCAGGGGAACCAACACGCAGCTCCTAACCGAAATACATAGCAAAATCTATTTGAAACGACAATTCACCACTCGTTTCGCCACGTTCGCGCTTTGACAAAAAAATGGTGAAAATACATGTGGTCAATATATATACTTAGCACTCGCTTTGTTGTTTTGTTTCTCGCTTTTTAGACGCTCTCTATCGATCGTAACCACTTGGAGCTAGCAATATATATATATATATATATTAGGGTGATGCAAAAATGGTGACCATTTCAAAATTTGTGGGGCACCCCTTAATTTTGTCCATTTTGGTATAAAAACACCCTGTGTAATGTTTTTTTCAATTCTAATAATATTTAGAGTATGCTACCACAGGTCAAAGTTTGTAATTTTGTTCTTTTTTTTTATTTTTCAGATTATTAAATATAAGTTACATAACCTAATTATATTTACTAATCAGATACTGTAAAATAGCAATTTCATCACTGCTGCATAATTTCTACACTATCATTGAGTTAAAAGCTAGTCTCACTCTGTTTATACAGTAGAAGAACTGCTCTCCCAAACTTGTCCCCACCTCAACCCCCTGCTATAAGCCCCACAATAACTTGAGCCAATTGTAAGACAGAGCGTCATAGCTTCAGTACCCTCACAGCTGTCACAGAAGGAGGTTGTGCTTCTCTTTGTTCTAATAAACAGTAAGCAATCTTCATTTTAATACACAGTAAGCAATGGCGTCTCGCCATCCAACCAGAAGCATTACAGATATATGGCTAGTTGGTCAGCCCATAGAAGCATTAAAAACTTCTGTTCTTCCATCTAAAAGAGAAGCAATGTCATTATTCATGAATTATAAAACAAATTGTAAGCAAACTGTTAGAGAAGCTCTAACATCAACTGCTAAAGATGTGATGCAAGTCTGGGAACAAGCGCGAATTCCAACAAAACTGAAAAAACATGTAATTGAGAAATTAAATTCTATTTACAATGAATGGTTGAAATTAAAGAAAAATAAAGAAAATAAGAAAAAACAAAGTCAAAATTTGCTAAATAAACAAAAGAAATGGGATCATGACTTGGATAAATTATTTGATATTGCCCATGCTGATGCTCTGAACTTAATGGACAATGAAGAAGATAAAAAGTTTTTGATGTTGCAAAGGCAGCCTAAGCGTGAAGGAAAAATGGCTGGTGTGGAAAAAAAATATTCACAACTTCAAAAAGCAGCAAGTGAAAATGAAAAGAAACTTGAGATTAAAAGAAAAATACAAATGAGTGATTTTGAAAATACAGTTGAACTTGCTGATAGTGGCTCATCATCAATTACTTCTGCAGAAAACTCCAGCCAGGATGAAGACGAAGAGTACACAATTGATCCTAGCAAACCATCAACATCTAGAATCTCTTCAGCAAGAAAAAAAGTCAAATTAAGGGATGACAGGCTACTAGCTTCTCTTGATGTTGCTAAAGTCAGTGATAGAAGTGCTTCATTGATTATGATTCCCACTGTGAAAAATTTAGGTCATGATCCGGATGAATTTAATGTCAGTTATTCAAGCATCAGGCGTGCAAGGCAAAAATTTCGCAAAGATATTTCAGAAGCTCTAAAAGCTGAATTAAAAAATGATGTTCCCTTAACTATCCACTGGGATGGCAAACTATTGGAAGATATTTCGGGAGAAGAAGTTGTTGACAGGCTTCCAGTTTTAGTTTCAGGAAATGGAGTTGATCAGCTCCTTGGTGTACCAAAACTCAGCAGTGGCACTGGAGAAAACACTTCAGCTGCTGTGTTTAAACTTGTTCTTGACTGTGGTCTATTAAATTAGGTAAAATGCATGTGTTTTGACACAACAGCTTCGAACACTGGCCGTAAAAATGGAGCTTGTGTTTCACTTGAGCACAAAATGGACAAAGATATGCTTTGGCTTGCCTGTCGTCATCATATTTTGGAGATAGTTTTAGAATCAGTTGTGTCCACCTCATTACCAGCTTCATCTGGACCAAATATACAAATATTTAAACGTTTTAAAGTAAATTGGGATAAACTGAATAAAGAATCCTTCCAGACAGCTGAGAATGACCAAACCATAGCCACCAAAATTGCCAAAATAAAAGATGATACAATAACATTTGCCAATAACCAGCTGAAAGAGCACCAACCCCGCGATGATTACAAGGAATTGCTTGAACTGAGTATAATATTTGTTGGAGGAATCCCATCTTCAGGAATACGCTTCAAAAAACCAGGAGCCTGTCATAGAGCGCGATGGATGGCAAAGATAATATATTCTATGAAGATCTGGATGTTCAAACAGCAGTTCACTTTGACAAAGTCGGAAGAGAAAGGTCTGAGAGACATCTGTTGCTTTGCAGTTGAAGTTTATATTAGATCCTGGTATACAGCACCTGTTCCTCGTTATGCTCCTCGGCTTGACTTGCAACTATTAAAGACTTTAGTCAAACACAAAGAAAGCGAAGAAAAAATTGCAACAATTGCACTCAAAAAGTTCTCAAACCATCTCTGGTATCTTTCTGAAGAGCTTATAGCACTTGCTTTCTTTGATGAAGAGATCTCCATTGAGATGAAGAACAAAATGAGGGAAGCTCTGGAGAACCCTGCTGAGCAGAATAATTTCAAACGAACCACTATTGACCATGCAGTAATTGAACAGAAGCAGCTTAATGATTTTGTGACTTCACACACTAAAGTCTTTTTTGAAATCCTTGGCCTCCCGTGCAGTTTCCTTGAATCAAACGCAGAAAATTGGGACTCTAATGATGAATATTTGAAAGCACGTGAAACTGTAATGAATATGAAAGTAACAAATGATTTAGCAGAAAGAGGAGTGAAGCTAATGGAAGAATATAACAAGATCCTCACAAATGATGAGCAACAAAAGCAGTACCTTTTGCAAATAGTGAAGAAGTTCAGATCTTCTCTACCGGACAAAAACAAGAAAACAATTATGTCACTGAAATAAATCGTCATGATGATACATGCTAGTGGTTATGATAGGCTTACTGGGGAGTTTCCACTTAAAAAAAAGCAACGCGCCCATGACTATACCTCAATAGGTGGTGTGGAAATTAGTCTCCAAAATGTAGCAAAAAAATGAAAATTTACTTTAATGTTAGAATTTTTAAAGGCTGGTAGCAACCTCTAAATATCAATTGATTGACCTCAAATTTTGTATGTAGTGTTTTTGAGGCAAACAGTATCAGATTAGAGGGTGCCCCATTAAAATTTCAAAAAATTTTCAAAACCCCCCTTTTTGCATCACCCTAATATATATACATATGAGCAGATGCACCTGCCATACATATATATGTCAAACATGTGGCCTTATTCAACCACAGGGCAAAGAACAAAAAAAGACAATACAACGAAGGAAAGGCTTTAGAACAGGGGTGTGCAACCTTTTTCACTGGGGGGCCACTTTCGAAAATTTTAACAACGTCGAGGGCCAGTCACCGCCAAATATGTATAAAAATATAAAATGCAAAACACAACCCGTGTATTATGTTATAAATTATTATATAGCATCACATACAGTTAATGTTGGTTTTGAGGCTAGAAAGTTACAACACAACGTCCTTGACCTCTTGTGTGGTCGATTCGGCTATGAAAAGAATCGGATTTTTGCGTAAAGTCACAGACGGTACAAATAGCTAAATAAATCGATTTAAAAAAAAAAAAATTTTTTTGTCCTGCCATCATCGAGGGCCACATTGACTGGCCTGGAGGGCCGGATTGTGGCCCGCGGGCCGTGGGTTGCACACCCATGCTTTAGAAGTAGTCCGCAGGAAGCCCGGTTGAAACCGTCTACTACTTCTTAGTTGAAGCCAATTATTAGGTTTGCTGTAGAGATCTAAATTTGAAGCTATAATTTATTTAAACTCCTTACATTTCAACACGAGATCACTTGATGTCTTTATCACAAATATCAATAAATTTTGTAGAAAGTTGTTCATGAATTCTTTGCGTCACATTTTCAAGCGACTGCGATTTATGAAATCAAATCGCTGAGAAATACCAGATGGCGCTTGGCAGAACAGCACCTTAGCATTCTACTTAGATTGAGATTGCGCAGCACAATTATGCAAGCTTGCAAAAGAACAAGTACAGTACGACCTCGCAGTACGAGTTTAAATCGTGACCAGGCTGTGCTCGTATTGCAATTTAGTCGTATTAGGAAGCAATTTTTGCATTAAAATTATTATGAAAATAAATAATCCGTTACATTCCCAAAATGTCTGTTCTTCTGTTCATTTTTTAAACAAAAAAGGTACAATCAGAAAAAAATAAACAATACTGTACATCCAATATGAATAATAGTCATGCTAACTTATATTAAACTACTAAGCTTAAATCGGAGACTATCTAAGCGTATGAAAGACAATAAAGCTTCTTCTTTGTCGTTTGAGCTATTTGTTGTGAGCATTATGCAGGAAGTTGTATATATACTGCGTCAGCGTTCAGCTAGACTGAGGCCACCACGACGGATAGATTGCTTAGCTCCATCATCTGTCTGCCACATAAAGATCGAGGCATCCCGTTAAGTGCCTTCCCCAAGGACACAACAAGCAAGCTTGCCTGCTTGTTCTCTACATTATCCCTATTTTTCTAAGCGTCAAGCGGGAAATCTGTGAATACCATTCTTTAAAGTGTTTTGATATGACTCGACTTGGGAAATGAACCCCAAGTCTTCCGACTGCGAAGTGGACGCTCTAACCACTACGCCATCGCGTCGGATACAGTGAAGCTGAGAATAGGTTATTGTCTGTCGTGAAAATCTATGTCCATTGAAACGTCAGGTGGAACAATTTCTGGTATTTTAATATTTCTGTCATCATCACCTACTTTGGCATCTTTAGCCCCACTTCAGTCACTTTGAGCACTTGCAGATCTTTTCTTGAAAAGCCTATCAAGAGTAATCTGCCTTGTTCTTGAATTTAAAATGCCACGAAAATAGTCAATACCATTGTCATTGAACAAAGCAGCCGTACGACATGCATTTTAATTTTCGTGGGTGGTATTTTTTGGCATAGTGTTGTACTTTTTGCCGCATCGCAACTTCACCACTGGTTACAACCAAAATGTCAACACTGGTTACAACCAAAATGCCAGAAGCTCAAGTGCCCAGTTTGTCCTCTCCAGTCGATTTCCATGTGTAAAGTAACAGAAATACGATAAATCAACAGTAGCTACCGACTTGATCACCAATTGTTCCATGCAGCGGTAACCCAGCCGCGTATTAAAGATTCGTGAAAAGGAAGGAGGTAGCGTCGGATTCGCGTTTAGTTCTATGATTTGGAAATTAACATTTGGAAACAATTTTTCAACCCAATTTTCAAGTTAAATACCTTTATTTGCTTTATATTTTTATTGTTTGCTAATATTCCGTTTTGTAGAGCAATTTTACAATAAAATTTATTGTGATCAAAGAATACGGAACAAAAAGCAATAAAACTGTTAAATCAATTTTATTGACAGATTATTAGATGTTATGCGCTTAATATTACTGCCGAGCAACGATCAGTGCTGTTTTACATACGTAGCTAAGTTAGTTCTTCATCGGATGTTTCATCAAGGAAAGCAAAAGGACCACCAGCCCTAAAAGTCCTTACAAACCTCACAATGTCACGATACTTTTGCTAGTTGCTGGCTCAACTGGTTCGATACCAAGCTTTGACCAAGCTAAGTTGCTGAATGATGAAATTGACTCCCTAATTTGCATAGAAAAATAGAGCAAATTGCAATAAATTAAACGAGTCTGCACTTGCCTAGTGTTTTCAATTTTCCCAATTTAATATTTGATTTACTGCAGAGCTGTTAAATATTTGTGAAGAACCGCCGACGAAGAAAAATTATGATTTGGTTACGTATGTTAAGTAAAATATTTTCACTGAAAAAGTGGGGTAAATGGCGTAACCATGTGGTAAGATTTTGTTGTTGTTGTAATTAGCCCTTTAATCATAAATAAATGTTTATTTTCCGCTCGCGGTGAAAACCATCAACGGCCTGCTTAGGAGTTATCGGTACTGCAGAGAGAGTAAAATGCTACCATAAACCATGCAGAAACAATGCAGCTAAACAGGCATGCACTGCTATAAAGTTTCCTCATGTTAAGCGCAGCGCCGCAGAAGCTTTCAGTTTATTTCGATATTATCTCTCGTTTAAGGTTCAAAAAGCTCGTAAACAAAAGGCAAAGAACGTTGCTCCTTGAGCCGCTACCACCTTCATAGTTACCTAAAAGCCAAAACTTGTACAAAAAATGAAAATGAAAATACATTTCTCAGAAACAAAACATCTGAAAAACAAATGCTTCAGTTTATATAGAAGATTGCGAGAACAGAATTGTTCGGCAAAGAGCTGTTGGTTGCATTTCCACTCGTTCGTTCAAGTTTATTTTGACCAATAACATGGCTTTAAAAGAATTGTGTTTTTATATTCAAGTTGCTTTGAAGTTTTGGGAGTCGGGATGTCTGAAAAATATTTGCAAATGCAGATTAATTTAGGCTAATTCACTTCAAGTCACTACCAAAGGAGAAACGGCACCCTTCACTCACCTGCTCGACAAATTTCAACTTTGTAGTTGTGCTCAATAGAGCCTCTGCACAGTGTCTATCGGCGACTCAACGAAACATGTACCACTTGCGTGTTTAAAAATTGCTTTGCAACGTGGGTTGGTCCAATCTGTTGGCATGCACACAAATAAATGTTTTGAGATATATTTTTAAAAAAGCAGCAACATAGTTCTTTTTTTCTTCCCTCGTCCTGAGAGCACCTTACTGAGAGCACGAATATGACCCATGCCAGTATCGAAAATCCTATCCCGCTCCAGCGAGATTACTGTATATCATGTCGCGGAAACACATAAACAATTTAAATGCCACTGAAAATGCTTGTCTATGGACTTTTAGGTGGAAAAATCTGGACAAGAAACCAACCTTAACCCTTTGAACCTTGGTTTTTCTGATCATTCCCGCCTTTAACCCGAGCTTACAGGATAATGACGGTACATCGGCTTTCAGGACGGTACACCGGCATATAGGGTAATGACGGTAGACTGGAAGGCTGGTTAACCGGCCTTTCGGGTCTATAAAGCTTCTCAGTAAGGCCGGTTTTCCGGCCCGCAGGGTTAAAGGGTCAAGCAGTGTACCACGGTGGGCTATCAAGAAAAATCGCTTTATTGGCGTAAAAACTGATATTCAACTTTTATGTTTTTTTCGCAAAAGTACCATGTGCAAAGTACCGTACAAATTATTTACACAAGAATAAGGCGCACAAACAACCAAGTTTGGATCTCGGCTCAGTCATGGAAATCACGTAAACAGTTAGGCCCACAAAAGTAGTTAAACTTGTTATTTAATTAATTTGCTATCAACACAAACCTGTTGTCAATTAATTTAATATATACACAAACTTTTGTTGCTTCATCAATATGCAAAATCGTTTGAATATCGATATGACAATATTTAGTGCCATGTTAAGGCCACTGTGAGGCCGGGATCCGCCATAATTTTCGGCCCTCTATCAGCGCCGTGGCACAAAGTAGGCCTATAATAATATGGCATATATTTGCATTGCGTTGATACGAATCTTTTCAGTACACTCCTTATTGATGTTCGCTGACAAACTGAGAAAAATACGCAGACTATGAAAAGTTGGAAGACCACCCCCAATTTTTCCTTCTATTCAGTAAATGCATATTTATGTTGCATAAAATATTTATGTTTGGCAAGAAACCAGGTTTTTACCGATAATTCATGTTTCTATAGTTCTTTTGAAGTACTTTCCATCTACATTAATTCAATTTTTTAACAAAATTCAATGCTTTGTATGTCCTTTTGTATGATGGTTGCTTTTCTGCAACTTTATCTTTCATTTCTGTCCACAGGTTTTCAATGAGTTTAAGCTCTGGGATACTGCCGGCCATTCCAGAATCTTGATCTCGCTTTTTGTTCGGAAATTTGTCACAGCTTTTGATCGGTGACAAGAGGCACCGTTCTATATAAAAATTGCTCATCTGTGGATATGCATGTGCACTTTGCATTATCAGCTTATTCGATAGCAATTCAACGTATCGGTGACGGTAATGGTCTTTCCACAAAGCAAAAATGGAGTTCGGTATAACTATGAAATGAAATCCCACGGACACCATGGACTGAAATCGCAGTCCACGCCTTTTGCCTTGGAAGGTGTTTCACCGTAGAAATTGCATATTTCTCATCGTAACAGCTCCATGAAAGTGTCTTCTCCTCACTACGAATTGCTGAAAAGTGGACTAATCAGAGAACATGAAATAAAGTCACTGGGCTCGAGTCCACAGCTGGTGTTTCTCGGCGAAGGTCAGGCCGTTGACCTTCAAGGCTGGCGTCGATGTCGGTTGTTTGCAGGTTTTTAAGATTTTAGACCAAATTTTTTTGAAAGACCTTAAAGCAGTCATATTGCTCACTACAACGTCTCTAACCATCAACGCAGCTCGAATTATATTAACAGAATTTATTGGCAACTGTGTGACTACCCGTTTCATCAGGTGGTAGACACGAATGCTAGTCTTTTTGGGTCTTCCACTTCTCTTCAGATCCTTACACTAGCCGTGCAGTTGAAATTTCTTCATCACCTGATAAACTGCTGTTTTGCTGACCTCAATTTTAATTGACGTCTGACGTTTTGATAATTCTTCACCACGTGGGGAGACAATTTGAGCCTTTTGAGCCTCACTTGGAGACTTTCTTTACCCCATTTTCACTATCCTTCATTTTGAAAAAGTTGATCAAAAATGTTCTTAAGTGTTAACAACTATGAAGCTACACGCATGACAAGTGTCTGAAATCAAAACAATTACGGAGAAGTCAAGACAACACAATGATGCAATAGTATGAAATCCCACCATCTTCGTGGGTAGTTTTAAATTTTGGTAAGCACTGAAAATAACAGCAAAAACACAGGTCTACCTAGAGATGGCGACATATGAACAAACTACATGTACAATTCAAACTAAAAATGAAAAAAATAGCTTCACAAGAGAAGAAAATCACTCATCGCACATATTTGCAGTAAACTTCAGTAATTAAAGAAAACAAGTTGCTTTTGAAACACAAGTCTATAATATGTGGGCTCCTTGAAACGGTGGGCCCAGAAGCAGGACGCATCTAACACGCTACCGAAATATCACAACAAAATCAATAACAATACTTTCCAGACACAAATATTATGCAACGTTATCATTTACCAGCATCAATATTTGTCGCAACACTATGTTAGTGCACATGCAGGTTGATTAATTCCTAATGTTTGATGTTAAAATCGACTATTTGTTTATGTTACAGTTACACTAATAATATAAAATGTAGTCTTACTACGCTTCAACATCATAATTAAATCCTTGAAAATACTGTGACATGAAATTTATATAATAGTCGATTAATCAGGTTATATCTAAATACCTTTAATGTAACCCTGATACGTCCAATAATTTTAATGCAATACTGATACCATATCAAGCAATTTTAATATACTGACAAAATTAATATAAATAAGTACAGGTTCACCATCATTAATCCGGAAATCAGTTAGCCGTACAATCAGTTACCCGGCACTAATTTGACCTAGAAAACAGTACCTGTACTCTGTACAGTAATTTCAAATCTCCCAAGTCACCGTCCCAGCTTATGCCAGTGGCCGCTACTATTTTGGTGGCGTTGTTTTCTGCATCAACGAACTGGCAAGTTTTTCCTACGCTCTACTTCATTTTTAGCTTTTATTTTTGTAAAAAGGTTATTTTTTTAGCCATGGCCCCAATGAATAACAGAAATACTTCTCTTGGTGTAAAGCGAAAACCCAAGTCATTGTATATTTTACCTGTATTTCATTAACATTTCACTTCTCTTTTCTTTATTAACCAACTTGTACTGATTTAGAAGACAATTTAATCTTAAGATGAGGTCAGAGACGTAGCAGCCGCCCCCCAAACCCCCCAATTGGGGGGGGCCCAGGCCAACTTTGGAGGCCCAAGTTAGTCTGAAATTGCTTTTTGGCTGCGTGACTATTTTCACTTCAGCAGACTTGTTTACAACCGATTTAAACTGTAGGAAGAAATTGGCTTGTGACATCATAAGTGAATGCAACGTCATTTTATCTCGCAGAATCTAGAATATTTCGATTGATTTTCTGGTAGAATCTTGAATATTCGATTGACGTAACAATGCCGTTGTTACGCAACAATCATACAATGGTCTGGAATTCTGTTTGGCTATAAATACCGGGACAATATATATACACTGCAGAGTGCAGATAAAGTATTCTATTGACATTGTATAGAATGAAACGTTCAAAAAGTGGTGCTCAAAAGAGAAAAGAAGCAGCCACTGCTCGAGATGCTGTAGCGAAATTGCCCAAGATGACAGATTTTTTCAAGATTACTGAGCAGAGTAGACCTGGCACTAGTACCGAGAGGGATGAAGAAAACTATAGTGTACAAGAAAAAGAAGACTATGACGATCAGCATCAAAGTGATTGTGAATTTCCAGAAAATGTAAGTTGTGATTTACCTGCCAATACGCAACCTTCAATATCAAAAATAACTGAATCTCAATTTACCCCTATCCCTGATGACCCATGTAAATGGCCTGAAAGTATTTCTGATGCTCAACGATGTGATATAGTAAAGCGTGGACCACATCAACTAATAATGAATTTTCCATATAATAACACAACTCCAAGGCGACGTTTTTCCTCCAACCATTATAAACGTGTGTTACCTAATGGTGAAAGTGTTTCACGGTCGTGGCTAGTTTATTCTGGGGAATCAGATCAAGTTTTTTGCTTTTGTTGTAAGCTATTTGGAAAAACACTAAGCCCCTTTTGTAGTGGTATAAATACATGGGAGGGTTTTTCGAAAAAACTGAAAGACCATGAAAACGGCATTTCCCACCAAGAATGCTGCAGTCAATGGATGTTGCTAGCTGAAGGGATAAGAAATTCATCCACTATCGACAAACGCGAGATGAATATTTTTTTCAATGAAAGACGTTTTTGGAGAAATGTTTTAGAGAGACTTATCGACATTGCCTTGTTTCTATCGGAAAGGAATCTTGCTTTTAGAGGATCTGAAGAAGTCTTAGGATCTCCTCACAATGGAAATTTTCTGGGTATATTTGAGCTTTTGGCAAGAAGACATCCGATCCTAAAAGAGCTTCAAGACAGAATCAAGAATAAAAACACTAAAGATCACTATTTGAGTCCTACCATACAAAATGAACTAATTGAATTGCTAGCGACAGAAGTTGAAAAAGAAAATTTACAGCAATTGAAATTGGCAAAATATTTTTCTATAATTTTGGACTGCACTCCAGATATGTCACATCATGAACAAATGTCTGTCATTCTCCGTTATGTACTATGTAATGAAGAAGATGCTGTTGTTAAAGAAACATTTTTTGGCTACTTGAGAATAAGTGACAGTACTGGGAGAGGCTTGTTGGACGCTTTCTTAGAAAAAGCGACCGAACTGCAACTCGAATTGTCTGATTGTCGAGGTCAGTCATATGATAATGGTGCTAACATGAAAGGAAAACATTCTGGGGTCCAAGCAAGAATGCTAGACATCAATCCCAAAGCTGTTTACGTGCCCTGTGCAAACCATACTCTTAACTTAGTTGTTGTTGACAGTGCTAATTCATCGACGGAAGCATTGACATTTTTTGGAGTACTTACAAGGTTGTATGTGCTGTTTTCTTCCTCTGCTCAGCGTTGGGAAATTTTGAAGAAACATGTGGAGCTGTCCATAAAGTCACAATCTGATACTCGTTGGGAAAGCAGAATTAAATGCATCAAACCTCTTCGATACAATTTAAAAGAGGTGTTGCTGGCACTGAAAGACTTGGAAGCCATTTCCATAGAAAGAAAAGATGGAAGAGCTGCCTCAGAAACAAAATCGTTGATAGCTCATTTATCAAAATGGAGTTTTCTTTTGTCGGTGTTTATTTGGTATGATATCCTATTCCAAGTCAATAAAGCAAGCAAGATTCTTCAATCGTATGGAGTCTCCCTTCATACAATGGAAACGGAAATCCAGGCAACTGAAAAGTTTTTGCAAAACTATCGCACAACGGGTTATGACAGTGCCGCAACATCTGCTGTTGAAATAGCACAGGAATTGGATATTGATCCTTCTTTTCCTCCGTCAAGAAGTGGAAAAAAAAGAAGATTGTTTGATTACCAAGGTGAAGAGGAACAACGAGCTACTCCTGAACTGAAATTTAAAAGCAACTTTTTCTATCCATTAGTAGACCAGGCTATTATGTCAATAAAGGAGCGCTTTAATTTGTTATGTGAGGTTTCTTCCGCCTTTTCGTTTTTGTACACACGAGACAAACTTTTGCTTGTGCAACAAGAAAATGCTCTTCTTACTTGCTGTAAAGAGTTCCAAAAAAAGTTCGGTGACATTGATTCTGATGAAATGAGCGCTGAGCTACAGCGGTTTGTTTTAATTTTACAAAAAAAACGCAATCTCAATACGGCTCAAGACTTTCTGAACTATCTTCTAAAGACTCATTTATTTGAATTGTATCCGAATGTGTACATCGCACTTCGAATCTTACTAACTTGCCCCGTGACTGTTGCCAGCGCTGAAAGAAGCTTCAGCAAATTGAAACTGATCAAAACTTTTAATAGAACGTCTATGACAGACAGTAGACTATCTTCATTAGCCATGTTGTCAATCGAAAATGACTGCGCCCGATCTCTTGATTATGACAATGTCATAACAGCATTTGCGAACAAATTATTTAAATGATACTGTGTTTATATAACTTTTTCATGTTTTTCAGTGTCATTGCTTTCGTTTCGCAGTGTCTGCATAAATGTCCTACTGAACTCTGGCATCGGTGCCGAATTTTTTATGACTTGCACCTTCGGTATCGGCATGCTTTATTCTGACATTAGCCTGTTTACTTATGTAGAAATTGTGGTGTATTTTCTTAATGCAGCTTTTCAATTTTACACCTCTAAAGTGATATGACCTGTGCGCGGAGGCTCTTGCACTTACTTTGGGGGGGCCCGAAGTTGGAGTGCTACGGGACTGGATGAGGTGGTTAGCAAATGGGTTTGTGTATTCTAAGATAATAAATGATTAATCTGCCAAAATGGCTAATCCGGCACCCCCCAGGTCCCAGTATTTCCGGATTAGTGATGGTCAACCTGTACTAAAATACCTGCAACAATAGTCACATCATCGATACCGTAACAACATCATTCGTTGCCACAAAAGCATTCAAGTTAAAGAATGTTGGTCACACATGCAACATTATACTAATGCATTTAGCTATCATAAAATTGCCAACTACAATAATATATTTTCTAATTGCTAGGTCTTTTGCAGTTATGAGTTAAGTGGTGGTGCTAATATCCACTGCTACGTAAGAGCCAATCAAGCTTATTTTGAAATTAAAGCAATAAATATTCCTAACCAGCATTGTTCTTTCAAGTTGGGTGCAAATATGGCTATCTTACGCATAGGGTGATTGTAAAGTAATGCCAAAGTTGCCACAACTTTATTTGCAAGATTTAGCAAATAAGGAACAGAAAAGTGAATAAAATCTTTGGCAGTTTTATGTCTGTTTATTTTACTGACTCGTGGAACAATGGCCGAAGCTGTAAACTGAGGGCAATTTAATTGGACCAAACCACTTAAGAGAAATCGAAACCGGTATTTTGCGCCTGCAGGTGAGCATGTTTCCTGCCCTAACGCAAAGCACCAGCTAGGAAATGAGCGCCGCGTGCTTTTCCCAAGAACACAGCGATGTAAATTACCCAGTACACGCTTGAAACGAGGGCTTGACGCTTTAAGCTATTGTGCCACGCTGTTGCCATGCCAACCATAAGTTTAATACGCGTTTAAAATCAATCAGATATCGCCATATTGCTTAAGCCAAGTTGATGGCCAAACTCAGCCACTGATGTATATTTTCTCTGTGATACTATTTTTCCAATTTAAATGTTACTGCTCTGTCACCCAGTTGAAGTGTCAAAATCAACTTTTACAAGTCACCCACCATTTCTGGTCTAGCTCACGCACGCAGCTAGCCGGATATTTATGGGGGGCAAGGGCAAATCTTGGGGGCAAATATCTTGTCTTTCAATTTAGTGATTATATGGTTTGTACCACCTATGATATTGTTTTGTTTGCTTTTTGCAACTGTTGTGTGAAGAAGACTCGAGTCTGTTTGCTATTCACCACAGTAAAAACGTTCAATGATATGTCATTCATACAAAACATGTTTGTGCCAACGCGAGGAAAGAACCTCTGAAACAGCACGGTCACGCGTTTTTTGCTTATCGTAACTACAGCTTGTACGGAAAATCAAAAACCAAATGAAGCCAAATAACTCCGTTTTAAAGCTTAGCAACAGATAACTGTGCTTTGGCACAACATAGCAACTACACTGGCCAGATAAACGTCGTCCATTACATATGAATCACAAAACATTAAGGTCTAAAAAGTAAAATGAAACTTGATCATAATCATTACTACAGGCAGTGGTGCAAGAAAAGCTGCTGAAATTTGTTTCTACACGCACATTGCATTGACCTTTTCCAGGCCAATTACAATGGTCACGGCTAAGTTAAGAGTTTTTATGATTCCCAACTTTTTAAAACTAGAATGAAAAAATCTTGCAACCGGGATCAGACTAACGATTTCAGTTGAATGATTACAATACTCCACTGATCAAAATACGGTACGACTCTGTAGACTAAAGTTCTACTAATTTGTTTCCTTCTTCCCAATAACTAGTACCAACAGTGCTTTTTTGCTACAAAATTGAATCTTTGAGCGCAAGCGTATTGATTATACAGTCTGTAGATCAGTGGTTTCCAATCTTTTCAATATGTCGCTCCCCCGCCAAATTTGAAGCTTTTGTTTTCCTTCTTAGCTGTTAGAATAATTGCTACCCAGCAAACACAAATTAAAAAGTTGAAATTACGTTAGGTTTATTGTCAAAAAGAACACTGTTGTTGCAATTTAATTTGTTGCAATTACCATTTGTTGAAAGTGGTTGCAATCAACTCTCTTGAAATGTGATTTTACCTTCTCCAGGGAGATCAGCCTCCCTGGCTGGGAACCACAGCTATAGATTGTCCCTGTTGAGTTCTAACCACCTTATTAGCGCTCTAACTCTATTCGACGCGATCTTCCGCAGTTTCTCCAAATTACTTCACTTCTTGGTATCTTTCGTGAAGCTACGTTTGTTTGGGCTGCCGACAGACGCCCAGTGAGAGCGTGACTGCGTAGAAGCAAAGTATATTTGTGACGTCAAAACCACTTCAAGCTCATAAATCTGGTGCTCTCCCACGCCCAAACCTCCAGGCGCATATTTTCACTATTAATTCAGTTATGGTGCGCGAGTAAAATGAGTACCTGTTCAATGGTAGCTTTAGGGTGAAGCTAGTGACGCAACTGCCTCAAGCCCAACTTTTGGCGGCCTCTTCTAAAAGTAAGGGGCATCTTTTTTTCTAGACATGTCCAAAAATACGGTGTGATTTGCTTCATTTCGAAAAATAAATTGCTCACCGATAAGTTAACCTGGAAAAAAAAACAATTCACCGAATTGAGGTGACGAAGCCTGATTTCAGAAAAAGTTTTAAGATAGAAAGGTCTTTACAGCTCCTCTTCCTGTGAAAAAAATGCCCTCTGATCAAAACTTCTTCGAGGAGTTTTTATTTAGAATTTTCTTGCCTCAGGTCCCTAAAATTCTTCTATTCACTGCGATACCTGCCAAATCTAAATGGCCATTGAAAAATAATGAAAGGCAAATAAAAGTATCGTAAAAACAATTAAAATATCTTCGCCATTCTGCGTTTTTCGCTGCTCGATAGAAAGTAGTATGTGGTGGGATTTGTTTGGGGAATAAAATAAAAATTTGGGGGCAACTGCTCCTTTCCAGATCCCTGTGGTCACGTGCCTGCTAAGTACGCTGCGATTTCTGCAAATAATAAGCAATAATTCGACTCACTAATACTGAACCGCCACTCATTCAGGAGTGATACGGCTTCGCAGGACACTGACTGATCATGCACCACAGTGGACCTAGAATAGGTCTCACAAGTGTGACGGTCGAAGCTATGCTTTTTTCAAAACCTCTAGCTTCTGGTCGATCACCAACTGCACTGAAAAGACCTAATAGGTCGAAACAGTATCACTGTCTGCTATTTGCTAGGTGCATCGCTGGCCTCTTGCAATGTGTTAAAAGCTTGTAACTCAAATAGTTGTCCGAAACTTATTTACACTCAGCGATATTGCATTGCAACACTAAATCACTTTTCAATTTAGATTATTAACATATTTACACACACTCTAAGCCAGGGGTTCTTAACCGGGGGTACCTGTACCCCTTGGGGTGCTAACCACCAAAGCAGGGGGTACGAGATGAGGCGTCAGAATAATGGTTATTTTAAACTATTTGCTAAAAATTTATTTTCAATGTTGTTTGAAGTAAGAAAACATTTTCCGAAGCATTTTACATCCTTTTTAACATCTGCACTTCTGAACGATTTTTTGTCATAAGAAAGAGTTACTGCGACGTAATAAATAGCTTCTTGTTCGTTCTGACAAAATTGATTTTGCACTGAATTGGTTTTGTTGTGAACAATATTATGGTTAATAAATACACAGCGGTAACATGCTTCATGGTGTTTTATTTCATTGTTAGATTGTATATTTACCGACAATTTTGTAGGTGTTTGTTCGATAGGTCTAGGGGTACAAAAACATTTCACAAAATATTAAAGGGTACGACGAGCGCCAAAAAGGTTAAGAAACACTGCTCTAAGCTGAACATTTTTGTAATTTGTCACCCTTTGTTTAATGCGTCACAATCCATAGTATTTGGTTATATCTTGAATTTTTAATTTTAAATTTAATGACCTTAAATTTCTAATTACAATCTGATTTGCTGAGGTGGTGTTAGGCATAAGTCTATATCAGTATTTTAAAAACTTTTGTTCTATATTATGATTAAGTTCTAGTACTTGATACAGGCACGAAACCACGGGGGCCTGGGTGACAGTTTTCCGCAAAGTTTCTATTTTGTTTCCCCCACAAAATATCTCGTTAGGTCGTTCACTGCGACTCTTTTCATTTTTAAGCACGTTTGTAGTAATTGCGAGCAGTGAAGATGATGATCCCCCCCAAAAAAAAGTTAACCGCCACTGCTGCAACGGAAAATGCGCCCGATGAAGTTGTTGAATGTAGGTATTTGCGTTGAATGCGGGCATTTGCCAAACTTTAGGCTTTCGTGAGGGTGATCTCGAAAAAAAGGTCATCCTCCACTATTGCGATGATAAATTAGTTTGTCCAAGACTAAAAATGACGTAGCGGCTCTTTCAAAAGGGTTACAAAACAAAAACAATCTAGTTATAAACAATTTAATCGTCAAAGTACACAGAATATATAAATTATCAAGAATAGAAAGTGTTTTAGTGGCCCTATGCAGCATCGTTTCATGGATTCTGAAAGATATTTCCTTTCCAAAACTATTTGCCCTCATAAACACACACTTTTTGTTTCATCGACAGGAAACCAATTCAGCAAATGAAGTGATGCACCAGTTCTTTGCAGATTAGAGGAGTCTTGAGCGACTTGCAACGACGACAGCTACTCATTTGCAGACGCCATCGCACAGAGGAAGAAGAGCGCGCGCAAAGCTGAGGGATTGTAATGAAGATTTATGCACCTGCTCTGTAGTGCAGTGACAAGGATTGATTATTAACTACGCAAAGCTATGCTACAACGCAACGCTGTACTTTTCCATTCTTAGAATGATTTCTTTCGGCTGCAACATACGTGCTTGTGCAAACACTAACCGTTTAGGTTTTTTGCAGCGCGGTTTTGTTTGGCTTAGCCTTGTACGGCGACTCTGTTAATTTCCGCTTTGTTTCCAGTCCAGATTTTACTACCGTATTTTTCCGGAGTTAATCCGCATTTCCATGATTCAGATATGCATTTTAAATTCCTGGTGCGAATTATCCGCCAATATAGTAAGCGTAAAGTTAGCTTTTGCCAGAATGATAAAGCCATGATCAAGTTTTTTCACAAGTTTTTTTCCATAACGACAATGGTTATGGTTACTGGTATGGAGAATTCGTATTGCAGTTTTTCACCATATTTTCACTCTCTCCTGGAAAAACTTGATCTGGAGGTAAAAACAATAACTGTTGTGGTTTCCAATCTGGGAGTGCGTATTATACGCGGAGATGAGAGCTGTCTTATAATTTTTTGTCTAGAAATGTAAAGTAAATAGAAAATTTTGCTCAAAAATGATCCTCAACATCATACGGTACCATACAGCAATCTATTACATCATGACAATAACCCCCGACCGTTTCGACCTTATTGGGCCTTATCAAGCGGATGTAAAACACTTAATAATAAACATGATAAGGACAAATAAGCCATTGGGTGGACAATGGACAAATATACCACCTAAAGACAAATTTGTTTTTTATCATCTCTCTTTTTTTGCATCTAATGGCTAAATCGCCTTTTTTCAGCATGTTTATTATTGAGTGTTTTTTACACCCATCTAAACCTGTCGCGGATTATTGACAAAATATAATAGATTGCTATATGGTATTGTATGATGTTGGTGATCATTTTTGAGCAAAATTTTCTACTTTACCTTAGTGTGAGGCTTAAGGCAGATCCCTCTTAACAGGAGACCATCTTGAAAATTGCTATTTAGCAACTAGCAACTTCTATATTTTGTCTGGAAATGGAGTGCAGATTATCTTCGGGTGCAGATTATCTCTGGAAAAATGCGGCATTGAAAAGTCCGTAACTTGTCCAAAGGCCGCGAAATCGAGCCTTTCGTGAAATTACACCCAGTGATCCTTGGTGCATGCTCATGTAACGACTGTTTTTCATCCCCATTGAATGGCGTTGCAATATTTATGGGATGATCAAGGAGTTAGAAAATGTGAGGGGCTGCTCTTCTTTCCAGCTAACTTCCAAATCAGCCCCGGCGGCGAGTATTGTAACAGCCACTCTATGTCGATTGCTTGTGAGCTACTTTCAGGGATGTAAATTTGTTCTCTTGTTTTCGTTACAGCCACGGTATCGTCTAACTTTTCAAATGCAGTGGGCACCGCTTAATGCGATTACTTTGGGAATATCTTGCAGTGAAAACAATAGCCGATTGATAACATTTACTGAAGACATGAAAATTGCCG
This sequence comes from Trididemnum clinides, assembly GCA_963675345.1. Taxonomy (NCBI): domain Eukaryota; kingdom Metazoa; phylum Chordata; class Ascidiacea; order Aplousobranchia; family Didemnidae; genus Trididemnum; species Trididemnum clinides. The sequence continues at coordinate 31,785,635 of OY776294.1, read as the reverse complement.
TTTTGCTTTACATTGAAGAAAAAGCTGCACGTGTACCAAAACAAAAACTTATCTCAAATCCTGTAGCTGAAATAATAACTTGTTACAGATGCGGTGCAGTACTTTATTTACTAAGGAAACAGTGCAGCTTTGTCTGTTTCATGTCTTTTCGTAGCAAGTGATTTATAATGGAGCTCGTACCCTTACTGCAATTCAAATTCAGAAGACTCATTTTGTACTCCTAGACGAAGATCTTCTTTTATTTCCCGATTTGTTGGAATGTGCACCGCTAATCTAATAAGAATTGTTGGAAGAGCAAACCTGTCACTGGATAATTACGCTAGTAGACAAAAATGTCCCCCAGTTTGATAACTTTTTAATAATAATTGATGTACTAATTACAATAAGCAGTATATTTGTATTGTATTTGGTTCGTTCGGGCAGGGATCAGGAATTCTGATAATATTAACTGATTGGTTACATTTTCCGTGATTACATTGAACAGCGTCTACAGTATAACGCTAGAAGCTTACAAATTTTTTATCTTCTGCTTATTGTCATGCCATTAGTCGTAAATTTATCTTGTTTTAACTCAGCCACGATACTGACCGATCTTTTTTGCATTTGCCCTATGCTTATTTTATTGTAACGTTTTATCCGGTGTTGTTTGCTTGATTTTTGCTGCTCGCGTTTTTTGTTAAAGACCAATTTGAGCACTGTTTTTTCTGGAGAAGCTTTGCATATCTGTCAGGCGAAACGTTAACAAAAGAGCATTTTTATATTGCGTGTTCCATATTTTTTTTGCACATGTCGAACAACAACATTCCTCATAGTTTCTACAATATCTGATATGCAAGAATACCTTCCTTAATTATGAACCGCTTCAGGCATAGTCATAAAAAGGGCCGATCGTAATATTGCAAAATACAGTAAATGCTTCAACAATTAATGATTGTGTCACTGATGCCGACAGGACCACTTGTCGGCTGGACAGGACAAGTTGTATTAGCTAATTAATGATTGGCTATTGAACTCATAGCTCGTTCGTGTAGTCAAAGTAAAAATATTTATTAATTGGCAGATTAATAATTAAATGATAACGATTCACGTAGAATGCCGCAAAAAACTGTTGGTTTGTTCGTGGTGATAAACAATTTTGTCTAGCCATCGAGTGTCAAGATTAAAGCTTTTGTGGAAAACTCCTTTAGCTTTTGCAGAAAATTTGTTAGGTTTCAAAAGGTCTTCCTTTTTTTTCGAATCAGGTTCTGACCGTCAATGAGAAATTTTAGCAGCCTTTGTCCCGTCGTAGGCTGCACTCTTGCCCCCAACCAGCTCTTGAACAGCTTGTGTTACGTCAGCAGAATAGGGCAAAACAAACAATATTTTGTTTGCTTAGACGCCTCTCAAAGCTCGCTTGACTTCTAGTGTAGGTTGATTACGAATTAAGACAAAGGCAAATGAACCCATTTGCGGAAAAGCTGCAAATTTGTGATATAGATCAGGGATGTGCACCCTGCAACGTGATATTTTGTGGTCTGCGCAAAGAATTGCAAATGCGGTGGTGAAGCATTTGTGATTACCCAAAGTGGTGGCGAAGACCTTTTTTTTCAGAGCTCAATGCCTCCATAGCAACAGTTAATGGAAGGTGGGGCATAGAGTGACAAGCCGTTTTGTAGAAAACGTTGGAATCTCTGAAAGGTCATTGCTTGCTGATCGTTTAGTGTCCAAACGTGAAGCACGTGGCTAGTACTTGTGGAGGTAAAAAATTTTCTAGAAGCAAAAAGCTTATTCTTGGTAATGCATTTGGGATGCATTTTTGTAAAGATTAAAGTAGCGTTTGTAGCTGAAAGTGATACCACAGTTAGTCAAAACATTCAAATATATTTTGCCACATTAGAATTGGATATTAGGTTTGACGCTACCGCAAAACCCAAAAAGAACAGGCAAGGGAACAATGGAACAAAAAATTTGGGGCACTATGGGACGTGGTTGTTGTAGGCCTATTGTTATCATTTCATAGAATTATCATCTACAGTGATTGTTATCACTCCAGCATTTCAACGGCCCGTTAGGCACAATAAATACTAATGAGCTGGGTTTTTTAAGTGGTATTCAGACCAACTGTTAGTTTAAGTTAATTGATAGACATTAAGGCAACTTATAGGCTAACTACAAAGTTAGTTTCAGAAGAACATTGTGATATTAATGTCGTCTCACCCGTATCCAATCATTGCGGTTCAACTATAAGACAAAGATTGTGATTTGCTTACGACTTTTCGCTGCTTAATGTAGGCTAAACTAAAACAATACCAGAAGTTTGTCCTATTCTGCCCCAATAATTGTCCCACAGTACTCTCATCTCGGGTACAGTGGGGAAAAAATCACATTTTTTTGGTTCGTTTTGTTATGCTGCATGTGTACACAACGTGTTCTTCAACCTAATTATATTCTTCCCAGTTTTATTCATCCAGTGTTCATTGTTCGTTGACTTTAAATAAAAACGCAATTACCAAAAACAACTTTTTTGTCCCAACGTGCCCCACCTCCCCCAATACCAACTTCTTCTGATTTGACTTGTGAAGGCCTAGCAGTGGTGCGATATACAAACGCTTTTACCGACACAAAACTTTTGACATTTATTGAATTAAGCTTTACAAGCGAAACTGAACTTATGTGTGGTGACGATGCCACTTACGAGTATATCTCATGATATTTAGATCTGAATCACGGGACAAATTGGGGAATGAATGATTTTGGAAGTAATAACAGTTACTATCTTTTTTAAAAATATCTATGAAAATTTATAAATTCTCACCAACAAATCTAAATTTTCACGTGCCGTTCGTGCCTCATTATATTCTTCGCTACGAGACAACATGTTTATCAATGATGAAAAAGTTAAAAACTAATTTAAAAAAAAATTGGTGATTAGCTGAAAACTGCCAACCATAGCAACAGATCTGCTGAATCAATAGAATTATAGCAAAATGATGACTATGTTCGGTGTGTTGAAACTTTAGAGGCTGTTTTGCAGTTTTCTGTGAGTCACTAGCAGGTAGCACGGTTAACCAAGCATAACCGCAATTACAATCAAATAGGTCCAAATTACAAATTATTTCCCAAATCCACGTTGATGCCAATTCAAAACAATTATTTTTCCCCTCAATGTTTTTTTTGATCTTAAGTTATTGTCGCCTACAATTTTGCGGGGGTTGCAAAATTTGATCTATAATTAAGAAAGTTAGTCTTAAAATTTGAGACAAAGTAACGCAGCGAACCGAAACGAAATACTACTCGGTAAACTGACCACGACGTTGCCTAAGTTTGTCTGCAACTTTTACGGAGTTGGCCGGTCAAAAACCCTTGGCTTCATTCTTCAGAAAACCCAAGCTGCGGCACTCCCTATGAGAAATGCATTAATAGGGGCCCACCAAATTTGTTGAATTAAAGGCACTTTAATTAGCCTTCGGGACTAGCAACTTCTGTAATTTTGCATCCTTGAAGGAGTTTGTGCTTCGCCCAAAAAAATAATGCGCCGCTTTACTTTATCGCTGGCTTGTCTGCTCACTCACGGAGTGCTGAGTTTGTATTTAAAACATCAAAAACGAGTTGGCAATACCTCTCCAACGTGCCCATGCCTTGTGCATTACGCTCTCACTTTATCTAGCTCCGCATTATGTCTGCTGCGAATTTTAGTTTCCTTTTTGCGTTCTTTACAATCATGACAAGCACAATTACCCAACTGGTTGATGCCATACATAGTGGCAGTGCAAATTACGAACTAGTGTCTCCAACCTAGCTGTTCGTTCAAATTAGTGATGTCCAGCGCTTAGTTGGGTTGCTTCAAGTAAGAGTCGAAACTTCTCTTAAATCGTGCTCTAGCACACCAAAAGCCAGAGCCTGAAGAACAGAGTGGTATGGTAGTAGGTTCGAATCTCACTTTTTAAGAGAAGTTATAAAATGGTTGTAATTCCACATTGTTAATTCCCTAGAGACAGTAATGGCGATTATGCATAAGATGCCTACTATGGTCAAATTTCTCAACAAAATTGCTAAATTACGTAGCCTCCAAATGAATAGTCTGCTCCATGACATGTGCCATTGTGACTGCTTCGCGAGTTGTATGCGGTAAGGTAAGGTAACGATAACATAAAAGTTCCTACATTTTCATCTAGGCTTTTATCAGATTATTTGCAGGATATTTATTGATTAGAACAAATTTTTATGTTACAATAGGAACAAAAAAAGATCGCAAAGAAACCGTGAACAAAAATTTAGTAACTGTTATGGCAAAATTAAAGCCAAATTTAACGGAAAGAACGATTAGAAGGTCAGTCCCCTATCACTAACAAAAATAGGTTATAGAAGTTCATTTTACTCTTTTACATATTTACCTTTAAATACAGCTTTTACTAAATTAGTAAGACAGTAAAATGCATTTACAAAACAAACAACGCATATCAAACAAAGCCTGCAATGCCTTCATGAAGTACTGCACGCGCAGCATTATGGCAGAGCCACTTGTGGTTTAAAACAAAAATGGCGAGTTTTTAAGTTATTAGACTTAAAATAAAAGCTGATCACCGCTTAACACGTTGACTGCCACGTTGGGTTTGCCTAAAATGACCCTGGAGGCCACTATTTTTCAATTTTTGTTAACAATAAAAAATTAAAGTATCATGCTAATACAGGTATAGAAATATATTTTTTTAGTGCTCCTGTCAACAATATATGTATGTCCAGATATATATATTACCACAGGAATTAACGTTGGACCTCAACAGACACTGTCGACAAGCAAATCTAAAGGAAAAAAGTGTCAACAATAATTGTTGACATGGCCCTCCATGAAAATGTGCCATCAACAATAATTGTTGGCATGGCAGTCAACGTGTTAAAGTATCACAACATGTCAAATATATTCACGCTTCCGATGATTTGAGTTTGTTCAAGCAGATAGCCACAGCAGATATACAATGCTTGCTATCCTCATTGTGGTCCACTGGCCAACTGTATTGCGGAATCACATCCTCAGTCGCTTTTTCCACTAGTCCGGACTCCGTCATCTTAGTCAATTGGACGTCCACTCGATCACGGAAAGTAGAATTTCCGTCGGTGGCTCTAGTAGTGAAGAACAAGCGTCCACCAGGTTTCACTACACGTACCATGTCCTAAAGAGATACCAGAGATAGACAACACGTAGAAAAAATGTCACACCTAATTCTTAAAGTATAAAAAACTTTTACACAGTAAAATTAGCCTGAGGCAACACCGTAAGGAGGAATAGCAAAAAGTATCAATTTAGGCGAACTGCGGCTATGAGCAAAGAGATACATATGCGTAAAAAAAGTACTAAAACTTTTTGGTAAACAGATTTGGCAACAGAATTACGTAATTAACACTACAAGTGCATCTCAGACTTGTTTGCGCTTTCCAACGAATGCGGAACAAAATAAAACGTCAAATTGTTGTCAGCAAGTTTTGGTTCAATGTTCGCACTTGCGTGATTTGCTTGCGCTTTCTGGTAAATGCGATGCAATATAAAACGCAAAACTGTTGTTAGAACACTTTGATTCAATGTTCACACTTTTTCCTGAACTTTGCACAACAACAAAAGATCGCGCACGGAGACAAAAAAGTGGAATAACATTGCTACTGGGGTCAACTTTTTCCTTCGAGGGGTCGGCAAGAGTGTTGAGTTATGCGAAACGTCAACTAGGTCGAACTCGATAATCCATCGACCAAACCATTGAATCAACAACCTTATATCGTGGCAAACAAGCCAGACATTAAAACTTCTTATGTTTTATAACAGTTTTAAAAAAATAAATATTCGCTGTGATTCAGCCGTTTGGAACAAATTAAACAATGCACAAGATATGATGAATGAAGATCGATTCTATCTACTAATTCGGTCAAAATCATGGCAAAATAGATATCAACAGGCACGCTCCTAAATGAAATGAATGATGAGAACTTAATTACTTATTAAGCACAAGATCAACGGTGAGTTCGGAAAACTGCCGAGCAGCTTAACGGTTATCGAGTCAGCAGCTAATACAATGCGATGCGGTCGGTGAAAGCTGAAACGTCAAGCTCAAGTGCAACCGGAGATTCCGTTCCGCCACGCCGCATGTCACATTGAAGCTCTGAACGATCAACTCGCAGTGTTTCGATGACTTATCGTAACTTTCATCCATCGCCGACTAACTATCAGGGACGGGGAGTGGAAACTCAGAACATCAAACTCCCGACTCCTATAATTTTAGACTACTATTTTTAATAAAAAAAGAATATTTAAATATTTATTATAATTTTCTTATTTTATGTTGCCTATTAACCAAAAGAGCATGTTATCATTGCCTAGTAAATCAGGCTAATTTCAAAGTCATAAATAACTTTGAAATTGGCCTGATGGTATAACGAACTCCTCTAGTTCATAAGATGGTCTCGACTTCCTACTCCACAGCCCTGCTAATTATGGGTACAATAAACCACTGGTATCAAGTTGCTTAAAAAAGTCTGTCGTCCATTAAAGAGGAAAAAAAGAGTTGAAAAGAAAATCTCTTTACAAATATGTGCTTCAAGATTCAGAGTACAAGATCGATCGATCACAAAACACAGTCTGCTAAAATCTGAATACTACAAGTAATTAAATATCCAATTAATGACAAATGGTACTTCAATCGCCTCTCAATTCACTAAACAGAAAAAAAAATTCTCAAAGGGCTGCAAGTTGTTGAAAAAAACAAGGCGACAGTCGATTATATTCACGAACTTACCGGAAGACATTCTGGTTGAATGAGCGCGGGTACCATGGCACAGCAACAGACCACTACATCGTAAGCGTTGCTAGGAAACGGCATTGGACTGGTATCAGTGAGAAGATGACAGACGTGGTTGCTAAAAAAAAAACGAAAAAATAAGCACCTTCACATTGTGGTGAACAGCTGCAAGCTTGCAAACCGAAAATCAGATTTATTAAGTGATTCGAAAATGGAGGCGATAAACTGGAGGTACACTACAACAAATAGTCAGTCGCTAGCAACGCAAAGCTACTGCCAATACGCTTACGTCACCCACAATGCACGTACTTGAACAATGGCATAAATACAAAAATAACAAATTAAATGACCAACTTGTACAATTTCGTGAGCTAACATAGCGTATTTAAAAAAATGACTTTTGTAAAAGGCTTGAAATCACTCAAATAGGATTTCAAAAAGACGCTTTCACATGGAGAAAGTTAGGTATTTTGAGTTGCCAATTACCAAACTTCAAACCAGGCAATCAATGCGCACTCTGTGTGACCTTTAATTCAACTTTAGTCCAAAACTATGACATACATTATACTGAGAGACATTGACAGTCCGGGAGCGTTTGAGAATTGATTGTTTTAGGTCACATACCGATAAAGTTTCTTGTTTTCAGCTTTCTCCAACATCTTCATGTTTCCATCCAACGCATCGATCGATGCTTTCATGCCCAGCTTCGACAACGCGATGGCCATCTGTCCGGTACCTGGATCAAAAATATCGTCCAGTTCATTTTTCATGTATTCAAAACTGTGGTACAGTCAACTTCGGATATAAGAGAATCAGATATAAGGGATTTTCGCTTATAAGGGACTACGCAAAAGATCCCAAATGATTTTCAATATAAACTAATAAGTCGGTTATAAGAGAATTCGGTTATAAGAGACTGATTAAGCTGGTCCCGGCGGATCTCTTATATCCGAAGTTGACTGTAGTTATAAATAGGCATAGTAGGAATAGAACAGGCATAGTACAGGCATGGTTCAATGGGCCAAGGAAAATAATAAACTAGCTCAAATATCAACTGCAGTTAATTACTTAAACCTTTTTGGTTTTTTGTAATAATTCCATACAAAGTTAAAATTATATTCAAATTTACGTACATTAGCAAAACAACAAATTTAATTTTGTCAAAATATACACTGCAGCTTTTGATGTGAAATTTGATTGTACTCACTCAATACTTAATCTTAACTCATAAAATTAAAAATAATTATTTCTTGAAAGGAAAGAAGGCTGCGTTATGTTGGTGCGACTGGTTTTCGGTCGCACATCTCCACTAATATATTACTATTCTGGTACTATGCCTATATTATACCTACTGTGCCTATTTATAACCACCCCAAAAACTGTTGCGACCTCAACCAGCAATTTTATCAATCAAAAAAAAATTTAAAGTGAAACCAGCATTTTGGTTCCTGATACCATGCCAAGAGTCACAACTGTATGGGGTTTACCAACAACTGATAACCCTTAATCTCCTGAAATCTTATTCTGTTGCCACACAAGAGAAAACCAAAAAGCACCTGCTCCTATGTCCAACACTTGAAAAGACTGTTTATCCCAATCTTCACTGGTGACAAACCCTTGGAGTTTCGCTGCCATGAAATCAGGAACTTTGTAATCCAACACCTGAATTTTAAAATCAAGGTTAAGACTAATTCATTCCAAACTTTTTTAATGACATTGCTGGCATACAATTGATTTAAATATTATGATCACGTAATTTCAGTCAATAAAATATGGCGACTAGGCAATAAAGGTTTTGAAATTATTCGCAGTTTGTTTGTAAAGAGAATAAACTGTAGTTGCCATCTGACTAACCAATGTTGGCACTAAATTTGACTACAGATGCTCTACAGCAAAATAAATCGTTTTAATAAAACAGTTTTCCAGCATGCTGGCAAAACTTTTAACACGGGTTGGAATCTGCTCTTGGAAAATATGTTACCGGTAACTAATGTGGCAGACCTCCCTTCATTCTCTTCTAAAAATAACCAATTGCGAATACAACACAATTGCGACAATCATTTACCTTTAAATCCTTTTCATAATGCTTGGACCACTCATCATAATACTTCATGGTGTAGTCGGCATCAAAATCTCCAATGATGTTTTGGACGCGAGATAAAGATTCCATCGATTCCTGGGTGGCAGGACAACTCCAGCGATCATCAGGAACGATAGCTGCCATTTCGAAAGAGTTTTATGTTCACAAAGACTTAAGCAATAAACTCTAAATCATATGAAAAACACGTATAAATACAAATCTTGAACGTCAGTGAATCCCGAACCTTTTGAAATATTTTTCGCTACAGAACCACTTGCAACTTCTTTATGATTTGTGGTCATATTATTTCCAAAAACTTTACGGTTGTCCTCTATGATCAGTTTTTACAATATCTACCATTGATTAGAAAAGACAAGAAGTTTTCTTTTACGGACCCAACTTTGGTAACCACTGTTTCGCGCAATAGTTGAAAAATCACGAGCCAAGACAGCATCCATTAATTTTTTTGAAAAATCAATCAATATAAAAATATACATGAAGCAGGGAATTAACCGCGACAGAGAAAAATGTTTTCATATGTCGATCGTTTTCTGGAATGACCGTCTCTCCAAAAGCCAAAAGCTTTGTTCCCTAGGTTTCAACGCCACTTGTATGCTTTACTTTCTGTTCTATTCTTTTACTTCAGTAGCTTTATACTGCCTCGCCCATAGCTTCTTCTTTTGATGACAAGCTATTGCATCACCACCAGTTACGCTTTTTTCTCTGCTCGTTCGACCATGAACTTCAAAACATACCAGCATCACAGCTGTAGGATCACTATTGGTTGTTTAAACATACCGCAGGTATCATAGCTACAGGATCACTGAAGATGGCAGCCATGCATACTACGAAGCACTGAAAAACTTCAAAAATTGCTTTAATGCTTACGAAAACTTGTTGGGTGTGTTAACCGCATAGCCAATCTTCGGAATTTAAACCAAGATCTTGGGAATTATCCTGGAATTTTTTTAGCGAAATATCTTAGGATTATTAAAACTGATCTCGGTATTTGCAAACCGATGTTTGGATATTTTTGGTTCAGAAACCCATGGAAAAAGCTGGCAGAGGTGTAGCAAGCCGAGATTTCAGTAGATTTGGATGGTTTTGAAAAACGATGACCTTTTCGTTTAGGGACAACACTGCGGACGACTTAAAATTACCAGAACTGGGTGATTTGACGCTGAGAGAATAGTGATGACCTTTATTTATTTTTTTTTTCAAGACCCGCGATGAACTGACTGGATTTTGGGAAACTTCGGAGAAAATAGAGCACAATCAGAAGTCAAACCACAACTTTGCAGAATCAAGGAATTTTTTTACTCAAAAAGAGCAATATCTGTGATTTTTTAATCCGACCTTGGGATTTTTGCTTACTTCAACTTGGCAACTATGCGCACGACTTCCATTTAGAGTAACTGTGACACTGTTAGCAACAGCAAGTCGAATTAAAAAATGGCGTGGACATGTGTTGGGGAGAAATGATGATAGTGTTAAGTGAGTAGCAAGAGAAAGCGAGGACGACCAGACCTGGAAGAAGAGACAGAAAAGAATGGGGTAAAGGATGATGCCCTGAATCGAGTAACGTGTAGAGATGGAGTGCAAACAACTGCGGAAATGGGGTAAATCCGGCCATCTTCGATAAGGGAACAATAACAGATAAAAATTGAACTACTACTCTTACTATATAGCCGTAGCCCTGCTAAACTACTTTTCCTTCCGTGTTTCAGTTACAGCTAAAATATTTTTGCGTCCTGTGTGACCCTGTTGTCTATGCAATAACATTTTCACAAGGTATACCACAACAGTCACATATGCAGTGGCATCATTGGGGGTTTGCCAAAAGTGGCACTTCTTAGAGGGGATGTCACTTTATGAAAACTTCTTTTTCCATTTTTATAGAACATTAACGATAAAATTTCCGTAAATACAAAACAAATTTAAGACCATTCCGTCAAAGTACACTTAAATTTGGAGAAATTTTTCAATAAGTGACACTGCAGATGCCAGTCTCCGATGACAACATTCGCCCCAGCGTATTACAAACTACTAATGACGCCACTGCACTAATGTGATAATTGCTAGTTGCCTTGCCATGCTTTAGCATCACTTCCGGATTCTTATCAAGGGTGTATATTTTGGCGCATTTTGCAATAAAGAGCGTGTGCATCTCCCTCTTCTTTCTCTGATGTGCCCAAAAAAGATTATGTCGACGCGTTATTATGATTACGTCATGTTTCACAATCAAGCTGACTGATGTAAAACTCTAGTAATTTCTGCCCGTTTTGCTGTACTTGAGGATTAACACCCACTTAAAACTTTACGATCAGCGCTCGGCAAGGCTCACTTCGCAATGAAACCGAACTAAGAAATTTGTAGCATCGGTAAGCCTCTAACGCATAAAAACCGTTTAAAAAAAGGAAAGCAGAAAGCTTAACAATTGAGCTCTTGCGTTGTTTTTAGATCTATCTGCTAGTAGATATCTCTTTCAAAATTAGATGAACGTGTTTTAATAGCAGCGACTAGTATGTTACCGTTAATTGTATTACAATATTTACAAAACCTTGTGAAAAGGTTACATTAACTTTTCAGTCTCAACGAAAATATTTCAACTTCTTCGTAGACGATCAAAGAAGTACTTTCTGTATAAGTCTGTTATCGCTTAAGGCCAACCATGCAGGAAAACTGCTGTTGATCGTGACGATTCGCAGATGGATTATATGTAGCACGAACGGCGCGCAGTTGCCTTAGGCAAGATTGGTCATAATAAAGCTGAGCGACTTTTCAACCGTACGATCCGCCATGTTTACTCGCTTGTTCTGAAATACGATCTGTTGTTCACAACATATGTACCAACTGCTAGTTGCCACTTAATCAAAAGATCTTTTGGGCAAACTTGAGCTTCTACTACAACAATCCAATTCGACTGCAAACTAGAGACAACTACCGCCTTAACACGTCAAAAAAATAACTGACCGCCTTTCTAAAATCTCTGACTACTGAAAAAGCCAAAGCTCAAGTGACTGGCTCGCGTTGTGTACTTTCGCACAAAAAACAGTGCACTAACGCCATCTGACGGAGATATATATATTTCTGAAAAAACTTCAGTCAAGTGAAATAAATGTACTAGAACTAGAGCAATGATCTAGCTCAATTATTTGAGGGAACATTACAAGCATGAGCAAAGATGCGAAATGTGAGCGTTTGTGGAACTAGAAAAAGCCTACAAAGATCGTTTTCTGTCGCTTAAAACCTATAAAAAAGCATTCAGACTTAACAATAATGCTTATGGATTAATTAAAAACATGACTTTTTTTAAACTGTTACAGCTTGGTATTATTCCACTCTTTCTACAAACGATTCTAAAGAATTATCTTTTATAAAAAGAGGAAACACTCGTCCACAGAGAGCTATGACCAAAATGAACCGAACTCCAATTTGTGCAAAAAGCTTCATTATTTTCAATAATCAATTTGCATCTGCCTGATTCTAAAAAAACTTTTTTACAAGAGCTTTTTTGTCCATTAGGAAAAATAAGTTTATATTACCGTTGCGTTAAATGTATTATAATGAAACAATGAAAGCATTCAGGCCAATCTAAGATACCGTAAAATGCAAAGTAATACAAAAATTTTAACAAATTTTTTATCGTTTTTCACACTGACGATAACAGACTTGAAAAGTTTTATTACACACTGGAAATTAGAAGAATTGTTTTGTCAATTGTTAGCGATTCCCACTTTTAAGATGTCCAAGGAAAAAATTGGACCTTGATTACCATATATAACAGCATATGGTAAATTACACATCATCAAGCAGTAGAATTAATCTGACTTTCAAAATTGAAGACCACAATAACTGCAGAGCATGCAAAAGCGAAGCTAGATATTATTCAAAACCACTTTTTTGAAAATACATGTTTATTCATATTTTTTAAGCATTTTACAGCCTATTGCTCAAAACTTTTCCAACTCACCATAAAATTCGGTTACTTTTATGATCTTTCTTGTACACTAAAATTTATCCATCCATTTTGCAAATGCACGATTTTTCCAGTAAATCCATCTTCTTTACAATGATTTCATAGGCTACCGTTTCAAACTGTTGAGAAGTGAGACTAAATCGAAGGTTAAAATTTTATTTAGTTTGCAAAGTAAATTTCCCATGTCAGGCGACAAAAAGCGGCAAACCTAACAAACGGCCTCAAAAAACTTCGCACATTAGCAGCATTAGTTGCCATCTAAACGCAACAGCAAGCCCACATTTCACTTCAGCTACAACTTTAATTGATTACTATGAAACAGCTCAACAACCAAATAAAATGGTAAACATAAATATTGTAGCACATTATAGCCACAAACACTACAATATTTTGCCGTGTGATTTTGCGAGTTTAAAATGAATACCACATCATAAATTAGCCGATCAATTGAATGCATTTATCCAATACTATAATTCATTTGCAAGATTTACGCCAACTATCAAAATAATCTACGCTGAAGTTGAAACCACTACAAAATTAGTTGTTCTAACATATAAATATATTTAATTAACCTAAGCAATCGCAAAAATCACACAAATTCAATTGCAATTTACCACCATCAAGACCAACTACAAAACAGCAAGATCACGTAATTATGTTTAATGCCTTACCTTTAACTAATATGATGTCCTTCTTAAGATTGCTTATTAAGGCAAGAAGAACTCCACATTTACGTTCACATTCTCTCACTGTTGTACACGCGTCTTACAACGCAAATTTAACTGAGAGGAACCGCCAATCGACGCGAAGACATTTATACGGTTTTAAATAGTCTCAAATCAGCAGAATTTTATTTAAAAAACGGCGGGATTTGTCAACAGTTAATATTTTTTATTTATTTTTATTTCTTTCAATATAGCTTTCTTTCTTTCAATTTACAATGAAAGCAAAATACTTTCTGATACCTTTGGCGAGAAATAGCAAAATCTTTTTATTTTTTAAGGACGAGATTATATTTGCTAAAGCGAAGGTGATTTTTCTATGCTTTTAATATAGTAGTTTTCAAACTGTGCGTGCGACGTTCTGGCGCGTCGTTTTAACTTTCCAAAGAAATTGCAAGTAGTGGTGGATCTAGCTAAAGTAAGTTAAGATGCTGCTCCAGAAAATTTTTAGACTTTGCTTTATTATTCTGAAGAAGGAAACACACAGGAATAATAAAAGATTTATTCTGAAACTTGATAAAATCCTAAAAGAACAAAATAAATTTTTTTAGACAACCTGATCTAATTTGTTACCGTAAAAGCTTGATCCATTCATTCAACCATGACATCTATTCGATCCGCTACTGCAATACAGCTACACAAGAGACTTTTCTAATCTCCGTTCTTAACCCTCATGATTTATTTGTAGCAGACAATATTAAGTACCTTTTCGCACTCTGAATGGTCTTAAAAACACGTTTGAAAACTGTAGCCTTCTGATTTTTTAGTTTTTTTTCAAATATGGGCCTAATTTAGATGCATATGTTATAGATCCTCTAAATACCTCTGAATTTACTAGATCAGCGTTTCCTAAACTTTTTTCAATTAGTGCCCCCTGAATAACCTCACGACTTTCCAACGCCCACTTCGACAAAAAGTAAAAACGCAGTTATTTGACATTCATCTCAACAACACAATATCAAACTCAGCAGCTTTCAATGGGATGGATGAGGCTGGTGTTTTGTTATCAGTTTGTCAATATCAAATTTCAACTTTGTAAGGAACAGTCCCAGGTCTCCACCTTTGACTATTTTAAGACGATTTCTCTTGCTGTCCAGAAGCGTTATCACTGCTCTAAATGCACTCTCTACCAAGTAAGAGCTGGGAAAAGCAATCAGAAAAGGTTTGACCCTATCCCACACATACATGAGAGTATCTTTCTTTAATTTCGTTTTGCAGCCAAAAAGATTGATACGAGATCTTGAACTTCGGTTTTAGTTCCAGATCACTTTTCAGTGTTACGACTTCTTCCTCCAGAATTCCATTTTCAGAAACAATATCACAAAATCGGTCGATTATCCAGTCATGGACTTCCAATTGAAATACATCCTGGAATCGCACTTCCATGTCTGCTTTTTATTCCTGAAGATGGTTGCTGTGTGCGTCTATGCCAGCATTGCTGGGGTGTCAAACTCGCGGCCCACGGGACGATTTTAAAATTCTTTATAAATTTCGGCTGTATTGCAACGTATCATCTTCGAACAAACATTTGAACTCTTGATCATAGGCGACACTTGAGAGGTACTGATTTTTTTTATCCGGAGATAACTTTACTTGGTGCAACAATAAAACTCAATTTGCCCCAACAAGGGCAATAGTGTGTAGGTGCTGGAAAGGTGATGATTTTTTTTGGAGAGCAACTTCACTTCGAGCTACATTACAGAGACTGTTTCGCGGAAAAATGGTGATCTCCAAATCAAAAACTTCATGTGGACCTCGGCACGATTGTTCATATGCGCAATGTGGCCCCCAGAAGCCCAGAAGTTTGCACCCCTGAATTATAGCACAACCACTAAGTGAATCAAGTTGTTGCAAGCTTGCAAACAGACAAAATCTCGTCTAGCTAAATTTCACTGATATGGTGTGAGCTCGTTGTTGAATCTAGACCAGGGATATATTCTATATATCCCTGATCCAGACTTTACCTTGATAAGGTTTATTTCGTTTCCTTGAAGGGATAAGTTCAGTTCATTAAATTTAGCGAATATGTTCGATAAGTAAGCAGAATCATTTCTGATGAGCATCACTTCTTGAGCAAAACCAGGATCGCAACTCTGGAAAAATTCCTCGACAGTATCAAAAAGCAAGTTAAAACGTGCAAGGCAGTTTCCTTTTGAAAGCCATCGTACTTCGGTATGAAGTGATTAGCGCTCAAAGGCTTCATCATTTTCATCGAACAATTGCTTGAATAAGCATTTGTTTAGTGCGCGGGATTTAAATTTATTTATCCTTGAAAATAGTCTTCAAAGACTGGTTAAGACGACCACTAATATTTTTGGCCACCAGATGATGCTGACGAATTACGCAATGACATATTATCACATTAAGATTTTCGGATTTCAAAAAAGCGTTGAATTCACGGTAACGGCCTATCATAGATGGTGCACCGTCAGTTGCACAGGCGATGACATAAGTCAACAGAATTGCATTGGTTTCAAAATAAGTTTTGACTTCCTGGAATACTGTTTCTCCTCGCGTAATGTGGCGACCTTGTGAATTACAGACTGTGGATCATTAATGTTTTGCTAAAATCACGTGGGTGACCCACAACATTTTCGTTTTGTTCGTACGCTCGTTGTTGTACTGTGTATGGTTGTTGGAAATCATTCGTTTGCCTCAATTAAAAATCCTTCGATGGCCTAAAAACTGGTTATAAGGGAACGTACATAGTTACATATCATGCTGTAACAATACTGGGTGGCTATGCCGAATGGTCAGGCGTGGTTCCGTTTGACGTGCGGCGGAGTGATCTAGTAAATAAGCATATAAAAAGAAGCATTGTTATTCCAATTGACTCGACTAAAATTCAAATTGAAATTCGATTCGATTCAACTCAAAATTAAATTCATCCCATTTGATTCGCTTTAAATCAAATTCAATTCAAATCAAGTTTCGTGCTGCCAACGTTGTATTTATGATTTAAAATATATTCGTTCTGTGAAGTCAGACGTGCTGTGGAAACTACAGAAAGTCGATCCCCACAGTATCAGTATTAAGCTATGGCCAGCTCTTCACATAAAACTACATTGTGCACAAAACGAACATAGCCAAGTAGTTGTGACTCATTACCAGGCAAAGTTGACTTGTTCAGTTGGAGACTAAATTCTGTATTCCTCAATGTGTTGCATAACTTATTTTTTACATCTACCGACATCTCATCAATGCGTCTTTGTACGGTATCATTACAGACGCTTCCTGACTTACGAACGAGTTACATCCCGCACGCTCAATCGTATCTTGCATTGGTTCGTAAGTTGGCATATTCTCTGTACAACAAAGTACAGTTATTCGGTGTATAGAACAATAGAAATGCCTACCAAACATTCCTAAATCACACTGAAGTTGTTTTCTTATTCCAAAGACACAGAAATAAAATACCAACACAAAGTATATTTACATGAATATACAGCCTACAACAAGGTATGTGATGGAGTTACAGCGGTCTGTCGGAGTAGGAGGCAGCGTTTGACGAAGAAGGCAGCGGAGGTAAAGGCATTGACTCTACGTTTTCTTGGAGATTTCCCACAGATTTGGCGTTTTCTTGCGCATCACTACGCTTTCTGAAGAACTGGCTCAAGGAAGTTTGCACTGTCCTTTTATCTTTTCATCGTAGATAGCGTGATAACATTGGAAGGAATCGCGGACGCTTATTGCTACTTTTGAAAATCTCTCAACATTTGGATCTTGATTCTCAAAAATAGCAAGAGCTTTTTCTATAAAACCAAACCCATCGGCCATTAACTTTGTTTCAAATTTTTTCACAGGGAGAATTTCTTCTTCTTTATCTTCTTCTGATCCTTGCATGGTTTCCAATTCCGTTATTTCTTCGTTTGTCAGTTCCTGCGAATGCGATTCGAACAGCTCTTGAAAGTCGTCTTCCTCCAAATCGATGTCCAGCTTTTTAAATATTTCAACGAATTTTCAATGATTTTCTTGTTCTCGTCTTGATTAAATTCTTAAACACTGTTGACAAACTACGGGCACAAAGCCTTCCAAACACTGTTCATGTTGGTCTGGGAAACTTCAAGACATGCAGCATCAATGTGCTTAATACACATGTAGATATTAAATGACTTCCAAAAGTCACTTAAGATTATTTTAGGATATCTTCCACTGTGTTTAGTGCTTGCCTGTACGTGCGATAAATGTAATATTTCTTAAAATTGCCAGTAGCTACGTCAGGGGTGGCCAAGCTGTGGTGCATGCACCATAAAGTGGCGCATTGCATGATTAGAAGTGGCGCATTGTAACCTTGTGGTAATAACACGCAGCTTACAACCGCGAACAAATCTTTGTTTTTGTAAACAAACGCAACATGGGAGGGAAATACTTGCGCCAGGATTTATGGAGATTGTGGCGCATCTGAAACCGTATAATAAAAAGTTGACGCATGGTAGGCGAAAAGTTGGCCACCCCTGAACTACGTGATCCATCGGCTGAAGGAGTGAAGCAGTGTTTGAAGCAGGGATGTGGAAGCGGTTATTTTTCAAACGCTTCCGCTTCCGCTTCCACACCTATCGCTTCCGCTTCCACCGCTTCCGCTTCCACCAACAAAAAACCTAAAAACGACCGTTGACAATTTTTTTACTTTGGGGACTTTGTAGCCTGCCTTCTCTTACACTTCATCTTTTTGAGAAAACAAAAACCTTCATTTACAGCTATTACTTTACCTTCTTCGCTTGAGCTTATTGTTTCGATCTACTCTGTGTTTATTTTTCTTAGATATCAAAACTCGTGCTGAATGTAGAACAATGCTTTTCAATCTTTTTTGTCATCGCGGAGCCCCTAACGTACTTTTGCGTTTGTCACGGAACTCCCACTAACAAAATTTTAGAAATCACGAACTGCTTGCAAGAAAATTAAATATTTCGTTAATACAATTCAAAAAATAATCAAACACTTCAACAAATAGACAGTTATTAGAAGTTCCTTCACTACTTACAACTACTTTTACAAGTTAACTTAATGCTTCTCAGATCTAAACCGTATGATTCCATATTACAGCTCTCGACAATAACTTGTCGCCACAACAACAAATTACACCGTATAGCGTTGATTTTCCCTCTCTATCCCCAACTAACTCTGACTTTGAGTTACCTTTGACTCTAATCATCATTACGAACCTTCTATCCGTCCTCAAAACACGTTTTGTTTTGTTTTGTTTTATTTGCCATGTTTATCCTCCATTCACGAGAAAGCGAATTGTATCGCTATACTTTGGACGGGAAGTCTGCACTCGCTGGGGAGTTGCCTTTTTTGAGGTTTATAGGCCACCTGTCTTCCATATAAAGACGAGGCGTCCCGTTAAGTGCCTTGCCCAAGGACACAACAAGCGAACTTGCCGGCTTGTTCTCCACAACCTCCCATAAATGCCGAGCGCCAAGCAGGGAAGCTGCGAATGCCATTTTTTAAAGTCTTTTGATTTGACTTGACAAGGGGAATGAACCCCAGGTCTACCGACTGCGAAGCGGACGCTCTAACCACTACGCCATTGAGCCATCGCGCGTATTGACTCTAATCTTTTTGGATAGTGAAGTGCGAAATTTCTGTCGTATATGCAGTATGTAAATGTAAAGCGAGCAAAATTGAACTGCACCAATCAACAGCCGCCTCAACGTGGTGGTGCGGTCCCCGACTCGTTTGGGTTGGGTCAAAATGGCTGTTGGTCTTCCCGAGGGTCCCAGTTACCCCGGGCACTCTTCTCACACAAACCATTTTTTCGCCGTGCAGCCCCCTGAACGACCGCAGAAGGGTAGCACGCACCCTCTTTAAAATTGGCCTGTCTTTTCTTTACTCCTGCCTTTCTCTTGCCCGTCTTGTTATTCTTCTCTTTCTCCTGATGATCGGCAACGTTCATCCTAACCCTTGCCCTATCTTTCCCTATTTAGTGTGCGCTGGAATGTGACCTGGCGGGGTAGGTCAGTGTAATGCTGCACATGCTCTAATTAAGTTCATTTAAAGTGCTCACTACTCTCCTATTCTAGATTAAGAACTCTTGGAAGCTCTCACTCATGGAGCTGCCCTCCCTGCTTTTTTTGAGATTCTACACCTACCACCACTGTGCCTTTCTCCTCGGACTCTCCCAGCTGGTATACCTCCATTGCTCAATCTGGCTCCCTTCTGCTAATGCAGCACTCGCACCCCACCCTCATCTTCAAACCTCTTATCCTTTTTCCGCCCACTTTGTATCTTCTCCCACTGCATCCTCACCACCGCCTCGTGCTCCTGGCTGTTTCTCTTTACTTCCTGCTTTCTCTTCCCCTCGATAACTCTCTCAGGGTTTTTCAATGGAATGCTGGGGGTCTTCAAGCCAGGAGCACTAAACTACTACACTTTATTTCGTTTCATCCCGTTGACTTTATATATATCCAGGAATCTAACCTTAATTTATCTTCCTCTTTTCAAATCCCTGGATTCTTTGCTCTGCGATCCCATGGCACCCACTCTCGATCTGGTTTTTTTTCTACTGATGTCACAGACGCTAGCGGCGGCGTCATCATTTTCGTCAAGCATGGCTTATTCTCCTCTGAGCTTTCTACCTCCTCTCTTTCTTCGCTTGACCCCTACTCTAATTATGTAGAGGTCAACATCTCTCTAAACAACTTCTCCTCGCTCTCATTTCTTAATGTTTATGCTCCCCCTGTTCGCTCTTCTACGAAGGATAGCAAAACCAATTTTTTTCTCTCTCCATTCTTCCCTCCTGTGTGGAAGCGGAAGCGGTGGATTTTTCGCGCTTCCGCTTCCACAGAAAAAGTACCGCTTCCACCGCTTCCGCTTCCACATCCCTGGTTTGAAGACAGGTACAAAACTTTCACATCTGGATGAAAATTATTCAAGTGTGGTGGGCGGCCAGGCGCTTTATCCAAGATCAGGAGGATTTTGAAAGGGATGTCTTTTTTCCTGCAATAGAGTTTGACTTCATGTATAAAGTGGTTGAAAAACAGTTCTCGAATACTGCGAGTATCACCCAAGCTTCTTTTTTAGACTTCCAAATTACAGGAAGACAACTTTTAGTGATGTTCTTCAATGCTCGTGGCTTCTCAGCTCTGTAAACTAATAGTGGTTTTTGGCTTGAAATCTTCCGAAGCATTGCCGCCCAACCTTAAGGTTAACCTGTCCTTCGCATCCTGAAACCCTGGCATTGTCTTTTCTTTAAGACTAATATACGTTTTCTCGGGCATATTTTTTCCAGAAAAGGCCAGTCTCGTCCACGTTGAAAGTTTGCTGAGGAGCATAACCACCGTCATTGATGATTTCTTTAGATTAATTGGGAATTTCTTTGCAATCCCTTCGTCGGCGCTCGCTGCTTCACCGGAAACAGAAACATAATGCAAATTTGCTCGATTGTTGAAGCGTTGGAACCACTGATGACTTGCAGCAAACGTTTTCTTTTCCGTTCTTTCAGCAGCTTTAGCCTTCAAGTCTTCGAAAAGTGACTTTGCCTTCTCTTAAATCAACGTGAGGCTAAGTCTTACACGCTACTGCCATTGATGCTCCATCCAATGACGGAGAAGCTTTTCCGTTTCTTCTATTAGCTTCCCCCCCGTTTCTTGCTGATAATGGTAGACTGCATAGGCACAGCACTTTTCACATGTTTCATAATATGGTCTTTGCTCATGTAAATTGTGCCGACAGTGGAACGATTCATATTGAACGCGTGGGCTGTATTCACCATTTTTTCACCATTATCAAGCTTCTTTATAATCGCCACTTTTGTTTCCATGGAGATAGCTTGTCGTATTCTAACACTGTTTTAGCTTCTGCAACTTCGATGCATACATGCGCAGCTATCGCGACAATGTGATCTAGCTACTAAGTGTCGTATAAGCACGAAGATGTTACAAACGACAAACCAAAAGTTACCAACAACATTGTTAACTTATCAACCGAACGGAATCTTCGTAAGTAGCTATCATGATAGAAGTGACTAGTCGCCATGTGGAGTGCACTCTTTTGACGCCGGACTTCAGCCAGATGCCTGTCGTTGCGCTACAACACTACCACTAGTATCACTAGCCTCACACTTCTTCCTATCCGTTATGGGTTGCACGTGCCTCGTATATTCGGCCAAAACTAACAAATTTTCTCCAGAAAAAACCACTGCTGCTCCACTTTGTAGTTTACAAAGCCGCAAAAAGGGATTTTCGTAGAAGAATTTTAGCGATTGTTGACTGGGAATAGGCTGCATGCCTATTGTTTGATCATAACAAAGCCGACTGTCGTGAATCTTACCAAAAAAATCTATGCTACAGTCCTGTGACGCTTTGGGTAGCAGCCAAAAGTTATATTTTGCAGTGAATGCGAATTCGTACTTGCAGAATGGTATCACGATAGTTAACCTCTGGACATCTACTCCCCGGTCTCTCGGGTTAGGGTTAGGTGAAATCGATGGTCAACCGAACCTCGGTCAATTTCTGGTCCTATCCAAAGAAGATCTCTGTGCCTGCCAGCAAATCAGAATGCAGAAATTTAGTGTAATGAAAAAGCAACAAACTAATCTAAAGCTAGGCTTAAACAGCGATTAAATACAGTCCGATCCGAGCTAGCAGGTCGACTTCCTAAATCAAGGGTGTCGAACTCGTGGCTTCTGGGGGCAACATTGCACGTTGACAATCGTGCCGAGAGCCGATCGTGGCAAGGTCAATTTCCCAAAACGTATTTGCAATCGTGGCGAGGTCGATCTCCAAAAAAAAAGAAAAAGGTTATTACATCGTTAATCAGAAATCGAGTTCTGTGGCCCGAAGTGAAATTCATTAAGAATCTTAGAATCGTCTCGCGGGCCGCATTAAAAGGCTCCGAGGGCCGCGAGTTGGACACCTCTGTCCTAAAACAAACACAAATCAACTGAAAAACAATGGCGGCTAACACCAATTTCTGCCTAGCGCGGGTAAACTCATTGTATCTAACGTAATCTGCCTGACAGAGCTAATAACTGACCAAGTCTAAACCACAGCGCAAAAGAATGCTGACGTTATACGTACTATCATAATCACATTACTGTTTCTACCTAAGCAACTAAAAAGATACGCGAGATCTAAATTTAAAAAAAAAACAAGAAATCGTGCTTAATCATTAAATATATCCTAAATAAACGAGGCCAAGACAAAGGATTATGACGTAATAGTGTCTAAGTCACAAAAAAAAGAGTCGAGAAAAAGGATACCGCGCAGAGCATCGCGGGATAGGAAACAGAAGAGATGAGGCTATCGCTTACAGCTTGGGTTAGGGTAAGAGTTAGGTTTAGAGTTAGGATTAGGGTTGGACTGGAGTTGGATCCCGGGGGGAATGGGCGTATGACCGGATGTAAGTGTCCGGGGGGGTAAGTGTCCTGGAACTTTGCAGAATATTTTGTTTTTATTTACGGATGTTCGTAAGTCGGAGAGTGTCTGCACTCAAAGGAATTGACTTGATAACTGAGGAACAAGCATTGTGATGCAAAACAGTGTTCAAAACTTTTACTGCAGACAAGGTGAATTTTTCACCGATCGCATGAGGCTTGCCTTTTTTTGCAATCATCAAAGACAGATTGTAAGATGCTAGCAATTCATCAACACTTTTCCGGGAAGAGCTTGCAAACATCGAACCAATAGTTTTTCGTGTTTTGAAATTGTCCCTAAGGCACTAAAAAATGAAGCCTTTTGTCAGCTTTATCTGGGTGAACTTTTGTTAAATGCTTAGAAAGTCTGGATGGTTTCGTTGCTTCATTAGAAAATTCTTTGTTGCATAGCAAACACATCGGCTGCAACTCAGAATGAGGGGCTGGAATAAATCCTTGTTGGAGGTAACTGACGCTGTATCACCTACATTTTCGTTTTGCAGAACTCGTTGTTGCTGTAATATTTAGCTTTAATTGACCTTTTCAGTCTAAAAATGTTTACTAGTTTTAAGTTACAAATTTTTCAACAGCAATTATTTAAACTTGAAAATAGCTTAGCTCTAGATAAATGAGGTTGGATAAATACATCAACAAACCACGCTATCATATTTTAGTTTCTGACTTGTAGGAAAACAAATACCAAAAATTCAATGTTCAAATTGAGCTATTAAAGCTAAACTGTAAAATACCAACTTAAAAGGACTTACAGCTGGTTACAAGACACTTTAATTCTTGACTTAATTGTTAGGAAAAAATAAATACTGACGTAACGATCGGTGAATTGGAATTTATTCGATGTTGCCAAATTTGCTGTGCGATAGATTTATTCAACGTTGAAAAACCGTAAAACTATTAGTGGACGGTTGCACCTCTAGTAGTTGTGGAATTACATTAATGATGTAATCACATTAAATATATTAAGTTTAGACATTTCAAGCGTTAATGTTAAGTTATGTGTCACCCCTAAAGGGGCGCTGGCACCCACTTTAAGAATCAGTGCATCAACCCATTTGGTACCGTGATCCCCATTAGGGGATCAGAAAGAAATGTTAATTTATTCTAAAAATAAAATCAACATTAAAGTTTTTTTTGCCTTTACATTTCTTCTAGTACACCAATACACAAAATTCAAACAAAAAAAACGTAAATAAAAATTTGGTTCTTAATGGGTTAAGTCGTCTTTTTCATCATGTCCTAGTAAGGTAGTTTTAAATTTCCGTAAATGAGAGTGCAGGCTATTACTTTCGACAAAATTTCTTGGTTTCTTTTTAACTTTTCTTTATATTGTGGTCGTTGATTGTAAATCTGTTGATTGAACACAAAGTTTCTCCTCAATATTTACTGTTCGTAAGAGGGGCAGCAAAACTACGCAATCAACGTGCCTATTTGACTTTTCAGTGTTTTCTTTCACTTTGTTTGTATTTCTAAAGCCATTTTTGGTCAATGTTTTTACTTCAAACAGCAATCGGGAAGCAAAACAGGGCATTTTTTACTTCACAGCCACAACGCCAAGCTTTCCGTTGTTGCAATTCAGAGCAAAAGCTGCATTCGCAGTCTACTTCTTGTTGCTGTTTATGCCAGGCTACGATATTTGAACACCAGGAGTTGAACGACCTCTTTTTTTATTGTAACGTTCTCATGAATAGGCGAAGTGAAAAATCTCAAGCTGTTGATGTTCATCAAAAGTCACAAAACTTATTTCCTGAGGATGCAAATCCATAGCTTAAGTTTTTTGTAAAGTAAAACAGATTAATCAAATAGACCAGCTGGAAGCAAGATAATGATGAAATTGTACATTTCATTACGTTTAAGATAATGGTGCACAGTTTCTCAGCACATCACCCATTACCTCCCACCTGCACGTCGGGGTCAGCACTGCGGCAGCGACAGTGCTTTTCTATGCAACGTCGCGTGTAGCTTTTTGTGCGCTCATATTATGTCCAGCTTACCGGCGCGATGACCTAGTCCAGTGATGGCAAGACTTTTTTGACGGCGTATCAAAAGAACTAAAACTGCGCATTTATTTTTATTCGCGTGTCACTTGTTAAGAACAGTCTAACTATTCTAATACTTTCTACTACCATACGTCTGAAAGATACCAACGCTATCTGAAGTGAGCGGCTCACGTGTATCGAGGTATATTTGCTAAATAACGAATTGCGAAATGATTGCGCAAGCACAAGAAAAAAGGCAAATATACAAGGTCGCGCAAATCCTTTTTTACTGATTTAATTGCGTAGTAAGTTGTTGTCTCGAAATATTGTCAGCTGTAATGACAGGCAGAATGAATGGGACTAACAATACATTGCAAAAATTTCCCTGCGTGTCAGTGAGAATCTTTTCGTGTGTGACTAGTGACACGCGTGTCATAGTTTTGCCATCACTGACCTAGTGGTTAGAGCGACCGTTTTGCAGTCGGTAAACTTGGGATTCATTTCCCCAAGTCAAGTTCACAGATACTCTGCTTGGCGCTCAGCACAAAAGGGATAGAGTTGAGAACAAGTTGGCAACCTTGCTTGTTGTGTCTTCAGGCAAGTCACTAAAAGGGATGTCTCCATCTTTATGTGGCAAACGAGTGGCGGGAGCAAGTAATCTACCCGTCGTTCACTCTGACTGAATACTCGCAAACAGAGCATGAGGTCTTGCGCAGTGAATGTACATCTTTCTGTATAATGCTCAACCCGATAGCTCAGGAGACCACGACGATCATGTACAGCTTCTTATGTGCACAACAGCCAAACACGCCTCCATTTACTAGTAGAAATAAAGCAATTTGTTTGAAAAAAATAAAACTGAATGGCATTCAGCGCAAAACGGTGGCAAAATATAGAGGACTACTTCTAAACACGGAAGCAATCCAGTTTTCCTGAAATTGGCTTGGGCACAAGTGTTTTTGCAGTATTGGCTTGCCAGCGTGTGAAGAAAAAAATTTTTTAGCGTTCCATTATTAAAATTGCGTTGCTATAATTATGCCACTTTTTATATTTTTCCTAATGATATTGCAAACCTCAACTGGAACATTATAAACCGGTTTTGAGATAATTTTTACTGAAGCGAACCTAAACCGGAGAGTTTCAATTAATCTGAACCGTAACCGGAACTGAACCAAAATTTAAAACAGTTGTTGAACCCGAAGCAAACCTTTCCTGGAAAAATCAAACGGTTCGACTCCCTGCTTTTTTCTTCAAAAGATCTTCTAGCAAGGCTCCGATTTGTGGACTAAAACATTCCGCGGAACGAAAAGTCCTCGATTTCGTATGTTCTGTTAGTAATGCCTTTTATCATTATATTGTATGGTTCTATTCATACTTTCTTGTTGTTCTCTTTATAAATATTTTCAATTTTATTCAATTTTTCTAAAAAAAAAACGCTAGCAGCGCATAGAAATGCTTTTTAAAATCCGCTGTCAAGTGATTAACAAAAATATTTATTTTTAGGCAGTGGCTATTTTGCCGTCGACGGCAATTTACCCCAAAGACTATTTTTCCGTGAGTTATTTGTGATTGGTCAATCTAAATGACGTACTAAACATGTGACTTTTGATAGTTTCTGCTAGGTCAATTTTAAAAACCAATTAAAAAAGTTTTGCACCCCCATGTCTCTATCCCCAACCCTGTACACTCCCTTCCAGTGTACACTGCCCCGTACATTTGCATACCGTGCCTGCCCCTTCAGTGTACACTGCCCTTTCTTTTAAAGCCCTGCCAGCTATGATTCGAATCTGCAACCATGGTTTCTCATGACCAGCGCACTATCCACTACACCAAAGTGTCACTGGTGTAATTCTAGCAAATACGGCTATATAAACACACGTGAATGATTACGGCAAAATAGATTCCAAGGGTAAATTGCCGTCGACGGCGAAATAGCCACTGCCTTATTTTTAAAGATTGCCCTCTAATCTCTACCGCTCCCCTCCCAAAGAATAATTATATGCTTACCGGCCTGCCCAGAGAGCCGAAAACCTAACGTGTAAACGCATCCTAATATCTCACATAAACTTGGTTGCAACTTTGGTTGAGTGGATTTTCTAGTGGTTATTTTGTCTTAAGTTCAGATAGAATAGAGTAAGCTTACTAGGTCAAGTGAAAAGAGAGTTAGGCATGATAGTCAATCTTGGGACTGGTTGGTTTATGTTAGCTTAGACTTCATTATTGAGATTTATCAAACAAACTAAACATTTAGCAAACTGCAGACAGTGACACTGTTTCGACCTATCAGGTCTCTTCAGTGCAGTTGGTGACCAATAAGAAGCTAGAGGCTTTTAATAAAGCATAGCTTAGACCATTAAAACACAGAGGCCCTTTGGTATAGAACAGCATTCTTACTGAAATCAGGGAAATAAAATCATTAAAAAAGTTTGTGCATTGCTTTATGCAGCATACTAAAACAAGTTATAGCCTAAAGCTCAAACACACATAAAATATTGGTTAATTCATTACCTCACTTGCTAGTCCAGTGTACATCTATTGTTTATGGAAATGTCAAGTCTTCTACCAACTTGAAGAAAAAAAGTTATCAAGAGCACAATACTTTTAGTCTTTACAAAGAATCCTAAATCAGGTTGTCAGGCCCCTCTCCTAACCAGCTATTAAAAATATAATCGAGTCAGCAAAGTGATCTAGTGCAGTTATTCTTAAGTTACCATTGTGATTATTACAGTATTACTTCCTGCTTTTCTGTCATTTGTAAGGCTTTTTGCAGCTGCTTTGATAGTTTTGTTGTTAATTGTAAGAACCTTTCCTACTTATTGCAATCATTTTCTATTATCTTTAGGTAAAATCAGGCATGTTTTATTGTTTATCCGTTTTGCCACCTGCAAGCCTTTTTTTTTGTTTACTGATATGCTTAATTATTCTTATTATTATTGGTTTATTTTGGACCAACAGCATGAACAGTTTCATACAGAAAACAAGACAAAAAAACACAACACACACACACACAAAACGCTTCAAAAATGATTACATCAGACAGTGTGATAGAACACTTTGCAAACAGCAATTTTAACCCTTTGTGGTCCAATTAATTTTACCAAATTTTGCCCTTCAGGTCCAGTTTTTTTTTAACTGATTATAGTAGATTTTTACTTGCATTGACAGTTTAGATCATGCGCTGTAATCATCCCTGGGATCGGTTTGGACTTGCTGTAGTGTCTGTGTGCTATATATCATCCCAGAGATGAGGTTGGACTAAATTACATAAATTTTGTTTTTCATCCCAGGAATGACGTTGGATCGCAAAGGGTTTAATTTGTTTCAAACGCAAATATGAAGAACTGACTTACAGCTCTAATGTGTAACTAACATGAGCAAAATAACTGCAGTTGTAAAAATATTCACAGTTCAAGGTAGATATGTACCTTGAACTGTGAATATTTTTCAAATTACTGTAATGGTGGCACCACATATCAGCCATCAACCCAGTGGACTTTTTGCCATTTTCTTGTCTGGTTAAATGTCGTTTTTTCTTGAATTTTTAATTTTTGTCCGTAATGATTTTCCAGACTTCTTTGAATGTAAAGATTGTGTAAGACCATCCGCTTCGTATTGTTCAGAAATGATTTTGTACTGTTTTAGAGCTTTATTAAATATCTTACGTTTTGCCTTCATTTCACAGTAGCATTCATTTTGCACTGGTGTACCTTCATCATCCACATCAAAAATACTATTCTTGCATGTAACCAGGTAACTGTTTTACATGGTTGCTCCACCCTGGCAAAGGTAGTTTGTGCTGCTTATTTTAAAAGTTGGTTTAACAGAATGTTCAGCAGCTGTTAGGAGTGCTGATATGAAATTTAGATAATATTGCTCAATCTGATATATATGTTCGTAATTTTCATATAAAGAATTATGACACTGAAGCACAGACACCGGGACAATTATTCCTTTGAAAAGGTCCTTTTGCTATACAGTGTTTTCTTTTCTCTAATAAAACAATGCATGTACAAGGTAATCTTGTTTAGATCAAGTGGTATGCTTAATCTCTGTACAATCGATGCTACCCTGTACGACTTGAACAGGGCAAAAAAAAGTTAAATAAAAAAAAGTGCCTGCAAAAAAAAGTTAAATGCATTTTGTTAATGATTGTATTTCTAAGTTAACAGTACAGTATGGTAAACTACATAGTCCCGTGTATGGAAAGTTTTGTGCAGTTACTTTAGAGCTTAGTCTTGGTTAGCAGAATAGGTCTCTGTTTTGTGACCGTATTTTTGTGGTGCAGAAATAGTCTATTATAAACATGGTATATAAGCTGTTTTTTAAGACTAAGAAAGGTAAAGTTGCAATAGCAAGTGTAACTTCATTTTGCTAGCAGAATGTAGACCTTAGGTCTAGACTATAATGCTTATTCAATTTCATAGGCTGTCTAATATTCTATTTTTTATTGGACCTTTAAAAAGTGGCACAGGTTGGTGCTTTTTTATTTGTTACCCCAGGCCATCATCACGACTATTTATCTTATATTTTTGTTATTTGAGTCGTAATTGTTGTTTAAAAGAAAGGTTTAGTTCCGCATTTAGTTTATTTATTGTTTGAAATGATTTTGGTTGACAATTGCTTTTGATTAAAGATGTGCACATCCATTATTATAAGGTGGATACCTGGGGTAACAAATGAAAAAGCGCCCACATGTTTACAGTGTCTACAATGCTCAGCAATGCGGAATTCTTAGTGCTTGACCTTTACACTGTATGATGAACTATTAACAGCCATTATTTGGTCAGTTCTTTTTATCATCAAAATGTTTAATTTTATAGATCTATATTTTAACTGCAAACAAACTAAACCTTGCCTTGTCAATTGTTCAAAGAATTATTTTTTTAACCTCAAGATGTATGTAATCTTAACTTTTTTATATCTTCTGAACTTTGGTAAGTTTACTTTATTTTTTAGTTTATGACCGGCTTGTGCATGACATGCTTAATTTTCTTGTCCTGCCTAGAACTGTTGCCTATTCACTACTGTTTGTCTCCTTGGACGAGGATGATGTTAACTTCTTCAACTAGTGGAATGCACAAGATAAAGAAAGCAACTTCTCGTCTTCAAGTCAGCAGTCAACCATACATGTCATTGCAGTTGGCACAACCTATAATTCGTACTTAAAACATGAGATTTCATGCGAGTACTCATTTTTGTCGACTATATCTTGTACAACGTAGTGCTCTGACTGCTCAACTTGCAGTCTTTGATGACAACTACTCTGCTTGTATATAACTCACCTACTTAATTTATCCTGTTATGGTTTTGCATTAAATGCAGCTTACTTTAATCTGTGGAGTTGATTGATGGTACGGAATTTAGAAATTGCAGAAAGTAGGGTATTCATAATCTCAAAGCTTTTCGTCTGACACTTTTCACTCTATTTCTGACGGATTCTCTTGAAAAGTGTCAGATGATAAATTAGACAAACTTAACTTAGCGTCGTAGGTAGCATTTTAATTGTAACTGATGACGCTTTAAGTGTAAAGCGAAACGTTTCGAAATAAAATGTTCGCTTGTTTACTGGCTATCATATATCTTCTCAGATTAGTAAATGAAAATAATTGATTCCACATAATTTATTAAGTAGAAGTTCGACCTTGACTATCACTACATCACAAGAGTTTTTGACAAGTTTATTGATTCTACATTATACTTTTTTGCCAGTATGGCTTTCCTGCTCTGCGTTCCACTACTCTACTCTGCGTCCACGCACCCTTTAGGAACAGATCTCGCACCCCTGGTGAAGAAACCCTCTAAAGTAAAGCTTTAATGGCGATGGTAGTACTAAACCTGAAACGGCGTCAGGCATACTTTTTTTGCCAGCATAATTTTCCCACTCTGCATTGTAACAATTACCCCACTTGGTTGCAGTAGTTGTGGTTAAATGAAATGTACATGCAATGCTGGAAACTCAGAAGTAGCTCTGAATACAAGTTGCATAACCTCGACAATTTTGTAATGATTAGGAACTAAAGGAAAGCAATACGTCATTGTTAAACAATGTAATCAATTTATATTTTACACCATTTGTTTCCAGTTTTGAATGCTGCCAGCGTGGTGCTGACTCCACCATTAGATCGACCCATAAACAAAGGAATGGAGCTGTTTTTACCATGCGAACCTAGTGGAAGTGGAATGTAAGTTGTATTTGGTTGTAATGGCCATTGCATAATCAGGTTAAATATTACCCAACTTCAATTCATTCTTGATTTGGAATGACTTAAAAATGCTAACCAGAAAAATATTATGTTAAAATTATTATATTCTTGACAACTCATTTTTGCCAAAGTCTTTCAGTCTTGGTTTAACAATTACTTTGTGAGGGTTTGTCATTAGCTACATTATTAATTCTCAACCTGGATTTGACGAGTGTGTTTGTAAAGGTTGAGAACCACTGCTTTAAATGAACTTAAACCAGAGTTGCGCAAAATTTTTTGCCGACGGGCCGGACTCTGACCCTTTCTTACACCTTTGTTTTTTTGTGATCAACATCAAAAGGGTATAGTTTATTAACTAAAAATCTTTTACTTAAAGTCAATCTCAAGAGGCTCAAGTTTTTTTTTGGTTTTGGTTGATTATTCTGTGCATGTGATAGGGGCATGGACCCTTAGTCCCCATCCTTTTGTTATGTCTGATCTGGATCATAAATATCCTGCCATACGACGATGAGAAGAATCTGTGAAACCGAAGTTTTATTTTATGGCTGGTTGCACATTTTTACCTCAGAGGTCTCAGTTTGCACACTCCTGACTTGAATAATGATGTACTTTTTAAGTGTAGTGAGAGCGTTAATGCTGTATTTCTTTGTACGAGGTGCTTTCAACTGGGTTTTTGTGAATTTTTCTTCTGTAACACAAGCTGCGTAGCAAAATTGCTAAAACCAGATAATTTTTACATTTCTCAAGGGTCATGGTTCAATATCTGCTTAATGTCAGACAAATGTCATGAAAAGCAGTTACAGCGGTCTAAGTTTTCTTCAATTTAAGAAAACGTTTAAGTGATCATTGGTTTACAGAATAATGTCTGTATAAGCTTTAGCTCCATGAATGTGTGCGTTGTGCAGACAATTTTGTTGCTTTGATGTAGTGATTCAGTTTCCATCCGGTGTTGTCCCTTTAGCAGAGATGGCCGGATTTACCCCATGGATGGGGATTTGTTGGAGCCAAATTTTTCTACAGGGAGCATGCCCTTGCTTACCCCCAACCTCAGTTTTCTAACATGAGTGGTCCAACCAAGCAATTAAGCTGGCAACCCCACCATTAATAGTCAGACTGCAATTGGTAGGTGCCCAATAGTCGCCTCTTACGACATGCTGGGTAAACAGCTTCACTATTCTTTATTTCACGTATTGACTTTATCAATTATTGGCTCCGCAGGCAACATTGCAATAAGTATATATTTTTTTTTCAAATCAGTTTATTCACAGCTATTACCAACGTCGGACTGCCAACGTCGTTTTGCAATAAGCAAATTGCGTTTTCAGAAAACAAAAAAACTGTCATCGCTAAGTTGCATGCTGCTCCAGTTTACTTTATGCTACAGGAGGCAGACCACATTGGCTTTACACGATTTAATGGACCTTTTCCTGCTCACATAGTGGCTAGATTCTGTTGCTATGGTGTAAGCCTAACCAGTCTGATAGTGATTGTTTCAGTTTTCAAAAAAAAGTTCAGTGGATATAAGTCTTTCTATCAAAATATTAAACAGATTAGATTGCCTGCCTAAATGTTTATTTCAAATTTGGGTTCCAAGTCTGCAAGATCGGAATTTTTCCAATTTGCTAAATTGCTTGAGTTAATTTTAAGGCCGCCTAGCCTATGTTTAATTCAGCAAACTATAAAAAGGCATCTTGAAAATAGAATTAAAGTCTCCATGCGTTAGGCCCCAAAAATTTCAAGAATACGGCAATGGCCTTGTTGCGGTTTCAAACTTGGTTTTTATGCTCCAGTGTTTTTTGAAGTTAATTACTTCATGCTACAGCGCACGTTTATTTGTGTATCTGATTTGATTTCTTTAGTTTGCGCACTTCGATCAATTGAGCGCACATTTTAAATTTCTGATTTTACTTTTCAGCATTTTACTAGTTTGTTAAATTGGTTGACTGTGTATTTATTGCGATCAGTCCAGTTTAACTCAGTTTTTTTCGGTGAGAACTTGTGCTAACTGCGTTGAGTTTAAATTTGTTTCTGTTCAGTTTAGTTTGTTAATAAATGGATCCGTTATATTGTTCAATTATTTTGGTCGACGAGCAAGCCAGCATGAACGACGATCATCATATTCTGAGCGTAAGATCGTCAGTTATCCAAACTGGTGATCGCTACAGCCTAAAGCTAACACTTGTAGTTGATATGGAGAAGACAAGAAATTTGTCATATCTTCTCTTGGACATTAAATACTGCTATTGTCCATACCTAAAGGTGTTATTGCACTAACCCAGCGAAAAACACTCCGCTGTGTACTTTTCTAGACTGAAAATTCTAAACAAATTTTAACAAAACACCAAATGATCATAAATGCGATAAAAAATCTAGGCTAGAATTTTCAGTCTCAGTGACCACCTGGTTTTTTGTTTACCTTGTGTTTAGCGGTTTCAAATATTCTTGTTATTGAGTTCGGAAGTAAAACACCAAAATTCTACCAATCTTTGGCGTATTCACACGTTTGTTTTTATGTATAGGCTTTAGGCCATTGCCGTATTCTTGAAATTTTTGGGGCCTAATTCATAGATATTTTGATTCTATTTTCAAGATGCCTCTTTATAGTTTGCTGAATTAAACATAGGCTAGGCGGCTTCAAAATTAACTCAAGCATTTTGGTAAATTGGAAAAATTCTAATCTTGCAGACTTGGAACCCAAATTCGAAATAAACATTTAAGCAGGCAATCTAATCTGTTTAATATTTTGATACAAAGACTTATATCCGCTGAACTATTTTTTGAAAACTGAAACAATCACTATCAGACTGGTTAGGCTTACACCAAAACGTGATCTGCTATTCAGTTGATGCAGCTATAGACATAACCGATAATAGTAAAAATCTTAATTTAACTACTACCAACATTTACTGAGATTTTCAGAACAGGCAGCTGTTGTTTGTAATTAACGCTGGTTACTTTACTAAACCTAAGCAAGCGGTAGCCGTAACTCAGCTGCGACGATGCTAAACTTTATTGGCAATGCTATATAAATGCTTGTGAAGCTTTTCACGACCAGTACCGAGTCCGGCTGCACACAATTTGTAGTAGCTTATATAACCAAATTATACTTGCTTTGATATTGTTTAAAAAAGCCTATAAATTAAGCAGTTCTACTTCAAATAAACTTGGTTTGCTCGCACGACATAGAATTCCAGCTTAGAACTTTTTTCAAGTCCAAAAATAATTTATTTGAAGCGATTTATCACCTTTAAACTTCTGCCTAGCACTGTTTTTAATTGAAAAGCGTAACACGCTGACAAATGTTTGACTGCAGATAGAAACAAGATCTCGCCACTAGGTGCGCGTTAAAAAGGTTCTTTTTTAAATGGCGTCGGATTGGAATGATCCTTAAAACGTTAGCCGACTGATTTATTTTAAACTTTGTTGCTCACCAGACTGGAGTGGAATTTCTACGGAAGTGGAGGAAGTGGCCGTTCAATATCATCTGATCAAGAAATAAACTCCCATTACGCAAAAAAAGTAGCATTGGAGGGGGCAAATTTGAAGATTATGAATGGAGAGCCGTCAGATCAAGGTGGCGTTCAATACGCTTTGCTGTTATCTTGTTATTGGAAGGTCAAATTGTAATAATTTCTCTTACAGGCAGCTACAAGTAAAGCTGGCTCTACTTTCTATCAAAAGCCCGTGTTCAATTCTAAGCCGTCTGTGAATAAAGTCATCTCTATGAGGAAGTACATCCTTTAAATTAGAGATCGAATGAGATCCTGGCTGGCAATTGAAATTTTAGTCCTAGTGCAGCTTCTTTTATGGCCCTTCAAATTTCAAATAAAGGGCAGGATTAGAGGTCTTTAAGGCATCTAAAAAGTATTGTAGGGCAATCATGTTGATAGACTATTGCTCAATTTTTTTGTCTGATAAGTAGCTCCGCATCCATAGCGTTGTTTGGGAATCCCGCCTCCAGCCAAGGTGGCCATGATACCTTGTCTAGGACTCCAGTTGTGGCTAAAACTTTTGCTCCGGCCATACCCAAACTTAAACCAATTTTAATTCTTTGAAGAGTAGCGGAGGCAGTATCTGAAAAAGCTTCGTCAGTATGAGTTGCATGATCTACAGCAGCACATATTCAGTCTGTTCCCTCAATCAAGAATTATCCAAATCAAATCATGACTAGTTTGCAGAGCAATCTGTCTCAGTTGCTCGTCATTGATGTTTGCAGGTCAATACGAATGCCGCCAGGAAGCTTCGGATGGCACGTTTTCTTCTGAAAGATACAACGTTACTTATACAGGTAATTATCGCCGAAAAAACTCGCGGCTTGAGCTGATTTTACAGCTTGTATGGTGCGCTACTGAATCATATGATATTTTGTGTCGCACGCGAAAGTTATCATAGAAATGTAAATGCAATTATCGCCGAAAAAACTCACGGCTTGAGCTGACTCCACAGCTTGTACGATTCAGCAGCGTATCACACAAGCTGTGAAGTCAACTCAAGTGGTGAGCTTCTGGTTTCGCTCGAACTCGCTGCATGTAACATAACGTGTGAGAGAATGTTATCTTTTAGTTGGAAGTTGCTTTGCAACCCTGCCAACGTCGTATTCCTGTTTCGTTTAATCGTTGTGAAAAGAAGCATAATATTTTTTGTTTTTAAAGGAGTTGTGGGTTACACATCTTACTCTCGATTTGAATGTAGCTTTTATGTTTGTACAGGGTAGTAGAAAGTATCTAGGCATCAACAATTTGTGATAAAATCCGAATTCTCACTTTGAACTCATTGAAGGTTAATAGTACATGTTCAACATGTCAAACTTAATTGCGCCTGACTTGAAATGGGCTAATGAGCTAAATAGTTATATTTTAACATAAGCATCACTTATATTTCACCGTAAACACCATGCCAACCCAATATTTATTTTTCGTATTTCATTTTGCGGTCACAATATGCAGGCTTAAGCTCCTGCACGTAATGGGGATTTTATGGACGATAGTTTATTTCCTGTGCAACACGGAAAGTATTGTGTGTCTTATTAATCTACATTCATAGGCAGCATGATGGGTTGTTTTTTGAAGGCTGCGCGCAAACACTTCCAGCACTCTTTCCACCTTCTCTGCAGATCGACTTGTAAATGGACGCCTGCTCCTTCTTTTGTCATTCACAGAGCCGGTGGTTATAAGCTTTGGAGGACAACCTCTAATTGCCTGTGGACGCAGTGTTGCATGTCTACCTTTACAAGCACACATTAATATTCCTCATAACGTGCTGCAATTTTGGTTCGCTACGAATCGTCAAGGGACTGGTCATTTTTGAAAAGGCCACCGCGTTCTATAAATAAGATAAACACAATTAACAAAATCTAAAAACTAAGTAATTCCTATTAGTGTCGTCTCACCTAAAACGATTATCATCTGAACACTTCATGCATGTAAGATCACAAGAAATTTTTAATGTTTGGTTACTTTTTAACCACGCTGTACCTAGGAAACAACTTGTGTTCAAACCGTTTGAAGTTACCAGCACTGCTGGTAAATGGTGTAGCGAGGGTTTTACCGCTAAAATGCCTCCCATTTCCGATCAAGCAAATCCAAAATCAAAATGTAAATCAACAAAATGCCCCTCATCGAAAGCCACCTTTTTATCCACTGAGCTACTTCACTGATTGAAACATATATTCTAGTTTCACCAGAGGGTATAACGTTTTGTTCTTTCCCCGGTGATTTGGCTTTAACTTTGGATAGTAAGCAAGAAATCAGCTGCTACACCAATGGAGGTAAGCTGTAAACATTAAAAATACACTAGTTTGTATGTTGGATTATGCTGGGTTTCATCTTTCTTTGCTAGTTAAGGATGCAGTGTGACATGGACCGTCCCATCTCGCATTCTAGAAAATACGCGACGATCACGCTAGGAGAAGTGACAGTCCTTCGTCATAGTGCTTAAGAATGAATGTCCATTGATAAATAACTCATCCAATTTCGGTGCATTCGACTTTAGGAGTACGTCTTGTCTGTTGCTGCTACTTCTAATCAGATTAGAGCTTAAACTAGATAATTTTTTTGTCAAGACCAGGCACTAATTGCAAGAAAGTACAAAGGATTTTTGGTTATGTGATATTGGCCTATTGTCTATTGTCTTAGTTTTTGCGGTAACTGGTCGTGGAGTTACACTAAGCCTTGCACTGTATGTTGTTATTGAATGACTGCAATGGTCGTGACATTACCGCTTGTTAACCTCAATGAGATGGATGTTTCAGCTTTGCCTCCTCCTCGCTACCTCTGGTACAAGAATGGTGTTGCTCTTCCAACGAATTCAGCAAATGACGCAGTGTATTCCAACACATCCTTTTCATTCAACCCCAACACAGGCCTGCTGACCTTTAATGTAAGTTAATAATCACAGTGACGATTGGATTTGTACTCATACTTGTACTCAAATTTTTTTTTGTAAAACTGCTGTAACAATGCATTTATCCTAGGCTGTTTTGCAAAGAAATCTCGAAGTGAAAGGTGAAAACAAATTATTGTCGATGTTAATTCCATATCAAATTTACATTTTCAGAAAGTAAGTGTCGCCGATGAGGGAACTTATACATGCAGGGCCACTAATGTTGGTGGTGAAGGAGCATGTGATGTCGCAAACTTAACCACAAGTAGGTTTACAACTAGAAACTACTGTATATGAATATGTCAGTACACTTTACCCTCGTTTTTCTGGACTATATGGTGCAGGAACCGGTTCGAAAAACGAAAAAGTCCGAGTAGCACATATGCATTGACTGTACTCATCATCATCACGTGCCATGCCTGTTCCAGGCCTGTTGTTGTTGGTTACCCGACCCCTTCCAAGGGATGGGGGCATGGCGGAAGACCATGGAGCCCCAGAAGCCGGGAAACTCCCCAGGGTCTGGACCAGAGGTCATAGAGAGACAGAGAGTTGCCAAAGAGTGAGTGGCGTAAAGAGTCCGTAGCTGGACAGTACAGAATGAGATGAGAGATGTCCTGGGACAAGTGTCCACAGGCGCTGCAAGAAAAATTCTCAGTTCTGCCAATCCTAGAGAGATAAGAACCTAAAAGAAGGCTGTGTCCGTTGCAGTGTAGACGAGAGAGGACACAGCGAGCATGACGAGGGAGCACAAGTTCCTCGGTGGAAATTGAGGGAACCTGTGTGTCAAAATACTTCGATGAGACAGTACGCCTCCAGTCCGAGAAAAGACAAGAGTGGATACGAGAGATAAGAGGAGAGAGACTACAAGGGATTGCGGAGGGCGCAAGTAGCGCTCCCCATATGGCCAGCTCATCAGCCGTGTCATTCCCCGGGAGAAAGGAGTGTCCGGGGACTCATTGTGGCCTAATAGAACAGGAGGAAAGAGAAGACAGTTCCTGCCAGATCTGCCACAGAGTTTGAGATAATAGGAAAGATGGAGGAGAGGACAGGGTGGCGAGGACAGAGCGAGAGTCAGACAGGAGGAGAAAAGAAGAGAAATGGCAGACTTTATGGTGTTGCCGAGACCAGCAAAGAGCGTGCAGAATGGTGCCGGCTGGAGCAGAAAAACTGGAACATACTGGGCCTGCCAAAAAGGAAAGAGTGGCCTCAGTGCCACAGAGAGAGCAGTTGGCAAGAACACCAGAGCCGCCCTTGCCAAAAGGAATAGGAACAGAGCCGTCTGTCCAAATCACCAGATCATGAAGGGGGAGAGAGTCAAGGTGGGTGAGAACTGCACCTTGGCGCGAGTGAGGGAGATCAGAGCGAGAGCATGGAGAGGAAAGGGTGGACTCCGCAGTGAAGGAAGGCAGATTCCAAGGAGGAAAGGAAGCGCAAGCAAGAAGAGCCTCCCTAGAACAAGTAGAAGGAAGCATGAGCAGGTGAGTGGGTGCAAAAGCTCTCCAGGACGATCTGCAGAGCCTTGGTTTCACTCCTAGTCTGGCCAAACCTGAAATAGGAAAGGAGGTTGGGAGACGAAGAGCCCGCTTATAAGAAAATAGAGTGAAGTGAGTCAGGGTGACTTGTAGGGGAGGTAGAGAAGCCTCGGTGAGTAGTAGAGTAATAGGGGAGGACAAGAGGCAGCCGGTGGTAGCGCAACTGGCCGCTCGGTGGAGGTGTTCCAATTTGGTGAAATTGGTAGCACTTAGGAAAGGAAATCATCCGGGTGAAGCGTAAGTGAGAAGGGGCCAAAGAAAAGAGTTATACAGAATAGAGAGGGACTCCTTAGAGGGGCCCCATGAGGAAGCAGAGATACAGCTAGTTTACAATGCATTTTTGACTCAAATGTAAAGGTAGCAGAGTGCTCAGTGTTTGTGTGGTTTATTTGTTTTGTCCCTGAGGCGTGGCTTTACGGTAATTTTTCTTTCGTTGTTGGTGATACAACAGCTTTACACCGGCTGTGCTCAAAACTCCAAATCTGGTCAAAACTCAAGTAGTTCTATGAATAATGCTAAAGGTTTTATAAATGACGTATAACTATTGCTTTGGCATTGTTTTAGAAACATTTAATGTTGGCGCTGTTGTTGGAATTGTATTTGGAGTTATATTTGCTGTTCTGCTCATCGCTGTTTTGGTGTGGTGGACGTGGAGAAAGGGATACTTTTCAGGTAGGTTGTTCAATTTTGATATTTTAGGTTTAGTTAAACTAATTTCTGTTTGATTGTGGGGCTTAAGCACTGCTAACTAACTTGGAAGTTTCTGGGCCATCCTAATGTAAATTAGGTGAAGGCCCAAAGTTTTTACGATTTAGTTGCGCATATTTTTAATGCAGATACTATAGCGTCATATCCTTGGATAGTTTGAAAGACTTTTAACTAGTACTTAAAAGTAAAGTGTGAACCAATTAAAAGATTTAAAATTGAACAACCTTTTGATATTTGGTTGAGTATTTTTCAAGATATCAATCTTGAAAGACACTTTACCTAATTTGCAAAAAATTGTTTAATTTGAATGAACACAAACTCCATCCATATTCACCAATGTGCTGACACTTTGAAACAATAAAACTAGACGCCAGGTTAAGTCAGCCAGTCAAGCTGGATGAGATGCAGTTTTCAATTCTTAATATGAGGAGCAAATAAAATGAAGATTTAGCGCTTTCAAGTGCAACACTTGTTTGTGCTAAGACGGTGACAGATTGGAATTGTGACTGTGGAAGCAACGCGAAAGTTGATCTATTTCTACATCTCGCTGTCGCTGAGCGTCCAGCAGAAGATCTGTGAGCTTCAGGTCTTAAGTGTAGTTATGACAACCATGAGTTGAAACCCAAGTCCACTTTGCGTACTTTGCCACCATCCATTTATCGGCTTGTTTACAATGCCAGCTTTGAATTGCGTTGGCGGCAAATTGCATCGATTTTGTGGTTGTCTTCACTTATTGCCGCTAGCCATGAATGGCTGACGACGTCATTTATAGTAATTGCAAGCTCATCACCAGTTTGTATCATAGTGGAAGTGTGTTGCGCTTCTCAAATAGTAGGTGTGTAGCATTCTCTGGTTCTTTTCCGGCCAATTTTTTTGTGGCCAAAGGGCGATTTGTTTGGGTTTGCCCCACCTTCACATTAAAGCACATGCTTTCAAAATAACATCGAACGGTTTTTTGATGCAGTCTGACATCAACCTTTCTAAATTTTCAGTTTAGCAAAAGCGTGTTTTTCTTTGTAGATTTGATAGAATTTAATGTTGGGCACGCACTCAATTTTCAGCTTAATCATAGCCAGCATTTTTTGCAACAGAAACTAACGGTTTGAAATCATGTTGTTAGAGATGCTGCCATTGCCTATTCCGAAATTAAAATTTACTAGCTTGTTGAAACACCACAGCTAGGAGCCAAACTCTTATCAAAAACTATAGAAATGGAATATGCAGATTTCCTGCTTGAATGAGAAAAATGTGAAAAATGAAATAAGGAATCGATTTGCTCAATTTATGATTGAAAAATATCCTGAATGAAAAAACCAAAGCAGTTAAAAATCGCCAAATAACTGCCTAAATTTCTTTATTAGTGAAGATCAGTAGGTGTAATTAGTTTTGACTGAATAGATTTGTCGACCGAAACTACTGATTTACCTACATTTCGATTTATGTTGTGGTTTTATCTTTTCGTCTTATTGTTAGAACGTTGCCAAAATGCCACACGATTGTGCACTTGTGTATCTTTTTGCCATATAGTGATAAATATGATGAGTGCAGTTTTAATAAAATGCGAATTGATTCTTCTTGTCAACGGTTGCTGGCGATTTCAGCTAACTACGTAGCAAGGAGAATCGCGCGCGAAGAGATCAAATGATAACTGTGTAATGGTTTAAAATAGCGCGTCTTTCGATCGAGTTTGTTTTCCGCTTGACTACTTCATATGACGTAGTTTTGTTTGGTTTGAGTTATATCGCATCCTATTAATTCTTGAACATCTTGTCCTGCGTACTTGCTCAAACTAAGTGCGATAAGGCACATTAGCTGATTGATAATGTCTGTGTTTAAGACTGAATGCTTTCCATCGCTTTCAGTGCAATGATGTTACTTTCAATGGCTGTCCGCAGGTTCCAGCAGCTCAAGATTTTTATCACTCAAACTCTTCGTTTACTTGTGTTTGATGTTCCTTGGTTACCACTGTTGTGAATATTCATTAATTTCTGCAGTAGAGACGAACGCTCAATCAACAGCTTTTAACTACAATATTTTAATGGCAAACGCCTCATTAAAAACTTTAAAATAATTGCCTGATATTTCGTAATATTATTCGGCAAGCTTGAATCAGGTTTATTCCTATTACATGTATTACAGTCCTGTAGTGCATCGCAGACTGAGTCATGAACTGTGCAAACTTGTCATCAATATCTTGTTATTTAAACTAAAGTTTAAAGCAAAGGTCAGCCCAATCATAACCAAGAGCTTTCCTTTTTTATTGCGCCTGTAACTTAACACAATGTGAGTTGTCAACTGTTCAGCATTTTCCTTCAAGATTCTGTGCAAATAATTATGAAAATCGGCACCAGCATAACTAAGGTACGAGAATCGATTTTGATTTTGCTTCTATCGATTTACTTTCTATGACAAAATGTTGATGTTCAGAGCATAACAATGAAATTTATTCGCTATAATTATGAAAAAAGAGTATTGCCAAGTGTCTGGTAAACGTTTTAGCTTAATGCTTTGCTTTTTCTCGAAAAAGATATTCAGTCATATAAGTAGGTGCTTACAAAGCTTTACATGTTTCTAATTTGACTGAAGATGTTTGAAACGTTTCAATAAAATTCTTAACCAGTGTTTTGGTTTTATTTTGCTGAGATAGATGTTTGTGCGTCAGCCATCAGTTGAAGCATGGCTTAATGCTGGCAAAACGTCTGGTATTGTCTTTGTGTTTGAGCCGCTAAGTTCACTGTTTTGATTCAGCCAGTTTCAAGTCGTATAGTTAAAGATTTTATTGCCCAAACTCATCGCCGTAAATTTTGCGTTAATGATTTACATCGCCATGGCTAGAGATTTATTACTGGTTACTTGATTCGAACAAAAGGTTGTTAACTTGCCTACGTGGGTTCTATTGTACGTTTTCTCT
This sequence comes from Trididemnum clinides, assembly GCA_963675345.1. Classification (NCBI taxonomy): domain Eukaryota; kingdom Metazoa; phylum Chordata; class Ascidiacea; order Aplousobranchia; family Didemnidae; genus Trididemnum; species Trididemnum clinides. The sequence goes on along the minus strand of OY776294.1, from coordinate 31,743,006 downwards.
TGACTGGTATCGTTTCATATTACATTGCTGCCAGTCGTAACAACAGCGCCACACCTATTGTGTAGATGTGTAGATTAACGTTGCTATAATATTTGGTTTCATGATGGTGTATACGGATTGATGTTGACCGGCTCGGTGGTGCTGAGGTTAGAGCGTTCGCTTCGTAGCCGGTGCACTTAGGTTCGATTCTTTTGTCAAGTTAAACCAAACGACTTTAAAAGATGTTATTTACTACTTCCTCGCTTCACATTGAACACAAAAGAGTAGTGTGGAGAAAAGGCTAACAAGTTCGCTTGTTGTCTCCTTGGGTAACGCCTTAATTGTGTTTCTCCATTTTATTCTGGCAGACAGATACTCGTCGTGGTGGTCCAGTTTGACTAGAGACGCGCAATACCATCCACTACAGTGGACCTAGTATAGGCCCAACAAGTGTGACAGTCTAAGCTATGCTTTATTAAAAGCCTCTAACTTCTTGTCGGTCACCAACTGCACTGAAGAGGCCTGATAGGTCGAAACAGTGTCACTGTCTGCAGTTTGCTGAAGGTGCATCGCTGGTCTCATGCATTGCTTTAAAAGCATAACCTCATTTGCATGAATAAATGGTGTTTACTCTTTGTGAATGTGAATGAATATATGATTTGCGCCAATGAGATAATTTAGGGCTGTTTTTTTAATGCGATTGTCAAGATGATTCGAACCGTTTTAGCGTTTTATTGATCTGATTATAAATTCATGCTTAGGAAATAAATTTATTCCTTTATGTTTTAGCGTTTACAATTTTGCAACGATGTTTTGTCGTAAAATACGTTTAATTGTTTATTATTGATTTAGTTCTAGGCATTTTGGACGATTATGTGGTTAAATTTGTAAGTGGCAGTGAGAACTGATCTCTGAATATATGTAGTAAAAAGAGTACTAAAACACATCTAGTGTTACGATTTTTCTTGACGTTTTGATTGTCAAACCAATATTGTTTGCTTTCTGATTGAACGCTGTGAGGCATTGGTAAACATGAGCTGAGACCAAATTTAAATGGACGGTGTTTGTCGCGATGAAGCAGTAATATGCGAGTACGTCTCTGCTTTTTGGTACAAACATACAAACTGAATTCAATGTTGATTTGTACAGTTTGACTCACCTGTCGAATCCTACGAAAATTACGATTTTTCTCACTGTAGAGACGATTGATTGTTGTATTAAAAGTAATAACACTGGGATAGATCTCGTTTCGTCACGCATTTTGTGCCTTTTCTATTAGAATGCTGGTCTTTCGATGTCATTTCTGACGTTCCGACTTGGTTGGTTATGGCCAGTTTTTGGTAATATTGCGACTCTAGTAGTGGTAGAAGCTACCGAAACGCGCATTGTTTCGTTTTTGTATACATGAATATTTTCTTTCATTATTTCCGCATGCTAATAATTGGTGCCACCAAATATCTTATTCGCGTGAAGGTATGCATGAATTTTTTGAGGCAGGTCACAAAAATGTGCCGAAGCCACGCTTATGCTTAGGCGTCTGGAGGCATACCCCCCCGAGACAATTATGCAAAGTTACTCTCTAATGTATGCGATTTGTATGCTTTCTGGAACCACATTTGAGATATTTGTTTGAAATTTGTCAGCCTTTGTCACTGTTACACCTGAGAACTTATGAAGTGCTTTTGCGATTATATCCTGCTGCGCAACAAGCTTTTAGAAAAGCTCATCAATTAAATTTTCTAACCTAAAAAATGTTACTTGTAATTCATATTGTTTCACCCTGCATGATATAACGTAGCACACTAACAATCACTCAGGCAAAGTTGAGTGAAGTGTGATGGCCATTAATTATAAAAATAAATATAATTTATAAAGATGAAGAAACGCGGAACAAGTTTTGCAACACCTGCCATAGAAGAGTGAAAGAATGAAATACTGATGCAAAACAAAAACAAAGCTGCAGACAGCGATCATAAAAACAAAGCTCCCCATTTAAAATTTAGGCGACGATTGGCAAATTGGTCGGGATTGCCGGGAGCACATCGTTGTTGCAAATTGGCCGAGGCTTTTGCAAATTAGTCACGGTGGCCCTTAGACATTTAAACTAATTCTGTCACTGTAGAACAGGTTATTTGTTGCAATTTCAAGCATAATGACTAAAAATGACAGTTGGACGTTTTCCTGAAAGGGAGCTTGCATAGGAGTCCCACCTATTCCATATGCCACTGCTTGCACCAGGAATTGCAATAGTTATTTTGTGTTTATTAGAGCACGTAAGCGCAACAACATCGTCAAAGGTGCAATGTTTTTGTTTCAGGTGGCAATAACAAGGATTTCGAGTAAGTTCTGATTTTGTTTTAGTTTAACTTAAAACAGGGGCCTTCCAAAGTTATCAGCTGCTGTTGCAGTTTATGTCTTCCTCTCTGGTTCATCCTTGAGTATACATTTATGGTATTTAGCGAATAAAACTTGAAAATTGAGAACTTTATTTCTTATTAATGTTTCATTTTAGCCCTTATCGCCACTTTGTGGTTCTTACCGCCACCTACCGGAGAGAAATAGTTTTAATGTGCTTGTAAATAAAGTAGGACGAGGGCTTTTATCAGCTTCTGTATTTGAACAAACTACTGCAATATTGCAACAATATTATCAATGTTAGCAATGTTGCGTTGATAATGAGGTGTAAATAAAGTTGGGCCAATGTAATTAAAGAACGGGTTTATTAATTGAGTGGTTGGGAGAAAGGCTTGTTTGCTTATTAATCAGTTCGTTGATTTAAGTCGCTTGTTAGGCTTCAATTTTATTAGCTGTGCTTGCTATGTTAACTATCATTGTTTGGTCTCAGTTTCTCTTGTTATCTCTACCTGCAGATATTTTTCTCGCTTACGGCCAAACTTCTAATTTTTAGAAACCGTTCTGGTTATTTATACAGACGTTGCTGTTTTTTTAAAGATAAAACTGCTGACCTCTTACCACTGCAGTATAGTGCGTATGAAAGTCAGATTTGTGCCTAAAATTAAAATTAGATTTTAACATTTGTTTTTTCAGTCAGTAATTATTACTCACTGGTAGTAATTACCTGTAAGTAATATTTGGTAATACCTAAAATTACCTAAAATCGTCTGCAAGTCCATATCCTGTTTATAAAATTTTCAACCGTTTTTTTTCGTTACCCTTTATTTAAATTTTTTCCTGATAATTGATGCCGGTTTTTTATTGTCTGTAAAGCATTATTTATTCGCGATTGTTTCGTCACAGAGTTGATGACGACGATGCTAATGATGTCATACTAGACGGAACAGGACCGATTGTGAACAAACCGCCAAGTGAACACAACAGCTCCATCGTGAAAGTAAGTGATCTTCCAGATTTTTTTGCACGTTGTTTCGTGAGTGAGGAAGAGAAAAATTTTCTATTCCATTTGATCATTGTAGCCTGCCTGCACTGTAGTCGAAGCTTACTGATCGCTGTTGCTGGGGGCACGCTACCCACGCAGCAGCCACAGTTCCTCTGTAGTTGCTCACGGTGCTATTGCTTGGCTGATTGCTTCAGTAGTAGCCAAGGTCTTGAAAATGCGAGCAGCATCGCAGACCATCCACAATGCCTTTGTATTGTTGGAATACGGGCTTGCTACAAACATGCAGTCCCACAACCACCATCACATGACCATAACAGCAATAATCACTCATGACCACAGACTGGTAGCATCATAATTAAGGTTGCCATTTGGTGCTTATTTCTAAGATTTGGGTTTATTTTTTAAGATACTTTTTCAGAAAATAAAAATGTGCTTATTTTTGAATTTGATGTTGATTTTGTCGTAGAATTAGTCTTTTTTGTAATTTATTGATTGAAATGTCATTTTTCCAAAGAAACTCTCTACGCACCGTAAACAAAAAAAATTGTGGCCTATTTGCGTTTCATAACATTGACCTTCAAAAAAAAAATCTGACTCTATATTGAATTTAAAAATCTTAACTTTTTACGACGAAAGTATCGTTTACCTCAACGTGTTTATTTTTTGCTCTAAGCAGAGGAAGAGCTGTACTCCGCCAACTTTAAGCAACTCAAATTTAAAGAAATATCGAAGTCTACTGGTATTTGCGATTCTGACGAAAAGTGTGATACTTCGTTTTGTATGGGAGCTGACGTAGTCTTAGCTAGGGGGGTGAAAGGGGAGGCGGCGCTCATACCTCCCCAGATTTTTAAATTCTATCAAGGAATGAAGGCATTTTGGGGCGAAAACACAGAAATTGTCCCGTTTGAAATGCTGATTTCCATTAAAAAAGAAGGTCTTCACTTTCGTTTTGAACCAAAGATAGAAAAGAATTTTCTTTTTAAAGTTGACTTCAAAAAGACATCAACAAATTCTACTCTTTTGACCTCCTTACTGAAATTAGTTTCTGGTTACGCCACAGGTGACCATAGGTATTTTAGTGTCAAAACAAAGTTGAGGTCTTATGAAGATCAAGTTTTTTTCAGTGAGACTTTTACTCTTCGGATTTAAACTAAACTGGAGAGTTTTATAAAGTTTTTGAAAACGAGTATTTTGTCCAATTTTTGAAAGTTCGCGGGGGCTGATGATATTCTGAAGGAGGTAGCTGAAAGCATGTTGATATTTCTCTTCATTGTGATACCACAAGCGAATTTCACTTGTGTTCGAGACCCATAGTTAGGAGGCCACAGCACCAGAAGACTAAGGTCAAATATCACTGGGTAGCCATTGATTTTATCGATTATTGGAGCGATTTCATTGCACTCTGCAATGAGGAAACTATTATTGAAAACTGTCTCCACACAATTCAGTTGGTATCTTTGTTTCTAGTGTTAAACACGACTGTGCATACCACACAATACACAAAAATATTACAATGCATATATTTGTTTTATACATTTGTTTCTAGTGTCAAACACAACTGTGCATAAGCTTATTAACACCGTATTTTACTATTACAACTACCGATGACTAATTACTTGCCTATAAGAATGCTGGTAGCACGAAACAGTTACTTTTAAATGGAGTTGTGGATTTTTTCAGCTATTTCTCGAGTCATTATCGACAACCTTATCAAAGTGGTAGCATAAAGAGAATACCAATGTCAAAATTTGCGTATTTGCAGCACTTTTAGAAATAAAAATATCTCAAAAACTAGAGCCAATTCGGAAAAACCAATGTGATTTTCGGATTCAGCGACATCAAAATACCCTGAAACCATTGAAACTTTCTTGGCTTAAAAATGAATGTTGACCAGTGTTATTGATTCGAGTAGATCCAATGTTGCTCTTTCCAAGTCGCTGATGTGTTTTTCTATCGATTGGTTTTAATGTAATTTTATGTATACGTTTGCCACTTTAAACGATCGGGAAATAGAAATGTTTGTAGACTAGGCTGTTTCGGAAACGATACCATCAAAATTTAAGTTTTAGTTCTGTTATGTTCTATAAAACACGGGTTAACTAGGAGTGGATTTTATGTGTGTGGACGGACCTAGAGAAAAAGTGTTCCTCAGTAGAAAAAATATGAATAAATGATTTGTTGGGTGCTTTGACTTGAATTAAAAAATGTTTAAAAACGGGATGTTCAGGGAGCACAAAAATGCAAGCCTTTGCAGGAAGTGCGAAATGTTTCTGGAAGAATCACATTAAAGAAGATAAGCTACTTTCTTTCTAAATTTGACCTTGCATTTATTTGAAGTCGCCGTAGCATACACCTTGTCTTGATGCTCCCCGTTTATACATCACGTATTGCTTCGGCGTTTTGAAAATGTCGTGAACTTTCAAATACGTAGAGTTGTACTCAGGCTGTTTTAGTTTTCTTGGCAGTTACTTGATTACTGTACTTGAAAAGAAAAGACGGCGATGTTACAACCGTGAGGTCGTGGGTTCGATACACCCATGGGTTGCTGCACTCTTTAAAAAAGCGCTTTACGGTTGTTTTCCTTGCTCGGTTGCAGTGCTATGGTGATAGTGCACAGTGCCTACGGGTTGATGACTCCACTGGGGGTCAGTGCTGTGGTGATAGTGCACAGTGCCTACTGGTTGATGACTCCACTGGGGGTCAGTGCTGTGGTGATAGTGCACAGTGCCTACGGGTTGATGACTCCACTGGGGGTCAGTGCTGTGGTGATAGTGCACAGTGCCTATGGGTTGATGACTCCACTGGGGGTCAGTGCTGTGGTGATAGTGCACAGTGCCTACTGGTTGATGACTCCACTGGGGGTCAGTGCTATGGTGATAGTGCACAGTGCCTACTGGTTGATGACTCCACTGGGGGTCAGTGCTATGGTGATAGTGCACAGTGCCTACTGGTTGATGACTCCACTGGGGGTCAGTGCTATGGTGATAGTGCACAGTGCCTACGGGTTGATGACTCCACTGGGGGTCAGTGCTATGGTGATAGTGCACAGTGCCTACTGGTTGATGACTCCACTGGGGGTCAGTGCTGCGGTGATAGTGCACAGTGCCTACGGGTTGATGACTCCACTGCGGGTGTGGACCCAACTTTGATCCGGGGGTGAACGCCCTCTTCCATTAATTGGAGCGTAGTTAGCAGTAATCTTTGATTATTCATTATGACGAGGCAATCGCTCAGTCCATGCAAGCATGTATTTTGACATCATAGAAAATAAAGGAGTGCTTCCGATTACGCTCGAACAGCATGCTTCTGGAAGCAAGTTGAACATCAAGGTTTTCTTGTGTGAAAAAAATCAATAGTAACCGGTTATTAACCTACCTCGTGAGCTAATTACCAGTTGGCCTGCGGGTTTGTTTAAGCTCGATCTGCAATTACTGTCTTGATTGATCGGTTTCTGTTGAAGTGTTTCGAGGATGTTTATATTAGATCTCACTCTGATGTGATTTAGAAAGAATAAACGAACAGTTATCTGCACCAACGATGAATTTCTATTTGAATTCTGCCTCTGTCAGTCCTTACAGTGGTAGCACGTAGGTTGGCTGTAAAAAGCATTAATAGTTCATTGGAGTCTCGAATCGTTATCATGAGGCCTAGGTGATCATTAATCTTTTTCTTTAGGCTGAAGCATCAATGATGATATGAGAAGATCATGTGATTCACCAGTCATGGTTGAATGCTTGCACTAACCTTCTACTTGAACTGACTCTGTACATTTTTGTAATATTTTCTACTGTCCGAACTATTTGTTTATCGCATGCCGTTCGCTTGATTCAAGATTTGCACGTCATCAACCTTCAAATGACGTATTAACTGTTTCACTTCTGGCACGCGGTATTTCGTGCGTTCGTTATGAACTTCAGTACTTGTTTTAAATCATTGCGCTACTATGCATTGCGTCGGCGATGACGTCATCCGCGATGACGTGCTCTCTTGCATCGTGTCGTGGGTGATGAGATCTCTTTGTGGCAGTGACACAGTCAGTAGCTGCCTCAATGTCCTTTCGTTCTCACGCGTAGTCGATGACGTCGTATCGTGTGTTACCTCATCGATGACTTGTTTCTCTTTATTACAGTCGGTGCATGTTTTTTTAAACGATTTTTCTAGTTCGGCTTTAGTACGTTGCTTAACTTGAGTGTGCACTATCGCTTCTGCTTGTTTTGGTTCAGTTTGCGTTGCATGTCGTTTTACTAATCAAATGATTACCAGGCGTTTATCACCCAGCAACGACTTGATATATCACAGTCTTTTCCGCCTATATCAAGAAGAATATATTTTAATCACGTGTTAATATTTTCACTAGTGTTCGACCCATATCATTTCATCTCAAGTATTCATATCTAAAAACAACTATTACTGTAATAAACAAATGGACTATTGCAATATGATGCACATGAACATTTGAGTAGATTTTATTTGGCTGTTATGCGAAATACTCTTTGGTGCTTAGGTTTGTTTGATTAAAGTGGACTACTTGTGTATCAGGTAACATTTTCGTTAAGTAGGGATCTGCGGCAATGTTGGAAGGGTCTAGAGCAGGAGTCACCAACCGTGTGCCCGCGGGCACCATGTCGCCCGTGAAGGCAATATAAAGTGCCCGTCAGCCTGTTTTAAAATAATTCTCAAAATTTTTTCAAAAGTCGATGATGGCTTCAAAAAAAAAGGTAGCCTAGGGTTGCGAGACATCGGCCACCGAAGTAATGGCAACAGATATGTAATGACACCGCCTGCCAATACAAAATAGATCAAACATCAAGTCCGGGATGTTGCAAACTTTAGGATAAGTGCGCCCCCACTTTAACCAATATTCAAAAAGTAGCCCGTTGTCCAAGAAAGGTTGGTGACCCCTGCTCTAGAGCGATTGCTTTGTACATAAATCCAATCGTCTGGACGTATGATGTCATCTCAAAAATCAGTTTGAAGTAAACGAAGTTGCCACACGTCATATAAAAAAGAAGTAAAGAATTTGATCTTTGCTGAGCGCTGATATTGCGTAAGAATCTTAGTACGCCATAGCATAAATTTTTAGCAAAACAATTTGATGAAATCTACGATCGAATTTATTCATGTAACTACTTTAGTACATTGTTGGTGCAAAGAATTTTAGGAGGTGAGCAAAATGCTGTGTCGCTGAAAGCTTTTTATTGGAATTCTAATCGTTAGTGGTGTCATGTTTAGTAATCGTGTGTGCTCCTTCACGAGTTGCAGCGATATACCAGTATTGCTGGGTGCGTCATGAAAAACTGTTTTACAACTATTTAAATCGATTAATTATTCTAACTTACTATTGTACCTGTGCTTTTTTTGCGCTCATATCAAGTTGTAAAAAAGCTTACAGATTTCATATATATTTTTTTTAGGTTAGAAAGTTGCATGTAGCCAATTTCGCTTTGACTAGTTATTTGATGGTGTAGAGTTTTGAAATGTTGTTTGATTGATAGTTCTCAGTGGCATATTCCCCTGTATCATGATATTGCTTAAGTGAAAAAAGATCTAAAAATCTTAACTGGTTTGTTTTTGAAGCCATATTGCTGCTTGTGAGTGCGACGTAAGAACTTGTGTTACCTGCAAACTTAAAGTCACAAAAACATTTTCACCACATTGCTGAACAACTGAATGAAATCAAGTTTTCTTAATGTTTGACGTTTTAATACTTGTGTTATACGTTAGCAAAGCTGTCGTCGCATTTTGCGTTGTGGGCTTTTTGGCAAAACTACAACAGTGTCCTCTGCTCGGAGGCAGTATGTTTGATGCATAGTACACTGCACTCGCGGCATCGGTCTTTCTAAAGCAGGCGTGGAAGTGAGTCGTCCACGTTTACCAATTGCAGTTTTCTCGGGAGCCGATTGAGAGATGTGTATAAACCGTATGTATGTAAAATTTTAGTGTAGTTGCAGCGATTTATGTGAAGATTCAATCAAACACTGGTTGATGCACCGTGGAGTGAAGTTTAGTACATTGACGTAGATTTTATTTGCTTTTAATTTCATATCTCGCCTGTTTTCGTTTGCTCACTCTACGAAGAGTGGTTGGAGAGCATATTTTGTTGTCAGCTGCCTGAACAGGTGACGACGCGTGCGGTTTGCGAGCAGCATTGGCTCAGGCAAACTAAAAACTAGAGAACAGAGCATCGGTTCACGCGCGTGGACGAGCATCGGTTCACGCGCGTGGACGAGTGCGGTACGGCTGCGTTCGTCGGCTGAACACGAAATTCTCCATCGCAATATTGTAGGTTGTGCCAGTAAAAACAGGTTTTTGCAGCTTTTCAAGCGTACAGTTGTTATTTTTTCATTGAAAGCGGTGATAAACACTGCAGTATGAATTTATTGACAATCTATCATCTGGAGAGTCTGTATTTTGCAGTAGAGTAGTATTTTTTATTGATTTTGTAAAAAGCTTGCTTGTAGTTTTCTGGTGCGAGAAGGATCTCGAAATGTTCGTTTTCTCCCTTCGCCGATTTTCCGTATCTTATTACCAATGTAATCACCTATAAAGGTCGCCCCATCGTAATGGTGTATTATGTCTTCTGTCGTCATTGTGTTGCAAATAATGTTGTTACTTTTAATTTTGCCCAAAAGACCAAATCTAATAAAATTTTATTGTTGTAAAATCAAAGGCTTACGTTTTTGCTGTCATTTTCGGCCAGCTTTTGAGACGTTGAAGTCATGTGATTTATCTCACCACATCTTCCCCAGAGCTGATCAGAGCGATGTGGCTTGTCATAGACTGCCCTGGTTATTTTCCCATTTATTGCTTTGCTTTTATAGATTGCTGACGTCACACAACATTGTAGCCTTGAAATAGTTGTAAATAAAAGTTGCTTAACAGTTTATCGAATTGTGATCTAATTAAATAAAGAAGTTGTTCCGTGAAGTCAGGACTCATTTGTACTTATCGGTAAAGGACAGCTTATACCAGTTCGATTTACTCGGACACAGGCAGCTTTTTTTAAAGTTTTTAAGTGGTCGCCGTGGTGCAGCGGTATTTTTGCAGGCTTCAGAGCAAAAGGTCTGGAGTTCAAAACTGTATAGGCAATTTCTTTAAAGTTTGTAACTGTAGATTGAAGTCGGCCATCGGATCTAAAACTTTAGAATGCCAGGCGATTCTTCGCTATTCGTATAAGACGTGAGGCAGGTTGCATTTCTGTGTAGATACTTGGCTCACTGATCTTGTGCCTAGTAGACCTACTAACCGAAGTTAATTTTGTCATCGTCAAGTCGGCAAACTTGATAGAACAGACGATATGACTCATCGCTTTGCTGGTAAAAGAAAATATAACTTCTTGACGACGAAACTCTGATGGTGGAATGCATGCAAGTGCGGGTGGACTAAAAGATTTTAGGATACAGGTAAGAAGTTGTGGAGGACTCCTAACACCTCAAACTCTTGACAACGATTTCTTTAAGATTACCACTGCTGCGAAGGATCAAAATGGCTTAATTCCACGTTAGCATGCAAGCCTAACTACTGCCCAGGTTCTCCAGTCAAAACCATTTTTCGAAGATTACGCTATTTCAAAGGCTGAAATTACTGATGGGCAATGTCCAAAAGGGAGGGAGAGGACGAGACAGCTGCCTCACCCTAAATCCACTACTGCACTCGTGCTATTAATGTCGGGTGAAAACGTCAGAGCGGAGAAAGTAAAATTGGCATTTCTGAAAGGCAACGCGCAATGCAAAGCATCTGGCTTTTTGTAAGCGCAACAAAGCGCATAGTTGCCATTGTGCAAGATTGGACTTATTTTGCAAAGTTCTTGCTTTACCGGTAACCAGAGACGTAGCAGCCGCCCCCCAAACCTCCCAATTGGGGGGGCCCAGGCCAACTTTGGGGGCCCAAGTTAGTCTGAAATTGCTTTTTGGCTACGTGACTATTTTCAGTTCAGCAGACTTGTTTACAACCGATTTAAACTGTAGGAAGAAATTGGCTTGTGACATCTTAAGTGAATGCAACGTCATTTTATCTCGCAGAATCTAGAATATTTCGATTGATTTTCTGGTAGAATCTTGAATATTCGATTGACGTAACAATGCCGTTGTTACGCAACAATCATAGAATGGTCTGGAATTCTGTTTGGCTATAAATACCGGGACAATATATATACACTGCAGAGTGCAGATAAAGTATTTTATTGACATTGTATAGAATGAAACGTTCAAAAAGTGGCGCTCAAAAGAGAAAAGAAGCAGCCACTGCTCGAGATGCTGTAGCGAAATTGCCCAAGATGACAGATTTTTTCAAGATTACTGAGTAGAGTAGACCTGGCACTAGTACCGAGAGGGATGAAGGAAACTATAGTGTACAAGAAAAAGAAGACTATGACGATCAGCATCAAAGTGATTGTGAATTTCCAGAAAATGTAAGTTGTGATTTACCTGCCAATACGCAACCTTCAATATCAAAAATAACTGAATCTCAATTTACCCCTATCCCTGATGACCCATGTAAATGGCCTGAAAGTATTTCTGATGCTCAACGATGTGATATAGTAAAGCGTGGACCACATCAACTAATAATGAATTTTCCATATAATAACACAACTCCAAGGCGACGTTTTTCCTCCAACCATAATAAACGTGTGTTACCTAATGGTGAAAGTGTTTCACGGTCGTGGCTAGTTTATTCTGGGGAATCAGATCAAGTTTTTTGCTTTTGTTGTAAGCTATTTGGAAAAACACTAAGCCCCTTTTCGAAAAAACTGAAAGACCATGAAAACGGCGTTTCCCATCAAGAATGCTGCAGTCAATGGATGTTGCTAGCTGAAGGGATAAGAAATTCATCCACTATCGACAAACGCGAGATGAATATTTTTTTCAATGAAAGACGTTTTTGGAGAAATGTTTTAGAGAGACTTATCGACATCGCCTTGTTTCTATCGGAAAGGAATCTTGCTTTTAGAGGATCTGAAGAAGTCTTAGGATCTCCTCACAATGGAAATTTTCTGGGTATATTTGAGCTTTTGGCAAGAAGAGATCCGATCCTAAAAGAGCTTCAAGACAGAATCAAGAATAAAAACACTAAAGATCACTATTTGAGTCCTACCATACAAAATGAACTAATTGAATTGCTAGCGACAGAAGTTGAAAAAGAAAATTTACAGCAATTGAAATTGGCAAAATATTTTTCTATAATTTTGGACTGCACTCCAGATATGTCACATCATGAACAAATGTCTGTCATTCTCCGTTATGTACTATGTAATGAAGAAGCTGCTGTTGTTAAAGAAACATTTTTTGGCTACTTGAGAATAAGTGACAGTACTGGGAAAGGCTTGTTGGACGCTTTCTTAGAAAAAGCGACCGAACTGCAACTCGAATTGTCTGATTGTCGAGGTCAGTCATATGATAATGGTGCTAACATGAAAGGAAAACATTCTGGGGTCCAAGCAAGAATGCTAGACATCAATCCCAAAGCTGTTTACGTGCCCTGTGCAAACCATACCCTTAACTTAGTTGTTGTTGACAGTGCTAATTGATCGACGGAAGCATTGACATTTTTTGGAGTACTTACAAGGTTGTATGTGCTGTTTTCTTCCTCTGCTCAGCGTTGGGAAATTTTGAAGAAACATGTGGAGCTGTCCATAAAGTCACAATCTGATACTCGTCGGGAAAGCAGAATTAAATGCATCAAACCTCTTCGATACAATTTAAAAGAGGTGTTGCTGGCACTGAAAGACTTGGAAGCCATTTCCATAGAAAGAAAAGATGGAAGAGCTGCCTCAGAAACAAAATCGTTGATAGCTCATTTATCAAAATGGAGTTTTCTTTTGTCGGTGTTTATTTGGTATGATATCCTATTCCAAGTCAATAAAGCAAGCAAGATTCTTCAATCGTATGGAGTCTGCCTTCATACAATGGAAACGGAAATCCAGGCAACTGAAAAGTTTTTGCAAAACTATCGCACAACGGGTTATGACAGTGCCGCAACATCTGAAATAGCACAGGAATTGGATATTGATCCTTCTTTTCCTCCGTCAAGAAGTGGAAAGAAAAGAAGATTGTTTGATTACCAAAGTGAAGAGGAACAACGAGCTACTCCTGAACTGAAATTTAAAAGCAACTTTTTCTATCCATTAGTAGACCAGGCTATTATGTCAATAAAGGAGCGCTTTAATTTGTTACGTGAGGTTTCTTTCGCCTTTTCGTTTTTGTACACACGAGACAAACTTTTGCTTGTGCAACAAGAAAATGCTCTTCTTACTTGCTGTAAAGAGTTCCAAAAAAAGTTCGGTGACATTGATTCTGATGAAATGAGCGCTGAGCTACAGCGGTTTGTTTTAATTTTACAAAAAAAACGCAATCTCAATACGGCTCAAGACTTTCTGAACTATCTTCTAAAGACTCATTTATTTGAATTGTATCCGAATGTGTACATCGCACTTCGAATCTTACTAACTTGCCCCGTGACTGTTGCCAGCGCTGAAAGAAGCTTCAGCAAATTGAAACTGATCAAAACTTTTAATAGAACGTCTATGACAGACAGTAGACTATCTTCATTAGCCATGTTGTCAATCGAAAATGACTGCGCCCGATCTCTTGATTATGACAATGTCATAACAGCATTTGCGAACAAAAAGGTTCGCTCCAGACTATTTAAATGATACTGTGTTTTTATAACTTTTTCATGTTTTTCAGTGTCATTGCTTTCGTTTCGCAGTGTCTGCATAAATGTCCTACTGAACTCTGGCATTGGTGCCGAATTTTTTATGACTTGCACCTTCGGTATCGGCATGCTTTATTCTGACATTAGCCTGTTTACTTATGTACAAATTGTGGTGTATTTTCTTAATGCAGCTTTTCAATTTTACACCTCTAAAGTGATATGACCTGTGCGCAGGGGCTCTTGCGCTTACTTTGGGGGGGGGCCCGAAGTTGGAGTGCTACGTGACTGCCGGTAACGCTTTTCAACTTGACCCTATTTGAGTTAATTTTTGAAATCAGTTGAGCTCTTTTTATTAGGTTACGTTAGTTATTTTTATAAACTTTATTTTGATCAAATTGAGTGACGTTTTTTGGGGGAAAGACATTGAGCCATAATTCCCAAAAAAGGTAATTGAATTAAAAAATCACCAATGAGCTCACGTCATGTAAGCTAATCTTCAAAAGAACAAAATCAAGCCTCTGGTTTAAGAGCATATTGCTAGTCGTGAAGGGAAACTTGGAGATCATTCTCTAAGTGGTAGAATCCCTGGAAAGCGTGCAAGGGGTGCCAGCATTTCACATTTATTAATAACTTTAAACATTTGTACCAAACTCTCCAACAATAGCGGGATGCTGGCCGAAGCAGTACAAACTGAAAAAGCATCACAGTGCGTCGAGGGCTGGAACAACCATGATATACCGAAAGACAGCTGATCGTTATTTAGGGGCTACTTTTTTTGGCAACTTCCTACTTTTTCAGGCAACTTCTTATTTGCTAATTTGCAAAAAATTTCCAGCAACCCTGCTAGTTTTAAATTTATATTTCTCAAACCCATGTAGTGTTTACATGACCTACGCAACAAGTAGCCTATTTTTGATGTCTTCTTTAACTTTGTAATTTAGTATTTTAGCAGCGATGAGACAATTGAAATTGAAGGCAAACTCTGCTGCAGCCTGATGCCTGTACCTATATTTCAGAGCACTAAAACCACAGATCAAAGAAAAAAATGACAGCATTATATCACAAAACAGAGCTATGGCAGGGGCGATAACTCTCTTTGTTATATTGCAATTCTCTTGCGGCATCGCAAAGCACATTACAGGTCTCTTTTCTGCTGTAAAATAACAACCCACATGCTGATGTTGGTGCTCATTTATTTTTCTCGCCATTTCACAAGTAAATCATAGCGAAAACCAAAAAGACTAAAAAGTATTACAACAAAATAGAGGAGTTTTAAAGGGAGAAAAGAAATATTGCACAACCAAAAAAAAGGAAGTTTGGTCACCCAACTGTTGCACTCGAAATTTGAAAATGTGATCAACGTTGTCACTATTGCTAATGTTCAGGTCATTGACTGAAACAGCCCATTGAATATGAAGCCAAAACATTTTTGATTTCATCTTCCTTTATATAGTCTTTTCCAATTTATATTTTTTTATCGGTTTGCGGAAAAACTTGAGGACCTTCCGATGACTTACGACCGCATCTATATATGGTTATGAGGATTGTGACGGATTAGGCTATCCGTCTTAAACTTTACGTGAATCATGTTTTATGCATATATACTAGAAACTAACCCCCCTAGTGACGTCAATTCCCCAAGTCATCTTTGCAAAGCGCTAACATAAATTACCTTTACCTTGTAGTTTTTTGCCAGCACCACGCTGCTGCCAAAAGTTTTTCTGTTCGACAACTAGAAATAAAATTCCATAAAACATAACCATGAAAAATATGAAAAGAAAAAAATAAACGGTTCTGACTTAAAGATAAGTCTTCGAAAGCGGAACGAAGGACTGCGATGACCTGCTTTCGCGATGAATATTCGCGAGTTCGCTCTGCCCTCATACACACAAACCTAAGAGGAAGTAAAATTTTAGATCGGATGTGTCTGGTCCGCTGCCATTTCACCAATCCAGTCTAGACTAATATGTTGAAACGTCGGTCAGTAATGAGTTCGGGGCTGACATTATCTTTTTCAGATACAGGTGACCTACAGGCATGACTATGCAGGAAAACCTTAGTGCAGTTAATTAGACTGTATATAGTGTGGATAATGGACTTCTGGCACGATGAAGGAGGGACTTTTAGACTCGGCTTTATGTGAATGTGGCCAGATACTAACTGATAGCATGTTCTGCAAAGTTGCTCAACCTTTGGCCCATTCTGCTGTGATTATGACATCAATAGCATTAACTTTACTTCTTGCTAATGCAATTTAATGTTTTAATTAGTTTTCTTTCTCTAAAGTTGATTTTCTTTTCTCTTCAGTTCGGCGTCTATACAAGAACAAACGAGAAAACAAAGAGTAAAAGATTGAAAAAATGGTTGTGTTGTTACATATCACACGAGATTCATTGAACAGTTGTATCTTTCCGGTTTTTTGTCAATGAATAAAACCAACAACTTTCAGTCGAAGAACGTGCTGGTGGTTTCCATCTTTTAGATGTGGCTCTAACGTCAAGAGCACGGAGTTTAAAGCAAAATATCTCGGAAAGCAGATGCTTCAATGCAGTGGTGAAGTAAGGATTTTAGGGGCAGGAATTCATGAAAGGCTCCCTAACTGCCCATATTCGCGGAGATATTCTTTTTTTTACTTTGGGGGTTACCATATTTCGAAGGACCGAACTATCTTATCGGATATATCTGAAAAGAGAAGCCTCTTCGAAAAAGGGACTCGAAAAAGCTGCCGCACTTACCTCACCCTAAATCTACCACTGCTTGGAATATTTATCAGAACAAAACCAACCTGAACAACACAATAAAAAATATTTTTTGCTCCATTCTTCCTTTCAAAATTTGTCGGTACGGTATTGATAGGTTTCTGAATTGAAACAAGCAAAAGGGGTCCACCAGTGAAAAAAGTTTGAGGATCACTGATGAAGAGCAAATTGCTTTGTTTTTTAGAACGCATTTTGAGACAGTTCACAATCAGCACAAATTTAGAACTCTTTAGGTAATCGGTATCAGTCTTCTTCTGGAAAGCGCTTGCTATACATAATAATTTAAGGCAAAATTCAAATTACATGTGATGTGTGCTTTAGTACGATTTGACAAAAGTTTCCCGAAAATAGTGAGTTCGCGACGTTTTAACAGCTTATATTCAATGTTATTGATCTGTTCTTTTTTTCTATGTCTATCTGTTTCTTATTTCTCCATCTATTTACCCTATTTTCATATTAGTAGAAAGCACTTCCATGCAACTACGCCTTTATTTTACATAATTGCTTGTCAAAAATAAGGAAAAAGTGGAGTTCATAGTCGGCAGCCAATGATTATTGCCAATGTTAATTGAAAGACGTTAACTGCTCCTATAAATTACGCTTACAATAAGCATAAAACATGTCGTGGTCCATGGAAAAAACTGAACGTTGTTTTGTTTACGTGCATCACCAGGTTGGAGCCGTGTAGCTGGTCACCCGGCATTTCGTTAGAGACGACCCTTGGGCTCAGCAAGATCAGTCTGCCTCGGTCGAGAGGAAACCGGCCTGCAAATTCTATTTTTGGCTACAAGTTTAAAATAAACGGCCGCTTTCCCCAGCCTGATCTTAATTACGTTTGCTGTATGGGCTTTGATTGGGTTCTGGGGGTGAGGCCGTCGTATCTATATTATAAAACAAGGATGTTTTTCTTATGCTGATGCGCTGCATGTTTAGGTATTTTGTAAAACCATAACCATGACAACTTGTAAAACTGATTCTAGAGAGAACATTTGTTTGAAAATAACTCGGTCTGATGTGCCCCAACTGAAATATGGCGAATGTTTTTGGGAAAGCCATTGCCGCTTTTGTCGCTATGTCGGAAAATATACCAATGGCGCAGCCAAAAGAACTAATTACCACAAACATAAATAGGAAAGGGGCAGCACCACATCGCAAAAGTTGCTTACCATTAAATATTTTATTTCTGTAATTGCAAAAGCAACCACCTGTAGTAAATGTTGGTACTACAACTATTCGCGTGCCTAATTTGCTAATGCGTAGTTGCTTGTGCCTTCAAGCCTTGCAATCAGTTGCATTATCTGCGTTGTGCAAGCAATTAGCTTGCTGCAGTAACCATGGCTGTAGTGCAATGACAGTCAGCTGATTAATTGTATTAACGAATCTTTAGTTTGATAAGCTATATTTTGGTTTCCTTATAACGTTTTATTTTACAGCTATTTTATACGTTTGCTAACTGTGATAAGTGCTTTATTAGTTGAATAAAGCCAGCCATCAACTTGTCGGCCTTGGTTCACAACACTACCGTTTCACCGCTACAATCAGTTTTGATTGTGTCTCAGTCCCTCCTCTTTCAAAAGTTCTAGTATTAACGATAATTTGTGGCAAGATTTTTTGTGAGTCATGATTAAGAGAATATGATGATCACAATTTCGTGCACAAGAATTGGAAAAGCGAATAAAACTCATTAACTTTTCGCTACTGCTCACACAAGAGCCCGATGAGTAAAACCGGTGCAGCCGGTTGAAGTGAAATACTAAACCCCGACATTACTGATAGAAAGCCCCTTTCGAGCTACGCCGGCAAAGCCCGTTAGTACAGTACAAAGCACGGATTTTTTTGCTGGTATGCTGCCAGTTAAATTATGTATATCTATATTACTAATCTATATCTATATTTATCTATATCTATATTACAAATCGTATATCTATATTACAAAGAATTGCAATATAATCCCAAGTTTAAGAAAAAATCAAAACAAAGCCATAAACAAAACAATTGGTAAAACTGAATTTAGAGAGAATATCTTGATTGAAACAACTCGACTTGATGGGCTCCTTCTAGAATATGGCGAATGACTTTGAGCAAAGGTATAGCCGATTTTGTCCCTATGCCAGAAAACAAGGCGAATAGCGCAGTCAAAGAACTTATTACCACAAATATAAAGACAAAATGGCCCGCACCAAATTGAAAAATAGGCCTACTACTAAATAATTTATTTGTGAAATTGCGAAAACAACCACCAATTCGCCGCCACCATCATCTTTGACTATGTTTCCACACCCCTCGGTTACAATTTTCTAAAGTATTAAAGATAAGTTAGTGTGTGACAACATTCTTATTTTGTGATCATCACCAGATGTAATAAAAACTAATACAGGTATATGGACATGCATAAAAGCAAAAATTTTTTGTTTCTCTTCACACAAGACCCCGATGGGCAGTCCCGTAGCACTCCAACTTCGGCCCCCCCCAAAGTAAGCGCAAGAGCCCCTGCGCACAGGTCATATCACTTTAGAGGTGTAAAATTGAAAAGCTGCATTAAGAAAATACACCACAATTTGTACATAAGTAAACAGGCTAATGTCAGAATAAAGCATGCCGATACCGAAGGTGCAAGTCATAAAAAATTCGGCACCGATGCCAGAGTTCAGTAGGACATTTATGCAGACACTGCGAAACGAAAGCAATGACACTGAAAAACATGAAAAAGTTATAAAAACACAGTATCATTTAAATAGTCTGGAGCGAACTTTTTTGTTCGCAAATGCTGTTATGACATTGTCATAATCAAGAGATCGGGCGCAGTCATTTTCGATTGACAACATGGCTAATGAAGATAGTCTACTGTCTGTCATAGACGTTCTATTAAAAGTTTTGATCAGTTTCAATTTGCTGAAGCTTCTTTCAGCGCTGGCAACAGTCACGGGGCAAGTTAGTAAGATTCGAAGTGCGATGTACACATTCGGATACAATTCAAATAAATGAGTCTTTAGAAGATAGTTCAGAAAGTCTTGAGCCGTATTGAGATTGCGTTTTTTTTGTAAAATTAAAACAAACCGCTGTAGCTCAGCGCTCATTTCATCAGAATCAATGTCACCGAACTTTTTTTGGAACTCTTTACAGCAAGTAAGAAGAGCATTTTCTTGTTGCACAAGCAAAAGTTTGTCTCGTGTGTACAAAAACGAAAAGGCGGAAGAAACCTCACGTAACAAATTAAAGCGCTCCTTTATTGACATAATAGCCTGGTCTACTAATGGATAGAAAAAGTTGCTTTTAAATTTCAGTTCAGGAGTAGCTCGTTGTTCCTCTTCACTTTGGTAATCAAACAATCTTCTTTTCTTTCCACTTCTTGACGGAGGAAAAGAAGGATCAATATCCAATTCCTGTGCTATTTCAGATGTTGCGGCACTGTCATAACCCGTTGTGCGATAGTTTTGCAAAAACTTTTCAGTTGCCTGGATTTCCGTTTCCATTGTATGAAGGCAGACTCCATACGATTGAAGAATCTTGCTTGCTTTATTGACTTGGAATAGGATATCATACCAAATAAACACCGACAAAAGAAAACTCCATTTTGATAAATGAGCTATCAACGATTTTGTTTCTGAGGCAGCTCTTCCATCTTTTCTTTCTATGGAAATGGCTTCCAAGTCTTTCAGTGCCAGCAACACCTCTTTTAAATTGTATCGAAGAGGTTTGATGCATTTAATTCTGCTTTCCCAACGAGTATCAGATTGTGACTTTATGGACAGCTCCACATGTTTCTTCAAAATTTCCCAACGCTGAGCAGAGGAAGAAAACAGCACATACAACCTTGTAAGTACTCCAAAAAATGTCAATGCTTCCGTCGATCAATTAGCACTGTCAACAACAACTAAGTTAAGGGTATGGTTTGCAGAGGGCACGTAAACAGCTTTGGGATTGATGTCTAGCATTCTTGCTTGGACCCCAGAATGTTTTCCTTTCATGTTAGCACCATTATCATATGACTGACCTCGACAATCAGACAATTCGAGTTGCAGTTCGGTCGCTTTTTCTAAGAAAGCGTCCAACAAGCCTTTCCCAGTACTGTCACTTATTCTCAAGTAGCCAAAAAATGTTTCTTTAACAACAGCAGCTTCTTCATTACATAGTACATAACGGAGAATGACAGACATTTGTTCATGATGTGACATATCTGGAGTGCAGTCCAGAATTATAGAAAAATATTTTGCCAATTTCAATTGCTGTAAATTTTCTTTTTCAACTTCTGTCGCTAGCAATTCAATTAGTTCATTTTGTATGGTAGGACTCAAATAGTGATCTTTAGTGTTTTTATTCTTGATTCTGTCTTGAAGCTCTTTTAGGATCGGATCTCTTCTTGCCAAAAGCTCAAATATACCCAGAAAATTTCCATTGTGAGGAGATCCTAAGACTTCTTCAGATCCTCTAAAAGCAAGATTCCTTTCCGATAGAAACAAGGCGATGTCGATAAGTCTCTCTAAAACATTTCTCCAAAAACGTCTTTCATTGAAAAAAATATTCATCTCGCGTTTGTCGATAGTGGATGAATTTCTTATCCCTTCAGCTAGCAACATCCATTGACTGCAGCATTCTTGATGGGAAATGCCGTTTCCATGGTCTTTCAGTTTTTTCGAAAAACCCTCCCATGTATTTATACCACTACAAAAGGGGCTTAGTGTTTTTCCAAATAGCTTACAACAAAAGCAAAAAACTTGATCTGATTCCCCAGAATAAACTAGCCACGACCGTGAAACACTTTCACCATTAGGTAACACACGTTTATTATGGTTGGAGGAAAAACGTCGCCTTGGAGTTGTGTTATTATATGGAAAATTCATTATTAGTTGATGTGGTCCACGCTTTACTATATCACATCGTTGAGCATCAGAAATACTTTCAGGCCATTTACATGGGTCATCAGGGATAGGGGTAAATTGAGAGTCAAATATTTTTGATATTGAAGGTTGCGTATTGGCAGGTAAATCACAACTTACATTTTCTGGAAATTCACAATCACTTTGATGCTGATCGTCATAGTCTTCTTTTTCTTGTACACTATAGTTTCCTTCATCCCTCTCGGTACTAGTGCCAGGTCTACTCTGCTCAGTAATCTTGAAAAAATCTGTCATCTTGGGCAATTTCGCTACAGCATCTCGAGCAGTGGCTGCTTCTTTTCTCTTTTGAGCGCCACTTTTTGAACGTTTCATTCTATACAATGTCAATAAAATACTTTATCTGCACTCTGCAGTGTATATATATTGTCCCGGTATTTATAGCCAAACAGAATTCCAGACCATTCTATGATTGTTGCGTAACAACGGCATTGTTACGTCAATCGAATATTCAAGATTCTACCAGAAAATCAATCGAAATATTCTAGATTCTGCGAGATAAAATGACGTTGCATTCACTTATGATGTTACAAGCCAATTTCTTCCTACAGTTTAAATCAGTTGTAAACAAGTCTGCTGAACTGAAAATAGTCACGTAGCCAAAAAGCAATTTCAGACTAACTTGGGCCCCCAAAGTTGGCCTGGCCCCCCCCCAAATTGGGGGGTTTGGGGGGCGGCTGCTACGTCTCTGCCGATGGGTAAAGACGGCTTGACCGGCTAAACCGAAATACTTAACCGAGACGTAACTGATGAGGGCCCTGCGGGCGTCGCCAGCAAAACCGGTGAAAAGCAAAAAAAATGTCCGTAAGGTGGCAGCGCGAAAAACTGTCATAATCAATCATAATTATGTACCTCAAGTTTGTTTGTAAATCATTACTCAGCTGTCTACTTCTACATTAAGTGTGATATATCGTTGAAATCTACATTTCTTGAGGATTTCAAATAGAAAAAAAAAATTTTTATAACAAGGTTATCATAAGCATCATTGTAATATGCATAAATTTATAAATATTTTTCATATCAAAGTGCAATGAATGACAATGATATTATGCAAAACACATTAAGTTATACCGGAATGGGACTTTTTGGCGCCGATTTTTTGGCGTCGATATTTTGGCACCGATTTTTTGGCTCCGATTTTTTGGTGCCAAAAAATGGTGCGTTAGTGTTAGGGTTAAAATATTTGCGTGGTTTAGTCGTGGGGTGTCAAACTCGCAGCCCACCAGACAATTCTAACATTCTTAATAAATTTCACTTCGTGCCACAGAACTCGATTTCTGATTTACAAAACTTAAAGGAGAGCGATGATCTTCTTTTTTTTATTTGGAGATCGATCACACCACGAGAGGCGATTACCTTTTTTTTTGTGAAGGTCGATCGCACCAAGAGAGGTAATAACCTTTGTGAGGTAATGGCCCTCTATTTGGAATCGACCTTGCCACGATTGCATATACATTTTGAGAAATTGACCCCGCCACGATTGGCCCTTGGCAGGATTGCCAACGTGCAATGTGGCCCCCAGAAGCCCACGAGTTTGACGGTTCTGGTTTAGCCCACAATCACGAGATGCACAAAATAAATAACTTTATTCAATATTAGTGTAGATGTCATCTTCTTTAAGTATGTTGAAGTTGACCAGCGCATTTTACATATTGTGCGACTATTTCAATGTTAGTTTTAGATTAATAGGACCGATGGCGGAGTAATATAAACAACATGAAGTAATTCATGTGATTGTCGGTTCATTACCTGAGTCCACTTGAAGTGTTCTAATAGGAACAAAACCTGTCGTGGAAGTGGTATTTTATTCAACTGATCGTAGTTAGCCTACAAGATGCCTTAATATTTATTAATTAATTTATTAAAATGATGTAAATAATGGAATGAAGAATGGGGTGTAACTATACTACTAGAACGTTGTAAACATTTAGGTCTTACAGTGCCTTAATACGTTGGGTGTCAGCATAATGTTTTAGATTTAATTCTCAAATATTTTATGAATCAATACTTTGCTGCCAAAACATCATCTCCCAATATTTCACATGAATTTGTTGAAGAGCTGCTACAAAGTTATGATGATTTGAAAAAGTTTTCGACAAAGCAGTGTCAGAATTAAAAAAACAAATCTAAAGTGACGTGTGACATGCAGAATTTTTATGATCTCGGACAAGCTTTCTGATACCACATAAAAATGGAGAGTTTCCGATGTTTGATTCAAACACTCCACCAAACATGATCAATGTCAGAGTCAGGTGGAATTCAAAATGAGTATCTGCTCTTCTTGCATTTATTTTAATTCCTTATTACAAAGATTCAATTCTTTCACATGTGAATATAACTGAATGCTGGATGGATATATGATTTTCAGATCACGAATTTATCAAAAGCAATTATAAAGACTTGAAAAATGCAGAGAAAAATGCAAGAAGCTACTGAATGTTTGGACAGCAATTTCTCCAACAAAGAATCTGCAGTTAACTCACAACATTCTAACATTTGTTCTGAGCGAGCCATTTTTGTGTTTAATTGTATTGTATTGCCCATGATTATCATGCATTCACGAGAAAGCAAATTGTATCGCTATATTTTGGACGAGACGTCCACACTCGCTTGGAAGTTGCCATTTTCAAGGTGTCTGTGTCACCTGTTTTTCACATAAAGGTGGGGGCGTCCCGTTAAGTTTCTTGCCCAAGGACACAACAAGCGAACTTGCCGGCTTGTTATCCACAACATCTCTTAAATGCCGAGCGCCAAGTAGGGAAGCTGGGAATATCATTTTTTAAAGTCTTTTGGGAAGACTGGACAAGGGGAATGAACCCCAGGTCTACCGACTGCGAAGCAGACGAACTAACCACGCCACCAAAGTGGTGCAAGACATGTAGAGCCATAACCCAACCGCATTAAACCTAGTGTTTATTTCTTGCAATGAATTGTGACTAACTCCAGGGGGCTAGGACCGCGGCCTCCTCCTCCCCCGCTGAGTAAGTATATAGTAAATTTCTTGCGAAAAACTTCATAGTTCACGATTTGCGGTTGACTTCAATGTCGTATTTTGTGAAACTCAATTAATTAAATTTATGACTATGACGTAACAAACAAAAACAAGCAAGCTAGGTGAAAAATAAACGGACGAATCAGTCACGGTTGTAAGTTCTGCAGTATTGGCACGGATTTACCGACGTTTATGAAAACTTAGCGTACCAACCAGCAGCGCTAAGATGGAATAATTAAGCGATAGTTCAAGCAAGTTGTTCAAAAAAGGACTTCAGACAAGTAGTTTAGCAGAGAAACTTTAGTGGAAGGTACAAAAGGCTTAAGCTACTGTATAACAGGCGTTAGCCTAGCTAGAAGATATAACCTAACTGCTTTCAATCAAAGAAATAGCCGGCAAGCCAGTTTGCTTGGCAACTAGACCAGCATTTAGCACAGGCTAAGGTATCAGATTGGTGGTGTGGCAAACTAAATAAATTCCGTACAAAACTTAAAAAATATATTTCTTTGCAAGTTGTAAGCGCAAGAAACAGGTTGTTTACATGCTTTAAGGGGACTGCAGAATTTTTAAAAAAGCGCTGAGACATATTTAAAACCTAATCAGCGTCGAAGTGCATTCGGAAAATATTTTTGTTTTTGAGTAAATAGACGTAATAGTAAGGTTATGGCCAGTTGCTTGCTACCGTGCTGTGGCAAAACGATAGTCTACCATGGTAATGTTTTTTTAAAAAAGATGAATGAGAAAGTGCGTGATTGGTTGATTCTTTTTAGAATGCTTGTCAAGTAGGCCTGTGTTTGCTGCCTACAGCTCCTGATCTCCAATGCAATACCTCAAAAGCACTAGGCAAACACCACATCTTTCAACTTCTCTTTCATATATTTAATGAGTTATTATAAAATGCCACTGTACAGATTTATTAAGCTAATGCTGGTTGTATCAGTTGATTTTTTCATCGGGAGGAAACAATATGGATGTAAGTGATTGTGTGTGTGTGTGTGTTACAGACAAAATCCTTTCATAAAATTTAATAAAAACTGCAGGATCTCGTTCTATATCAACTACTTATAGCTGCTGGAGACCTACTATTATAATAGTGTCTTTTTTGCTGTAAACAATACCTGGAAAAAAGATCTAGGACAGCCATCTCTACGAAGTTTCCTTTGTTTACTTCCACGTGCTCTCATGAGAATTTCGTAAATTTGCAGCACTATAAAACCGCGGCACCCTAGTCATTTGGCATTTTTCTCAAAATCAAAATACGGATGAAGTGTAATCTCTGCTATAAAGTTGAATCGTTTTGGAAAGTCGCATACAGTCAAAAACCTGTCGTAGTATCGACGCCATTCGTACATGATAGATCGGATTCATTGGTCTCTGAATTACATTTGATTCAATCATCAAGAGTGCCTTTTGATACTGCAATTGAGTTTGCGCTGTGCGCTAAGACCTTCATCCAAACTGTGTGACTGGGATAGTAGCAGTCACAGTGGATGTGTTTTATTTTTGTTTTAACGTTTTTTATGATATGGACTATTAGAGTCCTAGGTAAATAAAGTGTAGCGTTAAACTGCAGCATTGGGCTAATGCAGAAAACTACCGAAGGCCTAGCTACACCAATGTAAAGAAAATCAAAGAATCAAATGATGGAATGTAACGAAACGCACATGTTGGGAGGCGAAGCCCTGCATAGGTTGATACCAGCGTAAAAGCTTGTCCTGGCAAAACAATTTCAACTGCTAGGTTTTGGATTGCGCCCCCCGTTTGAAATGTCTGGGCATGCCCCTGAACTCACCATTCTAACATACATTGTTACTACAAATAACTTAGCTTTTGAACTCGTATATAAAACTATACATTCTGCTCTAAGTATGATTACAAAAAATTTTACACTTCAATGGCAGAGATTTTTGCAAAAACATCAAAAATAGATACTGTATTTATTACTTTTGACATATTTCTCAGGTGATATAACTATAACCGCATGAGGTTATAAAAATGTCATACCCTTGTGTCCATTAAACAAAAACATATTTAGGCAGTTTATAAACAAAAATTTCTTGCTCATTTTTCAGGTGATTTTAAGCAGAGATGTACGTTTACTCCGTAAATTATATGCCATGTACTTGTGGCGTAAAGTTTTCATCTATGTTGGCGCTTACTCTGTTATATTTATTTGCGGGTTTACAAAACTGAATACAACGTATACTTTTAGCGATTTTCTAGCATATATTGCCAATGTAAACTTTTTTCGGAAGCATTTGAATATGAGTTTTTTCACAGCCAAACAATGTTGATAATGATAACAAATGAGGGATAAACGAATAGTGGCCATGCACTCTTATGATATCACAGTAAGCGAGGCTTTCTCTTTTCTAACTACCGTGCACGCTAGAAATAGCCGCATTTTTTCTCAGTGACGAGACGACGTCACCCAAAGTGGCGGACTTGTTCTAGTTATGGAGCGATGCGGTTGCTGAGGCTGCCCTAGTACAGGGGTCGGCAACCTTTTACCGTGAAGAGCCGTTTGGACCCGTTTCCCACAACAAGGGGACCGATAAGAGCCACAATAATTCTTCGGAGCATAGGTCATAAGTGTTTTCCTGAAAAAAAAAGGTCTTCACCTGTAGTTAGAGGCATTGAACTGAGTATCATTGCACACACTCGCCTGCTTCAAAGAACAGCAAAAGAGCCGCATGCGGCTCCGGAACCGCCGGTTGCCGACCTTGTAGGTTAGCAAAGGATTAACGGCATTTGTTGCACATCACTAAAGAATTTTGCGAGGCAGTGCAGTTTGAATTCTTTAGATGGTTTTTTATCTTAGTTGATTGTTGAAATAATAACCTTGCTTTAGACTTTAATTAAAGCAAAAATATGAGTTATCGATTATATTTTTCAATTTGTATACAATTATTAATTATATATAATTGTAAAAGATCTTGAAATTTCAAGAACAGCGTAGCGTACCGTTATCTCAGATAAACAACTACAGGCCTATTATGAATGGCCATCAAGCTATAACGTACACTCTGAGCCACTACTGCACCTCCTTGTTTGACTTAATGCACAATGTATCGTTTGCATCTGTGGTTTTACCTCTTGAAAAAATACTATGTTCTATGTGGAGCAGGATATCTTTCTGGAAAGTCATGTCACTATGGACCTTGGGTTGAATTTTGTACATACATGTAAACTCGTCAAACAAAAAATAAACTACATACTTCGTAATTCGTAAATAAATACATTAAAAAAATATTTCTGAATTGGGTTTGGTTTAGCCTGGGCTAAACTCACTTAAGTATTTTTTTCTTAACTGTTTCTCTAGCACCATTTTTGCTCGCACTTCAATATTATTATCAAAGTGTAAATAACGCTTTACGGTATTATGCAATAGATTAAAAAAATTCATAAAAAACAGCCATTTTTTCAATTTTTTGCAAGCCCGTTTGACGGTATGAGAAACAATCGTGGTAATTGGCTCTAAAAAGTCTTCCTTTGATCTGCAACTCATTATATTCAACTAAGCAATTAAAATTTTATCACATTATGCATAGAATACAGCCTAGCCTAATCAGTAGATGCGTCATTTAATCATAATCCACCCCATTTTTTAATTAAGAGCAGTCGGCATGTTCTTTTGTTCCATACTTGGAACCAAACCGGAAAATACCAATCAGTGATCGGAAAAGTCTGATATTAGTATGTATGTTGACTGTTAAACTTGTATTTAACTCAGTGGGGTTGAGTGAGACGAAGCCCAATGGCTCGAGTCCTTTATTGGATATAGAACATGTATACGTTACGCTACAGTTACGTTGCATATTTTTTGTTTCAATTTACATTGAAAATGTTACGTTGTAACATTTTCCTGTTGTTTACTTTTATTGCGTCATTATTTATTATTACGCTTACGGCGTAATATTTTTTTTATTGTGTGCGTTTACCGCGTCATTGTTTTTTCTATGCGCCAACATCGCTGATTTAAAGTAATAAATCTTCCTCATCTTCTGGCAAACAACTTTATCAAAATTTAGAGAGAGACATGGCTTATCACTCTTCCGGCTTAGCGTATAACTGCAAGTTTAGTGATTGTTGGGGGCTTTGAGCACTTGTGTTGTGAAGATGCTTATCGAAATTTGATTGTTTGGATTAAACAAAAAATCCAAACAATTAAATTTCGATAAAGCTCCTCATGAAAAACGTAATGACAATTGCTTCTACAGTACTAAATATTTGAATATCTTATTATAGCAATATGATTCTCCAAATGAAAATTGGAATGACAATTGTTTCTACTGCACTAAGTACTTGAATATCTTGTTACAGCAATATAATACACTCAGTGTTGCCCTCATCATATTTTAAGTCATCTTCTGCTCTGCATAACTATTGTTTGCAAGTGATGTTTTTGAAATTCCTACCATATAAGATATGGATACTATCTGTGTATGGTATTTTTGGTAAGTAGTAATTTAGTTTTAGTTCTTCGTTTAAGGTGGACATTATTTTTGGTGAAATCAAATATCTGGGGCACAGTTTTAGTTACCGCTTGATTGCTTTGTTTTGAGCAACCGCAAGATACGTGATCCCATATAATAACAAGATCTTACCACCGATGCAGTAACGATTTACTGTTTGTTCTTCTGGTCAGAACTTGCTCGTTACAGATGCTGATTCTTGTACATCTGTTTTCGGCAACAACGTGGCGAAGCTTAAATTTGCAACGGCATGCGTAATTGAAAAATTTAAATGTAATTAGTAAGTCACTACACAATGACCAAAACAGCTCACCAACTTAGAATTTTTTACATTGAATTAAGTGTTGATCGCTGTGAAAGGTGATTTCTAGTTGAAGTAAGCTTGACTTAAATAGGCGTGGTGATGTGCTGGATAGATTGTTTGCTTTGGACTCGATTTCTGGCCATACTGCTAAGTCACCCAGCATTATTTTTTTATAACAGTGTTTCCCGAACTTTTTTGTCTGCCGGCACAGGAAATCAGTTGAACAAATTTCGCGGCACACCAGCCTTGGAATCTATTCCAATTGATGTCGAGTAGCATCACAAGCGACAGGGAGAATAGTAATGACCTTTTTTTAATTTTTTGGAGATCACCACTTTCATGGGCCACGACCTCCAGAAATCGCGTGAGGCAGCCCCACATGGTGCTGATTTCCAAAAAAAGATCATTACTTCTCTCGCCGTGACCTGTAATGGCAGCGTTTTCTCGATTTCGGCAGAAAATTTGTAACAACAAAAAGCATTTTAAAAGGACTCGCGGCACACCTGCAAGTCTTCCATGGCACACCAGTGTGCTGCGGCACACAGTTTGGGAAACACTGCATTACAACAATAGAACAAACATTCTTGATATCTAGATATGTCTATTCTTTTTGACAAGTTTTGGGTTAACGAATGATTATGGTGTTGAGGTCAACAAATGGTTTTATACAATAACGAACGTGCGAACAGAGCGAGAATGTTTTATGAGTCACCCACAATGTTTGATTTCAGCAAAACGTCGACAATTAAAGTTCGTTTCTCGCGAAGTCGCCATAATTCCAAAGACTTTTAAAATGTTATTTATAAATTTCCTGCTTACTGCTCAGTAACAGGAGAAAGATGGAAGTTTAAAAAATGATTTTTCTCAGTCTTGATTAAAAAGAGTGCAATGGGCCATGATAGTCTGAGCAGGTAGCCAGATTTGACGTCATACTGTACCAACAATTAGCTCCATTTAGCAACTAAGTTTAAAAAAAACAATGCGTACAAAACTGTTTAGATACACAACGTAAAACATACTACTTAGCATATAATGTCAATTATGCAAATTCCTTGTTTAGCGTAAAAATAATCTGTATATGTACAAATTTTTTGGACTGCCAAAAAGGCTGCAAACTGTCTACTGTTCTCTGTTTTATAGAAAATTGATTACTCTCATGTTAACCACATAAACTTAACTCAATAAACACCCCCTTTGATCTGCCTGTGTTAACGCCATGCAATACAAGTTCGATAAAAAATCAGTACTAGTATGCAATCTTATACATATATGTGATGAGGATTGCAAGCCATTTTTTGCCATTACGAAAAGAAATTATTGAACGCCATTAATCCTTAATTGAACATCATGGTTCTACACTTTTAATGCCAGTACGGAGGTAGTTGAGTCATATTCAAGCCAGGTGATGATGTTGGCTCTTGGTGATGTTAGTTCAGCAAAGCAAACTAAGATTGGAACCACGAGCAGGCTTTTTAAAGCAAAAAGACAAACTGTAACAATTGGTTTGGAAATACATGAGTAGATCGGTCGAGGAATAAGATGTTAAGCCCCTCTGGGAAAGGATGCTAGTCAGGTGTGAGAACTTCGGGTAGGAGCCAATCTAACGTTTCTCTAATATTAGATGCTAGGCTTTCAGGTAAGATTGAAGAATTTGTGGCATAACTATGTGGTGAATAATGAATCCATTATTTTCCGGACTGACTCCTATGTGATTCTGTCAATAGATATGTTGAACAAATGTTCCAAACCTTCCTTTCAACTTTCTCATCTTTTTATTTTAAAAGCATTTTTAAGGAAAACGGAGAGAGATATGGTGGGAGCCATGTGTGGTCAGAAAGTTGTTGACAGAAAGACGACTAAAGAACAAATGGACATGCTGGGAAACCATAGGTTTAAGAAAATTATAGACCGGTTTGCAACAGAAAATGGTGTTAGATGGTAGGGAGATGTGCTGAGAGGGGTTACGATAACGCTTTGAGGGTTGTTCTGGATCTTGAAGTGAGTGGCAAAAAAAAAGCGAGGTCGACCGAAGAAGATCAGGAAGAAGCAAGTGGAGGAGGAGACAGAGAAGATTGGTTTAAAAAAAGGAGTATGCCCTGAATCGAGAAAAGTGGAGAGACGGAGTGCAAGCAATTGCAGAAAAAATGGGGTGAATCTGGCCATCTGTGCTAAGGGGACAACACCGGAAAAAAACTGAATAGCTACTACTGTAGTAGCAGCTTATAAAATCAGTCTTTGGCACACTGAGACCGCCGAGACAGAAATGCATAGACGAATTATACGCCTACTCTAACAATCACACGTCCACCCAATGTTAACGAAATACACTATATTGAAATGGTACAAGCCTGGGGCGCATGATGAAGCACGGTTATCGAACTATAACAGAGCCGATCCAAATATATAGGTGGAACGTTCAATATACTTGTTAATTCAATGGCAGTGGCAATCTTACACACTTTTTACACAAATATATTACGACAATTATCTCTTAATTAGACAAACTGACCCCAGTGTAATGCTCAATTATTTTAACTCACATACATTTTGAGATTTTGTCTTCAATGCAACCACACGTAAATTTAAGAATGCTCGCTGGTAATATACATGTAGATAAGCTTAAAATTTAAACGTGTAAATTCACCACTCCCCCCGTAATAATCACAATTATTTATAAACACTCCACAAAAAATTTACACAATGAATTTTATAGACATGTAGAAAGCAATTGCCATTTTTGCGATAGTTTATCTGCAGCAGAATCTGCACTGGTAAGCTCCTCAGAGGGAATTTCATCTTTTGGAACAATCAAACACAGTTTATGGATTGGGTGACGAATTTTACGTCCTCTGATATTAAGTCACATTTCATACTACGCCGTATTCATCAGGACGTACAGACACAACTTTGCAGAGATTCCATTGTGATCTCGGCGTGGACTCATTGACAATCAAATTATCACCGGATTTTAAGTTTGGCTTGATTTTATGCCATTTTTTCACAACGAATGATCATACGAAAATATTCGAATTGTAAGACATAACGTTGAATTTAAATTTCAAAATCGACGTAGTGGTCTTTTTTAACTTATACCAAGAAGAAAAAGAGATTATTAACTTATCAACTGGGGAAAGTCGTATTGTCAACTACAAGAACTAAAACAATCAACCCAAGCTTTGTCAATAAGTTTGATATCCTTCTGGTGACATTTCTTTCCTTTATAAAGCGTCTTGGCTATTTACTGATAGTTTTGGTCAAATATTCGGGTCCAGTAAACCATACATTTTCTTTTACAATAATATCGGCTTTTGCACTACGGTGTAGTAAATCTGCAAGATTCAGTGAAAATGGGACGTAATTCCAGTTGTTCACATTGGCAGCTTTTGTTATCAGTGCCAGCCAACGCAGACAAACGGTGGAAATCGCTTTCTCTCGTTTATGAGGCTATGCAGAACAATCAAGAAATTGATCCAAAACACAGATTGTCTAAGCTGCACATGTAATTCTTTTCTTAACATGCAGTCCATTTTCACCGCTGTAACGGTTTCTAATAGCTCGGAACCGGGTATGGAAATCTCGTTTTTTGGAACCAAGTAGGATTTGCTCATAACCAATAAGCAAGTTGTGTTGCCTGCATAATCTACAACTCTTAGGTAACTCACTGCTCCGTACGCCAATTGAAACGCATTAACAAAGTAGTGTACCTGGCACGTCTGAGAGTCTTTTGAAGAATCCAAACCTTGCTACCTAGGAATTGAAACCATTCTTAAATGCATTAAATTTTCTAACTATCGTTCCCATTGCAATAGATGTTCTGAAGGCATTGATTCGTCCCAATCTAATTTCTTTTCACACAATTTTTCGGACATCAGTTTGGCTTTTAACCCTTTGAGGATCATAAGATTCTAATTCATGAAATTTGTGACAATTCCTTCATTGTTTGGAAACAACAAAATTACAAAGAACTTCAGAAAAATGGTTGTTACGTCGTAATGATACAACAATTAACAATCATGTAGCATATGTGTTACATTATTCCTCAAAGGGTTAACACAGTGGTTCCCAACCTTTTTCCTGTCGCGGCGCATTTCAGAAAAAAACGAAAATTATTTGGCACACCTCGAATATTTTGAATACAAAATTATTCAAATTGACCGTTTTTTACATATCACAACGAAAAATTAAGGCAATAACCGTAATTTAGCTTGTTTCCAGGAAATTCACTGTACTTGCGTCTTTATGACAGGATTGCAACAGTTCTGTCAGTGAGAAACTTGTGCTTAATGTTTCCTAGCAACCATTTCAATGTCAGGACGTATTTCAGAGAGACAAACCTTCATTTCTTCTTCAATGCAACAAAGCCGCTCTCGTTTTTTGGACTTCATATTGCGGAGTGTTGAAAATGCGAGCTCACATAGATATGATGTCAAAAACTGCATCAGAATGGTCAAAGCCTTTTTAGCTAATGAAGGGTATTCTTCTTTGACAGCAATCCAAAATGTATCTATTGGTACCCCAGCATGTTTGATTTTAAGTCCACGATCACTGGAAACACATGTCAACTCCTCTTCTTCACATAATAAAAGACCAGTGCTAGATGAATTCTCTATAAAAGGATTTCGAACCCAGTCATACTCATCGGTCTTCAGTGATGGGAAATAAAAGTTAATTTTTTCTTCCAGAGTTGTTAAGTGTTAAAATACAATGGGGCTAATTTTCTTTATGCAGCTTTGTCGTACTTAAGGGAACATCTCAAGGTTACCATCTTCAGCTCTGTTTTTCCAAATTGCAACTTTCTTTTTAAATGCAATCAGCTTATCTGATGAAGTCAGAATGTTTTCTTCTCTGCCTTGCATGCTTGTGTTGAGGCCATTGAGATGTGCAAATATTTCTGCCAAATATTCTAGCCTTGAAAGCCAGAATTCACATTCAAAATATTCACTGAAGTGTTCATGTTCTTCTGTTTTGAAAAATGCATGAAGTTCCCTGTGCAGTTTATATACACGCCATAGCACCTTTCCTCTTGAGAGCCACCTCGCTTCAGTGTGCAGAATCAAACGTTTGTGCCGAGAGTCCATATCAACACAGATTTTCTCGAAAAAACGAGACTTCTTCGGCCTCATTTTGATGAAATTAACCATTTGAACAACTTGTTTTAAAACTTGACTTAAGTCATCTGGTATTGATTTTGAAATAAGTACTTCCCTATGGAGGAAGCAGTGGGTTTGTACAACATTAGGATTTTCTTTTTGTACGAGTGATACAAAACCTTTAATACTGGTAACCATACATGGCGCCCCATCAGTACATATTCCAATGCACGAGTTCCATGATAAATTCCATTTTTCAAGGTAAGCAGATAATATGTGAAAGACGTCTTGGCCTCTTGTAGTGAGTGACATTTCCTTGCAGCACAAAAATTGATTTATTATTTGATTTCCATCAACGAAACGAATAAACGCAAGTAACTGTGGTTTGCCGCTGATGTCGGTTGATTCGTCAACTTGTAAAGCGAATTCAACGGTGCTTTGAAGTTTAGTATGTACAGTTTCCTCGATATTAGCAGACAAATCCACAATACGTCTTTGGATTGCATTATTTGACAGGGGAGTCTTGCGTATTTCTTGTTCGGCTTTGTCACCCAGAATTCTTTTTACTATCTTTCTGCAAGCAGGCAAGATGATCGACTCAGCCAAAGTATGTGATCTTGTTTGCTGCGCGATCATTTCGGCGACATCATAGGAAGCATCTTGTGCCTTTTCAGAAACAGTTAACAATTTTTGAAAAGCGGTTTTTTGTTTGGATTGTTGCTCTAGTAGTCTCCGGAAATAGTTTAGATTTTTATCTTGAAGCTGCGAGTGTTTGGTTACAAAATGTCTACTTAACTTGCTGGGCACCATATCTTCGTTTGACATTTTTTCGCCGCAAATGACACACAGTGGGAAAGGTTGATCCTTACTACTAGTCCAGTGAAATCCATATTTCAAATAATCATCGCAGTATTGACGTTTTGGTCGAGCTTTTGGTGCTTTATCACAGGGCTTTGCTGCCTTGGAACGTTTACTTTCTGATTCATTATCATCACTTTGTTTCCTCTTGATAAATTTATCCATTTTATTGGGTAACTTAAAGCGCGACAAGTATAATATCTTGACCGAGTGCAAACAATTTAGTTTAGTATCGTACGGTAGTATTTAGGGCACAGTCGACTGGCTTAGATGTGTGTCAGTGTTTGTATATGTCACAATCGCTATTTATTTCATGCAATTTTTTGCACAATGCAGCCACACAACGAACCTTATTCAAGCGTAAATAAACTTGAATAATACATTCACCAACCAAAAACAACTCAAATACTATCAACAATATCGTTAGTGTGCCGTACTGATTAACGTGGGCGGGGTAAATTTTTTAAAGCGTACTTGATTGAATTTAACTTCAATATTTTTTGCGGCGCACCTGATGACATCTCGCGGCGCACTGGTGTGCCGCGGCGCATAGATTAGGAACCACTGGGTTAACACGATGGGTGTGTTAAATTCTAAAGGATCAAATACGGCATTCATTGTCGGAAGCATACCTCTTTGTACGAGGCTTCCAAGGTAGGTCAACCACAATGGTAAAGACATCGCTATCAAATTTCCAATTCACACTCAAAACACGTTCACGTCTTCCATCATCCAAAGCACGAACTTTGCAAGACTTAGACCATTCGTCTTCTGGCAAGCTTTCCA
Source organism: Trididemnum clinides (assembly GCA_963675345.1). Classification (NCBI taxonomy): domain Eukaryota; kingdom Metazoa; phylum Chordata; class Ascidiacea; order Aplousobranchia; family Didemnidae; genus Trididemnum; species Trididemnum clinides. The sequence continues at coordinate 31,706,857 of OY776294.1, read as the reverse complement.
TTAATTCAGTGCAGTTAGAAAGTCATTTTGTAAGTCGAAATCCGCCATTTGATAGCAGGGATCGAATATCGTTTATCATATCTATACCTGTCGAAGAATCTGGTACATTAAGCAAACAATTGTCCACATAAAAACAATTGGAACCACGGCTACTTTTGGTAAATCGATACATTCGCTATCACCTAAATTCTGCACTGACAGTTTTACAGTTTCTGTGTTCAAAATTTGAGGTGTTGTTAGCGTTCGTAAGGTAAGTTGCTGCTTATCTCCTTTTGCCTCCAGAGCTTTAACAAAATATTCGTCACAAAAGCAACTCGTTGATCCTTGATCCAAAACGGCGTAAATCTCCCCCACAGTATTTATATATTTTACCTTTATATGTACCACATTAAGAAACACGAGGGATGAAGTATTTTTTCTGACAAGATTTAGCAGTTTGGACTGTACTACATGCATTTGTCGCCGGTAGAGAATGCGCGACCTCATTTGAAGACAAATGTCGCTCTGGTAAGCTTAGTTTTGGTGGTTTTTGAAGAAGTAAATGGTGCAATGTGCCAGAGCGTCCATTTTCAGTACATCTTGTCTTAGATTTACACTCACAAGAAATGCGTTTTCCTCCAAGACATCTGAAACATAGCGTTTTACTGCGAACAAAATCAATTCTTTCCTCAACACTCCTTTTCATAAATTTTTTGCAAGCTGTCAACCTGTGACTGCCACTACACAAGTAGCATTTCAAGATTTTTCTCACTTACATCTTGTTATTCACTGAAACGAATGCCACGTACGCTCGTTCTAGGTTTTTCCAGGGAAGGTTTCTGTCCCGAATATTGAATTAGCTACACGGCTACGTTCTGTAAGGAATGCAGAGAGATCAATAAACTTCGCTTTTTGCCCTGACCGACGTTCAACTCCGACGGAGTATTCGACCCAGCTACGCTTTATATCCACGGGTAGTCTGTTCACAATTCCCATTAACATATGCATAGAATTAAGACTTGAAGTTTGGCCAATGCGCTCGAGGGAGACACAACACTTTTACAACACTTTTTCATCAGATTTGCAAGCGATTTCACTTTTTTCTGGACGTCATCATCTACCTTTGGAGCATTTTTTATACGCTCTTCACAACATGGTGCAGTTTCATGAGGATACCCATATTCATTGAATAAGGTGTCCCATGCCAAACGAAAACTAGTGCTGGGATGTTTATTTGACTAGTGGTTAAGTGACCAGTTTATTTGACCAGTGCTATTTGACCAAATTCAGACTGGCCCTGCTGAACAGTACGAAAGGACGAAACGCATCCAGGGATGGTCTCGTCAAATTTTTAATTTTGGGTTTTGAGATTGTATTTGCAACTTTTGCGATAGTTTGGTAAAGTTTTGTGATTAACAATGGTGTGAACTTTTTATTACAATTACTCCTCACATATGAACCCAAATATTTTCTTTCTACTCATGCTTTCCAGCGACCCTAGTCAGTAATCATCATAATAATTGTCAAGCTGATATTTTGACTGCCCCCTCCTTGACAGACGCTCAATGAACAAGTTAGATTGAACACACTTCTAACGGGTCCCAGACCACCCTCTGACCTAGTTTTTCTGACAATGAATAATTCGGCTAATACCCAACTCTTAATCGACCTCAGACAACAGCAATCGAACTCAGACGACAGTAAACTGTAAAAAGCTGATTTGTTGTTAAATGCCATGATCATGTCTTTTTTTCACTGACAAATGGATCAGCTTAGTTTTGCATTTATTTTTCTTCATTCATCACCAATTACGTTTATTTACCTTCATACAGTAATGCAAGAGGTTAGCGACGCACTTAGCAAACTGTAGAAAGTGACACTGTTTCGGCCTATCAGGTCTCTTCAGTGCAGTTGGTAACTGACCAGAAGCTAGAGGCTCTCAATAAGATAACTTTTAACACAACCGCCACTAATTCACGAGTGATGCGGCTTCGCAGAGTACTGACAGATCATCCACTATAGTGGACCAAGTATAGGTCCAACAAGTGTGACGGTCTAAAGCATGCTTTATTGAAAGCCTCTAGCTTCTTTTCAGTGACCAACTTCACTAAAGAGACCTGATAGGTCGAAACAGTGTCACTGTCTGCAGTTTGTTACGTTCATTTACCCTTCCATATCATAGTTAAGTGCGTTAAAATAAACTGCATCGTAATTTATTGCATGATTTTGTTATTGTTTGGTTTTCTGAGCATAACAATAGCATTAAACAAAAACTTAACTCAAATTTGCCTCAAATGTAGCTGCTAGTCATAGTTTCCTATCATAAAAATTTATCCCAAAATCTTGAGAATTTTCAAACAAATAAATAATTTTTAATAATTTTGATTTTTTAAGTGTTGGAAAAAATCTCAAAATTTTGAAATCAAACTTGTGTACTTTCTTGTTTTGGGCAATGGCCTTTTTTTTTGGTGGCTTTTCTGAAATCAAATAATTTGCTGTTAGCTTTTTGGCTAGAAGCGATCGGTCCAAAATCGGAGAATTCGCTGCATGTATTGGGCACAAACGTTTTTTCGGAGGTAGGAAAGAGAATTTATAGTAAGTTTTTGGACAAAGACCTTTTTTTTGAATATCCATGTCGCGATTCAATAGAAATTTTTTTGATTTTATTTCAATTTTAATTTACTTCTTAAAATTGAGGTGGCGTATAGTATCGCTCGAATAATTAAGTCTGGTTGCAACTAAATAGCTAGGAAAAGATTGGCTTGTTCTAAGATACTTTAACCCACACACTTCTCGATCACAAACAGAACAAATATATTCACAAACCACTTTAAAACTTCGAATTTCTTCGCTTGTCAAATACAGAAACTAAAGCACTTTACAGTATAAATATCAGACTAACCAAAACTAAAATCACCAAAATAATCGCTTGATTTCTGTCACAACAATCACCATAGAACAACGTCTTTTTACTACACTTTACTATTTCTACTGAACTACACTCTGAATGAATGAAAAATCTCGTCGCCTTGTAGGTGCGACTGGAAAATAATCTAGAAATTGCTAGAACATCATGTGACACAGGAAAAACACCGTTAATAAATTATGTAATTGGTAATAAAAAAAAAGAAAAATCTTCGAGAAGAAACAAGAATCACTAGAATACACTGGAACTTAGTCACGCACTAACCATTATGACGTCAGAAAAGGCGTGTGAGTTACAAATCAAATAATAAATGCGAAAGAAAAAAAAGGTCTTTTTTTGAAAACAGCTTAGCAAGTTAAGGCTTTAGACAATTCAGATTTACAAATAAAAAGATCACTGCAAAATAAAACAACAGAATACAATAACCATACATATACAAAACTATTCTTTTAACTCAAATTTACTTATTCGTGACAATCCACCTGAAATACTGATGAGTGTGAACATTGTAAAATTTTGGAATATTTTATAAAAAAAAATGCCATTTGTGGAAATTTTTTGACCTTTGTTGCAATTTTTTGCTAATCTATTTTTAAACCAAGGTTTTTCACCTATGTGAAACTTAGTTTAAAAATGCTTGCACTCCTGATTGATCAATAAAATTTGGACCCAGATTTTTCTGATATACCTGTAAAATCAGATTTGCACTTTGATTATTCCCAGAAAGGACAGCTTTGCGATTGATTATCGCAGAAAAAACTAAAAGAAGTCATTCACTTTATAAACAAAAACAAATCTGAATTTAAGCACCTTCATCTCGCAGTTACGATAAATCAAACAGAAACGGCAACACAGTGAGCTGTAATGAGCCATGCAGCAAACATTTTGAGATCTCTTCTGTCTGTCATCGCTCATATCAAATCTGGATGAAGTCTAGACAGCATCACCTTCCACTCTGTTGCTAGAAAATGTGGAAGAGCAGAGCCAAAATTTTATCAAGGACACACCAGCAACTTTTTAACTTTTTATGAATCTGGATACTCATGTACGATAGTCAACTCTTTTTTTCGTACGGGTAACGAGCTGGCTTGAGCATTACATATCCCGTCAGCACTTTTATTGGAAGATGGAATAGTCAGTCTTGATCGACATGGAATAATCAGTCCTGTTTGAAGAAGACAACTTTACCGCGCGCAGAGAAACGAACAAGTTTTTCCAACTTTCTAATAACCTATATTTGTTTAAATGAGTTAATAATATACGTTGCTTTAGCTTCACAATTTTACTAAACCTAAACCTAAAACAAAATTATTTGAGGTTCCTAAAGCAACATTAAATGGGTTTATTCATTCAAAATTACATCAGAATTTGTTGGGCAAACATGTCTATTGATGAAACGTGCAAATTACCGCACTGTGAGCATTGTCGTTTTTTTGACATCTATTGAAAAAGTAAAAAGAATAAGAAAGAAGAACAATGGATTTAGTTTGGCATTTTGGAAACTTTCACAACTTTTTATTGAGACAACTGTGAGAAAAAATTGATGGTTTACCGTTGCAAAAAATATGCAAACTAGTAAAGAACTGCTGAGGAAAAAAGTATACATACTTTAGCAAAATTTAAAAGATGTTTTGTCAAAAAATTTTAGAAATTTGTTTTTATTCTGTATGTAATTCAATCCAAAAAAAATATTCAGCTTAATGTCTTTCAAAAACGAATGGTATTTTAACGCCTTTTCATCTTCATTTAATCACTTCTTTATTCCAGATGTTCAAGCAATATGCACTCCATCTGACACTCTCTCAACACAACCATTATTACCAGACAATATTTTGGCAAGTGGTTACGTCAACTTCACAGTGCAAGCCTGTATCGATTTTTCATATCAATTAATGTGTTCATGGAAGTATAATTCAATTAAAGAATGGTTTTATGCTCAATTTTTTCCTTGTCGTTTAACGAACTCTCATAATTATTCTATTAAATGCGAGATGCTTAATGAAATCATCAATACCAATTTCACTCTTCTGGTTCCAGCCTTGACGGGAAACAATATTTTTGCTCTTCTTTGCGACAATAAATATGGAGTATCTTTACATATGTCCATAGCTGTTATTGTGCAAGGTAAGCTGATTATAAGTGATAATGCTAATACTGCAATGATTTTTGTAATGAACAGATAGTTGACAAGTGTATTCATAAATAGTGATGAGTTTATCAAGAAATTTTACAAGTTGGAGCAAAATCTTGTTGTTTTTGCAAATGGTTTCCTAGGTAAAGCAGCAAATAAGTCAAAAGTCATCTTCGAATAATTTACTTATAAACATTTTTGCACGCGCTCTGTTCGGGAGCAAGTTTTTACGAAAATATTAATTATTAATGTGGCCTAATTAAGTGTTTCAAGACATTTGATTTCTTCCAAAACTTAACTGATTTTCTGAATGTCCTTTTAGCTAAGCATTTTCAAAATGCATTTTTGCATAAATCTTTTCAATTTTCTTCGGTATAATTAAGAAAGAAATACGACACAGCGCGTAGTGTTTAACCGTAAACTGTTTTTACAGTGTTCTTGTTTACAACTATCTTAAACAACTTTCTTGATGCCAAACAGCGAAAACAAAAAATTTAATTGCCCAAGATCACAACTAATTTGTAGTTGTATATTATTGCAGCTATGATGATACAAGTAGAGATGGTGGTAGGCGCGTAGCTATAAACGTTTTTGGTGAAGGGTAGGTTTAAATTTATCGTTCTTCGCATTTATTTTATCACGAAATAATGTTTTTAAAGTTCAAAATTGGGGTTGGGTAGCGACGTATCTCCTTACTCTTCTGGCTACGCCGCAAGATGAGGAAGACAGAAATATGACTTAAAAACGGTTGGAGAAGTGGGAAAAATAAACTGCTGGTTTTATTTTGATACAGTTAGCGCAAGGAATTTGCGTCAAATAATTTTACACAGTCGTTTGCGTTTGAGAAACTTTCATAATGATGAAAATTATTTTAGCCGAAACATAGGCAAACGATGCACATACGATTTAATACAGTGTGATCAGAAAGTCACTGTGCACCTGTAATTCTAATGCATAAACAACATTCTGTCCTTTCGAAATCGATAACTACAAGTTTAAAATAATCAGTTTGTTGTTTGAAACAACGGTCAGAAAGTCATTGTGCACCTTGTATCATCTAGGCTTTGGTCAATAGAAGCAGTCATATTTTGATTTGTACAGTAGATATCTAGGACATTGAACAATGCCCCCTAAACGACCGCAGAAGGGCAGCACACAGCTTCTTCAAAATTGATCGCCTGTTTTCTCTTTCTTTTCTCCTGTCTCTCTCTTGCCCTTCTTTGTCTCCTCATTCTTTTCTTGATGAGCGGTAACGTTTATTCCAAACCTGGCCTCATCTTTCCCTGCTATGAGTACGCTGGAAATGTGACCTGGCAGGGCAAGTCAGTGCAATGCTGCGCTTGCTCCAAATGGGTTCATCTAAGATGCTCACAACCTTCTTTATCCAAATTCCGAGCTCTTGGCAGTTCTCACTCTTGGAGCTGCCCTCTCTGCCGTAACACTGTAACCCCTCTTCGGACTCCTCCGACATGTATACCTCCACTGTGGAATCTGGGCCCTCTCTGCTAATGCTGCACTCTCGCCCCACCCTTATCTCCAAACCTCCTATCCCCCATTTGCCCATTCTATATCTTCTCTCTCTGCCCCTCACCACCGTCCCTCGCTCCTGGCCATCCTTTTGCACCTCCTGCCTCCTTTCCCCCTGACTCTCTCAGGGTTTTTCAATGGAATGCTGGCGGTCTTCAAGCAAGAAGCACTGAACTACTTCACTTTCTGTCGTCCCATCCTGTCGAACTTAGCTGCATTCAGGAATCCAATCTAAACTTTTCTTCTTTCCGGATTCCTGGATTCTCTGCTCTGCGCTCTAATCGCACCCACTCCCGGTCTGGCATTCTCTCCTCTAATACCACGCACCCTAGCGGCGGCGTTGTCATTTTCGTCTGGCAGGACCTATCCTTTGCTGAACTTGCTACATCCTCTCTTTCTTCACTTTATCCTTACTCTGATTATGTAGGGGGCAACATCTCTCTTAACAACTCCTCCTTGCTCTCTTTTCTCAATGTGTATGTCCCCCTATTCGCTCCTCCCCAACTGATGGCAAAACCGACTCCTTTTCTCCCTCCATTCTTCTCTCCTCCAAAAATCTCTTCATTCTTGGGGACTTTAATTGCCATCACGCCCTTCTGGGAATCAAGAGGTACTTCCGACCCCCGTGGGGAGGAAGTATTCGACTGGGTCATTTCTTCTGACCTCTTCCCCCTCAATGACCCTGACACACCCACCCTTCTCCATCGCTCCTCTGGCAGTCGCTCTTCCTCTGACATCTCTTTTGCTCCCTCTTATCTTGCCCTTTCTTGTTTGAGGGAGGTGCTTCAGGACCTGGGTTCTGACCATCTACCAATTCTTCTATCTGTCCCTCTCTCTTCGGTCTTTCGCCCCAACGAGCGTCCCTCTTCCTTCAGTTTTCAGAAAGCTTGCTGGGATGGCTTTGCCTCTTACTTTGATTTTCACTGTCCCTCAGCAGAGGAATACTCGTCTCTTTCTCTATCCTCTGCTGCTGCTCTCTTTATCTCTCTGATTTTAATTGCGGCTAAATCTTCCATTTCTTTCGGCTGCATCAAACGCCCTCCTAAAGCCTGGTGGTCTGCTGAGGTGGAACAAGCGGTTAGTGAAAGAGGAAAGCCTTTCGCTGCCACTCACAGAAGCGATGAAGATCGCCAGGCTTACATCTCCGCTTCTCGACACGCCTCGTCAGTTATCGCCAAGGCCAAGGATGAGACATGGCAGACGACTTGCTCTTTTCTCTCACCTAAGTCTAACCCTAAATCTTTACACTCTCTTCTTCGCTCTATCGTTGGCTCATCTTCCTCGTCTTCTCCCTCTTCTAACTTTCCTAACTATTTTTCTCCCAGGAAATCGGCTTCGGTCTATGCCGCTTACCTGAGATCTCATTTTTCCATTTCTCAGCCAAAGACCCTGCGTAGCAGAGCCAGAAGCTATCTCTTTGAGCTCCGCCAAGCCACGTGCTCGTAGGAGTCTCACTCGTCCTTTTGCTCTCCTTTCTTACTTGCTGAATTACTTGCGGCTGCCTCCAACCTCTCCTCGTCCACCGCCACTGATCCAGACAAAGTTGCCTATCTCATGCTAAAGCACCTTCCTCGCTTTGACATGGATTTTCTTCTTCACATCTTCAATCTTTCCTGGTCTTCGCATTCCTTTCCTTCCATCTGGAAGACATCTTCCATTGTTCCCATACACAAGATGGGAAAGCCTCTCGACTCTCCTGCTTCCTTCCGGCCTATCTCTCTCACCTTCTGCGTATCAAAGTTGTTTGAACGCATCATTCTATCTCTACTCTTCTTTCTGGAATCTAATTCCATTGTCTCTCCCCGCCAGGCCGGTTTCCACCCTGGACGGTCTACACTTGATCAAATTCTGTACTTTCTCAGTCCATTTTGGATGGGTTTAACAAACCTTCGCCGAGCTCTCGGACGATTCTCTCCACTATTTATTTCTACAAAGCTTTTGACTCTGTCTGGTATCTCGCCCTTTTCCACAAACTGATTTCTGCTGGCCTCCCTCCTTGCTTTGCTCGTTGGACTCAATCTTTTCTTTCTGATAGGCGCGCTTCTGTGGTCTTTCAAAATCACAAAAGCCGCTCCTTTCGAGTCCGTCGAGGTGTTCCGCAAGGATCAGTTCTTGGCTCTGTGCTTTTCTCTCTCTTCATTAATAATCTTCCTGCCTCTCTGCCTTCTTCCGTCAGCTGCTCTCTTTACACTGACAATCTGGCCATTTGGTCTTCCTCCCCCTCGGTCCCCACTGCGGTGGAGGTCACACAAGGAGCTCTGTTTCGATTGGAGCGCTGGTCTGAGTACTGGTGTCTTCCTCTCAATCCGAGCAAATGTGAGGTCTTCTTCTTCTCAGTGGATCCTCACCAACCTAACCTCCAATCCAACCTCCTCTTACTCGGCTCCCGCCTCCGTTTCAATCCCACTCCAACTTTTCTTGGGCTCACCTTCGACTGCACTGTTTCCATTTCTAAGCATGTATCTTCGCTGAAGACCAAGTTTTTCCCACATCTCAAGGCCTTACGCTGTATCTCTGCTTCCTCATGGGGCCCCTTTAAGGAGTCCCTCTCTGTTCTGTATAAATCTTTTCTTCGGCCCCTTCTCGCTTACGCTTCACCCGGATGGTTTCCTTTCCTAAGCGCTACCAATTTCACCAAATTGGAACGCCTCCACTGAGCGACCAGTTGCGCCATCACAGGCTGCCTTTCGTCCTCCCCTATCCCACGTCTTCTCTCCGAGGCTTCCTTACCTCCCCTACGAGTCACTCTGACTCACTTCACTGTTTTATCTTATGAGCGGGCTCTTCGTCTCCCAACCTCCTTTCCTATTTCAGGTTTGGCCAGATTAGGGGTGAAACCAAGACTCCGCAGATCGTCCTGGAGAGCTTTTGCGTCCACTCACCCGCTCATGCTTCCTTCTACTTGTTCTAGGGAGGCTCTTCTTGCTTGCCCTCCCTTTCTACCTTGGAATCTGCCTTCGTTCACCGTGGAGTCCACCCTTTCCACTCCATGCTCTCGCTCTGATCCCCCTCTCTCGCCAAGGTGCGGCTCTCACCCACCTTGACTCTCCTCCACCCTCATGATCTGGTGCTTTGGACAGACGGCTCTGTTCCTATTCCTTTTGGCAAGGGCGGCTCTGGTGTTCTTGCCAACTGCTCTCTCTGTGGCACTGAGACCACTCTTTCCTTTTTGGCAGGCCCAGTATGTTCCAGTTTTTCTGCTCAAGCCTGCATCATTCTGCACGCTCTTTGCTGGTCTCGGCAGCACCAACAAGTCTACCATTTCTATTTTCTTCTCCTATTATCTGACTCTCGTTCTGTTCTTGTCACTCTGTCCTCTCCTCCATCTTTCCTCTTATCTCAAACTGTGTGGCAGATCTGGCAGGAACCGTCTTCTCTCTCCTTCTGTTTTATCAGGCTACAATGGGTCCCCGGACACTCGTTTCTCCCAGGGAACGACACCGCTGATCAGCTTGCCAGACGGGGAGCACTACTTGCGCCCTCCGCTATCCCTTGTAGTCTCTCTCCTCTTATCTCTCGTATTCACTTTTGTCTTATCTCGGACTGGAAGCGTACTGTCTGATCTAAATTTTTTGACACACAGGTTGCTTTGATTTCCACCGAGGAACTTGTGTTCCCTCGTCATGCTTGCTGTGTCCTCTCTCCTCTTTGCTGCAATTGACACAGCCTTCGTTTAGATTATCTCTAGGTTTGGCAGAATCGAGAATCCTTCCTGCAGCGCCTGTGGACACTCGTCCCAGGATATCTCTCATCTCAATCTGCACTGTCCAGCAACGGACTCTTTGCCCCGCTCACTCTTTGGCGACTCTCTGTCTCTCTACGATCTCTGGTCCAGACCCTGGGGAGTTGCCCGGCTTCTGGGGCTCCATGGTCTTCCGCCATGCCCCCATCATTCGAAAGGGGTCGGGTAACCAACAACAACAACAACAAGAAAAAAATTATTACTAAACTACGGTATCGGTTCCTGGTGAAGTTTAACAGCAAAAATTTCTCTAAAAAGTGTTCTCGGGTCTATTGAACCCGATTGCTACTTTTAAACCTATGCTGTTTTTTTTTTGTATTTGACTTTACTGCTTAACATTGATTTTTCCTACAAAGTAGGTATGACAGTGATGTACTTGTATAGCTCGACAAACATACAGCTGCTGTGAAAATCAAGAATGTAGCATCCTGAATCAAACTGGTCCAATAAACTCGCTTTTTTTTGCGGCGGACCGTAAATATCAAGTTGCAAAATTGTGCTGTGCAACATAGGGAATGCTTGTCTTCCATCAACGTGATTAAATTTATTCATCCGTGAATATCATCTTTAGTACTGATATTTCTATATCGCTGATTTCATACTGATGTGTCACAACGGCGGAAATATCGTAGATTCTTGATATTTTTTAAACTTTTTATACAATCTTTGATGTTGTTGGTGTAAAATAAATTTAAAATTTGTAAATACCTCTTATTATAACAGTGCCCTCCCTAACTGACAAATACTTGTTGTAGCCCAAAAAGTATATTATTTGTGGCGACAGTGTGTAGAATAAGATCCAATTGATACAATTGGCAAGAATAAAACGAACAATTTTAGTTTTCTGTGGTTAAACCAACTTTTTGGTGGGACTTATCTTTGAGCTGGAACTAATTGCAGACTTGTGTTTTCACGTCAAAAGGCAAAAGCGTCTTGAGATCATGGGCTTGAAAGTGTTTGGAAAAAATAGGTCATAAATTTCAAATAGGATCCAATCTTTCATTCAAAACTACCATATTTGCTCGTTTTGTAGCCCGGGCCCTTATTTTTTTCAACCAAACTCACTACCGGGCCCATATTTAAACGGGCCCTTATTCAAGCACGGGCGCTTGTTATTTTCAAAGTAAAATTATGCACAAAAATTATCGTTGAAGACAAATATTTCACGACATTAATCTTTTTTCCATGTCAATTTATTCACGTCAAACGCAAATTATTTACGTCTAAAGAGTAATTCCCTCATATTAGTTTAAATTATTAACAAGAAGTAACAAATCAAAATTTGAGCTGCTTCTTATTTCCTATTGTTCTCTACCACTGAAAAATCAGCTTTTACATCGGGCGGGTATTCAAGCACGGGCCCTTATTTATTTTTAAGTTCTGTTCACACGGGCGGCTATTCAAACGGGCTCTTAATCAAGACCGGGCGGTAAAACGAGCATATACGGTATGTGGTGTCAACATAAGTTAATTATTGTAAAACTTTCAAATGTTCTGCGGTAAAACAAATATAAAACTTAAAACGGATAGTTCAATTTATTAGCAATATTTTTAGATTGTCCTTCTTCATTGGATAGTAATAAATTAACTGTGAATTCACCAAGTTATCAATATGGTTCACAAGGAATCTTTATTTGTCCTGAAAGTAGGAAATTAGTCGATAAAAATGGAATTTATAGAAATGACTCATCAACAATTTGCAATGAAGTTGCCGAATGGGAAAATCCAAAGGGTTTTCAATGCTGGACAGGTATTGTGATATTTGATCTACATTTTGGAATTTAAGGGATAGTGAGTTTAAAACAAACACAAGTTCTATATTATTGTATTTTATAGAAAAAGTATAAAGACAGTTTTTTATTTGGTTGTGATGTATCCAAAATACTATATTGCGTTAGCAATCTGTGTAAGTGGGGCTGTGTACTTTGTCAATTTTTATTCACTGGTTTATTACAAAATGATTTTGTGGCTGGAGGGGAAAGTTCATTTAACTGAGGATGGGATCTACACAAATTTGTCTAAACAACCAAAACATTTTTGTGTACACAGCGTGTTAAAATTGTGTTATTCCCTGTTGCCAACTAAAAACCTTTTTTTGGTTAAAAAACTTTTCAAGCGATTGTTTTGCGCACTTTGCTCCAAAACAAAGTTGAAGCCGTAACCTGACACTATTGTACATACGCATAGCAACACTAAACAACTCTTTATTTTTCATTAAATGTAACACAAGCTCATCGTGGCATTGTTAAGACTAGACGGTATATGCTAAATAAACCAACACGAATTTGCGAGGTTAAAACCACCGTTGCGTGAGGTATGTTAAAATAGCAACAATTAGATACAGAAACTAAAACAACAGCAAAAAATATATCAGTGGATCTAGAAATTTAGGGAAAAGGATTCGAGGTCAAATCTAAAAGAAGATAACATCTTTTAGCGAAACTGCTTATCGCTAAACCTGACTAAAAGCTGAACCTCACTTCGTAGCAAGTTGAAATGTGAGTAAAACATATTAATGGTATCTAAAGAACTGTCTGCATCTCTGTAGTTCATCCAGATGCAAAAAAAATGGCCTTTAAAACTGCAAGTCTAAAAAAACTGCAGAAAAGGAAAGTAGCGGAAACAATAAGCAAAATCTCAAAAACTTATTAAATATCCTTTATGCCAGGGGGGCCACATTGCATATATGAGCAATCGTGCCGAGGTTTGCATCAAGTATTGGATTGGAAGATCATCACTTCTCTGGGCAATTTGGATCGGAAGTTTTGGATTGGGAGATCACCATTTCTCGATCTCTGTAATGTAGCCCGAAGCAAGGTCGATCCCCCCCCAAAAAGGTCATCACCTTTCCAGCATCAGTAAAGTTACTCTAAATGGCAAAAAATCTGTTCCTGTGATCAGGACTACATCCCTGCTTTACGCAGTTTTCTTAGTTTTGCAGTGTTAAACGACTTTTTTTGCATCAGAATTAACTACATTGGTACAAACATTTCGTTAGATGCCTATTGCTTTGCAAGTTAAATTTGCAGAATCAGCACTGCATTTTTATTCTCGGTTCAGGGTCGTGTAATGTGCTGGAAACGTTCACATTGTAGTAAAAAATGCTTAATATGTTGAGACTGATATGCATTCATACTATTCGGAAAACAAACGCCGCTTTACAGATATTTTATATTTTACGGCACATCTGCGTACATGCTTTAGCTCCTGCAGTATCATTAACAACTAACTCAAGCAGAGTAGAAGGAATTGTGAATGCGATAGAAGAAAGTGCAATAAGTTTCAACTGTGATTATGATGATGTCATTCCACCTGGAAATCAATCTTTGTTCAACTTTAATGGAAATGAAATAATCAAGTCAAAAGTTAGTGAGGCTGAAATAGTTGATAACGGCATACACTAAGAGCTTAGTAACTGCGTAGTTGAATTTAATTTATCTTTGTGCTATATTACATTTTTAGCTGAGCTTTTCTTAGAACATAACTATGTAAGAAACATTAAAAAGAATCAAAAAACTTAAAAAACTACATCAGTTGAAAGGACCGATGGCGCAGTGGCATAAACCGCATGAAGCATTTCATGTGACCGTCGGTTCAAGACCTGAGTCCACCTGACGAGTTCTAATAGGAACGAAACCGGTCGTGGAAGTGGTATTTTATTCAACTGATTGCAGTTAGCCTATATGCCTTAAACATCCACTAATTAAAAGTAATATATTAAAAAGAATGATTTCTTTCGGCCTTATTTTCATTTAGCTGAATCAAAAGTTTAATTAGAGTTAAAATATTTTTTCATTTTGGAAAATTTGATGATACTTTTGGTCCGTTGGTGTGTATCAGAATCAAACGTTGATACGACTCGTAAAAAGCAAGAAAAAATTTGTTGAAAGTTTTGCCATTTAAGCGCAAATTTCAGCCAAGATTCTCCATTTTGATAAGCTTTTACGGACTTTGTTGCGAGTTTAATGACTTGTTCTTCTTTCCTACTCCGAACCATCAAATGGTCTTGTGCCTTCTTCCTTCTATATTTGATTACAGCACCAACCAAATATTGTACGTTGTACTTTGGTGCTTGAAAAGGACCGAAAATGCTTTAACCTCATGTTGCTTTTCGACAACGATCTTGCAGTATTAAGGATAAAATTCTAGGTGGATCTGAACGCAAGTTGGTTTGTAATTGACAAAAGTTTTACCGTAACAGTAAAACAATAATATGTGTACGGTAATGTTTCTCATAGCATAAGTATGTGACTGGTTATTGGCTTGATCTTGACGATAATTTTAATGATAGGGAGAATTTTTTGTCATTTCCAATATCAATAAAAATGATCATGATAAATCTATCTTCTGTCAAGCTATAACTAATTATACTGAAATATATAAAGAGACAGGAAAATCAGAACTTCTTCATTTCAATGTGCTGTGTAAGTAATAATTGTATGTTTAGTATGCATGTTTCCATTCTTGAAATAACAACTTTCATAGCATCTAGAGCAGGGGTTCTTAACCGGGGGTAAATTTCACCTACCGAGGGGGTAAATTTACTGAATCATAAATTAAAGCAAACCATATTTTTAGTATTAAAAACGTGATAGTGTTGCACTGAATTATGATCAAATATATAGTTTAAGTAAGTTCTCGTCTTTTTATTTTATCTCTACGCAAGTGTACTACCATACTGTACTACATTTTTACTGTTTACAACCTAATTTGGACTTTGACCACAAAGTAGGTTACAACTTTGCTAAGATTAAAACTTCCTTTATTTTGCAATAAATTGCATTGTTTTCACAATGGGTAGACCGTGGTATAGCTCCATTTGTCTCCTACTTCTTCATAGCATATTAAACAGAAGGCAAAGAACAGACTGCACTGTAGAGGTCTTTTGCAAATAAATTTGTCGTGATTCCAATGGCGTAACTCACTCGGAGCACCAATGTTGTGGTTTGTTGTTGTTATGGGGTAATATTCTTCAATTATCGTGATTGCGTTGGTTTTGCAATCACTAAATACAGGTTTTAAGTTAAACAATCTGCAGTTATTATGTCCAAGAAGCGAACATATTTAGAATCATATGTTGACTTTGGGTTCGACTTCATTGCGACAGATGATGTTCAAAAACCTCAGTGTATCTTTTGTTCCAAAGTGCTTGGTAATGGTTCCATGAAGCCGTCAATTTTAAAAGCTCATTTTACTTCATGCCATTCTACACTTGTACATGACGACCATAAGTCTTTGCTGGCCAAACGTGCTCGATTTCGTGCTGCAGGAACACTACCTAAATTAGGATTCTGTTCCGCAGACAAAGCAGAATTGGAAGCATCATATCGTGTTGTTTACACAATAGCAAAAGAAAAAAAGCCAAATAAGATTGGTGAACGACTTATCAAACCGTGCGCATAGTTGAACTTGTTTGTGGAGTAGAGCAAAAAAGAAAACTTGAGAAAATTGCTTTGTCAAACGATACAATACGATGTCGAATAAGTGACATGTCACAGGATATTTTAAATTAGGTAGCAGACGAAATTCGGGCTAGTAAACCCTTCCAGAATACTTGAAAGCAGTATTGAAGCATGTGATTGAATGCGTGAATTTTATCAGGGCACGTGCTCTTAATCATCGTCTTTTCAAAGTGCTTTGTGATCAGATGGGATCAGAACACACTGTT
This sequence comes from Trididemnum clinides, assembly GCA_963675345.1. Taxonomy (NCBI): domain Eukaryota; kingdom Metazoa; phylum Chordata; class Ascidiacea; order Aplousobranchia; family Didemnidae; genus Trididemnum; species Trididemnum clinides. Next base: position 31,690,884 of record OY776294.1, on the reverse strand, counting down.
CTCCTTTACCACACAGAAGTTCGGTGGCTCTCTAGAGGTCTCGTTTTGTCTCGAGTTTTCGAACTGTGTAGTGGAATCGAGGCTTTTCTTCGAGAACGCAAATCCCCATTGAGTAAGCATTTTGACGACAACAAATTTATTGGTGCATTGGCTTACTTGGCAGACATTTTTTTAAGTTTGAACCAGCTCAATGTGCAGATGCAAGGAAAAAATGTTACCATTATAGATGTACGTGATAAAATTCAAGGCTTTCAGACAAAATTAGATCTGTGGAGTAGAAGAGTTCAAAAAGGAATTTACGCAAATTTTCTGACATTTGATGATTGGAAAGTCAATAGAAGTAGCAAGGAGATTTTTGACCTCGAAGTTGAGATATGCCAGCACCTTGACACCTTAAAAAACAGCTTTGACGGTTACTTTGAAGGTACAATTACCAACAGCCCTGCTCCTAGGATAACCCATTCCTTCGAAGCCAAGTCAGAAAGTATTGCTGACGATGATCTTTGCAAAGATGAGTTGATTGATCTGCAATGTTCAACGATGCTTCATTCCAAGTTTATGTCGTGCAATGGTGACTTTTCCAAGTTTTGGTGTGGATTAGTCGAAGAGTTTCCTATGCTGACTAAGCGTGCATTTGAAGTTATTATACTTTTCGCAGCGACTTATCTGTGTGAAGCAGGATTCTCTTCACTGTTGACTATTAAAACGAAACTTCGATCTCGCTAAGTTCCCAAAGACGACATGGGAGTAGCTCTTTCAACGACTGCTCCGAGAATCTCAGAAATTGTTCGTGGAAAACAAGCATAAAAGTCTCACTGATTAACTGTTGAAACTGTGTGTCTTAACTGTTAAAATAATCGAAAATTCTTTAACATTCTTGTATGCTTTATCATAGCTATCTAGGACATTTGAGCGTGGCTATATTTCTTAATATTTTCACAAGATTCAGTCAAAAACATTCGCGTCTTTGTTTACTAAAAACACTTTTTTTGATATTTGCTGTGGTAAACAAGACAAAAAAGGATGCTTTACACTTATCACAAGGGGCCACCAAGAGGGTGGGGTAAATTTTACTTTTTTTATTCAGCAAGGGGTAAACGAGACAAAAAAGGTTAAGAATCTCTGATCTAGACCAATTTCAAAGTAAAATTGAAAAGTTTATAAAAAAATCATAAAAAATTGAAATTGGCATACAAAAATGATTAAAACATCAAAACCAAGATACAAATTCTCAAACTCTAAGGCGCTAGGTAAAAAGTAAAATTTTCAAATTCCGATGTATGGGTAGCATGAAAATTTGCAATTGCAAATTCAACTCCAAAGATTAATCAATTTGTATCTTAGTTGCACCGCATGCGACCACGGACACGATTTGCAACTGGAAAATTAACCTCACTCAAAGATGCAAAGTGGAATTCTTTTCTAATCCTAGTGCTTTGTTTGTTTCTCTCACTAAGAAAGGTGACAAGTTTGCTGAGCGTTTAGAAAATTGTACCACGCTGGTTTTACAATCAGATTCTATAAAAGCAATGTTGTGCTCATTTGTAATGAACCATAATTGTGACACGAAACAGTTTTGTGACAGCAGTACTGACAACTCTGAAGCAGGTCTAAACACAAGTTGCTCTTTTATTTTATAGATGTGTCCGAGACAGGAAGTAAATGATAAGCCAATCTTCTTGGTTAGCTACAAGCTATCGGCAATTTATGAATTCTTGTAAACGCCGTGGTGTAGTGGTATGGTTGCGGGCTTCAGAGCGAAAGCTCTGCAGTTTAAAACTTTACAGAAACACCGCTGGTATTCGTCAAAAAGGGCATCTGGAATTTAAAAGTCTGGTTCGAAAGCGAGTGTGCAGTGGTAGACACACATTGAATCAGCACGCCTGAACCTGCGAAACGCGGGAAAACTGACGTAAAACCGACTTTCTTCAGGTAGTAACGCTGTAACGCCACACACCAAAGCTACATTGGTATCAGATGAAGATTTTCGACAGATATTTACCTTCACCAAAAACATGGTAAGAGACGTTCTGAAGTAAAAAATACTACAAAAGGTTTAAGGGCTTGTCGTACTGTTGTGGAAATGAGACTGAAAGTCGTTTGAACCGTTTCAAGTCGGGGTCAAGCATACACTTAATGAAATATGTAAAATTCTTTTTTGTAATAGTTTTGGTTTGAAAAATAGTTAGAGAGGTGTATAGTACTCAAGATGATCATTTATCAAAAAGTGTGTGAGTGCATCTCCCTTTCAAATTTCGATTAATTGCAACTTACATGAATATACTTGATCAATAATATGCTAAATGATCATAATAATAACAACCTGGTTGTCGACAAACAGTTACGCTCTCGTGTCTAGAGCCTGCCAAAATCAAAGACTTCAAAATTATTGTGTTTGAAAAAGTTTGTGTTCAGAAAAAGATAGGCCCTGCCTGACGAAAATGACAACACCCCCGCTAGCGTGCGTGGCATCAGGAGAGAGAATGCCAGACCGGTAGTGGGTGCGATCAGAACGCAGAGCAGAGAATCCAGGGATCCGAAAAGAGGAAGATGAGTTAAGATTGGATTCCTGGATACAGATAAGGTTGATAGGGTGGGACAAGAGAAAGTGGAGTAGTTCAGTGCTTTTGGCTTGAAGACCGTTAGCATTCCATTGGAGAACCCTGAGAGAGTCAGGGGGAGGAGAGGAGGCGCAGAAGGACAGCCAGGAGCAAGGGACGGTGGTGAGGGAGCAGAAGGAGAAGATATAAAATGGACAGATGGAAGATAAGAGGTTTGGAGACAAGGGTGGGGAAAGAGTGCAGCATTAGCAGAGGGGTTGGCAGATTGTACAGTGGAGGTATACGTATTGGAGGAATCCGAGGAAGGAGTCACAGTGTTACAACAGGGGGGCAGCTCCAAAAGTGAGAGCTACCAAGAGCTCTGAATTTGGAGAGGGAAAGTTGTGAGCACCTTAGATGGACCCATTTGAAGCAAGTGCAGCATTGCACTGACTTGCCCCGCCAGGTCATATTTCCAGCGCACACAGAGCAAGGAAAGATGGGGCCAGGGTTGAGGTGAACGTTACCGGTCATCAAGAGAAGGAGGAGAATGAGGAGACGAAGAAGGGCAGGAGAAAAGAAAAAGAGAAAACAGGCGACCGATTTTGAAGAAGCTGTGTGCTGCCCTTCTGCGGTCGTTCAAGGGGCAGCATAGCGAAAAAATGAAGGTGAGTGCTCGGGGTAACTGGGACCCTCGGGAATGCCAACAACCATTTCGACCCAACCCAAACGGGGTCGGGGATCGTACCATTATTTAACCGTTAAGGTGGCTGTTGATTGGTGCAGGCAGCTTATCATCGCTTTCAGTATTTGAATTAACGAGACGGGTGACTTCGCTTAGTGGTGTTTTGTGCGACATTAGAAGCATGACGGAAGTGTTCAATGTAATGAAACATTCAGCAAGTACAAATAAAAATTCGTTAAATACAACTAAAATCTAACACAGAAAACGCAGCATTTCTGTCTGCGTGTCTGTTTGTTTTAATTCCTCCGAAACTGCTTACGGTACAAATATCAAACTTGGCACGATTGATCATCTCTCCGAGATAATTTCATAAAGAGGTTTATGACATCATCATTCAAGGTAATTCTTTAAAAATTGCATTTTTGACTGTGTAAGCGGTTTCTAGCTAAACAAAAGTCAGCATCCGACTAACCAATTTCAACAAATTTTACTCTTATGGGATATTGCGTGAGGTCGTAATTAACGATTTCTTGTAAAATTTGTATTCCTCATTTTTTCAAAAAGAGCTGATTGTAGAAATGCAATTAAAACTTTTTTGGTAAATATTAACATGACGCTTTCGATAGAAAGTACTTTACAACAATTTAAGCTCAAATAAAGATAAAGCAACAGATCTTTTTATTTAATTAATTATTTTTAGCCTTCTAAGGATGCTTCTTCTTTTTTCCTGCGCGCTTGAAACTCTCTCTCTCTACGATGTTATAATGCTGACTGGTGCAATCAACACCGTCTTTCGCTAACTGAGATTATCACGTAATATTTTTTTTCAAAAATGGCAGAGTCAATACAGAATCAGATTATTTAAAAACTAATTTGTAATCTCAATTCTCAACCAATTTTCTACTTTTTTCGAAAACAAATCAGAGGATATTTAAAGGCAATTCCAATGGTATATGTCTTGTATCTTTACTACCATGTTTTTATGCTAAAATTTGTACTTTAATACCTGTAGTGTAACTTTTTGCTCCACCACAAAAAGTGTTAAGCTAAGTAAAAACAGGTAGGTTTAAAACTAAAAGATTATAATCAGGTGCTAACACGTAGTGTCATTTGAAAGCTTAGGAAATTTGTTTTCCAGCAATATGTACTATAATTAGTTAGGGCTAAGGAATGGTTTGCAATGGCTGATCGATAATTGCTTGTAATATATTATTTTTCATTTTTAGTTAGAAACGTCTCTTACTAAACTTAAGAAACTTGAAATTTTTAGCAAAAGTTAAGTTTATTGGTACATTTTGACTGCCTTTCCTGGAAAGCAAGCTTCTTCAGCATTATCTACCTAAAATTACCAAAGCATTCATCAAAAAATTAGTCTACAAATTTTAAAAACTAACCTATTGGTTTAAAACACTCAAACGTTTGGTGATCGGGCTTTAGAAAATTGCAATCTACAAAAACTAAGCCTTTTGGTACATTTTGTTTATTTTTCCTTAAAAACATGATTCTTTGGTATAATCTATCAGATTTTTCAAAACGATTCATTCAAAACTAAAGTTTCGAAACATTTTAAGCAGTAGCCTACTTCAAGCATAAAATTGGTAATACCCTTGCAAAAATAGATAGTAAAGATGCTTCTGTTTTATCGTTTTCAACGAAGTATTAGTGTCGACCAATGTATCATTTAAGTGCTTTGAGTAGATGGGCTTTTTTGCATGGCTGCTTGTTTGCCACGACCAAACAACATCCGCGTAGCAAAAGGGTTTTTAGGTCATTAAAAGAGGTATACAATTACGAAAAAGTCGTAAATAGTGCGCCATTTAATAGGTTATTCCCCAAAATACATACAAGGTCTGTTCAAAAAGTATCCGATTTTTTTGCATAAAGCACGCAACATAATAAATTTTTCAAATCTTATTCAATCTTCTTTAAAATATTGCTTTTCGAAGTTCATTCACTTTTCCCATCGCTTTTACCACATCTAAAAACACTTTTTGAATTCCTCCGGATTGTTCTGTAGCGCCTTTGTCAATTTTTTCATAACGTCTTTTCGTGACTTAGATCGCCTCTCTTTCAGAGTTATTTTTATCTTGGAAGACAACCAAAAATCACAGGATGCCAATATGGGAGAGTAAGGAGTCTGTGGAATCAGTGACACCGATTGAAACTTGGTCTTGGATATCAGCCATAATCCCAGGTTTTATCACCAGCTACGATGATTTCCATATATTCTGGGTCATAGTTTTTAAAATGCAGCATGTCCTCGGAAATTCCCTTCCGAAGTTTTTTCTGTTGCTCTGTTTGCAGCTTGCGAACAAATTTAGCCGACACTCGCTGCAGGCGCAAACCCACAGTTATGATGATAAAATGAACTGAGCTTATGCTTATTTCCACATCTGTGGCAGGTTTTTGTACCATTGAACGACGATCTTTTACCACTATTTCGCAAACCTTATCCATCACTTCCTCATATCGGCTTGTGGGTGGTGTCCCCCAGCGGGGCTCACTCGGCCATCTTTAACCATTGCGTTTTCTGAGCAGGGCCTAGGCCTTATCTTTGAAAATTTGCTGAATCTTTCGGATTGTTACAACTTTAGTATAACCAAACTTTTGACAAAACTTTGTACCATACCTCTGTTCGATCGGTTCTATCATTGAAATGAAATTTGCTTGGAAATAAAGAACCGACCAACACGAAGCCTACTATGCGCCCGCGCTAAGCGCTTTACAGAAGAATCGGCTGCAAACGGTTCACGATTACGCATGGATGTATAGCTGTACCGGCACACTTCGCACGGGCAATTTGCTTTTACTTTGTTGACAAGAGAAAAAAGGTCGGATACTTTTTGAACAGACCTCATGTCACTCATTTGGCGCCCCCTCATTTCTCACAACTTTTAAATTATGCTCCCATGTGCATCATAAAATGAACGAATAAAACAGTGGTCTTAAAAGTGGGCACCACCGATCTCTTGGGGAAGGTGAATACCAAGGTGGGAGTGCTGATATCCAAAAGGTTGATTGGGCGGCGGTGACATTTAAGTGTGCGCTGAGAGAAAACAATTGTTTCACACAGGAATGGCAAAACAATATTTTTAATAATCGTATAAGAAATTATTTAACCGATGCGCAAGTCAGCAGTTTGTACTCATGTTGAATTTAGAACCTATTTTTTTGTGTTAACATATGCTAATTGAAAGTAAATACGTTGGGAAAAACAACTGCGTTTAAAGAAGAATGATGGAAATGAAAATATAAATAGAAGGAGAAGGAAAATGGGAAGACCCAAACAAAGGTTTCTGCAGGTAGTGAAGGTTGATTTGAAGATGCTTGAATTAAAAGAAAAGGATGCAATGGAGCGAGAAAGATGGAAAAGAATATTCTCTTTTAACCACCACTAAAATGAAGAGCCGAAACAAAAAAAAGAAGAAGCTTAGGCTAATTGTTTTTGATCAGCTTTACGTTGGACTCAGCTTAATTAGGCTAAGGTGGATTAGTGAAGAGTGGTTGAACCCTGGAGTCCCGCAAAATTTGTATTCAGTTTGCGCTACGAAACGCAAGAAGCCCAAGTTTTTGAAATACAAGAAAAGAAAAATATAAAAATGCTAAGCTTGCTAAATCATCTTGCCTTGCACGTCATAACGTGAATTTTTCAAAAAATTAAATTGTTTTTGTGATCACGCAACAACGTTTTTTTGATCTTGCTTCAAGCTTCGATTTAACAAATCTATTTTCAATGCTAATAACACGTGGTCTTGTGGCTGGTAAATGGAAATGGCATACGGCTGTGACCTGCTGGTAGTAGAATATTTACGGTTAGGAAAAAAATTAGTCACTAAATTAAGTCTTAAGTTTGCAACAGTAGTATTTATTACGCAGAAGACCGTGCAGACGGATTTGTTCTTAAGAGAAAGATTCAATCTTCGGTTATCATTGGTCGATATCACTGTATCTTTTGAATTGGAAAAGCATGTGAGAGCAAACTGCGACATCGAAAACCAGATTTAATTTCTAGCCAAACTGATTTAGACCGGTTGCTCTATCTTGCTGAAAAGGGTTTGCAACTGGGTGACTTAGGGTCTCGCCTACTCTAAATCCGTCCCTGCTAGTAGGTCTAGATCAGCAGTTCTCATTCGGTAAATCATGGCCCATTAGTTGGCTACAGCACATGTGTCGCGTAGGCCACGGCTTGCTATTTTAATTTTAACTAATAAGGAAAACATCACCAAAATTGGGAAAAAATATAATAGGGTCACAGACATCTGTTTAAGGTAAAAATGGTTCACAAACCTAAAAAGGTTGAGAAACGTTTAATAAGGCTTATTTTTTTCCGGTTCCTACACAGGAGTTTTTTGGTAATTTGCGAATTGAAAACACCAACATAATGAAATTTATTTTTCTGATGGGCTGATTTGCTGTAAAACAAAATAGCTGCAATTTAGTTTAAACTTTAGTTGTTAAGCCAGTGATTCGCAACGTTTCTTTATGTGTTCCTCCCTTACAAATCTCATACTTAGTTGTTTTTACCCCACAGCAAATTTTTAGATGAGATTTATTCTTTTGAAGATCGATTTTTTGCGTCTTTGAATTGAAATACGGTATATATTATATCAATTACATTCGGACATTTTTTTTAGAGATCAACATTGTTGGAAGTCTCAATTGCCAAATTTGCATTCCATAGACTTCTTCTTTTTACTTGGTTGGGATTCATACAAACTCATGCTGAAACCCTCGAGTATTTATGTAAATTATACAACAAAATTTTCCTAACAATGCCAGGATTTTCCTCCGCTATTCCTTTCTGAAACAAATTTCTTCAGCTAAAAATAATTTTTTTCTTGTATAGCCAAGTAGCTCCCGGCTGAGGCCCACAGTTTTGAGCTATTCTGCCTGTATTAGCCGATGGCCTGAGGTCAATTGTATCACACTCACGTTGTGGTTGAGCACAAAAAATGTTTAAATATTTTGTTAAGAGAGGGGGACAATTGCTAATAATTAAGTCTTCTAGGGAGGAGATGGAAAAAAGCTTGCAAAACGCTGGAATAAGTTGAAATTTTTGGCTGTTTCAGTTGAGAGGAACTCCAGCTTCAAAATACACTTATGCTGACAACAGGCCAAGCAACTCTTAGCCAGGGACTCCACGATGTTAAAATACGTTTTTGATTATTGGCCTCGCCTTTGTCTCAGTATAACTAAAAAACGTTGGATACTTACTAGAACATGGTGGTTTTGATCAGAGGCGTAGTGAGATAAAATTTCATTTTCTGGGAAAGGGAAAGGAAGGGAAAGGAGATTTGGAAGAGCTGCAAAGTAAATTTGATCATATATTCAAGAAATCTGGTCACATAAAATTTGACCATCATATTTGGTTAAGAGGAAAGGGCAGAGCATTAAAGAAGGTGAATTTTTTATAAAAGTAAAGATCTTTAAAAGTGTGATTTCCAAACAATCACGAACACCTTTTTTTTGTAGGTCAATGTTTTGAAAATAAGGATTTTGCCCGTATTCGTGTCTGAACATACATGATTCCTTTATTTGCTGAAGATCGAGATTTTCAACGTTTGCAATACCATTTGGGAGACATTGGCTTTTCTTTTTCCCTAAATTGCTTAAGGCAGGGGTGGGCAAACTACGGCCCGCGGGCCGCATGCGGCCCTCAAGAGCATTCTGTGCGGCCCGCGAACACTTTTTGAAACTTTGCCATATTTAAATGAATACGACAAGGGGACTGACAAGGTGCAAAAGTGACGGTTTCCCTACAAAAAAAAAAGTCACCGTCTTTCCCTTTGACGGAAAATGCGTCAGAGCTTACAATTGCCCCCGATTACGCGTTTACCGTCCCTGGAAAAAGCGATGACCTTTTTTTTAGAGACACCACCGGTTTTGCGCCCGGCGATACCACATCGCTAAGACATCGCAAAATTTTGGGCTAATATAATTTCTTTCATTGCATACAGCTATACGAGATAACAAGCACTGGCCCTCGACCACTGTTAAATGGTCAATGCGGCCCTCCGGCTAAAAAGATTGCCCACCCCTGGCTTAAGGCATAAATAAAACTTGGCAAATCAATCACCTACCTGCGGTTAGTGTCATAAAAGAAATTTGTTACATCATCATGATGTCACAATGCAACAATTTCGTTGTAAAATTCGTATGTCTTGTCAGAGGTAAACACTTATGTGCTTGAAAGAGACAGCGTCTGACTCACCAAATTTCAGAAATCTGATTTCCTCTTGTTTTTAGGACGACGTCACAAATGACGATTGATTTTAATAGTTACTTTTGTCAGGTTAGAAATATGACAGCCACAAAAATAGCAAATATTTTATTTCAAAATGTTTCGCTTTATAAAAATTACTGAGCTCAAAAGCGCAGTTGAAACCTGAAATAATTAGCTATTTTTAAATAACAACATCTTCCATGAAAAAGTATGGAACGTTTTAAGAAAAACAACTGATTTATTGCTTTTCTCCTTGCTTGATATTACAAGTAAGTTATTTCTTTACCTTTATTTAGTTTTTGCTTTTGTGGGGAATAATCAATTGTGTCTCAAGCCGGCAAGTTCGCTTGTTGTGTCCTTGGGCAAGGCACTAAACGGGACGTCCCGCCTTTATGTGGAAGACAGGTGGCTTAGTTTTCCCTCCTAATAGAGGGTTGCTGGCAGGAAGGGCATCCGACCGTAAAACAAATGCCATGTTATAAAAATGCAGTTATCTGCTGTGGCGACCCCTAATCGGGAATAAGCTGAAAGACAAAGAAGAACAATCAATTGTGTCTCAACCTTAAATGCGTTTTTGGTTCAGTGGAGCAACGATACTTTGGCATAACAAGATTGTTGCGTACTGTTAGTTCAATTGCTTTTTAGTGACTGATCTGGTTTGCTATTTGACTCAATATGAAGTGTTTGACTGCGTCACCTTTATTTTGTGCTGTAGGTAGAATAACCCAACATACTCACCACTAACAATCTCCTCCAGACCGAGCCGCATAAGAAGCAACAGAAAGATCAGGATTAGGGACATCATTTATGCTGATGGTTTCTTGTTTCTTTACCGTTATATTTTCAGGAGAGAGGTTTCACTAAATCGTACAATATGTCAATGCATATGTATATATACATGTGTATATATCCATAGATATAACAATGTGTATACCACCAAACAATTAGCTGGTGCTATCGTAAAACAAACGCCATTAAGACGCCCATTTCCAACTTTGTTTTTGTTCTCGCACTTTCATTTGAAGGAACGGACAGAATTTGTTAAATGATAGAGTTTCTAAGACCTCTCTTAATTGAAAGTAATCATGCCGCAATCGGGATTAGCGGTATAGGTGCAATGATTTCATTAGTACCACTTCATTGCTTATGGTCTCAAAAACAATTTGGTTAAACGACCCCGGCGGAGCCGGCTAGTGACAACAATAATAACGTGAAACGAAGTTTTTTGTCTCCTCACGTGAACTGCATCAGGGCAAAAAACAACTTAACACAAAGCTTTGTAAATCATTTTTTGGTTAAAATCACACAAAACTTTAGTAGGTTGTAACTTTCTATAATTGCATCTCTCAATTGAATACATAGTGAGGCGACTTTGCTCTATGCGAGTAACATAAGTTTACAATCACAGAAAGCCTAAGACACTTGATTGGCAAGCAGTGCTTCCATTAGCTCGGTTTTACTGTGAAAACGGTATTTTTTTGTAATATCAAGGTTTGTTTTGCTGGCATAGTTTTCTCTGCAGGTTTTGCACTGATCAATATTTAAATCCAAAGTCAAAAAATGTTGAAACACATGATTGGTTGGTTTTATGAGTGTGATACTTCAATTCTGTTTTTGTTTGTCACATAATAAACTTAATTTGTTTAAAGTTGAGCAAGGACGATAATATACCTCTTAGGGAAAACAGGCATAGTCCTTTTTTGACGTAGACAAAATGTCACAACCTACCTAAATCCATCGCCGAAAAACACGATAACCAAAAACAATTGCACGTTCCACAAAGCACCTTGACGCTGCATTTTTTTTGCAGCATTTTTTACAAAAATAACTATGCGAAGCAACTCAAACTTTTCGTTGTTTTCAAACAATTGATAGTACGATTTTACAATTAACGGTATAGTATGATTAACAATTGATAGTAACAAACAATTAATAGTATAGTATGATTAACAATTGATAGTATAGTATGATTAATTTTTTTTATAAGACAGAGTATTACATTCGAGTAGCTGGTATTAATTTAAGGTAGCATTGTAACTCTACAAATAAACAATTAGGTTATGTCAAAATGATATAAAAATTTGATAAACATCAAAGTCAAAAATTTCTTTTTTGGTTGAAAAATGCTTTCATTCGTGACCACTGGCGTATATTGTTTGGTTGGGAGCGGTGTAGGAAAGCATTTACAAGGCTTAATATTATTGTCAAGTCTGGGATCTATAAAAGTATCCCACCAACAGACAAAACGTTTTTTGTAATTCACTTGTTGAAATCGATGTTTTTGCTTTTTTTTTGCTTGAATATCTTTTTCTGAGATCAACTTTATAAAAGCAGTTGTATTGCTTATTTTGATTTCAAAACAAAAAAGAATACATTGTACTTTTCACTTTCTTTGGTTTCAAAACAAACAAGAATACAGATCAACTTCTCCAAAGCATTTTTTCACATTTTACGTTCCTGCAATACATTTGGGGGCTATTTCTTCTTACTTTCTTCATGTTTACATCACTGTTCATGGCTAACTAAGAAGTTGACCTGGCTCGCAAGCTTTCAAATTTAATGATGTACTTACGCAAAATGCAACAGCTTTCATTAATGCAGACATCAATGTCTTTTGAAGCATTTTTTTGAAGGAGGAATTAGTTCTGTGAAAGTATCAATATGAAATGTTATGAAATTTAATATATTTTCATAGGTATCAACAAACGATAGTGGAATCTATAATTTGAACGTTTTTTCTCAAGCTTTGTCTATGAACTACAGTATTGTTTTTGTAATTACCGCCAACGAGGAGCCAGGTTTTACCCCTTGTGTTATACCACTTACCACTTGCACTTCCTCATATGCCGCCGTCTCGTTGGGAGTTCTTTTTATTCTTTCCTTGATTGCAACTGGAATTCTTGGACTTTGGCGAAGAAAAGAAAGAGCAGAATTTGTTAATTCTAAAGGTTGTACCACGTAATTAACTGTTGTTGATGTTGTTATTTTTTCTCGATATAAAAAGGCAGCAAAAAACCATAAAACCAAGGAGCCGAACAACTCTACAAGATGCTTTTCGGTATAAGTTTAATGCAGTAGACTACTGTAGTAAGAAGTTTAATGACACATTGAAAAATTTGGGGGTTGATCGTAAATGCAGTGTGTTGTAATTTTGTTTCTTGGTTGAACTTCATGTTGCAGAAACTCATTGAGTCAGCAGTACTAATTTTTTGAAATAGGCTTGAGCAAAGATTGTCTTGCGGTTTTCACTACTACGAAGATTTTCTTGTGACCGGAGGTTATATAAATCAAGAACTTAATGTTGCAAAATTGTTCAACAGGTGCATCCAAAGAACATGTAAAATATATTGTTTCCAACACTCTTTTCACCCAGCTTAAAAACACTGATCAGGTAAGGTCACAACTACTACCTTTGTGCTTCAAAAAGCAAAATAAATACAAAAGTGTAACGGCTGTTTGGACACTAAACGATCAGCAAACGGTGACCTTTCAGAGTTTCCAACTTTTTCTATAAAACGGTTTGTCCCTCTGTGCCCACCTTATATAGCAGGGGTCACCAACCTTTCTTGGACCACGGTCTACTTTTTGGATGTTGATTAAAGTGGGGGCACATTTATCCTAAAGTTTGCAACATCCCGGACTTGATGTTTGATCTATTATGTATTGGCAGGTGATGCAATTATATATCTGTTGCAATTACTTCGGTGGTCGATGTCTGGCAATCCTAGGCTACCTATTTTTTCTTTGGAGCCACCATCAACTTTTGAAAAAATTTTGAGAATATTTTAAAACAGGCTGGCGGACACCTCATATTGCCTTCACGGACGACATGGTGCCCGCGGGCACACGGTTGGTGACCCTGTTCTACAGTATACAGACGTTAATGTAAAATGGCAGCTGCCTCAGCATGATTCATAAATTAAACAACCGTGCTTACATTTCATCAAGCTGCCCACCAGGTAATTAAGTAGTTCTTGCTTAAATCCTGCCTACCTTGGTTCTACCAGCGATTGGTGACAACAGGGATTTATTTGGTGGTAATTTTGTGAAAATAACGATTAGCCAACAGAGTAGCAAAACTGGCAGATATTTTGCAAAGAAAACTGTTGGCGACACCGTTTTAATAAATATTCAAAATGGGTTGTACAAGATTTGATTAGACTTATTATATAAGATTTACAAGATATATTGTCGAACAATCTTAAAGTAAACCCATTTATTCAGAGTGAAAGTAAACCTATGAAACTGAAGGTTTCCAAAAATTTATTACAATAAAATGTCATAGCTGTTATTGTCAAAGTTGTCGTATTCTCACCCGTAAACGAAATACCGACGAGCAGCGTGTCTACCTGAGAGTTGTGATTACTACTCTCTGGTAGAACAGAGAGAAACATTGTTTAGCTTTAACAAGTTTTGTGTTGGTGTAGAAGCAACTTGATGTTTGCAGTTTTAATACTGTAGCGGTTTTATGTATAGATTTTTTGTCCAAAGCAGCGTAATTGGAAACAGAATGAAATAGCAGCAGACAAATAAATCGTAGAGAGCAAAACCATATGCGTTGAACCAAGTGTTATCAAGGCCACTTGTAAACCAAATGCAGGCTTTTCAGCTCTACTTAACCCTGCCTGCAAACCCGTGGAAAATGGAGCATGCTGCAGCACTAATGGCGTTTTATATTTTTCAGTCAAATTACTCGGCCAACCAAACAACAGATTGTGTCACACCAATGAAACAATCTCATCATTTCAACTCCCTGCCATCAACAAGTGAATTGTGAGTATCTTGTTTTTGTTGAGCGTATGATTTCTGTGTTAAAATGCTCTTAAAACAAAACACGTTTCTTCACATTTGATATTGCCTGCAGAACTGATAATTGCGATCCAGGTTGTTTTACGTATGTATGGAAAAGTTTTGTGCATCTAATTATGGAAAGTTAGAGACAAGGACAAAATACTTCATTGTATGATTATAATCACCGTGTATTTATTTTCAGATAGAAACATTACACCACAGACTTCACAAACTTGCTCAAGTTGAAATACTTGCTCAAGTCCCTTTCTAACAATTTACACCATGTTTTGACATAGAAATTTTCCGCCAATTACAATTGATTGCCAATTGAGCTACGAATAGAGAAGGGAGTCAAATAAATAAAACTTTTTTTCGAAATATTCTTCGGTTATTTAGGTGAAATATTATTCTAAAAAACAAAAGTGTAACGTTTTTCGATATGTGTTGAAATTCATATTTTTTTGTTTGCACATTTTTTAAGAGTCAATAGTTTTTAATGTTAAATTAAAAATTTTAATTTTTAATTACTTGTACAATAAACTAGTCTGTAGTGTTCGCTTATGTTATCATATCAAGCTGTGGTTTTCAAATATGTTCTCATGTCATACTAGGTTGTAATATTCAATATGGTCACTGTAAGCGAATGCGAGGTTCAATCAGATTTGAAGGAAAGGTATCTATTTCATCTGCCGGTCACAGAAATATTCATTGATTATACTGGTCTACACAATTTTTGCTCGATTCAAATAAGTGGCTGAAAAAATAATTAGAAAACAGTCAACTTGAATTTTGAAAAGGTTTTTCAATCACATCTATATTTATAAAGAGAGAGAGAAAAATCCAGTTTTTTAAATCCGGTTTTGTCAGCATTAACGCAGATGGCGGATTCACCTTGTGCTTCTCGACAGTTGGCAAACACCATTACGCCACTTCACTCTGTCAATAGCATCCTCCCTTTTCAGTCCAATCTGATTTGTATGCTCCTTCACTTGTCTCTTCCACGTTATATTCGGTCGCCCACGCCCTCTTCTTCCTGCCACCACAAAATCCCACGCTCTTCTTAAAACATACCCAATTGGGACCATTGCACTCCACTCGCCCTGGCTACTCCATTCAAAATATCCTTTAAACCCAGCAAACTCTTAAGTTCTTGACTCCTTCTTTTCTCAGTGATCTTAACTCCACACAATGCTCTCATCATGGCTTTTTTAGTTCTTCTCAAAATTACCACCTCATTCTCCCTTAGACACCACGTCTCGCTCCCATTTTGCATTGTGGATCTTACAGAATTCTGATAAATCCTTCCTTTCATCTTTACCAAAAATTTTCTCCCATAAAGTTACTCTCCTCATTCTCTAAATTTTATTCATCCAATTCTCGTTTTTGCTGTTACCGCTGCTTCACTTTCACTACTGGCGTTCAACCTGTCTTCCAAATAGCAAAGGTTTTCACAAAGTCAACCCGGTCAAAAATGATATTTCTTCCACAATTGCTTTGTATCAACGCCAGCTCACGAACAAAAACTTTCGCTAAGGTTGAAGTTACCCTCTTCATTTTCGCACATCTACCATGTACCCATTTACCACACTTTGCACACATCATCTAATTTGCCACCACTCTTTTGCTGCACTTCGCACATGGATCAACTTTTGAGTACCTCATCTTTCGGACCGCTCACCATTACTTTGGTTTTCTTGAGGTTTACTTTTAGCTCCTTGCTTTCTATTTAAAAACTTTTCTTTCAAATTCTCTACACTTTCACTGATTAAAACCAAGTTATCCGCATACTGGTTAGATGGCGTAGTGGTTAGGGCGTCCGCTTTGCAGTCCGTAGACCTGGGGTTCATTTCCCAAGTCGAGTCCTATCGAAAGACTAAAAAATGGCATTTACAACTTCCCTGCTTGGCGCTCAGCAAAACAGGAATAGTGTGAAAAACAAGCCGGCAAGCTTGCTTGTTGTGTCTTTGGGCAAGACATTTAACGGGATGCCTCTATCTTTATGTGGCAGACAAGTGGTGGAGCAAGCAGTCCACCTATCGTGGTGGCCCCAGTGTAACTTAAGACTCGCAAACCGAGTGTGAGCGCTAACGCAGTGTATATACATCTTTCTGCATAATGCTCACAACAAATAGCTCAAACGAAAAAAAAGATCCGCATTCAAAATTTTATTTATCAATCCTTCTATTGCATTTTCCGAGATTACATCCAGTGCAATTGCAAAAAGCAGTGGCGACAACACAAATCATTGATGTGCACCAACTTGTACCACAAATTCTTCAGATTCCACTCGAACTTTCGTTTTTGCCCCGTGATAGAGGCCAATCAACGTTCTTGCAATTACTTCTGGTAAACCTTTCTTTCTCATTGCGGACGCCAGAGCTGCCCTTGCCAAAAGGAAAAAGAACAGAGCCGTTTGTTCATAGTACCAGATCATGAGGGGGAGGAGAGAGTCAAGGTGGGTGAGAGCCGCACCTTGGCGAGAGAGGGGGGGATCAGAGCGAGAGCATGGAGTGGAAAGGGTGGACTCCATGGTGAACGAAGGCAGATTCCAAGGTAGAAAGAGAGGGCAAGCAAGAAGAGCCTCCCTAGAACAAGTAGAAGGAAGCATGAGCGGGTGAGTGGACGCGAAAGCTCTCCAGGACGATCTGCGGAGTCTTGGTTTCACCCCTAATCTGGCCAAACCTGAAATAAGAAAGGAGGTTGGGGGACAAAGAGCCCGCTCATAAGATAAAACAGTGAAATGAGTCAGAGTGACTCGTAGGGGAGGTAGAGAAGCCTCGGAGAGAAGACGTGGGATAGGGGAGGACGAAAGGCAGCCTGTGATGGCGCAACTGGTCGCTCAATGGAGGCGTTCCAATTTGGTGAAATTGGTAGCGCTTAGGAAAGGAAACCATCCGGGTGAAGCGTAAGTGAGAAGGGACCGAAAAAAGATTTATACAGAATAGAGAGGGACTCCTCAGAAGGCCCCACGAGGAAGCAGAGATACAGCATAAGGCCTTGAGACGTGGGAAAAACTTGGTCTTCAGCGAAGATACATGCTTAGAAATGGAAACAGTGCAGTCGAAGGTGACCCCAAGAAAAGTTGGAGTGGGATTGAAACGGAGGCGGAAGCCGAGTAAGAGGAGGTTGGATTAGAGATTAGATTGGTGAGGATCCATTGAGAAGAAGAAGGCCTCACATTTCCTCGGATTGAGAGGAAGACACCAGTACTCAGACCAGCGCTCCAATCGAAACAGAGCACCTTGTGTGACCTCCACCGCAGTGGGGACCGAGGGGGAGGAGGATCAAATGGCCAGATCGTCAGTGCAAAGAGAGCAGCTGGCGGAAGAAGACAGAGAGGCAGGAAGATCATTAATGAAGAGAGAGAAAAGCACAGGGCCAAGAACGGATCCTTGCGGAACACCTCGACGGACTCGAAAGGAGCGGCTTTTGTGATTTTGAAAGACCACACAAGCGCGCCTATCAGAAAGAAAAGATTGAGTCCAACAAGCAAGGCAAGGAGGGAGGCCAGCAGAAATCAGTTTGTGGTAAAGGGCCGGATGCCAGACAGAGTCAAAAGCTTCCGAGAAATCGATAGTCGACAGAATCGTCCGAGAGCTCGGCCTGGATTTGTTAAACCCATTCGAAATGGACTGAGAAAGGTACAGAATTTGGTCAAGTGTAGATCGTCTTCCGCCCTGGCGGGGAGAGAGAATGGAATTAGATTCCAGAAAGAAGAGTAGACGAGATAGAATGATGTGTTCAAACAGCTTTGATACGCAGGAGGTGAGAGAGATAGGCCGGAAGGAAGCAGGAGAGTCGAGAGGCTTTCCCATCTTGTGTATGGGAACAATCGAACACGTCTTCCAGATGGAAGGAAAGAAATGTGAAGACCAGGAAAGATTGAAGATGTGAAGAAGAAGAAAATACATGTCAAAGCGAGGAAGGTGCTTTAGCATGGGATAGGCAACTTTGTTTGGGCCAGTGGCGGTGGACGAGGAGAGGTTGGAGGCAGCCGCAAGCAATTTAGCGGGAGAGAAAGAAGAGCAAAAAGACGAATGAGACTCCTCAGGGCAAGTCGTTTGCCATGCCTCAGCCTTGGCCTTGGCGATAACTGACGAGACGCATCGAGAAGCAGAGATGTAAGCTTGGCGATATTCATCACTTCTGTGAGCGGCAGCGAAAGCCTTTCCTCTTTCACTAACCGCTTCTTCCACCTCAGGAGACCACCAGGTTTTAGGAGGGCGTTTGATGCAGCCGAAAGAAATGGAAGATTTGGTCGCATTCAGTGCCAGAGAAGTAAAGAGAGCCGCAGCAGAGGGAAGAGAATGAGACGAGTATTCCTCTGCTGAGGGACAGTGAGAGTCAATGTAGGAGGCAAACCCATCCCAGCGAGCTTTCTGAAAACTGAAGGAAGGGGGGCGGTTGTTGGAGTGATAGACCGGAGAGAGAGAGGGATAGATAGAAGAATTGGTAGATGGTCAGAACCCAGGTCCTCAAGCACTTCCCAGGAGCAAGGAAAAGCAAGAGAGGAAGGAGCAAAAGGGATGTCAGGAGAGAAGCGACTGCCGGAGGAGCGATGGAGAAGAGTGGGTGTGTCAGGGTCATTGAGGGGGAGGAGGTCAGAAGAAATGACCCAGTCGAATACTTCCTCCCCACGGGGTTCGGAAGTACCTCTTGAATTCCAGAAGGGCGTGATGACAATTAAAGTCCCCCAGAATGAAGAGTTTTCTGGAGGAGAGAAGAATGAAGGATGAAAAGGGGTCGATTCTGCCATTCGTTGGGGAGGAGCGAATAGAGGGGGGGGGGCGAACACATTAAGAAATGACACCGAAGAGGAGTTGTTAAGAGAGATGTTGATCCCAACATAATCAGAGTAGGGATCGAGCGAAGAAAGAAAGGAGGTAGCAAGTTCAGCAAAGGATAGGCCCTGCCTGAAAAAATAGGCAACAACGCTAGCGTGCGTGACATCAGCGGAGAGAATGCCAGACCGGGAGTGAGTGGGATCAGAACGCATAGCAGATAATCCAGGGATTCGGAAAGAGGAAGAAAAGTTAAGATTGGATTCCTGGATACAGATAAGGTCGACAGGATGGGACGAGAGAAAGTGGAGTAGTTCAGTGCTCCTGGCTCGAAGACCTCAAGCATTTCATTGAAGAACCCTGAGAGAGTCAGGAAGGGAAGAGGAGGCAGGAGGCGCAGAAGGACAGCCAGGAGCAAGGGACGGTGGTAAAGGGGTAGAGGAAGGAGATATAATATCGCCATTTCTTCGCGGGTAATTTTTTTAGTAGATCCCTCTACCATACTAGCAGCTGTCACATGTTCCCAATCATTCTCTTTATTCATAATTTCCTCCATGTGATTTTTCCATATTCTTTTTCTGTCTTTTTCGCTGAAACCAAACCTTTCATCTTTTTCTCTCATGCATCTACCTCCTTCAATACCTTTCCCATCTTTTTTTATGAACTTCACCAGTGTAAAAATGTTATTTGTTTTTTTTTGTTCAATTTTGTTAACTCTGTTTCAGTTTCTTTCGTTATAGAATTTGCAACCACTTTCTTTGTTCGATTTTTGATATTCTTATATTTTTACCCATGTTTTCCTCTGATCGATTTTTGCACATCTTTTTATATGTCACTTTCTTTTGTTGTATTGCTTTCTTTGCCTCTTCAGTTCACCATCATGGTTTTTTCTACCTTTTTTCTTTCCACATACTTCATCACAAGTTTGCAACAAACTACTTTTAAAAGTATTTCATAGGTTGGGTGCATCAACATCAACCAATTCCTTTACTCTTGAAATCTTGTTTTCGTGTTCTTTTCCTTCAACTTCCAAACCCTCCTTCCAATAGTTTGTTCGTTCTTCACTACCCTTTCAACTTTCTTTTGTCTTTGTCTGTTACCACCAGCCGATGTTGCAATTCCTAGGGGATGGCTTTTACGTCTTTTGAATGCTTTCTATTGTTTTTTCCAACCAATACAAAATTAATCTTAATTTCATTTACACCCATAATGTTTTTTATTTTTCTTCTCTCCTTCTTTTCAAACCATGTATTTTCCACGGAAAACTCCTTTTCATCACAAAACTCGAGTAGCCTTTTTACCTCCACTTTTTTGGCCAATTCCATACCCTTCATGCACTCCCTCAAAACCATCCATCTGTCTCCCAACATGTCCGGTAAAGTCCCCCAAACCAACAACCACTTCACCAGGGATTTGCAAATCCCACTCACTTGCCAGGTCATTATAAAATTGATCTTTCTCGCACTCTGATCTTCCAACCTGGGGAGCATATGCATAGGTAACTCATAACTTCCTCTTCAAAAATCAGCACCATTGCCATCACTCAGTCACTTTTTTTCCGGATTTTTACAATCTTTTCGCAAAGTTCTTTTTTCACCAAAATTTCAACCCCTCTTATTCCATCATTATTTCTAGACCATCACAGCTTAGATCTTCTTCCTAGGGACCGCTTAATGGTTTTTTATCACTTTTTGATGTGGCTTTGAGTTTCTTTGACGTTTTCAATTCGTTCAAATATTTTTTCGCGATCGAGATTGTTGTAATAGCGCTTTATCCTCCATCACTTTGTTTTCTGTAAATTGTAGCAAAAGATTGTAGCGAAAACATTTAATCACTCTTACCTCATTTTCGGTAAATAATATGTTTAACTTTTTGGAATTTAATTTATTTCAATATTTTCAACGATTCCGATTTTTCTTGAATTAAGTTGGCGATATTTTAATCAGTTTCGACATTTCATCAATTCAGCAATTTTTCCAACCGCTCACTCATTTTCGAATTTGTTGATTTATTGAGTCTTAACATATAATTATTGAGGTTTAGGCGGATTCTACGACACAAAACCTCCGTCGTACAGTCATACGGCCCAACAGAGTACTATTAATTTCTGAAACATTTTTATCACGTGTAGAAAACTGAAATAAAACACTAATTTTTGATGGAACATGTCGCAGGGTTTAAAAAAATCTTCTCGAAAGCACAAAAGCTGATCTATGAGTAATTTACTTTAGCCATTTCCTAGCTTATTGTTATAACTAAACTGTAGATACTGGTCTGTGGGCTCTGGTTCGTTTCGCCCGTTCCTGCCTGTGTTTATGCTGGGAGCAAGAAACCCACTCACAGCCAGGAGCTGTGTGAATTAGGCCAATTACTTCATAGGTTAACTCTTGCAAATATGTCAATCATTTCAATGTCTTTCTCATTCTCATTTTTGAATTTATGTCCATAAGCACTTTGTCAAATGAAAGCTGGAAAGTTTATGAAATTATTTGATGTTTGCATTTAAGCATAGTTTTCATTTAAAAATAGGGGGGTTGCATCATGAGCATAGTTTATAAATTCAAAGAGTGAGGAGAAACTTACAAAAAAATGAGTCAGTAGGTCTACACCACATATACAAAATTCAAGTCACCAAATATACAATTATATCTATGGAGCAAACTGTTTGCTTGAAAATGGTTATTAGGAAAAAAAGGTGATTAGTTGTAGAAGGTATTGCAGTAGCCGATTAAAAGATTTTTGATGGGAAAAATGGGAAGTGTAAATTGGAGCGGTATTTATCAATTCCAAACAGGAGGTGGTGACGTATTTTTAGAGATTATCATTTGAAGTCCAATTTAATGAACAAAATTCTGTTTCAAGACAAATGCAAACAAATTTGTTTGCAAACCTAAGACAAAGAAAGACTGGAGAAGGGTGCATCCTCCTTGAATCCAATTCTATGGTATGGCATCTGCATCTCCCATCTGCTTTCTTCCATGAACAAAACACATAGATGCCGCCAAGAAACTTGGTGCCACAAGTATAATTACGAGGAGATTGTACAAAGTTATGAAGTAACGCTACAACCAAATATGTAATCGTAACCCAAAAATCTAATGCAGCACCCTCCTAGAATTTGATTTTGTCCTTCATATTTATGAAAAGGAACGGATAGAATTTGTAAAATCATAGAAGGTTTGTTAGTAAGATCAGGTCCTAATTTATGGTATCGGTACAATGATTGGGATTAAGGACATGGGCTCCCATTTACAGGACCTCATCGTTACTGCTTTCCAAAATGTTATTTGAGATAAACCCCGCGCCACCAGATAAAACGATATTTCTATTCCTACATACCTGACCGGTAGCCCAGTTACGCGACGCTGACAAAGCTGCCTAGTTGTTTTCATAAACAAAACTTGTTGCGAAATTTCATACAAATTTGTTCCTTAAACTAATTGCTTTATTTTCCTGTGTAAACTGCAGTTTTATTTAAAGTATTTTTTAGATTAAATTGATGTAGAAAAAGTTTTAGTGGTTCTGCTTGAATGCACTAAAATTGTAGTTTTGTGGTTTTATATTTTTCTGCTTGCACAAATTTAAGTTTTCAAGATCTGGAGAGACAAGTTGATGCTATTGCAATAACAGCAAAAAAAAACGCGTAGATGAAGTTGGGAGTTATTGGCTCGTCTCACTATGTTTGCCTCCCTAAGAAATATTTCTAACGGTAAATATACTACACTCTTGTGTTGAATCAAAACTTCCAGCGTTCTTTCCGCCTGAGCGAGCGGTAGTTTGACCTGGCCTGTCAACTTCTGATCAGGGCGCCCGCTTGAGCCTACATGTTGACGAGCGCTTCGAGAACAACAAGATAACTGACGCCGCGTTTTTCCTCTCAAAGCCGCATACAACTCAGTATTGTTCCGCAAACTCGCTTGCAAGCTTCACGGCCTCCCGTCAGACAAGCACTTGGTCAAGATAATCACAGAGCTTGTCTACAACTGAGGCATTATCTACATAGCGAAAAAGCAAGCAATGACTCTAACAAAACGGGGTCTTTTAGGGAATTTGTGTTTGTTCCAATTGTGTTAAATATCCAAGTTATGCTCTGAATAGTAGGTCTTTGATTTCAATTGAGCCATTGTGCATTCTGCTGCGGAATTGTCTTAGTTTGAAAAACCGTGAAAACTCTGGCGTAAACAGAAACAAATTTTAAGTGGGATCAGAGCATTGAAAAGGCTCAATGCTGATATTAAGTGATCTTATGTAACAATTGAGCACAAACTTGTGTGTGTAAGGAAATTGGTGGGGGGAACATTTGACCAGTTTGGTTCCGCAACAACGTAATGAAGTTTTATTTTTGTGATCAACTTTTTAAATTTGATAACTTTGCCCATTTCGATATCTTAAACTACACGCAGAACTCTTTTTTGGAAATCGACCTTTTTAAAAAGTTTCGCCTCCGAAAAGATCTTCCAAAAGCCCTCAAAGCTTATGATGAAGTAGTTGTTTTTGTTTATAATCTTTTTCCATGCCCAGTTAATATTAAATCAACGTCATACAGTACTTCACACATCGCTAACGTTTGTGCGATTTTATCAGTAGCTTAGCAAATATGTTAAAAAACTCTCTATTTCCGCCAATTATATATTACTGTTAGCAAAATAGCAAACAAGTAAGTGAAAATTTTGCTAATAAGGCTACTATTCACTAAGAAAGCAATATTTGTTTCATGCTTTATCAATAATGGCACAAAGAAATCTAGATTTTTTTGCACGTTTTTAAAAATTTAGCCTTTTTTCTTTTGATACTTCTGGTGATCTGTTGTCAAGTGCCCGACTAGCAATTGATAAATATTTAGGTCTATTGTATGGTGGCTTTCTACTACAAGTTACACTGTCCAGTGGCTACAATGATGAAGCGAGTATGCCAACGATTTTTGTCATAAATGGGCCTAACTATTATTAGGTTGCTAATTCATGCCTCTGCTCCATTAAAAAAGTTGTCCGTTCGCCACCTTTTGCTTCGACCCAAAAAGCTTGTCTAACTACGCCCCTTTCCTTAAAACAGCCCAATATATCCATCTGAATCAGATATGGATTAACAGGTATTCATGTCGATTATTACTACAAAGCAGAAAGGCACCACAAAAATTGCACTTTATCGCAAATTTTTGGAAACCCAAAAATTCATCTTTTTTCAAATATATTTAACATCGTCGCAGCTAAGTTGTGGCATAGAGGGGCTCAATAAAAGATAAGTGTTGAGGACCTTCCCCTAAACCCTGCCATTCCAAATGTATCAGAATGGTTCTGAGAAGGGATAGATAGTGGTAAAAAACATCGGCGGATAGATTTTAAAAAAGCTTGCGTTCATCTTGCATTAATGTTGTTTGATTTTAAGATGCTCAGGTTAAGAAAAGATATTGCATTCTTTTTGGGAATAAAAAAAGTTTTATTAAGGGATCCAAAATGCCCCGTTCGTGTCAGCGATTGGCCAGAACCACATCACATCGATACATTATTTTAAACGCCAAACAACCTTCTGATTAAACACTAACTGCTAGGGAATCAAACCATTAACAACAGACCCTATCTTAACAAATTAGTTACCTGTATGTGCAATCTGCTTCATTAAATTTATAGTTGGTACTGCCGATTCAATTCTGTTTCAGTGGGTTGATAACTATTAACAACTTTTCGTTTGATAAGTTTTCGCTAGGCTTCTTTTGAAAAATTCGGGCGTGGGGAGCTAAAAACAGTCTCGGCAAGAGGGGAGGGGAAGCTTGGGCCACTGGCCTACCTACTTTATTGCCTGTGATTAGAAACATATTTACTTTTGGCAACTCTAGTACGTCATTTTTACCAGATACTGTAGTTATTGTTGCAAAGTTGTTTTGAATAACATCACATCAAGAGGCTTTTTGTAAAGACAGTTTTAATTACAAGAAAATACAAGTATCTCTGTATAGTCAACATGGCAATAATTTAAGGTAAATTCCTTCCTGCTCCACACTGTGCTTATTGAAATACGATGAAAATAAACATGTTACAAGTTGACCAAAACTTAAAAAAGTCTGGAAATTTTAAAATTAGAACGCTTACCTAAGTAGAGATATTAGCTATCTAAAATCAAAAACGATCAAAATGACTGCTCTGGCAATTCTAGTGTCAATCTAGTCTTCTTCGCACGAATTCTGTAATTTTGGCCGAACTCCAAGATTGAGGTTCCACTGTGGGACGTCATGTTTTGTAGGCTAATGTAAAACTCGCGTTTTATGAACAAAAAACATATCCGTCTCCATATCTATTTATTCATAAGCAAAGGTGCTTAAGTGGGTGGGGCTTAAGCCCTCTTTTAATTTTCAGCTCTATAAATAAAAATTTAATAATCATCATATTTTTCATTTATTTGCCGGTGACCGGCTGAAAAGCCAAAGTTTTTTAAAAAAGAGAGAGTAATTTTGAATGGGTTGTTGATCAAATTAGACGAGTAATTGCTTTAAAATAGTTGGGTGCTTTTTAAGTTAAGAAAAAAAAAATATTTGTGGGATCTGCACAAGAAAGGTTTTTAAGTTGATTTTATTAAAACCAAAAAAGCTGAATCAACCCCTGTAAGAAGAGCCTAAAAATTAACCCACCCGAAAGTTAAAACTATCTTCGTTTATGTATCTAATCTATCATTTTATTCTTTTACTTCATAGAACTACAGCATGCTTTCCGGAATATATCTAGATACCAATGTAAATATTATCCATTTCTTGTTGTTTTCATCAAAAACGAGAAGACTTTAGTCACATTTGAATGTCGATAGATGAAGCATCGCAAAATAACGTGGTCAGTGGTTTGGTTTTCCGAACCGCACTTGCGGAAGACTGAAGTTGTTACTTCCTGTTTGCAATGTAGTACCTGTAGCCATATTTACTCTACACGAGACAGTAATATTTTAATATTATGGAATTAAGCATTGAAGGTGCAGAGCCTACGGATCTTTGTTTTGATACTCCGCATTCCACCTGCGGTCAGCTCAATACATCACTCTAATCTTTTGCTTGTTGTCTTTTTTAGCAGCAGCTGTGAAGCAAGGTAAAACAGTTTCTTGCTTCCTTACAGCAGCAAATACTGTATCTTGGGATGTAGCAGTTGGTTTGGCTCCAGCACTGGCGATTGTTCGAGAGACAATGTGACTTTTTGTGGCTAAAATCACCAGATCGGATATCGGAGAAAATGAAAACGTTATTCTTTGATGTGGCATGTGTGAGGCATGCATTTTGTTACAAAATGCAAGGTTGCGTTATCGATGTTGGCAATCTGGTAGGAATAAGTTCTGCAATCTAGTAGAAAATCTGGTATCTTCTGCAATCTGTTAGGTAGGAAAAAGCAATCTGGTAGGGAACAGGAGCGCAGTATTTGGCGGAGGTATAAGCTAATGCTCGGGCAACTGGCTACGGAGCGTTAGCGTTAGCACCTCACCTAGATCCGGCAAATTGCCTAATCTTGCAGAAGGATGTTAGTTTCTGCCTATAGTGTTTCCAAGTGTCGGGGACTTGTCAAAAATAACTTAAAATATTTAAAGTTTCAGGCAGAAACGCTCTGCAGATGGTAGAAATTGAAGATTTCCCCCCACCCTTCACCTAAAACAAAAGGAAGCAATTTTAATAATCGTTTAAACTACTGTATATACGCAATTTTGAAAATGACATACCGAAACTGTGAACAGATGCGAAACCAGTTTTGTCCTTTATATAATTGTGATATTGATATTGTGATAAAGAGGACTTTCCGTCATTTATTGTTTTGTTACCGCAGGATTGTGACGTCTATTTCATCCCTTTCACAGGGGCGAAGCTGTTGTAAGACTGCTACAGCACTAGTGGCTACTGTAGCTTGTTTTTCTTGTATCAAAAGTTTTCAGAAAAATGTAGCAAGGCAGATCACAGGGTTTATGCGAAGAAAGTAAGAAATTGTGTTTTTGCTTGATTGCTGATTCAAAGCTGTAAGAGCAGTTTTACTAATACTGTCAAGCGGCGGGCGCTCGGGGTCAAAGGGTAGTTTTGCTCCTCTTAATCTCTGTCAAACTAAAGGAGCTTTTCGGTTTTACTTGAAATGATTGTCGCGTTTCAGTCCCTTGCGGTCATCTAGTCAAGCAGTCATCTGAACATGCGTAGTTAAATTAATAAACATAGAAATTTATTAATTAAATTAAATTTGTTAAATTAATAAACATAGACAGCATTTTCTTTATTGATTAACGTTTAAAAACTAAAAATACTGCTTCTAAATTAAGTAGTAAATTAATGTACAGAATTAAGAAAACCGCAAGCTGAAGCAACTCATTTCATTCAAACAACAACGATAGCCTACATTATTGTTTGAAGAGCCAGCACTAGTACAGAAACATACATTTGCTTTTTGACATCAGAATGCCTAAGGTAGTCTTTTTGACTACTTTTAACACTTTCAAAATTCCGACCACCGTGTCTTCGTATCTCAAAGAAAATCATTTCGTGACTTCTAATCATTTTTGAGGTTACACGCGTTCATATATTTGTTTTTTCCGAAATTAAAAAAAATTCTATTTTGTAAAAGTTGCATCTGATGCTAGAAATAATTATTCTGACTCTTCTTTCCTTTCAAACGTGAAATGTGGTAATGAGAGAAAATAGGGCTTTTTCTGTACAATCAAAATTGGGTCCTTACGTATTATCGGGAGGACCTTTTGGTCTTGAGATACCATGGTTGTGGGTTCGAATATCAGCTGGCCAGGGCTTTAAAAGAAAGGCAGTGTACACTGGAGGGGCAAGCCCGGTATGTAAATGTACGGGGCAGTGTACACTGGAAGGGAGTGTACAGGGTGGGGGATAGAGACCTGGGGGTGCGAAGCCCTTAATACGGGAGGACTTTTGAACCCCCAGGTCTCTATCCCCCACCCTGTACACTCCCTTCCAGTGTACACTGCCCCGTACATTTACATACCGGGCTTGCCCCTCCAGTGTACACTGCCTTTCTTTTAAAGCCCTGGCCAGCTGATATTCGAACCCACAACCATGGTATCTCAAGACCAAAAGGTCCTCCCGATAATACGTAAGCACCCAAAATTGTTATCAGACAATGTAGTGGAAAATTTTTTCGCATGTTCATCACATACCGTCGGGGGAAAGGATTTTTAAGTAAAATTGGACTTGTAATGAACTCTGATTACGGTCTGCGTAAAAGGTTTGATTTTATATTTTCCAACGGTTTCTAAATATAAAGCAACAACTTTAAACGCATAATAAAAAACTAATAAGTACCACAGTAACTATCAATTAACATAAATTTAGAGCAAAAAATGTGGCTATGCTTATCTGTAGTTCAACAAGCATACTGTTATCAATCTTAATTGACCAATAAAATGTGAATTTGAAGAATTTTAAAACAGTGACGACTACTGGCAATAATTTTTACTATGCACCAAAATCTGCTTGCCAACGGGTTCAAAAAGTATTGTTTTTTGAACAGTGATATTGAACAGAATGACCAAAGCGCTAGGCCCTGCTGTATCACACCCTCTTCGTGTGGGCGAGATCTTCTTTTTGGAGAAGCTTCGTAGATTATGAGCTCCTCATTTGCCCTTTTTGCCAGTCTATAGTTAGACTGGTCCACTACGACGGGTAGACTGCTTGGGCCCCGCCACCTGTCTGCCACATGAACATGGAAGCATCCCATGATTTGTGTTGCCGTAGGACACAACCATCAAGCTTGCCGGCTTGTTCTCCACACTATCCCTTGTGTTGACCGCCAAGCAGAGAATCTATGAATACTATTGTGATTACTAACAACAAATAAGCTCCGAGCAAATTATGCTGCCAGCAGCAATCACCACACTAAAATTTACTGGATGACTTGGCTGTAATTCGCATACAAAGTACGGTGATGGATATTAGCGATTGTCTTTGACTGTCACGTGCAAGAGCGGGATTCGATTCTTCAATAGCAGCTATGATGCAACACATTGAATAAGAAACATTTCAAAATTTGTCGTACTGAAAGGCTCAAAAAAGTTTTTGTCTTCTAAAGAAACTCTTGCCAGATTTGCGCGACCTGCTCAATGACATATGCGATTGTGAGAATAAACTGCTTTTGAGCAAAAATATGATGAAGAATTCGTACCTGTTTTGGAAAGCTCTTCTGACTGGAAATCTGAAGTTCAAAATACGATGGGTAACTCACTGATAGCATGGATAAGATATGAAGATTTATTTCAAACTTATTAATTTGCCTGGAAGGCATTTTGGTAAACATGAGCTCGAGCTTCAAACCGCACGTAGACCAAAAGCAGTCCAAGTAAATACGTAGCCAGAACAGCTGAGAACGAAAATAGTAGCTTAAAATTTCAATTTTTTTCCACCTTATAATTTTTATAATCAGAGAAAGTTTTAATTAGAAACACACTTGTAGTAACAGTGAGATGAGTAGCATGACTTTCATTTTCAGAGACGCATCTCCTACGAATAGCTGTAGGAAAAATAGGCTCTACTTGATTTGGTCAGCTCAGTTGGCCTAGCTCCTATTTAAAGCTGAGATGGTCGCGACTTTGAGTTTCATTCTAAACTAGATTTTATCTACTGAAAGTATTCCAAATGAAAACCGATATTGTGCAGCCACAGCTAAAATCAAAAGTTTAAGTTTTATATGTTGTGGTTGTTTTAACACTAGTTTAGGTAGCCACCTTTTTGTCATAGCGGAGTCAAACTTAAAAGAAATTTCCAAAGAACACATCTCAGCAGCAACATGAAGGCAGAAGGGGACTTGCAAGTGACAAAAAAATTTATGATGTGTCTAGAAGTTCTGCGATCGCTAAAGAACAGCAATGTGGGCAAGACACTTTCACAGCAGACACACCGGTTGACCCTGCAAACACATCGGAAGCACTTTGTGAGCGTGATGCAGCCAAGTGGACCCAATAGCTCATGTTATATCATCAAAATGTCCCGGTCCTGTTTGTTGTGCTCACAAAAATAGCTACATTGGAAGCCAAGCAAGTTTCGCGCACTTGATCGTCAACCACCTTGTTTTTGACAATATTAGAAAGTGTTTTATTGAGAAAGCTTTTCGCCAAACAGGAAATTAAGACTTCACTCTTACTATTGAAAATCAAGAAACTTTGATTACCATCATATATATCGGAGGGGTCTCGGAAAAAAATAACTTGCCTGTTAATCAGATTTGGAACAGGAAAGTAGTGCTGGGAAGATATAAAAAAATGAGGAAGTTGTGCAAATGGATTGTAAATGCAAATATATCTCAAAACAATGTTAGATATTATCATATGCAGGGTAAGCATAAAAAACAATGCGCACGCAGAAAATTCAAGCAAATCACTGATGTAGACAAAATGACTACTTCGGGCATCAAGGTAATATTAAAAAGCGACCATTCAAGTGTCCAGCAGAATTAATGGCAAGGCAAGCTTTACGTGGAGTAATATTTAAACAGTGAGGCACTACCAATGCTGTAGTAACCAGAGATGCAAAGAATGCGGCTGCATTTCCAGATGAAAATTTTTATTAATTATTTGGGCTAGTATTGGTGCTAATTATATCCCATCTTTGTGAGCACCCAATGAAACCTTAAATTAAAAATATCACAAATTAATATCAAATATAATTTGGCATGATAATCGTTTGGTTTGTTACTCGTTTATTTTATATCTATTGGTTATTTAATTATAAACAACGGATATTAGCGCAGCAAACATTCCTACAGGGTACAGCTAAGATATTTAGCCACCAGAGGCTAATGGTTACAATGTCGATTTTTCAGTTCGGCTGCATTTATTTTGCCTGACTTTCAAATTTCAAAAAGATTGGTTGCTGTCTTGCGTTTATGTAATAGGTTGACCTAAATTCTGTTGTTCAACTGGAACAATTTCTCTCAAACTGTGGGATACAAATTCTGTGAAACCCGATAAACAGACCATCTGTGGCAGTGCTACTTCAACTGTGGTACGCGCATCACTACCAGTAGGCCAGCAGCCCTTTTTTAAAACGGCGATAGTAGGCCTACAACAACTATTGTATGTGGCTGAGATACTATAAACTTAATTGTTATAGGTCTGCTAAAATTTAAGCTGTTTTGGGGAAAAAAGTTGTGGAAAATGATGGATATCGCCACAATGGATTTTTGTTGCTTTAATAGGGTCTTAATTATTTCCAGGTTTTAGGGGATGGTGCCCTAATACGGTTTCCCGACAATTCAAAGTAGCGTAAGGGTTAGGGTTAAGGGCAGTTCACATTAGGTTTTGTCGAATTAAATTTCCGACTTTTTGAATTTGGTCTTTGAATTTCCTACTTTCAATTGTCGCAGAACCCCAATAACTAAGCTTTCCTACAATGCAGTTTACAATCTTTTCAGAGGTTATATTTTTGAGATCTAATTTCTGCTTCTCGGCTTAGTCTGCAGTTGCCCAATATTGTTGTGGTAGTTATACTCATTGCTCTTTGTAATTGCAAAATTTTCATGATTTAAAAAATCTTTCATTTATTTAGGTTTTCTCAAATGGACATCGAACAAAACTCTTTGAATTTTGTATGAATCATCATGATATTTGAATCACCAGCACAGCTTTATTGAGCTGTGCTGGATCCATTCTAAATACACAGAACCTGTGCAGCTCAATATCGTAGAGTAGTCCAGAAAGCTCACAAAGGCAAAACTAATTTAAGAAAGAAAAAAGCAAGGTATTGAAAACAAGCTCTCATCAGTACTGCACTTTTTTTTGCATTGCGAAATCTATTCTATCGAATAACCTGGTGATTTGAGCAAAAGCTAAAGCGTAAATGAGATTTGAGCAAAAATGAACTTGCATTTTCAAAGATATTTGGTCAACTAAGGCAATGCGAACTACACTTAAGAGCTGGTACAATTACACGACAAACCCCAAACTCAAATCATAATCCTACGAGATAAGATATTAGAGTCTCAGTACTACTGTTTGTTGTATCTATTTCAGAGATGTACAGCCTGCGGTTGTCGACATCATAACTTGTGTAGCTTTGCCCGTACAAATTGAAATACCAGTTATAGTGACCTTACTTTGACAAAAACTCTTTGGCCACTGTTTGCGAATAGGTTACTTGTGAAACTGGTCGAGATGATAGACTGAATGCAGAAATTTTTATTGCAGACCCAGCAAACTTGCGCCTTAAGCCAGCTGCTAGTCTTAAGCTAGCTCAGGATCAGTGAGGAAAACAAAGCGAAAAGCAGCAAGCAACACAAAGCTTTAAAACTAGGAAGTCGTTAATAGGGCGTTTTGTAAAATATGTTTAAATAAGTTCATTAAAAAGTTTAACATTTTATCCTGCCAGTAAACGGATATCTCCACCTTTATGTGGCAGACAGATGGCGTACCCATACTTCACTGAGTTACAACTGTGAAGTTGGTAAGCCAGCATGTCGTAAAAGGCGACTCTTGGGTACCCACCAGTGGCAGTCCGCCTTGTTGGTGGTGGGGCTACCAGTCAGTTATAGCTGGTTCGTAATGGGTTGCCATCTTTTTTCTAGTCTAATTTCAATTAGGTTGATGGTATGAACTTGAATTACCGTTCATGCCGTACCTCCATATCGAGGAAGAAGTGGAGTAATTACAACAGCAGTAAAAGGATATTCCAATACGAATCTGATTTGGTTATAGCACATGCATGTAAGTCATAAAAAAACAACCTGAACTAACCGAGGGTTGTTGATAAAATCAAGTCTGCAATGGGATTGTCAATAATGAAAAATTCAGCATTCTTGGTTCATTTGATAAAAGTATTTTTTGAATTTTCTACACCACGCCAGAAAGTGATGAGGTGGCTGAATAAACTGTTGTCAGCGTAAAACTTTAGACTTCTGATCAAATGCTTTGATTCAAGCGCTCAGAATTGTATGCCGTCCGTCCCAGCGTTGAGCGTTGAGCGTTTTATGTTCAAAGTATGGCTGACTCAGACTGCAACAATATTTATTAATGACGGCTGACTAGAAGACCAGAAGATTGCTTTGCAATCTCTCAAACCCAACATTTATCTCAAGTTTAATTGGTTAAATAAGTTTTTGTCTTTCTTGCTCCTCCAAACTTATTGTTCTAATTACGTCACTTCGATAAATAAGACTAGAAGCACAGAGATCGTGCCTTCCATTGACAAGAGCTTTTTGTTACTGCCCTCTCTCAAATACTTGTAGGGGGAAGCCGGAACAGTCGCATGAACCAACATTTATTAGCCCTTTATGACTAATTATTAGCCCTATCAGGCTATAATGCAATATGGCCAGCAATAAAAATTTTGTATCAAAACTGAAAAAATGTAATATAGCACAACAAATCGCTGCAAAGAAATATGAGCAGTAAATCAGCGGTTTAGAAAAACATAAAAAACTAAGTGCTTACAATCAAATCAACAATTACAAGCTGCGCGGCTGATGCAAAACTAATTGCAGCGAATTCTTTTTTCTTTGTCAAAACTAGCTTTTTGGCATCTTTCGCTAAAGCTTTAACTGCGTTTTTACACCTAAAACATGTAAGAAAAAAAAAGCAAATCACTTGATCAAAAGATAATTTTACCATCAATTTATCTCCTAAATTAGTTCAGATTTTTGCTGATAATCTGTCTGTTTCTGCTTTCTATTTGAACCCAAAATCGTTTTATTCCGACAAGAAACAAGGAGTTTGAAAAAGGGAAGATCTAGAGTGAATGAGTCTTTTATGTGATTAATTTGGATGTTACGTAATCAAGACAGGCCAATGATTGCGTTTGTATTGCAAAGCGCGCGAAAGAAAGATTTCGCAAGTGCGAAAGTTAAAGAAGGCGCGGCAGGAGGCCAAATGCTACGATTATCGAAAGAGTTTGAGAGTGTAAACAAACTCTTTCTGTCTGCATAACACCGGGCGTCGGGTCTTGATATAAGTAGCCTCTAAAAGATTGAGATGGAAAGAGTTGCGCGCTGCGGCAAGGATTGAAAACCGCTTATCATCATAGTTTAATGTGCATCGATCATTATCTAAAAGATGCTGACCAATGGCGGAGTCACAATCCGGTTTGGTGTCGGTTCGTTTGCACGATCTGTGTGGTTGAGATCGGCGTGGACGAGTCAATTGCTGTCTTAACCATTGCGGAACATGTTGCTTGATGCGATCCTGTAGTCGTTGAGATGTTCGCCCTACGTACCGACTATCACAGTGGCACTTGTATTCATATATGACAGAGCTTTTCTGAATGGCAGGTAGAACATCCTTGCGGGCCACAGGCAGCATGCGCTTAGACGTAAAGACCAGGCGGGTGCTGACGGAACCATAGCAGCTTTCCACGGCGGTTTTGACTTCTTTTTCTAAGTTTGTAGATGGCTTACCTATCCAAGGGACCCCCAAGTACACAGGACACTTTTCAGGGCCAAATCGCTTAAGGGTGGAGAACTGAGCAATTTTCTTGGTGATTTGAGTGTTGATGATGTTTTTAGGATAGCCATTGTCCAGTAATATCTTCTTAATCCGTGCTATTTCTTCATTGAGTCTACGCTTGGTGCAAATCATTAGAGCTCGATGCACCAATGTAGATATTAGACTTATTTTGCGTTTGAGAGGACTAAAGGACTCCCAACGCAAATACTGGCCTGTGAAAGTGGGTTTACGGTAAATACTGGTCTCCAAGCCAACATCTGTTCTTTCGACGTAGACGTCAAGAAACGGTAGACATTTCCCTTTCTCTTTTTCAAAGGTGAACTTGAGGGATGGATGAAGGCAGTTAAGTTTAAAAGACTCATTCACTCTAGATCTTCCCTTTTGACGCGATACCGCCACTGATGAGAGCGTCACGAAAAGCTTATGGCTAAAACAGCTTTTTTCAAAGCTATATTAAAATTTTGTACCACCAACAAGATTTTTGAGTTTGAAAAACTGAATTTAATGGTGATAACATTTCGACGTTATTAATTTATCTTCGGATGGTGACCAATCTTTTCAAATTTCATATGGCTAGTAGTTTCAAAGAAATTCAATTTTACAAACGGAAACGCACTCAGAGAATTGTGCTTTGCATGTTATATAAAATCAGGTTTACCCTGATAAAACATCATCAATTTAGTTTACGTCCACCAGGGACAAAATCGATCTATTTGAATTGACTGCAATTAAGTGCACTTAACTGTACACAAAGTTTTATACGTTTTTCATACGCCTAACCCCTACTACAGTAATCGAAAGTATTTTGTTGAAAGTTTCGTTGATGTCAATGAGTGGATGCAATACAAGTTAAAGCTTTTAGCCTCGTTTCATGGTTTTAAAAATGAAAATATTAATGTAAAAGATTATTTAGTCAACCCACTCAGGATATCATGTAACGGGGAATAACGTGTTTTTTGATCAGATGATACATTGAAGAAGCAGGAAGTAACAGGCAGAACCAAAACTAGTTTCGAATAAAGTTGATTACAAAACAGACGTAAAGCGTAGCAACGTGTAAGATTAATGCAGACATGAAACTCGCTTTAGTACAGGAGTTCTAAAACGGTACATGGGTATCTTGGAGGTCCGTGAACAAGGTTTAAAGGATCCGCAAAATTCCAACAAAAATGTTGGTTCAGTAGCTACGTTTATTTTCTGCACTGTTTTTATGGAAAACTTTTTCTTATGCTAGGCCGTAAAGGGGTTCTGGACAAACCAGAAAGTCATTTTAATGGTCCGTGTTAAAAAAGTTTAAGAGCTCTTGCTCTAGTAATTAAAACGTCGCAAGCAAAGGCGTAGCCCAGAATAAGATCTGACCTGTGCAAACAATCTTCCCATGTAATTCTCTTCTACTTTTATTCATAGTTGTATACTAACGGTATGACTTTAGACATTTTTTCAAAAAACAACATGGCCATGGTCCTAGAACCTGAGACTTATTGCAAAAACACAACTTATAGCTCTGTTTGGCCATATGTTTCAATCACCTCCCCCAGCAGCCAATTTCAAATTTTCATAACATGATTATCACACGCATCATTATAATATGCATAAATTTATAAATAACTAGCCGGCTTTGCTGGCGTCGCCCGGCATAAGCTTTCCATCAATAATGTCGGGATTTAGTATTTCAGTTCAACCGGCTGCACCGGCTTACTCATCGGGCTCTTGTGTGAGCAATAGCGAAAAGTTAATGAATTTTATGCACTTTCACATTTCTTCTTCACGAAATTGTGATCATTATATTCTCTTAATCATGACTGGCAATGCTCACAAAGATCTTGCCACAAATTATTGCTAATACTTGTGAGGGAGCAGTGATTGAAACATAATCAAAACTGATTGTAGCGGCGAAATGGCGCTTGCTTTCATAATTATAGAAATAAATTATTTAATGGTAGCCTATTTTGCGAAGTGGTGATGCCCCTTTCCTATTTGTATTAGTGGTATCAAGTTACTAATTTGACTGCATTATTGGTATTGTTTCCGGCTAAGCCAAGAATTACTTGTAGCATGTCAAATAAGCTTTAATTGTTGTAAAATTGTTTTTATCGAAAGCGCCTAGTTAATATCTTCTGAAAAAAGGTTTAATCTCGTTTCTGCGATCACTTCTGCGATCAGTTCTGCGCACTTTTTGACAAAGAACAGAAAACAGATTGTGCAATAAAGCGTTGATTGTGACGTCATTTTAAACCCCAAACAAATGAAAGTTTTTGTAATGTGGTAAGTCGGAAGCTGGTTTTCGTTTAAGCAAAAAGCGGTTGTCCTCTGTCAAGTAATGCAAATTTCAAAAACAAATCCTTTTTGATTATGATGCCATGATGACGTCACAAATACCTTTATGACACTCACCACGGGGTAGTGATCAATCGTGCCAAGTTTGATGCTTGTACCTCTAGCAGTTTGAAAGGAGTTAAAACAGACAGATCGACAGACACTCAGACAGAATTGCGCTTTAAACTGTATATTAAATATTGGATTTTTATTTCAGAATACAATAAATAATAATCATATTATACAAATATTACTAATTTACCCGCCTATATTCTAGCTTTGAGCCGGGCTGATTGTCACAAAAGTGGAGCCTGGATTATAATCGTATGAGTATTGTTTTTATATTATAATGTTAGTCTTTGATCCCAAGCTGTTAAATATTGTTCACGCGTTTTATTGTGCTGCTGCGTGTGAATTTTAAAGCCTTGGCCTCTTTTGTTGTGCTATTATTGATAGCAAATAAAATATTTTATTTAGCACTTATCTCGCCTGTTTAAGCTTCAGGCTGCCTCCAAACCGCCGCAATTACTTATTTATTGGCTTTGTGCCAGTAATTGTTTTGAGTTGCCAGCGAGCGGACTGCAGCTTTTCACTTCTTTGTTGTTGGAAGATTTGCTACTTGCCCTCGACAGAATCTTAAGGAATTTGAGTTGTTCCAAGTGATTGGGTCAAGTAACTTGTGTTACTGATTTAAGCAAAGGGTCTCAGCTAACTGAAATCAGTAATCTGTGTTACTGATTTAAGCTATCTGAGGCTCATTGCCCAAATTTAGCAACAGCAATACGATAACAAGGGTTTTGCGTCATTGCGTACATAAATCGCGATTTAAGCCAACTACAATGGTGACTTATCGAAGGCTGACTTAACCCTTTCAGCCCTGACTTATCTAAAGTACCATAAATTTTTTGAAGTTTTGGATATTTTTGCTCAAAATGGCATCAATAAACATATTTATTGTTATGAAGTGCATCAGATGAATTTTGGGGTCATTTTAGGGGTCCGGAATTCTACTTCCCGTCAGGATTTTAGACGTTAAAAATCGGAATTATTCGCCATACAGAGTCTTACATTTCTTCCGTATGATCATATTGATGACGTAATAAATATACCTGTATATTTTCATCTCTGAAAATGAACACTCTGCATGCTTATCTAGCTAAATTTTGTCATACATACAAAAAACACTAACGCAACATGAATATGGCGATATGCTGCAATGCGTATCAGATATTCTTTTCAACCAAATTCTCCAAAATTATCAAATTCATGCAAAGATTACGAAGAAATGGCAAATATATTTTATACTGCAATTGATGATATGCCTAAAGTGTTGAATACTGAGGTTCCCTTCAGTGCTCAAAGACCATTTTTTGCTTACATTGCTTAACTATAGGCAGGATTATAATTAAACAATTAGTTAAGCCATGCTTAATGCTAAAACTTCTTTCTGCAAACGAAATCGATGTCTTAAGTCAGGCTTATACAATTTTAGAAAAAGCCTGGCTTATGCCTACTTTCTGCATAAGATTCTTAATTTTCAATAAAAATATTTTATTCTTTTTAAATTTAGTTGTAATGATATTGGTCAAATGAAAATTAACTCGAACTTGCTTTAGATATTTTCGAGTTCGAGTTCCACAAAATTTTGAGTTTCGAGTTCGAGTTCAGCAAAAAGATCGAGTTTTTTCGAGTTTGAGTTCGCAGCCATGGTCAAGTTCTTTGGAAGCTTAATAGCAAATATTTAATCTTTTTCGAAACCGTTTTCAAGTACGCTCTGTGTCGTCAGTGTGGCTGTCGTGTTTATTTAGAAATGAAGAAAATGCAAAGAAGGGAGGCGAACTTGAGGCGCGTTGGCTAAAAGCTTCGACGGGGCTTGTGACAGATTTAGCACTTGGCCCACGCTGAGTTAAAAGATTTATTACACCAGCTATTGCTATATTTTGTAATGGTTGCGAGATTACGTAACCTAGCAAGGTCAAGAATATTCAGCAGTTTTTGTTCTAAGTTCATTTGCGGTCTAATTAAATATGCTGTTTCATACTATTGTACATGCCGTCGCAATAATGTTTACATGTAACTATCTATTGCAGTAATTCTAAAAGTTTCACTAGTTCCATGCATTGCATACTTGAATGGTATATGTACGGTTGCAGATTGATTATTGTTGGTGGTAATTCCGTAAGACAAAGGAGAGTCCTAGAGTGATTTGTGACTCCTGATTTCGGAAGACTGGGCAGAGAGTTTCCTAGAGTGATTTCAGTATAGACTGTGTTTCTGATTTATTGCGAGTTATTTAGTTGGGTCAGGAGAGCTTAGCTTGATTTAGAGTAGAAGTTTATATTTTTAATTGTATTACATTCATTTTGTGTAAACATTTGTAAGTTTTCTTCTTCAATTTGTAAACAGCTAAAAACCACTGTCAACTAGCTGCCATCTTTGTACGTTAATCAGAAGAAACATCTTGTGCACGGGATTTTGCATCCAACGGCGGGGTGTCAATAATCGTGACACTAATATCTGTGCGAAGATACTCTATTTGATGTGAAATTTGATTGTAAGAATCAGAACTCTTATATTATATGCAAAAAAAAAAAATTAAACATTTCAGCACCAATAAATAAGCTGATAGACCATGAAAACGTATGCAATTTGCCTATAGAATTTTTGTAGCACTTAACCCTCTAAGGGATAATGTTACGCATATGTTACATGATTTTTAATTTTTATATCATTATGATGCAAAAACCATTTTTATGAAATTCATTGTAATTTTGTTCTTACCAAATAATCTAGGAATTGTCTCAATGTTTATGAAGTAGAATCTTATGATCTTTAAAAAGAGCAAATAAGTTGTAGATCATTTGTGAATATTTGGCGAACACGATATCATTGATAATGTTACATAGTTAGTTACTCATGAAATTTATTCAAGTTAAAAACATCTCAACAACCTCAACAGTTAAAAATTTTATGAACAGTGAGGTGTTTATACCTTGAATAAATTTTATTATATTGCTCTTACTCGATCATTGAGCTCTCTACTGTCAAGTCGACTGACTACGTTGTTAGTTACTCATATTTTTGTAGTTGAGACAATGTACTTTAAGCAAAGTAAAGACTCTGTACTGCAAAAAGCAGAAAAATGCAAGAAAATTTAAATTTATTAATAGATATTAAGGCAGCAAGAAAATTAAGTTACTTTTGAGAAATGTAAAACAAAGAGAAATTGTTTCCCAGCCGTTAGTCTCTTTGAACTACCAAAACTATCTAGTACTACAGCAAGGCTTCATTTGTTGGCTAATTCAAAAAGAATAGAAATGCAAGAATTGAAATTATATCTAATAAAGTATTTATGCCATGGAACAAATTCAACTGGCCAATTGTTACTTTGAAATCAGTGAGCAGAAAAGTTAAATCTCTCATTTATAAATATAAGTTTTTGTAATTTCCAACCCATAGGTTTTCTGCAGAGTTTTCCAACGTGCTTGTCCTAACAAATGAGAAAAGCACTTGACTTTTCAATGAGAACAAAAAATTTTATAATTTTCAAACTTTATCTGAAGGTAAAATCGACTTTTGCACTAGTATAAAGATTGATATCCATTTTTCCCAAAAACGAAAACTGACCGAGCCAAGTGCTAGCTCTGCTGTCAAAAAGCAAGAAGAATTTAGTAGTACTTTTGAATCCTGACAAACTGACTCTTCAGCACCAGAATCTGGCTATGAACCATCCTAGAGATTTGGAAAAAGAAAAAAGTATGCTTCCACTAAACCTGTAAACTTAGTAAAACGCATTAATTTAAGCACTAAGAAAGCTGCGAAAGCCTGTCAGCAATTGTCTCATGAGGGTTTGGTAATTGCAATCTAGTATCTACAAAACTACAATGGTAAAAGTAGACAAGAGTAAAGAAAAACATAAAATACACTGAAGACCGAAAACTGTGCGAGAAGATTGGACAAAAAATCAGGTTGTAGTATTAGAAAATGAGCTAAGAAAAGTAAAATTGGCTGCTCTGTCTCTTGAAGATGGAAAATCTCAAACTATATTTCCAGCTATTGAGCAAGGCTTTAATGAATATGATCTTTGAAAATTTGTTAAAATGATTGTAACTGATACAACAAATGTAAATAATGGAAAGAGTGGGGTTGTGATTTTCCTACAAGTATATTGTAAACCTTCAGGTCTTACAGTACTTCAATACGTTGAGTGTAAACATTATGTGTTGGATTCAATTCTCAAACATTTTATGAATCAAGAGTTTGCTGCCAAAACATCATCTCCCAGTATTTCATATGAATTTGTTGAAAAAATGCAACAAAATAATGATGATTTGAAAAATATTTAACAAAGCAGTGTCAAAATTAAAAAACTAATCTAAAGTGGCGTGATGACATGCAGAATTTTTTTTGAACTCGGACAAGGTCTAAGATACCACACAAAGAATGGAGAATTTTCAATGATTGATTTAAACACTCTACCAAACATGAGTAATGTCAGAGGCAGATGGAATTTAAGATGAGTATTGGCCCTTCTTGCATTTATTTTAATTCCTTGATACAGAGACTCACTCCAGCTTACATGTGAATTTATAACCGATTACTGGATGGACATATGGTTTTCAGACCACATATTCAACAACAACGATTATAAGTACATGTACTTGAAATATGCAGTGAAAAATGCAAGAAAGCTGCTAGATGCTTTGACAGGCATTTTTCAAACAAAGAATCTGCTGTTAACTCGCAACGTTTTAACATTTATGCTGAGCGAGCCATTTTTGTGTTGTATTGTATTGTCCATGTTCATCTTCCATTTACGAGAAAGCAAATTGTATCACTATATTTTGGACGGGACGTACGAACTTGCTTGGGAGCTGCCATTTCCAAGGTCTGGGCCACCTGTTTTCCACATAAAGGTGGGGGCGTTCCATTAAGTGCCTTGCCCAAAAACACAACAAGCGAACTTTCCAGCTTGTTCTCCACAGTATCCCCTGAATGCCGAGCGCCAAGCAGGGAAACTGTGGATACCATTTTTTAAAGTCTTTTGGTATGACTCGATAAAGGGAATGAACCCGAGGTCTACCGACTACGAAGCCGACGCTCTAACCATGCATCAAAGTGGTGCAAGACATACAGAGCCATAACTCAAGCACGTTAAACCAAATGTTTATTTTTTACAATGCATTGTGACCAATTTCAAGGGGTCGCTGGGACCGCTCCCCCCTCCCCTTCCGCTGATCGAGTAAGTGCATAATAAATTTTTTGCGGAAAACTTTTAAACTTTTGGATCATTTGTAGAAAGCCCCCGCCAAAAAAAACCCCACCACTCAAAATGTAAAATTAGTTATTGTCCAGTTAGAATTTTTATTCTAACCCTAACCCTAACTTGGCGAACGCGCAATTACTTAAACGTGGCGAGCGCAATCAGCAGTAGTTAAACGGTGGCGGGGGCTTTCTACAAAAGATCTAAACTTTTCGTAGCTCACGATTTGCCGTTAACTTCAATGCTGTATTTTGTGAGACTGAATTACTTACATTTATGACTATGACGTAACAAACGATGACAAGCATGCTAGGAGAGAAATAAATGGACAAACCAGTCACGGTTGCAAATTCTGCAGGGTTGGTACCGATTTACGGAAGTTAATATAAAAACTTAGCGTACAGGTCCAGCAGCGCGAAGATGGAATGATTAAATGATTGTTCAAGCAAGTTGTTCAAAAAAGGACTTCAAACAAATAATTTATCACAGAAACTTTAGTGGAAGGTACAAAAGGTTAAGCTACTGTATAACAGCGCGTTAGTCTAGCTAGAAGCTATAGCATAGCTGCTGACAATCAAAGAAATAGCCGGCAAGCCGGTTTACTAGTCTGCAAGACTAGCATTTAGCACAGGCTAATAGTATCAAATTGGTGGCGTTGCAAACTGAAATAACTTCCTTACAAAACTTCAAATCTATTTTTCTTCGGAAGTTGTAAGCGCAAGA
This sequence comes from Trididemnum clinides, assembly GCA_963675345.1. Lineage (NCBI taxonomy): Eukaryota > Metazoa > Chordata > Ascidiacea > Aplousobranchia > Didemnidae > Trididemnum > Trididemnum clinides. The sequence goes on along the minus strand of OY776294.1, from coordinate 31,648,163 downwards.
AACAGGTTGTTTACATGCTTTAAGGGGGCTGCAGAATTTTTAAAGAAGCGTTGCGACATATTTAAAACCTAATCAGCGTCGAAGTGCATACGGAAAATATTTTCGTTTTTGAGTAAATAAACATGATAGTAAGGTTATAGCCAGTTGCCACCTGATGAACCGCTTGGCGAAACAGCTGTAGTGATTTTATTATTTTATCCCGACGTGTAGTGTTTTAAAATATGTTCGTATAGCTCTGTGAGATTTTCGAGCGCTATCGAGCGTTGTCGAGCGCTGTGAGATTTTCTCTACATAGCAGTAAGGTTATACTGTTATAGGCTGTTTGGTTAATCATTTGTTGCAAAGGGCGGAGTTCAGAGGCGTACGTTTTTGGTTTCGCCTCCACAACCCTGTTTCGTACACAAGTTACATACAACATCATATACGAACTTCAATCTCCAGATAGTGTTGCTTTAGCAGCCTATAGTTGACAAAACTAAAAACACAAGTGTATTGAAAGATTACCAAAATGTAAAATAGCTGCTCGCAATCTGTTGTACGTGTAGCTTCGCAGTTTTAGTTCATATTTTTTCACAATTCATAATGTCAACTTCTAATATAAGGAATGCGGATATAAGGGATTTTTGCTTTTTAGGGACTATTTTAAATGGTCCCAATGATTTTAAATTTAAAGTAATGCTAAAACATTTGCTTATATAGGATGCGGATATATAGGATTTTCGCTTATAAGGGATTAAATTTCAAAGTCCCAATCATAATTTTTTTGGTAATTTCAATCGGTTATTAGGGATCGATTTTTTGTTCTAATGATGCGTCAAAATAATGGTGGGTGTGTGTGTTTACCCCTCCTCTTCCTTGGGATGGAGGTACGGCATGAACGGTGATTCAGGTTCATGCCGTCAACCTAATTGATATTAGGCTAGGGGAAGATGGCAGCCCATTTCGAACCAGTCTTGAGTGACTGGTAGCCCCACCACCAACAAGGTGGACTGCCACTGGTGGGTACCCAAGAGTCGTCTGACATGCTGGGTTAACAACTTCACAATTATAATCTGGTGAAGTACGGTCAAAATAATGGTCGACATCGTCATCTGTTCTTTAAAATCTTTGTAAAAAGGATACATGTTTATTGTCGATGCATCTAAACATTGTTCACATCTATAATACAAAGAATCATTTGCACAAAACTGACCCGAAACACCCATTCCCAAAAGCGCGCGTTCCGATTTCGAACTGTGTGTCAGTCGGTTATAAGGGATATTTGGATATAAGGGATTAATTGAGCTGTTCTTAGCGGATCCTTTTTATCCGAAGTTGACTGTATTGTGTAAATAAAACAGCATTTGAATAAGCTTAATGTATCCTATTGGTACAATGTAAGAATATAATTCATTGGCACAAGAATAACGTCCTTTTAGGTTGCTTTTAAGTTAAATAGTGATGCTGGTGACCACTCTACTGCAGTATTAAAAGGGTTTGAGCCTAAAAAAGTTTTTGTATGATGCTCTCGCTACCGGGCTGTGGCAAAACGACAGCCTACCATGCTAATGTTTTTTAGAAAGTTGTCATAGCAAGTGCCTGATTTGTTGGATTCTTTTCAGAATGCTCGTCAAGTAGGCCTGTACCTACTTACAGTCTTTCATCTCCAATGCAATACCTCGAAAGTACTAGGCATATAGCTCATCTTTCAATTCCTCTCTTATATATATTTGGTGGAAGTTATCATAAAATGCCACTGTACAGATTTATTGAGCTAATGCTAATTGTACTAGTTGATTTTTTCAGTGGGAGTAAACAATATGGATGTAATTGATTGCTTGTGTGTGTGTGTGTGTTTTATTTTTGTTTTGGTGTTTTTTGTGATATGGACTATTGGAGTCCTAGGTAAATAAAGTGTAGCGTTAAACTGCAGCATTGGGCAAATGCAGAAAACTACCGAAGGCCTAGCTACACCAATGTAAAGAAAATCAAAGGATCAAACGCTGGAATGTAACGAAACGCACGTGTTCGAAGGCAAAGCCCTGCATCAATTGACACAAGCGAAAAAGCTTGTCCCAGCAAAAAAGTTTCAACTGTCTGGGTTTTGGATTGCGGCCCCCGTTTGAAAGTTGTGTGAACGCCCCTGAACTCACCATTCTAAAATACATTGTTATTACTGTCACGAATAAGGAAATTTGTCTTGCAAGAGTAGTTTTCATCTATGTGTATGATGCTGTATTATTTGTTCGCTCGACTACTAATTGAGAAAAAAACACCTTTTTTCCTTGCAATTGAATTTCTGTTAAGTACGCCTTTAGTACATCACAATCGTTTATGACATAATAAGATTCCAGATTGATCTAGTGATTCTAGCTTCTTCGAAGAATTTCGTTGACCGATTACATAACTTAGTAGTGCTTTTTTTCTTTTTTCACGTGATTTTGTTCTAGCATTTTCTGGATTATTTTTTCGATTTATATATAACGCGACCGGATTTTTATTAGGGAAATCAGAAAAGTTGTTGTAGTGGGGAGAGAGAGATGGTTTGATGGAGTAAAGAAGGGCTATTGTTTTTTGTGATAATTGATTGTGGATTCTGTGGACGTGGCGAGTATTGAACAGTTATTGGTGAAAATAGTTTTAACGGTTTTTCTGATTGTGTAGTAAAGTGGTGAGTACTGAGATTGTCGAGCGAAGAAGCGTGAAGTGGTGAAGCATTATTTCTGTGAATATATTATTCTGTTCTTAACATGGTTTAAGGTGTTTTTAGTGGAAGCCAATTTTTTCCAAGATTTTTAAGTTGCAGTCAGACTTAATTATCCGAGCGATTATCATACGTCGCCTCAATTTTAAAAGAAATTTAAGATTGAGATAAAACCGAAAATTCCATTATATATTAAAACGCGACAATTACAAACAATTTAGCTTTGTGAACTCCTATATAAAACTATATGTTCTGCTCTACAAATGATTACGCAAAATTTAACTCTTTTCAATGGCGGAGATTTTTGCAAAAAGATCAAAAATAGATACTGTATGTATTACTTTTGACATATTTCTTAGGTGATATAACTGTGGCCGCATGAGATTGTAAAAATGTCAAACCCCTAGTGTCCATTAAACAAAAAGGTATTTCCGCAGTTTTTTGGCGGTTTATGAACAAAAATTTTTTGCTAATTTTTCAGGTGATTTTAAGCAGAGATGTACGTTTACTCAGTAAATTATGTGCCATGTACTTGCGGTGTAAAGTTTTTGTCTACGTTGGCGCTTACACCATTATTTTATTGACGGGTTTACAAAACTGGATATACCGTATACTTTTAGCAACTTTCTAGCACATATTACCAATGTAAACTTTTTTCGGAAGCGTTTGAATATGGGATTTTTTCACAGCCAAACAATTTTAATAATGATAACAAATGAGTGATAAACGAACAACGGCCATGCACTCTTATGAGATCACAGTAAGCAAGGCTTTCTCTTTTCTTACTACCGTGCATGCTAGAAATGCCGCATTTTTTTTCAGTGACGAGACGACGTCATCCAAAGTGACTGACTGGTTCTAGTTACCGTGCGATGCGGTTGTTGAGGTTGCTCTAGCACAGGGGCGGGCAAACTTTTTGGTCGGAGGGCCGCATTGACCAATTAAGAGTGATCGAGGGCCAATGCTTATAATCTTGTACAGCTGAATGCAATAAAAGAGCTTGCGTTAGCTTAAAATTTTGCGTTGTGTCCTAACAATGTCGTATTACAGGGCGCAAAGGCGATGGTGTCTCTAAAAAAAAAGAAAAAGGTAATTGCCTCTTGTTTAGACGGAAAATGCGTCAGCTAACAATTACCCTCCTTCTGATGCCCTCTAAAGTTTTTGGCTCATAAATACGGCAAGCGTTCCTCCCCTTGTTACTTTAACTTATATATGACGAAGTTTCAACAAGTGTTCGCGGGCCGCACAAAATGCTCTGGAGGGCCGCATGCGGCCTGCGAGCCGTAGTTTTCCTACCCCTGCTCTAGTAGGTTAGCAAAGGATCAACGGCATTTTTTGTTCATCACTAAAGCGTTTTGTGAGACAACTACAGCTTGAACTCCATAAATGATTCTTCTTTTAGTTGATTGTTAAAATAGTAACTTTGCTTGACTTTAATTAAAGTGAAAATGTGAGTTATCGATTATATATTTTTCAACTTGTATACAGTTATTAATTATGTAATTGTTGAAAAAGATCTTGAAACAACGTAGCGTACCATTATCTCATATAAACAACTATAGGCCTATTATGAATGGCCATTAAGCTATAATACACACTCTGTGTTACTACTCCCTCCTTGTTTAAATTAATGCAAAATGTATTCTTTGCACCTGTGGTTTTACCTCTTGTAAAAGTACTATGTACTATATGTAGCAGAATATCTTTCTGGAAAATCATGTCACTTTGGAACTCGGATTAAATTCTTGTTACATGCGGTATAAACTCGTCAAAGAAAAAACAAAAAATACTTTGTAATTCTTAAAATAATACAGTTAAGAAAATAATTCTATTATGGGTTTTGGTTTAGCCTAGGCTAAACTCACTTAAGTATCTTTTTTCTAAATTGTTTTTCTAGCACCATTTTTTCTTGCAGTTTAATATTATTATTAAAGTGTAAATAACGTTTTACGGCATTATTTAGCCAGGGATGACAAACCCGCGGCTCTTGGGGTCTTGCGCTGTGGTTCTTTTGACTCATTTTTTGTGTGCAGCGATAGAGTGTAAGGATGTGTCAACTGGGGTGCGGCACGTTAAATTGTGTGTCCAGTGGAAACCGCACATGCATAATATCGTCTTTGAAAGAGATATCCAAAAAAAAACGGTCTTCACTTAAGTGGAACGAAAAATTAGCAGTTTTAGCATTGTGAAAACCCATTGCCCCCCCTCCTTCCCCCAAAAAAAGATCATTACCCTGTGTTTGGGAAGTGGGGAAACATGCCTATATTCAAAGCTTAAATTGGGAAGAGGCTTTTTCAGTAATAGCCTCTATTGATTTTGGATCTTTGGTGCAGCACAAATTGGCCATCTTTAGCTAAGGCTAAATTCGCTTAAGTATTTTTTTCTTAACTGTTCTTCCAGCACTATTTTTTCTTGCAGTATCAATACTATCATCAAAGCGTAAATACGTTTTACAGTGTTATGCAATAGAATAAAAAAATTCATAAAAAACAATTATTTTTTCAATTTTTTTACAAGCCCGTTTGACGGTGCGAAAACAATCGTAATTGCCTCTAAACAGTTTTCCTTTGATCTGCAACTAATTATAAACAACTAAGCAATTAAAATTTTATCACAATATGCATAGAATACATCCTAGCGTAATTAGTAGATGCATCATTTTATCATAAGCCACACCATTTCAATTAAGAGCAGTCTGCATGTTCTTTGTTCCCATACCAAGAACCAAACCGGAAATACCAATCAGTGATCGGAAAAGTTTGACACCAGTATGTACGTTGACTTTTAAACTTGTATTTAACTCAGGGAGGTTAGATGAGATTCAAGACCAACGGGTCGAGTCGTTTATTTGATATAAAACATGTGTACGTTAGACTTTACGCTGCCGCTACGCTGCACAATTTTTGTTTCAACTTACGTTGACGCTTACGGCGTAATATTTTTTTTATTGTTGACGTTTGCTGCCTCATTATTTTGTCTATGCGCGTACATCATTGATTTTAAGTTTTCCTGACCCTCCTGGCATATAACTTTATCAAAATTTAGAGAAAAGACATGGCTCATCACTCTTCTGACTTAGCTGATGATTGCAAGTTTGATGATTGTTAAGAGCTCGGAGGAGTTGTGTTGTAAAAAAACTTGATAAAAATTTAATTGCTTGAATTTATCAAGGTATTCTAGCAATTAAATTTCCATGAAACTCCAAATGAAAAACAGAATGACAATTGTTTCTACAGTACTTAGTGCTTGAATATTTGATTATAGCAATTTAATGCACTCAGTGTTGCCCTCATGATATTTTAAGTCATCTTCTGCCCTGCATAACTATTCTTTGCAAATGATGTTTTTGAGATTCTTATCATATAAGATATGGATACTATCTGTGTATGGTATTTTTGGTAAGTAATATTTTAGTTTTAGTTCTTCGTTTAAGGTGAACGTTATTTTTGGTGAAATCAAATATCTGGGGCACAGTTTTAGTTACCGCTTGATTGCTTTGTTTTGCGCAACCACAAGATATGCGATCTCACGTAATAACAAGATGTTACACGGATGCAGTAACGATTTACAGTTTTTTCTTCCGGTCAGCACTTGCTCGTTACAGATGCTGATTCTTATATATCTGTTTTCGGCAACAACGTGGCGAAGCTTAAATCTACAACGGCATGCTTAAATAAAAAGTTTAAATGTAATAGGTAAGTTACTACAAAATGACCAAAACAGCTCACCAACTTAGAATGTTTTACATTGAATTGAGTGTTTATCATTGTGAAAGATGAAGTAAGCTTCACTCAAATAGGCGAAACCAAGGTTCACTTGTTTTGTCGTGTTGTCATAAAAACTTAAAAAATGTTATTTACAAAGTTCCTGCTTACTGCTCAGCAATTAAGTGTGGAACCACGAGCACGTTTCTTAAGGTGAAAGGACAAACTGTACCAGTTGGTCTGGAAATGGTTAGATATAGGATGTCAAGTACTTCTGGGAAAAGATGTCAGTCAGCTGTGAGAACTTTGGGTAGGAGCCAGTCTCACGATTTTCAAATATTAGATGCTAGGTTTTCAGATAAGGACTTGTGGCATTATTACTCAGTGAATAATGAATTCATTATTTTTCGGACTGTCATCCTATGCGAATCTGTCAATGTATATGTTGAACAAATGTCCTAGACGTTCCTTTAAATTTTCTTATCCTCTTTCCAACCAGTTGTCAAAGCGACCTCCCAGACTAAACTCTTTGGACAAATTCCCTAACCTATACTTCACTTTCGTGCTCTTAACCGTCTCGTTTAAGCTTCTTGCTTGTAATCGTTCAGACTCCTGGTTGACTTTCGAAATTGAATTCCTTTTGATATTGAAATCAAAATATTGAAATTGAAATCCCCACCGATGATCTATGCTCAATGGTTTTCTCTCCATATAACAAATTTTCAGATCAACTCTTTTAGGCCACCTTCAAATAAAGGCACAAAATTTAATGCTTATTTCGCGGACTAGCAATCGATTTCCAAGACCTAGACATACATTTTCTTTCTACTCACGCTTTCCAGCGACCCTAGTCAGTAATCATCATAATAATTGTCAAGCTGATATTTTGACTGCCCCCACCTTGACAGACGCTCAATGAACCAGTTAAATTGAACACACTTCTAACGAGCCCCAGACCGCCCTCTAGCCTAGTTTTTCTGACAATGAATCATTAGACTAACACCAACTTTTAGGAAGCTGCAACTAATGTCAAGCTTGCAGGTAGTTTGTCTTTTGACGTTCAGCTGAATGTAAGTGTGTGAAAAGCTTGTAGCGTACCTAAAATCATTGGTCGTAAGCGAACTCAGATGTCAGTAAACCATGTAAAGAACTGATTTGTTGTTAAATGCCAAGATCATGTTTTTTTTACTGTCATATGGATGAGCTTTGCTTTGCATTTGCTTTCTTCATTCATCACCAAGCTTACCAGAAGACGTTCACTTACCTTTCCATATTTTAGCTGAGTGCGTTATAATAAACTGCACCGTAATCTATTGCATGATTTTGTTATTTTTTGATTTCCTAAGCATTCATGCGTATGAGCTCATGCTCCGTTTGCGTGTCTATTGTCAGGCTAGGCCATCACGACAGGTAGACTGCTTGGCCCCACCACCTATCTGCCACATGAAGATGGAGGCGTCCCGTTAAGTGCCTTGCACAAGGACACAACTAGAAAGCTTGCCGGCTTGCTTACCACACTGTCTCTTTTATGCTGAGCGCCAAGCAGGGAAGCTGTGAATACCATTTGTTAAAGTCTTTTGGTGTGACTCGACTTGGGAAATGAACCCCAGGTCTACCGACAACGAAGCGGACGCTCTAACCCTACACCATCACGCCGGTGATTTTCTTAGCAAAACAATAGCATTGTACAAAAACTCAATGCAAATTTGCCTCAAATGTAGCCGCTACACCTATCATGAAAATTTATCCCAAAATCTTGAGAAGTTTCAAACGAATTGATAATTGATTTTTTAAAGAATGTAGGGAAAATTCTCGGAAGTTTTGAGATCAAACTTGTGTGCTTTCTTGTTTTGGGTAAAGACCTTTTTTTTTGTGGCTAATCCGAAAATAAACAATTTGTTGTTAGCTTTTTGGCTAGAAGGGATCAGTCCGAAATCGTAGAATTTGTTAGATGTTTTGGGCACAGACTTTTTTCGGAGGTAGGAAAGAAGATTTATGGTGAGTTTTTGAACAAAGGCTTTTCCTTTTTGAATAACAACCTGAAATATTTATGAGTTCAAACTTTTAAAATCTTGGGATATTTTATAAAAAAATTGCTATTTGTGGAAATTTTTTTGAGATTTGTCGGAATTTTTGCAAACTTTACATTGGCATATCTATTTATTGCACTAAGGTCTCAATCTATCCCAAACTTGAGTTCAAAAATGCTTACACTCCACTTTTATTAATAAAACTTGGACCCAGATTTTTCTTATATACTTGTAAAGTTAGATTTGTACTTAGCTTGGTCAGGCTTAGAAAAAACAACTTTCTACATTTGTGATTGATTACCACAGAAAAACTGAAAGAAGTCATTTATTTCATAAACAAAAACAAATCTGAATTTAAGCACATCTATCTGGCAGTTAGAATGAAATCAAACATAAACGGCGACCCTGTACACTGTGATGAGTTATGCAGCGATATATTCCGACATCTCTTCTGTCTATTATCTCTGATATCAAATCAGGTGAAGTCTAGACAGCATCATCTTCTACTTTATTGCTCGAAAATGTGAAAAAGCAGAATCGAGATTTTATCAAGGACACGCCAGTAACTCTTCAACGCTTTGTGAATCTTTATAATCATGTACGACCGCAACTGCTTTTTTTCTTTTGAGCAACGAGCTAGCCTGAGCATTACATGTCCCGGCAGCACTTTTATTGGAAGCCAACCTATCATCAGCATGGAATAGTCAGTCTTGTTTGAAGAACACCAACTTCACCGTGCCCAGAGAAACGAACAAGTTTTTACCAACTCTCTAATAACCTATATGTGTTTAAATGAGTTAATGTGAGAGATTACTGTAGCTTCACAATTTTAGTAAACTTTAAACAAATTTATTTGTGCTTCTTGATTCATCATCAATTGGGTTTAGCCATTCAAAATTACATCAAAATTTGTAGGCAAAACATATCCATTGATGAAACGTGTAAATCACCGCACTGTGAGCATTGTTATTTTTTGCATCTATCGAAAAAGTAAAAAGAATAAGAAATGGAGAGCAACGGATTTGGTTTGGTATTTCGAAACTTTCCCCACTTTTTTATTCAGACAACTGTGAGAAAAAATTGATGTTTCACCGTTGCAAGAAATGCAAACTAGTGGATAACTGCTGAGTAAAAATATACTTTAATAAAGTTTTGAAGACGTTTTGTCAAAAAAGATTTGAAATTTGTTTTTATTCTGTATGTAATTCAATCCAAAAAATATTCATCTTATTTTGCTTTTGTCACCAGGCATCCTTTAACTTCTCAATATAGCTCTTCTGGTGTAATCGAAAGTTTAAATGATCTTTATTTAGATTCAAAATCTACATAAAATTCACGAAAACTCAACGTTTCGAAAAACTAAAATCAGTTTTTCTTCGTCAGGAGTGACTAAAGTTTAAACACAGACAACGGTTACATAGTAATCAACAGGACGATAAGGAGAAAAAATAAGAATTATGGCAATAAAGAAGTGCAGCAGCGACAACTGGCGGTCAAAGACTTATAAATTTGTATAATCCGGGATAAAAGCTGTTAATTTTATCGTTAAAAGAAAAATCAGTTTGGTGCATGTAAAATGATTCTAAAAAACGTCTTTTTTTATAGTCACTTTCAGTAGCTAAAATTTATCGTCCTGTTGATTCTTTATTGCCATAATTCTTATTTTTTCTCCTTATCGTCCTGTTGATTACTATGTAACCGTTGTCTGTGTTTAAACTTTAGTCACTCCTGACGAAGAAAAACTGATTTTAGTTTTTCGAAACGTTGAGTTTTCGTGAATTTTATGTAGATTTTGAATCTAAATAAAGATCATTTAAACTTTCGATTACACCAGAAGAGCTATATTGAGAAGTTAAATATTCATCTTATTGTCTTTAAAAAACGAACAGTATTTTAAAGTCTTTTTAATTTTCATTTAATTACCTCTTTATTTCAGATGTTCAAGCGATATGCACTCCATCTGACACTCTCTCAACACAACCATTATTACCAAACAATACTTTGGCAAGTGGTTATGTCAATTTCAGAGTGCAAGCCTGTATCAATTCTACATTGTACTTAACGTGTTCGTGGAAGTATGGTTCAATTGATAAAAGGTTTTTCACTATATTTGCTCTTTGTCTTCAGTCAAACTCCCATAATTATTCAATTGAATGCGCCATGAATAATAATATCATCAATACCAATTTCACTCTTCTGGTTCCAGCTTTGACGGGAAGCAATATTTTTACCCTTCGTTGCGGAAATGGTAACGATGCACCTTTACATATGTCCACAGCTGTTATTGTTCAGAGTAAGCTGAATATATATGATCATGCTTATGCTTCGATGATTCATGTGGTGAACAGATAGTTGACGCGTATATTTATACACAGTGATGAGTTTATGAAGAAATTTTCCAAGTTAGAGGAAAATCTTGTTGTTATTGCAAATGGTTTCCTAGACAAAGTAGCAAATATGTCAAAAGACATTTTCGAATAATTTACTTATGAATATTTTTGTGCGCGTTCTGTTCGGGAGCAAATTTTTAGGAGAATATTGATTATTGCTATGGCTCAATTAAAGTGTTTCAAATCTTTTGATTTCTTCCAAAATTTATCTGATTTTCTGAATTTTAACTAAACATTTTCAAAATGCATTTTCGCATAAATCTCAATTTTCTTCGGTATAGTTAAGAAACAAATAAGACAAAGGACATATTGCTAAACTGTAAATTGTTTTTACAGTGTTCTTGTTTACAACTATCTTAAACAACTTTGTTGATGCTAAACAAAACAGCGAAAACAAAAAATTAATTGTGCAAGATACCAATTAATTTTTAGTTGTAAATTATTGCAGCTATAATGATATTATTAGAGGTGTTGGTAGGTGCGTAGCTATAAACAAACTTGGTAAGAGGCAGGTTTAGCTTTATCGTTCTTCGCATTTATTTCATCACGAAATAATGCTTTTATAGTTAAAAATTGGGGTTGGGGAGCAACAAAAACGTTACCAAAGCACTTTTGGAGAGGTGGCAAAAATATATTATTGATTATATTTTGATTGAATTAGCAAAGTAGTTTTGAATCAGGTAATGTAACACAGACGTTTGCGTCTGAAAAACGTGCATGATGTCAAAAAATATTTTAGCCTAAATAAGCGCAAACAGTGCAATTAAGATAAAATATATTTTTGCTTGCTTTGAATGGGAATGTCTTGTTCCAACATACAGTACAACACTAGGCAAAGATACATTTGGACATCATCGTCTCTAGCGACTCTACAACATGGAGTAGTCCTACATACACTATTGACTGAAAGCCATAACAAAACTCTTTGCAATAAAGAAATATGAGACAAATTATGCAGGCTGATCTACTGCAGTAAAAGCCGCTGGTGTGATTGATGGAAAAAAGTGTTAGTATTATGGCGAATGAGGAAGAGACGAGGAAAAAAGTTTATTGATAAACCACCGTACCGGCTCCTGGTGCAGCTCTTTTGGTTAAAGTTCAACAGCAAAAATTTCTCGAAAAACCTTTTCCGTGTCCATTGAACCCAATTGCTTCTTTCAAACCTATGCTGTATTCTTTGTATTTGACTTTACTGCGTAAGATTGATATTTCCTAGAAAGTAGTTTTGATAGCGTTCATGTACTTATATAGCTCGATAAACATCCAACTGTTGAGAACAACGAAAAGGTAGCATCCCGAACCAAACTGGTTCAATGAACGGATCTTTTGTAGAAAGCCCTCCTAAATAAACACCCCCGCCATTGCTCTTATCCAGTTAGAATTTTTATTCATTGATGGAATTAAGCAATGAATTCAGCAATGTCGACTAATATTTTGTCCTAACCCTAACCCTAACCCTAAAATCTGCAGTACTTAAAACGTGGCGGGGGTGTTCTTCTCAAATCTTACATTTTTGCATTAGTGGCGGGGGCTTTCAACAAAAGATACCAATAAACTCGTCTCTATTTTTTGCGGCGCATCTAATATATCAAGTCGCAAGATTGCGCTGTGTAATATTCCTTGTAATTACGGGAAATGTTTGTGTTGCGAATTCTTTCCTTTAAAACGCTTTGGCGACGCCTTATTCGCACCAAACTATGGCTGCTACGACTTGATTGTTGATATAGTATTATTTATTTCTGCAACGCGTCTCGTACTGGCTTTTTTCGCAACAAACAAAAGCACTTTTAACGTAAAGACGGCTTACAGAAAATGTGGCGGTAACAACAGAATAAATATCTAACACACTCCCCCCTAAAATACACGTTTTAACGTGGTATTTTACCTCAATAAAGATATTTATATGATTAACACAAGCCAGCAAAAACACAAGACGGTTTCTATAAAAGAAACATACCAAAATCAGTTGCTACCAATATGATTACGTCATACTTAAGGAAAATTAATACGTACCAGAAACAATATTGCGCCAAACTTCTATCAAACAATTATAGCAACAAACTTTATTATTACCGACTTCATCTAAATTCAAGTAGAATAGTTAAGTTTCCGACTTTAACTTACTAAACACCTAATCTAATCTACATACAACTGCCAGCTCTTTTGGCTTGCTACTGAAATTACAAAACAACAGTACAGTGAAAAAACGAATTTTGCGCTGTGCTTGAACGGTCACGTGATCGTGTGATCAACAAGAGGCAGCAATTTTAACGTAAAGACGGCTTACAGAAAATGTGGCGGTAACAACAGAATAAATATCTAACACACTCCCCCCTAAAATACACGTTTTAACGTAGTATTTTACCTCAATAAAGATATTTATACGATTAACACAAGCCAGCAAAAACACAAAATCTACACACAAATCTAGGCCTAAACATCACAATATTATGATTTCAGTGATTGATCTTTGTCCTTTTCTACCACAGTCTTAAGCCACTGCGGAATGGATTCTGTGGCGCTTTCTTCAGCAGGAATCAACAGTCTCATTTTTGTTATTGGTCTTAACAGTTCACGATTCTTTAATTGTAATCGTGCTTTGCGGACGTAACCCCTTTTATCGGGGTAAACTTCAATTACACGTCCGAGTTCCATGTCATTTGTCATAGAATCAGTGGACAGCATAACAACATCATTAACGCACAGATTTCGTTTTTCTCCAAACCACTTGGTTCGATCGGCGATATTGTGTAGATATTCATTAATCCATCGCTCTCGCGCTTTACTAATGAGAAACTTGGTACGCTTGTATGTGTTCAGCAGATATTGGTCCCTTTTATCAGGTTGTGGCGATAACAAAGATACGTTGGCATCAGGTAAGAGCAAATCGTTCGGTGTCAATGGCCGCTCTTCTACATCAAGAAATGTGACTGGGAACAGGGGTCGTGAATTAATGATCGCTTCTATTTCAGTCAACACCGTGTGAAGGACGTCCTCGTTGTAGATAGGACCAGGGTTCAAAATACTCAGGACTCTACGAATAGATCTTACCATCCGTTCCCATACGCCGCCATGATGGCTTGCGGCTGGTACATTGAACGACCATTCAATTCCTTTATTGCTCATGTGCTCGTGTACACGATCCTGATCAAACTTCAAAAATTCATCTCGTAAAATTTTCTCTGCCCCAACGGTTATCAGAGTTGGTACCGTTATCAGAGTAAAGATGCTTGACACTTCTTCGTCTGGAAATAAACCGACGTAAAGCATTTAAAAAACCATCCGTAGTCAAATCTAAAGCAAGCTCTATGTGGACAGCCCTTGTGGTTAGACAAGTAAACACACAACAATAACGTTTGACCTTACTTCTACCTTGCTTTACCATAAAAGGCCCACAATAATCTACTCCCGTGTGAGTAAATGGTGGTTCGTAAATTTGCAATCTGGCGGCTGGTAATTCTGCCATGATTTGATTCAAAGGTTTAGCGTTCAACTTGCGGCACACCAAACATTCTCCGATGGCGCTTCGGATTGAGGAGCACCCCTTCTGGATCCAGAATCTCTGCCTTAAAGTAGAAAAGGTATGATTAATACCACCGTGACCACAATCACGATGAGCTTGTAAAATTATTAACTTAGTCAAATGAGTTTTTGCTGGTAAAAGCAACGGATGTCTTGCACAAAATGCCACAGGAGCATTTGCCAGACGGCCTACCATTACTATGGCGTGATTCAGCATCTTAGGAGTTCCTTTCAACAAAGCATTAGGGCAATTAGAGTTGGTCAGTGTCCTTTCTTTTTCCAACGCTTTGTACAGCACAGACAAATTTTTCTTTTGATCAAACCTGATAAGTGATCTTTCGGCTAACTCCAACTCCCTGATAGTAGGGTGATTCAACAACTTGAACTGTTCTCCCTTGCTTTTGGCCGATAGAAACTGTCTAAATCTAAGGAGCCACACCGTTGCCTTCTTTAGTCGATAAAGTGAGGAAAAGTGATTGATTAATTGTATCACGGGGGAGTCCTCACTGGCACATGCCATCACCAAGGAAACACTCAATGGCTTCAGCTCAATCGAATCAATATCTTTGTGTTCTTCACCATCAGTTTCGCTCACTAAAATGACATTCTGCGATGGCCACTTTTTTTCTGGCAGTTTCAGAAAATCAGGACCTTTTAACCACTTGCCCGATTTCACAAACTTGGTGGCCCTCATCTCTTTTGTCACTTCATCAGCTGGATTGTCACCGGAAGGAACATATTTCCAGTCATTATTGGGATCACTTCCACGTTCAATTTCAGCAAGGCGGTTGGACACAAACACAGAAAATCGCCGCTTGCGGTTTCTTATTGAAAGCAAAACCGACGTTGAATCTGACCAGAAATATGATTGTGTAATGGCAAGATTAAGTTCACCTTTGATCAAAGCATTCAATTTCACGGCAACCACAGCAGCCAGCAATTCTAGCTGAGGAACTGTTCTTCTATCTTTAGCCAAATACCCTTTTCCCATGAGAAAAGAGCAACAAATACTTCCATTTCTGTGAACAGTTCGCAAATAAGATACAGCGCCATAAGCCATCTGAGAAGCGTCTGCAAAATGATGCAGTTCACAAATTACTGGTTCACTATCTGCAGACATTACGCATCTACTAATTGAAAGATCTTTTAGCGCGAGAAACGAATTCATCCATTGTTTCCATTGCTCCTTTATTTCTTGGGAAACTTCTTCATCCCACTCTTGGTCTTTAAGATCTCTTAACCACTGTTTTGGCTGAGTTAACACTGGTGCTACAAATCCAAGGGGGTCGAAAATGGATGACAACAACAATAATAATCCTCGTCTAGTAAACGGTTTCTGGCTCAATTGAACCTCAACGACAAATTGGTCATTCCAGTGAATCCCTAACACTTGTTCTCGGCGCTCACTAGAAACAGAAACTGACTTGTCAAATTTTGCGCATGCATCCGTCGGAAAATCTTCCAGTGCTTTTGGTGTGTTTGTAATCCACTTGGTCAGGACAAACCCAACTTTAGACAGCATTTGGGCGACTTCTCGTGCGGTCGATCTGCCTTCTTCGAGAGTTGCGGCTGAGAAAAGAAAATCGTCAACGTAAAAATTCCTTTGAACTGCTTTCACAGCCCTTGCTGAATATTGGTCCTTGAATAACTCTGCAGTGTGTCTCAAGGCAAACGACGCACAACTTGGCGATGATTTAGATCCAAAGAGATGAACTGTCATTCGGCAGACGTCAGGCTGCTTAGTAAAGTCACATTCTTTCCACCACAAAAACTTCAAAGCGTTCTTATCTTCGTTGTTCACTTTAACTTGATGAAACATGGACCGTATATCAGCTACAAGTGCAACTGGACCTTCTCGGAATCTTGTCAAAACCCCGACTAGCAAATTTGTTAAGTCAGGTCCTTGAATCAATGAATTATTTAATGACACTCCTTTTACTTCCGCAGCACAATCAAAAACTACTCTTAGTTTTTCAGGCTTCTTGGGATTAATCACGTGGTGATGAGGAAGGAACCATGAACGTTCTGAATCCTGCAACTCTTTCGCTGGAACCACTTCGGCATATCCTTCTAGAAAATACGATTGCATAACTTCCGCATATTTTTTGCGGAGACTTTCATCCTTAACCAATCGTCTTTTCAAATGCATTAGTCGCATATCCGCCATTTTTCAACTTTCTGGTAAAACAACTTTTTCTGCCTTCCATAGCAAGGGTAGTTGAAGATGACCATCAACTAATTTCACTGACCTTTTCATCTTATCATAAGCTTCGCGGTCTTCTCGAGAGTTCTTTGTGGTTAGGCCACAGTCAATCTCACTTACATTTGGGTCTTTTAATGGAGGTCCATCATAAATCTGTTCAATTTTGATGTTCAAAACTTTTGAAATCGCTTTGTTATCTTTTTCACACAGGAAATGAGAATTGGGTCCGTAGATAATCCATCCAAGCGGCGTCTTCACCGCATCTGGGCCGTCCTCTGGTCCTGGAAGACAATCCAAAGGTGTCATTGCTGTTTTATGATCTGTACCAATTAACAAGCCCACAGACTTATCGTCTAACTGCGGCAGATCTAAATTTCTAAGATGACTCCACGAGTTTAGCATGCTTGGCTCCATAACCGAGCATTTTTCTACTGGCAAAGTTTTTACCACAAATACTTAAACTAATTTGCGTTTCTGAATCATAAGCTTGCAAAAGGATATCAACAATTTTTCCTTTAACCACTGTAGACTTATTTTCTTGACTCATCGTCTTAATTTCCATTGAGCATTCTGGACCACTAGTACCCAACGAGTCAGCCAATTTTGACGAGCAGAAAGTTTGTTGTGATCCTGTGTCGAGTAGAGCATAAGTGGTTAAGGTCTTGTTGCCACTCTTCACTTTCACCGGTAGAACAGGAAGATAAGGTAGTCTTCCTTTCTCTTCTTTACTACTGCAGATAGAGTGCAAAACAGCTGGCCTTGTTTCCCCTTCAGAGTCCTTTAAAGGCATGTGCAACAACGAGTGATGGTTGGGGCTTTTTGCATCCATCTACTGAACAACCTTCTTTAGTAGAGCACGATCCAATCATGTGACCCGTATTTAAGCAACGAAAACATAATCCCTTTCTTTTAACCAAGTCGAGGCGTCTAAAGTAATTCAACTTTAGAAACTTGTCGCATCGACTAATATGATGGGGTTCTTTACACAACTTACAGTTTGCAGTTGATGACCTTTCGTGTGTTTTTTCGTTGCTCACTATATTTGTATGCGAGATCACATAACGTTTTAATTTCAGATCTTCTTTACCCGTAGCTGCAGGCCACCGACAACTGCTGAAGACCGAACTTGCCATGTCAGCTTCTCGGCGGATAAAGGCAGCCAGATCTCGAAACGTCACTTCTTTTTTCGTTTCCTCTATGATTGAAAAGGACCACTGCAACCAATCATCTTGCAGCTTTTCTGGTAGTTTTTCAACAATTCCTTTTAACGTTCCAAGAGAATTTAGACTGGTGAAGTGCTCAATCCCTTCAAGTTGAACAAGGGCTTTGTCCATGATCCTTGCGAAGTCTCTCAAACTAACGCTATCTCTGTTCTTAATTCTTGGATATGCCATTAGCTTTTCTTCACAACGACTCGCTACACTCAATGGTCTACCGTAATAATGATACAGTTTTTCCCACGCTCGTTCGAAACCATATGCTGTACCCACGTAATGATCAATCAAACTCCTTACTTCCGAATTACAATACTGAATCAAGTAGGTTAGACGGGCACTATCGGAAGTAATTCTGCTCGTTATATGAGCTTGGAAAGTGGCGGAAAAGGCATTGTAATTCAAGGGATCACCATCAAACTCCGGAATCACCGGACGTGGAGGGGGATAATCCACATTCATCAGAAAAGGGTATTCACATTTGGCTCGAGTTTGATCAACAGGGTTTTCTAATTCGGGAATAGTCTTAACCACGCGATGTTGACTAAATTGGTGGTTACTAGCTGGTTGTGGTAGCGCATCGTTTTGCTGGAAAACCTCAAGAACCTCGGGCTGATTGAATCTAACGTTCACACTTGGGACTAAAGGATCTGCTTCCTGCTTACTTGGTCCAGCTAACATCTTATCCTTGCATGAGCTTTGTAAGCAAGATCCTTTTGAACGTACTGATGCATTCTTTCGACTCGAAGTTTCATCCCAAGCTTTAACCCGCGCTTCCGCCAAATCTATATCTATTTCCAGATTTTTTATAGCAAGTTCCTTTGTTATTTCTTCTACTTTTGCTTCTGCTTCTCTTTGTACAGCTTCAAGAGCCCGGCGAGCTGCCCTTTCATCACGCTGCTTGCGTTGCTCAATCAACTTTGCTTGACGAGCTACCATTAGATCAACTTGACTTTTGCGCTTAGAACTCGAACAGCTAGACTGCTTGGAAGACTTTGATGAAGACTGTGTAGATTTAGAAGACATGGCACAGACTCTTTCTTTGACTTTAAGAACTGCTCCAAATCTGAGTTTAA
The DNA here is from genome assembly GCA_963675345.1 of Trididemnum clinides. Lineage (NCBI taxonomy): Eukaryota > Metazoa > Chordata > Ascidiacea > Aplousobranchia > Didemnidae > Trididemnum > Trididemnum clinides. The sequence continues at coordinate 31,629,341 of OY776294.1, read as the reverse complement.
TGCAGAAGATATCTTGTCTTGCTACAAAAAATATTGTTTCTGAAACTTTTGTTTGTTGCGAATTCTTTCCTTTAAAACGCTTTGGCGACGCCTTATTCGCACCAAACTATCATGGCTGCTACGACTTGATTGTTGATATAGTATTATTTATTTCTGCAACGCGTCTCGTACTGGCTTCCTCTCTATATCTCCAGACGTTGACTCGAGCAAATGTTATTTAGATATAAACGAAGTTAAAAGATAAATGATTCAAAATAATAACGATACTTGAAATCCAAGAGCGAAAGTTGGGTGGGGAGGACTGTTCAAACACGCGGTGTTACGAGACAGTACAAGACGGTTTCTATAAAAGAAACATACCAAAATCAGTTGCTACCAATATGATTACGTCATACTTAAGGAAAATTAATACGTACCAGAAACAATATTGCGCCAAACTTCTATCAAACAATTATAGCAACAAACTTTATTATTACCGACTTCATCTAAATTCAAGTAGAATAGTTAAGTTTCCGACTTTAACTTACTAAACACCTAATCTAATCTACATACAACTGCCAGCTCTTTTGGCTTGCTACTGAAATTACAAAACAACAGTACAGTGAAAAAACGAATTTTGCGCTGTGCTTGAACGGTCACGTGATCGTGTGATCAACAAGAGGCAGCAATTTTAACGTAAAGACGGCTTACAGAAAATGTGGCGGTAACAACAGAATAAATATCTAACAGTTTGTCTTCCATCAACGTAACTAAATTTATTTATCCGTGATTATTATTTTTAGTACTGATATTCCTATATCGCTGATTTCGTACTGATGTGTCACTACTGCGAAAAATATCATTAATATTTCATATACTTCTTATGCAATTTTTGATGTTATTGGTGTAACATAAATTTATTTGTAGAATCTTCAAGTTTGTAAGTACCTCTCATTATATCTGTGACCCTCCCTAATTGATAAATACCTATTGTAGCCCAAAAAGTATATTATTTTGTGGCGACAGTATGTAGAATAAGATCCAATTGATACAATTGGCAAGAATGAAATGAACAATAATATTTTTCTGTGGCTAAACAAACCTTTTGAGACACTTTTCTCTCAGCTGGAACCGATTGCAGACTTGCGTTTTCTCGTCAAAAGACAAAGACGTCTTGAGATCATGGGCTTGAAAGTGTGTCGAAAAAACAGGTCATAAATTTCAAATAGGATCCAGTTTTTCATTCGAAACCCTGCGGTTTTAACAGAAGTTAATTATTGTAAAACTTTCAAGTTCTGCGGCAAAACAAACATGAAACTTGAAAAGGATAGTTCAATTTATTAGCAATATTTTTAGATTGTCCTTCTTCATTGGGTAGTAATGAATTAACTGTGAGTTCATCAAGCTATCAATATGGTTCACAAGGAATCTTTATTTGTCCTAAAAGTAGGAAATTATTTGATGGAAATGGAATTTATAGAAATGACTCATCAACAATTTGCAATGAAGTTGCCGAATGGGAAAATTCAAAGGGTTTTCAATGCTGGACAGGTATTGTGATATTTGTATTACATTTTGGAATTCAACGGGTAGCGAATTTAAGACTAACACGAGTTCTATCTTGTTATATTTTATAGCAAAATAATGGCGACACCGTCTTGTTTGATTGCAGTAAATTCCAAAAAATGCATCGCGTTAGCAATCTGTATAACCGGGTTGTGTATTTTGTCAATTTTTATTCACTGGTTTATTACGAAATAATTTTGTGGCTGGAGGGAAAGTTCATTTAACTGAGAATGGGATCTACACAAATGTGTCTATACAACCAAAACATTTTTGTGTACACAGCGTGTTAAAATTGTGTTATTGCCTATTGCCAACTAAAAACCTTTTTTTGGTTAAAAAACTTTTCAAGCGTTTGTTTTGCCCACTTTACTCTCAAAACAAAGTTGAAGCCGTAACCTGACACTATTGTACATACGCATAGCAACGCTAAACTACTCTTTATTTTTTATTTAATCTAACACAAGCTCATCGTGGCATTGTTAAGGCTAGACCAGGGGTGGGCAAACTACGGCCCGCGGGCTGCATGCGGCCCTCCAGAGCATTTTGTGCGGCCCGCGAACAGTTGTTGAAACTTTGTCATATATAAATTAAAACGACAAGGGGAGGAACGCTTACCGTATTTAAGAGTCAAAAACTTTAGAAACCATCAGAAGAAGGGCAATTGTTGGCTCCCACTGACACATTTTCCATCTAGGCAAAAGACAATGACCTTTTTTAGAGACACCATCGCTTTTGCGCCCTGTAATACATTGTTAGTACAAATCGAAAAGTTTTTAGCCAACGCAAGCGCTTTCATTGCATACAGCTGTACAAGATTATAAGCATTGGCCCTCGACTACTCTTAAATGGTCAATGCGGCCCTCCGACTAAAAAGTTTGCCCACCCCTAGGCTAGACAGTATATGCTAAATAAACAAACACGAGTTTGCAAACAAAATTTAAAAAACTTTACAAATATCCATTATGCAGTTTTCTTAGTTTTGCAGTGTTAAAACACCTTTTTTTTAATCAGGATTAACTACACAGCTACAGATAGTTCTTTGGATGCCATTACTATGTTTTTGCCATGTTTTAGCTTGCTACGAGGAAAGGCTAAGCTTTTGGTCGACCGTCAAAAAACACAACTGGTCTTCAATTTTGACATAATTACGCGAGGAGAGCAACTTTTCTAATCTTTAAAAAGATTCTGCATAACAACTCTAAACCGCTCTTTATTTTTTGAATTTATTACATATTTATAATGGGTTACACAATTCAAGCTAAAGGCTTTCGGCTTACATCAAACCCTTGTTGAAGCATCTAAAACATCTAGGTATAAAAATTCAATTATAGTTTAATACTGAAGCTTTAAGACTAATGAATGAGGCGAAGATTTTAGGATACTTCAGCACGTTAAATTACAAGGAGAATTTCAAAGTCAGATAAATATGTTTGTTATACCCAATTAGAATAAATGTGCAAAATAGATAAAACAGAAAATTTGCTAAAAAAAGAGCAAATATTTAAGAAAGCTTTTCTATTTGACATTAATGTGATCCTGGAAGCTGATCCCTCTAAATAGAAGATTTGCCTGAAAATTGTTAACTAGCGTTCAGCAACCTCTGTATTATATAAAATGGTTGTCTGAATTATGATCCCATTCCCCTATTAGGGCTTACCGATGTGACTGTTAGTCCATATCATGTATGTGTGTCTTTAAATGAGACCCCGTTGATATAGGTATTGCTGTATTGTGTTATTTTTTATTGCTTCGTGGCTTTTTTTGCACACAGTGGCAAATTTTTTGTGCATCAAGCATTTTTATTTTGTGTGTGTGTCTTTCACACCCGCCCGATAAGGCCAAATGAGATCGAAACGAATCGCTGGTTATCGACCTGTTATAGATTGTGTTGTGGTACAGTATGATGTTTGTGATCTTTTTCGATTTTATATTTTACCTTGGTGCGATACTGGGGGCAGATTTCTCGTAAATAGGAGATTTGCCAGAAAATGCTCACTAGCAACTAGCAACCTCTATATTTTGACGAAATAGGCAAATACAATAAAATATTTTTCACAAAAAAAAAAACAACCATTTGCATACAGCTTTTCATTAAGAAGTGTTATACTTCGCTTAATTAACAGAGCTTCAAGATTTTTTCCATTATATTTACACAAACATTGCTTTAAAACCGTTAATGACGAGACCAAATTGATTTAAATTTGGGAACAAGATTTCCACTGTTGCAAATGATCCCTAATGGCACTTTTTCTATTGTTTTTGAGGTTAAAATATTCTCCTGTCCTGGTGACCATACGTCCAGATGGATGTCTTACTCATATCGCACGGGCATTTAATAAACGACATTGGGCACTGAAGGCATAGTAGTAGAAGGTTTTAATTTGAAGAATTTTCCAAACCTAAATATTCTGTAGATTGACATATCTTCAACGTTGAACAATAGTACAATTTCAAAATCAGTCTAGATAAAGCGTATATAAATTCGCTGACATGATTTTGCTGTACATAAGGTAGGTCAAACAAGATTAATTTTCCATTTTCAAATTATCGTCATTGTGAGTAGTATGGGCTAAAGAACCTTTTCTAAAACTTTTTCAAAATATCAATTCGAATAACCATTGTCATAAAACACACATCTCAACGTTTTAATTTGGTCGTAAAAAGCTCTGCCTTCCACTTTAAAGGACAAATTGTCTTGAAGCCAAGAAAAATACTGCTGTTTGTTGACTTTCTTCAAACCCATCAGTCAAATTATCATCTCTAATTTCTAGCTCCATATCTAAAAATAAAAGTTTGCCAATCAATTTCTCCATAGTGAACTCTATAGTCCTTTGCTCGGAGTTTGTTAAATAAAGAATCTCAATTCAGGTGCATTTCTCATCAAAACCAACAAAAATTTCATCAACAAATGTTCTATTCATGTATAACTTTGAGAGCAATTTGAAGTCTGCTAAAGAAGTCGTGTTTGCACGTCTACGTGGAAAAACCTGGCAGAAGTAGAATGCAATGGTGAATCAATGGATACGCCATCAAATTGGTAGAATGTATGTCCTTGCAAATGACCACATAGTTTGAGAAGCTAATTTCAGTAATTTTGCCAACAGCATTTTCATTGTAATTTATCGCGCTTTATCAAGAGCGTCTGATAAAACTTTTGTGGCTTTAAGATTGACAGTTTCATTGATATAAACACCAGCCGGTTTTGCTGGCATCGCCCTGCAGGACTGCTGGTCATTCTGCTGTCAGTCATTTTTGTCAAGTTAAAATCAATGTCCCTTGCGCAAGCTTCATCTAAAATATGATTTCTGAGAGCAGAAACGAAAAGTTGGTATAAATAAGGGCATCGCTTTGTATATCTTTCATCTCAACTATCATACTTTGAATTGGTTCTAATCTCAAACTATTCATTATTTCACAAATTGTAGTCTTTTTTCCAAAAGGTATAACATCCCAAACTAAAAGTTGATGATTGTGTCGGTATCAGTTTTTGTTACAGAATTCAGATATAAGTCCTTTGGTGGTAGGCTTACTTCACGGCTTGATACAAGAAAATTTCGTATTGATGTTTGTGGCACCAAGTTTCTTGGCTGCATCTATGTGCCGGAATAACACAACAGAGCCAAAATTTTCTTCAAAATGCCATTAATATGATCATCTCTTTGGCCCATTGTACCATTTTTATGTAAAAAAACTAAGTACAATTTGACCCAATATTTGGGTCTTTTTATTAATTTTCTCTCAAACTTTGTATTTTATAAACTATGTCCCCCGTATTACCGACTTTTCTGGTCCTAACTTTGGATTACTTATACTCACAAACAACCGAAAATATTAATAACAAAATAAAAAATAGTAAAGATAGTGTAAAAAAGGTAGTTGCACCAATCAAAATTTTTTTATAAGCTGCCTTCATTGTGTGCATATGATTATAAACTAAAAGTTTTGGAAGGACGCTAAAGTGATTGATGTACACGGTGGACCATAATAATGGGCCACATTTTAAATCCCAGAATATAAAAGCTTTACTTTGTACAGGGTGTTTCAAAAGTAACATACCGAAAGTACATCTCATATAAATGAATAGAATGCAAGCTATATAGGTTCTATAACATTTATTCATCAAAGATAACATAATAGAGAACCAAAATGTGGAATATATACCATATACTCGTACATAGGCATATTTTGTGAATATTTGCTACATTAACAAATCATAACAGTTACTGGAAATGTGAGCCATTTTCTTGGAGACAGAGCTCGACTCTCCGACGCAGGCTGCTGAAGACTTCCTCACATCTCATATCGGCAATGACTTGTCTGGAAGGTTTTTGATTGTACACTTCCTCAACCAAAAAAATTCGCTCTTCTATAGACAAAAGTATCCGGTATGGCCATGAAAACTGGACTTAAAATCATCAATTTTTCCTCCAATTTTATACTGCAAGTGCCAAATATTTATGTTGCCACGGTGTACTATTATGACGTCATAAAGTGACAAGCCACCACATTTGAAATCAAAACTGTTTTTGTAATTATAAAAATATATTTTGCGGCAATAAATGAAAGCATTATTCCCTGTAGATAAACAAATTTTGTCATAATGTATTTCAGTAATATAGTGGTATGTTACTTTTGAAACACCCTGTACTAAATATAATTATTTCATAGCTGATTCAAAGGAGTTTTACATGTTATCTAAGATAATACTATAATAAGATTTCATTACTTTCAGGTATTAAGGTATTTTAGGTATGCTTTATTAATTCTGGTGACTTCATAATGCCGTGGAGTCCAAAAAAAATTGCATATGGCGTCGAAAAATACTTCGCCAGCCAAGGATCCATCGTCACAGTCCAAAGAAAATTCCGACAGCAGTTTGGAAAGCAAAAAGTACTATCCAGAAAAGGCGATTCTTTGTGCCGTTACCAATTTGCTAGAGACAGGCAATGCCGGGAAGAGAAAATTTCCAGGTAGACCTCGAACGATTCATAGTACGTGCTCGGAGACATCGAGCTTTCCCAATTCCTTCATCATGATGATGACCTTGTCAAAGACGTAATATTCAAATCTTAGATAACATGTAAAACTGCTGTGTATCAATTATGTAATAAACATATTTAGTACTAAATATCGCTTTTATGGTCTGGGAAAATAGCATTTAAAATTAGCCCCATCAGTATGGTGCACCCTGTATTTATTAAATAACTAGCCGGCGTCGCCTGGCAGGGGCCCTCGGTCAGTAATGACGGGGTACAACACTTCGGTTCAACCAGATGCGCCGACTTCATTCATGGGGCTTTTGTGTGAGCAGTAGCGAAAAGTGAAATGACTATCTTAATTATAACTGGCAATGCTCACAAAGAATCTCGCCACAAATTGTGGTTAATACGTACTGGAGAAGGGATTGAAACACAATCAAAACTAATGGTAGCGGAAAAATCGTGGTTGCTTTCACAATTACACGAATAAACTATTTAGTGGTTAGTGTATTTTGCGATATGATGCTGCCCCTTTATTGGCCGGCTGTTTATACTTGTGGTATTAAGTTATTTTTGCTGCGCTATTCGTCTTATTTCCGACATAGCGACAAAAGCGGCTATGCCTTCCCCAAAATCATTCACCATATTTCAGTAGGAGCATATCAGGCCGAGTTATTTTCAAACAAAGCGCTCAGAAATATTTGAGGCAGGCCTGTTTTTGTTCAAAAGGAGCATGAGGTGACATGAAGACTGAACTGTGTGCCTTCAACCACTTTCGTGCAAGTAACAAAAAGGTGTTGTGTATTAAAATTTGTTGGGTTTGCAGACAATTCAAATGCAATGTAACTGTGAGCCAGCTAAGAGTAAAGCAAAGCGTAGCTCTATAAAGCCATTTCCAAGCAAAATATAAAACATTTTTCTCCTAAGTATGGTGCGATTTTATCCCAGCAGGGCACATTATCATCCGTGCCGATTTAAAAGGTATCAATTAATGCCACTGCGCCAGCCTCACAGTACAAACATTTATGAGACCAACAACGAAATGATTTAGTAACATTCCCTTTTTCGTATTAATATTTGTGGTATTAAGATTTTTGCCGGCGCTATTTGCTTTAATTCGGCCATAGCATGAAAAGGGGCTGTGGCTTTCCCTTAAGCCATATAACCTATTGCAATTCATGCCAATTACGCTCATTTCAAACAAAAACATTCCCTCTTAATCCAGTGTTACAGATTGATGCTATTATTATTTAACTAGCAGAGGTACCCGGCGTTGCCCGGGTATAGGATAAAAAAGCAACGTCAGTATATGCAATTGGTCAGATCATGTAAGTTATCCTGGTGATTACTATTCTGACAACACTTGCTTTTTAACCCCTAGAAACTGTTGTCACGTAATATTTGCATTATCGGAGGCTAATCACCTTGAAGAGGAAACAGGTTACAAAGCTAATATTATGACACCAAGCCACTTTTGCTGATATATTACTGAAAACAATTTCTTGCTTATGCAATCGTATGTCCTGCCCATAATTGAATGTATTGTTTTTATCCTTTCTGATGAAAAAATTACTCAGTACCACCAATTTTTTATAACAATAATTAAGAATAGTCACCTCAATACATTTGAACATTCAAGGCATCACTACTATATAATATTTTTCCTTAGTATATCCAAAGTACTAATATGTCCTCATGCAGTGTATATGCCAAGTTGGACTCCATTTTTAAAATTTGTTTCCAAATCATATAGCTCATGCAATAAGAGAGGTGGTCACATAACCTACTTGTTTTGGTGTGTATGGGCCTTGAACAACGAACCCTTTCAGACTTTAAAATGCTTAGTACCTTATACTTTGATTTTATCTTTTCTCTTCTTCTGAGTTTTTCTCAACACTTGCTTTCACTTTTAACATATAATCTCTACAATTCTACACCTATTTCTATTATATTGTTATATCTATAATTATTAATGCTCATCTCGAATATCTCTTCTCTCTCTTTAATACTTTAAGATTACTTGCATGACATCAAAAACCATTAAACTGCGACATACACTTCATTTTTAATTCCTTTATCATTACTACTCATAACAATAGGTATTTGAATTTTCAAGGGGGTTTTCTCCCCCCTTTTTGCCCCCTAATATAGTCGTAGGAGGCTGAAATTTAGGGAAACTTTTTAATTTAGTGTCTTATACATATGGTTTAAATTTCATCTAAATCAGATATATTTGAATTTTCAAAGGGGGGTTCTGCCCCCCATCGCTCCCTTAGGGGAGCACTTAAAGGTTCGAGACCACTTCCACAGTATTCCTTGGAAAATTTTACATGACAATATACTTTTACTTATTTTTTGAAGCTTCTTTAACTTTTCTCTCTATAGGTATTTGAATTTTCAAGGGGGCTTTCTGCCCCCTTTTTGCCCCCTAATATAGTCGAAAAAGGCTGAAATTTTGGAAAGCATTCTAATTTAGTGTCTTATACATATGGTTTAAATTTCATCTAAATTGAATATATTTGAATTTTCAAAGGGGGGTTCTGCCCCCCATAGCTCCCTTAGGGGAGCAGATTTACCCGTCGTTGATCGGGTAAAATGTAAAGACTGATTAAATTTTTACATTGAATAACCATTATTTAATGTGTTTTCATGATTTTTATTTCATCGTACAACAGTACAAATAGGCCTATAGTAGAGCCCCATAGGCTCGTAGCCCCCCATAGACGATTCTGATCGAAATGAAAATACCGTACTTGACAGATTTACCTGTCGTTGATCGGGTAAAATGTAAAGACTGATTAAATTTTTACATTGAATAACCATATTCTAATGTGTTTTCATGATTTTTATTTCATCGTACAACAGTACAAATAGGCCTATAGTAGAGCCCCATAGGCTCGTAGCCCCCCATAGACGAATCTGATCGAAATGAAAATACCGTACTTGACAGATTTACCCGTCGTTGATCAGGTAAAATGTAAAGACTGATTAAATTTTTACATTGAATAACCATATTCTAATGTGTTTTCATGATTTTTATTTCTTCGTACAACAGTACAAATAGGCCTATGGTAGAGCCCCATAGGCTCGTAGCCCCCCATAGACGAATCTGATCGAAATGAAAACACCGTACTTAGCTTCCCTGGAAAAAGTTATATTTACCCGATCTACGATCTGCTAGGGATTTTTAAAAGTACAGTCTTGCTCATAACCATCAAATTTGGATTTTTATTTGTCACAAATTTTTTTCTGTTTGTGGTACCTAACAAAAACTTTAAATTTTCAAGGGGGCTTTCTGCCCCCTAATATAGTTGAAAAAGGCTGAAATTTTGGAAAGCTTTCTAATTTAGTGTCTTATACATATGGTTTAAATTTCATCTAAATTGAATATATTTGAATTTTCAAAGGGGGGTTCTGCCCCCCATAGCTCCCTTAGGGGGGCACTTAGAGGTTCGGAACTACTTCCGTTGTCTTCCTCGGAGAATTTTACATAAGAATACACTTTTAGTTTTTATGTAAACTTTTTAACCTTTCTTCCTATAGGGAACACACACACACACACACATACACACAGACATTCACTTTTATATATATAGATTTTGATCTTTTACTAAATTTGGGACTTTATTACATTTAACTTTGTCCCTAATCCAGACCTCCCTACTTTTAAATGAAGAATAGTGTTTTGTACCGATATTCTTGCAATTAGAAATATCAGTAATGGGCTTTGACATTTATGTTTGCTATCGAAATAATATGAATAATTTTGCTGCCTACTGCTGTTCCCACTCGGTGGTGGCAAGCTCTGCAATGGCATTTAACATTATGACCTCACAATGCGTTTTGAGCCATTATTATTAGGATCGCTACTTACCACTTTTTCGTTACTGTAGGCAAATTAATATGAACTGACGTCTCTGACTCAGTGCATGTTCCTTGGCCCTGGCATAAACGCTGCATGCAAAAAGCAAACCAACCTGACATGGTGGACTCACACTTAAGTTATAGCAATAGCGGGGCCCCCATCAATAATGTCGATGTTAAAAACATCAAATCAGCTGTCAGCTGTGGCAGCCTCGCCCAATTGCAAAAAACATTGCTTCAACATTTAGATCATATGTAGCTCGACACTTAAATTTTGTTGGAAACGATAAGAAATGACCATTTTTACTCCCTCGTTTTTTCCTTGGGTGATCACCAAGTGTTTTGCTTGAGTAGGCTACATATTAAAATTTGTAGACTTCATTTTTTGATGATTCTTTTTGAATATTTTGATTGATACTGCAAAAGATCCATGCTATCGAAAAAAAATAAACAAAATGTATTAAAGGACTAAGTCTTTCTAAAAATTGAAATTTTGTGAAATGCAGGCATTACAAGTTTGTGTGCTTTTAACCGATAGACTACATTTTATAAACATTTGGAGACTTCAGTTTTTGATGAATCTATTTGAAAACGTCGACAGACAATGCAAAAGAACCATGCTTGTGAGGAAAAGTAGTCAAAATACATCAAAGGGCTAACTTTGTCTTAAAATTGCAAGTTTGGTAGGTTAAGTAGGATAATTGTTCGACCAAAAATGAAACATCATGTATGGCAACCAATTTTTGATCAGCCATAATAAGCTAATCCTTAACCCTAAGTAACTGGAGTCACATATTACTGGAAAGAAAATTTCTTAAAGTTTCAAAGAACAGTAATTGTTAGTACTTTATTATGACGTTTTTGTATTAAAGTTACCTGTTTTTCTGAGCTCACTACTTTCCGAAGAGTTAAAAAGTTACACCACAGATTTTAAAGTTCAATCTTTTCGGTATAAAAACTAATATTAATTGTACATATTGTATACTGTCAGAATCGCATTGAAATACCTTTGAGAAATGGGGTCACAAATCAGTTTTTTAATAAACTGTTTTTGCAAAAAGGATGCAATTTTTAAAAACATCTTCATATTATGATCTGCGGTAGCGAAGATTTGTGTTAATCGTACGAGATACATTATGACATCATAGAGCCAGTTTAAGCGTGAAAGGGAAAAAGAGAAGATAAAATGCATAGAAGGCTTAAAGTGCTCAATCCTTAGTATACCAAGGTAAATTTACCAACGGTGTTTACTAAGAGGGGTCCTCAGAAATCTCAAACTAGGCTTTTGAAGAAGTAGAATAAGAATTTAAAGTATAGCACTTACTCAAACGAAAAAACATTTTAATCTTGAAAAAAAGACACCTCTTAGAAATCATAACTATTCTAATGTTAGGTATAAGCAACTGTAAAAATTTACTTTTTTTATTCAAGTTTGCTCCACTTTTACATCCTGTTATGTATCAGTTAGATTTCAAATTATATGTTCATTTATATTCCAATTATATGTATATGTAATATAAATACAAGTTAAATATACAATACGTGTTGTATGTAATTATATGTATTATATATTCAAATTATATGTATCAGTTATACTCAAATTATCTTATTCAATTTCAAAAAATTTTGAAAGAAGTAGGTAGAGTTGTAAAAACGGTTTATTTTTTCAATTATAATAATTCTACACACTTTAAAGCAGTGTTTCTTAACCTTTTTGGCGCTCGTACCCCTTAAAATTTTGTGAAATGTTTTTGTTCCCCTAGACCAGAGGCAAAAGAGCAACCCGCGGCTCCGGAGCCGCATGTGGCTTTTTTGCCTCCCATCTGCGGCTCTTTTGCTGTTCTTTGAAGCAAGTGAGTGTGAAATGATACTCAGATCAATGACTCTAACTACAGGTGAAGACCTTTTTTTTTTTTTTTTTTGGAAAACACTTATGACCTATGCTCCGTAGAATTGTGGTAAACGGGTCCAAATGGCTCTTTGACGGTAAAAGGTTGCCGACCCTTGCCCTAGACCTATCGAACTAACACCTACAAAATTACCGGTAAATATACAATCTAACAATAAAATAAAACACAATGTAGCATGTTATAGGTGTATATTTATTAACCACAATACTGTTTCCAACAAAACCAATTTTGTCGGAACAAACAAGAAGCTATTTATTACGTCACAGTAACTCTCTCTTATGCCAAAGATCATTCAGAAATGCAGATAGTAAAAAAGGCTTCGAAAAATGATTATTTAATTTCAAATAACATTGAAAATAAATTTTTAGCAAATAGTTTAAAATAACCATTATTCTGACGCCTCATCTCGTACCCCCTGCTTTGGTGCTTCGTACCCCCAAAGGGTACAGGTACCCCCGGTTAAGAACCCCTGTATTAGAAGTAGTGAGCCTAATGGACCTTAAAGATTTAATGAGTGCGACTTTTTTTGTAATGGTAGGTCTAGTTGTAAGACCTAAAGCCTGTGGCTGCGCGTATCTTTCTGGAAGTGGGCGCAAACGCACCCAGGTGTGAGCAAAGAGAGCCGACGTTAAGTATCTACAATTCAGTCACATCGCAATAACACGGGGCAAACATGTCTCAGGGATAAGAGTGGTCAGGCGCGCGACGTGATGTACTAGAGTAAAGTGCACTTACAGTTAAATTGATTTTGCCCTTGCCATTGCATTATTAAAATGCATATTTAAACCAATACATTAGAGTAGCGGTTCTTAACGGGGTCCTCAATGAAAAATTTGGGGGTCCCCAGAAGAAATGCCAAACTGTAACCTTTTAACCTTCAAATGCACAAACAACAACGACCGCCTCTTTAACTAAAAATAACGGTGGTTACAGTAACATGCTATCTACAGTCAACAGTAACATGCTATCTACGTACGCAGTATCACATCACTCTAGTGGTAGACAGACTATTTGTTTTAGTCTGATGCAATAGGTCGTCATTTTTAGTTTTTTACTACATATTGTGATGCAATAGGCCAGAGTAAGAAAAACAATTCCACTGCTACACCTGCTTCAAGGTTTTGTAAAAGAATGACTGACTTTTGTCTCTTCCAGATTTAAAAATTAGTTTGATGGATAAAGCTATGTAATGGTGATTCTTTTATCAAGAATACCGTTATTTAAGCTTAGACAATAGCATTGAAGAAGTAGTTGAAAACTGACGGCAGTAGCTTAGATAATTCTGGGGAGAATGATGCAACTAATGCCTCTGGAGAAGCATATGACCATCCAACTAGTCGTTTCTGTATTGAGGGTTAAGCATTAAATCTAACCACGACAGACAAGGTTTAGTAAAGCGCTTGAGGGTTGAAGTACAAAAGTTGCAGTTGCGGCACTTCCTCGTATAGCTCTACCCACAACCTCACTGCGTGAAAGGAAGAATCAAAAAACTTCAGGTACCGCGGGGTACCAGAGTGTCTAATTTTCTGCCAGCAGCTTTCTGGTATCTGATAGCTAGTTGCTACCAATTGCGATAATCACTATGCCTGTTTCCTTTTAGTATTTGCTATATCGTTTCTATCTTTTTCGTGCGATTATCACGAAAGTAAATTTGTATGATTTAGCCACTTTTGGTAGAATTAAGACTTTTCAATCAGACATTGTTTTTGCTTCCTTCGGTCATAATCATTTTGTTTACTAATGGCTGAGAAAAATAGACATAAAATAAGTTTCTGGGACGATTCTTACGTTCAATATGGTTTCACAAAAGTTATTGATTGTGAAAAACTTGGCAACGCTCAGTGCACATTGAGCAATACCATTTTGGGCAACAATTCCTTAAAGCCTTCGAAGTTGAAGAGGCACAAGGAACTGACACATAAAGATAATATGGACTCAATTGAAACGTTCAAAGCGAAAAGACCTCGTTATGATATGAGTAGGGTTACCATATTTCTCAAAGCAAAAATTGGGACATTGGTTGGCGAATTTTCACGAGACGAAATTTATGGTCCATTCAATTTATTTTTTACCAAAAGCGGGACGCTGAGATGCGGATCTAGACTTGATTCGCGAAGCAAAGTTAGAGATGCAAAAAGCGAAAGAAAAATAGGGGTGATCTCCAAAAAAAAAAAAGATCATCACCATCTTGGCTGCACGGTTTATGTGAATTTCAAGCCCCTGAGTGTTTAATTTCGGTAGCCAAGCATGTGTTGACCTTTTTTTTTTGGAGATCACCCCAGTTTTTCTTTATTTTTTTAGATCCACACCTTGACCTCGTTAATCAAATCTAGAGCCGCATCTCAGCGTCCCGCTTTTGTAAAGAAATTAATTGGAAAGTCAATAAATTTGGTAAAAACCGTTCTGTTTGACTGAAGCAAAAAGCGGGATTTTCGATGAAAAAAGCGGGACAAGGCCTCAAAAAGCGGGACTGTCCCGCCAAAAGCGGGACGTATGGTAACCCTAGATATGAGGAGAATGCTCCTTTCGTTAGGCTCTTGCCTAACTTCTCAACCACTCCTGCGCGCTTCATATGAAGTTTCTCTGATAATAACAAAAGCACCTCACACAGCTGGTCAGAAACTAATTAAGCCAGGTGCGGTAAAAATGGCACAAATAATACTTGGCCGAAACGAGGCCAAAAGAATAGACTCAGTTTCCTTGTCCGATGACACTGTAAATAACTGGTTTGCAGATATAGCAAATGACATTTTGAGACAGCTTATCGCTCAAATCGAAGAAAACTCGTGTGAAATAACGGATGTCAAGTCAATAAGCCGATTGGTAGCATACGTGAAATTTGTTAAAGAACACGCGATTTCGGACGAGTTTTTATTTTGACAAGAAATAAAGGAGAGAACTAGAGCTAAAGACGTCTTTGATCTTGTTAATGCATTTCTTCTTGAAAATTAAATAGCATTGAACAAAGTGGGATCGGTATGCACAAATGGTGCGCCGACTATGATAGGGCATCGATCCGGTTTTGTAGCCCTACTGGGACAAGTTGCTCCGCATGTAGTATCAAATCACTGTGCTATTCATAAATACGCCTTAGCTTGTATGACATTCCCTCTTGAATTGAAAGGTGTTTTTGATTCTGTGGTGAAGGCTGTGAATTTCATTTGTGGCAGGGCCATGAATTTCCGATTATTCAAAGCATTTTGCGACGACCTTGAAAAGGAGCATCAGTACCTTTTTTTCCATACCGAAGTGCGATGGTTATTGCGGAAAAAGTGCTCTCCGTGTTGCAGAACTTGTCACTGAAGTTACCCTGTTCCTTCGTGAGCATGAGTCAGTGGAAATTGCTATATCATTTGATGACAGTAGATTCCAATTGAAGGTCTTTTATTTGGCAGACATCTTTTGAATGAGCTCAGTTATTCTCTACAGCGAAAAAACAAATCTCAAATAGAGGATGCAGAGAAGGTCTTTGCCTTGAAAAAAAGAAGTTATCCCTATGGAAAAAGAGAGTTAGAAACCAGAATTTTGCTATATTTTACTGTTGGACAGTAAAATTGGTGATCAGGAAACTAACGAATGGCTGACTGCTTTAGTTGATGATTACATAAGCAACCTCGAGAAAAAAAATGGAAGATTACTTTCCAACATCTGAATCTTCTTCAGCAGCCTTTTATTGCTGAGATGAACGACAATGAGCAGCTCAACCTTCATGAGCAACATCTAGATATGCAGAGTTCTCAAGCTGCAAAGACCGGGTTTAGCTTTTCCTCACTGATAGAACTTGGTGCAGTATGTTGCAAGAATATCCTGAATTTGTAAAAAGAGCTTTGAAAGCATTAATTCCATTTCCAACGACATACCTCTGTGAAGCTGCTATGTCTACTCTAGTTAATATCAAAACTACGTACCGTAATCGCCTTAGAGATGCAAATGACATGCAAATTGCTCTCAGCAATATTAACCCCCGTATTGATGAGCTTGTTTCGAAGAGACAAGAACAGAGGTCACACTGATTCATTTGAGCTGTGTTTTGCCGAGCAAACTGTGATATTCCACTAACCATTTGTGTTATGCTTTCATAAAAAAGTATTTTAATTAATTAGAGATCCTGTAGTAAACTTTTCCGCCTTATCACAATAGTGTTTGTTCTTTTAACATACACCTCTTGGCAGGTTGCGCAGACAAGGGGTTCCCAAGCCAATATTTTTAGAAATAGGGGTCCCAGAGGTTGGAAACGTTAAGAACCACTGCTTAGAGCTGTAATATATCAGCAATAGACTTGACTGTTTACGTTTACTTTTGAAATGACAGTGGCTCTAGATTGGATGGAAATAAACGCAGCTGCTGTTTTCACCAACGCGGTACCAGACAGCATTACGAAATCACAGAGCACTACGATCAAGTCCAGTGCACTTTTGAAGCGTTTCAGAAAAAGATAGAAACAAAGGGTGCTTAAAAATGCTTATATGTTTAATTTCTTTTTGTATCATCGTTAAAGCTTACATTGTTGCAAAATTAATTTTGTTGGAAGCAGCTTGCTAAAATCTCGAAAAATAGCTTTCAGGCGCGTTTCTACAATCAATACTTTTTCGAAAAAGTAAGAAACTTCAATCGTTAATGATGACGTCATCTTACTTCCCAAAAGGATACAATTAAGTTATTTGGAATTGTTAACTTTGATGCTGGCTTTTGTGTGAGCAAAAAAAAACGCTTCCATACGTCAAGAAATGCACTCTGAAGCAATTTATCTTTGATTATAACGTCACTGTGACGCCATATACCCTCTTGTGACACACATCCGGGAATGGCGATTAATCACGCCAAGTTTCATGTTCATACCCCTAATAATTCCGGAAAAGTCAAAATAGACTGACAAACAGAATTGTGCTTTGTTACGCATTGGCAAACAAGGAATTCACATCAAAACTAGCCAGGATGATTTAAATTTAAACTAGTGGAATTTTTTGAAATCAGTTGTAGATTGAGGCAAATGCTTGTCCGGTATCAATGAAGCGCGATAATCTACAATAAAAATGCTGCTGGCAAAATCACTAAAATGGTTATTTGCAAGGACATACATTCCGCCAATTTGATGGCGTATCCATTGATTCACCATTGCATCCTACTTTTGCCAAGTTTTTCCACGTAGACGTGCAAACACGACTTCTTCAGCAGACTTCAAATTGTTCTCAAAGTTATACATGAATAGAACATTTGTTGATGAAATTTTTGTTGGTTTTGATGAGAAATGCGCCTGAATTGAGATTCTTTATTTATCAAACTCCGAGCAAAGGACTATAGAGTTCACTATGGAGAAATTGATTGGTAAACTTTCTTTATGGATCTTGCATATGAGCTTTTGCTTGATGTACAGTCCTTCGCGACTGGGCCACCACGACGAACAGACTGCTTGGCCCCGCCACCTATCCACTACATATAGATGGAGGCATCCCGTTAAGTGCCTTGCCCAAGCACACAATAAGCAAGCTTGATGGCTTGTTTTCCACACTATTATTTTTGTGCAGAGCGCCAGCAGGGAAACTGTGTATACCATTTGTTAAAGTTTTTGGTATAACTCGACTTGGAGAAATGAACCCCAGGTCAACCGACTGCGAATCGGACGCTCTCACCACTACTCTAGCGCGACGGTAACTTTTGGATATTGAGCTAAAAGATAGAAGAAAAAAATTTGTTTGCAAAAAGCGAATAAAGTTTGAATAAGCACATCTGACTTCTTTTTAAAAATTGCACCAGAGACGAAAATACCACTCGCCCTCATGCTCGTTGCTGCGGACCATTAAAGTCAGGCCAAACTGAATTGTCTTAAAAAGTATTTACTTTAGCTTAATTTAGATTGCTTTTTAATGTATTTAGCTCATTTTCAGTTGCTTTTAAATAATTATTTTAAGTTTCATTTTCAACTTCTAGCTCATTTTTGAATATCGAACCAGAAATTAAAGATAACAATTTGACTGGTGGGTTTGAAGAAAATCAACAAACAGCGGTGTTTTTCTTAACTTTAAGACAATTTGTTCTTTAAATTAGACTAGATTGGCACTCTCGCAGTTTAAATCGAACGAAAGCAATTTGTTCGTATAAAAAAAAGTTGAGATGTGTGTTTTATAACAATGGTTATCCCAATTGGAATTTGATAATGTTTTGAATACGTTTCAGTTTTTGAAATTTGACAACTTTTGCGTTCTGTTTTTAAATGCATCGATCAATCGCGTTACATCTGAATTAGCGTTAAATTGAGGAGCGTTATAATGAAGTTTTACTGTACCCAAAATCATAGCTTAATGAATTTATTCGAAATGGTGTTAAAAAAACGGTATTTAGCCATTACCTAGATTTTGTTCGTAAATTGGAGAGATGTCTTGTTGCGTAATTTTTTTGTCACTCGCTTAACTCTGTGGTCAATTGCTTTGTGGTGTTGGTTCCTCGTTTGGAATAATAGCATCGAAGGAGAGCAGGGAACCTCAGGAGCAGAAAAAATTTTACGTCTTTGATCAAAAATAGCATAAAAGGAAACTGTTTCCGAATGTGACGAAAAGATTCTTTGACAGGAGAGAAAAATAAGACAAAATCTGTCAAGAGCAGAATGACCCAACCGCTGCATATAGGATTCTAAAATCTAGAAAGGTAAGAGTTTAATAGAAGGTTTTATCCTTAACAGGTAAAGCAAAACAGGACTTAGCGTGGAGAAGACAAGACAAGCTTTTGGTAGAAACTGAAAAATTTTGTGTGCGGATATATTTGAAGTTAACGGTTGACCTTACTAATTCTTTTTGGTGATAGAGCAATGAAAAGTGAATATAACAAAGAGAGCAGGAGAGAATTTGATAAAAATTATAGGATGGCTTATATATCACACCCTATCTGGCTAAACTGTCTGTCTTGTTGTTACCCAGACAAGCATGAGTAAAAGCGGATTTATTTTAGTCTGAGAATAACTGAAGAGTTTCTGTCAAATAAACCAATGAAATAGAAAAAGATTTTTATTTATTCTTAAACTCTTTGAATATTGTTCTGTTTTGTCATAATGCATAGTGATGTCATAAGGCTATCTGCTACTATTTTGTCAAATATGGAAAAATTTTTCAGTTGCTATTGTAAACACAGGAAGTCTTGTAGTTACGAACAAGCAGAGTAATTCAATTGTTGCGAATGATTATGACAGCCTTTGCGGAAAACAGAAAATGAAAACAAATGCTAACTTGGTGGTACAGTACACAATTAGGAAAAGAATCAGAAATTGTGATCAAGGTCGGAGTGCTTTTTAATCTTTTATTGCGCACTTGAGCGAGTGAGTCTGGCTTTGATTTTAGAGGAGGGCACTGGATTCCAGTAAGATAAGAATGATAAGAACGCCTAGTAATGATAAGAACAAGGTTAACCTTTAACAAGTCGAAATATTTTTCTCACACTAAAAGTCGAAATGGGTCATTTTGACCCATAGCTTTCTATCTTAACCCTGCATCAAATAGCATTCGTTAAAACAGCAATATTGTATTGAAGAGAAAGTTTTTATGAAATATACAAGAAAATACTTATCATGACAATTTTCATGATAGTTTATGGTATGACGTACTTTACTCAATGCAGTTCTTGCAAGTTGGTGGTCCCATGTGTTGCTTGCAGACTGGCTTTGAACATTGGGAGCAGTAGGTGTTTGTCTTTCTGTCTTTGCACAATGCACATCGAACCCTTCGTGCACGTTTAGGAGCACTTTTTTCAGAATAATCAGGCTCAGTGATCATCGCAACATTGATTACCAAGCTCGCTGCACAGGCCGCAATAGTGTTTTGCAAACCCCTCTGTATTCCAGTTCTGTTTTGAAAGCGTATTTCAAGTTGTTTTTGCAAAAGCTCTTTTCCAAGGGATCTCAAAAATTCTCGCCGTAATCGTAGGCCATCCGTTTCGTTATTCCAAACGTATATCACCAACGAATTCAAGCAAACTTTGTTGATGAGAGAATAGAATAAAGACATCGGCCAGCGGTTTGTGCGTCTGGAGCAAGATGTTGCCGCGCATTTTTTGTCTGCGGTGTCCACACCACCTTTAGTGGAATTGTAAAATGTCACAACTGAAGGCTTTTGCTTCTCTCCAGTCGTTTCGTCGATGCTTGCATCCGAATGCATTGTGAATAGCATAATAACTTCCTTTTTTTGTTTCGGTACATAGGAAGCTATCATCATATCTTTTCGGAATCCAAATTTAGAGGTGAAAACTTCCCGATCTTTCTGCGGTCTCATTTCTGGTGGAATATCCGGTTTGTTTTTCTTCATTGTTCCAACGAGAGTTATTTTATTTTTCAAGAGATCTTCAGCCAGTGGGACACTTGCATACCAATTGTCTGTTGTCAAGTTGCGGCCGGTACCAAAGATGGGTGCAGTCAGACGCATTGTGATGTCATGCGGTTTATTTGAAAGCTGGAAGGGACCATCTGGTTGTTTTCCAGCATACACTTCCATGTTGCATGTGTAATTCGTATTGGCGTCACATAAACACTGTAGCTTTAAACCATATTTAGCTGGTTTCTTTGGCATGTATTGAACAAATCCACACCTGCCTCTAAACGGTTCCAGAGCTTCATCAAGGGTCACAAACTCTGTAAAACTGTACATTTGACGGAAAGAGGCTACCACGCTTTCAAAAATATCTCGAATTGGAGCCAGACGATCGGTAGAGCGCCTCTCTTCTCTTTTAGTGCTATCATCAAAACGCATTTGACACAACAGAAATTTGAAGCGCTTATAAGACATTACAGATCGCAACAAGTCCATTCTAGTTCCATCGGATTTCCAGAGGTCTTGAATGTCATGACGAGAGGCTTGCTGTGCTCCAGAAATAATTAAAATTCCCAAAACAGCCAAAAGTTCTGAATTAGTTGTTTTAGCAGCATCATAACTGGACCCATACCGTTCCCTGATCTTCTCAATTTTTTGATTTGTATGATCAGTAATTTTAGTTATTAAAGATGGGGGCATAAAGAGGCTGAATATGTCTAAAGGAGTTTTACAGTTTTTTGCAGCACCAAGTGGACCAGATTTTTCTGTTACAATGTTTCTGGAGCTACGCCTCACATTGGCCCGAAAGGGAGTTTCTTTCCATTCAATTCCTGACTTCGCAAGTAAAATGCGTTCTTCCAAATCTTCATCAGCATCACTTTCGTTATTTTCATCGGAAAGCGATCCCTCTTGCTCGGATTCGGAATCATGCTCACTTTCCTCAACCACTTCTTCCTCGCATTCAGAACCACTATATTCGATTTCGACATCAGATTCATCTGAATCATGCTCCAAAGCCTCCAACACATCTATTATACGTTTAGTAGCCATTTTAAAGCATAAAATCTAAAAACACTGAAAAACGATTAATGTAACATTAAGTGTCGAATTGGGTCAAAATGACCCAATTGACAAACAAATCCCTGCTCACCAGGCAACCACTAACCCAAAAAGCTTACCAACCCTACCACAACTTTATCCCTCCAAAAAAGTCAGCTACCAGAAAGAATAGGCAATTTCCAGCAACAGCGACATAATTACAGCAAAAAGTGTACCTTCACGGGTCAAAATGACCCATTTCGACTTGTTAAAGGTTAAACAAATTTTTTGACTAAAGAAATCAAAAGAAAGCAACACTTTTGAGCAAAATTATGTCGTCAACAACAAGAAAATTTGCTATTTTGCTTTGAAATAGTCTAACAGGCTTACCAGTGTCATATCTAAAATTTAGAGAAGAAAGATGGTCCCTTTTGTATTCTCGTTGGTTACTCTTAGGCAGAAAACAGGGCACATAAAGCGAAGCCAGGGACTTATAGAAGTTTGTGTAAAAATATAAAAAGACAACACTCATGTGTAAAATCACCCTAGTTGGGTAAATGTTTTTGTTATTTTGCATAAAACTAGGTCTATCGTGATCATGGCTAAAAAATTTGAGGTAAAACTTGGCAAGGCATGTGTAGAAAAAAGTTCATATGTCGTAACCAAGGACTCGATGTTACAAATATTATCACAAAAAGAAGTGCACCAGTTTGTGAAACAGACCCGATAATTCGTGAAACAGACCAGATAATTACCAATTTGTACAATAGGCCCGACTTGAAGAAAGCCGGTGGTCACGAAGTCTCCGGCAGAGCCGTTTACTCTAGTATCAGATAAAAAGAAATTTTTTTACTTGCTCAGGCATTACTAAGAATGTATAAAGTCCTTAACAATATCTAGAATAATGTGCTTAAGTAATGTAGATATGGTGGTTTTTAGCATGATATCATCAGCATCTTTATTCGCTGGTAAAAAATTCTGCTTTAAATAAACCCTGAAAAAGTCAGCTTAGAAATTTACCTATTATAAAAAGAAAAAAATTGGTTTTGCCAAAGCGTCTTCAGTTTATGCAAAAAAATCAAAATCGCTCAAAAAGCAAAATTATTTTATACACAAATATAAATGACTTACTATTAGTAGAAACTAGATGCAATTAATAGAACACGAAAAAATACGCAAAGACACTTAACACTAGAATGCCCGGGATTTTTATATACCTAGAATGCCCAAAGGAGTCATTTCGACTCCCTGCCGTTTCTTGTGTAACATTGCTGTGATTATCGCTGTAGAATAGCTTTTTAAGACAGCTCACTAAGTGAAATTTTTATTGATTATTGTATTGGGCAAAATCAAATACCAAACCAACAAAACAAAAAGGCAAAAAAATCCCAGAATACCGAAAAAGGACACTTATTTTTGTGAGAAACTGCATTTCACGCACAAACGTACGGTTTTAGCAGTACACTTTCCGCACAGTGATTTGCTGCACTCATGACAGGTGCCAACTGTGCGATTCTTCTTACATTCACCCTTCACTTGGCAATATTTTGTCATTTTACCTTGTCCTTCATGAAATGTCTCTTCTTGCAAGCGTCTTTTCTTAGTGTTGCTCATTTCGTCTAAGTGAGGCCCAGATAGGTCTTGAGCTAACTGCTGAATATAAACTCTTCTGAGCATGTTGTTCTTCGTGACCGCCTTGTAAACGATCCATGCATTTATAGCCGCCAAGTCCAGTGTGTTTTGAAACGAATGAATATGCCATGTTCTGGTGGAATTTCTAACCGTGTATTTCCTTGCCATTTGATCCACAATATCAACACCTATTTTGTATCATTGTAAGCTTTGACACTTTCTGGTGTCTTTTTGGCATTATCTGCAATAGTGATGTTTTGGTGAAGGGTGCTGAGAATTGCCACATTTTTCTTGGTTTTACCTTGATAAACAGTCATTGTTACATCACCAGATTAATATAGAGTGGTGGAGTAAACAAGGCTCTTTCATGTGCTTTACCACTGCAGGTACTTCCTTGCGGATTCTGTTTACTGTTCCCAGTAAGCTGGTTTTGTATTTTTGCAACTCTGTGGCCAACTTTATTGAGGTAAAATAATTCTGTGTTTTCACGTTCCTCCCTTTGTTGAGATACGGTTTCAACAACCGCATGACGATCTGGTCGGAAACACGTTCATCTCTAGAGCGAGTCTCATCTTTGCCAACGTATGGAAACCCGTTTACTACATACTTACTATCTTTGTCTACAGCCAGCCAATATTTCTGTTCGTACTTGTCAGACTTTGACGCCATGAACTGCGTGAATGGACATCTACATTTTCTGGGGAAAAGCTGTTCACCCACAGTGATGAAAGCTCCAGGTGTGTAACATGAAATACAGTTGTCGATGAACCTGTTCCACACCACAGTAAATAAAGCAAATCTATCTGTTTTCAATCTTTGAGAACGATCCAACTTTGTGTCAAAGCGGAGAAAACGTAAAATTTCGCTAAAACGGTTCCTCAAAATTGTTTTTTTACACAAGGGCACGCCCCAGTTTTCAATCCGCAGGGTATGATATGGCATGTCATTTGAACTTGTTACTCCTCGTGCGTACATGACAGCAATGAATGCGAGCAATTCATTGTTTGTTAGACAAAATTATTCGTTTTCGGTTTGTCTATGAGCTTCAGTGATGGTGGAACCAGGACATTCCTTCAGAATATTATGACTTGCAAGTCTGCCTGTGGATTGCTCACCGACTTGTACCTTCTTCCATTTAGTGCCATCCTTTGCAGTCAACACTGCATCATTTTCCTCCTCAGATCCCAAATCACTTTGCAAACTGCTTGTGCTTGGATCTTGTTTACCTAACACAAAAAAACAAATGCAATTTTAGAAAACCCAAAAATAGAAACAATACAAAACTCCATTCGCATTGCATACTTGCTGCATTCACATTCTCATCTTCACTAGAAGAGCTAGATTCATCTGCTGCTGGTATGAAATTTTCATCTGCATCAAAGCTGCAGCTTTCATCTCCATATTCAGACACATCGTCAGGAATATCAGTTAGCACAGACAAAATTTCTCTAGCTGTGATACCTCGTCTTGTAGACATACTCAAATATTGACTGCTTCAAGTTTCAAACTAAAGCACAGCTACGATCAGACTGTACTTGCAATTAAAACCACGCACAGCAATTCGAAATAAAGGTGATAATCCGTTATCTATAGGGCACTGTTGACACACAAAAGACAATAGAGCAAAAATTTACGCACAATGTCGCAACCAAACAAACTATTGTATTCCACTGATAAGAGAGTGATAAAGCAATTGCAAAGGTACTTCACAGCTGAGAAGCTTTCAAACTGTTTCAAAAATACAAATGGCTTTTCAAATTGAAATTCTGCTTCAAAACACAAAAACAGTATCATTGCATTTTGTCCACAAACTACTTTTCTAAGCCTCTCTATAGACGGAGTCAAAATGACTCTTTCGGGCATTCGAGGTAAACTTTTAAAAAATCGTTTTTAAAGCTGACAAAAATTCACGCCATTCCAAGAAAGTGTTAGGCCCAACAAACGATGAAAAGTTACGGGAGGATTTTTTCTGAAAGCAAGCAAGTGAAAAGATATGCACAAGCAAACTATCCACAGGAGTCATTTTGACTCCATTGGGCATTCTAGAGTTAAACATAAATACGTTTAAAAAATGAGAAAAACTGGAAAGAACAATTGGAAATCAACAGCAAGAAAATAAAAAAAACCTTAACGGTAAGAAAAATTACGTAAGTAAAATATAGTACATACAAAATAATCCCTTGCTTTTTTGCGTTTTTCACTCACTATGCTTATGGTACGCTTTAGGTCTTCCTTGATTTTCTTGTTGCTTTGCACTTTTTTTTTCTAGTTTTTCCATTGGTTATATATTTTTTAAGTGTCTTTGCGTGTTTCGTGGTGTTCTTTTTATTCTAACTATTTTGAACTACTGGCTAGTAATTTATAGTTGCACATAAATTTTTTGTACCCTTGATGCAATTTCGATTTAATAGCGGAAGCTGAAGATGCTTTAGTTAGATCAATTTCTTTTACAAAAACCAAATTTCTAGACGACATAATCATTGTTTATTAAAAGCAGACTTGTTTCACTATTTTTGATGTGAAGTCAAGTCTCTTAGAAAGACTATCCAACTTGAGTTTGAGCTTTGATTTTTCCGCTTTAAATTCTGCATCATTGCAATTTGTTAAGTCAACCAACATTGTCATTACACCCACATGGATGTTATCTGAAGGCAAGAATAGTCAGAAAAATACGTTTTAGGAGGGAGAGGAGAATTGTCAACAATATAAACAAAACAAATTTTGGACTTGTGATAATTTAATCTACTTGTTTTTCAGCTTCTTAGACACACTTTGACACCTTAGTTACGCAGATATATAATGGTTTTGGGGGAAACATAACATAATTGCTATAATTAAATAAGTAATGGAGTTCTTGATTTTATCAAAAAACTTAAATAATTCCGTCCAAGTGCAATTTAAGGAAAAGTTTATGAAATTCAAGATTTGAGGAAAAGTCAAAAGAAAACAACACTCACATCGGCTATTGCCCCATCGTAGCGAAAAAACTGGGTTCTTGTACTTAAAAATCGTTTCATAGCAGGATTTGATTAAAACAAATACGCTTTTAAGGCAATAGAATGGACTTTTTTGTCAATTTCTGCTACGTTATGTTCCAATAGTGGTCGATTCGCTCATACCCTATTATATACCAAATAAGATCATGTAGTTATTTTCATTTTCTGTTCAAGAGTGGAATTTTAAACTAAGAATCATTTTATTATATTCAGTCTCTGTTGCGTTTTTGATCCTACTTGTAACTGGCCGGCTTCGCCCGCGTCGTCCGCGGGGCGCCCGATCCGTAAAGTTGTGGTTAACATTATCGGTTCAGCTAGTCAACTTGGCTTCACTTAATAAATCGTTGTGAAAACAGTAAAAAAATCTATGGTTTTTTTGACGTGGCCAAATCTGTGAAATCTCTTTACCAAACAAACTACCGTTTTTGAAACGCAATTGATAAAAAAAACACTACACTTATATCCCAAGTTTCTCGAGTCCCTGGCAACGTCTTATTTGTCCTGGTTTCAACAAACTTTTATCAGTTAAATTGAACAAAGCAAAAGTGGCGTTTCAGGTGGGAGGACTTATTTTGTTCGGCTAGTTTGTAAAAATTTCGATGGCATGTTTTATCAGCTGTGAAAAGCTATATGATGGAATAAAAAAAATCAAAAATTGGTTGAAGAACAGCTTAGTTTGAAGTGATAAATTCCTGAAAGGATTTGATGAAAAGATGTGGCGAGTCAATTTTAGAGATATATTTCTTGCTTACTTACACTGGTGTACAATTTGAGCCAGATTGCTGCTTTTAATTTGGACCATTTAAATATCTTGGTTACAGCCAGTGGCATCGCCAGTCTTGGTGACCTAAGCTAGGGCATAAGCAAATGGTGTCATCTCAATCACATTGGTTCTTCATTTACAAGCCTTGTTTTGACGCAGTTGCAGGCGCAGTAGTTGAGTGGTTGGTGCTAGTAACAGGTTTGGTCAGTGCTTGCTATCACTGGCTTAGCTGCCTAGGATTGATTGGTGAGCTACACAGTGCGTTAACAGGTACCGGTGCTGTGCCATAAACCCACGGCTCTGTAGCTTGGTTATTGTTGATAAGAGACACTCACAGCTGATATTTGTTATTTTTTGTGTGGGTTGCAACATGGCTCAAATTACACACCTTGAGTGTAATTGGGACCACTTTCCAGAAAATTAAAAAAAATTTTGTTTTATGTTTTTATTTTTCTGACTGGTAATATGATTGATGGTAGATACATGTGAAATGAGCATGAGTCATTGAAACTATGACTACTTGCGTACTTGTATATTGAAAAATGAAAGCTTCTTGTTATTGGCTACAAATTACACAGCTTTCCCCTAGCTATCAACTAATGAGTCGCAACTAGAAGATTGATCAGACGTTAGGTCTGTGAGCAACATATATTTATTTCACTGAGCTGATTTACTATGTCTTGTTTCAGTGTATTAATTAATTTAAAATTTTTTATTGCAATATTGCCCATGTCAAAAAACAAAGTTATTAGCGTAAGTGCTAAAGGAACGCACAATATAAGTCGAGTCTCGTTTGATCTTGAATGGGTAAAAGTAAAAGTGACTGCAGATACACCGCATTTTAAAAAATGTGGACGTTGAACTACCGTATTTTCCGGACTATAAGCCGCACCAGATTATAAGCCGCACCTCACCAATTTTTCCCAGAAAAAAACAGTAACGTATAAGCCGCACCGGGCTATAAGCCGCATTTTTAAAGCTAGAGAAATATTCAAGCATTTTATAACTTGTTATGAACATTATGACGAAACAAGACTATCTATTAGCAAGTCGAAACTTAAAACATGAATTGAATGGACTGGTGTTCCTAGCCATTACTAGATTCAGGTTTTTATAAATTTTCTGGTTTTAAAAAATTTTAAGATTTTAAACGTTAACTTATAAGCCGCACCTGACTACAAGCCGCACCCCTTAAATGAAAACACATTTCAAGTTTTTAAGTGCGGCTTATAGTCCGGAAAATACGGTAAGTTCGATACATGAACCTTTTGATGAAAACAGACTCAAATGTAAAATTTGTGCTGCTTGCTTAAGTTACACACGCAACACAAGTAATAAATATGCGACAAAAGCATTGGGATGCGTGGAAATTATTAACAAATTATTGTAAACCGCATTTATCATTGCGCATTCATGCTGAAAATGTTCACATTTTGTTCTATAAAAAGAATGAAATCATCGCGAAATGGCTTTTGACAGAAAAATCAATATATGATGATCACTGTTAGCAAAAGACTGCGTTCATTGTACCAGACAGCATTATGATATCTAAGAGAAAGTTTGAAGCGCGCAGTAAAAAAAGCGAAAAAGCATGCTTAGAGGGCTAGAAGTTCTAAAATAAAGAATCGATTGTTGGAACATCAATTGAGCTTTAATTGTTGTCGAGTTTTTTCATCAAAAACACCTTGCTAATATCTTTTAGAAAAATGATTTTTTTTAATCGCATTTGTACAATCAGTAGTTTTTGAGATAATACAGTAAACAAATTGTACAATCTAGCGTTAATTGTAACGGCATTTTAGACCCCAGAAGAATAAAGTTGTTTGTAAGAGGGAAACTGGCTTTTGTTTGAGAAAAAAAATGTTTTTCTTTGTCAAAAAATACAAATTAAAATAAATTTTCTGCAATCAAGACGTCATCATAGCATCACAACCCCCATATCACACTCACCCCGGGTGTTGATCAATCGTGCCAAGTTTGATGTTTGTAAATACAGTAGTTTTGAAGGCGTTAGACACACACACACACACGCGCGCGCGCGTGCATGCACACGCACACAGAAATGTTGCGCATTATCGCATAGACTGTTTGTACTTATTGTGTGTATCTGTGCGTGTTTATGTGCTGTTGATGAGCAATAACTAGTTTTGTGAATTCGCATTTCTTTGCAAGTTGAATTTGCAGAATCAGCACTGCATTTTTATTCTCGGTGGAGAGCCGTGTGATATGTTGAAAACGTTCACATTGTAGTAAAAAATGCTTTATATCTTGAGCTGATATGCATTCACACTACGTGGAAAACAAGCACCGCTTTACAAATATTTTATTATTTTTGCGGCACATCTGCGTACATCCTTTAGCTCCTGCAGTAGCATTGACAACCAGTTCAAGCACAGAAGGAGGAATTGTAACTGTAACAGAAGGAAGTGCAATAAGTTTCAACTGTGATTATGATGATATCATTCCATCAGGAATTCAATCTGTGTTCTACTTTAATGGAAATGAAACAATCAAGTCAAAAGTTAGTGAGGCTGAAGTAGTTGATATAAGCCTATGCTAGAAGCTTACGAACTGCGTATTTAAGTTTAGTTTACACTATTTTTGTGTTATATTCCTTGCTTAGCCAAGGCTTTTATTAGAATATAACCATATTATAAACGTTAAAAATCTCATGCTGTTATTCGACAACGATCTTACAATGCTAAGGATAAAATCCAAAGCGGATCTGAACGCAAATTGGTTTATGATCTACAAAAGTTTCGCCGTGACCGTAAAATAATAATTTTATTCGATAATGTTTCTCATAACATAAGTATGTGACTGGTTATTGGCTTAATCTTAACAATAATTTTAATGATAGGGAGAACCTTTTGTCATTTCCAATATCAATAAAAATGATCATGATAAATCTATCTTCTGTCAAGCTGTGACTAATTATACTGAAATATTCAAAGAGACAGGAAAATCAAAAATTCTTCGTTTCAATGTGCTGTGTGAGTACTAACTGTTTGTTCAATATGCGTGTTTCCACTCTTGAAATAAGACCTTTCTAGACCAAATTAAAAATCTACACCAGTTCCAAAGAAATTTTTTTAATTCAAAAGTTTAAACAAAAACCATAAAAAATTGAAATTCCCGTACAAAAACAATCAAGATCGCAAAACCGAAATACAACTTTTCAAACTCCAAAGCGCTAGGCAAAAAGTAAATTTTTCAAATTCCAATGCGCCGGAAAACGTGCAAATTGGCAATTGCAAGTTCAACTCTTAAGATTAATCAATTTGTATTTTAGTTGCACCACATGTGATCACAGACACGATTTGCAACTGGAAAATTAATCTCACTCAAACATGCATAGTGGAATTCTTTTCTAATCCCAGTGTTTTGTTTGTTTCTCTCACTAAGCAAGGTGGGGAGGTGTGGAGAGTTTGCTGAGCGTTTAGAAAACTACCACGCTGGTTCCACAATCTATACAGCAATATTGTGCTTAATTGTAATGGACCCTCAGCAGTTTCCTTCTCGGTTTCAGCAATTGTGTCATAAACAGTTCTGTGTTGTGACACAATTGTGACCTAAAACAGTTTTGTGTCAGCACTACTGAAAACTCCAAAGCAGGTCTAAACGCAAGTTGTTTTCTTATTTTATGGATTTGCCTGAAACAGGAAGTAAATGATGGGCTAATCTTGTTGGTTAGCTACAAGCTATCGGTAACAACTCCCAAATTTGATATAGCTTGACGTTTAATATATATCGGTTGTTTGATATACACTAACTCCACCACCCCAAGCACTTGAAATGAAAGAAATTACTTTTTATATCGGTAATACCTATCGGTAACAACTCTTCACAAATTTCAAATCGTAGCAAAACACTTTTTTGAAAAGTTTTAATCTTTTTTTGGAACTGAAAATACAGTAGATAAAAAAGTAATTGTTCAGGTAACAAAGCTGCAACGCGAAACACTACTGTCACATTGGTATCAGCTCAAGGCTTTGGACAGAGATTTATCTTCACCAAAAACATGGTTAGCGAATTTTCTGAAGTAATAAATATTTTAAAAGGCTTAAAGGGCTTGCCGTATTGTTGTGGAAATCGGGATGAAAATCAACCCAGTGTTAAATGTCTAGATCAAGCATAAACATAATGAAACATGTAAAATTATTTTTTATTTGAAAAATAGAGAGGTGTAAAGTACTCAAAATCATTATCTTTCAAAAAGTGTATGAGTGCTTCTACCCTCCAAATTTCGATTAATTGCAACCTACATGAATATACTTGATCAATAATATGCAAAATAATCATAATAATAGCGACCTGGTTGTCGTCAAACAGTTACGCTCTCATGACTGGAGCCTGCCAAAATTAATAAAATCAAATTTTTCAAAATTATTGTGTTTGGAAAAGTTTGTGTATATAAACCAGTAGTGGCGAATACTTCTTCCCAAAGAAGTAATTTTACCTTTTCAAGGTAAAAATTTTATATTTTATGGCTTACAAATTAAGTGTTTTACATTATTTAATTTGGTTGCATTACATATAGCACTTGTGTTTCAAGATTATTCCATGCAATTGCTGAGCTTAGTTCGTTAACAGTGTGAGGCAATAAAGTTATACACACGCAAGATTTTCAATGCCGTGGTGTAGTAGTATTGTCGCGGGCTTCAGAGAAAAAAGGTGTGGAGTACAAAACTAAATAAAAACACCGCTGGTATTCCTCAGAAAGGGCATCCGGAAAAAAGAGTGCTACATTGCTCCAGTAAAAAGTCTGGTTCGAAAGCGAGCGTGTGGTGGTAGACATATATTGAATCAGCACGTCTGACCCTGCGAAACGCAGGAAAAAAGACGTAAAACCGACTTTCTACTAGGACATAGGGCAAGCTTTGCTGAGAAGGTTACTTTCAAATTTTTGACAAGAACTTTTAGTTAACATGAAGATAGTTTTTCGGACAAAATGTAAAAGCCTACATGGCAGTGGAATCCTCTAAAGAAGGTCATCATTTTTAAAATAACGTATAAATGACCCCTTGACTTGAAGCAATCTCCAAATGAACAAAGACCCTCATTCTTGTAAAGGTGAAAAGCGAGCTCTATTGCTCACCCAGCATGTCGTAAAAGGCACTCTTGGGTACCCACCAGTGGCACTCGGCGTTGTTTGTGGTGGGGTTACCAGTAACTCATGACTGGTTTGAAATGGGCTGCCATCTTTCCCCTAGCCTAATTCAATTAGGTTGACGGCATGAACCTGAATTTCCGTTCGTGTCGTACCTCCATCCCTAGGAAGAGGAGGGTAGTCACAGCAACAACAACAACATCAACAGCTCTATTTAAGTTATTTAATTTTTTTACAGTTTGCAAGATTCACAAAATACATAGACTCGCAATAACCATGCGCAAGTACTAGTCAAACACTTTTTCAGCATTTTTTGCCTTAGTTTATTTTCCTTACTAGTCTATTGAAGATGCCATATTTTCATTGCTTTTCTTTAAGATGATCATGCGTTGCATATGCCCCCTGTTCACAGCACTATTGCGCATCTGTAATGTACAGAGCCAGAGTTTTAGTTGAGGTGATGTTAGTAATTTAGGGCAGATGTTAAAATATTGAATGTTCTTAGGGGTAGTGTCATACTCGCGAGTGTTACGAAATAGTCTCACTCTTCCATGGGTACTTGATGTGATCTGTTCTGACTCGAAGGTGATTCAAGCATTTCTATTTGACTCAAATTTATTATGATCTAGTGGGGAGTAATCAATTTGAGGGATTTTCATGTTATGGCTAAGAAGATCTTGCTAAAGAGTCTTTGTGCACGGAGCTAGTTTTCTTTCAAGGATAATTTATCCAAGGTGATTGTGTGACTGAGAAAACTCTTCTTCGGTTTCAGTCACTGCTTCACTGCAATTTATCTATACAGAAAACATCTGTCATTGCTGGTTTACCTACGATATTCCACTGGCTGACAATTTTCCTTGTGATCTAGGGTAGAACATTCTGGCTGAAAGCTTTTTGGTGTTAGTCCAGAAGACTTGAAACAGCAAGTTATGAAGCAACACATGGTGCAATAAGTTGAGTAGAATTTTTTGACATGGCAGGATCTTTCCAACACTGGGAAAGAATATTACGAGGAGAGGCCGTTGATTTAAGCAGAAGTGGTTTGACATCTCACTTTATTGTTGTAAGTCTTCTCAAGATGTTTTTCCTTGTACTAATTTTCACTTTGTTGTTGACAGTATGCTGTGTACATATCAGGCTGCAATTCTTGGTTACTCCAAGATATATTGTTTTGGGATAGTATTAGGAAGCACATTTAAAAAAAACAAACTCTTGGTTTTTTTATTTTATTTCAAAAAGGGAGAGATCAAAGGATTCAAAAACATGCTAGGGAGGAATGTATCAAAAAGGTTAAACACCACTGACTTACACAGTAAGTTTTTTAAATCTTTGTACAAGCGTAATCAAATGTTAATTAGACGTAATCTTACAACAAAACCATATGAATTAACAAGGCGTAAAAGCAAATAATATACCACAAAGCTCCCTTGGATCACCAACAACTTTTACCGCAAAAGGTTTATGGTTTATTCTTTGCTACTTATTCAAATCATTTCAAATGAACATTTCTTTTTTGTAAACGTGGCTTTCGAGGTCTTTAATATTGCAGAGATACAGTACTGCAAAACTGCTTAAGCACAAAGCTAATTTACTATCTTTTAGCAAAATTTGGCAGATTTGTCAACAATATTGTGCAGTAATGAATTCATTTTGACGCTGGGGTGATTTACGGCGCAATTTTTGCGACGTAATATTACATTGCAATAACAATTTTTACAAGTGAGCCAAGGGATAAGTAAGCAACATCACACTGGATTTATGCAACAGCAGACAATGCAATCAAGACAAATCTTATTAAACGGGCAGCAGCGATGAAACCTACTAAAAGTGTGGTATCTGCGTTTCTCTCCACTGACAATCCTCTATATAAAGTTGATCACGCAGCTTTAGAGTTCTTATTTTCAAATTTTCTTTCTTACGTTGGCAATCGAGTTAGCATTGCCGTACTAACATGGCAAAAAAATAAATCAGTGATTTGCCATGAGATAGAAAAATTTTCGCGGTAGTAAATGAGGCGGGTATGGGTAGCTAAGCAACAGAATATCAACATGTTTGCAAGAATTTTAATGTCTTCAACTTAAACTCTTTTGATGGATTGCTTTGCCCGTGATGATAGCGTTAACAACAGCAACATTATTCACATCGTAAATGATGCATTACAGTAGATTCTGACAAAACTTGAAAATTTTTTAATACTTTTGACGGATGGTTCTGGATACTGTCTCTAGGCGGAAGAATACTTCAGGAATTTTAATACTGATTATTTTACGTCATCTGCTTACAGCACTTACTGTGCACGTGGGTTGTGAAAATGTGTGCTTCCTTCAGAAGCATATGAATACTGTCGTAAAACAGTAAGGTTGGCAACATTAAAAAAACAAGCTCAGTGAAAGATTATTATTCTTTGCCCGTGATGATAGCGTTAACAACAGCAACATTATTCACACTGTGGATAATGTATTACGATAGATTATTACAAAGCCTGAAAATTTTTTTAGTACTTTTGATGGATGCTTCTAGATACTGTTTCCAGGCGGCAGAATACTTCAGGAATTTTATTCCTGTTTATTTTACGCTATCTGCTTTAAGCACTTATTGCCATATGGGTTGTGAAAGCGCTTGCTTGCTTCAAAAGCATATGTATACTACCGCAGTAAAGTTGGCATCATTAACACTAGAAGCCTGAATTATTTCCCGACCTATAAGGACGGATGCGGTCATTTTTGACCGGTTAACTGTAAATCGGTTTTAATAGGTTCTCTCTTTCACTAATTTCGACATATACTGTATGAAAAGCACAAAGAAACTATTCTTGCGTATTTGACATTTTTATGATTAATTTTTTGACATTTTTAGGATTATAATTAATTAAGCAGAAATACAGGATATACAAATTTATTGACACTCAATTATCACAATTTTTTCATTTTACAATTGTTACTTTTTTGGTTGGGTGTTTGCCACAGCATACTTTCTCACAGTTTTGGCAAAAAGAGCTAAATTTGTTTCTACATGCTACAAACTGGCACTCTATTTCTTTCCGAGCTTGGTGTGCTAAACCACTGGTTTCCGGCAATGCAATGCTGACTATGTGATCCACTGCTGGAAAAGGAGGTATTGAGCCCACTCCATCTTTTGGTTTGCAAAGTTCTTTGCAAGGTAGCATCCAAAAGGGCGATTGGGCGTCGGTGACATTTAAGTGTGCGCTGAGAGAAAACAATTGTTTCACAAAGGAATGACAAAACCATATTTCTAATGATAATATAGAAAATATTTTAACCGATGTGCAAATCAGCGGTTTGTACTATTGTTGCATTTAAATTCTATTTTTTTGTGTTAACATATGCTAATTGAAACTAAATACGATAGGAAAAGTATGCGTTAAAAGAAGGATGATGGAACTAAAAATATAAACAAAAGGAGAAGGGGAAAATCCACAAATAGGTTTATGGAGGTAGTGAAGGATGATTTAAAGGTGGTTGGATTAAAAGAAGAAGATGCAACGGACTAAGAAAGGTAGAAGAGAATAATCTTTTGAAACGATCACTAAAAAGAAGAGCCGAAAAAAGAAGAAGAAGCATAGGCTAATTGTTTTTAATCAGCTTTACATTGGACTCTGCTTAAATAAAGAAAGAGTGGTCGAACCCTGGAGTCCCGCAAAATTCGTATTTTGTTTTCGTTACGAAACGCAAGAAACCCAAGTATTTAAAATACAAGAAAAGAAAAGTATAAAAATAATAAGTTTGCAAAATTATCTTGCCTTATAAATCATAACGTTGATTTTTCAAAAAAAATGATTTGTACATATTTGTGGTCACATACTAACGTTCTTTCGATCTTGCTTTTTACGCTACGATTGAACAAATCGATTTTCAATGCTAATAACACGCGGTCTTGTGGCTGGTAAAATGGAAATGGTATACGGCTTTGACCTGCTGGTAGTAGAATATTTACGGTTAGGAAAAAAATTAGTCACTAAAATAAATTCTAAGTTTATAACAGTAGTATTTATTATGCAGAAGACCATGCAGACGATTTTGTTCTTAAAAGAAAGATTCAACGTTTGGTTATTATTAGCCGATATCACTGTGTCTACTGAATTGGAAAAGCATGTGAGAGCAAACTGCGACATCAAAAACAAGATTTAATTTTTTGACAGATTTTTACCGGCAGCTCTATCTTGCTGAAAAGAGCTTGCAACTCGGTGACTCAGGATTCCGCCTACTCTTAATTCCTCCCTGCAAGTCGATCTAAGCCAGCAGTTCTCTTTCGGTGATTCACGGCACATTAGAAGGGCCCACATATGTCGCGTAGGCCACCGCTTGCTATTTCAATTTCAACTACTGAGAAAAACATCACTAAAATTGGGAAAAAATATGCTGTAATTGGTCTATAGACTTCTGCTTGGCTTGAAAATGGACCGCAAACCTAAAAAGGCTGAGAAACATTTGATTAGGCTTATCTTTTTCCGGCTCCTACTTGGCAATTTTTGTAATTTGCGAATTGAAAAAGCCAATATAATGAAATTTATTTTTCTAATGAGCTCATTTGGTGTGAAGCAAATAAGTTTAAACGTTAGTAGTAAAACCAGCGATTCGCAACGTTTTTTCTGTTTCTCCCTACAAACCTCAGGCTAAATTGTTTCCTCCCTTCAGCAAAATTTTAAATGAGGATTATTATGATGATCGATTTTTTGGACCTCTGAATTGAAGTATATGCGTTCCAGATTACAAGTGGGGATCAATTTTTCGGCATTGCTGGGAACCACAATTGCCTAATTTGCATTCAATAGATATTTTCTTTTTACTTTCTTGGGATTTCTATACAAATCCATGGTGAAACACCCCAGTGTTTATGTAAATTGCAAAACAAAATTTTTCCTTCCAATGCCCGGATCTTCCTCCACTATTCCTACTTGGACTAAATTTCCTCTGCTAAAAAATAATTCCTTCTTTAGATAGGCAAGCAGCTCCCGGTTGAGACCCACAGTGTTAAGCTATTCGGCCTGTAGTATAGCCAAAGGCCTGAAGTTATTTCTGTCTCATTAACTTTGTTGGTGAGTGCTAAAAAGTTGTTTAAATAATACAGGTCAATAAAAAATTTGTTACATTGATGCAAACACTTGTTTTAACCTAATTTGGGGGTGCTGAATTTAAATCTGATCTCAGTTTTTTTCTGTAAGCTATAGTTTTTTTGGTACTTTCCTGTTTTGCGTCACTTTAGTACTTTCTGTTTCACGTTTTCCTGTGATAGGACAGTACCAAAAATTTTTGCAAAGAAACATTTTTAATGAATTGGAGTTATGGCTAGCATGTAAAACAAAAATTCCAAAATAACAATGTGGAGCAAGATAGTGAGCACTATATCACAAGAAAAAGCACTTGCTGGCAACTTTACACCGAAGATAGGAAGCAAATAGAGATTGTTAACAAGTAAAATGGTACGAAATCCAGCGAACAATACTTGCACAATGCACATCAATCCCACTAAAGAAAGGAGCAGACAATCAACTTATCCATGTACAAACAATTTGTTAAGATACAAATTTCTGGTAAGCACCTGTACCAGGAGAAAAATTGGCGCTTATAGCTCTTCCGCTTATACACTATTCCTGGACATTCTCATTAAATACTCCAACAGCAGTCTGACAACATATGGCGATCCCATCTACCTTGCAGTATACCACTCAAAGAGTTTATAGTAAACGAGATCTATTTGAAACCCTTACCTCTATGAACATAGCACGTGGTCACCATAACCGTATCATACATTGATTTATTGAGTTACAAAGGCAATCTACGCGCTTTATATGCATGTTCATACGAGTGAAGTGGTTATTTCACAGTGTAATAGTATTGCAAATAATGAAAAGCCCCCCCCACAATTTGACGAGACCATCCCTGGACGCGTTTCGTCCTTTTGGACTCATCAGCAGGGCCCGTCCCGTCATGATCAAAAACCAAAATCCCTGATCCCTGCTAATCAAAATCCCTGCTAATCAAAATCCCTGCAACAAAATCCCTGCTAATCCCTGCAACCAAAATCCCTGTTCCTAGATTCCTCCCTGACAGTTCCTAGATCGTCTGGAAATTTGTCCAAATGACTGAACAGGATGTGCACTTTGATGCTCATTTTGCATCATAAATCATGAAATGCAGAGAGCATGTTGCCTACTAGATCCTCATGATTTCCTACCTTTTTATTTCCAAGGAAATTCTTCATCACATCCACAAAAGACAACCATGTTACCTTCTTCTCATCATTCATTGCGTGTACAAAAGCTTGATCACGCACAAGTGTACGGATTTGTGGTCCATCAAATACTCCTGCTTTAATTTTCTCGTAGGATAAGCCAGGAAATGTATGCAGAAGATGCTGAAAACATTCGCCATGCAAACGTAATGCTTTAACAAACTGTTTCATCAAGCCCAATTTGATGTGAAGAGGAGGAAAAATTATTTTGTCTCTGCTTACAATCGGATCATAAATGACATTTGGCATGCCAGCTTAAACCCATAACCTCCTGAATCAAAGTATTTTGTTCATTTCTCCAAGGTAGCTTTGAAATGATGTAATTTGAAGGGAAGAAACGCTCTTTTCGCGAAAAACTGTTTTTTTTTCGTGAGATATGAATGATTTTACTGCCGTCAGTTTAAATTGACGCTAGGAGCAGGAGGGTACATGTGAAACAAAAAAAAGTTTGCTTTCTTCAACTTTTTATAATGCAATGAAACCATTTTTGCTTAACAAGCAAGCCAACAAACAAGTAACATCACTAACAAAAAAATAATTATTAATATAATATTTTTGGCAAAACTGGTTAAGTTAATACAACTAAATAATATCACAAGTCCAACTAAGTAACATTGTCTATTGTAAATGGTATTCTTTGAAACAATCTTTAAAACATTGCAGGCTTCACAGGAGTACCCGGGGGGTTACAGACCATTCTGGTTTTACACATCGTCGTTGCGACCCCTTCACAATCTAATGATTGTCGATGTTCACGAGGCTGTGATCTTAATTCAGGAAATAGTATCTGTTGCATATCTGTACCGTATTGCTAATAATATGCCTCAACAATTGCTCGGCTGAATTCTAGGGCATCCAACTTTGACTCACCAGCACTTGGTTTGTGTAGACAATACAGTTGAGAGGCATTGTTTACCGCAACATCAACACAGAAGCGAAGCAATGGCCATCACCACTTCTTGCTCCTCAAGTAAATCATGTATGTCGAGATGTTTTGATCCATACTCTCAACCTCACTCATAAAGCGGTTGTAAACATCGATCATGTTTGGCTGCAGAACGTCTACCATTTTTTTTCCTTTTGACTGTATCGTTTAACTTTGTTTTGTGGCTCTTTTTCCTGCAAATGCAGAAAGCACATTTACACTTTATTGTCTTTCCATCGAACAGCTGAAATGCTGGATGACATTTCTATAGCAACAACTGATGTACCTCGCTGCGATTTTTCAACTTTTTTGACACTCTTTAGAGGAGAGTTTCCCATGAGGAAAAATCTAACTGTACCGGTAGCTGCAATGAACTGTTTTTAAAGATGACGCAGAAGTGCTGGAGATGTAAAAAAATTATTCATTACCACTTGGTAGATGGAACCATTATCTTGTTGAGATGGTATGTATTTCAGAAGATGTGCAACAACAGCTCCACTTAATCCCAGGACCCTATGTCGCCGCAAACATCCAGCTGCGTGTCTTTGCCAGCATATGGCCGTAATTAAACACAGTATCCCAACGGCTTTGCCAACACCAATAGCTTATAATCAAACTCAATTGGTTTTCCATGAATGTATTGCTTGGCACCATGCTTGCCAAAGTATGGAGAAAATTTCGTATTCAAATAACAAAATGCCCTCTGGAATCAGTAGGCCTACAAATCAAAATGTAGGAATAAAACTGAACCTTACCTGATTGCGCCCTGAAGCTTGTGATTCATCAATAATCAAGTTTGTGCTATTGTTCCCTGCAAGTTCAATCCAGCAGCTGAAGGAATCTGCCTTCCACAAAGATTGTCTGGAATACAATTAACACAATTTCCATCATCTTTGTCAGCGTCCATACCATTATCATCCGAGGGATATATGATAACATTTACGGCAGGCACAGATTCGCTATTATCAAAGTCTTCTTCAAACCGCAAAGCTTTAATTGTTTCTAATACTTCAAACACAGTCATTTTTTGCTTCCGTGCAGAGGTTAGCCATAGCAGTCAAATGGAGAGGGAATGTAGCCTAGGATTAACAGTTGTAAATATTACCTTTGCCTTTGAAAAAAGAAACAACTCAAGTTTCTCAATACAACTGCCAGTGTGATGCTAATCGCCAACATATTTTGTAAAATACAGGCACTCATCATGCTGCCCGCCTATAGATAGCTTACTATTCTATTTGACAAAGCTTCGGATAGGCAGACGCAGTTACTGTATGTCCGATGTTGGCGTTTAGCTCGCTACTAAAGCATATGTTAACCTAAAATTCGTGCAAAGCATGTTTTTACAGTATTTATAATTCTTCACCTATTCCTGACAAGAGTTGCTCTCAACCTGCTTTCTGTCTAGATAAGTCAATAAAATGAAATTTGGTTTGCCAACTGGCAGATGACTAATCCTGCACCTGCTTTCACTTACCAATAAACTACCCAAATATCTGCAAACAATCGAAACCCAAAACAATTCTGTAATGTACAAAAAAGCAACATAAATTTATCGCGTTTTCGCTCTCGATAAGAGAAATCGTGTCTTACGACTGGCTATACCCTCCTGCTCCTAGCGTCAGTTTAAACTAACGAAAGTAAATGAATCGCAAAACTTCCGCAAGCCTGTTTTTTAGTTATTTTTCGCTTAGCACCACTTTAACGAGATGTGTTTTAGCTGTCTTCGGTGATTTCTTAATTTCCTTTCTATTCTCAGCCGTTCGATGGCAGTTACTTTTTCAACAATATAAAAAACAGTATTTGAATTTAGGTTGCTCTAAATATCGCGATAGCAGTTAACTTATAAATTAAAACGGTCAAACAATCAGCTTGATTCCTCATCTTCTGCTTAATCTAAAAACTGAAGTCCTATAATCATTAGCGTGCTTGAAATCCCTATTCTTGCTCCGTCAGTTTAAACCGACGCTAGGAGGATATGGGTTAAGGGTGTGACATTTGGGCCATTCCTTTTGGGTCTGGTGCTTTTCACGGTCTCGACTATCCCACATGCAAAGGATGCATGAGAACCTAGTGTAGCCTTTTTGCTGACCCAGTAGAAAACTAACCATTTTCAAGTCAACTCATATGATCCAACCATGCTCATGATATTTAAGTAGATCCATTACTGCTCTAATGTCATCTTGCTGCTCT
Organism: Trididemnum clinides; assembly: GCA_963675345.1. Lineage (NCBI taxonomy): Eukaryota > Metazoa > Chordata > Ascidiacea > Aplousobranchia > Didemnidae > Trididemnum > Trididemnum clinides. The sequence continues at coordinate 31,587,846 of OY776294.1, read as the reverse complement.
TTTAGTGCAGTGGAGTGACCAGCAGGAACAGTTCCATACCTATTTATATTGTGTAAAAGCACAGACTTGAGGCTGCGCGTGGAGCTTTCCAAAAAAAAGTCGCCACTTTTTGGGTTGTATGATGGAATGCCCAATTCGCCGAGAAGTCCTGGAACATTGTCACAAAAAACAAATTGTTTTTCCTCTTTAAAATAACCTCATTTCTTTCTTACAAAATGACACTTTTGTGGAGCTATGCAGCCCATGTTTTTCATTCAGCCGAGAAGCTAAGATCTCAGCTGCTTGTGTGGATAGATTCAAATCACGTACCAAGTCATTCAGTTCTAACTTGTTATACGGCTGGGGAGCTGCTTTTTTGCTTTCGGTAGACGAGTCTTCAGATTCTGAATCTGTTCTTTTATACTCCATTTTCACGTGCTCTTCTTCAGATTCAGTTTTTTCATCTTTAGAAGACACAAAACCATTAAATACTAGAGGTGGAAATTCGTCAGAATGTAAAACAAGTCGGATTGCTGATGGAATACTGGAATAAGAGATGTTTAGCCGGTTTTTCTTTCCAATACCTTTTGTGTTTACCAAACAAAAATAGCAGTCAGTGAGATGCTCTTTCGGTTCACGCCACACCATAGGTATCGTATACCAAAAAGTAAGCCCTTTCGCTTTCCTTTTGTCAAGTCCCGAAGCATTTTTTCACAGTTATGGCACACAATGTTGGGAACCCATTTTTTTTCTTGATCACCAAGAGGAACTTGAAAATATGCTTTATAAGCACGCTTCACAAACAATGATATATTGCGTCTTTGACGAGTAAGTGTATAGATGCCACAGATGTAACAAAATAAATCAGCTTTGTTTTCACACTTTCTAGTTCTACTAGAAAAAGCCATGTTTAAATCAGAAACTGAGTTGATGTTTGAATGAGATTAATTGTTTGAATTAAACACAATTTGAAAATGAGAAAGCCTTTAGAGTACTAGCAGTAACCAGCAAACCTGCTAATGTTGACAAAGATTCAGAAAAATGTATAAAACTATGCAAAAGACCGCTCATTGACCAGTTATTGGACGAAAATGTACAAAAGATATGTACAAAATACCACTCATATAAGAATAATAAAAAGCCGATTGCATGAAAACTAAAGCATGCAAAAAAAACTGATGGCAGATTTGAAATTAGCGACCAAAAATTGTATTGAATCAGTTGAAAAAACTCATGCAACAGAAAATGAAAATAAATTTGTTGGCTAGTGTAATTTGCTGGGAGAGAACATTTGCTAATAACACAGTCTTTAGGGAGCAGTTGGAAAAAAGTTTGGGAAATACTGGAATAAATTGAAATCTTCCGCTTTTTCACTTAAGAGAAAGTTCAGCTTCTAAGTACTTTTATGCTAACAACAGGCCAAGCAACACTTAGCCAGGGACTCCACAATGTTATAATACGTTTTTGCGTTATTGGCCACGCCTTGGTTTCCGTATAGCTACAAAACGTTGGCTACTTACTAGATCATGGTGGTTCTGATCAGTAGAGTAGTTAGAAACAGTTGCATTTTTTGAGAAAGGGAGAAGGGGGTCGGGGCAGAGCTGCAGGTAAACTTAATCATATATTCTTGCAATTTTATCACATAAGTGACACTACCTTATTTGGTGGGGAGGGGAGAGCAGATCGTTAAAGAAGATAAACTTTTCATAAAAGTAATGTCTTGTCAGTTGTGGTCTCCAAACAATCATGAGCACCTTTTCTTTGAAGGTCAACGTTTTCAAGGATTTTTCCAATATTTGTGTCCAAACATACATAATCCCTTTTTTGTTGGAGATCGAGATTTAAAACATCCTGTAATACCATTTTGGAGGTATTGGCTTTTATTTCCCCTTTAAATTACTTAAGGCCAACATAAAACATGGCAAGATTGATCACCTACCCAGGGTGGGTATCATAAAGGAGTTTACGATGTCACAATACAACAATTTCGTTTATAAATTTGCGTTTCTTGTCGGAGGAAAACGCGACTGTGCCTAAAAGAGCCAGCACCCGACTCACCAAATTTCAAACTCTGATTTCTTTTTGTTTAAAATGACGTCATAATTGACGATTGATTGTAAAAGTTATTTTTGTAAGAATAGAAATATGACAGCCAGTAAACTAATAAACATTTTTTCCATACCTTTCGCTTTATAAAAAATTACTGACCACACAAACGCAGTTGAGCCTTTTTTGAGAGATGAAATAATCAACTATTTTTAAATGACACCAGCTTTCATCAAAAAGTAAGGAACGTTTTAAGAACAACAATTGATTTATTGTTTTACTCCTTGCTTAATATTGCAAGCAAGTTATTTCTTTACCTTCATTTAGTTTTTGTTTTTGTGAGGGTAATCAATTGTAAGTGTCTCTACCTTAAATGCATATTTAGTTTAATGGAGCAGCTACATTTGGCATAAAAAGATTGTTATTTTTAGTTCGATGGCTTCATAGGGACTGATCTAGATTACTACTTGACGCAATATGAAGTGCTTGACTGCGTCACCTTTTGTTTTGTGCTGTAGGTAGAATAACCCAATAAACTCACCACCAACAATTCTCTTTGAAGTGAGCCGCATAAGAAGCAACAGAAAGATCAGGACTGGGGACATCATTTATGCTAATGGTTTCTTGTTTCTTTACCGTTTGTTATTCTTTCAGGAAAGGGGTATCGCTATGTCGGAAAGAATGCATACCACCAACTAACTGACTGGTGCTATCGTAAAACAAAAGCCATTACGAGGCCCATTTTCAAATTTGTGTTTGTCTTCTCACACTTATTTGAAGAAAGGGACAGAATTTGTTAAATGATAGAGAGTTTTTAAGACCCCTCTTAATTGAAAGTAATCGCACCACAATTGGTATTGGGGTCAAAGGTGCGACGGCACCAATAGTACCATCTCATTGTTTATGGTCTCAAAGACATAATTTGTTTGAAGCCCGGCTAAACCGTTGTTACTTCCCGGACCTACCTGACAGGTAGGTCTCGCGGGCGACGCCAGCAGAGCCGGCTAGTGGCAACTATAACAAAGTATTCTGAAGCTTTTTGAGACCTCGCGTGAACTGCAGCAGCGCAAAAAACAACTTAACACAAAGCTTCGTAAGTAGACCTGGGTTTATTTCCCGAGTCGAGCCACACCAAAAGACTCTAGAAAATGGCTTTCACAGTTTACCCTCGGCACGTAGGGATAGTGTGGAGAACAAGCCGGCGAGCTTGTTTGTGTCCTTGAGCAAGGCACTTATCGGGATGCCTCCATTTTCATGTGACAGACAGGTGGTAAGGCTAAGCAGTCTACTCATCGTGGAGGCCAAGTCTGACGAAAGACATACAAACCGAGAACAAACTCATACGAATGAAAGAATAAACACAATACTTCAGTCTAGTAGATTGCACCTTTTCAAAATTGCATCTCTCAATTGAATACATACTGAGGCAACTCTGATTTATGCGAGTAACGTAAGTTTACAATTACAGAAGGCCTAAGACATTTGATTAGCAAGCAATGCTTTAGTGTTAACGTCATTTTTTTGTAATAACAAGGTTTGTTGAGCTGGCAAATAACAAGCTTCTTTTGATAGCATGATTTTACCTAATTTTTCTTATAGGAAAAAATATTACATTTGAGTAGCTGGTATCAATTTAAGGTGGTATAGAGAGCTCTACATATAAGTAATTAGGTTATGTCAAAATGATATCAAAATTTGATAAACATAAGTCAAAAATTTCTATGTAGTTGAAAAATACTTGACCACTGACGTCTTTAGAATTTTTGTCGGGAGCGAGGTAGGCAAGTATTTACTGGGATAAATATTGTTGTCAATTTGGAATCTATTTAAGTATGCTACCAAGAGCAAAGTTGTTTTCTGTAATTCACTTGTTGAAATCGATGTTTTGCCTTTTCTTAACTTGAATATCATTTTTTGAGATCAGTTGTATAAAAGCAGTTGTATTGTCAGTTTTGGCTTCAAAACAAACAAGAATACATTGTTTTGGAGATCAACTTCTCTAAAGCATTTTCTACATTTTATGCTCCTGCATTATATTTGGAGTGCTGTTTCTCCTTCTTCCATGTTTAGCTCACTGTTTGTGGCTAACTAAGAAGAAGGCCAGGCCATCAAAGTTTCAAATTTAATAATTTAGTTACGCAAAATGCAACAGCTTTCAAAAGTGCAGACATCTATGTCTTTTGAAGGAGGAACTAATTTTGTAAAAATATCAATATGAAATGTAATGATATTTGATATATGTTTATAGGTGTCTACAAACGATATCGGCATCTATAATTTGAACGTTTTTTCTCAAGCTTTATCTATGAACTACAGTATTGTTTTTGTAATTACCTCCAATGAGGAGCCAGCATTTTCCGCAGATACAAACCCGTTTCTATTCATCGCGGTCACAATCGGAGTGCTATTTCTAGTTTCCTTGATTACAAATGGATTTCTTTTGCGAACACAAAGAAGAAAAAGGGCAGAACCGGCTTGCTACAAAGGTTGTACAATGTTATAAGCTGTGTTTATTGCTGTTCTTCTTTGAAATAGAAACGGACCAGGAAACTATGGAACCCCAGGAGCCAGAGTAATCTTGAAAAATCTTTGCTAAATGTGTAGGCTTACTGCAGTAAACTAAGAAGAAATAAAGTACCGTAATACCGGTACGTATAAAGGGATCGAAGTAATAAAGACAGTTTGTAGTAACAACGGTGCTTAATTGCTGAGTTTGTAAAAATGTGCTGTGCAAAAGATACTAATAACTCTAAAGGAGTGCTCAACACAAGTTTCTCCACGTATTACTGTAAAGTTCTTCCATTAAATGCAGGTTAACTACAAATCAAATATGTACTACTACAAAATTGTTTGACAGAAACATCAAAGAAATCTGTTGAATGTATCCTCTCAAACACTCCTCCCATTCATCTTCAAAACACTGACCAGGTAAACCCTAGAGCAGGGGTGGCCAAGCTGTGGCGCATGCGCCATATGGTGTCGCATTGCATGATTAGAAGTGGCGCATTGTAACCTTGTGGTAATAACACGCAGCTTACAACCGCGAACAAATCTTTGTTTTTGTAAACAAACGCGACATGGGAGGGAAATACTTGCGCCAGGATTTATGGAGATTGTGGCGCATCTGAAACCGTATAATAAAAAGTTGACGCATGGTAGGTGAAAGGTTGGCCACCCCTGCCCTAGAGAATATTGTTTCAGGACCTGCTCAAAGAAATTAGTTTTTAAAAATTATGAACATTTAACAAGTAAATTAATATACCAAGACTCAATCCTTAATTATATACGTATTCAAAATGTAAAAATAACGACAAAGCAAGCTATAAGACAGAAAGAAAAGTTTTCCATTTCCCTATCCCATCCAACAATACGCATGCAATACAAAATTTCCAAAAAACAATATCTACATTCTAAACGTAAGAGTAAAGATAGGAGATTGTAATCCCCTACATTTCATAAATGGGCACGATAATCACTTTTAAAAGTTGATCTAAAAAAAACAAACAATGTCTTCAACTTTGCTTTGAAATTTTGTTCACCCCTCAAATGAAAAAAAGTTGCGTCTACCATTTTAGGAAAAAATTTAGATTTTTCTTTTGTTTTGAAAAACACTTTTGTTGCATTAGATAGTCTATATCCCCACTTTTTTCTAAAGCCTCATTTTTCAGTTTTTGTGTAAGTCATTTAACGAGATCCTTTTTTCTAAATCCCCAGAAATAAAAAAAAAATCTTGGTCATCTCTATTTTAGTGAAGTACGCAAGTTTTTGAGAAGATCTTTCACTTGAATTAGCAAACCACACATTAATGTGAGCTTCTAAAACGTAATTGATATCCTGATTGAGCAGTTTGGTACAACATTTTAGGTGATACAGTTCTTACACAGCAGATGCCTTGCTTAGGCATTAAAAACCTAACTTGCTTCTTTCTTCAGAGATCACCAACATCAAACGATCATCGTTACGAAAGCGTGCAGTATAACCCTAAAATAAAAGGAGGTAAAAATTATTTTTTTCTGTTTTTTGCTTTATTCTTTATTGAGTTTTATACTTAAACGTTTCCATTAGTTTTTGGTGTTTTCATGCTAATGAGAAAAACTTCAGAGAAATTTTGCTACAATGTCTGTGGCGAGAATCAAAAAGTTCAAATCAATCCAACTTCTCTCTTGAAGATATCCTTAATCATGATCTCAATTTTTTCAATTTGTTTGTAATATTTTGTTGCAGACAAAAATGGATACGTGATCTCCAACTCTACCGTTCCTCCATTGCAGGTAACTAAACTACATATCTGTATTATCTTAAAGTTAAAGCATGGTATTACCTCAAGTAACGTTTGTGGGAGAGGATTTCTTTTCTTTGACTCAATTCTAAGCCACCCACATATGACGTCATATATTTCAGCAAGCTGAAGCAAAACCAATGTCGAAATATGCAGTCATTGAAGATGAAAAGTTATCGTTGTACACCAATTTACTGTGTTGCGATCTTAGCATAATAATATTATTTTCAACAATATCATTTTTAACAAAAGAGCATAATTCTGTTTGCAGAATGTAACAGTAAATACATGTTTCTTTAAGTGTTAGCTAATCAGAGTTTGTTCGCAACCCCGGCCAAGTAATTACATCTCAGTGAAAAGGTTTGCATGCTGATGCTGAGAACAAGCGAGTCTCAAAGCAGTTGCGGGTTATCGCATTACGCAATAATTATACAGAATTATGGATTAAGGAAATTGTCGCAACAAAATTTACAAATTTAAAAACCGTGCTCGTATTTGAAGAAGCTGTTACCAGGCACACTAGAATTAGCATAAACCCCATTTCTCTTTAATTTACCAATCAGTAATAACCACACAAATTGTTTGGTATTACCTTCAATTAGGTTAACGTTTCGTAATCTAAGCAAAAACGTTGGTTGGCATTTATCAAAAATAGTTGGCTACGTGCTGTGGACGTACCTAGCTATTCCTTATGGCCTAGACCAGTGATGGCAAGACTTTTTTGACGGCGTGTCAAAAAAACTAAAACTTTGCATTTATTTCTATTCGCGTGTCACTTGTTAAGAACAGTCTAATTATTCTAATACTTTCTAATACCATATAAAGTACTACCATACGTCTGAAAGATACCAACGCTATCTGAAGTGAGCGGCTCACGTGTATCGAGGTATATTTGCTAAATAACGAATTGCTAAATGATTGCGCGAGCACAAGAAAAAAGGCGAATATACAAAGACACCCAAATCCTTTTTTACTGACTTAATTGCGTAGTAAGTTGTTGCCTCGAAATATTGTCAGCTGTAATGACAGGCTGAATGAATGGGACTAACAATACATTGCAAAATTTTCCCTGCGTGTCAGTGAGAATCTTTTCGCGTCTCACTAGTGACACGCGTGTCATAGTTTTGCCATCACTGGCCTAGACCTTTCTTCGATTTTTTGAAACCGATCAACAAATCGAGATATTTTCAAGTAAAAAGTTTCATCGAACAAACTTGAGGTACAGCTTAAATAAAAATTTAGGTTAAAAATTAAGTATAACAGCAAAAGTTATTTCAAAAAATTTAGAAAAACATAGATCAAAAATATAATTTTGTTTTTCTCCAAAATTTGCTTTTGTCCACACCAGTTGCTACGGCCTAGGCAAAAAGATTTTCAAAATGACTGGGTACAACAATCAACAATATAATGTTCTAGAACAATGAACCAATTCAGACCTCATGATTAAATTAAAGCTAAAGGAAAATTTATAGTAATCACCTGTATGAAAAAATATAGGACAATGTAACTGGAGCAACAGATAACCCCATCGCATTAACCTGTTAACCGTTCTCGGTGTAAATTTACACCCAGCCCATGTCCAATTAAAATGACAGCGGTGTATTTTTGCATTTGCTTACTAGCGCGCTAAACCACAAATGCTTTGAGTGTAATTTTACACCCATTTCATTGTAGCAAATAAATAGCAGTAAATGGCATCTAATGAGTTTCCAAATTACATGTAGTCGCTAATTTATTATTGACAAATTCAGTGTGCCCTAAAAATTGATGAGTAGTGGTATTTGTGTGTCCAAACTCTGGAAGCTATTTCTCGTGAATATTGTGTCATATATACTTCTTGTTAACCCTTCAAAATGAGTGCTAGAAAAAAACAAAAGTTGAGTGACAGTTGTATTTCTGATCTTGTAATTGCAAGTGATTCTGATTCGGATATTAGTATGAGTGAATTATCTGAAAGCAGTGTAGAATCATTCAATGATGAAAGTGATTACAATCAAATTGTTTTGCCTAGTGACTGGACAAATACAGAGTGTACACTCTTGCCATTCGTATTTCAAAATAATAGTGGTGTCCAATTTACAGTTGATGACAATAACAATCGCATGCAATTTTTTGAAAAATTTTTTGATAAAATTGTTTTTGAGCACATTGTAAATGAAACAAATCTATTTGCAAAACAGTTTTTTGATGAAAATGTTGAGAGCCTCCCACAGCATTCACGTGCACACCAATGGTATGATACATGCATAGATGAAATGAAAACGTTTGTTGCTTTGCTAATTTTACAAGGGGTTGACTCAAAGGCACGGAGCTGTATGTATTTTACTAAACGAGAAAGTGTATGTTCACCATTTTATTCCAAAGTAATGAGTGAAAGAAGATTTGAACTTCTGCAACGATTTATGCATTTTGCTGATAATACATCCATCAACAATGAAAGTCCAGGAAGGAAACTAGCAAAAATACAACCCTTGCTTGATATTCTTATTCCTATATTTATGAAAAATTGCATTCCTAGTAAGTCAATTAGTATAGATGAGTCATTATTAGGATGGAAGGGTCACCTAGGCTGGATCACATATATGCCTAACAAAAGAAAACGCTTTGGAATAAAGTTTTACGAACTTTGTGAAAGTACTGCAGGCTATGTAATTTGGGAAAAAAATCTTGTCATTTTGAGTTGCCCATAGATTTGGAAACCTGACGCTTAACAGGTTAATTTTCTTGACACAAAAAGACTGGCTTTTGAATCACCTTGAGGTGAGAAACGTACTGGACTAAGCCCCAATATAAATTCCAAAGTTAACTTCTAAGGCGGTTAGGTGTAAATGATAGCATTATCCGGTAACTCCAGCAACTGTGTTGGTGCCAACCGTATTAACTTGTTCAATTGGACTCTGTCAGAAAAGCTAAAAGGGGGATTTGGCTATTGAACGTTTCCAATATCTCCTAACAACTTTTTCCAGGATTGCGCTATAAACTCTTTGATGCCGTTGGCTGACTTCAGGACTAGTTTCATCAAACGATATAATGTTCTAGAACAATCAACCAATTCAGACCTTATAATTAAATGAAAGCTGAAGGAAGATCTAAAGTGTAGTGGTTAGAGCGTCCGCTTCGCAGTCGGTAGACCTGGGGTTCATTCCCCTTGTCGAGTCATACCAAAAAACTTTAAAAAATGGTATATATAGCTTCCCGGCTTGGCGCTCGGCATTTATGGGAGGTTGTGGAGAACAAGCCGGCATATTAGCTTGTTGTGTCCTTGGGCAAGGCACTTAAAGGGACGCCCCACCTTTATGTGGAAGACAGGGGACCCGGAAATGGCAACTCCCAAGCGAGTGCGGACTTACCGTCCAAAGCATAGCGATACATCGCTTTCTCGTAAATAGAGGATAAATATGGCAAATAAAAAAAAAAGTGATTACCAACATGAAAATGGTGTTTAAAGGACAATGTAAATGGAGCAACAGATAATCCCATCGCATCAATTTTCTTGACAAGAAATTGGTATTTATTTATCAAAAATAGTAGACTATTGATGTGGGTGTAGCTAGCTACTCCTTTTGGCCTAGACCTTTCTTCAATTTCTTGAACCCAAGCAACAAATCGACGTATTTTTAAGTAAAGGTTTTATCAAACAAACTTGAGGTACAGATTAAATAAAAATTTAGGTTAAAAATTAAGAAAACAACAAAAAAATTATTTAAATTGAGAAAAACATAGATTAAAAATATGATTTTGTTTTTTTCAAAATTTGCTTTTATCTACTCTAGTTGCTCAGGCATAGGCTAGAAAAGATTTTCAAAATGACTAAAGTACAAGAATCAACAACATAATGTTCTAGAACAGTCAACTAATTCAAACCTCATAATTAAATTAAAGCGAAAGGAAAATCTAAAGTGATTACCAATATGAAAATAGTGTATATAGAACAATGTAATTGGAGCAACAGTTAATCTCATGGCATTAATTTTCTTGACATAGAAAGACTGCCTTGTGAATCACGTTATGGCGGGGGGAAGCTACGAGACTAAACCCCAATATGCGGTAAATTCCAAAATGTAACTCCAAAGGCGATTGGGTGAAAATGGTGACATTATTCGGTAACTACGGCAGCTGCGTTGGCGCCAACCATATTAACTTATTCCATTGGACTCTGTCAGAAAAGCTAAAACAGGGTTTTGGAGATTGAACGTCTCCAAGATCTCCAACAAACTCTTTGCAGGATTGCGCTGTAAATAGGACGTTTTGGTGCCGTAGACTGAGCGGAAAAATGCGGGACTGAGCAGTTACGAGTTATAAGCTCAGAGCTAACCACATGAATTCCATCGCCATGAGCTGTCTCTTACAGTGAGACAATTGATCTACTACCGTTTCAAGCTGATTTTTCATTGATCTATTACCGTTTCAAGCTGAGCAGCTCCCCCTCCGGCTTCCCAGCTATATGGTGTGGTTGGTCACAGTCTTCCTGGTTTTTGGGTGCTTGGAGTTATGGTTAAAGACCGAAAAGCCAATTGAAAACTATGTGCTGGACATTAAAAAATCAATGTGTAATACTTCATTATTTCACGAGACAAAATGACGCCAACAACACAGAGTAGCAAAAAGTCAGTTGTAAAGCAATTGTATTTCAATAAAGCTTTTGCTATTGACCACTTCATTGTTTCCTTTAAAAAAGAATAAGTGAAAACTCTAACGTTTTTGTCTAGCTCTCTTCAGGAGTTATCAATAGAATGAAGCCTGGTGTGGATGGCGAGGTATTTAAGCTATACAAAACTGCTGTCATCTCATGTTTTGGTGCAGTAAAACTTTGTGCAGTATTTTCCACAAGAAAGATGCTTTCAACAGTCCGCAGAGATGTGTGCTTACCAAGCAACAAAGTATGGTCGTTTATCAATACATGTGCCGCTGTGATTGTCGGTACGTTGGCCCCACATCTCAAAGACTGCAGGATAGAACAAAACAGCACATACCAAAAGCAATAAGAAATCAAACTCAACCAGATCATGACTTATTTCAACCCAATCCTACCAGTACTTCGGCAATAGGCCAACACATCCCCAACAATGAAAAAGGCGCCTCTTGCTACGATGAAAACCAATTTCTATTTTGGCTAAAGGAAGAACACTTTTTAATTTATCAATCTTGGAAACAATTTTAATCAAAATGCCTAAACCAGAGCTTTGTCGCCAGAAAGAATTTGTCTACTCACTAAAATTATATCATTGATTTGGACTCGACGAAACGTCTGGTTGTCTACCAATCAGAACGTTCCGACATTTTCACCAACTTCAATCGCTATAAATACCTCGCCATCCACACCAGGCTTCATTCTAGCGATAACTCCTGAAAAAAGCTAAACGAAAACGTTAAGAGTTTTCACTTATTTTTTTAAGAGTACGATAAAATGGTCGATAACAAAAGCTTTATTGAAATTTTGTACCAGTTCTCATGTTCTCATCTTTTCAATTGTATTTCAAAAAGTTGAACAAGCTAAGGCTATGGTAGTTATTTTTAAAAGATAGTTTTTCTGAGAACAAAAAACGTGGGATTTAGTTGTGCCGATGTTTATCTTGACTGTGATAGAAACTTGGTCGTAGGGATAGCATCAACAACAGTATTAGAATTTTTGCCCAAATCATTTTAATAATGGAAACAAAACGATATACTTTATGCTAATAAGGCTACTTATAAAGCGAATAAAATGGTCAGCGCTGCTTAACTCTCACCTCAAACTCGCTGTAAACTAGGCATGATGTTAATGCTGATGACGTTTTGTATTTTTAAGCCAAGTTTCTTGGTCAACCAAGCGACTGATTACGCCACAATAAACGAACACTCTGACTACGCCAACTTTTAACATTCAAAAAGCGAACAGTGAGTCTCCTATTTTTATTGCCCGTAGTATTATAATAAATTCAACTTAGAAAAATCACGTCACGTTACAATTTAAAATCGCTAGCAGTACTAGTAACTCCGATGCAGGTCTGATTTCGAGTTGTTTTTTGTATAAATCGAAAGGTTTTGCGCACCTAAATTAAGCGCATTTTAAGCAATCAATCAAGCGCTTTTTTGCGCAAAGGTTTTCGTGCATCGGAAGATTCAGATGTCAAGAAGAATTTCATTGTTTGTTTCTCATGTAATCTTTATTTACTATCAGACAAGCAACATGCTTCACATTGTGACCTCATCAGTTGAAATACAAAATTAAATTGCTTCTTTGACACATATCTTGACACGATAATTTCTTTACAGCTATAATTAACTGCCAGCTACAAAAAGAAGAGATCAAGAAGATGGAAGTGTTTTGAATATAGACTTCGAATGTATAACAAAGTTGATATTTTGAAAATAAACATTGAATGATTTTTGATTTAGAATTGGATCTTTCCTCTTTGTTTATACAGTTTTTAAATGTATAATATTCTGATCTATTATACAATAAATCGTGCAAAATGTGCGATTATGCTGTATTTTTGTGTAATACTGCAACTTTCAATTATATTCACGTATCATAGTATAATATTCGATGTGGTCACTGTAAGTGCGTGCACGATGTAACTGGAGTTAAGAGAAAGCTATCTATTACTGTGCATCTTTCGGTCTCGGGAATACTCTATCGATTTATATTCAAACAACTTTATGTTCAAACCCGCTCCAAAGATGGCAATACTGCTGACAGATTTTATTTCAAATTTGTCAAAAGAAAAGTGAGGAAAATTTTCTCAAATGTGGCTTTTCCAAAAGCACATCTTTGTAGCAACGATAAGGATGTACGCACAACCACCGCCATCAAAAAAAAAAACAACATTTTAACCCATTCGATTACGCTGCCGTACAACGTTGCTAAAAGCTATGTAATGTGTTTCTATCCCGTGGATACAAAGACAAAAACGACTTTCAATTATACATTCAACAGCTTGTGTTCAGATTGGTGAAACCTTACAAACCCCAGTTAAAGAAGCAATGCACTAAGCTATCAAATCGCAATCTTTCGATAACAAGTGTAACACTTATTCTTTTGAAGTATCGCGTCTTTAACGCTTTATTTCTGCTGCAATCCAAGCCAACGTTCAATCGCTTTGCTTCAAAATTTTTGAACTGCGTGATACATCAGTTTTAGTTGATTAGTTGCCAGCTGCCTCCGATTTTGTCGTATTGTTCTCAATAGGATCCAAGCAGGCTGGATGAGTTGGAAGAAGGTGTCTGGAGTTCTGTGCGACAGGAAGTTATCAGCAAGGGTTAAGGGTAAAATGTACAAGAGTGTTGTCAGACCAGCCATGCTTTATGGAATAGACAGTGTGGCAGTGACGGAAAGACAGGCGGGAAAAATGGAAGTTGCAGAGTTGAAAATGGTGAGATGGGCACTGGGAGTGACAAGATAAGAAACGAATACGTGATAAGGACTGCGAAAATCGCAAAGCCAGGAGACAAACTTCAGAATGCAAGGCTATGCTGGTATGGCCACGTGAAAAGAAGAGAAGAAGGCTACAGGGGAAAAACGATAATGGAGATGGCGGTGCCAGGTAGAAGGAAAGGAGAAGGTGGATGGATTCGGCAAGAGAAGACATGGAAAGGATTGGAGCTGAGGAAGGAGACGAAGTAGACCGGGAGAAGTGGAAAATACTTTCGCGCTGTTGCGACCCCGAATAGGGAGAAGCCGAAAGAAGAAGAAGAAGAAGAATAAGAAGTTCTAAATAGGGTGAATATTGCAATGCAGGTAAATGTTTGCGGAATTATCTCTTGCGCTTTACTCGGACGATACAAACTAAATGATAACAGCACACAATCTGATGTTCTAAATTGCTTTTTAGCATTTTGGTTGTACCTGAATCAAATATAGAACAATGTATATTGTGCATTACGAAAATTCTCCCACATATAAACAAAATCGGTGCTGTCTGCATAAATCATAACAATAAAATCTAAATTTTGATTTACAGACTCAGGCAAGGTAACTATAACTGAAACGTGAAAATGTACTGCTATTGCTCAAATATTCGATATTTGCAGTCCCGAACCATATCATTCTCACCGGACTCCGCACATTCTTTTCCCCAAAACTCTGAATCGCCACACAGCTACTTGAGCAATAAGGTGGAGTGTAAAAACGTTTTTGTTTCAAATCTAAAAATTGGGATTGCCAACATCCTAGACTTGACCTAAAAACACATTCTGAATAAATTTTGGATTTTTTGTAGTTCACCAAGTGAGCACAACAAAGTCAAAGTTTAACCATGACAAAATTTTTTTTTAAATGTCAAATTTTGAATAGTTCTTGTAAAGAAAGAAATTTTCAGCTTAAAATAACCGGAAAACCTAACTTTTTCCGGTAAAAACAACACACATATCGATAATTATCTTATTTGGTTTATAAACGTCATTGATATTTATAACGATAGCACTTTTACATGGGCCGTTTTACATGCATGTACATGCAGATTACTCATTAATGGAAAACGGAAAAAAATACTTTTTCGTCATGAATATGGTGAAGAAACAAAATGGTTGTAATAACATAATACTTTTATTATGTTTCATTTGTCAATTATTGCGCATTTCAAGTTGAGGCTAAAATGCCAGATGTGCCTGTTTTTTATTTCTTGTAAAGTGCATTGTGCTATTAGCAACGTACAGTATTAATACCTTTAAGCCTAAGAGCTGTTGTAGTAATTTAAGGAGTGGTTCCCAACGCGGGGCTTGTGGAGCCCTTGGGATTCGTGAGATGGAATCAAGGGGTTCGTGAATGCTTTGGTGAATTTTGATAAAGCTGGAAACAATCCATTTACTTAATGGTTTTTTCGGCTTTGGATGATCTTTGATTGTGGTTTCCATAATCAAATTGTGGTTAATGCGAGTCGATGTAGTATTGAGTCCAATAATTTGAAAAACTTGCTTTACCCCCATAAAAAAGTACATCGAAATGGTTTTCACATTTATTTGATAAACAAAGTTTGTAATTTCGAACCTTTAAATGTATTGATTTTTCCTACCCCGAAAAATCGCTTGTAATCGACCTAGAGCGAATAGGGATCCACAAGACCAACATTATTTCAAAGAGGTCTGTCACCACAAAAAGGATGTGAACCAATGGGCTGGAGCATATCTTTCAAAATCGATAGACCAGGACTCAATTTTCTTCTTGGTTTATACCAAAGACTTTAAAAACGGTATTCATAGTTTCCGTGCTTCACGTTCAGCACAACGGAGATAGGAGTTGAGAAATAGGAATCAGGTTTACTTGAAGGAATTTCATAAAATACATTCATCTTTATGTAGCTGACAGGTAATGGGTTCGACCGGTTTATCCATTGCTGAGACGCTCTCTGTCTGACCGAAAAATTGTAATGGGAACACGAGCTCACACGTATGAATGATAAATATTTTTAGGTATTATTTTTAAAAACTTTTAGAAAAGTTTGAAAAAGTGAATAGTGATTTGATGAAATGTTGTGAAGAAATACTGTCAATGAAATTATCAAATGTTTCACCGTGGTTCCTACATAAAAGTTATTGCAAACTAAACAGTTTTTGAGATTGTATCACAAAAATTAGTTAAAATTGGATGTTTTCCTAATTTGTTTCCCTTAGTGCAAAAAGAGCAAGTGATTTTTAGAAATCTAGACGGCTCTGCAGCTGTCGCCCGCAGACACCCCAACCAGTAATGTTGAGATAAATAATATCGGTTCAGCCGACTAAGCCGGCTTCACCCAATCGACAGTTGTAAAAACAGTGATTAAAAGTTTATGGTTTTTGACATGACCAAATCCCGTTTCAAAACAAAACTATTTAAAAAAGTCACTACAAAAGATTGCGCATAGCCACTACATGTATCCCAAGTTGTTCGAGCCTCTTGGAGACGCCTTATTTTGCCTTACTTCTAGCATATACTGTATGTCTGTAAACTTAACAAACTTTTAGCCGTTTAGTTTTTCAAGTCCTTGAAAGCATATTAAAATTGAGGTAGGAAGCCAAGGCGGTTGCTATGCATATCTAGAATTACGCTGCTGAATATTAGGCTCCCTACTTAAAACTTTTTCGTAACTGTAGGAGTATTTGTATGATCTAACGCCTCAGACTGCGAGCATGTTGCTTGATCGTGGCGTAAACATAGCTAGTCAAAGAGCAAACTAACCCGAAACCTAGCACTCGCTGCTAAGTTTTTATAATAGATGGCCCCCATCAGTTATGTCGAGGGTAAGAATATCGTTTCAGCCGTCATCCCGGCTTTACTCAATTAATATTTGTGAGTACAGTAACCAAAAATGTTGTTGACATGGTCAATTCTCGTTTCAAAATCAAAAATATTGTATTTTTAAAGGAAATCAATTAAGACGAAAAATCTTTTAAGGGATTGCACCTAGCCGCTATACTTCTCTCCAACGCTATGGAGTTCCGAGATTCGTCTTGCTTGCCCTGTTTGATATTTAGGACTTCAATTTTCTCATAATTAAAACAGGTCATGATTTCAATGATTTTTATTTGCGTATGGAATAAAGTGCAAGGAAGCATAATTTTAAAGTTGTGAGATGGGATTGGAATGCTAACGTGATTGATAAGTATTTTCAGACAAACCTACCAAAAATTGGTTTCAATACTTACAATATTTTTTTACACGGTATGCCTATTTGTACAACCTGAAGCCTCTGGCTGCCCGCATGTTGCTTGTTCTTGGCATAGGCGCAGCACACCAAAGAGCAAACTGATCCCAAATAAAACGCTAACAGTTATGTCAAGGTTTCAAAGACTCCACCAATAATGTAGAGGTTAAGGATATCATATCTGCTCGCTGCGCCTGGTTTACCGAATTGCAAAGAAAATTGCTTTAACTTTTAAATCATATGTAGCTCGACACTTATATTTTAGTGCAAACGATAAAACAGAACTATATTTACCCGCCTCTTTCGTTAGGAAGATACCAATTTTTTGCTTGTATTACGCTATATATTAAAATTTTTAGAAACTTCATTTTTCAATAAATTTTTTTGAAAATTTTGGTAGATAATGCTAAAAAGCCATGCTTTTGAGAAAGAATAGTCCAAATGGAGAAAGAACTTAGTTTTTTAGAAATATCAATTTTGTGTAGCTCAGACACCAAAACTTTGAGTGTTTTTGAACAGTAGGCTTTATTTCAAATTTTTAGAGACTTTATCTCATAACAAATCTGTTTTGAAAATTTAAATACAAACTAATCATGCTTGCAAAAAAAGTAGCCAAAAGATATCAAAGAACTAGCTCTTTCTAATAATTCCAGCTTTCTCGGGTGTAGCAAATTTGTTTGATTAAAAATGAAAATTAATTTATGGCAACCAAGTTTTGATCTGCCATTATATACTAATCCTTAGTCCTTATAATTAGAGTTACATATTTTTCAAAATCAAATTTTCATAGGTTTTAAACCAAACTAATTGTAAGTATTTTATTCTAACTTTTATTTATGAAACTTACCACTTTTTACTCAGCTTACCACTTTTGTTAAGTAGACAGTTTACAATACAGGTGTTAAAACTCAATTGTTCTAGTAGAAAAACAGATAGTAAAAGTATATGTCATATATTATCGGCATTACCCAAAAAATCCCTTCCATTTGTATAAACAATTTCAAAACTCCATTGAGAAATAAGGTAACAAATCAGTTTTTAAATAAACCGATTTTGTAAAAACTGTGTAATTATTGAAAAAATTGTCATATGATGATTTCTAGTAAATAAAAAATGTGTTAGCCAGACAGCCGCTTTTTAATTGTTCTACTGACTCCATGATTCACATATCCGTAAATAGTGTAAGGATTTTTTCATGGGCTTATTTTGTAGTAATTTTTCTGAAAAATCTGTGTTGTTTACACCTGTGTGTTTAATCGTTTTTCACCAGCGCCCAGTAGGAGAAAACAAAGTGATTTGTGATGAGATGTTGTGTTTCAAAAATGTTTAAATTTAGTGACCTACTGGACGCACACACTGGAATTTGCACTGGGCAGTTTCATCGTACATGTATGAGAACGAATCCAAAAATATATTTGGTTGTTCTCACATATCCATTCGTAATTGTTTGTCATGTTTTTACGAAATCCTTAGTCCGATGTTTTTCCGTATTTATACCCACACGCCCCTTTTTCAATTAATATATCTACATTAGTAACATGTCGCCAAATTTTTGGCAATCATTCATTAATTATAGTTCTAGTTTTAACTGTAATGGGGTGCAGTAAAAATTGATTTTGCGAAAACAAGAGGCGTATACGCAGTTTGGTCCATACTACAGACGCTACAAGTTTATGTGTGGGCCTAGATGGAAAATAATTCCCGACCTGGATCTGTGGTAGATAAAGATGTAGACCAAATAGTTTATCGTGTATTTCTAATCAGTGTCTGTTTATTTTCAGATAAAATCATTACGCAATAGGAATTGCTTTTGTTTATTATTTTAGCAGACTTTTATTCAAAACTTATGAATAGTGCAGAGTGGCATCTTTCGCTACGAAGAAACACCGCGAGTAAACCTTTTAAGGGTTCCCGTGTATGCTGCAGGCACGGATTAAATATCTCATGATGTTTCTGGTCGAGCAGCAACCTTTTTCTGTAGTACGCTATCTGTCTCCTTGAACTTTTATGCCATGATCGAAATTCAGATCTTACAGTTAACTCTCTTCCATATTTGCCTCCAAATTTCTCTTGGCCTGAATGTCTGACTTCGTTTCCATAAATTAAAAAATGCACTGGGGTATTCCTGTGGAGTACTGATTTTTATTAATTCCACTTTCGCTGCTAAATTTAAAGATTCTGCGTGATGCCAAATAAATTACTGTTTCAAACCTGATTGTTTGAAGAAGCACCTGTCAACAGCGAAAAAACTTTGAGTATTTCCAGTTGTCATGAAAGAGCACTAATATAATTAATCTCTATGCATTGAGGGACTGAAAACTTAACAATGCAATAAAACAATAATAAGACGACGTTGAGCACAGTGCAAGCAAATTATATTTCAATAAAGTGTATGTGGAGAAGGTTCTGCGGGGTAGCAAAGGTGCACAAGCACCAATGGTTTTTTCAGACAGAGAATTTAGTTAGGCACGATGCTTCATGACTCGCTGTGTATATCGAACAGAATACTATGTGAGTGAGTCAGTGGTTTACGAACAAGTGCTGGTTAAGTAGCAAAGAAAAAGCACTTCTTCTTCAGGAACAAAACTCGTAAACCTTAATGACTCATAATGCTTTATTTTCTGAAATTCGGGGTCGCCATTTGTTTGGTTGCGTACCTTAAAAAGGAGCCAGGGTGGCTAGCAAGCAAGGGAGGAGCGACTTTTGAGACCTTCAAATTGCGGCTCTTTCAACTCGTTTTTTTACATTTTATTGACCTAGTTTTGTTTTACTTTAAGTTTAAATCTTCTTTCTTTTGTGTGCAATTGTTGTTTTTTCAAAAACCCATTTACACTTTTGCTTTGTACTCTAGTGCGACTATAAATATCTGCAATAATCTATGCTTTCTTTCTATCATTAACTACTCCTCTTCGAATGGGCTTAAACTTTTTTGCAAGTTTTTTGTCAAACTGGGCCCCAAAACTGTCGGCTATTTCACCCCATCGACCTGTCAGCCGCATAAAAATGGAAGTGTTTCTTTAAGTGTCTTGCCCATGAGCACAACCAGCGAACTTTCCGCCTTTTCTTCTTACTATTTCTTTCGTACTGAGGGTCTGGAAAGGAAGCTGCGGATATCATTTTTTTGTTCCGATAAGCTCGTACCTCAAGGTGCCAATGGAACGGTGCTCCATCTTCTTAAAAAATGAAGTCATTCGAATCTGCTTGCAGTAAAGTGAATAGCCAGTTTTGGACCATTTGGAGATAGATTGGTCCTGTAACAGTGTTTCCTTTAAATAAAAAGAGACCGTAGACCTTACATTGTCTTGAGACAGAACACAGAAGGCGTTCACTTTAGGGGCATCTCCATGATGCTCAACTGCTTCGTGTGGGTGATGTAGTCCGTGTGCCGCCACGCCTCGCATGGATAATTCGCTCCTACTCTGTTGGCGATAGAAAAAATGTCGTATACTTTTTGAGCAGATCTCGTGCCACTCATTTGGCGCTCCCTCATTTTCCACAACTTTTAAATTATGCTCCCATGTGCATCATAAAATAAAAGAATAAAGTAGTGGTCCCCAAAGAGAGCACCATCGCCCCCTTGAGAATTGTGAATACCAAGGAGGGGGCGGTGAATCCAAAAGGGCGATTGGGCGGCGGTGACCTCTAAGTGTGCGTTGAGAGAAAACAATTGTTTCACAAAGGAATGATAAACCTATATTTCTAATGATCGTATAAGAAATGATTTAACACTAGAATGACCAATGGAGTCAAAATGACTCCATTGGATAGTTTGCTTGTGCATATCTTTTCACTTGCTTGCTTTCAGAGAAAATCCTCCCATGACTTTTCATCATTTGTTGGGCCTTACACTGTATTGGAATGGCGTGAATTTTTGTCAGCTTTAAAAACGATTTTTTAAAAATTTACCTCGAATGCCCGAAAGAGTCAATTTGACCCCCTGTATAGAAATCCTTAGAAAAGTAGTTTGTGGACAAAATGCAATGATACTGTTTTTGTGTTTTGAAGCAGAATTTCAATTTGAAAAGCCATTTGTATTTTTGAAACAGCTTGAAAGCTTCTCAGCTGCGAAGTATCTTCGCAATTGCTTTATCACTCTCTTATCAGTGGAATACAATAGTTTGTTTGGTTGCGACATTGTGAGTAAAATTTTACTCTATTTGTCTTTTGTGTGTCAACAGTGCCCTATAGATAATGGATTATTACCTTTGTTTTGAATTGCTGTGCATGGTTTTGATTGCAAGTACAGTCTGATCGTAGCTGTGCTTTAGTTTGAAACTTGAAGCAGTCAATATTTGAGTATGTCTACAAGACGAGGTCTCAGAGCTACAAAAGTTTTGTCTGTGCTAACTGATATTTCTGAGGATGTGTCTGAATACGGGGACGAAAGATGCAGCCTTGACGTAGATGACGATTTCATACCAGCAGCAGATGAATCTAGCTCTTCGAGTGAAAATGAGAACGTGCATGCAGCAAGTATGTAATGCGAATGGAGTTGTAATGTTTCTATTTTTGTGATTTTTCAAATTGAATTTGTTTTTTGTGTTAGGTAGCCAAGATCCAAGCACAAGCAGTTTGCAAAGTGATTTGGAATCTGAGGAGGAGGATAGTGCAGTGTTGACTGCAAAGGATGGCACTAAATGGAAGAAGGTACAAGTCGGTGAGCAGTCTACTGGAAGACTTGCAAGTCATAATATTCTGAAGGAATGTCCTGGCCCTTCGAGTTACGCGCGTAGAAGCATACTGTCGGCAAGTTCTTCAAGTGCCTGGCTTTTATTTATTGACAAGTTTATACTTGAACACATCCGTAAGTGCACCATCACTGAAGCTCATAGACAAACTGAAAACGAAGAATTTTGTCTAACAAACAAGAATCGCTCGCATTCATTGCTGTCATGTACGCACCAGGAGTACCAGGTTCAAATGACATGTCATATCATACTTTGTGAACTGAAAACTGGGGCGTGCCCTTGAGTAAATAAACAACTTCAAAAAACTGTTTCAGCAAAATGTTACGTTTTCTCCGCTTTGACACAAAGTTGGATCGTTCTCAAAGGTTGAAAACAGATAGATTTGCTCTATTTTTCGGTGTTATGGAATAGGTTCATCGACAACTGTATTTTGTGTCACGCATCTGGGGCTTTCATCACTGTGGATGAACAACTTTTCCCCAGAAAATGTAGATGTCCATTCACGCGGTTCATGGCGTCAAAGCATGACAAATACGAACAGAAATATTGGCTGGTTGTAGACAAAGATAGTAAATATGTTGTAAACAGGTTTCCATACGTTGGCAGAGACGAGACTCGCTTTAGGGATGAACGTGTCTCCGACCAGGTTGCCACGCGCTTGTTGAAACCGTATCTCAACAAAGGGAGGAACGCGACAACAGACAATTATTTTACCTCAATAAAGTTGGCCACAGAGTTGCAAAAATACAAAACCAGCTTACTGGGAACAGTAAACAAAATCCGCAAGGAAGTACCTGCAGTGGTAAAGCACATGAAAGAGCCACTTTACCCCACCACGCTATATTAATCTGGTGATGTAACAATGACTGTTTATCAAGGTAAAACCAAGAAAAATGTGGCAATTCTCAGCACCCTTCACCAATACATTACTATTGCTGATAATGCCAAAAAGACACCAGAAAGTGTCAAAGCTTACAATGATATACAATATGGTGTTGCCATTGTGGATCAAATGGCAAGGAAATACACGGTTAGAAATTCCACCAGAAGAAGGCCGATTCATTCGTTTCAAAACACACTGGACTTGGCGGCTATAGATGCATGGATCGTTTAGAAGGCGGTCACGAAGAATAACACTCTCAGAAGAGTTTTTCTTCAGCAGTTAGCTCAAGACCTATCTGGGCCTCATTTGGACGCAAGGAGCAACACTAAGAAAAGACGCTTGCAAGAAGAGACATTTGATGAAGGACATAGTAAAATGACAAAATAATGCTAAGTGAAGGGTGAATGTAAGAAGAATCGCACAATTGGCACCTGTCATGAGTGTAGCAAATCACTGTGCGGAAAGTGTACTGCCAAAGCCGTACGTTTGTGCGTGAAATGCAGTTTCTCACAATAATAAGTGTCCTTTTTCGATATTCTGGAATTTTTTTGCCTTTTTGTTTGTTGGTTTGGTATTTGAGTTTGCCCAATACAATAATCAATAAAATATAACTAAGTGAGCTTTCTTAAAAAGCTATTCTACAGACATAATTACAGCAATATTACAGAAGAAATGGCAGGGAGTCAAAATGACTCCTTCGGGCATTCTAGATATATGAAAATCCCGGGCATTCTAGTGTTAATCGATGTGCAAGTCAATGATATCCCGACAATTCAAAGTTGCAAATTTAAAAGTGACAATTTAAAGTCGACAATTCAAAGTCTTAGGGTTAGGGTTGTAATTAATTTTTTTGAATTGTCGACTTTTAATTTCTGACTTCGAATTGTCGCAGAACCCAAGTCAGTGGTTTGTACTCTTGTTACATTTAGTACTGCTTTTTTTTGTAGTAACACAGGCTAATTGATACTAAATACGTTGGGAAAAACAATTGCGTTTGCAAAAGTATGATGGTACTAAAGATATAAATAGAAGGAGAAGGAAAAAGGAAAGACTCAAAAAAAAGTTTGTGAAGGTAGTGAAATATGATTTAAAGGTATTTGGATTAAAAGAAGAAGATGCAATGGACTGAAAATATTGGAAAAGAATAATTTTTTGTTACGATCACTAAAAAAGAAAAGCCGAAACAAGAAGAAAAAGCATAGGCTAATTGTTTTTAATCAACTCTTTGTTTGATTCAGCGTAAGTAGGCTAAGGTGGATTAAAGAAGAGTGGTTGTACCCTGGGTTCCTGCAAAATTTGCGTTCAGTTTGTGTTACAAAACGTAAGAATCCCAAGTATTTGAAATGCAGGAAAGAAACGTATAAAAATGCTAAGCTTGATAAATAATATTGTGTTGTTCGTCATAACGTTGATTTTTCAAAAAAACAATTTGCATTTGTGATCACACTGTTACGAATAAGTAAATTTGCGCTAAATAGAATAGTTTTTCTGTATGTACAGTTATCGTAATCTGTTGTTTTATTTGTAAATCTGAATTGTCTGAAGCTCTAAACTTGCTAAACTGTTTTAAAAAAAAACCTTTTTTCTTTCGGATTTATAAATAGATTGGTAACTCACACGCCTTTCTGACGTCACAATGGGTGTCTACATGACTTAATTTTCGAGCATATTCTTGTGATTCTTGCTTCTTCTCGAAGATTTTTCTTTTTATTATTACTTTTACCGATTACGTAATTTATTAACGGTGTCTTTTCTGTGTCACATGATGTTCTAGCAATTTCTAGATTATTTTCCAGCTGTATGTATAAGGCGGTGAGATTTTTTTTCATTCACTCAGAGATTGAGAGTGTAGTTCAAAGAAAGATAGCAGAGTGTAGTAAAAAGGCATTGTTCTGTGGTGATTCTTGTGATAGGAATTAAGCGATTATTTGGTGGTTTTTAGTTTATTAAGTCTCTGATATTTATTTATTGAAGTGCTTTTGTTCTGTGTTTTGGAAAGCGAAGGAATTTGAAGTTGTCAAGTGATTTGTAAATATATTGTTCTGTTCTTGATCAAAAAGTGCGTGATTAAAGTATCGTAGTGGAAGCCAATCTTTCCTAGCTATTAAGTTGCAACCAAAAATTATTTGATCGATACTGCAAGTCGCGTCAATTTTAAGAAGTAAATTAAAAATGAGATAGATTCAAAACTCTATTGAAACGCGACACACACAATAACGTTCTTTTGATCTTGCTTCAACCTACGATATAGCAAATCTATTCTTAATGCTAATAACACGTGATCATAGAACTGGTAAATGGAAATTACCTACGGATGTGACCTGCTGGTATTAAATATTTACGGTTAGGAAAAAAATTAGTCACTAAAATGAATTCTAAGCTCACAGGAGTAGTTTTTGTTTTGCAGATAACCATGCGGGCGATTTGTTTCTTAAGAAAGAGATTGAACGTTCGGTTATCATTGGCCAATATTTCTGTATCTGCTTAATTGAAAAATCATGGGAGAGCAAACTGCTACATCGAAAACAAAATTTGATTGCTTGTCATGCCAATTTCTACCGGTAGCTTTATCTCGCTGAAATGGGGTTTGCAACTAGGTGACTCAGGGTCCCGTCTACTCTTATTCCATTCCTGCAAGTAGGTACAAGTCAAATGCTTTCATCCGGTAAACCATGGCTCATCAGTGGGGCCCAGCACATATGTCACGTAGGCCTCCACTTGCTATTTCAATTTCAACCAATAAAGAAAACATCACAAAAGTTGGAAAAAAATATACTTTAATTGAGCCATATACTTCTGCTTAGCTTGAAATTGGATCCTATACCCAAAAAGTAGAGAAACATTTGATTAGGCTTACCTTTTTCTGGCTCCTACTCGGAAGTTTTCGTAATTGCGAGCTGAAAACGCCATCATAATGAAATTTATTTTTCTAATGAGCTCATTTGTTGTGAAGCAAAATAGCGGTAGTGTAGTTTAAGCGTTGTTGAACCAGCAATTTGCAAAGTTTTTTCTGTGTTCCTCCCTTACAGACTTCAAAATTAATTGTTTCCTTCCTTCAGCAAATTTTTAAATGAGGATCATTATGAAGATCGATTTTTTGGACCTTTGAATTGAAGTATATGCGTTCCAGATTGCAGGTGAAAATCTTTTTTTTTAGAGATTGACATTGCTGGGAGTCACGATTGACAAATTTGCATTCCACAGATCTTTTCTTTTTACTTGCTTGGAATTTCTACACAAACTCATGATGAAACACTCAAATGTTTATGTAAATTGCATAACAACATTTTTTTCCAATGCCCAGATCTTCCTCCACTATTCCTTCTTAGACTAAATTTCTTTTGCTAAAACATGATTCCTTTTTTAGATAGCAAGTAGTAGCTCTCAGTTGAGATCCACAGTGTTAAGCTATTCGGCCTGTGATATAGCCATGAACCTGAGGTCATTTTTGTCACATCAACGTTGTGGTTGAGCACAAAAAAATGTTTAAATAATTTGCCAAAAAGCAGCATTTTCTAATACCCAAGTCTTTTAAATCTGCAGTTGAAAAAAAGCTTGGAAAACACTGCAATAAATTGAAATCTTTGGCTGTTTTAATCGAGAGGAAGTTGAGCTTTTAAGTTCGCCTATGCTGACAACAGGCCAAGCAACACTTAGCAAGGGACTCCACGATGTTATAATACTTTTTTGTGTTTTTGGCGACGCCTTGGTTTCCGTATAGCTACAAAACGTTGGCTACTTACTAGATCATGGTGGTTCTGATCAGTAGAGTAGTTAGAAATAGGTGCATTTTTTGAGAAAGGGAGGAGGGGGTCGGGGCAGAGCTGCAAGTAAACTCGATCATACATTCAAGCAATCTTATCACATAAGTGACACTACATTATTTGGTGGGGAGGGAGAGCAGAGCATTAAAGTAGATAAACTTTTTTATAAAAGTAAAATCTTGTCAATCGCGGTCTCCAAACAATCATGAGCACCTTTTCTTTGAAGGTCAACGTTGTGAAAAATTTTGCCAATATTAGTGTCCAAACATACATGATCCCTTTTTTCTTGGAGATCGAGATTTAGAACATCCTGTAATACCATTTGAGAGGTATTGGCTTTTCTTTCCCCTTTAAATTACTTAAGGCAGAAGCAAACTTGGCAAAATTGATCACCTACCCGGAGTGAGTATCATAAAGGATTTCGCGATGTCCCTACACAACAATTTCGTTTATAAATTTGCATTTCTTGTAGAAGAAAAACTCATTTGTGCTTAAAAGAGCCAGCACTCGACTCACCAATATTTCAAAACTCTGATTTCTTTTTGTTTATGATGACGTCATAATTGACGAATAATTGTAAAAGTTATTTTTGTCAGATTAGAAATATGACAGCCAGTAAACCAATAAACATTTTTTTCAAAACGTTTCGCTTTACAAAAATTACTGACCGCATAAATGCAGTTGGGCCTTTTTTGAGAAACGAAATAATCAGCTATTTTTAAATGACACCAGCTTCCATCAAAAGGTATGGAGCGTTTTGAGAACAACAATTGATTTATTGCTTTACTCCTTGCTTAATATTGCAAGTAAGTTATTTCTTTACCTTCATTTAGTTTTTGCTTTTGTGGGGGGATAATCGATTTTAAGTGTCTCAACTTTAAATGCGTTTTTGGTGCAGGGGAGCAGCGATACTTTGGCGTAAAGAGGTTACTGTGCACTGTTAGTTCAATTGCTACTTGACTCAATATAAAGTGTTTGGCTGCGTCACTTTCATTTTGTGCTGTAGGTAGAATAACCCAGTGTACTCACCACTAACAATCTCCTCCGGACCGAGCCGAATAAGATGCAGCAGGAAGACCAGAACTAGGGTCATCATTTATGCTAGTGATTATTTGTTTCTTTACCGTTTATTATATTTTCAGGAGAGAGGTTTCGCTAAATCGTAGAATATGTATACCACCAAACAATTAGCTGGTGCTATCGTAAAACAAACGCCATTAAGACGCCCATTTCCAACTTTGTTTTTGTTCTCGCACGTTCATTTGAAGGAAAGGACAGAATTTGTTAAATGATAGAGTTTCTAAGACCTCTCTTAATTGAAAGTAATCATGCCGCAATCGGAATTAGCGGTATAGGTGCAATGATCCCATTGGTACCACTTCATTGCTTATGGTCTCAAAAACATAATTTGGTTAAAGCCGGCTGAAACCGATGTCACTACCCGGACACAACTAACTGGTAGCCCTGCTCGGGCGACCCCGTCGGAGCCGGCTAGTGACAACTATAATAACGTAAACAGAAGTTTTTTGTCTCTTCACGTGAACTGCAGCAGGGCAAAAACAACGCAACACAAAACGTCAGTCTAGTAGGTTGTACCTTTTTAAAATTGCGTCTCTCAATTGAATACGTACTGAGCCAACTTTGCTTCATGCGAGTAACATAAATTTACATTTACCAAAGGCCTAAGACACTTGATTAGCAAGCAATGCTTCCATTAGCTCAATTTTAGAGTAAAAATGGTAGTTTTTGTAATATCAAGATTTGTTCTGCTGGCATTGTTTTCTCTGCAGGTTTTGTACTGATCAACAATAATCAAATCCCAAGTCAAAAAATGTTGAAACACATAATTGGTTGGTTTACACATGAGTGTAATATTTCAATTCTGTTTTTGTATTGTCACATAATAAACTTGATTTCTTTAAAGTTGACCAAGGACAATAATTTGTTAAAATGTAGCTCGTAGAAAAAACGCGCAGAGTCCTTTTTTTTGAAGAAGACAAAATCTCACAACCTACCTAAATCCATTGCCGAAAAACACGATGATAACCAAAAATTATTGCACAATCCACAAATCACCTTGCCGCTGCATTTATTTTTGCAGCATTTTCTTTAAAAATAATTACGCGAAAAATGTTTGATATATGTTTATAGGTGTCTACAAACGATATCGGCATCTATAATTTGAACGTTTTTTCTCAAGCTTTATCTATGAACTACAGCATTGTTTTTGTGATTACTGCCAACGAGGAGCCAGCGTTTTCCACCAATACAAACCCACTCTTATTCATCGCGGTCACAATCGGAGTGCTATTTCTAGTTTCCTTGATAACAATTGGATATCTTTTGCGAAAACAAAGAAGAAAAGGAGCAGAACCGGCTTGCTACAAAGGTTGTACAATGTTATAGGCTGTGTTTATTGCTTTTTGGGATAGAAACGGAGCAGGAAATCATGGGACCCCAGTGGCCAGACTAATCCTGGAGAATCTTCGCTTAATGTATAGGCTCACGGCAGTAAACTAAGAAGAAGTAAAAACAATACATTGAAGTATCAGAGATCAAATTAATAAATCAGTTTTGTAGTAACAGTTGCAATTAATTGCTGCGTTTGTAGAAAAGCGCTAGGGCTACCAATAACTCTGAAGGAGGGCTCAACACAAGTTTGTACTACTGTAAAGCTCTTTCAGTGAATGAAAGTTAAAAAAAATCAATTTACTACTACTATAAAATTGTTTAACAGAAACATCAAAGAAATCTGTTGAATGTATCGTTCTAAACACTCCTCCTAGTCATCTTCAAAACAATGACCAGGTAAATCTATGAGAATGGTGTTTTTGGGTCTGTTTAAAGAAATTAGTTTTTAAAAATTTTGAATGGCAACCAGTAAATTAATCTACAAAGATTCAATCCATAATTATGTACATACTTAGAATGTAAAAATAAGGACAATGTAATTTTAAGACAGAAAGAGAAGTTTTCCATATCCTTATCTCATTAACCACTTGACAGCGGATTTTTATAAGCATTTCTATGTCCAGCTTGCGGGGTTTCTTTAGAAACATTGCATAAAACTGAAAATTCTTCAAAAAAGAACCACTAAAAAATATGAATAAAACTATACAATATAATGACAAAAATAAATCATGTTATTATCAAAAATAGTTAGTAAGAGGATTTTGTGTGGTATGTCTTAAAACATGGTTTTGCCATTACTTATTTTTGAAACCACACTTTTCAGTTTTTTACCAAGTCCTTTTGAAGATATCCTCCTTCCTAATTTCCTAGAAACATGAAATAAATGTAAAAAAATTATTTGTTAGCTTCATTTTAGTGAAGTACGCAAGTTGTTAAGAAGATCTTTCACTATAATTAGCAAACCACACACCAATGTGAGCTTCTAAAACGTAATTGATATGCTGATGAGCAGTTTGGTACAACATATTAGGTTATGAAGTTCTTACATAGCGGATGCCTTGCTCATGCATCAAAAACCTAACTTGCTTCTTTTCTTCAGAGATTATCAATATCAAACGATCATCGTTATGAAAGCGTGCAGTATAAGCATGAAATAAAAGGAGGTAAACACTTTTTTTCTGTTTTTTGCTTCGTTCTTTCATTAAGATTGATTCTTTAACGTTTCCATTGGTTTTGTGTTGTCATGCTTGAGAGAAAAAACTTTAGAACAATTTTGCTACAATGTCTGTGGCAACAATTAAAAAGTCTGCAATCCAACTTCTCTCTGGAAAATTTTCTTAATCATGATCTCAATTTTTTAGAACTTGGTTTTAATATTTTGTTGCAGACAAAAATAGATACGTGATCTCCAACTCTACCGTTCCTTCCTTACAGGTAGCTAAGCTACATATCTATATTACTTTAAAGTTAAAGCATGGTATTACCTCAAGTAACGTTTGTGGGATAGGATTTTTTTTCTTTGACGCAATTCTCAGCTACCCACATATGACGTCATATATTTCAGGAAGCTGAAGCAAAACCAATGTCGGAATATGCAGTCATTGAAGATGAAAAGGTATCGTTGTACACCAATTTACTATGTAGCGATCTTAGCATAATAATATTATTTTCAACAATATCATTTTTAACAAAAAAACTTAATTCTGTTTGCTGAATATTACAGTAAAAACATGTTCTTTAAGTGCTAGCTAATCAGAGTTTGTTCGCAACCCCGGCCGAGTAATTACATTTCAGTGAAAAGGTTTGCATGCTGATGCTGAGAACAAGCGAGTCTCAAAGCAGTTGCGGGTTATCGCATTACGCAATAATTATACAGAATTATGGATTAAGGAAATTGTCGCAACAAAATTTACAAATTTAAAAATCGTGCTCGTATTTGAAGAAGCTGTTACCAGGCACACTAGAATTAGCATAAACTCCATTTCTCTTTATTTTACCAATCAGTAATAACCACACAAATTTGTTTGGTATTTCCTTCACTTAGGTTCACGTTTCGTCATCTGAGCAAAAAAATTGGTGGTTTGTTTATCAAAAATAATTGGCTATTGCTATGAGCGTACCTAGCTATTCCTTATGGCCTAGGCTTTCCTTCAATTTCTTGAACCCGATTAACAAATCGAAATATTTTCAAGTAAAAAGTTTCATCAAACAAACTTGAGGTACAGATTTAATAAAAAATGAGGTAAAAAATTAAGTAAAACAACAAAAACTTCATTCAAAAAATTTAGAAAAACATAGATCAAAAAATTTGATTTTGTCTCTCTCCAAAATTTGCTTTTGTCCACACTAGTTGCTACCGCATAGGCAAAAATGATTGGGTACACCAATCAACGATATACCTTGTAATGTTGTAGAATAATTAACCAATTCATATCTCAAGATTAGATTTAAGTTAAAGGAAATTTTAAAGTGATCATCTATGTGAAAAGATATAGGACAATGTAACTGGAGTGACAGATAATCCCTGTGCTTCAATTTTCTTGACACTAAAAGACTGCATTGTGAATCACCTTGTGGTGGGAAAAACTTACTGGACTAAACCCCAATATAAATTCCAAAATATAACTCCTAAGGCGTTTGGATAAAAATGATAGCATTATCCGGTAACTCCGGCAGCTGTGTTGCTGCCAACCGTATTATCTTTTTCCGTTGGACTCCGTCAGAAAAGTAAAAGTGAGAGATTTGGCAATTGAACTATTGAAAGATCTCCTAAAAACTCTTACCAGGATTGCGCTATAAATAGGACAGTTTGGTGCCGTTGGCTGAGCGGAAAAATGCGGGAGTGAGCAGTTACGGGTTGTTAAAACCTTACCAAATATGATTTCTTGTATTGTGCATTCTGGCGTTGATGTTGTTGTTGTTGTTGTTGTTATCCGACTCATTCCGAGGAGTGGGGGCATGGCGAAGACCATCGAGCCCCAGAAGCCGGGAAACTCCCCAGGGTCTAAATCAGAGGTCGTAAAAAGACAGAGAGTCGCTGAGCGGCGCAAAGAGTCCGCAGTTGGACAGTGCAGAATGAGATGAGGGGTGTCTTGGGACGAGCGTCTACCGGCGCTGCAGGAACGATTCATGATTCTGCCAATCCTACAGAGAAAAAGCTTAACACAAGGCTGTGTCCGTTCCAGCAAAGACCAGAGAAAACAAAGCGAGCGTGACAAGGGAGCACAAGTTCCTGGGTGGAAATTGAGGGAACTTGTGCGTCAAAGAATTTCGATGAGACTGTGTGCCTCCAGTCCGAGAAAAAAGAAGGTTGGATACGAGAGATCAGAAGGGAGAGACTACAAGGAATGGCAGAGAGCATGAGTAGTGCTCCTCGTCTAGCAGCTCATCAACCGCGTCTTTCCCCGCGAGAAACAAGTATCCGGGAGCCCATTGTAGCCTGATAAAACAGGTGGAGAGAGAGGACAGTTCCTGCTAGATCTGCCAGAGAGATTGATGTAAAAGGAAATATGGAGGAGAGGACAGGGTGGTGAGAACAGAAAGAGAGTCAGATAGGAAGAGAAGTACAGAGAAGTGGCAGACTTTTTGGTGCTTCCGAGACCAGCAAAGAGCATGCAGAATGGCGCTGGCCTTACAGAAAAACTTGAGCATACTGGGTCTGCTGAAAAGGAAAGAGTGGCCTCAGTGCCACAGAGAGAGCAGTTGGCAAGTGCGCCAGAGCCGCCTTTGCCAAAAGAAAAAGGAACAGAGCCATCTGTCCAGAGTACCAAATTGTAAGGAAGGAATGGAGTCAAGGTGGGCGAGAGCTGCATCTTGGAGAGAGAGGGGGATCAGAGTGGGAGCATGGAGAGAAAAGAGTGAACTCCACAGTGAAGGAAAGCAGGTTTCAAGGAGGAGAAGGAGGGTAAGCAAGAAGAGCCTCCATAGTGGAAGTATAAGCAAGCATGAGCGGGTGAGTTGAAGCAAAAGCTCTCCGAGAGGATCTGCAGAGTCTTGGTTTCATTACAAGTCTGACCAAACCTACAATGAAAAGGAAGTTGGGAAACAAAGAGCCCGCCTTTAAAGTGACAGACTAAAATGGGTCAGGGTGACTCGTAGGGGAGGTAGAAAAACCTCGGAGAGGAGAAGTGGGCTAGGGGAGGAGCCGGAGATGGCGCGACTGGCCGCTTGGTTAAGGCGTTCCAATTTGGTGATATTGGCTTGACAAAGAAAACCATCCGGGTAAAGCATATGTGAAAAGGGACCGAATAAAAGCTTTATACAGAAGAGAGAGGGACTCCTCAGAAGGGCTCACGAGGAAGCAGAAATATAGCGTAAGGCCTTGAGACGTGAGAAAAACTTGGCCTTTAGCGAAGATACATGTTTAAAAAAGGAAAAAATGCAGTTGAAGGTGACCCCAAGAAAAACTGGAAAGGGATTGAAACGGAGGCGGGAGTTGATTAAGAGAAGGTTGGGCTGGAGGTTAGCTTTGTGGGGATCCATTAAAAAGAAGAAGGTCTCACACTTTCTCCAATAGAAACGAAGACACCAGTACTCAGACCAGCGCTCCAATTGAAAAAGATCTTCTTGTTCGGCCTCCACCGCAGTAGGGACCGAGAGGGAGGAGGACCAAATAGCCAGATCGTCAGCATAAAAAAGCAGCTGAAGGAAGAAGGCAGAGAAGCAGGGAAATCATTGATGAAAAGAGAGAAAAGTACATGGTCAAGCAAGGATCCTTGCGGAACACCTTGACAGATTCGAAAGGAACGACTTTTGTGATTTTGATAAACGACGCAGCGCGCCTATCAGAAAGGAAAGATTGAGTCCAACGATCAAAGCAAGGAGGGGGCCAGACTCCAAGGAGCTTATGGAAAAGAGCGGTGTGCCAGACAGAGTCGAAAGATTTGGATAGATCAATAGTAAAAAGGATTGTCCGAAAGCATGGCCTGGGTTTGTTAATCCCATCCGAAATGGACTGAGAAAGGAACATATTTAATCAAGAGTAGGCCATCCATCGCGGAAACCGGCTTGGCGAAGAGAGATAATGGAATTAGACCCCAGAAAGAAAAGCAAACGTGATAGTATGATTCGTTGAAAAAGCTATGATACGCAGGAGGTGAGAGAGATAGGCCGTAAGGAAGCAGGAGAGTCCAGAGGCTTTCCCATCTTATGGATGGGAATAATGGAAGATGTCTTCCAGATAGAAGAAAAGGAATGCAAAGTCTAAAAAAGATTAAAAATGTGAAAAAGAAAATCTATGCCAGAGTGAGGAAGATGCTTTAGCATGGGATAGGCAACTTTGTCTGGGGCAGTGGACAGGGAGAGGATAGAGGCAGCCGTGATAAATTCAGGGGGGAAGAAGGGAAGCAAAAGACAAGTGAGACTCAGAGGACGTGGCTCGGCGGAGCACGGAAAAGTAGCCTCTGGCTCTGCTACACAGAGATTTTGGCTGGGAGACAGAAAAGTGGGATCTCAGGTAATCGGCGAAAACCGAAGCCGACTCCCTGTGAGAGGAACGGCTGGGGAAGTTACAAGAAAAAGAAGATGAGAAAGAAGAGCCAGCGACAGAGCGAAGGAAAAAATATACAGATTTAGGGTTAGATTTGGAGAGAGAAAAGAGGAAGTCGCCTGCCATGCCTCAGCCTTGGCCTTGACGATGACAGACAAAGCAGGTCGGAAAGCGGAGATTTAAGCCTGGCGATTTTCATTACTTTTGCGAGCTGCAGTGTCAACCTTACGTCTTTCACTAACTCCTTCTTCCACTTCAGCGGACAACCAGGCTTAAGATCGCGTTTGATGCGGCCGAAAGGAATTGAAGATTTGGCCGCATACAATGCCAAAGAAATTAGGAGAGCAGCAGTAGCAGAGGAAAGAGAAAGAAACGAGTATTCCTCTGCAGAAGGACAGTGAGAGTCAAAGTAAATGGCAAAGTTATCCCAGCAAGCTTTCTGAAAATTGAAGGAAGGAGGATTGAAGCGAAAGACAGAAGAGAGAGAGAGGGACAGTTAGAAGAATTGGAAAATGATGATAGCTCAAGTTCTGCAGCACCGCCCAGAAGCAAGATAGACCGAGAGAGGTGGGAGCAAAGGAGATGTCAAGAGAGGAGTAATTGCCAGAAGAGCGATGGAGAAAAGTAGTTATGTCCAGGTCATTGAAGGGGAGGATGTCAGAAGAGATGATTCAATTGAATATTTCTTTCCCACAGGGGTCGGAAGTACCTTGTCCCAGAAGGGTAATGGCAATTCAAGCCCCCACAATGAAAAAATTTTTGGAGGAGGGAAGAATGGAGGGAAAAAAGGAGTCGGTTCTGCCATCCGTGGAAAAAGAGAGAATGGAGGGAGCATAAACATCAAGGAATAAGAGCGAGGAGGAGTTCTTTAGAGAGATGTTGACCCCTCTATCATGAGAGTAGGGTTCAAGCAAAGAAAGAAAGGAGGTAGAAAGTTCAGAGAAGAATAAGATAAATGATGAGAATAATGACGCCGCCGCTAGCGTGCGTGGGATCAGGAGAGAGAATGCCAGACCGGGAGTGGGTGCAATCAGATCGCAGAGCAGAGAATTCAGGGATCCGGAAAGAGAAAGATGGGTCAAGGTTAGATTCCTCGATACAAATAAGGTCAACAGGATTAGACAAAAGAAAGTGTAGCAGTTCAGTGCTCCTGGCTCAAAGACCGCCAGCATTCTATTGAAGAACCCTGAGGAAGTCAGGGGGGAAGATGAAGCAAGAGGTATAAAGAGACAGCCAGGAGCAAGAGGAGAAGGTGAGTAGGCTGAAGGAAAAAATAAAAAATGGGCGGAAGAAGGATAAGAGGTTTAAAGGCGAGGGTAGGGAGGAAGTGCTGCATTAGCAGAAAGAGGCCTAGATTGGACAGTGGAGCTATATGAGCTGGAGGAGTCCGAGGAGGAAGTCACAGTTTTATTTCCAGAAGAAACAGGGACGAAGCAGGGGGGAAGATTCAGGAATGAGAGTTGCCAAGAGTTCTGAATTTGGAGAAGGAGTGTAGTGAGCATTTTAAATTCACCCATTTGGAGCAGGTGCAGCATTGCACTCACCTACCCCGCCAGGTCACATTTCCAGCGTACACTAAACAGGAAAAGATGGGACAAGTATTGGGATAAACGTTGCAGCTCATCAAAAATATGAGAAGAATGGGGAGACGAAGACGGGTAAGAAAAAGGCAGGAGAAGGGAGAAGACAGGCGATCGATTTTAATAAAGCAGTGTGCTGCTCTTTTGCGGTCGTTCAGGAAGCAGCACGGCAAAAAAATGGTTTATGCGAGAGGAGTGCCCTGGGTAACTGGGACCCTCGGAATTGCCCACATGCATTTTGAGCTCAAAACAAAGAAAAGCAGTAAGGCAATCTAGCAACTTGCATGAGCAGAGTTGTCAATTAAACCTAAATCACGTGAGAAAAGAAATTATCCATCACAAGTTATAAGCTCAAAGAGAAAATTATTGTGTCTCATTGATCTACTACCTTTTCAAGCTCGGTAGCTCCCCCCTTCCGCTACCCAGCTACATGGTGTGGTCGGTCACAGTCTGCCAGGTTTTGTGTTGGTTTGGAGTTGTGGTTATAGACCGAATAGCAAATTGAAAACTATGTGGTTGAAAATAAAAAATGAACGGTGTAATATTTCACGAGACAAAATGACGCCAACAACACAGAGTAGCAGAAAGTCAGTTGCAAATCAAACTTATTTTAAAAAGTTGAGCAAGCTAAGGTATGATAGTTATTTTTAAAAGATAGTTTTTCTCAGAATAAAAAATGCGGCATTTGGTTGTGACGGTGGTTATCTTGATTGTGATAAAAACTTAATGGTAGGGGTAGCATCAGCAGCAGTATTAGAATTTTCGCCCAAATCACCTTAATAATGAAAACAAAACGTTGTACGTTATTCTAATAAAGCTACTTACAAAGCGAATGTGATGGTCGGCGCTACTTAACTCTCTCCTCAAACTGTTCAAACTTCTCAAACTCATATCAATTTTTAGCCAAGTTGCTTGGTCAACCAAGCGACTGATTACGTCACAATGATGCAACATTCTCACTACTCCAACTTTTAACATTCAACAAGCGGACAGTGAGTCTCTTTCTCTATTGTCGGTAGTCTTTGTGCTAAATTGAATATGAAAAAATCCCGTCACGTTACAATTTAAAATTGTCAGCAGTAACTTCGAAGCAGGTCTGATTACAAGTTGTTTTTTGTATAAATGGAAAGGTTTTACGCATCTGAATCAAGCGCACCTTGAGCAATCAATCAAGCGCGTTTTTGCGCATAATTTTTGTGCATCGAAAGATTCAGATGTCAAGATGAATTTCATTGTTTGTTTCTCGTGTAACCTTTATTTACTGTCAGACAAGGAACAAGCTTCACATTGCGACCTCGTCAGTTGAAATACAAAATTGAATTGCTTACTTTTACATATACCATATCTTAACACGATAATTTCTTTCCAACTGTTATTAACTGCCAGTTACAAAAAGGAGAGATCAAGGAGATGGAAGTGTTTTGAAAATAGACTTCAAATGTTTTGCAATGTTAATATTTTGAAAATAGACATTTAATGTTTTTGATTTAGAATTGGGTCTCTCTTCTTTGGGTATGCAGTTTTTAAATGAATAATATTCTAATTTATTATACAATAGATCATGCAAAATGCTAGATTATGCTGTATTTTTGAGTCATACTGTAACTTTCAAAACTATGAATCGCCACACAGGTAATTGAGCACTAAGGTGGGGTGAAAAACCTTTTTGTTTCAAATCCAAAAATTGGGATTGCCAATCTCATAGAATGGACCTAGAGACACATTCTGAATAACTTTGGGCTTTTTCCAGTTCATCAAGTTACCAAACCAAAATCAAAGGTTAATCATGACAAACGTTTTTTTGAATGTCATAACTTTTGAATACTTTGTACTATAAAAAAATTTTTTGACTTAAAATAACCGGAAACCCATTTTTATATTTCTTTTAAGAGAACTTTTTTCGGTAAAAATACAAATATCGGTAATTGCCTTATGTGGTTCATAAGCGTCACTGATATTTATAGCGATAGCACTTTTGCATGGGCAGTTTTACATACATACATGTTACTCATTTATGGAAAACGCAAAAATACGTTTTGTCATGAATATGGTGAACAAACAAAATGAATTCAATAACATAATATTTTCATTACGATTCATTAGTTAGTTATCTCGGATTTCAAGTTGAGGCTAAAATACCAGATGTGCCGATTGTTGATTTCTTGTAAAGTGTATTGTGTTATCAGCAACGTTCAGTGTCATAAGACAAAGTGTGGTTGTAGTAATTAAACGAGTGGTTTCCAACCAGGGGCTCGCAAAGCCCTGAGTGTTCGTGAAAAAGTATCAAGGGGTTCGTGGATGCTTTAGTGAATTTTGATAAAGCTTAGAACAATCCATTTACATAATGATTTTTTCAGCTTTGGATGATGTTTGCTTATGGTTTTCATAATCAATTTGTGGATAGGGAGTCGATGTGGTAATGGGTCCTATGATTTGAAAAAACTTGTTTTGCCCCCATAACAAAGGACACCAAAATGGGTTTTCATATTCATTTGATAGACAAAGTTTGTAATTTTGGTCCTGTAAATGTATCTCCCCCAAAAAATTGTTTGTGATTGACCTCAAAAGAATGGGGATACGCAAGACCAACATTTTTTCAAAGAGGCCTGTCACCATAAAAAGGATGGAAATCAATGGGTTGGAGCGCACCTTTTAAAATCGGTAGACCAGGAATCAATTTTGTTGTTGGTTCAAACCAAAGACTTTGAAAACGGTATTCGCAGTTTCCCTGCTTGACGTTCAGCACAACAGAGATTGGTGTTGAGAAATAAAAATCAGGTTTACTTGAAGGAACTTCATGAATTACATTCATCTTCCTGTAGCTGATAGGTAATGGGTTCGACGAGTTTGTCTAGTGCAGTGACTCTATCTGACAAAAACTTGTAAGCTGAACACGAGCTGATACGGGTGAATAAAAAATACTTTTAAATATTATTTTCGAAAACGTTTGGAAAAGTTTGAAAAAGTGATTTAATGAAATATTGTGAAGGAATACTGTCAATAAAATGATCAAATATGAAGATATTTCAGCTTACCGACAGAAAGAAATGTGTTACAGTGGTTCCTAAATTAAAGTTATGGCAAACCAAACTGCCTTTGAGATTGTATCACAAAAATTTCGTATTATCTACATCAGGGGTCTCAAAACTTTTTCCATGGAGGGCCACATTGCTGATGTTTTAAAGACTCCTGGGCCAAAGCTAACTCAAAGTAGGTAGGAAGCAATGGTCAGAAACTTTGAAGATCGTGTTATGTTATCCGAAAAATAGGTGATCTCAAAGAAAAAAAAAGATTGTCGCTTTGTCGCTGTCAAAAATTATGCTTTTTGCGATCAAATTAATTGGACTGTAGTTGCTCTGTCAACGAAACAATACGCTATACATTTGTTTTGCAAATATAAAAAGGGCTCCGCCGGCCGGATTTGGCTCGCGGGCCGTAGTTTGGCAACCTCTGATCTACACTTTACCACACCTTAATTTTTGGACTCTTTGAAAGTTGAGAGTTATTTTCTTTTACATTAGCAGCATGAATTTACTTTTCCAACCTACTAAGATTGGTATCTGAATATTTCTGAACGGTTATTTATAAAAGATTTATAGACGACATTATTTTTATTGCTATTGGGGAAAACTCAACGCAAAATATAATCAAAGCAATAGAAAATAGTCTTGGAAAAGTTGGACTTCAAATAACCACTAAATTGTTTAATACCAAATGCTCAGACCAACAAGTCGAATTTTTAGACGCCACAAGCACTCATCGGACTCACCATTTAAATTTGTCACGAGTAATTATGTCAAAAAATCTGCCCTTGACAGGGCTTTCGTAAATGGTGCTTCGTATCAACCCTTATGGGTATTTCAATCTATTGTGGTATCTGAAGCAATGCGCATGTGGCGTATGTGTGAAGACAAAACTGACTATGATACTAGTCTAGAATATCTAAAAAACAAATGTTTTAAATCCAAATTTCCTAAAACTCTCACATCCAAGATAATTGAGCAGGCCAAGTCTTGGGTGAATAGATTTCATCCTATTAACAACAGAAAATTAAAGAAAAATAAGCAGAAAAAAATCGTATGTGTTACCCAGTTTCCAAAACTACTGCGGTCTAGCCAGATGGAAAAACGTCTGCAATCAAGCGTAATGCTTGCATACAAGCGCCCACAGACACTAGGCAATTTTGTCGCTTGCTATGAAAGGCTTTTATTTGGTCCTCTTGAGGGTAAGGATGGGGGGATATCTGGGCCCTGTGGTAAATGTGCACCATGTGGCAATCATGGCTCACATAATTCTATGGCTCCACTGATGAAACATATACGAACACCTAATGGAGTACGTCCTTTGACCCAAAAACTAAACTGTAAAGATTATGGTATTTACGCTGCATGTTGCAAAAACTGTGACAATTTCTATGTTGGTCAAACAATGACATCTTTTTCACAACGTCGGACAAAACATTGAGTACTATGGAACAAATTTCACTACTCTGAAAATAATGATAATTCGGCCCTACTTAGACATTATGATAAACATCATAAGGAAATATTTACCGGTAAACCTGATATAGCGCAATGTTTTTTTGTTATATTTATTATAAAACCTGAATTTGAAAATTTAAACTTTTATGAAGCCAAATGGTATCGCATACTTAATGCAAAAATAAATATTAATAAAATGATTTTACCTCGCATATAACCTAGTATTATTTCTCACTGTGCTTTAATATTTTTACTACTTTAAATTTAGTCTACTATCAGCCTGCGTTTTAATCGTATTTTTTTCGTCATAATGGTCTGCTGCCTTGTGGGTAATACCTCAATACTATAATATGAAATTATTTGTTTTGATACGCTGGATATATAATTACTTATGTGATGAGTGTAGATTTGTCAGGAGAGCTATTGCTTGGAACCTTAAATTTAGTTGCTTTTATTGTTCTTTTACAGCACTGATGATGCTTTATAGCGAAATGCATTTGTCTTAGCGTATTAATGTATAAATAAAGTTTCGAGCTGATTTAGTTTTTCCAGTCACATCGATAACTTTATCATGCATGATTCCACACCACACATTCACTTTAGGGTATCCCACTCAAGTTACGGGTTTCTTAGCGATTCTTGGAGTCCCGACATTCAGAGACGTGGAATATTGACTCATCGCTCTTGCAATTACTTTTTAAAAACCTTTCATCCTGAATCTAGCATGTCCCGCATGCTCACACCAAATTCTTTTCGTTGCGGTTTATTTTCTGACTTCAGGGCCTGTACATGTAGAAACTGCACTAAAATGCATAAAATTGCAAACTTTAATTAAAAACTTTATAAATAGCGGAGCGTGGCATTTGTTGCTCCCGAGAAGCACTGCAAATGAGCTTTTTAGGGGTTGCAGTGTATGCCACAAGTACAGATTTAATTTCTTCTTATGATGTTTCAAGTCGGGCAGCTACTTTTCTCTGTTGCCTGCTATTTGTCTGCATAAGCTTTTTATGCCTTGATCGAATGGTAGATCTTGCAAGTGACTCTCTTCGATATTTGCCTCTAAAATTTCTCTTGGTCTGTATGTTTGCCTTTGTCTCTATAAACCAGGAAACTCACTGGGCTTTTCTGTTGTGTGTTCTTTCTTATTAACTTCATTTTTGCCTCCAAAATTAAAAGATCCTGCTCAATGCTAAATAAATTATTATTTCAAATGTGATTATTTGAAAAAGTACTAATTAATAACAGTGGTAAAACTTGAAGTATTTCGGGTTACTGTAATGCATTACAAATTAAAATATCTAAAAAAAATAAAATTTTGTTGAATTTTTGAAATTAAAGTGATGATTTAAGAATACCGTTAACTGCTGAAAAAACATGTTACGGCTTGAAGAATAAATCATGATGAAAAGCTTTTTTATACTGTCTTCTTCTTTCTCTTCTTTGTGTGAGGAAGATTTTTCTTTTTTTTGGAGAATTTACAGCATAATAAGTTATTACAATATATATCTTCATATCATGCTGTATTGTTCCAAGTAGTCACTGTAAACGGACGTGAGATACAATCGGAAGTCAATAGTTTAAAGACATTTGAATTTCTCTGTAACAAAACGGAAATTTTTGTCGTTTGTGCATGCCGCAAATTTTACTGAGAGTAATCATAAGTCTATCCCTCGCTTTTTTGCACTGACGGCACAATAGAAAATATTTTTGGAAAAAAGTGGACGGTGCCATTGAGCATGTGTGAAACAAATATTGGCCTACGTCGGCTTCTTCCTTAACAAAATCAGATAGAAGCTTTTCAAAATCATTTGTTTCTTGCAGTTTAAGGAGAGCATCAATGGTTTTTGTGCATTGGGTAATTGAAAACTTAACAATGTAATGAAACAATAATAAGGCGATGTTGAGCACAATGCAAGGAAATGGCATTTCAATAAGGTATGTGTGGAGAAAGTTTTGCGGGTAGCAGAGCAGCAAAAGAATCTATGATTTTTTAGGCAGAGAATTTAGTAAGGCACGATACTTTCATGACTCGATGTGCATATCAAACAGTAAGCTAAGTGAGCGAGTCAGTGGTTTAAGAGTAAGTGCTAATAAACTAGCAAAGAAAAGGCATCTCAGCTGTAGGAGCAAAACTCGTAAACCTTAATGACTTCTAATGCTTTATTTTCTCAAATTTGTGGTCGTTGTTTGTTCTGTTGCGTACCTTGCAAGGGAGCCAGCTTGGCTAGCATAGAAGGGACGTGCTTTTACATTACGTTAACCTAGATTTATTGCACATTAAGTTTAAATCTTTTTTTTGCGTACAATTGCTGTTTTTTTTTAAAAACCTACTTACGCTGTCGCTTTGTACTCTAGTGCGACTGCAAATACCTGCAATAATCTTTTCATTCTTTCTCTCATTAACTCCTCATCTGCGTAAGGGCTTAAAGTCTTTTTTCTAGTCTTTTGTCAAACTGGGCCCCACAACTGTCGATTATTTGACCCCACTACCTATCGGCTGCACAAAAATGGAAGTGTTCCGTTAAGTGCCTTGCCCACGAGCACAACCAGCGAACTTCTGCCTTTTTCACTTCACTATCACTTTGGTATTGAAGGTCTTCAAAGGAAGTTGTGGATATTATTTTTAAAGTTTATGGTATTACTTGACATGAGAATTGAACTTGTGTCAACTGGATACAAAGCAAAAGCTGTAACTGCTACACAACTGTGTCGGTAACCTTTTTGATTAACGTCACAATTGGATTAAAGTTTCCACCAATATTGTTTTTATAAGATACAGCTTTACAAGCAAAAATGTTATTTTGCTACTGCATCTCGTTTTTTATCTTGTAGATGGTATTATTTCACTTTTGTGTATTTATCTGTTATTACTATTCAATGAGAAGATCAGTTTGCAACAGTTGTCAAAACTAATAGACTTCACAATTCGTTTTGTGTGAGGGGGAAAATTGGAGAAA
The DNA here is from genome assembly GCA_963675345.1 of Trididemnum clinides. NCBI lineage: Eukaryota > Metazoa > Chordata > Ascidiacea > Aplousobranchia > Didemnidae > Trididemnum > Trididemnum clinides. Next base: position 31,544,688 of record OY776294.1, on the reverse strand, counting down.
AGCAGTTATGTTTCAAAACAAAGATAAAAGCCTTTTTTTTGGAGATTAAGAGTTTTAACCCTAGAAATACCGGATATTTTTTCTTCAAGAACTACCGAAGGGGTCAATTGACCCTAGCACTTAATATTGCTTGAAAACAATTTCCTGTACACTTTGTTTTTGAAATAATCCTGATTTAATGGTATCTGAAATCTGTTTGTAACAAAGAAATTCAATTTCGTGATAAAACGGTATTTAATTAGCCCTTTAGACGGAATTGCTAGTTGACATCTTATTGAAAAAAAAGTTATTAAAAGAAGGTTTGTAAGCCGTACTTTTGGCTATAGGTCGTACTCAGGGAAAGAATTACTGAAAAACAGAATAAGATGCTTGCAATTACCTGCTGGAAGTGCTACAGATTGATTCTCAGATAAGACAATTGATTCTCAGATAAAACAGGAAAGATAGCATTCAGGGTTGTCACAAAGTAGTAAACTCGCATCGACCATGTCAAAAGCTATTGTGTAGCATTGTGGCAGTATTCATTCATTTTAGGTTAGACCATGTTGGTAGAGATAGGCGTATAAGCTAAACAATAACCTTTGTAAAAATTGGCATAAAGAATAACCTAGTCTAATTTGAACATAAATTGATATTCCTTTAGCTTTTAGAAACTGTTGCAGCACAACCAAGGCCAGCATGTCGAATATATTTCAAGTTGGCAAAACTTATGACCCTAGAGAAGTTTTGACATTGCTTGCAGCAGATGTTGATTCTGACGAAGAAGATTTTGATGAAAGCAACTTTATTATAACAGAACAGGAGAACAGCTCTCAAGATGATGAGGATGAGTGTGCTGAAAATGAATCTCTGGAAAACGAAAATCTTCACCCACCAAACAGTAACAGCGAAAGTATATTGAGCAGGGACGGAACTATTTGGGAAAATCGACCGCCGAATGCCAATGGCAGAACCAGCAGGCGTAACATTATTCGAACCAGACCAGGAACAAAACAATTTATTCTTGATAGAGTTGATACGGCGCTGGATGTTTTCAAAGAACTGTGGGGTCACCAAAACTTCGAATGCATTTTACGGTTCACAAAGGCTGAAGCTCTTAGGCAGGGAAATACTACATTTTCTATCTCTAAGCAAGAATTAGATGCATTTTTTGGGCTTTGTCTTCTTCGTGGGGTATTCAAAGGAAGAAACGAGCCACTATCAAGCTTTTGGGAATCAAATCATGGACGACCCATCTTTCGTGAAACAATGTCAAGAAATAAGTTTCAATCTATTCTTAGATACATTCGATTTGATGATAAAAATTCCAGACCAATTCGCCGAAGAATAGACAAGTTTGCTGCAATTCGAGAATTATGGAATTCAGTGATGGATAATTGCCAGAAGTCGTATTTTCCTCATGCTGATGTAACAGTAGATGAGCAACTTTTTCCATGTCGATCGAGGTTAGTCCGTATTTTTGATAAACAATATCTATTATTATTATTATTATTATTATCATCTCCGCATAGTCATTCATTTTAATTTATTGACAAAAACAACTTGAAATATCCAGTGACAATCTTTATACAAATGTCTTTTTTATATACGAAAACAATTTTTATGATGCTATTTGATTTTTAGGTGTCCGTTTATTCAGTATATACCCCAAAAACCAGCAAAATTTGGGATAAAATTCTGGATGCTCTGTGATGCCACAACGTACTACGTTTTACGAGCTTTCCCTTACGTCGGCAAAGAAGAAGATCGAGCTTCGACTGGGCTTGGTGAATTTGTGACATTGTCGTTATTGGAGCCTTACCAAAATGCAGGTCTGAATGTAACTTGTGACAATTTTTTTACATCCTTGTCTCTTGCAAAAAAACTTTTGCAACAACATACAACAATAGTGGGTACCATCAGAGGACATCGAAGAGAAATTCCGAATGAAATCCGCTTTGAAAAAGATGCTGCTCTTTATTCATCCAATTTTTTCTTTACATTGCCACCAGAGAGCATCATGATACTCAGCTACAAAGCAAAGAAAAACAAGGTAGTATTCTTGCTTTCCTCTGAACATAAGACAGTAGAAGTTCATGAGGGGGAGAAGAGAAAGCCAAAAGCAATTTTGGACTACAACAAAAACAAAGGTGGAGTTGACACTGCAGATGAAATGCTTCGGTCATATTCTAGTAAAGCTTCATCTAGGAGATGGCCTTTGGCAGCATTTTTCAATCTGCTGGATATTGTGTCACTAAATACGTACTTGATATGTAAGGATATTACCTTGTCTGCCCAAAACCGACGTCAATTTTTAATCAAGTTAGGAGAAGAGCTTTGTGCTTCAGAACGGAGTCGCCGGCATGAAATGCCCCATTTGCTTCGATTCAAACGAATTCGCGATAGAGCTGATGAAGATTTACCACCGACTAAAAGAACGAAGTGCAGTATTTGCAATTCTAACAAAACTCGCACGAAGTGTGGAAACTGCTCTCGCTATGTTTGCGGCACATGCTCAACACCAATGTGCAAAGACTGCATCAATCTGGAACAAGAATAAACTTTTTGGGAGTTTTGTGCAAGAAAGTAGCCGTGAGGGTCAATTGACCCCTTTGGTAGTTGGCGTAAAACTGGATATAAATGCACTGTTTTTTCGTCGAATTTTTGTGTTATTCAATTGGAGTGTGTAATAACCCAAATAAAGAAAAGTCAAAAAATCTCAACCTCCTATGTCATCTATGTTTTGTTTATTTTAGAAAAAATAAAGCAAAAAGGGTCAATTGACCCCTTTGGGAGTTCTAGGGTTAAATTGTCTTTTTGCTATCTTTGCCATAGGTTTTTCCCCATTTAAAAATTTCTTGAAAGGGCTGGATGGCGGCTGAAAAAGTCTAGGGTGCGCTTGAGCTCCTCAGCTTTTTTTACTCCTATGCTCTTACGTGATCATTAATTGATAAAATTTTGTCAATAAACATTTTACCAATAAACGTTTTATTTCATTTCATCATTTTACCAATAAACGATAAATTTATAAGAACAAGGATTGTCTAGAGAAGACTTATAAAATTAATTTCAGTAATAATTAATTATGAAGTATGCAAGACAAGCCATTGTTTAAAGCAAACAAATGTTGTATGAACAAAAGGAAGTTTTAGCAAGCTTTATTTTGTTGAAAGTAAGGCACCTAAAGTGTGTTTTAGGAAGGCCAATCACACAATTAGTAATATATTAAAATTATAATCAATTTAACAAAAGTTATTACATTATTAAGCTTAGCGAGTCCGATATACCCTTGAACTGCTTAAATACGTTTTACCTTTTGAAAAATTTTTAATCGTTGACCTGTGTATTAAAAGAAAATAATTTCTACTAAATAGACCATCATTAGTTGAATTCACATCCAAGAGTTGCAGTTGACTGATGATATACTTTCAGGCGGAAATCAAATCTAAATTTGAATTAGCTGGTTGGTAATTTAATACATCTTTAAATAAACCATAACATTGAAACAGTAGGCGGAAACACTTTGTTTTGCTACCTACTCCATTGATAACTCTTTTTGACTGATAGTGCGTTACGCTATGCAAGTTATAGCTTCAAGCCTCATTTCCTTGTTGTAAAAGTTTAATTAGCTTTATCATGACATTACAAACGACAAATTAACATCATCTTTGTTTTGATTCATAGAAGGAACAGGAAGCAACATGCAAAAGCGTTAATCTGGTATCCTAACGTGATTATAAATCAAGACTTGATACTTAGTATAGTTCAGCACGGGAACAGATATTTAAGTTTTGAGTTTGTTTCTTAAAAAAAGGTTGCCTAGCAAGGTACAATACTAGATCTGAGGGATAACTGAAATCTTTGACGTTTTCATTGACAGTCTTTCAGCTGAATAGACCAGATTTTTGATCAATTTCGAGCGATCTTTACATTAAGAAAGCCTTTCGTACTTTTTTAGGTCATTTTGCAGCAACACATTTTGCTCACCCGTCAAGCATGATACTTTTTCAAAAATATATAAAGGGAATGACCCTAATTTCTTCACTGGCTCAGGCTATAATCACGAGCCCTATGGTAGTGGGAGTTTTGAAATAATGGTTTTTGAAGACGTTCTGTGGAAATTAGAATGCTTAGATAGTGAAAATGCTTGCCTTGTCCTTTAAAAAACAAATGGTAATTGTTTCTACCTTATAGCGTATTGTGCAATCGGATATGATAACAAAGCATTGCTACATTCTTAGTGAAGACCTGAACACTTTTATAATCATTTCTTGCGTTATATAATTTTATGCTTGCTCAAGATGTTCAAAAGATCTCTGCCATTTGCTACATGGATTCTATCTGTTTTCCCTATTTTGGGTGAGAAATACTTTAGTTCTTCTCCATCGGAGGATATTACTTATTGTAAAATCAAATATCTGGGCCGCACAGCGAGCAGTATCTTTATTGGTTTGCAATCCTCGGCTTGGCAAAGCTTTGTAATTAAATTTAGAATCTATAGCGGCTTGCGCAGCTAAAGTATTCAAATGTCTTCGACGCGTCGTTACCATATAATCCAACCTGCCTACTTAGAATGCTGCCAGGTAAATAATTTAATGACGGTTTCCAATTAGAATAGGCTTAACTTCCCACGTAAGTTTAAAAATAATTGCAGAACACCCAACGGAAATAAACGATGTAGAACAAAAATTGCCATTCAAACCATGAAAATATTTCTGTGTGACATAAAAAAATCATTAAATCTATGAAATCATTGAACTGGCAAAAGGCTATCTAACAAAAATCTAATCTGCAATGTGTTTATCACGTGGAAAGCTCATTACTCACACGCAATTACCATAAACTTGATTTAAAAATCCGCGCTCTGATTGGCCGACCTACTGTAAAAACATGCACTTCAAGAGCAATAAATAAAACAGCATTATTGTGCAATCTTATAAACAAACGTGGTTGCAAGTGCAAGCGGAATTGCTTGCCAATTTGCAAGGAAGCTATTCAACACCATTATTTCTTGATTGGACGCCATAAATCTAAATCTTTAATTCCAATACGAAGGTGGTTTAGTAGGATTCAAACCAGCGCAATGATGTTGGCTCTTGGTGATGCTAGTTCAGCATAGAAAACAAAGATTAGAACCACAAGCAGGTTTTTTAAAGCAATAGGATAAACTGAACCGATTGGTCTGGAAATGATTAGATCAATAGGAGAATAGAATGTCCAATATCTCTGGGGAAGCACGTTAGTCAGGTGTCAGGATTTGGATAGGAGCCGGTATCATATTTTTCTGCTATCAGCAACCAAACTTTGTGGTAAGATTAAAAAACTTGTTGCGTTATACTTTGTGAATAATCAATCCACATTTACCAGACTGCTATCCTAACTGATTTTTTCAATAAATTTGCTCAGCAAAAACTCTGAACCTCCTTTTCCCGACTAACCGGCAAGCCGACTATATTCTTTGTACAAATGCCCTAACCTCTTCTCTGTTTTGAAGCTTTGAACCGTCCCCTTGAGTATGGTTTTTACAATCTTTTAGATTTGTAGTTGATTTTACAAACTAAATGTCTTTCAACGGACTTCCACTGACAGATCTATGCTTGACAGTACTTTTTCTCAATGATTTTTTCTAATCTAACCATTTTCAGCCGCTTTCAAGACAACACAACCAATTAAATGCTTCTTTCATGGACCTACGAATTGATTTACTAAATATAGAGAAACAAAACATATCCTTCTAATCATGCCTTGTTTCACCAACTAATTATTCGAGCAACCGTTTGGCAAACCCTTGAGCTGACTCCCTCTTTATCCCACACCCAATCAACCGTTTTCAGTTCCGCGTGCTGTTCATGAAAATAGGTCAGTAGTTTTTACGTAACCAGCTATGCGATAAATCAACTTACATTTTTGAAAAGGAATTTCTTTGAGATTCAGAGCTTACCGACCTCCAACATAGGTTTTTTATAAGAGTAACAACTGGGTGAACTAACTCCTTCCTTTTTTTTGGTGTTTCCTTTAAAAATATTTCAGAACTTATGGTGACATTTTTTTAAAGCGTGCTGCTAAATAATTTTGAGAAGCGTTGCTCTTAGGGAAAACCTGTCAGGAGTCACCAAATGACATAATTATTCTACAGTTTTTAAATTTTTAAGACCAAAATCAACGCGATAATTTTTTTTAACCTAGTAACTCAGAAAACGGATACAAAAATTATGATTTTCAACAATCAGCATGAAACAAAGCTTGGATCAAACAGCCTACTAGTACACAACATTGAAAAGAAATTTTTTTTTTAAATTTGAACAAAATTTAGTTTAAAAAGAGTACTGTAGTTTATTATTAAAAATGAAAAGCAAACGTCTTTACTGCTCATTAATTTCTCGGGGAAAACCAAGCTTTGGTTTGGAGTAGCCAACCTTTAGCAATTCCGAAAAATTTGTTCATTTGTTTAATCTCCTTACAAACTTGCTGCTAGGCGAGTGAGATAACGGTCTATACGTAGAAAAATATGTCTAAATTTTTAAAGGGTTTAGTTCTTTAACAATTTGCAGTTTTCTGAGAATCAAAACCTAAATATTGAGTGTTTTCGGCCTGTACAGAAGATAACTTAAGGCATATCATGTGGGCTAGCATTGTTATCAATCAAAGCTTAGCTTAAGCTATGTAACATTTTATATTTTTGAAAATAATATGTTTTTAAAAGTCAGATGATTTGAGTTGGAAATTAATTTTTTATTTCTAAAGATAAAGCAGAACCATCATTTTCTCCTACTTTTTTTGGGGAGGACACCAAATTTTCATCCGGAGTAGCCTTCATTCAAAAGCTATTAAAATGTTTAGTTTAAACTATCTCCTTGGAAACTTGATACAAAACAAGAAGTAGAGTGATGTAAACGTAAAAAAGAGTTTTGTTTTATAATTTACAATTTTCTAAGTTCCATATCTAGTTTTTACTGATATGACTGTGGTTTTGACTGTTACTGGAGATAGTATAAGACTATTGAATGTACCATTTCTTATTATTCATTATTAAATAACTCTTAGCTTATACTATGCAACATTTATGTGCACTTTTGAAAATCAAATTTCCTCAACATTTATAAAATATGTAGTTAGAGAGAGAGCATTTGTCGGTAAAGATGAAACAGTGCCGTATTATACCATTCTTTTCTTTTTGGGGATCACGTTTTGACTTCATGTGCGGTACGCTATCTCAAACCAATGCTAAAGGTTTTATTTTCTGATGAATCTTTTTGAAATTGGCCGTTAGATTACACTAAAGAACATGGTTTTGAAGAGAAATAATCAATAGGAACCAAAGAACTTTCTTTTACTAAAAATTAGGATATTTTGAAGTGGAGTAGAACAATTCTTTAACTAAAAATCGAAAAGTGATGTATGCTAACTAATTTTTGATTAATCATCATTATAAAAAATATTCTCAGCCAAAAATATTTAGAGTTGTATGTAGCTGAAAATAAAATTTTAAGCTTTCTAACGATTTTAATTGTTAGCATTTTACCGTTTTTTTTGTATCAATCTTACCTAATTTTACTCACCATACCAGTTTTTGTAAATTTTTTAAAGTTCAAAGCAATGACATCACAAAATTTAAAGTTAAATTTTTTTTGGCATGAAAGCATGTAGTTAAAATGCAGATCATACATTATTATTTTTCTTTAATTAGATTTTAATTGTTAAAAAATTTTGAGAATTGTTTGAGAAGTAAGGTCACAAATTAGCATTTAAGTACACTAATTTTGAAAAAATTTTGTTCGTTTTTGGAAAAAGCTTTATTGATGGTTTCGCGGCATTCAAAGAGTTTGGATTAAAATTCATGGATCAATGTTTGCGGGAGCAAAAGAGTACAGATCATATATCATCTTATTTGGAAAGGATAAAGACTCAATCAAATGAAAAAAATTTTAAAAGTCGGTTGAGAAATAAAGTCACTAATCAAATTTTAATAGACCAACTTTGATTTAAATTATTAAAAATTGTAATACGACAATAGCTGAGCTGAAAAAGTGACGAACCCACTTTTGACGAATCACTTCTGACGGAGCCACTGACAACCCACTCATCTAATCTACATTGCCAGCAACAACTTGACTGACAGCCAACTGCTAAAATGTGGCAGATTACTGATATTAGGCTTGCGCTGTGTTCCTTTTTAGCTCTTTTTGCGTCATGATACTCTTGTACAACAGTAACATTTGTGTTTTGACCAAAGCAACCTCCTGGGACTTATTTCAGTTAACTTCGTGCCACCTCCAGACAAGGCTGTAAAAGATATGAAAACGCAATACAATATGGCAGAGCATATGCAGCATCACATGCACATGCACTATCGTACATCACGAAAGAAGCAGTAAAATGGTAACGCTTTAATCATTTCATCCTTAAGTCAGTTTGCGCTTGTCTCTACTGATCGCAGGTGAGATTTTCTGAAAGCAACAAAGTATTTTCCCTACCGATAGGGCGCTGGCCTGTGCTCTATCAGTTCCTGCCTTAATTTAATCGGTGGTCAACCCCACGTTTAAATTAAACCATCGGCATGTTTGAACTGAATCAACTCTTCGGACAGATAAGAAAGATCATCGAAAAATTTCCAACAAACTTTTTGAATATTTAAATGTTGTAAAATGAGTTAGTACGGATTATTTTAGTTTTAAGATTTTCCTAAGCCTACAGCAAAATCATTTGTGTTTATTGAAACCTTAGAAAAAACGTAAATTGGCTAAATGTTACACCAAAAATTTGTGCCACAGACAGATCTGTTTATTAAATATTTACGATGCTGATCTGAGAACGCTTTTTGTCCCTTATCTGTCGCAAGATTAAAAAGACTAAGAAATACCAGTCACTGAGTCTGGTTTAGCGTTTCTGACAATTTTGCGACAAATTATTCAAACAATTGTACAAAAAAATTGATGTAACCGTTGCAACAAGCATAAAACTAATTGAGAAATGTTAAAAAAAAATGCATGGCTACTTGATAATGAAGTTTTATCAAAAGACTTTGGAAGTTTGTTTTTATGGGTTATACAATACAATTTTTAAGGATAGCCTTCTGATTATCATTTAAAATTGAACTGTATTTGAACGAATTTTAAATTTTATTTAATTTCCATTTTATTCCAGATGTTCAAGCAATATGCACTCCATTTGACACTCTCTCAACACAACCATTATTATCAAACAATACTTTGGCAAGTGGTTACGTCAATTTTACAGTGCAAGCCTGCATCGATTCTAAATCGTACTTAAGGTGTTCGTGGAAGTATGGCACAATTGAAGAAGTGTTTTACACCGCATTTTCAGGTTGTAGCGCGCCAAACTTGAACTCATCTCCTTACTTAATTAAATGTCTTTTTGAGGAAAATACAATAATCAATACTACTTTTACTCTTCTGGTTCCAATTTCGACGGGAAACAATGTTTTTTCACTTGTCTGCGATGATGGTGTTGATGCATCTCTAAATATATTCAAAGCTGTATTTGTTCAAAGTAAGTTAAATATATGCAACAATGCTACTACAGCAATGATTTATGTTACAAATGAATAGTTGACACGCGTGTTTATACGTAGTGTACCGCACCTATCACTAGGCATATTCTAAGAGCCAAATCGAATGTTGATCAATTCGAAGCCTTGTAGCCAAAGCGTCGAGTATTCGTTTTCTTTCTTTAAAAGCCAATCTCTTTCATTTTGCTTGTGCCTGTATAGCATAATGCACCACTTTTTATTGCATAAACAAGAATGCACCATTCACATTGACGACTTGTAACGTTTCCAGTCAACACAAATCAATGCGTAAATTTTGTGGTTAAAGGCAATAACTTAACTTACAGCATAACACATAAAGAATTACCTTAGCATGTGAGCTTCTCCTGGCTGCGTATAAGCTGGAGTGACAGGGCCAATTGCTCAAATTCTTAAAATAAAGTGAAAGTTAAGTGCCGGCCGTAGCATATAATACTGAACTAAGCAGTGCTAAAACAAAACTGCACACGCACACACACACCTGTCAGTAACTTAGATGCAAAACATTTCGATAACAAAAAAGTGAATTTACTCGCAACTCGTAAGCAAAATGACACAAAAGGCGACAACATGTGTAAAGCACAGTTTCGTCTACGTGCAGCCTCGAGCTTGAGCAAGCGAGAAACGAGACGTAATAGAATATTACGCTTGCTATTATCTGCAGGACCAAGACAAGAGGCTAATACTTAAAAACTCACACATGTCGGTTATAATTAATCGTGTGTACAATATTTAATTCATGGTCATGGACTTCAAAGTGATTTTACAAATTAAGTAGATTTGTTGTTGTTTTTGGAAATTATCTCTTATAGCAGGGCCGCGATTGATAGAAAAAACTACTTTAATTAGTTTATATGTGAGTATCTTTTTCATTCCCTTTTTTCGAGAAAAAATTATTTCGTAATTTTAATTTTTACTACGGCTGAACTAAACCAAATGCTTGAATTTTTTGAATTTGTCAAAATTTTTCTGGCTTTCTGATGATCTCAAGCTGATAGGTACGTTTGATGTAGATTTTACTAAAAGTAGCAATTACAAAATGCAACCGGCGCGATGGTTTAGTGGTTAAAGCGTTCACTTTGTAGTCGGTGGACCTGGGGCTTATTCCCTAAGTCAAGTCATATCAAAAAACTTTAAAAATGGTATCCATAGCTTCCCTACTTGGCGCTCAGCAAAAAAAAGGGATAGTGTGGAGAACAAACCGGCAACCTTGCTTGTTGTGTCCTTGGGCAAGGCACTTAACGGGACGCCTCCACTTTTATGTAGCTGACAGGTGGTTTATATGTACTTCACCGGGTTACAATTGTGAAGTTGCTAACCCAGTATGTTGTAAAAGGCGACTCTTGGGTACCCACCAGTGGCAGTCCGCCCTGTTGGTGGTGAGGCTACCAGTCACTCATGACTGGGTTGACATGGGCTACCATTTTTCCTCTAGCCTAATTTCAATTAGGTTGATGGCATAAACCTGAATTGCCGTTCGTGCCGTGCCTCCTCTTGAGGAAGAGGCGGGATAATCACAACAACACTACAAAACGCACTTTTGCATAAAGTTTCACTATTTGCTCTCGTATGATTTGGAAACAAACAATGTATCGCTTGACCACAAATATTTTTTTCTATGTTCACGTTTACAACTATTTTACAGAACTTTTTTGGAGTTCAACCATAACCATAACGTAGAAATAAAATATTTGATAAAGTCAAATAATATTTTGTAATTGTCTTGTCTTGTTACAGAAATCATTTATGATAGAAGTGGGAGCAGGCCCGTTACTATAATTACACTTGGTTGGGGACAGGTTTAGATTTATTGCTTCTTAAGGTAATTTCATCATACACCACTGCCTTAAAAATTTAAAAGTAGGACAGTAGAAGCACGCTGCCTCTTCCTCCTCTGGCTACGCCCAACAGAAAGAGGAACAGCAAAAATGTGACTTGATTTCTGTCGGAGAGGTGATGAAGGCTTGTTTTGGTTCCATTAACTCCAATAGTTGTGAGCCAAATAGCCAAGCACTACACATTTGCGGCTGAGAAAAATTTAGGAGGTTAACAATTATTTTTGCACAATTCTATGAAATCGGCCAACATAAAATTTTTGTGGTCTTGCTTGTACTGTATGAAAACAACTCGTTTAGAGATATTGTACTGAGGCAAATTTTGATACCATCGACTAAAATGACCTTGCAGTGCTGGGTGGACCTACATACACAATTTGACCTAAATACAAAACATATTTTTGTTTGGAGTGTCATTGCAGTTACAAGATGTTTATCAAGGTATTTTAGGGTGAGTGAACGCGTTAAGTAAGGGGTGGCGTGGGCCAAACAAATTGACGTGAACTCAGCTTTTCCCATTCTTTGTTTTTCTTTCCTTATTTGCTATTTAGACGAGACATTACCGGTAATCAATGAAAAAAATTAATCCTATAGATTAGGCAAATTACTGCATAAGTTTGTTGCAAAAGTCTAGGAAGTAACTGGGAAGCTTGTTACGTTATTTTGGCCAAAAATATGTACCTTAGGTTTTTGTGTATAACCATGATATGAATCTTTTGACGTAGAACTTAACCTTCAAATCCCAAATTCTGGTTTTTGGATATTTTTTTATTAAAAGGTTTGGGTTTGGTCAATTTGGTATGTAAGACTTGATAAATTTTTGAAAAATTGTGTTTTTTGTTTATTTATGTAAAAGTATGTTGGTACCTTGTTAGGGCATGGTAGGCACGAATGACACTGTCAGCACTACTAATCCTAAAATCTAAGCAGCGCAAATAGATACCTTTTTCTAAGTCAATACATGTACTTTTTCCGGTGTTCAAAATATCTTAAAGCCCAGACTATTTAGTGCCTGATACTTTTATTTATTTTTAAAAAGTGTGCTTCCGGTAAAACTTTCCGATAGAGCTGAGCAAATACAAAAAAGAATATAAAGCAATTATATCGTTCTCAAAATTTCTCATTCAACAGTAAGAGCAAAACAAATAAAGGGATAGCAAAACAAAAGAAAATAGCAACAAAACCAAATTGAGATGAGAAATTGTTTGATCTACATATAGCAATTATACTGTACTCAAAGATTGTCCATTATCAACAGCAGCAACACAAAACGAATCAATACATAAACAAAACCGAATTGAGAAATGCAGCTAAACTTCAAGACAAAGAAATGCAAGTGATATCTGAATTAATGCCATGCCACTCTTGAAAGCAATGGTGGTGGAATCCACAGTTACAATTTTTACACCCCTTTCTAGTGATGTTGTTGCTAACCCCGCATTTTCATTGAGTGCTCACAAGGGTAGGCTGAAAAATTCTTAGGGCGAACTTTTCAGCGTAGCCTCGTTGGTGACTTTGGTAATGGTCGACTCTATCCAATCTCACATCCATGCTAGCACAACTGTTTGCCGGAAGTATTTTGCCGCGTGGTCTGCCAGCATGATATCAAAGTCTCATAAATTTTTTTCAATAGGTTTTAACTTCTCCCGAAACGCCAACAGGTCGAGTGTGGGATCTTCTGACTTCTTGTAGTTTTTTCGATACAAAAGCAAGCAACTTTGCATTATCATGTTTGGTATCCACACAAACAGCGTCCACCACCACGTTTTGCTTCTCGTGGAGATGCAATAGTTGCAGATGTTTTTTGTCGCATCTACTTAGTCCGCCCGTATTCTTTTTGTAATGATGGATCAAGTTTGCCTGGTCAACCTTCACGCTTTTCCGCTGCGCTTTAGAATAACGAGCAACAGACGTTGTTGGAGAGGAAGAAAGAGTATTGGATGCAACAAATACACCTTTGCTGTCATTCCAGCCAACCTCAATTATCCTGTCCAAGCTATCAGTGCACTAGTCATAAAATCTCCTTAGCTTTTTTAACCGCTTTGTATTTAAAATTGGACATTTTTCTAATCGATTGCTTCTGATGTTACCGGTAATTTTGACATCTTGATCGCAGAGATGACAAAAAAGATCTAAAGAAGAAAAACATATCATAATTTCCTCAAATCTGTTTCATCACATTGCATTAGAAATAGATTCGTTTTTGACATCCTTACCGTTTTCTCAATATATTTTTTGAAGGGAAGTACGTTATAATCTGATAGCATCAAAATTCCAAGGAAAAGACGCATCTAAGATTGATCAATGTTAAACAAATGTCTTGTTTTGTCTCGATGAGCATATGGCTTAGTCATGTTTACAAGATATTCTACCACTTCATCATAAAAAAATCAAATTTTGCAGTGAGAGACATACAATTTTTAAATAGCGATTTTGGTTGTGGATTTGAAAAATATTTTGTAAATTAATTTCTTTTTTGCCAAGTGATTTGTGTTTGTTTCAAAATTACAAGCAATGGATCGACATCTGATTTCATGTTGTCATCGGCATGCATGATTGGGTGCTTGCAGTTACTCCATGTTTTTTAGAATCGTCTTTTTTTTTCTATTATGCTGACAATTACAGCATACCCATAGTTAACGCGGTAATGTGCTTTGGCTGACAACTGTAGACCGAAAAAGTGATTGGCAGAAACCGTTTCCTTGCCATTATTGTCTTTAACAGAGCACATATCGCCATTTGCAGGGATAAAAATTGTGTCAACATCCAAATTATTATTACAGTATCTTCTTCTAGCATTAGAAGAATTTCGTAGGCGCTTCAGGTTATTTCTTGGGTATAAACGAGAAAAAAACAGACATAGCATTTCAATAAAGCAAGAGTGTGAGGTGGCAGCAGTAAGACTGATTAAAAATTAGTTGCCAATAATACTATTCCATCACTAGTTCGTCAACACTAAAGCGACTTTGATATAATCAGACCGCAAACTCAAAACCTGACAACTTCAGACGTGATGCTCTCACACCATCAGCTTATCGAGCCGACAAGGCATCGCCGAGAATTTCTGCGATAAACACCTATGCCATTCTGTGCCAATGCTAGGTTGGTAATGACATATCAGCATATGAGGCCGATCAGTTCGTGCCTAAAAGTGGTCACGTGAAGACAAGAAGTTGTCTATACGATTGGCTTCTTTCCAAGGCAATAAAAACTAAATTGAATAAAGTCAATTGTATAAAATATATAAGCTTTGTATAAATTCGGTGGAGCAATTGACGTTCACTTTCTTGCTTACAGTACCCTAATAGGGTACTTGACAAATATGCCTGTAGTTACTTCAGCAAAACAAATTTTTAATGTTCTATTATAGTTTAATTATCTATATTGCTTACTTTACAAAACATAATAAAGCAGTCAAGATTTCCATTAAAATGTAATGGAAAAGTGACATCGATTTTTCCGAGACGTGTCAGAGGTCATTTTCCCACTGTCTGCGACTCAAATGATTGCATAACCCAAACTCGTCATCATCATCATTAAGTACCATGCCTGTTCCAGGCCTCGCCAGCGTTAATGCAAATGTTTTTCCATTTTCTTCTATCTTTGATAAAAAGTAGCAATTCTTCTGTATTAAGCTTCGTGTATGTTTTTAATTGATCCAGACAATTGTACCTTTGACGACCCCGTGCTTATTTTTCATTGATACGTCGAGTAACTGAAATTTGTTCCAGATTCTCCTGTCTCCTGATATGTCCAAAAAATTGCAACTGGCTATTTTTGATTGTGTTAAGAAGTTCTCTAACTTGGCAGGTTTGTTTTGGAACAGTTTAATTGGTAACGTGAGCAGTCCATGAAATGCGCTGCATTCGCCGTAGAAACCAAAGTTTTAATGCGTTTACTTTTTTGATAGTTTTGTTTGTCAGAGTCCAAGATTCACAACCATAGAGGAAAACCAACCATACATAGCACTTTAACAAACAAAATCTGATCCTGAAACTCATCTTCTTGTTACGGAAGATATATCCCAAGTCTATAACTGCTTGTTTTGCCAGCACAATTCTTCTCTTTATTTTATTAGCGCACCTTCCGTTATTTGAAATAAGTGAACCAAGATATCGAAAATGTTTTGTCTGTTTAATTGAGTTTCCTTTCAAGAACAGTGTGAGTCTTGGTACTGTTTCTTGTTTAGTAACTACTAGATATTCTGCTTTGTTCACATTGATTGACATCCCATATTGTACACCAGTTTTTTCTAGTTTATTTAGCATCTTTTGCAGCTGCCATGTTTTGTAGTTGCCACAACCCAAACTAAGCAAAATTTTGAACTTGAAAGTAGTCACATTGTGAGCTGGTCTATTTGTCTAAATTGTTGCGTAAAAAAAGTGCAATTGGAAGTCATCATGGATCACATAATTTAATTTTCGAATAATACCCAAATACGGTACAGTAGGCACGAATGGGTTAAGTGATGGTGGGGGCCCTTTGGCACGAAAAATTATGTGGGGGCTGCGGGCGTTTGCCTAGTTTGCTCATACCTAAGACCACTACTGTTTAGGACTATCTACTATGTATTGCAGTGAAGTTTGGTGATATTGCTATTTCATGGAGGTTGCAAACAGTGTGAATATATACTCGTAAATAATTTAGAAAGAGCAAACAGGAAAGGTGAGCAATCTATCGGTCAACCATCTTGTCACCTCCTTCAGCTGCTCTATTGTTTCAAGTTCAACAGCAAAAATTTTAATCTATAAATGCCTACCAGAGTTTATCAAACCCAATTGTCATCTGTCGGAGCTACAAAACGTTATTAAAAATTTAACTGACTGCATAAGAATTGCTTGGCTTTTTACAAAAAAGTTGTGATAGTGTTGATGTGGCAGGATTAACATACGACTGCTAAGAAAATTGAGAGCCTAGCATCTCGACACCATTTGGGTGCAAGGGCCTCGTCACTGATTTTCATGGCAGACCGCATGCAGAAAGTTGCAAACTGTACTGTAAATTACTCTTTGTGTTAAAAACCATTTTGTTTCTTTCATCGCAATGATAAAAATATTTGTCTGTCACAACATTTTTGGTATTGATGAATTTTGATTTCTCTGACTTCATAGCTGCAGAAAATTTTCTAAATTTTCAATAATTCAAAAACTTTTTGTGAGAATTCAATGCAAGTGTTGCAATAAAAACTATTTAAAAACCTTAAAACAGGGCTCATAATAACCCTTCGTTATATTACTAAAATTTGTCGACATCGAATAAATATTGTAGCAAAAATATTTGTATTTGAAATACATAAAACAAAAACCAAATTGATTCAATTTGAAAGGGTTGGAACAAATAATTTTTAATTTTTTGTGGTCAGACAAACTTTTCTTCGACCCTTTTTTATCAAATGAAGCTGACTGTCAACTTGCGTTTTTACAGCGACAGAAGGCAAGATGTTCTGAGATCGTGGGCGTTTGTGTGATGACAAACAGATCTCGGACTTCTACACGATATAGGATTCCTTCTTATTATATAAAAGTCCATGGTCTAAAACAAGTCACTGTTTGTAAAACATGAAAATTGCTTTGTGGCGGGAAGATATAAAACTCTTTACAGAATTTGAGTTATCAGCAATACTTTTAGATTGTCCTTCTTCATTGGGTATTAATGAAGTAGCAGTTTATTCATCTGGCAATCAATTTGGTTCACAAGGAATATTTGTTTGTCCTGAAGATAATAAATTGTTTCATGAAAATGGAGTTTATAGAAATGAATCATCAACAGTTTGTAATGAGTTTTCCGAATGGGAAAATTCAGAAGGTTTGCAATGCTGGACAGGTATTGTGATATTTGAATTACATTTTGAGATTCGTGAGGATGCGAGTTCAAAACAAACATGAGTTTTACGTTGTTGTACTTTTGAAAAAAGTTTTTTGGAGCGTTTTTTGTTTGGTTGCAGTGCTTGTATCGTGTTAGCAACTCAATGCAAACCAGGGTTGCAAACTTTAGCGATTTTTATTTGCTGGCTGATTTCAAAATATTTGTTGGGCAGGTGGTTGGCAGAGCTTGGCTCTGCGTGGGATCAAAACAAATAGACAACCAACAAAAAATCTTTCTGTAGATTGTGGGCAAATATAGTGTTATTGCCCTTTTCCAACTGAAAACCTAGTTTTGATGATAAATCTTTTTTGAATGATTGTTTTGTCTAATTTGTCCTCGAAATAAAGTCAAAGATCTCTTTGCTTTTTATAAGTCGATGTTTTTTACGTTTTTTGCTCCTGCCAAATTCTTTGGGATTGACCGTCGGCCTTTATTCCACACCTTTCAATAAGTAATGGTTTTATTTGAGTTCAAATTCAGAAAGGTTTTACAATTCAAATTAGATAAATAATCAAAACTCAAGTTTAATGAGTTTATTTCCGCAACAGATTAAAAAACCATCATATTGTCTTCCCATTTACTTTGTTCATGAATTTTATTGATGACTGGTTACAAATTATTTCTGTTATTCGGTCATTCAAATGCAAGTCCGCGATGGATTACTCTGCTGTTGCTTTCCGGCTTTTTCTTCAAAACGAAAGCATGGATAAGAACAGGGAGCCCCAGGAGCGAAAAACTCTGTGCTGTCTAGACTAAAAATAGTATAAAGACGAACAGTTTCAGAGTGTAGCGCAAAGATTCTGAGACGGGACCGAATAAAACGAGATAATACATGTTCTAAATGAAATGACTCATGGGCTGCGCGTAGAGTTCTCAATTTTAGACAGATAAAGAGTTTATAATAAGATGTGCTTGACAAAGATAGAACTTAGCCGGTTTGATGAATAAGTTTTTCGGAAGAAACTACAAGAACTTGTATTTTGAAAAATTAAAAACATGAGGGTACCGTACATCTTTAATGTGCAATAAAATACGAGCAAATACGAATGCAAAAGGAGAAAAATTGAAAGAGATTGTAGGATGACTTGAACATCATACTCCGTCTCGATAATTTGACTACAGTGTTGTTGGCCAGGAAAAAAAGTTGATCGCGACATAATTTTACCTGAGAATAATGGAAGAAAAAATGAAGTTGTAACTACATTAACCAAAGAATTAGAAGCGAAAAGATAATTACAAAATAGAAGAAAGCACAGCAAGGACAGAGCGGGAGTCCAAAAAAAAAAAGAGAGAACACGTGGCAGAGTTGTTGGCACAGTCAAAACTAGTAGAAAACTCGTTAAGCTTTTTGTACCCCAGCTCCGCCAAGAATAGTAAACTTTTGGACTTGATGGTAGCATTAATCGTGGCCATCTGTTTTAGTATACATTCATTACGTGACTTCTACCCCTATCGTGTTTCGCTTTAAAATTAATCGTTGTTTGCTGTTGAAGCTTTTAAAAAGCAAAAATTTTCTTGAGATTCTTTTAACACCTATTTCTTTTTGAGATGTTTATCACTTCTAATTTTCACCGATTTTGATACCTCTCTGTGATGTAAACCAAACAACCAACAACTAAATGGTCTCTTACAAAAAAGACTATTTTGACGTAACAAAAATAATCGACGCTGCAATAGGTAAAACTCTAGAAATTCATTTCATCTATTATACAAAGAAGAATATGTTGGTGTTCGCACGTATGTGTTTGTAGGTATGTGTTCGTACATAAGTATCTGCGCTTTAACTCTCTGAAATTAATGATTGTCGGTAGACCTGGGGTTCAATCTCCTTGTCGAGTCATACCTAAAAACTTAAAAAATGGTATCCATAGCTTCTCTGCTTGGTGCTCGGCATTTAAGAGAGGTTGTGGAGAACAAGCGGGCAAGTTCGCTTGTTGTGTCCTTGGGCAAGGCACTGAACGGGACGCCTCCGCCTTTATGTGGAAGACAGGTGGAGAGGGATGGGCTCCGCCGGGCGTCTCAGCTTAAGATTCGCTGCAAGATGAACACAACCAAAAACAAATTGGTCATCTGTAGCGCCCCTACGGCAATCGCCACGGGATAAGTAAAAAACATAAAACTTGGCACGATTGATCTAATATAAAACTTGGCCAGATTGATTACTACCCGTGGTAAATCACTAAAAAAATAAAGTTTGGCAAGTCATGATGACGTCACAATAGAAGGTTTTTTTTTAATCTGCTACTTTTTATATGAAAGCAGTACTTTTTGATTAAGCAAAAGGCAATGCTTGACCAATTAACGTGCAAAAAAATGTACCCATTAGAAAGTGAAACGGTGCCATAATTATCGTTTTGCTATAGAATATTTTGTTTATATTGTCATCTAATGCAAACCATAGAAACGCGGTTGAGAGCTTTTTTTGGGAAACATTGAAAGTTTAATTCCGATAAAAAATTTCTTCCTAAATTTGAGTTGTGCTTGCATTGCAACAAGCGATTTTTTATGTATGCTTTTTTAAACTTTTTTCATGAACTTTTCAAATATTACTCTTGTAGATTTTTTTCCCACTCCGGCCTTGTGATAGATCTACATAAAGCTGTCATAACGCACGACTTTTTTTCCTAAATTCACGATCCAGAAATTCACGTTTTCACGGCTATCTATTTAAAATTTTTAAAAATGAATACGAGAAATAACAACGAATTAAAACTATACAGTAACTTCGGTAAAGGAGGCGATTTACGTCAAAGAAATAATGACGTAAATGAATAGCTAACTTAAAATACAGATGCGAGTGTGACCAGTGGACGTCAAAAGGAAATTCAGAAGTTGTTTTTGAATTCAGAAACTTGAATGCAGCTACATCAATTACTCACAACGGCTTTACAGCACGTTATTCCTTCACGTTCAACTGAAACCATAAGGCTTTACAGCCCAATCGGAACGTCTCGCTCAAGATACAAGCGTAAAAAGGCACACAAAAACCATTTCACTTGATACGATAGCGTTAAAAAAGGTTTGTTGTATTAGCGAATGGTTCGATTCCCAATTGGTCGCCAAACTTTAAAAGAGTAGTTCATTAAGTAAACATAAACCGTTTACGAACATAGGACATAACACAGCGCAAAAAAAAATTAAAAATAAACAAAGACGTAAAAATCTGTTTCGTCAAAATGCATAGTGAGGTCAAAATGGTGTTTTATACCAGGGTCAGTCAATAAGTAATGAGACTTTCTCGATAACTCAAGTTTGCAATGACTGGTAATCAAAAAATGCTTTTTTATTTTTCAACATAGTCTCCCTCCTTTGCAACACACTTGTTCCATCTTGATATTAGATTGTCTATTCCTTTGGCATAGAATTCCGTGGACTGGGTCCTTAGCCAGTTGCTCACAGCAGCCTTCACTTCTTCGTCAGTCTGGAAGTGAATTCCTTTCATACTCTCTTTGAGTGGGCCGAAGAGGTGAAAATCAGATGGTGCAAGGTCTGGGCTGTAGGGTGTCATCAGTTGTCACTATTCTCGACAGAAATGCGTCTCCCTCCTTTCTGTATCTGCGTAGTGATGCTCTGGAAGCCATCAGGCGTTGCATTTTGTGATCATCCGTTAACATCTTGGGAACCCAGCGACAGCTGACTTTTGAAAAATGCTGCTTCTCACGCACAATTGCGTACACTGTGCCATGGGAGATGTCCAATTTTGTAGCAATTTCATCTAAAGTGACCCTTCTATCAGATTTGATCAGGTCTTCAACTGCCTGTACTGCTTCTGGGGTAGAGACATCCACAGGTCTTCCACTTCTCAGATCATCAGTAATGCTTTCGCGTCCATCTTTGAATGCTTGCACCCATTCGTAGAAGTTTGCTCTAGACATACAGGAAGGACCATATTGTCTTTGCATTCTAGACAGAATCTCACATGATTTTACACTCTCTGCCAACAGAAATCTGATGACTCCTCTTTGTTCCGACGATGAGCTCTTTGCTAGCCTAGTAGTCATTTCAATTTATCATCACACCTACAGTAATCTGAAAATAAACAAGTTTTGTTGTAAATGAGATGACAACTCCATTCATATTCATCACATAAAATTTGAGTTCCTTAGCTACAAAAACACAAAAGCAATTGAGAAAGTCTCATTACTTATTGACTGACCCTCGTATAATTTTATCAAAAATGGGAAAATTTTTTGATCTTTACTATGGCCGCAGAATGTATTGCAGTTAAAAAATGCGAGTAATTTTTATTATTACAATTGATTATGGCAGCTTTTGAAAATACCAGAGAATGAAAAACAAATGCTAACATGATGGTAGAAAGTACAATTAGGAAAAGGACCAGAAGAAGAATTTGATCAAGCTTTTGACATTTTGTCAATCAAATATCGTGTACTTAATGAGTTGATAAGAATAGCTAAAATTTTAATGGAAGGTTTTGGGAATCAAAGCACGCCTAACCAGAAAAACATTTCCTACGAAAGAGCTAATTTTATCAGAAATTTCTGATATTTTGAGGCTTATTTTGAATTCGAAAAGATCTACTAAACGATGCTGACTGTAACTCATAACCGATTTATCAGACAAGTAATTAAATAGACTTAGATTTTGATGATACAAGAAAGATTAATAAAATTTTAAACTTTAGGGAAAGCAAAAGAAAACAGCTTTTCTGTATGAAATTGCATCTTAAACGAAAACCACTTTTGCTATTTTGCTTCAAAAATAGCTTATTAGGTTTACCAGGGAGAGCGTTAAAAAACTAGAGGGAGAATATGACCCATTTTGCGATCTCCCTGGTTGCTGCTGTGCAGGAAGCAGGGCACGAAAGATGAAGCCAGAATTTACAAAAGTTTGGAGGCAAATTAATGGAAAAAACACTCCAGGTGCAAATCACCGTATTTCGGAAAGCATTTTTGCTACTTTGCTGAAAAGTAGCTTATTAGGTCTATCGTAATTATGGCTGAGAAATGCGGTTGGAAACCTAACTAACCCTACCCAGGAAACAGAGTACACACAGGTTGTAATCACGAGTTTGTTGTTACAATTGTTATTACTAAAAGGAGAAAATCAATTCAAGAAATAGGCTTACCATTTGACGTTTTTTTTGGAGGAGAGTAAAAATGATCTCTTTTTTAGTTCGCCCCTCTGCATTTACTTTAGTTGTGCCCCCCCACTCACTTAAATGATTAGTAAAAGTATCGGGATAAGAGCATAGATATTTTTTTAGTCTCCCCAAAATATATTTGACTCAATCCCTTTTAAAATACACATGGTATTGTTACGGAAATTGTTTATGTCAAAAAACGGTCACATGTCATTCCTAACGGCACAATTTTTACTTAGCTGCATTGGTAGAAGCCGTCCAAACAAATATTTTTTGCCCTGATGGCTCTGACGGGAGCCTCGAGGGCATCACTGGTGAGTCGTTTGGTTACAGATAAATAACAAATTATGTTTCCTGCTTGATCTTTTTTAAGCGATGTATAAAATGCTGGACAATATTTGGAATAATGCACTTAGAGAAATGTAGATTTAATAGGTTTTAACATGATATTGTCAGCACATAATTTGCTAAGGCAGAATTTTGACACCTTTGTTAGGCCTACATAAAATAGTTTTCCTTGAACACGAGATAACCAATATTAGGGAATCAGTAACAGTGTAATTGAATTTATGAGAAAAGCTCAGACAATTTCTTTCCTCAACGGTACAAAGTGAAGGCAAGTTCATGAAATTGTAGATTTGAGGTAAACTAAAAAGAAAACAAAGCAATAAAAATGCAATTTTTGCCAATGCCCGCTACTTCATTCCTCGATCGTGATTGCATCGCTGGTACGTCACTGTACAGCAAATAATATTATTTGTTTACTTTCATTTTTTGTTAAAAAACGAATTTTTGAATTATGATATGCTCAACCTTATTCATTCTGTGTGCCATTTTAAGTCTTTTGCTTGAAAACCCACATAAATATTTTAGCTCCTGCAGTGACATTGACAACCAGCGCAATCACCGAAGGACAAATTGTGAATGTAAAAGAAAGAAGTGCAATAAGCTTCAAATGTGAATATGATGATGTCATTCCATCAGGAAATCAGTCTTTGTTTAACTTTAATGGAAATAAAATAACCATGTTAAAAGTTAGTGAGCTGAAGTAATTGATTTATGTCAGCGTTAGAGGCTTAGCAACTTTTAGTTAATATAAAGTTTATTTTTGGGTCATTTTTGTTTTTTTACTTGAAATTGTCTTTCATGTATAACCATATTTAAACGTCAAAAGAATGGTATGATGATTGCACTAAAACAAAACTGCTCCCAGTAGTAAACTTTTCTTTTATAAGTAAGGATGAATAAGGGTTCTTTGTCACAACTTCCTAGAGGTCGCCAATAGGCAAAATATAGTACTCTTGGCCTACTCTAGCTAAAACATACTCCTACGTTGAAAAGCATGTGCTTTTTATAATTAGATGGACACGCAGTCGCGCGTACACTTGAAAATTTTGCTTTTAATTTTGGTATTTTTATTTTTTTAACTTATTTGTTTATTATTTTTTATAACTTACAATGTAATTATGTATACACCGACGCGATGGTGTAGTGGTTAGAGCGTCTGCTTTGCAATCGATAGACCTGGGGTTCATTCTCCTTATCAAGTTCATTCCTCTTCCCTGCTTCGCGTTCGGCATTTAGAGGAGGTTGTGGAGAACAAGCCGGAAAGTTCTTTTGTTGTGTCTTTGGGCAGGGCACCTAACGGGAAGCCCCCACCTCTATGTGGAAGGCGGGTGGCCCAGACACCTCGGAAATGGCGACTCCCTAGCGAATCCGAATGCCCCGTCCAAAATATAGCGATACAATTCGCTTTCTCGTGAATGAAGGATAAAGATGAACAATCCATACATATATTATGTAGAAGGAAACTTCTGGCCTGATATCCCGCGTAACGCTGTCTTCTAGAATCAAGCGTACTACAGGTTTCACGCAGAGCATGTAATTGAAATAAATTCGAAACGCGGGAGTTACATAGTTAATAATTGAATTGATGGATGTAGACTACGATTTAGTACGGTACGATGCGGTACGGTTTTCTGTAAAATAATTAACACACGTAACACAAATACATAAACGTAAATTCACTGAAGCACTTACCTACTATAACTTGTCCGAAAATCAGTGCCAAAAAACAATCATCGGTATTCCTAAGAGTTCATGTAACAGTAGCTTACAAGATACAGTGATTTATTCAAATTCCAAAGTTGACAACGAGTGCAACAACGGTCAGCTGCATTGGTGAGGTAACAATGATTAATTAAAGAACAAAGGTTACCTGGGGTAAATCTTGGTTAGACAAGGCTATGACGTTATCTAGATATTTGTCATTAAACGATGAGGTGTGCGACAAAACAACGCCAGATAAGGAAACATCGGACAAAGTAGGCATAAAGCTCAGCGATAAACAAGAGAAATCGGGTTCAAAACTCATGACAATTTGAAAGATGATTCTTGCTGCAACAGCAGCCATGCGCAATTATACAACTAATTTTTGTTTTTATCAGAAATTAATTGTCACAAAGCTTTGATATTTTCTTGCATGTTCCTCTTCGTTTCCGTTTACCTTTTATTAAGGTGATGGTTATTTTGTATTGATGGCAAGAAGAAAAAAAAGACTGGATGGCTGACTTCCTTTCGCCTTATCTTTATTTTGCTAAATCACATCGAAATACTCACTGAATCGCTGAATTACAGCTTTGAATACAGCCAAGATTTTTTGGTACTTTCAGTTTATTGTCACTTCACAAAAACAAATTTTGATACGACTAGTGCAACTCCTGGGATGATGAATTTCTTGATGGTTTTATATTCCATTCATAAATGTGTCTGCTATAGTGATCGATTTTACTGCACATTTAAGATGAGGATTTGCAGGTTTAATATTTTTTGTGACTTTTAGCAGTCACGTGCTCTTATTTATTTGATTACAAGATAAAGAAAATGCAAAGACTTGACTTTTGGTTTCAGGTATTTAAAAAAGACCAAAAACTTTAACCTCTCGTTTCTATTCCAGAACGGCTACACGGTATTTTAGGATAGACTCCAAAGCGGACCTAAATACAAACTGATTTATAACCGACAAAATATCGCGCTACGACTTCAGAAAAAATATACCTTTTATATTACGAATTATAGGAGCTGGTGTTAGCTTGTTTGAGATATTACTTATAATTAATGGATGTTAAGGCATATAGGCTAACTGCAATCAGTTGAATAAAATATCACTTTCACGACCGGTTTCGTTCCTATTAGAACTCGTCAGGTGGACTCAGGTATTGAACCGACGGTCACATCAATTGCTTCATGTGGTTTATGCCACTCCGCCATCGGCCCTTTCAACTGATGCTGTTAATTTTAAGCTATATAAGGTGCACGCTCACTACAATGAGCTAGATGCGATATATGCTTTTAATTTCCAGCCAAGCCAGTGCCTTTATTACGTTATAATACGAATTATAGGAGCTGGTGTTAGCCTGTTTAAGATTTTACTTATAATTACCTGAGTCCTGAGTCAATACCTGAGTCCACCTGACGAGTTCTAATAGGAACGAACCCGGTCGTGGAAGTGGTATTTTATTCAACTGATTGCAGTTAGCCTATATGCCTTAACATCCATTAATTATAAGTAATACCTTTTATATTATTACTTATAACTCATGTGACTGGCATAATGTCAATGGTGATTTTAATAATAGAGACAACCTTTCGTCATTGCAAAAATTAGTAAAGATCATCACGATAAATCTATCTACTGTCAAGCTGTGACTGATTATACTGAAATATACAACGAAAATGGAAAATCGGAAATTCTTCGCTTCAATGTTCTGTGTAGGTATTACGTTTTTTTTACCTGCATGCTTTCAAACTCTCCGTAAGAACTCCCACATTTATCTGATCCATTCTAGGAAACAATCTTCAAAAATTTGCAAATTTTTTTGAAGTCCTGGACAAGATATTGAAGCCCTGGACAAAATCCGAAATACATATTCTAAAAGTGGAAAGAAAAAAGTAAAGCAAAAATTTTCAAAGTTCAAGAAAAGCTGTTAAATCCACCACCCAATGTGTTAGGAAAACTAATAAAATTGCTGTTGTAAATTGGTAGCTAAACTAAATCAGCTTCTCTTTCAGTTGCACCACACGCGACCATAGACACACTTTGCAACTGGAAAATTAATCTCACTCAAACATGCATTGTGGAGTTTGTTTCCAATCCTGGTGTCTTATTTGTTTCTCTCACTAAGCAAGGTAGGGAAGCCAGACAACTTTGCTAAACGTAACTTTTGCTTAGAAAGCCTAAGTCACATGTTTCGCTATCATTAATTCAATGTTGTATTATTTGGGGAGACGCTTTTCCGCAATCTTCTGGTTTGTTTCAGCTGTTCTGACACAGTACTACACTGCGTTGACACTAGCCTACTGGCAACTGCGAAACACCTCTCTTTCTGTCTTTTCTGCAGCTGGGCTCTTCACCTCTTTGGCACCAAATGAGGCTAAATCTTGCATTGCTTTCGCTCGTGCTCTAGCTTTTGGGCTTTTGGTCTTCTGGAGTGGAAGAAGCGACAAGGAAAAGAGGCAAGGCTTTGGTGCTTCCACTCACAGAAGTGATAAGGAGCGACCAGTTAACATCTCAGTCTCTCAATATGCATTGACCGTCATTGTAAAAGCCAAGTCCAAGGTATGAGACAAAACATTTTTACATTTCTTTTCTAAATCCGATCTTAAATGAATCAGTTCTATACTTTGCTCGGTAGCTGGTTTCACCTCTTCTACGTTATCCTCCTAAGCCTTCCCAACTGTTCCTCTCTCAATCGGCGACATCGGTTATGCCAACTACTTGAGGTCTCATTTTTCTGTCTTTCAACAAAAGTTTTGCTTAGCAGTGCCAGAAGCTTCTTGTCTGAGCTCCGCCGGGCCTTGTGCCCCAGAGAATCGCATTCCTTCTTTTGCTCTCCGCTCGTCCCCAATCAATTTTGTGCGGCTGCCGCCGACCTCTCATCTTCCGCTGCTACCGGCCTAGCCAAAGTTGGCTATCCCGTGCTAAAGTACCTCTTTCGCTCTGGCATGGATCTTCTACTTGACTTTCATTTCTTTCCTTTTGTCCGGACGTCTTAATCTATTATTACCATCTGATTTGGTTTACTCGTGCCTTTTGTTTGATCTTTTTTTATTTGATCTAGACTTGAGTAGCCAATGCTTGTAATTGTAGTCTATCGTGTTTCTGGATCTATTTCGGCTCGCCACTTTTGTAAGTAATTAGTTTTTTAACTAGTTTATAAGCACATTGTTTGTTATTTTATGTTTTAGGGTTATGACAATATATCTGAACGTCAACCAAGCGAGTGTTGAAACAGAAGCACGCGGTGTTCCCCCGAATCAGTACCAAAAATCGAATAGCTATGAACGCCATTCCAGTTTGGTACACTTTCCCGACAAAATCACACGCATTTTTTGAGGCTTTAATTCTTGAAGTGTAAATGTAAATGTATCTTAACACTTTTCTCAGCAAGTGCTCAACATCAACTGCAATGGCGTCCATAGCTATTCGGCAAGTGTTGTGAACAATGTACGCCTGACTTCCCGAGCCAATTACTTTTCGCTGCAGTGCAGTTTTCACTTCAGTAGGGACATTTACTCTGCATGAAAGGTTTAAACCTCCGAAGTTTGAATTTGTGTTGTGTGCAGACATAGCAGCATTGTTATTGCCCACGTTAAAGTTCTTAACTATTTTCAAAACCTCTGAAGATATTATTTTGAAAGTTTCACCTTTTACTTCATTAAAGTCGTTTTTGTTAAGTTTGATTTGTTAATGCAACGTAGTTGTATTTTTTTTAATAAAAAAAAAAATGGTGACATTCGGTGAAGCTAATCCTCCATATGCGTCCTTTTTCAGCTCAATGGGTGCAGCATCTGCTATGCTGTTCAGCGCTCTTGGAGCAGCTTATGGAACAGCTAAATCTAGAACCGGTATTGCTGCAATGAGTATCAAGCGTCCTGAGGTAATCATGAAATCTGTTGTTCCCGTTGCCATGGCTGGTATCATTGCCATTAATGATGTTGTTATTGCTTTATTCATTTTACAAAAGATGGAACAAGATATGCCATTGTTCAATGCCTTCCTTCACCTTGGAGCTGGATTGAGTGTCGGTTTGTCTGGTCTTGCTGCTGGATTTACGATTGGTGTAGTTGGTGACGCTGGCGTGGGTGGTACAGCTTAACAGCCAAAATTGTTTGTTGGTATGATTCTATTTGAATAAGACTTGAGTAGCCAATGCGTATATTTGTAATCTATCGTGTTTCTGGATTTATTTCGGCTCGCCACTTTTGGTTACTGATTCGGGGGAACACCGCGTGCTTCTGTTTCAACACTCGCTTGGTTGACGTTCAGATATATTGTCATAACCCTAAAACATAAAATAACAAACAATGTGCTTATAAACTAGTTAAAAAACTAATTACTTACAAAAGTGGCGAGCCGAAATAGATCCAGAAACACGATAGACTACAAATACAAGCATTGGCTACTTACGTCTAGATCAAACAAAAAAAGATTAAACAAAAGGCACGAGTAAACCAAATTATCATCAAACAAATGGGAAAAATCTCGACTCACCTGCTTTCTTCCGCTATACTCCTCGTCTCAAAGCTGTTTGAGTGCATTATTCCCTTACGTCTACACTTCTTTCTGAAGTCTAGCTTCATTCTTTCTCCTCACCAGGCTATTTCTGTCTGATCTGTCTACTCTCGATCAAATTCTTTGCGCGTCTCGGTACATGTCGTATGGCTTAGATATATGGCTATCAACTTCTCCAAAGCTTTAAATTTTGTTTGGCTCCCCACTCTCTTCAACAAACTTATTTCGGTTGGTCTCCTTTCATGCTTTATTTGATGAATTTAATCTTTTCCGTGCAAGAGAAGCGCTTGCGTGGTTAATCAAAATCAAGCAAGTCATTTTTTTCAATTCCATTGAGATGCTTCTCAAGAATTTTTTTGATCCTTTTCTTTTCTCTCTTTTCATCAATGATTTCCTTATGTGTCTACCTACTTCTTTCAGCTGCTTGCTTTATTCTGACGATTTAGCTATCTGGTCTTCGGTACTGGGGGTACCTGTTGATACGGAGGCCACACAAGGAGCTTTGATTTGATTGCAGAGATGGCCTGAGCACTGGTGTCTTCCTTCAATCCAAAAAAATACTTGTTCTCCTTAGCTGTGAATCCCCATCAAGCTAATCTCCAGCCCCAACTCTTCTTATTCAACTCCCTTCTTTGCTTCAATCCCACTCTTCTATTTTTGTGGTTACTTTCAACCGAACACTTTCTTTTTCTGCACATGTATCTTTGCGTTAGACCAAACTCTTCCCTCGTCTCAAGGTCGTACGCTACATCTTTGCTTCCTCGTGTAGCCTCTTCAAGAAGTCCGTTTTTTATAAAGCTTTTTTCCGGTCCGTTCTCCCTTGCGCTTCACCCGGATGATTTCTATTTCTCAACGTTACTAAGTTCGAACGCCTTTAACAAACAGCCAGTCGGGCAACCACCAGCTTTCTCTCGTTCTACTCTATCATTCTTCTCTTCTCAAAGGCCTCCCTTCTTCCCCTACATTTACCTTTACGCATTTCGCTCAGTCATCCTATAAGTGGGCCATTTGTCTTCCAGCCTCTTTTCCCATTTCAGGTTTGGCCAGACTTAGAGTGAAACATAATTTTCCTGGTTCTTTTGGAGAGCCTTTGCATTCACTCTACCGCTCATGATTGCTCCTACTTTCCCCGAGGAGCATACTTCTGTTTTCCATTGCTATCTTCCTTGAAATTCATGTTTCTTTGGCTCACTTTTCCTCCTCCATGCTATTATTCTGATCCTCCTCTTTTTCTCGCCAAGATACGGCTCTCTCCCATCTTGACTCTCTCGTTCCTCACGATCTTGAAATTTGAACGGAGGCTCTGTTCCTTTTTTTTGGCAGAATAGGCTCCGGTATTTTTTCCAAATGCTCACTTTGTGGCGCTGAGGCCATCTTTTCCTATTCGGCAGGCTGACTCCTTCAAGCTTGTTTGCTAAAGCCCGCACGATTCTGCAAGCTCTTTGCTAGTCTCGGCATCACCAATGAGACTGCCACTTCTCTTCACTGCTCCTCCTTTCAGACTCTTTCTCTGTCCTCACTGCGCTTTCCTCTCCTCCATTCTTCTTTCTATTTTCCAATTTCTGGCATATAAGGTAAAAACTACGTTTTTCTCCTCCCGCTTTACTATCTGGCTTCAAAGGGTACCCGGTCATTCATTTCTTCCGGGCAATGACACGGTCAATGAGCTGGCCAAGCGGTGTGCGCTGCTCCAGATACCCACTAATCGGTACAGTGCCTCTATCCTTCATCTCTGGTATCCAATCTTTTCTTTTCTTAAACTCGAAACAGTGCTGTCTCATCAAAATGCTTTGACAGATAGATCCTTTTATAATCAACTAAGGGACTTGTGCTTCTTTATTGTGCTGGTTATGTTTTTCTCATCGTTTCTGCAACGGACGCTGCCTTCTGTTAAACTCTGATCTCTCTAGAATTGGCAGAATTGAGAATCCTTTGTGTAGTGCCTGTGGTCTTCCAACCAAGGACTCCTCTCATCAATTTCTCCACTATTCAGAAATTGATTTTTTGCGCCGCTCACGCTTTGGCAACTTCTCACTACGACCTCTGGTCCAGGTCTTGAGGAGTTGCCCAAGCTTTTGGGCTCCATGGTCTGCCTCCATTGTTTTATCCATCGGAAGGGGCTGGGTAGCAACAACAAAAAACATGTCCGAACAGAAGTTGTTTTATTATTGCATAGATTTTTTTCATAGCAGGTAGTAAACAATACTACATTAAGGAAGGAAAGTAAATTTCAGAATTCATAAAATGACACTGCATAGCAATAGTAAACTGCTCTTATTTATTTTAATTTATTTACAATTTGCTGCATATTCTTAGCCAGTGATGGGCTAACAGCAACCCGCGACGTGAAATTTTGTGACCTTTGATGGCAAACCTATCCCTTACATCTCGAAAACCCGCTCTCCCAAAACAAAGAAGAACAAGTTTCTTATACGTAAAATTCGAAAAGTTTGGTAAATACTTATGTTGCTTAGAAAGTATTGATATCCAAAAACAAAAGATCTTTAAAACAATTTTGGATAATCACTGTCACCACCTACTTTTTTGTTGCTTATTTGTGCGTAGAAATAACATGACGTTGACTGGCTAGCAAAATATTCATGATATCAGAAATTGACCCGCCGCAAAAAAGATTGCGTACCCCTGTTCTAAGCAAAACGTTTTCGGGTTGTATTAATCCTTTTTCAAAGTATGTAAAATATCTATGTATTAACACTAGAACGACCGAGGATGTCATTTCGACACCTTTTGAAATTTATATCTGTACAAAATCTAACCCGATTGATTTTCAACCATATCCTTTTGTGTCATTTAATCGTTTCATGAACTTGATAAAGTACTGTAGTCACCCATTGTTTGTAGGACAAAAAGTGGCCTAATTTTTAAAATTTACCTTAGACAACCAGAGGTGTCATTTTGACACCCTATTCTGCCGTTCGTACATAAAGGAGTAATTCCCTAGTCCTTTTGAAATATAACAGTGTAAAATACCTCGTCTCGCATAAAAGCAATTCTCGACAGTACAACTGTTGATTTGGAAGGTCTATCTAAAAGCAAGTGACGTTGTTCCGCAATGATTTCCAGCATTCCAGTACCTCTTTTCACAGAGCATGTTGCTGGAACAAAGCCGGGAATTGTGGTGAGTCCTCCTCGCAACGAGCATCAACGCTGTACAAAAGATGATGTCATAGAGAAAGCCTGCAGCCATAACCACTGATCTACTGTTATTCGAAAAGGCTAGTACTTGTACAGTGGCTCAGATTTAGTCTGTAGCAATGGCTCAGAGAAAGCTATCGGTTGAGCAGCTTTTATTAATACTTTGCAATATACCCGATGACAGATCTGATGATGAACAGGAACTACCCTTCGACATAGAGTCAGACGATCGCGAGGTTATCCCGGTACTCAATTCTTCTAATAGTAATGATGATGATGCACAGGAATTTTTCGGTATATTTTCAAATACTCTTTTTTATTATTTCATTGCAACATTTCTTATAACTAAGTTGTGTGTACATTCTTAGGTAAACGCCCGTGCTTCCGTGTACGTGGAAGACTCCAGCCAGACAAAGAAGGAAGAGAAGGGCTTTCTGGTCGGCCAAAAGAACCCTCAGTTGCGTCTGATTTGAATTATACTGCTGCATTTGAAGAAGACCAACAAAATCAATCTCCAACAGATATCGTCAATTCAGCCATAGATCTCAGTGTTAGTTTCCTAGTTGCACCTGATGTTACGCAGTGGACAAGGATTGTTCCTGGCACGTACTCAAGAGGCAGGTATTCGCAGCAAAACATCCTAAGAGAATGCCCAGGAGCAATATCTTATGCTCGGAGGAATGTTAGAGTAAACTGTCCAGCGAGTGCATGGCGTCTGATCATTGATAAGTTTATTCTTGAGCACATAAAAAGTTGTATCGTAACAGAAGCTCATCTTCAGACAAGGTGTAAAGATTTTACTTTTTCTGTCGAAGAACTGGAAACTTTTATTGGCATTATGTATGCAGGTGGGGTGACTGGAAAAAATGATATACCGTTGACCGACTTTTGGAGTAAAAATTGAGGTGTTGCATTTTGTAAGCAAGTGATGTCCAGAAATCGTTTCAAGAAGATCCTCCAATTTTTTTAATTTGATAAAAAATCGAGTCGGTTAGAAAGGCTACGAATCGACAAGTTTGCTTCGTTTTCGATGGTATTTAACCGGTTTGTTGAACACAGTATTGCGGGATATAAACCTTTCCACGACCGGTTTTGTTCCTATTAGAACTCTGCAGGTGGACTCAGGTATTGAACCGACAATCACATGATTTGCTTCATGCGGTTTATACCACTCCGCCATCGTTCCTTTCAATTGATGCTGTTAGCTTCAAGAACGGTAGATGAGCAGCTCTTCCCAAGTAAAGCAAGATGCCCTTTCACTCAATTCATGGCATCTAAACCGGACAAATACGGACAAAAGTGTTGGCTAACTGTAGACAAAGACAGCAAGCAAATAGTAAATGGATTTCTGTATGTTGGAAAAGACGAGTTGCGATCACAAGAAGAACGCGTTTCTGACCACGTCGTCATGAAGCTAGCTGAACCATATCTCCAAAAAGGAAGAAACACAACAACTGACAACTACTTTGCTTCAACAAAGTTGGCAAACCTTTTGAAAAGTAAAAACACGAGCCTATTAGGAACGTTGAATAAAGTGCGAAGAGAAGTTACTAACAATATCAAGAGCATGAGAAACGAACAGTATGCTACCAACCTTTACAAGTCTAGTGATATGCTACTTACTGTTTATCAAGGAAAGCCAAAGAAGAACGTTTTGTTGTTAAGCACTCTGCACACAAATGCTGCTATAGGCGAAAACAAGAAGAAAACCCGGAAACAGTGAAGTGCTACAAAGAAACGAAGTATGGAGTGTATGTGGTGAGCCAAATGGCTTGCAAGTACACTGTCAGGACAATGAAAAGAAGATGGCTTGTCTATTCTTTTCAAAATACTTTGGATCTTGCTGCTATAGCTGCTTGGGTTTTGTTCAAGGAAATCAATGACACAAAAATTACAAGACGATACTTTCTTCAAAACTTAGCAGAAAAACTTGAAATGCCTTTCATGAGAAGAACCACCATGCAAGTGAGAATGTGGAAGAAGCGAATCAGCACTATCAACAACCAACAAGATACTGCCAAGTCAAGGAACATTGTAAAAAAACCGCTCTGTTGGCAGATGGCACAAATGCAGAAAATCTCTGAGTGGAAAATGTACTGCAAGCACAGAGCGCGTGTGCACAAAGCTGTAGGCCTAGCTGATGACAATAAACTCGGATATTGCGTTTTCTTGTTACAGTAACATGCATTTTTTTGTATCACTGATAATTGCTATTTAGTTTTGGTGTGTTTTTGTGTTTCGTTAAACAAATAAATCAAGAAAAAGAAACGAAAACCTTCATTAAAATTATCTTGTGGACTTCAAACTTCTAGGGCAGAGGTGGGCAAACTACGGCCCGCGGGCCTCATGCGGCCCTCCAGAGCATTTTGTGCGGCTCGCGAACACTTGTTGAAAATTTGTCATACATAAGTTAAAATGACAAGGGGAGGAACGCTTGCTGCATTTAAGAGCCAAAAATTTTGGAAGCCATCAGTAGAAGGGCAATTATTCGCTCCCACTGACGCATTTTCCGTTAAAGCAAAAGGCAATGACTTTTTTTTTCAGAGACACCATCGCTTTTGCGCCCTGTAATACGACATTGTTAGGACATATCGCAAACTTTTAAGCTAACGCAAGCTCTTTCATTGCACACAGCTGTACAAGATTATAAGCATTGGTCCTCGACCACTCTTAAATGGTCAATGCGGCCCTCCGACTAAAAAGTTTGCCGACCCCTGTTCTAGGGTGTCAAATTGACACCCTCGGTCGTTCTCGGTAAATCAAAATTCCAGTCTTTCTATTGTTAAATCTCAATTATGAAATAAAGCTGAAACATAAAAAATTTTATTTAGGCTTAGGCTTTAGGTTATCTCAACAAGTCATTCTACAAGTAGAAATTAAAAATAATTGCAACATACTCATTACAAACAACTACAACAGATTGTGACGACATAAGACCATCGCATTAACACTAGAAGCCCGGACCGGTCATTTTTGACCGGTTTTAAATTTTGACGCTTCGTATTTCTGGCATTTTTGCTATTTGATTTTTCATACTTGTTGACTTTTCCTAACTTTAGATGATGTTTTGGTAAGTCAAACAATTTTTTATTTATAGCTTTTGTAAATGGAGCTTTTTGCACATCTACCTATAAGCTCGAACCGGTCAAAAATGACCGATTCTTAAAACGGTTATAATTTGTCTTTGAGCTGATGAATTAAAGCATAATAGAAGGGTGAGAAAAGTTTGTTTTTCTACAAGCAATGCTTCACGTGACAACAAGATTACGATTGACCACTGCTGCAATGGATAACTGATAAGCAGTAACTAAAATAATTACTATTCTTGCTGGCTTCATCGAAGTAAAGTTGAATTTTTATTTGCTGTCTCAAACAATGGCTGGTCATTGAAAGTTCTAAAGTCTTTCTTGGTAGCGTAGAGTTCATCAGTGGTGTGTGCAAATAAAATAGATAGTTTATTACAGCGTGTTGACAACCTCGTAAAATCTCTTAAGTTTGTCTTACAGATTTGAAGAAATGCATATTGTATAAATAATGTCTTAGATATAGAAATTTTGTTACGAGTTTTTTCATCGTTTTCGACAAACTGGTTTTTCTAATCATGAATCGTGGCAACAATTATACGGTCCAGCAAGTACTTCAGTGGTTACAAACTGATCAGCTTGATGACTCCGGTGATGAGAATGAAGAAACTGAATTGCAAGATAAAGAATTTGTTCCTAATTGTTGTGCTGGTGTCGAAAGTTGTGACAGATATCGACAGCGGTAAAGACGAACAAAGCTCTGTTGCTGTTTCTATAAATTTTCTTTCTGAAAGTGATCAATCAGTATCTCAAAATACTGCCGGACAGGTGAACGCACAAAACGGAACTGTGTGGAAAAACATAACAGGTGCTCCAGGTCTGGGAAGAGCATTTTCGTCCAATATGTTTTCGGAACGTCCTGGCCCAACGTCTTATTGTCACAGATCTGTAGTAAACGGTAGCCCTTACAGTGCTTTTCATTTATTTATAGATGAACATATGCTCAGGTGTATTCAGAAACACACTATCAACCACTAAAAGAAAGATAATGATGATTTTGATTTACATGTTGATGAACTGGAAAGTTTTATAGATCTTCAAATCGCTTGAGGAGTGTTGGTCGGGAAGAATACGCCAGTAAAGCAACTTTGGAGCAAGGAATGGGGACAACTAATCTTTCGAAATACAATGAGTCGTGATAGGTACCAGGAAATCATGAAACATTTGAGGTTCGATGACTTTTTTAGTCGGAGGCAAAGAAGAGAAACTGACAAATTTTGCTTGATTTCCGAGGTGTGGAATTGCTTCATAGAAAATACTAAGAAATACTATGCACCAAACTGCGACTTGACTATTGGTGAACAACTTTTCCCATGCAAAACCAGGTGTCCTTTTATACAATATATGGCTAACAAGCCAGACAAATTTGGAATTAAGTTCTGGCTTTTGACTGATGCTCAATCAAAATACTTGTGCAATCGCAAACCATATTTAGGAAGAGATCCAAGCCGAAGCAGATGTAGCGACCTTCCAGGTGATGTGTGCTTGACCCTTTTACAACCTTATTATAAAAAGGGCTACAATGTCACCCCCGACAACTACTTTACCAGCCTAAAGGTAGTGGAAGAACTTAAGCAAAAAAAACAACAATCCTTGGCACTATACGAAAACAACGACGAGAAGTGCAAAGCACTGAGCTGATTCTTCGCCAGCCGGTTGCAGCTTGACAATATACAAAGCAAAGAAAATGAAAGTTCCTTTTCAGTGCAGTTGGTGACCGACAAGAAGCTATTCATTCACGAGTGATACGGCTTCGCAGAGTACTGACAGACCATCCACCAAGTGGATCTAGTATAGATCCCGCAAGTGTGGCGGTCTAAGCTATGCTTTATTAAAAGCCTCTAGCTTCTTGTCGGTCACCAACTGCACTGAAGAGACCTGATAGGTCGAAACAGTGTCACTGTCTGCAGTTTTGCTATGTGCATCGCTAGCCTCTTGCATTACTAAAATGAAAGTTGTTTGCATCCTGAGTTCAATGCACAGAAACGTAAATATTGATCAATGCCACAAGAAAAACTGCCAGAGACAATACAGTATTACAACAAGTGTAAGGTGGGCGTGGATGTACTGGACCAGATGGCTCGATACCATACCAGCATGAGTTCCACTAGAAGATGGCCTGTGGCTGTATTTTTTAATATTCTCCACTGTGCGTGCATAAATGCTTACATTATTTACTGCCTTACAACGAAATTGAAATTATCAAGAAGACAGTTTATGCTTGAGCTTATAAAAGAACTTAGCAAACCAAAAGATGGAGTGGGCTCAATACCTCCTTTTCCAGCAGTGGATCACATTGTCAGCATTGCATTGCCGGAAACCAGTGGTTTAGCACGCCAAGCTCGGAAAAGAAAAGAGTGCCATTTTGTAGCATGTAGAAACAAATCTAGCTCTTTTTGTCAAAACTGTGGGAAAGTATGCTGTGGCAAACACACATCCGAAAAAGTAACAACTGTAAAATGCAAAAATTGTGATGATTGAGTGTCAATAAATTTGTATACCTTGTATTTCTACTTAATTAATTATAATCATAAAAATGTCAAAAATTTAATCAAAAAAATGTCAAATACGCAAGAATAGTTTCTTTGTGCTTTTCATACAAAATATGTCGAAATTAGTGAATGAGAGAACCTATTAAAACCGATTTACAGATAACTGGTCAAAAATGACCGCATCCGTCCTTATAGGTAGGGAAATAATTCAGGGCTTCTAGTGTTAACCCTCCATCGGGCGCAACCGATCTGTCAGGCACATGGATGATGCAATTTCGTCATTCTCGCGTTCTGGTTGGCTAAGTCAAACACGCCTCTAAACCATCCACCACCAGCGCATTCCAGTGAGAAACGTCACAGTCAGTTACAGATTCGACAACGTGAAAGGCAGACATAGCATAAGAGATTTCTCAAACGCATTGCGCTCGATTATGTAATAAGTGGCAAAGAAGGATTTTTTATATTTTACTGTGACTTGATTTGTCTCACACTTTCTATTTTCGTACGTCGCAACAACGCGTTGTGATATACAGTATTACTTTATATTTTGCTACTATTCATATTAGGCACATTGTACCTGTTAGTGAGGTTTTACTCCATACGAAGGCCTATGTCTATTTTTTTGCTTACTACATATTTTACTGTAGTGTTTTGAACTAAAATGATGAGTAATAGATATTTCAATCCTGATGAAGTAGCGTGTATGGCAGAAAATTCCAGTGATGAGGAAGATTGTGAAGACAGCAGCGATACTGACTCAGAAGATAATGTAGAAGAACGAAAAGAGGATTTTGAAACAGAACAGGGAGAT
This sequence comes from Trididemnum clinides, assembly GCA_963675345.1. Lineage (NCBI taxonomy): Eukaryota > Metazoa > Chordata > Ascidiacea > Aplousobranchia > Didemnidae > Trididemnum > Trididemnum clinides. Next base: position 31,506,242 of record OY776294.1, on the reverse strand, counting down.
TTAAGTGATGAAGAAACAGATAAAGATGATATAGTAGCTGGGGTAAATTATTTTGTTGGGAAGGACAAAACTACCAAATGGTACCACAATCCGTTACTGACCAGTTCAAGAAGAAGACCTTAGAACCTTATCAGACATCTACCGGGACAGATAGGAAATGCAAGGCTGGCAAAATCTGTAGCAGAATATTGGGCCTGCTTTTTTACAGATGACACCTTAGACACTGTGGTGACTTGTACCAATCAGAATATAAACTTTGTGAAAGATAACTACGCCAGGAATCGGGATGCAAAGTGTACAGATGTCACTGAACTAGAAGCTTTCATAGGACTCCTTTATTTAGCAGGAGCGTATGGAGCAAACAGAAAGAGTTTGGAGGAACTTTGGGAAACAGAAGGAGATGGAGTGGAGCGTTTAGGTTTGGTCATGAGCATTAAAAGATTCAAATCCCTTTTGCGTTGCATGCGGTTTGATGACCGTGATACACGGATAACAAGAAAAGCTGAATAAAGACTTGCTCCAAAACAAGAAATCTTCACACTGTTTGTAAACAACTGCCAGATAAACTACTCGCTTGGAGAATTCACAGCAATAGATGAGATGTTGGTAGGATTTCGAGGGAGATGTGGATTCCGCCAATATATACCGTCAAAACCAAATAAGTATGGCATAAAAATATATGCACTTGTAGACGCTAAAATGTATTACTTACATCATTTGGATATATATGCTAGGAAACAGCCAGATGGACCATACAGTCTTAGCAACAAGCCAGAAGATGTAGTGAGAAGATTGACTGCACCTATATCTGGTTCAGGCCGTAACATTACAGCGGATAACTGGTTCACAGACATAGATCTACTGCAGGAACTGAAGGAGAAAAAGTTGTCCTATGTCGGTACGCTGAAAAGAAATAAAAGGCAGCTGCCACCTGAACTTGTAGTATCCAAAGGAAGGAAAGAACTTTCAAGCCTGTTTGGCTTCCAAAAAGACATCATGTTAGTGTCTTATGTTCCAAAGCCCAAGAAAACAGTTATTCTTGTGTCTACTTACATGTGAATAAGGAAATTGACCCCAATTCAGGAGAGCAACAAAAGCCCTCGGTTATTACATTTTATAATGCAACAAAAGGTGTTATGGACACGGCAGACCAAATGTGTGCTACATACAATGTAGCTCGAAACATTAAGCGATGGCCCTTGGTAGTATTTTTGCCATGCTTAATGTAGCTGGTATTAACAGTCAAGTTATTTATCGGGGAATCGTTTAGGAACAATAAAAAGGAGGATATTTTTTAAGATGCTCTCCAAAGAACTTTTTGCCGGAGAACTAACCAGAGGAAGTGTAAAAACAGTTGGAATGCCATTGCAACTTCAAGCACGATTGAAAAAATATCGCCCGCCCAACCGAGAAGAGTCAGAAAGTGAAGAGGCAGAAAACACTCCAGGACCAATGGCAAAAAAAAGGTGTTCTACATGTACCAGAGACAGTGGTCGTAGAAGGCTGTCAAGATACGAATGTAAAAAATGCCACACCGCACTTTGCTTGGAGCATGCCAATTTGGTTTGCAAGTCTTGCTTTGAAAACAAACTTAAAGAGCAAAACAAGCAAAACTTTGTAAAAAGTTTTGTAAAGACAATGTACTTCTTAAAAAACTGCACGTTTCAAAGAACATGCTCTATGCCAGATGCATAGCATTTTTCAAATTGTGCTCAGACATGGTTTCTTTTGTTAAAAAAATAGAATAAATCGTTGAAGGAGTTGCAGATACGTTTTATTTTAAAGCATTACAACAAAATTTTGATATAATATAAGCGCATGCATTTCAATTCCTATATTATAGTAATATTTTTGACATGTGCCTGACAGGCACATTGCGCAGGACGTGCGACAAACTACATTGCGCCAGACGGAGGGTTAAAATATTATTAGTCACAAGGCACAGACATTTGCATATAGCTGTTTATTAAGAAGCGGTTTGTGTCGTTTTATTTACAGACGCTTATGAAGTTATTCCGACGAACGTTTTTCTAAAACAGTGAATGACTAGTCCGAATAGATTTATATTTTAGAACAAGAGGCACACTGCTGTAAGTGATCCTAAATGGCACTTTTTCTATTGTTGTTGAGGTTCAAATATTCCCTTTCTCTGGTAACCTAATACCCGGATGATACATCAATGCACGTCTTACCCGCATCGCGGGGGTGTGTAAATCAATTTACCGCATTCTACACCAAAGATAAAGGAGTATGAGATTTCAATTTGAACTAATTTTTAAGTTTGAGTCTTCTATTAAAAGCGTCTATTAAAATGTATGAAATCAAACAATTTCAAAATTAGTTTAGTTATATTTTTATAAAGTCGATGGCATGATTTTCCTACGTGAGGTTTGTCAAGCAAGATAAATTTTTCGCTTTTAAATTCCTGGTCATTTTGTGTACTATGACACTGAAGAAACTAATTCAAAGTTTATCAAAAACAAATTTGGATTACCGCTGTCATCAAAACGAAGATCTCAACCTTTTTATTTTGTTGTAGAAAAGCTTTTCATTAGAACAAATGGCTTTCACTCAATTAAACAGAGAGAGAGAAGCAAATCCATTCTTTAATTTTAAAGAACAGAATGCCTTAAAGTTAAGAAAAACATGTATGTTTGTTAATGTTCTTCAAAATCATGAGTCAAAATTATTGTCTTGATTTTTGAGCTTAGTATCTACAAATGAAAATATATCAAACGATTACCTCATAGTGAACTGTAATTTCGATTGCTGGGAGTTTAATAAATTAAGAAACTTATCACAAGCACATTCCTTGTCAAAAACAGCGAAACTGTCATCAACATATGTCTAATAGAAATTAGGAGAGCAATTTAAAATCTGTTAACACAGTCGAGTTTTCGGGTCTGCGAGAAAAAAATCGGCAATGCTGGTACCCAATGTTGAAACCATGGCATCGCCCTCAATTTACCGAGATATTTTGTCCTTGTAAAAGACCATAACCTGAGTGATTAATTTTAGTGATTTTACAAAGATTTTTTGTTAGAATTTTTAGCTCTTCATCAACAGTATCTGGATAGATATTTGTGGCTGTGAGGTTGATAGTTTCATTGGGACATTGGTGAAAAAGGAATTTAAATGACAAGTGACTAGGTTGTGATTACATTTAAGCTTGATGTACTAGTAAGCTATTGATATTTAGCTTGAGTATGTAACCTATAGTAAATACCTAAATAAATTTTAAAAAATGAAGAGTAGTATAGTGTTGCTGTGCAATATCCCGTTATAAACAAATATGCGGCTCGGCCGGCCTCGTCCAGTAATGCTGAAAGTCAGTTTCGTCGACTTGAAAATATCGGTTCAGTCGGCTGCGCAGGCTTTACCGAAAGTAGCATTTCCGAGAGCGGTAACGAAAAGTTGGTATAAATGAAGCATCTCCCATTTTATCCTAATCCCAATCATCATACTTTGAATTAAGACTGGTTTTACTCACAAACTCTCTATCATTGCACAAAACCTGCTCATTCCTTCCATTAACACAACAATTACCGTCTTTTTAACCTACCGAAAATTACCGCGAGCGAACAAAATGACCGTTTGCTTAATCACTAAGAAATGCTTAATAATTAAAAATATTTTGTGTCACAAGTTTCTTTTAACTGTTGTGTTAGAACCAGTAATGTCTTGAATAATTGTAAGTGGGAGTTTAACAAATCGTAAGCTCCATTATGTTTTCGAATAAACTGCATAGGTCATAATCTAGGAAACAAATTGTAGGCCTTCAACTTTTTTTAGCTGCGTTTCAGTTAGTTCGTTTGAAGCTTGTAATTAATCTGCCTCTCGATTTTGAAGAAAATTTGATGCATTTCAATTTTGCTTTGTCCTTAACAACCAATTCAAATCAAATTCCGCTATATTAGATGTAAAATGCATAATGACTATCATCTAGCGCTAGCGTTGTAGTAGCCTACTTGCATAATTACTGTCACTGTCTCACTACCAAAGTTGACAAATTTACATGATGTTGAATCAGTTTTCTGTACATTATTAATTGCAGTCTCTAAATCCGATTTATTTGAAAATATCCCTTACCATGTAAATCGAACCAAGCCTGATTATGCCAACCCTTGATCAAAGCGTAAGATAAAAACCTAATGGTAACACTTACTTTTGTATGAATAGAGAAATGACAGCATTTTTGCCTCAATGAAAGGTTCAACATTGTGTGGTTTTTGGAGATTAATAATTTCAAAGTAGCGTTTTTCTATCTGCTCCAAATAACGATTAAGACCTTTTTTTCGGAAATATGCTTTTCAAAAGTGAGTATTTTGCCCTGTTTTGAAATCTCTGTAAAGGGGGTAAAAACAGTGTGTAGGCTTTAGCCACCAAAAACAATGTGTAGGCTTTAGCCACCAGTTAATGATTTTTGCACGGTCAAAATGACCGTTGGTGGTAATTTAAAGTAATTCCATTCCAATCCCACCCTGTGCTCATTGCGATGCAATGAAAATTAAGATTTCAAAGTTAATTTCCAAGTAAAGTTTTCCAAGATTTAGGAAAAGTCAGGAAGTTTCAGTGTTTGTCGTGTTTCAATAGAATTTTTGTTCTATTGCGATCTTAATTTACTTCTTAAGATTGAGGCGACGTATAATATCGCTCGAATAATTAAGTCTGGTTGCAACTTAATTGCAAGGAAAAGATTGGCTTTCACTAAGATACTTTAACCCACGCACTTTTCGATCAAGAATGGAACTAATATATTCCACAAACCACTTTAAAACTTCGAATTCCTTTGCTTATGAAATACAAAAAAAGACTAACCAGAACTAAAACCACCAAAAAAATCGCTTGATTTCTGTCACAATAATCACCACACAACAACGCCTTTTTACTACACTCTACTATCTCTCTCTGAATTACTTTCTCTCTCTCTCTCTCTCTCTCTCTCTCTCTCTCTAAGTAAGTGAAAAATCTCGTCGCCTTATATATATATGACTGGAAAATAATCTAAAAATTGCTAGAACATCATGTGACACAGGAAAAACACTGTAAATCAATTACGTAATCGGTAATAATAAAAAAAAGAAAAATCTTCGAAAAGTAACAAGAATCTCTAAAATACACTAAAATTAGCCACGTAGTCAACCATTGTGACGTCAGAAGAGGATGTGAGTTACAAATCTATTAACAACTGCAAAAACAAAGTCTTTTTTTCGAAAACAGTTTAGCAAGCTTGGGGCTTCAGACAATTCAAATTCACAAATAAAACGATCACTTTAAAATAAAACAACAGATCACAATAACTATACAGATATAAAAACTGTTCTTTTAACACAAATTTACTTATCCATGACAGTGTTATTGCACCCATCTAATCAGAGATATAAACGATTAAAAATCAAAAACGATCAAAATGAACGCTCCAGTAATTCTAGTGTTAGATATAGGGGCGCAATATCAGAGCTGGTAATGGGTGCAATAATGGTTTTAGTTTTACTATCTCAAAAAAATTATTTGTTTTTAGGCTTATTTCACGACTTGATGCAACACCCCTTGTTATGATATTTTTGGTATCAATTCCTTTAGCTGCATCTATATGCATTTTTTCGAAGATAGAGGGAAAACGTAAAAAGGGCACCTGCAAATCTCCGGGTATGGATTTCCCTTAGCCTCTAAATTTCGGGGGTTCTGCAAATACAATACACAATCTTATTCCGATATTCATTTCAAAAACTCTGACTGGCTCTTTGAATCTTCCACTGCAGTAAAAATGGCCCGTCTGCATAAAAGGTTGCACACTAGGGTGTCCACTTTTTCTCTTTCTATTTCTTCAATCGCTTAGTTTATATGATTTGTAGGAAACAAATCAGCACCGAAATACAATCCAAAAGTTGTTTTATTAAATTTTGTCATCTTTGTACTTTGGGCGGGCACAAACGGTTTTTTGGGAAACAAAGCCACTAATTTACTGTATTTTGAAAAACACAGCACACAGACCAACAATTTTTGCACCAATTGATTTAGCAATAAATGCTTTCCATCGGTTTGTACCTGTAATATATTATTGTACTCTAAATTAGGGGTGTCAGACATACAACCCGCGAGACGATTTAATGCAGCCCGCAGGCTAAATGTGGCCCGTGTAAGGATTTTGTGCCACAGTGCGAATGCCTGGTCTCCGAATTTGGTTTGCGTAAAATGGCGGCTGGCATGACGGGTTTCATGGTGAGAGAGGTGATAACCTTTTATTTTGGATATCAGTTTGGGATGCATCACATGTCTTTCGCAGATCGATTGATCAACTGGTTTCTGGCTTGATCAAAGTTAGGAAACCACTCATTTACAGTCTTGCCTGCTTAAATTTTTTTTTCAGCAGACTCTGGCCCTTATAAAATCAACGTATGTAAACGAAGCTTGCAGCACTGAATGAGTTTAATACCCCTAATCTAAATCATTTAGTTTTGTAATTATTTTTAAATCTTGTTTTTGCTGTCTCCAACTCTTACTTAGCCTTATTAATGTGGCAAAGAAATCATTTTACGAGAACATGTTCTGATCATAATACATGCCCTGGTTATCTGTTGAAGCAGATTATGACATCATGCAGTTCAATTGTTGTCATCAACAGGAAAAATATAGGATTCAAGTCTTGAGCTTCCTTCTTTTGAGATGCATGGTGGGTGTAGGAACGGAATTAGGTTTAGGAAGATGGAGATGGATGAGAGTAGTTTTGCAGAAAAAAAGAAAAGCTATGTGTTACCAACTAGAAAAGACGTTATTGAACATCTTTTCATTCGAAGTCAACAGATAGGCAGCGACAAAAAATACTAAAACAAAAGATCAGAGTCTAATGTTGGTAAGATAGGGTTACTTGACAAGATCATGTTTATTTGGGCAAGAAGTAGTCTTCCAGTTTTTGGAAAAAATTTTATAGAAGGTAAAATAAAGAAGCTTCTGCAGCAGTACTACGAAGCTAAAGTCAACAAAAACGGATTAATCTGATGCAACAGAAAACTTTATTTGATTTATGTTTCTGCCAATGCAACCTTGCAGTTGTTTTAAAGAAATATAGAAAAACATCGTGCAAAAGTCCGCTTGACAAAAAAAAATTTCACCCTAAGGTACATAAATATCTAATAAATCGAAAGGTAAGAAATTACTGTCTCTTTATTTTTTCTACAATGCTCATTCTGAATGGACCAAAGATGGTGTCGAACAATGAGTGTTGGGAGTGTGAACTTAAGCGCCGGAAAATACGCTGGTCTTGCGAAATCTATTGCTGGATTTTAGTGACAAAGATGAAGTGCTAGTAGCCAAGCTTGAAAAAAGTGTTTACAAAACATATTTGCGCGAGGATGAATCTGACCAACATTTCTCTGAATGTTCATTCCAAAAGTTTTGCTTTCCAACTGAAACATTTGAGAGATGTACAGCAACATCTATTGGATAAAGTAAATATTTTGCAATTGACATCGAAAAGAACAACCATGAAGTCCTGTTTCACTTCCCGAAGCAGAATTTTACTTTGCATCTAAATTGGCAATAACAAGTTTTGGAATGCTATTGATGACAACAATCATATCAGCGATATATTATGCACATATCACGGTGTCTGTGTAATGGAAGAGCGAAGGATTTTAAGACAGCACTGCAAAAGGATCGAGTGGATATGAGAATCAAAAGGTTTATTTGCCACGAGAGCAAAGATTAGAAAAGGAAAATTTTGTCTTTAATAGTCTCGGTGTTAACTGATAAGCTGTAGTTGTATTTTTTAATGTTTATAAAGAAGTTAATATCAGATGAGTGATTTGAGAGTTTTCTCCAAATAACTCCAAAACATAACGATGTAGAGTACTATAACCTTAGAAATACCGGATATTTTTTCTTCAAGAACTACCAAAGGGGTCAATTGACCCTAGCACTTAATATTGCTTGAAAACAATTTCCTGTACACTTTGTTTTTGAAATAATCCTGATTTAATGGTATCTGAAATCTGTTTGTAACAAAGGAATTCAATTGCGTGATAAAACGGTATTTAATTAGCCCTTTAGACGGAATTGCTAGTTGACATCTTATTGAAAAAAAAGTTATTAAAAGAAGGTTTGTAAGCCGTGCTTTTGGCTATAGGTCGTACTCAGGGAAAGAATTACTGAAAAACAGAATAAGATGCTTGCAATTACCTGCTGGAAGTGCTACAGATTGATTCTCAGATAAGACAATTGATTCTCAGATAAAACAGGAAAGATAGCATTCAGGGTTGTCACAAAGTAGTAAACTCGCATCGACCATGTCAAAAGCTATTGTGTAGCATTGTGGCAGTATTCATTCATTTTAGGTTAGACCATGTTGGTAGAGATAGGCGTATAAGCTAAACAATAACCTTTGTAAAAATTGGCATAAAGAATAACCTAGTCTAATTTGAACATAAATTGATATTCCTTTAGCTTTTAGAAACTGTTGCAGCACAACCAAGGCCAGCATGTCGAATATATTTCAAGTTGGCAAAACTTATGACCCTAGAGAAGTTTTGACATTGCTTGCAGCAGATGTTGATTCTGACGAAGAAGATTTTGATGAAAGCAACTTTATTATAACAGAACAGGAGAACAGCTCTCAAGATGATGAGGATGAGTGTGCTGAAAATGAATCTCTGGAAAACGAAAATCTTCACCCACCAAACAGTAACAGCGAAAGTATATTGAGCAGGGACGGAACTATTTGGGAAAATCGACCGCCGAATGCCAATGGCAGAACCAGCAGGCGTAACATTATTCGAACCAGACCAGGAACAAAACAATTTATTCTTGATAGAGTTGATACGGCGCTGGATGTTTTCAAAGAACTGTGGGGTCACCAAAACTTCGAATGTATTTTACGGTTCACAAAAGCTGAAGCTCTTAGGCAGGGAAATACTACATTTTCTATCTCTAAGCAAGAATTAGATGCATTTTTTTGGCTTTGTCTTCTTCGTGGGGTATTCAAAGGAAGAAACGAGCCACTATCAAGCTTTTGGGAATCAGATCATGGACGACCCATCTTTCGTGAAACAATGTCAAGAAATAAGTTTCAATCTATTCTTAGATACATTCGATTTGATGATAAAAACTCCAGACCAATTCGCCGAAGAATAGACAAGTTTGCTGCAATTCGAGAATTATGGAATTCAGTGATGGATAATTGCCAGAAGTCGTATTTTCCTCATGCTGATGTAACAGTAGATGAGCAACTTTTTCCATGTCGATCGAGGTTAGTCCGTATTTTTGATAAACAATATTTATTATTATTATTATTATCATCTCCGCATAGTCATTCATTTTAATTTATTAACAAAAACAACTTGAAATATCCAGTGACAATCTTTATACAAATGTCTTTTTTATATACGAAAACAATTTTTATGATGCTATTTGATTTTTAGGTGTCCGTTTATTCAGTATATACCCCAAAAACCAGCAAAATTTGGGATAAAATTCTGGATGCTCTGTGATGCCACAACGTACTACGTTTTACGAGCTTTCCCTTACGTCGGCAAAGAAGAAGATCGAGCTTCGACTGGGCTTGGTGAATTTGTGACATTGTCGTTATTGGAGCCTTACCAAAATGCAGGTCTGAATGTAACTTGTGACAATTTTTTTACATCCTTGTCTCTTGCAAAAAAACTTTTGCAACAACATACAACAATAGTGGGTACCATCAGAGGACATCGAAGAGAAATTCCGAATGAAATCCGCTTTGAAAAAGATGCTGCTCTTTATTCATCCAATTTTTTCTTTACATTGCCACCAGAGAGCATCATGATACTCAGCTACAAAGCAAAGAAAAACAAGGTAGTATTCTTGCTTTCCTCTGAACATAAGACAGTAGAAGTTCATGAGGGGGAGAAGAGAAAGCCAAAAGCAATTTTGGACTACAACAAAAACAAAGGTGGAGTTGACACTGCAGATGAAATGCTTCGGTCATATTCTAGTAAAGCTTCATCTAGGAGATGGCCTTTGGCAGCATTTTTCAATCTGCTGGATATTGTGTCACTAAATACGTACTTGATATGTAAGGGTATTACCTTGTCTGCCCAAAACCGACGTCAATTTTTAATCAAGTTGGGAGAAGAGCTTTGTGCTTCAGAACGGAGTCGCCGGCATGAAATGCCCCATTTGCTTCGATTCAAACGAATTCGCGATAGAGCTGATGAAGATTTACCACCGACTAAAAGAACGAAGTGCAGTATTTGCAATTCTAACAAAACTCGCACGAAGTGTGGAAACTGCTCTCGCTATGTTTGCGGCACATGCTCAACACCAATGTGCAAAGACTGCATCAATCTGGAACAAGAATAAACTTTTTGGGAGTTTTGTGCAAGAAAGTAGCCGTGAGGGTCAATTGACCCCTTTGGTAGTTGGCGTAAAACTGGATATAAATGCACTGTTTTTTCGTCGAATTTTTGTGTTATTCAATTGGAGTGTGTAATAACCCAAATAAAGAAAAGTCAAAAAATCTCAACCTCCTATGTTATCTATGTTTTGTTTATTTTAGAAAAAATAAAGCAAAAAGGGTCAATTGACCCCTTTGGGAGTTCTAGGGATAATATATTACATACCTATAGAAAACACGTATTTCTGAATCAATTGGTACAAAATTTGTTGCTCTGTGTGTGCTGTGTTTCTCAAGATACAATAAATTAGTACTTTTTGTTCCCCAAAAATTGTTTGTGCTTTCCAAAGTATAACGATAACAAATTTTATTAAAAAAAACTTTTGCATCGCATTTCAGTGCTGATTTGTCCCCAAAAATACCATAAACTAAGCGATTGGAAAAAAAGGAAATGTGGACACGCTATTGCACTTCCCGGGAATAAATAATAGCTGTTTGAATCTTATAAATATTTCAGGTAGCAACGCTTTACAGAAGGACAGTAAAGCTACGTTGGTATCGACAGAAAACTTTCGACAGATTTTTAACTTCACCAAAAACATGGCAAGTATATTTACTGAAGCTAAATGTTTTTATTGTAAATAGCTTAATTGCTTGCCGTTTGAAGTGAAGGACTGAGTGAACGCTCAGCGTACATTCCGGAATAAAAATCAATGTTGAATACATTGAAATATTAAAAATCTTACTGTGATAAAAACTTTGTTTTGTCAAATGGTTTAAAAGACGCAAAGTATCCAAAATGTTTTTGCCTCTTTCAAAACCGTAAATGGTTGTTGCATCTCCCCAACTTCTATTTGATTATATCCCTCATCCAATCATTTCGTAAATGTTGTGATCAATTAAAATTGTAACCATTTCTTGATTGACAAAAATCTGAAGCACGATTATGATTACAAAAGAGAGTAAACCATTTAGCTTTCGAATATGAAGTTATACTATTCTAGAATAAAGTACATGCGCGATGATGTAGTGGTTAGAGCGTCCGCTTCGCAGTCGGTAGACCTGGGGTTCATTCCACTTGTCAAATAATACCGAAAGACTTCAAAAAATGGTATTCTCAGCTTCCCCGTTTGGCGCTCGGCATTTTAGAAAGGTTGTGCAGAATAAGCCGGCAAGTTCGCTAGTTGTGTCCTTGGCCAAGGCATTAAACGGGACCCACCCACCTTTATGTGGAAGACAGGTGGCCCAGTTTTCCTTCCAAAGAGAGGGTTGGTGGCAGGAAGGGAATCCTACCGTAAAACAAATGCCAAATATAAAAATGCAGATTATCTGCTGTGGCGACCCCTAATCGGGAAAAAGCCGAAAAAAGAAAAAGACTATCTAGAATAAAGAAAAAGATTTATGCAGTTTGTGCAAACAAATTTTTTGAAAATGTTATGAAAATTTAATATCATGTTTTCTTAAAGGTAACTGCAGATGACTTTGGAATTTATCATTTGAACGTTTTCTCTCCGGCTTTCTCAATGAACAACAGTATTGCTTTCGTAATTACCGTTTACGAAGAACCTGCTTTTACCACTTGTACAAACGCTTCTTTATACGCCGCCGTTATTGTGGGAATACTTTTTCTTCTTTCCTTGATTGCAATAGGAATGCTTTCGTTAAAGCTGAAAAGTGAAAGGATAGAATCTGCTGGTTGTAAAGGTTGTGCAATGTAATACGCCTTTGTTGTTGTCATTGTTGTTTTTCTACGTCAGGGGTGTGCAACCTATAGTCCGCAACGTGAAATTTGGTGACCTTGAATGGCAAATCTATCGCTTACATCTTGGAAAAAACTTATCTCCATTATAACATTGGTTCATAAACGTAGATTTAGAAATATTTGATAAATATGTTGCTTTGGGAGCATTGATCGCCAAAAAAAGGTCTTTATTACAACTTTGAATAAACACTTCCTTCAGCTACTGCTTCGAAGTTTAGTTTTTTATGGTCTTCTTGTTTTGACAGGCCTGCTCTATACTCAAGAATCTAAAACTGGCCGGCCTGAAAAAAAGGTCGTGCATCCCCGTTCTGCGTAATAGAAACACAGCAAGAAGCATTGTACCCAAACAGCCAAACAACTCCACAAGATCCTTTCTTGACTGTGCAAAATTTAATGCAGTAAGCCAATGGGTAAAAAAGACACAATGAAGTTTGAAGGGATTGAGATGATGAAGGCAGTTTGTAGCAACTTTTGGGGTGTTTAAAGTGCATGTGGCAGAAATGCATTGTGTCAGCAGTTCTTTTAACTTCGAGAGAGGTCTGAGCACTAGTTGTTCTGCTTTGTGTATAGCTATATAAGTTTTTAGTAACCGGAGGTTGAAGGAAAACCAATTTTGTTTTTTGTAATAGACCCATCAAAAGAACATGCTGAATACATTGTTCCCAACATTCCTCCCTCGTACCATGAAGACACTGATCAGGTATGCCTACAGTTCTGTTTTCTTGATACCGGTTAAAAAAGTAGTCCGCAAGAATGCATTAAATTAATCAGTGAATCAATTGAATTACCATTCACCCCTGAACTACTTATCAACAGGATAACAAGAGCATAACAAGATAGAGGTTAGAGAGAAAAATATCAGCTATTCCTTATTCCATAAAAATTGCATAACTGAAAATAGCGTTCAATAAAAAAACTAGTCATACAACTAACTTCATCTTGTATCATGTAATGCTAGAAAAATTCTACTTGATTGTTGATTTTGGGTCATATCAACTTGATAATGATTAATACTCTAATTATGCGCTTTGGTTTCACGCTTATGTAATCGAGTTTTTACTAAGTAGATACCTTTTTATTCATCATAAGCCTAATGTGCAAGTGAATACTTGAAAATAAGAAGATCACAACTTTACATTTTTTTCGGAAATAAGATAACACTTGTACGCTATTCATTATCAAAGTTTTCATCTTTCTGATTAAAAAAAATTTTCAAATCTGCTCTGCATTGCAACTCACTTTTTTGTTTTAGGTAAAAATAACCCTAATAGTATGGATTTTATGAGTGCATATGGTCAATTTTAGTCGCACAATAACCCTTATTCATTAAATGTGCCCACGAATAATTTCATCGAAGGGATATTTCACATAGGTCTTTATTGTAAGAAAATAAATTTTTCTGGTCACTGGAACAAAATTACATTTATCAACAAAAGGCCAAATTAATCTGCATTCTTTCCCAAGATGTGATTAATTTATTGTAAACACAAAAAATGTTATCAGATTTATTCCATATCCTAGAAAACTATTCTCCGGAGCTGAGATGTTTTCATGAACAGCTTGTCATTTTTTTTAGAAATTGCCGGCATCAAACGAATATAATTACGAAAGTCTCCAATTCAATTCTGACAAGAAGCACGGTATAAAACGCAGTTTTTTGTTTGCGCTTCGTTTTATTGTTGCGATTAAAGTTACATCTGCAATACTTTTATAACTTCTGTGCTGCTATTTTTTTGAGAAAAAACTTCGCTACCATTTTCTTGTTTTCACAACTTGTTTTAATATTTTGTTGCAGACAAAAGTGATTATCTCATTCTCAATCCAATCGCTCCGACGTTGCAGGTAGCAGTGCTATGTACATTGCTTTAAAATTGAAGAATGACGTGGCCTTAATTAATATTTGTTGGCAGAGATCTTTTGCTTTCTTCAATAAAATTTGCAACTACTTCTTTACATTACATGTATTTCAGAAAACTGATGCAATAAAACGGTCTGAATATGAAGTTATTGAAGGTGGAAAGGTAATTATTGTAGGCACTGTACTATGCAGTCATTTTGGCATAACAATGATGCAAACTAAAAAATGAGATTGCATTACCACGCTTTGAAGGCGTCACCTGCAGGGCCCTCGACAGAAATACTCACTATTTTTACCAATACAAAAATAAAAATTTAGTTTTAGGCCTATTTCACGACCTGATTGCGTTCCATTTTTAATTTGTATTTGTAATTTCAACCCCTTGCAATGCCTACGAGTCCTCGTTCGTTATTGTACAAACGATGAACCCGCAAGAAAGGCATTTTCACAAATTTTTCACCCAGATCCAGAGAGCCTATTAATTTATTTTCAAGAAAAATTACAAAAATGCCTCTCCACATAAGTTGGAATTTCACACAGAGATGCTGCTTTTTGTTTTCCTAAAACATTTTCAAATCCGTGGCTTCTCCAAATGTAGCCCATTTCTTGCATAGGCGCGGCCAGACTGTAGAAAGCAGCCATGCCCAAAAATTGAGTTGACGACATGGCTTCTTTCAAATACTTGGCAACCCCTGTACAGAAAGAAGAACACATAAAGCACAGCCAGAGTGGTGGAAACAGCCAATTGACCATGTTTTCTCTTAAAGATTAAGTCCGGACTCCATTGTAGGGATATGCCAACAAAAAAAATTTCAGCCCCGAATTTAAAGTTTTATTGAGATGTTTTTAAGCAAAACAGCAAACATGCTTTTCCATTTACGGTGTAATCTGACGCAGGAAAATTATTTTCGTTTTTACTTGTTTCGTTTCATACTGGTTTGTTCAAGTGGTGGATTGCCAAAATTCAAAATTTTTATCCATTTTAGATGGATAACTCCAGAATGACGTAATCCGCAGTTTGATTTGCATGTTTGCAACTAAATTTGCATGTCGGAGAAAAATTCCGTTGTCCTCATTCTTAAATGTTCGGAAAGAAACGACCGAAACCCGTTTGCAGTCCATAATGTTTAACCTAAAAAGTTTGGTCCAAGTATAGACTTGGGGGTCTTGCATCGGAGTTAGGCATGGCATCACAAATTCTGTTAGTGAAGTTGCTCCATTTCGTGTTTTGTACTTGGTACATCCAATGTACTGCTCTGTTGTCATGATCAGCGAGCATCATCTACTGGAGCGAGGCATGGTACGAAAGGCACCTAGATTTCAGTCTACGGGATGGCTCTTGAAATGAGGGGTAGAGCTTTCAGTAGAGCGCAACTCTTTGCAGAGCAACTTATTTGTTGAATTGTTACTTTGCGACGAAGCTCGACAAGTTGCGATAATCCGGGAGAACCGGAAGGTAGTACTTAGAGTAAAATGCAAGGATCTAGCTACATGTCGCCAAGCACTGTTTATTTGGACATCAATAACGAGCGTGTGGGCAATACGGCATCAAGTGCCATACTTAGCGTTAGATTGAACCATGGCAAGGTTTGTCGAGTGCAAAGGGTCAGCGCCAGCCTTCAACTTGCGCTAGCTACCTGTCTAAATATAGCAAAGCGTGATGCTAGCTTTTTGCGTAGCAACTGTAAATGGTAGCGGTACGGAAACAATCCGTCCAACTTCATCCAGAGATTGGTCGGCTTTGAGTACAACAAAACAGCTTTCTTAGATTTCTTCATAAACTTTGGATTTCATCATCATTTCCTTTATGCAGTATGTGTGTTATCATAAAACAACCATTTATTGGTCTAAAATTAGTTACAAATTGCCGTCAAAGCCATTTGATAGCGAGTTCACATAATCACTTAACAGCCGGCTTTGTTGGACGTTTTTGCTGAGTCACGAAAAAAGCAGCTAAAAATCTTCAAAAAACCCAATATTTTGGCCGCTGCTGAAGAGGTGGGTTAAGGAAAGCGGCTATCTCAGTGAAGGTGTTTGCCTACGCTAGTCAATCAGCTTAATTGAAGGCTGTTAGCAAACCCGGTTATTCGTGGTAGATTAGTTTTTGAATTCGAATAAAGCAGCAAAACCCAAAAAGTTGTGCACATGATATTGCAATGATAAAGAATTAAATGATATTGTTTGGTGTCACCATGATGCGATCTCCCTTCAACAAGTTTTATCAGGAGCTAATGATTTGCTACAACATATTTGGGCTAAGTCAGCGTAAAAGTAAAAGGCACGTCAGTGATTAGCTGAAATCATGCTACTGCTTTGAAGAATAGCTTTCCAAATATTTTGCCTGGTTGGAAATGGTGCCCAAGTTCTTGAAGTAATTACGTGCAGTTTTCCAAGAAAAGCTCTGCCACAACTATAAGTGAAGAAGAAAAAGCATTGTCAATAGTAAATGAAGAGAAGATGGTGATGAAAAGCCGGACATGCACAAGCAATATTTTGAAAAAAGTGAAAGATATCCAATGAAATTGCATGGATTACATAAACAAAAAAAGTGAGAGCATGCAAGAGAAAAGTAGAGAAAGTACAAACAAATCTTTTATAACACATCAGCACGGTTGCAAGTTTGGATTATTCTAAATTATGATGATGATAATGATAATCTCTCATTTGCTGAACACCAAAAAATGCATAGAGAAAACAAAGACTTCAATGCTTTACTTCAGGAACTGAAAGCGAAGTTCGTACAAAATAGTGCAACATTTAATGAAAAAGTTTAGGTTCTTACTTTTATACCAGAATCTTGGAGTAGAAATAGAATTTTATTTTTATTTTTTGGCAAAGATAATTGCTCTAAATATGCTGGAAAAGCTATTGATAGGAAGCGCAACTTTGGGATTTTTGGGAAAACCAACTCGCAAACACATAAGTGATAATGTAAAAAAAAACGTGTATTTGAGGCTGATGAAGATGATGAAGCATAATGATGTAGAGTTCAAACAACAAAGTTTGCTTGGAAAACACAATTTATGCTCAAAAGTGTTTATTGCTGTGTAATGAAAAAAAACTTTACAATATATCTAAAATAAACAACCCAAATACAAAAATCACATAAACTTCTTTTTGCAGTCTTAAACTTAAAAGTTGTGTGCAGCCATGCAGCTCAGGTACTCACACTGTATGTGTATGTTTATTCCATCAAAATTTATTTTTGTATGGAATGCAATTGGTGAAGATTACATATAGTTTCTATTGTATCTTGTTTGTGATGGAAAAAATAAATTTTGCGTGATTCGTAGACGCAAAACTTTCGCGGTACTCGAGGTGTGTGTAATAAATTAAAAGAAATCTTTTCTGAAAAAGATAAAAAAGAACCAGTAACTTTCAACAACGCCAATCAACTAATGGCACTCAAATCACATTCCTTTTCTTACCCCTGTGAAAATTTCTATAACTTCTTGCAAAAAAATGGGATAATCTTACCGCACACTCATTTATTGCTAGATCTCGGAGTGCATACCTCCAAAAGCACAAACAAAACTTAGCAATTTCATCTGTAGAACTTTTGTCCAAACCAGCATCTAACTGCAAACAAAATGAAATAGCAGCAGACAAAAAAAGTCGTAGATAGCAAAACTATGTACGCCAAATCAAACGCTATTACAGTCACTTGTAAAACAAATTCACATTTTTTGGTTCTACCTAACCCTGTTTGCAAATTCGCGGAAAATGGAGCATGCTGCCACACTAATGACGTTTTACATTTTTAAGCCAAATTACTCAGACAACCAAACAACGGAGTACGTCACACCGATGCAACAATCTCATTATTCCAACTGCCAGCCTTCAACAAGTGAACAGTGAGTCTCTTGTTATTGTTGACCGGATGGTTTATGCGTTAAAGCGCTCTTGAAATAAAGCACGTTAATAACTACAAAGCAGGTCTGAACACAAGTATTTCTATGCATACGTGAAAAGGCTTTATGCATCTAAATTAGTGAAGTATTGAAATGTGGACAAAATATTTTGTCGTGTGTCTCTTGTTAAAGTATGCTTATTTTTAGATAAATCATTGCATAATAAGCTTCAAATCTTGATCTCATGAAATGAAATACTAACTCAAAATGCTTTCTAACAATTAAACCACAGTTTCAATCCTTCATTTTGTTTCCAACTCTGATGAAGTGTCAATTGCGTTGAGAAAAGTGGAAAGAGAGTCAAAAAGACAAAATTTATTTAAAACAGATTTTGGTTATGTTGCTAGCATAATATTCCGAATACAAGGATTTAATGTTTTCCTCTTCGGATTAAAGTTTACATCTCTTTGTTCCCGCAATCTTCAAATGTAAATAATTTGTAATTGCTTGTACATTGAATAGCACTGTAGTGCTTGATTACATTATCATATTACTAGGCCTATGTGGTTTTTAACTGTATCCTCAAGTCAAACTAAACTGAAATATTCGTTGTGGTCCCTGTAAGCGGATGCGAGATGCATTTAAAGTAAAAAGGAAAAGTTTTCTGTTTTATCTTTCCGTCACAGGAATACTCTTTCCATTAATTAAGTCAGCACAATTTTGGCTGAATTCAAGTACTGTATTGTGCAAATCAATTGCAGAAATCTGACAAGTAAAATTACCACTACGTTATTGATGAAGTCAACATTCTGACAATAAAAAAACCATTGTTTGATAAAATGTAATTTTAATTTGACGTAATGTTATCTTTTGTTTCATCATACAAACTTAAAAAAATAGAAGTCATAAAAAATGCGGTTAAACGGATGCTCTCTCACTAAAAGTTAATGTTGACAATCAAGATACATATTTATGCAATTGATTTGCTCAACACTATAAGTTGCTGATTGTAGAAAAATTTGCTCAAAAATGATCATCAGCATCATACGGTACCATAAAGCAATCTATTATATCATGTCAATAACCCGCGACCGGTTTTGACCTTATTGGGTCTCATCAGGCGGGTGTAAAAAACACTCAATAATAAACATGCTAAAAAAAACAAATTTGCCATTGGGTGCAAAAAACAATGCAATACAAAACAATATGATACAGCAATACCTATATCATGGGGGTCACATTCAAGGACACTGTCCATGTCATGTGTGTGTGTCCTTGATTGTGACCCCCATGATATAGGTATTGCTGTATCATATTGTTTTGTATTGCATTGTTTTTTGCACCCAATGGCAAATTTGTTTTTTTAGCATGTTTATTATTGAGTGTTTTTTACACCCGCCTGATGAGACCCAATAAGGTCGAAACCGGTCGCGGGTTATTGACATGATATAATAGATTGCTTTATGGTACCGTATGATGCTGGTGATCATTTTTGAGCAAATTTTTCTATTATATGTTGATGCTGGAGGCAGATCCCTCTTGATAGGAGATTGTCTTGAAAATTGCTGGCTAGCAACTAGCAACTCATGTATATAAGTTGCTGATTGGGTATATTTAATACCACTAAATTTGAATCTTAAATATTTTGTTGTCTGTCATAACAAAATTTAAAGAAATTTACAATTTTATTATTGCTAGTTGATTTCATTATTATTTTAAGGTATAATTGTCGATAAACAATGGAATTCTTTTTTATCAATCAAACTGCTTTGACGTCATAAGATACTGTACTCATTTAATCGAAAAGCTACAAATACAGGCTGACCATCACTTATCCGGCAATCAGTTAGCCGGACAATCAGTTATCCGGCGCTAATTTGACCTAGAAAACAGTACCTGTACTCTGTGTTGTAATCTCAAATTTTCCGTAATTTCAAAATTCAAATTACCTGTACCAAATATTTCATCTGTATTTCGTTAACATTTTACTTGTCTGTTCTTTATTAACCAACTTATACTGATTTAGAGGATAATCTAATTTTAAGATGAGTGGTTAGCAACTGGGTTTGTGTATTCTAAGAAAGTAAATGGCTAATTTGCCCCCCCCCCCCCCCCAGGTCCCAATGATTCCATTTTAGCGATGTTCAATCCGTATTTAAGTTCACGTATTAAGCATACCAGCAATATATCATTTACAGCAAAAGGTGAAACAATTAATCATAAACATAAACCATCATGTTTATAGTAACTTTTTAGGTAAACTGTAACGCATCTGGGTCTAAACCTGATGAAGGGTAAAACTACTACGGTTGAGGCTATCTAAATCTGGTTTTGTATTTGGTTTAGTGCAGACGGACGCCTAGATAAAATTTTGTATTTGTAGCTTCGCATTTCATATGATACAAGAATGCACTACTTATACATACGCTAAACCATTGGTATCTTTCTTAAGATTTTAACAGAATTATACCTTACGACATCACAAAAATTAACAAAAACCGAAAAAGCGTTGTGCTATATGTGTACATATGAATAAATTGCTCAATAATGTCACTAATACCATTAATAAAATGATTGAAAAGCTCATGCGATATATTAGAATTGTAATCAGATTTGAACTCAACGTATCTAGTGTTGTTGAAAACAAGCCATTATTTAGCAGAAAAAGCGTTATTTTTTGACCTGAGTGACACATAATGGCGTCAATCACGACGACAAGCAAAACAAATTAATTTTTAGACACCTCAAATATTCTTTCCGACTACTCGCTTGCTTCTATGTCTAATTAGGGCTATGCAGGTGATTACGTGTAAGAATAAACGTTGTATGAAATACTAATTACACTGGTCTACACGATTTTTTGATTGATGTGTTTCAACTTTTTTTTTCCTAATCTGGAAGCGCTGAGTCCAAATCTGGCATCAGTTTTTTTCTATGAGATTAGCTTTGGAGAAAATAGGTACACCCATAACCTACTAGAAAAATATGGCCGAATCAGTCACATTTTAGCAGCGATTTCCAACCGGCCGACGCTTTCTCTAAGCGAATAAACACATTGCGGAGTGAGTATGGGTAATGCGTCTAAGGCATACTCATTTCGCTAATCCACGTAATATAATTCAGTCGACACGCGCATGGAACTGCAATGTTAGAAAAGAAAACAATTTGAATAGTAATGCAAGAGGCTAGCGATGCACTTAGCAAAACTGCAGACAGTGACACTGTTTCGACCTATCAGGTCTCTTCAGTGCAGTTGGTGACCGACAAGAAGCTAGAGGCTTTTAATTTAAGAAGTGTGGCGGTCTAAGCTATGCTTTATTAAAAGCCTCTAGCTTCTTGTCGGTCACCAACTGCACTGAAGAGACCTGATAGGTCGAAACAGTGTCACTGTCTGCAGTTTTGCTAAAAACAATTTGAGTTTTCATTTTTGTCAATTTTTTTGTTACATGTTGGAGTTAGTAGCATGTAGCTTTTAATATTTATGAAATAGTTCTTAGTCAGCGCAAGTAAAAGTGCAGAATTGTCACAAACTAAGAGAAAGTTACGTTTACGTCAAGAACTGCTCATGTGAAGGTGGTGGCAATAGGAAGAGTATTTTTATTTAAACTTAACACGAGTTTGCACGACCTAAAATCATTCAAGTTTCCTTTGCCTGGTGTAAATTGTCAAGAATTATTGATATAAGTAATTGTGCTGATTTGAAATGATGTTCACCGGTGTTCAACGTTTGGAGAATCGGGATTGGAATAATATAAAGAATTAATGAAATCAGAATCCAACGTTTTGTGCATATAGTATATAATGTACATTCTAGTGACAACTTGTACTTTATCACCACATTTTATGTGACTTTTATAACAGGGTAAAAGTACCTATTTATTTCAAGAAAATTTGGCGTAAGCTTGCTTCTAACAGAGTGCTGTCAACTTCTACAAAACTGTCTCGTAAAGATGTTATTTGTGATCTGTGAGACAGACTGTGACTTGCAATCAGACTCCATTAATGGTTAGTTTGGAAAAGAAATTGCGTTTGTGTTAACAGTAAGCTACTATAATATTGATAACAAAATATTTTCAGTGCATTTTGCGTAGTCATGGTAAATAAATGCGTAGTGTATGGATTTAAATCTGGCTATTTATCGTCTGCATCTGCTGAAGAAAAAGTTTCTTCTTTCACTATTCACTCGAGAAACCAGATTGGTTGTCCAACTGAATTAAATTTGTTAATCGATCGAATGGGACACCAACTAAATATTCAGTAATTTGCATAAAGCATTTTGAAAATAAGTTTATATTCCATGGAAACAGGAAAACGAAAAAAGCTTAAGTGGAGTTTCAATCCAGTTCTAACAATTCATTCTAAAGCTACTTTAGAAAAGCCAAAAATCTTTATCAAAACAAGCATGAGCCGAAAATCCCCAAAAAAAAGAATAGTTCAGGAAGATGAAGCTTCTAAATTTATGAACGCTGATACCATTTTGGCCACTGATGAATTAGATTCTAGCCACTGCCAGACAAGATTCTAAACCTATAAAGCAGACAACTATAGCTGATATTAAAATCTTGCCTACAATGAAAACACCTGGTTTCCCTTCATAAAAGAAGCAATTAAAATTGATTATGAACTTCACGTTCAGTTGCAGTTCTGTGGCTGTCCAGTTCCTCTTCCAGCGTGGCTCGCGAAGGGTAGAAATGGAAAGATCACTCACTACAGCATGCTGCAAAATATTCCTGGCTACTTGCTAAACACAAGCGCGGAACCATTCACCTCAATCATGGATGACTTGCTACAGAGATAATATTACGATAAGCCTAAAAGTCGTCCCCCGTTTACGGTTGAGCTAGTGAGGTCTGCACTTTTACTTCGTTACACATCTGCCTAATGCTACAAATATTTGCTAAACGATTTAATTGCTTTAATTAATTTGCTAAACGATTCTTCTCGTAGGCCATGTTTTACCTAATTTTGCCAGCGTATTTTGTAATCGAATATGATGATAAAGCATTGTGACATTCTTAGTGAAGACCTGAACACTTTTTTGATCATTTCTTGAGTTATGTAATTTTGTGCTTGCTCAAGATGTTCAAAAGATTTCTGTCATTTGCAACATGGATTTTATCTGTTTTACTATTTTTGAATTAAAAAATATTTCAGTTCTTCTCCATTGGAGGGCATTATTTGCTGTAAAGTCAAATACCTGGGTCACACAGCAAGCAGTCTCTCGATTGGTTTGCAGTCCTCGGCTTAGTGAAGCTTTTAATCAAATATAGAATTTACGACGGCTTGCACAGTCAAATTATTCAAATGTCTTTAACGCGTCGTTACCACATAATCCAACCTACCTACTTAGAATGCTGCGTGTTAAACTTCACTAGTAAGTTTTGAAAGAATTGAAAAATACGCACCGGAAATAAACGATGCAGAATAAAAATTGCTATGCAAACCATGAAAATATTTCTGTTTTACACAGAGAATCGGCAAATTTATGAAATCATTGAACTGGCAAAAAGTCATCTAACAAAACGCTAATTTATAGTGTATTTATCAAATGAAAAGCTCATTACCAACACGCAATTACCTTAAACTTGATATAAAAGTCCGCGCTCTAATCGATCTACCAACTGTAAAAGTCATGCACTCAAGTGCGATAAATAAAATAGCACTATTGCACAATCTAATAAACAAATGTGGTTAGAAGTGCAAGTGCAATTGCTCGCCATTTTGCAAGGTCAGTGTCACAATTTTCTGTAATCAGCAACCAAGCTTTGATGTAAGATTGAAAAGCTTTTTGCATTATTACTTGGTGAATAATTGTTCCACTATTTTCCAGACTATCATCCTAACTGATTCTTTCAATAAATTTGCTCAACAAAAACTCTAAATCTCCTCTTCCCGACGAACTGGCCAGTCAACAATCCAAATATTATGCTCAAACCTCTCCTTTGGTTTCAAGTTTGAACCGTCTTCTTGAGTATACTTTTTTGCAATCTTCCAGATTTGTAGTTGACTTTACAAACTAAATACCTTTCAACAGACTCCATGATAGATCTATACCAGACAGTACTTCTTCTTCATAAAATGTTTTCAAACTAATAATTTTCAGCCGCTTTTAAATCGATGCAACCAATTAAATGCTTCTTTCACGGACCTACCAGTCGATTTGCTAGATCAAGAGCAGAGGTCGGCAACCTGCGGCTCTTTTGCTAGGCTTACCATATATCTTTGATTAAATTACTGGATGCGTCAGGCCAGCGAGCCTGCCTATGGAGCAGACCTTGGCATTACTTCGGCTCAGCCGCACCTAGATCAACAGCTCGCATCGGGGGTGTCCTCTAAAAAAAAAAGGTCACCACCTTAGTGGCGACGTTTTGCAATACCTTTTTATTTTTTTCATTACACATATCCTAATAGACTATGTGGCTCTCGTTACTTTCTTTATTGTCGGATTCGGGCTGAAATGGCTCTTCCGCCGTAAAAGGTTGCCGACCCCTGATCTAGAGAAACATTTTCTTCAGGCCATGCATTCCTCAACCAACTAATTATTTGACCAATTGCTTTGCAAACCCTTGAGCTGACTTCCTCTTTGTTAAGCACCCAGTCAAATAAATTTTAATTGAAGGTATGATTCTGTGCCACCAAAAATCTTCATAAAAGTCTGGAAATGCTGCTTCTGAAGCAATTTGTGGCACACAACAGTTTGGTGGCACAGAAGAGTCGAATTCAAAAGGAAAATTTAGCATCTCAGTTACATGATTCTGCTCTCACAGAAGGTAATCTTGAGACGGAATTAAGGAAATAGATAATAACTCATCTAGATGACTTGAAAATAGAATTTTCCGGATTTCAAATATCTTCTGAATACAGATTAGAAGCGAGAAACCTGGAAGTTTATTAGAAACTCATTTCAATCAGAAGTAGTCGATATTTCAGAGAAGGAACAAGACGAGTTTTTGAGTTAAGGTTCAACTTCACAGCCAAGAACAATTTCAAAGAACTGGATCTTGAGGCGTTCTGTGCCAAATGGTTTTCAGTTTACCCTCTTATTTCAACTTATGCTCTTCGTGTTCTAATTATGTTCGGTTTGACTTATCTTTGTGAAGCCGCATTTTTTATACACGTCGCCATCAAGACTAAGTACAGAAACAAGTTGCAAGTTAAAGGAGGTTTACGCTGCACGCTGTCTGGGATGTAACTTCGCAAAAAAACTAGTAGCTAGGAAGCGGAGACAAGTGTTTGATCGATAAATCTACCAAAAATAAATTGCAACTGCTGTTTGTACTTATTTAATATCAGTAAGGGGGTGGAAGCAGAGAAGCATTAATCAAGGGAGATGCAGTAGAAAAAAGGTTAAGAACCACTGGTCTACAGCGTTGTGTGAAATTATAGTCACCAAATATACAATCGTCCTTCCTGAGCGAATGTTTTTCTTGAAAATGGGTTATTACGCCAACGGGTAAATTGGATACAAGAGGTGCAGTAGTAGTAGTAGTAGCGAATCGAGAAACTTTTGGTGAGGAGGGCGAGAAGTGTAACTTGACCCTTCATCATTAGAGGTAAAGATCTTTTTTTCGAAGAAAGACTTTTCCAAAATCCAATTTTTGAACAAAATTATTTTTTGAGACAAATACAAAGAAATTTTCGAAGCTAAAAGTAGGGCGGTGAGAGAAAAGCGCCTTCTAGCATTTTTCCTGATTTTGATACCAAGGTGTAGCCTGTTTTGCTCTATTACGTGATCAAGGCACACAGGTGCAGCCAAGAAACTTGGTGTCACGAATATCGTTGTGAGGAGAGTTTCACCATAAAGTAAAATAAGCGTAAAATCAAATAACATACTTCTGTAATCGTAAAACTATTGCGCGCCCGACTAAACTTTGAGTGTGCACCCCCAAGCTTATTAAAAAAAATCGGATAGAATTTAAGTATTGATAGAGAGTTTGTGAGCAAAACTTGTATCTATTCAGAGTGCCGAACCACCATCATCACAAAGGGCATTGAGGCTGTGCCTTATTTGTACCACGTAATTATTACTGCTGTTTCCAAACATGCGAATTAGGTAAAGCCGGCGAAGCAGCTTGAACCGATATTTCTAACTCGACAAAATTGACTTATAGCCCAGCGGGGCGATAGCATAATTGAACAATAAAATCTAAATTTTGGATAGCCTCACCAGCTACCCTACATGCAACTCAAATATTTCTCACATGTAGTTGTTTCGATTGCAGCAGATCTGGTTCGAAATAGATTTCTTCCAGGTGGTAGATAGTCAAACTTTAAATATTCATTAAGTATTTCCAGAATATGTAAGCCAAAGCTGTTAGGTGCTTTGCAGACAAAACTCCAGAATGATGTAAATCGAAGTTTGTTGTTCTGCCCCAAACAACCAAGCAGCTACTGGATTGTAAAAAATAAACTTATGGCCCCAGAGAACCGAGAGCGCTAATTGAGCTGGAACTCACGCGTAAAAAAAATGAAATTTTGGCCCTGGACATAGCCAGGGTGAGGGGTGATGCTGAAGGAGCCGTAGCCATTCCAAATTTCCAAAAGAATCGGTCAAGGCTGTAAGTCATTTACAAGTGCAATGGCAAGAAGCCTTGTGAGACTTTTCTATATAACCTAGACTACATACTCAAGTGTTTTCTGAAAAATTAGCAACTATGCATTACATCAACAGAAAAAATAGAAAAAAATTGCTTATAAAAAAATTCTTCAAGGAAAGGGTAATTAGGGTGTAGCATTGAGGGAAATTCCTGGGCTACCTTAAACCCTTAACGGAAGTCTTTCGAATACCCGAAATTAATTTGAAGGTGCGGATTTTTGGAAATGCAGCACCACAATTCAAAATTTCAAAAAAGTTATTGTTTTGATCTCAAAATATCTAGTTAGCAGACTGAAGTAGTAATCAACGTGCAACTGCAACTTGATGTGGCTTGCCTTCGGGCGCAGCCGCGTTGATTGCCTGTGCCTTGCTTGTTCGCGTATTAGTTGTTGCAGGGCGGGCTGTGTTTGGATTGTTTGGTTGACGTACTTTATTAGTTATAGTTGTTAGTTATTCTTTATTTGATTTAGACCATGTGTAATTTTAAGTTTGTTTAAACTAATAAAAAGTGATGCTAAATTAGTTTCAATTAAACTAACTTAATTATGGCAAATTTTTTGAATGAATTGTTGAAGCCGATACGTTTGGATGTAGATCCAAGTTCCCAGACCGCACCGAAGCAATTCAAACACTGGTTGAAAGTTTTCAGTGACTTTGTAGCCGGATGTGTTCGTCAAGCAGCAGGTCAAGATGGACAACCTCAGGTTGACAGGCTTCGCATTTTGTTTGCTTACGTCAGTGCTGACGTGTATGAGTTCGTGGAAGGCTGTGAAACCTACGAAGGTGCTATAGACAAATTGAAGTCGGTCTACATTAAAACGCCAAATGTGATATTTGCCAGACACGTACTTGCCACTCGGAAGCAAAAGCAGGGAGAAAATTTGCGAGATTTTTTTCAACAGCTTCATGTGCTGAGTAAAGACTGTAATATTCAGGCAGTTACGGCCGAAGAATACAGGAAAGAGCTTGTCCGCGACGCGTTCATCAATGGGATCTCGTCGCACGTCATTCGACAAAGATTGTTAGAGAACAGTGAGCTGACTGTTGAGAGAGCTTTTCAAATTGCCTGTTCATTGGAAACTGCCCAACAGCATTCGGAAGCATACCTTCAACACCCCGACGTCACGGCAGCTGTCAATGTTGAAGATACTGATCACGACAATCAAATTTCTGCAGTTGCGAAAATGACATCGTCAAACAAACTATGCTACTTTTGTGGCAAACCGTATCACGACAGGAGCAAATGCCCAGCCAAAAATTTGTTTTGCTTCACTTGTGGAAAACTTGGTCATTTTTCCAGTGTATGCCGTTTTAGAACTACTCAACGCAGAAATAAATGCAAAGTTTTACACAACACGGCCAGCACCGCTACTTCTAACCCCAATTTATGTTCCTTGTCAGCAGCATGCCCCGGAAGCTTGCTTCCAGCTTCGCTCCCAATCTCAGTTAATGGGACTCGTTTAACAGCTCTTGTTGATTCTGGAAGTTCGGAAAGCTACATGAATTCCTTCATTTGCAAAAAGTTGAATCTTGATGTTTACCCTACCTCCCATCAACTACAAATGGCATCCACATCAATGAAAACTAAGTCTACTGGATTTTGCTTAGTCGACATTCATATCCACAAAAGCAAGTATGATGCAATTAGATTAAATTTATTTGATGATTTGTGTAGTGACGTGATATTGGGGCTAGATTTTCAACGCCAACACCAGCGTTTAATTTTTCAATTCGATGGAGAACGCCCTGATCTAATTGTCTCCAATGATAAGATTTGCTCTGTAGCTGCTGCTACTACAGAAAGAGTGTCACTTTTTTCAAATTTGTCAAGGGGGTATCGACCAATCGCCGCAAAATCTCGCAGATATAATCTAGAGGATCGAAAGTTTATTCAAAATCAGGTTGACCAGCTGCTTAAAGAGGGTATAATTCAACCCAGTTCCTCCCCATGGCGAGCCCAAGTGGTCATTGCTACAGACGAATGTAATCGACACAAGAAGCGCATGTGTGTGGATTACTCCCAGACCATTAATATATACACTGAGTTAGACGCCTACCCCCTCCCGCGAATTGACGACATGGTGAATGAACTTGCACAGTACAAAATTTTCTCGACTTTTGACTTGAGCAGTGCCTATCACCAAATTAAAATTAATGTTGGCCCCAGAAGATCTGCAAGAAATATTAAAGGAGTGCCTCCACCAAGATATAGTATAGACCAAATGTAATGCTGTTTGTAAAATTTTTAGGGAGGGAGAATGAAGTAGTAATCAACGTGCAACTGCAACTTGACGTGGCTTGCCTTCGGGCGCAGCCGCGTTGATTGCCTGTGCCTTGCTTGTTCGCGTATTAGTTGTTGCAGGGCGGGCTGTGTTTGGATTGTTTGGTTGACGTACTTTATTAGTTATAGTTGTTAGTTATTCTTTATTTGATTTAGACCATGTGTAATTTTAAGTTTGTTTAAACTAATAAAAAGTGATGCTAAATTAGTTTCACAGACACCATAATTATCTGAAAAAGTTGGTAGCGCTGCAGCAGAATTGTCGAATGCTGATGTTTTAAACTTTTAGAAAGTCAAAAACTTTATGAACAACTGCTACGTTTTGATCATAAATTATATTAGCTAGAGGAGCACAATCTTTTCACTATGAGAGGCCGCCTTACATAATAATTTACTTGCGCTTCGGCATCCATCAAAATCAAGTTGTTTTTTATGAATTAGGTACTACACAAGTGAAAGCTTGTGCTAAAAAATGAATTTCTTTTTTATCCATGTAAAGGTTAATACCTTTCTTTTGTGAAGATCAACTTTTGGAAAGTAAATGATAATACGAATTTAAATAAAAAAACTTTACCCCTCCAAAAAATTGTGACTTGCCACCCCCTCTTTGATTCAATCACTTCATGTTGCACTACGACATTACATGGCGTGTTGCTACTTTTTAAATAGCAAGTCAGTGATGCTGCGCATGTGCCTCTCTCTTTAAAGCTTTCCATCGCTGCATAACTCAGAAGTCATATGCAGATGCGAACATATGACACAGCTGGCTTAGGTCTTTGCAGTTTAGCAGTTCGCATAGCTGGCCTGGCCTTAACCTTCAGTGGGTTAATCAATAGGCATTGTAAATACAGGAGACATCGTGGACATATAAGCCAATCATTTACAAATACCATGTGCTAAATTCTATGTAGGTTCAGTGCACTGACAAGGTAAACTACATTTGAAAGCCTATAAACCTACTTTCTATACCTCATTTGTTATTTTAAATAGTTCACTTAAGAATACGCTTTATCAAATCAGAAGTATTTGTTACAAGTCTATTATTTAGTTGCAACTTATCTTTGCTGACTATATTAGAACTAGAAGCGTTGAAAACTTTTCTGAAACCAAATCTTTAGTAGTATTGTAGGTGTTAACTACTCAATTCTAAACAATCAAAAGTAAATTTTCTACTTCCATCTCCAAATTCCTGTAACATATTTTTCACGTTAGTTTATTCGTAAGTTCTTTTTATTTTAGTGGCACTACACGGGAATCGAACTCATAACGAGAGCTGTAGTGTCTCGAAACATGTCTCGGTCTCAAAACACTATTTTTCCAAGTCTCGGTTTCGTTTCGGCGCCTTGAAGTCTCGGAAAATCGGCATGTCTCGTACTAAGTGTACAATTGTAATTTTTCTGCGCTTTATATGACGGTTGCTGCTTATAGCCGTTTTTACTCTTAGTCTTATTCTGCATCCGGCAGAATGCGGAATTTATCTTTTTATATGATTTTCGAAAAAAAGAAATAAGGCAGAGATTGCATTTTACGCACGAAATACCAGACGATCAGGAAAAGCGACTTGACGTTTGAATGCTGATGGCTGCTACCAAAAATCATTTTCATCACAAAACAAATAAATTAGCCTATATGGGAATTTTAAAATCAACGAACATAAACTGAACGAGAAGATAAAAGTGGTAGAAAGTAAGCTTGCGCTTGTTCCTTATTAAAATGCTTGTTCCTTATTGAATAGTTTACAGCCTGGTGTGTAATGCAACGTATTCGGAAATTCATGGAAATGTCAAAAATTTAGTATTAAAAATATTCGCGACATTTTGTAAAGGTTTGCTTTCAAAAGGCTAGTGTCTGGTCTCGGTCTCGGCACGTTCAAGTCTTTCTATCGTCTCGATTTTTTGCTAAAAGTCTCGGTCTCACAACGCCAATGTCTTGGTCTAGAAGACTTCGGCCCAGCTTCCAGCTCTGCTCATATCATCAAATCTAGCGTTATCTTGTCAAGTTTAAAGTTTTAAGTATCTCGCGCTTAGTTGCGTTTAATTTACCCGAGAACCAGACAATTTAGCAAGTAGTTTTGAAGCTGGTATATAAGCTTGTCGGTGCAATTCAATGATCTATTTTTGAAAACCTGCGCTTTTGGCAGTGCAAGTTGCCTGTCATCAACTTATTGGTGTTTTATGCTGTTCGAAGTTGTAGCTCCGAGTGGAGATTACGTCCCGCTGCGAAGTTGTTAATTTGTATCACCGTCTTATCATGGTTCGGTTAGTCGAATATGTTTATTGTTCTGAAATCTTAGTTCAAACCGTATGAAGCATTGTTGAAGTACTGTAACTATTTTCCTGTTCGATGATTCTGTAGTCTGATGATTCTATTATCCCGTTCCACGAATTTGGATAATTTACTCAATAAGCGCTGTTACCATGTCCTGCATTTGGTAGTTATGTTTTGTTATTGTAGAAAAGCGTTTCTCTCGCCATCACCTTTCATTTATTTTTTTTTTGTCAACTCATTTGTTCGCAATATCTAGTATCTTGGTTAACTGTAATTGGACTTTTTGTTTATCGGAGAGAGACGACACGCGTTTATTTGAACTTCCCTGTAGAAGTATAACTTTCAGACGTGCTTTTACACTTATCTATTCAGTATTATACGCGTTAACTACTCAATAATGACCAATCGACAGAAAAAAAATTTTCTACTTTCGTCTCCGAATTTCCACGCTCGTTGTTATTGTCCAAAAATTTCTATTATAATAAGAGAGTGTAGACTTATTTTACAAATGAGTCAGTGTTACAGAAACTTCTGGCTTGATGTCCCGCCTAATGCTGTCTTTTAGAATCACGCGTACCACAGGCTCCACACAGAGATTATAATTGAAATAAATTTAAAACGAAGGGGTTACGAAGTTTCTAGTAGATTGAAGAATTTACACTAAGATAAGATGCGGAACGATGCAGTACGGTTTTCTGTAAAATAATTAACACACATAACTCAACTACACAAACGTAAATTCACTGAAGCACTCACCTACTATAGCTTGACCGGAAATCAGACCCAAAAAATGATCGAAAAGTAGATTGTAAGCGTTCGACTAACAGTTGCTCACAATACAATCTAACAGTAATTTACTCAAATTCTAAACTGTCTCCGATGGCAACAACGGTCAGCTATATTGGGGAGGCAACAGTGATTAATTAAATGGCAAAGGTTATGGGGGGTAACGCTTAGTACGAAAAGCTATGACGTTATTTAAAGTCTATTAATAGAGGGCGAGGGGCGCGAGAAACAACGCTAAATAAGGGAACATCAACAAAGCAAATATAAGCTATGCGATAAACAAGGGAAACCGGGTTCAAACTTATGACGAATTGAAAAGGCAATACTTGCTGCAACAGTCAGTTTAACTGTACTGAAAAATTCTTTCGGCCAGTGAAACAGAGTTTTTAAAGTAAAAATTTTTTCTTAATAAAGCTTTGGAATATAGCTTTTTTGCTAAATATTCGCAAAAGTAGTGATTCTAAGCTTCAGAAAAGTACTGTACCATCATCAAAATAAAATATATTTTGGAGATCAATTTCAAAATGTAAAGTATGGAAGTACGAGGTGCATTCAATAAGTTTCCAGACTTTTTTTGTACAGGCATTTATAATTGCCGTAAACTCGAGATATTTCAGTATGTTGTTACTATACTCCTTATGAGATGATTGACCAATTTTTTCTTGTTTAGGTGTAAATTTATAGCTACAGTAGGAATTAGAGTACACCTTACTAAATCCTGATTGTCACAGCTGGTGAATTTCAAAAATGCAATCTGGACGTGAGGACACATTAGAAGAACGATATGCGATCAAGTTCTGTTTTAAACTTGGAAAAACTGCCACGGAAAAGTATGGTATGCTTCAGACTGCTTATGGACCATCTTGCATGAATCGATCATCAGTTTTTCAGTGGCACAAGAGATTCAAGGAAGGCAGGGAATCCGTGAGGGATGATGAGAGATGTGGGAGGAGTAGGGAAGTCAGAACATCAGAGATGATTGGCCAAATAAACGATTTCATAAATAGGGACCGTCGTGTTTCTATAGAGACACTAAGTGCACAGTTTAATGTCAGTGTTGGAGCTGTACACATAATCATTCGTGAGGAACTGAAGATGCGGAAGATTTGCGCGAAGTTCGTCCCAAGAGTGCTCCGGGAAGATCAGAGAGAAAGACGTTGCAATGACAGCAAGGAGATGGTCGAGCACATTAATTCAGATCCCCAAGCTCTTGATGCCCTGGTAACCTGCGATGAAAGCTGGATCTATTGTTATGACCCAGAGACCAAGAGACAGAGTTCCCAGTGGAAGCATGCTGGATCTCCCAGACCCAAGAAGGCCAGACAGAGCAAGTCCACCCAGAAACTCATGATGATCCCTTTTTTTGACAGCATGGGCATGATCTACATTCACTGGGTTCCCACTGGAATCACAGTCAACAAGGAGTACTATATTGAATTTTTAAGGGAGTTCAGGAAGAGATTCCGTGGGAAGAGGCCAGAACTTTTCGAATCAGGTCAGTGGCATTTCCATCAGGACAATGCCCCAGTCCACAACTCCATTCTCGTCACAGACTATTTGACCCAGATGGGCATCAAGACGGCTCCCCATCCTCCCTACAGCCCGGACCTTGCTCCCTGCGACTTTTGGCTATTCCCAAAGCTCAAGGAAAACCTCAGAGGCAATCGTTATTCCACAATTGAGGACATGAAAGAGGCTGTGACGAGGGTCCTAAACACGCTCACACAAGAAGACTTCCAGGGGGCTTTCCAGTAGTTGTTGGAACGGTACAACAAGTGCATTGATGTCGGAGGAGAATACTTTGAAGGGGACTAGAGTTTTTTGTGTGTACAGTTAATAAAAGTGTCCATACCAAAAAAGTCTGGAAACTTATTGAATGCACCTCGTAAATAGTTGATTATGCAATAATCAAGTCTAATGAGTAGAGTTTTCGAAATGAAGATATCTTAAAGGTCATGTTCAAATTGTCTGAATTTCAAAGGTGTGGATCTATGAAATAGTCTGTTGACTCGAGCCTCAAGTCACATCCTCTTGGGTGCCGGCCAGTTTCACGTGGAGGGCAGCAATTTGCGCAACATTGAATCGAAACATTTCACTGTGTAATAAAAAAAACTTTTTGTTTGTTTCCAGGTTCTAACCAATATTCCTGATTGCTTATGACTAAAAAGTTCAGAAAATCACCCTTTTTTTTAAACTTTGCTTTTGTGGTTAACAAAATGAAGCACTAAAATTACAAAATTTTGTGAAAATTTATTTAAGCGTAGTGTGGAATTTAGCTATATTGCAAACAAAAAATTCAGATAACCACTTTTATGTGAGTTTCTAGACAAAATACAGTAGTTTTTCGAATTTTCTTTGTTTGCAGGTATATTTGTACTGTCAAGTTGGAATTTAAATTTTTATTGACCCAGTAAAATGAAAGTTTTGTTTATAAATTTTCTTTATGTATCAGACAATTGTTTTTATGTATTCATTTTGCTTCAGGTCAATTTTATTAAGATTAAGTTATCACTAAACAAGAATTAGTAGTTAGTTCCACTTTTAAGAACTTCAAGAATTTTTAGTTCTATTCACAACAACCTGTTTAAGTGCAGTACATTCCGCCTTTAAAAATGCCCTCAAGAGATTGAAAGCATTCCGCAAATGCACAGCATTTTACTTTGTTTGTGTACAATTTATCAAGACAAGAGCAAGAAAACATTCTGTGTAAGCATCCATTAAAATGTGTGAAACCTACAAAACATACTTTGGTGTGCCAGTCGGGGATCAGGATAAGTCATGAGCACAGAGACGTAGCAGCCGCCCCCCAAACCCCCCAATTGGGGGGGCCCCAGGCCAAC
Source organism: Trididemnum clinides (assembly GCA_963675345.1). Taxonomy (NCBI): domain Eukaryota; kingdom Metazoa; phylum Chordata; class Ascidiacea; order Aplousobranchia; family Didemnidae; genus Trididemnum; species Trididemnum clinides. Next base: position 31,471,634 of record OY776294.1, on the reverse strand, counting down.
TTTGGGGGCCCAAGTTAGTCTGAAATTGCTTTTTGGCTACGTGACTATTTTCAGTTCAGCAGACTTGTTTACAACCGATTTAAACTGTAGGAAGAAATTGGCTTGTGACATCATAAGTGAATGCAACGTCACTTTATCTCGCAGAATCTAGAATATTTCGATTGATTTTCTGGTAGAATCTTGAATATTCGATTGACGTAACAATGCCGTTGTTACGCAACAATCATAGAATGGTCTGGAATTCTGTTTGGCTATAAATACCGGGACAATATATATACACTGCAGAGTGCAGATAAAGTATTTTATTGACATTGTATAGAATGAAACGTTCAAAAAGTGGTGCTTAAAAGAGAAAAGAAGCAGCCACTGCTCGAGATGCTGTAGCGAAATTGCCCAAGATGACAGATTTTTTCAAGATTACTGAGCAGAGTAGACCTGGCACTAGTACCGAGAGGGATGAAGAAAACTATAGTGTACAAGAAAAAGAAGACTATGACGATCAGCATCAAAGTGATTGTGAATTTCCACAAAATGTAAGTTGTGATTTACCTGCCAATACGCAACCTTCAATATCAAAAATAACTGAATCTCAATTTACCCCTATCCCTGATGACCCATGTAAATGGCCTGAAAGTATTTCTGATGCTCAACGATATGATATAGTAAAGCGTGGACCACATCAACTAATAATGAATTTTCCATATAATAACACAACTCCAAGGCGACGTTTTTCCTCCAACCATTATAAACGTGTGTTACCTAATGGTGAAAGTGTTTCACGGTCGTGGCTAGTTTATTCTGGGGAATCAGATCAAGTTTTTTGCTTTTGTTGTAAGCTATTTGGAAAAACACTAAGCCCCTTTTGTAGTGGTATAAATACATGGGAGGGTTTTTCGAAAAAACTGAAAGACCATGAAAACGGCATTTCCCACCAAGAATGCTGCAGTCAATGGATGTTGCTAGCTGAAGGGATAAGAAATTCATCCACTATCGACAAACGCGAGATGAATATTTTTTTCAATGAAAGACGTTTTTGGAGAAATGTTTTAGAGAGACTTATCGACATTGCCTTGTTTCTATCGGAAAGGAATCTTGCTTTTAGAGGATCTGAAGAAGTCTTAGGATCTCCTCACAATGGAAATTTTCTGGGTATATTTGAGCTTTTGGCAAGAAGAGATCCGATTCTAAAAGAGCTTCAAGACAGAATCAAGAATAAAAACACTAAAGATCACTATTTGAGTCCTACCATACAAAATAAACTAATTGAATTGCTAGCGACAGAAGTTGAAAAAGAAAATTTACAGCAATTGAAATTGGCAAAATATTTTTCTATAATTTTGGACTGCACTCCAGATATGTCACATCATGAACAAATGTCTGTCATTCTCCGTTATGTACTATGTAATAAAGAAGCTGCTGTTGTTAAAGAAACATTTTTTGGCTACTTGAGAATAAGTGACAGTACTGGGAAAGGCTTGTTGGACGCTTTCTTAGAAAAAGCGACCGAACTGCAACTCGAATTGTCTGATTGTCGAGGTCAGTCATATGATAATGGTGCTAACATGAAAGGAAAACATTCTGGGGTCCAAGCAAGAATGCTAGACATCAATCCCAAAGCTGTTTACGTGCCCTGTGCAAACCATACCCTTAACTTAGTTGTTGTTGACAGTGCTAATTCATCGACGGAAGCATTGACATTTTTTGGAGTACTTACAAGGTTGTATGTGCTGTTTTCTTCCTCTGCTCAGCGTTGGGAAATTTTGAAGAAACATGTGGTGCTGTCCATAAAGTCACAATCTGATACTCGTTGGGAAAGCAGAATTAAATGCATCAAACCTCTTCGATACAATTTAAAAGAGGTGTTGCTGGCACTGAAAGACTTGGAAGCCATTTCCATAGAAAGAAAAGATGGAAGAGCTGCGTCAGAAACAAAATCGTTGATAGCTCATTTATCAAAATGGAGTTTTCTTTTGTCGGTGTTTATTTGGTATGATATCCTATTCCAAGTCAATAAAGCAAGCAAGATTCTTCAATCGTATGGAGTCTCCCTTCATACAATGGAAACGGAAATCCAGGCAACTGAAAAGTTTTTGCAAAACTATCGCACAACGGGTTATGACAGTGCCGCAACATCTGCTGTTGAAATAGCACAGGAATTGGATATTGATCCTTCTTTTCCTCCGTCAAGAAGTGGAAAGAAAAGAAGATTGTTTGATTACCAAGGTGAAGAGGAACAACGAGCTACTCCTGAACTGAAATTTAAAAGCAACTTTTTCTATCCATTAGTAGACCAGGCTATTATGTCAATAAAGGAGCGCTTTAATTTGTTACGTGAGGTTTCTTCCGCCTTTTCGTTTTTGTACACACGAGACAAACTTTTGCTTGTGCAACAAGAAAATGCTCTTCTTACTTGCTGTAAAGAGTTCCAAAAAAAGTTCGGTGACATTGATTCTGATGAAATGAGCGCTGAGCTACAGCGGTTTGTTTTAATTTTACAAAAAAAACGCAATCTCAATACGGCTCAAGACTTTCTGAACTATCTTCTAAAGACTCATTTATTTGAATTGTATCCGAATGTGTACATCGCACTTCGAATCTTACTAACTTGCCCCGTGACTGTTGCCAGCGCTGAAAGAAGCTTCAGCAAATTGAAACTGATCAAAACTTTTAATAGAACGTCTATGACAGACAGTAGACTATCTTCATTAGCCATGTTGTCAATCGAAAATGACTGCGCCCGATGTCTTGATTATGACAATGTCATAACAGCATTTGCGAACAAAAAGGTTCGCTCCAGACTATTTAAATGATACTGCGTTTTTATAACTTTTTCATGTTTTTCAGTGTCATTGCTTTCGTTTCGCAGTGTCTGCATAAATGTCCTACTGAACTCTGGCATCGGTGCCGAATTTTTTATGACTTGCACCTTCGGTATCGGCATGCTTTATTCTGACATTAGCCTGTTTACTTATGTACAAATTGTGGTGTATTTTCTTAATGCAGCTTTTCAATTTTACACCTCTAAAGTGATATGACCTGTGCGCAGGGGCTCTTGCGCTTACTTTGGGGGGGGCCGAAGTTGGAGTGCTACGGGACTGCATGAGCACTTCACTTTGTTCGCGACTATTTTATTTAGACCCTAGAAAGTAAGAAACTTCCTGATGCTTTTGAAGGAATTTTATATGGCTTTTTGTTTTGAAATGGAATAGTGTATTCTATTTTATTGCTTTTTAGGCTGGTACAGAGGGGAAAGGAGAGCTATGAAATTTGCTGTATCAAGAATTTGGCGAAAGCGCACCAATCATTCAAGTGATTGTTATTTCTGTTTGGTAGATCAATCCAAACGTTGAGCTGGGAAGAATGCACCTGCAATTATGTATCCAGACATTTCTTCTTCAATTGCTCCTGTGCCACATTCTGCTCAGCTGCCTGTACCTAACCCTCCTCCTCTAGAAAGAGAATAAACTTCTGAAGATGAGTCAAGTATTCTAAAAATGAAGAAGGTACATCAGATTGTGAAGATTATATCACAAGTGATGAATTGGAGCAAAAAAGACCTAATTTTCTCAAGCAGCAAGATGTCAATGATTAGGGACCTTGGTCTCACAAAATCCAATGCACGAGTTGTTGACATCCAGACTCAAACAGTGAAACTTACGGGATTCGTCCGTTCTAGTCACTGAGCAGCGTAAACGTCACCAGTACTTCTCGAGTTTTTTTGCCACAGAGGATAGACTTTGCTTTTGTCAAAATGTAATTGAGCTTTATTGGGATTGGCTGTATTGGGATTTATTTGGCTTTATTGGGATTCCCTGTGTTCCTAATCTCTGGCGTCTTTTTTATCGATAGCTCAAGCAAGAGACTCAAAGCTGTATTGCTTCGCAATGGAAACAGATATCCCTCTGGCCTACTTAGAGTATCCTGAAGAAAGCTATGAAAAATATTAAAACTATTTTGATTGCTTGGAAGTATGACAAATTCAACAGGCAAGTAACTGGAGATTTCAAAATGGTGGCATTTTTGATGAGTCTTCAAGGTGGATTTACAAAATTTTCATGATATCTTTGCCATTGGGATAGTAGAGATACCACTGCACACTACGAAAGATGAATATGGCCAAAACGAACTGAATTTTCTGTTGGTAAAAGCAACGTCAAATGGAATTCCTCTATTGACTCCAGCATAATATTGATGTCACCATTGCACATAAAATCGGGCCTTACCAAAAAGTTTGTTGAATCATGTAACAATAATTCTTCTTTTCCGTAATTTCTGAAGCAAAGATAAAAGCTGGTGTTTTTATTGGCTCACAGATAAAAATCCTGGAGTGCAACGAATTTCATAAAAAATCAACAACAAAGGAGAGGGCAACTTGGAACAACTTTGTTGCATTGGTTGATAGATTTTCGGGCAATTACAAAGCTGAAAATGATATAGAGCTGGTTGCTAAACTAGTAAAAACCTATGGCGAAATGGGCTGCAGAATGTCCCTCAAAGTTCACACGTTGACGCCCATGTGGATGAGTTTAAGGAAAACATGGGTGCTTTTTTAGAGGAAGATGGCGAACGTTTTCATCAGGACATATTGGATTTTGAGTGTTGTTATCAAGAACTGTAAAATGAGTGCATGATGGATGATTGTATATGGGTGCAATCCGTGAAAGTGTCTTATCGTATTGTCAGAAACCTAGAAAAACCATGCAAACCTAGAAAAACCTAGAGAAACCATGCATTTATAATTAATTCTTTTTACCTTCTGCTTTTACCTGAGTGTATAATAGTGTTGTTTTAAACTATTTAGGTTGTCAACTCCATATAACACATGAAAAATTGTTTTTATTTGTTTCTTAAAGAAGGATATGAACTAGAATACAATATTTAAACCTCTTCAATGAAAAAAACAATCAAAAAATAACAGCGAACTTGATGTGTGAAATTTCACATTTTCACACAAAAATCTGAATTTAAAAATCACTCACTCACACGCAAAAGCAAACATTGAAAAAAACTATACCAGTTTTCCATAGTTTCTAGACGTAAACAGTCAGGAAATAACACTTGAATACCAGGAACAAAAATTGTCTTATGCAGTGTTATTGAATTTGATCATTGAAGAATCAGAGCACGGACGCCACATCGTATACTTTATTATATACGTGCCTGTTTACACAATTTGCTTCTTGCTGCTGCAAGGGTGTGCCCAACAGCGTATTTCGGAGGGATAAATGGCGATTGCTCTAAAAACGACATGATATTTGCAAATAATGTGAAAAAGATCTTCAGGTCTGTTTGGAAACCGAAATGAAAAAAAAATGGTTTTAACGTCTGTAAAAGCCCAATTTGGGCAAAATTCTTAGCTTCAAAAAGTTGATTGTCAAAAACAGGGTCTTTGGCTTTGCAAAATGCTCTAGCCCTCAAAAACTAATTTCTAAAATTCTAGTGGGTATGCACCTTGAACTTGATTAAAAAGATGTGCAATGGAACAATTATAATCATATTAGGCTAACCTTTATTTTACTTCACAGCTGTTTTTGAGCGAGAATAAAGAGGTTGAAACGAACAAAGATAAAGGTAAAGATTAAACATTTTTTAAATGTCAAAAAAATAAAACTTCAAAGCAACGTCAAAGTTATCTCAATGAAGGGTAATTTTCTGGTCTGCTTTTCCAAAAAACTGGACGCTTCCACATTAACCCATACTTTAAGTATAAGATTTTGAAGGGGAAACACTTTAAAGGAGAAGATGGAATTGCTCGTCATCCTCTAACTAATGGCCACCGTATGATTCCGACCACAACTTAAATCAATTTACATCCGTCAGCTTTCCTCCACTGCATCATACATACTGGACCTGCTCCATGATTGAACCAATCAAATTAGAATTCACCAAAATCAAAAGTCAGACATAAAAAAGTAGCTTTTAGTCTGCGGTCCCCCACGAAACCAGAGGCAAAATTTATTAGAGGGTGAGGGAAGCAAGATTTGTGTTTTTGCTGCAATTAAGGGACACACTTAATCCTCATCACAGTCCCTGGCTTTGTGCTCAATTATTTAGCCGCATGATATTAAAGATTTTTAAAATAAAATTCAAAATAACAAACTGTTTTTTAGCTCTTAACTAAAGGAACAAAGCATCTGCTCATTTAAACACGAAACCAATTTTACTCAGTCATGATTATCATTAATTTTTTGAAGCTATGAGCTGTAGCTGTCAAAATCGTAAAAACTGCATGGTATTGCTTAGAAAGATATAAAATTGTGGGTTTATTTTCAACTACCCAGGAATATAAACATGCTGAGTTATTGTTTTCATAGTTACGTTTGAGCTCATGCTCTGGTTGGTAGTTTTAGGTAAGACTTGGTTTCAACTACTTGACCTAACGTCTTTCTGCCATGTAGAAGTGATGAAACCCTAATAGCATTTGAGTGTTTTTTCCAATGTTAGAAAAAACGACTTTGTCGTCTTTTCTCCACAATGATTTTTGGTTCTGTGAGCCAAGCAACGTGGCTGTAAAATATACAAATTTTTAGAAAAACTTTGCTTTGACGCGGTGGATTTTTTAACTAGCACTCTGATACAATCATAATGGACGCTCCAATCATTACACCGTCAAGGCAGTTGTTGAATCAGTGATAAAAGTTATTACAACTCTAAAGACAAGGAGTAGAAAACTAAAAATTGGCAACGCAAACCAGAGTGAAAATAAGGCGCGTAACTTATAGTTATGAAGATGCAAGTTCACTGCTTCTGTGGTTTTTACGTTTAAATGAGCTTGGAAATCAACTTACTTCAATTTCTTTTACTTGTTTGCCTGCAGTAAAATATAGGGTTTTTCATAAAGAATACACCAAAATCATTATGGGATATGTGAAAGAAGAAAAACATTACAAAACTCTAGCTTGAACACATATATTGTACATATATTTAAGTTTTATTTCATGACTCACAAGTGCTCAATCTGGCCACCACCGGCAGCACTGACTACTCTAAGCCAATAAATTCCTCCGTTACGCGCGTCAGCATGTCGAGGTGCCGGCTTGTTCTCCACACCATCCCTATTTTTCTGAGCGCCAAGCAGGTAAGCTATAAATACCATTTTCTAAAGTCTTTAGGTATGACTCAACTTGGGAAATGAACCTCAAGTCTACCGACTGCAAAGCGGACGCTCTAACCACTACGTCATTGCGCCGATTTCAAGTTAATTATTTTCTAACAAATAAAAGCTTTGTTTCCGGGAATTAATTTTTATAACGTCATGTATCTGCAACCCGAATATTCGCGAACAATAAAGAGTTATGACAGGTAGTTTGAGGAAGAGAGTCAGAAGTACGTTTCAAAGAAGCAACCAGATGAGCCATGATTCAAATTAGCAAGCAAGCACAGAGCTGGGGATGTGGACCTCGGAAACTGGAGTCACTAGCGATATATCTCCCACAAAAAAAACAGAAATTTAGTAGGATTACGAAATAGCTTTTTGTGATGCACTCATTGATGGCTGCACGGCGTCAAGTAGGAAACTACTGAAACAAAATCCCTTCTCTTAAGTTTGCAGCGTCCATTTAAATTATTGCTTTATACCGTGCCTCCACTTCAAAGAATTGAGTGGTAAAGATAACGTTAGCACAGCAATACCAACAGCAACAATACATTTTGACAAACAGAGAGTTTTACTTCAAGTATGTGCAAAAATATGTTCGTTCTATTTTCACTTGATACAATGCAAAAACTGATGAGTGTATCTTCAAAAGCTTTTCCTACAACAGCTTTTTAAAAATTATTTTGAAATTTTGCGTAGCCAAAAACTACTTAAAAACAGCATATAATTACCACCCGCTAAAAGTTCTTATTTTTTAAAGCAACTTATTTTATGCAAGAAATTATTAACTTCCTTGTGATATTATAATTTATCTACTCTTGTATCTTTCGTTTTGTATTTGTCGTCATCTTTAAATTAGCATTGTAATGTAATAACCATGTTGTTCAGAGACTGTTTTGTATATCCAATGATTTAATTGTTGAATGAAGTGATTTTATTAAAATGATGTCGCAATAAAGTAAAGTATCCAATACTCCAGTTGCCATAATGAACAACTGATCCAGCTATTACCGCCTTCAAGCGGAGCGTATGGTTTCCTCCATCTTCCATACTCGTTTAGGCACCTTTTGCAAAGACGCTATTCTACAATATTAAAAGGTCTGGTGAACAGCTGAAGTTGGGTGCAGCCAAGCCAATATGAAGAAAAATATGTATGTATGATTACACCGCTCAGCTACACTTGTTTGCTTGGTTCTTGTAATTGTTGTTGACCTGCAGTCGGTTCACAAAGTATCGCGAGAATCATGCAGAGGTGACCATCGAAACTACAAAAGTAATTTGGTGATTGTTGTCGATAAAAAAACGCAATGTGAATTAGTTGTAGACAGTAGTTTTAGCGCCGAAACAAAGTTCAATAACTATTATAGGCGAGAGTCGTGCGAGCAAGCTGCAACCACAGAGTCATTTTATAGCTACCAGTATCAACTACTGAAAGTTAACTGGTAAGATAACTTCACATCGGCTCCTAGTTTAACTCACGCAGTCTTGTTATCTCAGGTTTAAAATATTAAGATTATTAAGTGGTAGTAGTTGGAAATTAATTTTGCAACACCGAAAAATTGACAATAAGAAAAAAACAACGATCGAAAAAGGAATGCAAGCGACAAAACAAATTGACGTTAGCCATACCCAAATTTTTTAGAAGCTTAACAGATTTAAAAAAGGATGATGGCCGTCGCACCTATAAAGCCAATAAGCATAACTATCGAAAAAACAGTTTGCCGAATAAAGCAAACGATACTTTACGGAAAAACACTCGGTAACAGAAACAACTCGCCCAGAAGGTGGAATTGAACCACTCTGACGTTAACCAGCGACAGGCTTGAAGCTTGCGCCCCAGACCACTGAGGATCATCTCTCATCAAAGAAAACAAAATGGCATCACGAATTTACGAACAAGTTTAATAAAACGAGTATGCAATGTTAGTGTAAGTGTTCGAAAAAATCTACATTTTGATTAATTTTTCGCGTTACAGCAATAAACTTTCCATCCACAGTTTCAGTTTAAAATAATTGTCACTTACCTAAATGTATGAAAGCTTTTGGATAAACAGATAAAATTTGAAAATGAAGTTTCTAAACGTTTTCAACAGTAGCCTACTCCAAGCAAACAAATCATCGATCCCACCACAAAACCATAAAATTAAGATGTCCTGTTTTATTATTTGTAACAAATATTTATGGAGTTACAACACATCATCTAAATCTCGAAGCCATTTTCTTTGCGAACGGATGAAGCCGACGCAGCCGGTTGATTAGATATTCTTAAACTCGACATTATTAACCCCTATCAGGACGCTAATAATCGCATACGTAGAAGGACGATAGACTACATTTTGTAGTCATGGCCTAACATGTGGCTTTAAGATGTAAATTTATTTTCGCGATGATAGTTTATGCTTCATTGCTGATTGGTACTTAATTCCTCAATAGAAATGAATGAAAAACGGCATTTTGTTCAAGAAATATGTGGTTACTAACAATGTCTCTAAAAGATAAACTTATTTTGCAGATACAGCTAAAAAGTGAAAATGCAGGCTTGCTGCCTGCGTCTAGCTGGTGCAGCCCTATAATAGAGGATGGGTAACTTGTTCTTTGTACTCATTCACTAAAAATAATAATCAGAAGCCACAAACGAATGTAGGCTAAAGAATACAACTTGATCATTTTTAACGTCAATTTAGCAGCAAAAAGAAATTAACGAAGCACAACGTTGCATCTGCATGTTAAAACGCATTGTTGAATATTGAAACATACAAAACTATACAGTCTTGCGCATAACTCATCAGAAAACACAAAACAAAGTACAGTAATTTTAATACACAGGCCACAAAAGTTCCTTTCGTTTAGAAGAAGAAAGATGTCTTTCTTCAATCATCTGCACAATGATGACATTTACAAATTTTCAAAACTACGGAATGTTGTGGGCAAACCGACTTTTTGCACAAACTGCATTGCCTTCTAGAGTTCCTTTTGCACACTGTACATTTCTTTGGCAGATTCGGTGCTGTAAAAACTTGCGAGTTGTTTCCTCTTGCAGCTGGTGACAAAATTCCCATTGCAGCTGCTGCCTCGTGAACTGATCGTCGTGTTCTCGTCTTGGTAAGCCTCGCTTGTATGGCAGGTGTAGCTAGTTGCAATGTTAGGTTGGTAAGAAATTCTTTCCGATCGCTTTGGTACCCACATTTTTTCAGGATAACGTAGGCATTGAGTGCAGCTGCATCCAACATGTCGTAAAAAAACAAAAGGGGCCAGCGCACAGTTTTTCGTCGACAAGAGAATGCTTCTATGCTTTGGTCAAACCTATCCACACCACCTTTTCTTTCATTATAATCCAAGATCAAGTGGGGTTTTTTACTTTCATCACTGGCCACTGATGGTTCGGTGTGGGTGGAGCTAAGTAGCATTACTGGTTGTTTGTTTCGCTTGGCTTGGTAAGCAACCAAGCATATTCCATCAGAGTGATTGAACACAAATTGGCTGCTATATAATTCGGTCTTTTGTCTCAATGTTAGTGGAATTTCCCGACGATGTCTCCGTACGGTACCCAAAATCGTTAAATTTTCTTGAAGCAATTGTTGTGTAAGACTGTAACTCGTGAAATAGTTGTCAGTGCAAACATCCCTTGCAGTCCCGTACCAAGGTTCCAAAAGTTTCATCACAACATCTTGAGCCAAATTATGATGAACGCGATTACCCTCCTTACCACCGTATGCAATTGCATTCAATCCATAGCCAGTGTTAGATTCACAAGCCCAAAAAATCTTTATACCATACTTCCGTGGCTTAGAAGGCATGTATGTGCGTCCAGGAATTTTTCCTCGATAGCCAACCAGCTGTTCATCGACAGTAATACATTCTCCTGGAATATAAACACGCCTTGCATTTCCAAGAAAAATATTCCATATTTCGGATACAGCTGCAAACTTATCTATCCGCTTTCGTTCATCACGTGTGTGCCAGTTATCAAAACGAAGACACCGCAATAAAAGCTTAAAACGATTCAAGGACATCACAGTACGATAAAAGGGTCTGCTATCACTTGGTTGCCATAAACCTTGCAGATCTGAAAAATTGTCTCTGTCACGTCCAGCTCTCAAAATCAGAGCCAGTCCTGCTTTTAACTCCTCCATCAAAAAATTTATTGTTGGATAACGTACGTGAAGGCTCCTTCGTATTTCTCGCAGTTTCCTGTTCGTATGCATGAGAATTGTACGCAATATTTCTTCACTGATCAAAGCTTCAAAACTTTCCACCTCACTCCGAGGGTTAAGAATTGCTCTTGGAGTCTCCGTTAGCACATTTCTTCGTCGTCTTCTTGATGGAATCGGACGAGATGTGTACGAAATACCACTTGGACTTAGAAATTGATTATTATCATCTTGATCGTTTTCTTCTTCACTGTTTACTGATTCTTCATCATCATCTGAACTATCACTTCCTCTTTCAACGAACACTTCAACATCACCTTCATCATCAGCAATTACACCAACTTCTTCCTCGTTATCTGACGGATCCCGTAGACTGTCGGCAGTTTCGATCAAATCGTCTTCATCCTCATCACCATCATTATATAAATCATCTTCTGTGATGCCCAAATTAGCACAAAGTTCACTAAACATTACTGGTTTATCCATACTGTACCATACAGCGTTCACAGGCCTATTACTAAGAACAATTACACTGTAAAAATAATAATGATGCACTAATTTAGATTCTCAGACGATCACTAATAAAAGAAATATCGTGGGTAAGGCACCAAAACTGGCGAGGTTTAATCTACAGTATGTGTTTGAGTAAGGAAATAACAATTGTTCGAGTAAAAAAGTTAATAACCATCGACCCACCTCAGTCACAGGGACAAAAACTGATGGAGCCTAGACTATTCTAAATTAGACCCCAAATTTGCGTGCAGCCCCTTTCACACCGAAGCTACCTGTACTTGCATATCGAATACATAACTTTATGTAACTATACGCCAACAGTACTTTGCGGCTTCAGTGAGAACGGGGCTGAAGAACTTTTCCTTCCACTTTGTGACGTCACTATCGCTGCTAGGAGAAGGTTTCATTACTTAGCCTCATAGCACTCATAGTGTACGTTCCTGCTATTCTACAAGGTATGATTTTGACCTTCCTTTTTATAGAATTGTTTAGAGATGAATTCACTGACCTTCAGTTAAAAAAACACGTCACATATACTGCTAAAATGCTGCAAGACGCAAATTGATTATAGCAATATTTGCTGCTAAAATTCTGAGAAACACAATTTAATTATAGTCGTTTTCGTAAAACAACCATGGTCTTAGCTTTTAGCCAAAATAAACACACCGATGTTGACAACTAAGCTTACTAACTCAACTGCATGAACAGCAACTGAATAAACAGTGTCTAGTTTTACCTAAGTATGTTTGGAGAGTGAAATTACACTTCTAAAATAGCGTTATGCATTGATTGTAATGGTAAATATGAATGACTACATTTTGTAGTCTATCGTCCTTCAACGTAACTTTTCTTGATTACTTCAAAATCAATGAAGCGTGAACAAAAATTTTTGCACACAGCAAACATCTCATAAAACCTTTCATCATAGTTGGAGAATGCCTGGATATCTAGAGAAGTATGGGTGTGGCGGGGTTTTAAATACCTCATGACTACAAAATGTAGTCAATCGTCCCTTTAAGGGTTAATGGGAAACCTGCTATTGCAATAACTTAACTAAGAGTGCCTCATTTTGGCCTTTGCATTGCCCTTTGCATGGCGGCGTTTACGCCAGGACCAAGCAGCAAGCGCGCAGTCAGAAGTGTAGCCTCATAAAATTTGCCTACACTTACGAAAAAGTTGTGAGTAGCTGTCTTAATATTTAATGGCTTAATCCTCAACATACATATCAATTATCTCGGCATTCTACCACAACTTTGATATGCTTTCAAGCACTTAATGAATTTAACAGATAAAAGTCTGTTTTGTTTAAGAACGCCTGTGTTGAAAAGGTGGTAAAAAAGATGTTGTCACCACTCGATAACCTCTGGACAAATGTAGTGGCTGTGCACACCAGCCCATCTTTTTTTTTACTCGATTGCCTTTCAATATACGTTAATTTTAGCTAAAAGCACTTCTATTACGTCTTATCCTGTATCAAGGTGTAACAAGCAATTATTTATTTATGTGCTTTTAGGCATGCTTTTTTTCCTGTGTTGAATCCTTTTACAAAGCACCGTGACATCACGCTCTTTAACGACATTACAATGCTCAACAGTATGTTGTGAGAATAGCACTATCAAGCAGCAAAATGATTCCCCATTATTTTGATAGCAAACAAAAATAATAAAACCAATTACTGACATTTGTGATTGGCAGGCTCTTTGAATCGATACAAAACGCTAATTTTCATTTAAATTTAGGGAGGTCTCAATAAAAGGCAAAGTTAAATGTAATAATATCTCAAGTTGGAACAAAAATCAAATTTTAATTTTAATAGCATCAATTTGTAAAATTGGATTTAGATGAAATGATTTTGTTTGAAAAGAGCTTAATTGGCGCCAATTGGAATAAGTTATATGTATTAGGGGAAAGCCATAGCCTCTTTTCATACCACGGCCGAAAAAAAGCAAACAACACAGCCAAAGAACTTAATGTCACAAATGTAAAAATGAAAGGGGGCCAACTAAGTCGTCAAATATGCCTACCATTAAATAGTTCATTTCATTATTTTATCAAAACCGTCATCTATTAAGCACCGCCATCATTTTTGATTATGCTTCACCTCCCCATTCCGCTTACACTTTTTCAAAAGTACGAAAAATAGTTTGTGACATTATTTTTTTGAGTACTACCAATCTTGAATAACAGACCAAAATCATCACTATTACATGTACAGGAGCTATAGCTTATACTTATTAAATATTTTGTTGCTTCTTTTACAAATGCTTGTGAGGTGAAGCCGGCGCAGCTGTGTTAATTGATACTTTTCAACTCGGCACAAGTGATGGCATGATCTACCGGAGTAAAAATTTTTTATTTTACTCAATAATTCCTTTATGGAGCTACCTGGATCAAACCTACAAAATTTGTGCAAAAGCAAAGACTGTTTTAACTCCTCTGAGAACACCTAAACAAGGAAAAACAAACAACAGAGCAAGGAGTTAGAGGAAGTACACTTCAATCATCGTTGATTTCTTGATTAGTATTTTTTCCAAGTTTAAAAGTATTAGTTTATTTCCATTGATGTAAAATTTGGATTCAAACTGTTGGTGCTGGTTGATATTGTTCAGTTGGAGACAGAGCAAGGAGTTAGAGGAAGTACACTTCAATCATCGTTGATTTCTTGATTAGTATTTTTTCCAAGTTTAATGGTTGATATTGTAGGCTGATAAATTAGATAAATATGCAGCAGGTAGGCTAAAACGCAATTTGCTGTGTTAATAAATGGCTGTTGTTTAGCAACAGCGTTGGACCCCAGCTAAAAAAAAATAAAAATCCATCTCAAAGGTCCCAAACTAAAAACGTGGCACAAACGTGAGCTATCTGCCAACCCGGGCATGCATTCTGCCGCACCAACAGTTTGAATCCAAACTAATACTCTTCATCACAATGGCAGACATTTAAGCAAATATTAACCACAGAATTGTGCAGTTTTAAGACTTCTTCTTTGCAAACAAAGAGGCAAAAAGAAGATAAGCACCTCAAGAAAATAGCATTGTTGCAAGTCTTGCGACAACGGGTTGGACAATTGTTTCAAAAATGGAACATCCTGCATTTCAAAAACTAAAAACTGCAAAGTCAAAATTTTTTTATTGACAAGTTAATGGGAATAAAAAGGCTAACATGTTAAAAAATCTCGCTATTCAGACGGTTGGTTCTGGGAGCTGTGCAATATGGGTTAACACGATCATCAGTCCCTCAAGTTTTGTGATAGCGGTTTGTTGGCGGTGCACCAACTTCGTCAATTGTTTAATTTCTTTTTCTCTTTCTTGGTCTCGAATGCTGTTATATTCTTTTAAGACAGCTTTGGTTTCTTGACAGACCAAGCATAAAAAACTGCATAGTCTGCTGCCTATTAAAAACTCTATTCTCGTCACGATATTTACGCTTCCGGCTTATAGGTATGTTCATTTTTGCTAAACTGATTGCTAAATGCTGCTATTGTTTGTACTGTACTCGGAACTATATTTCACCCCCTAACAGTAACTGCAAATGACGTCTGAGATACTTAAAAGGTTTAGGTTTGGTGACGTAACAAATCTTTCGATTTTGATGAACATCGTGCAATAACATGTGGTGATAATGAATCATTAGTGCCCGATATGTTGCCAACTGATTTATATTCATACCAAATTTGATAAATTAGTTCATTTTCAAAGAGTTTGGAATACAAGTTTTTGACTAGTAAGTCTACACCCGAAACAACTGTTACAATTTTGGTATTTTTTATGACAAATAAACTTGATGATATAACAAAATGTTGAGTAAATTTTAAAAACTGCTTGTTAATTTATTATATCGCGGGCCACTTTAAATAACCTCGAGGGCTGCGGGTTGGGCAGCCTAAATCTACTTAGAAAACCTGGATAAAATTTCGCGTTGTTCAACAACAAGTCCTATTTTATTGATTTGTGATAGGCCTGCTGCAAACACAATGTGATTGCAATACGAGAGTTCAACCAAGCAGGGAAAAATGTTGTCCATAGAGTACAACAATGTCCCTAGAACTGGAGTGGATATTTTGTGGATTTGAACTTTTGATTATGCAAGATTTAATTGTAACTTATGCAGAAAGAGTTAAAACGTCTCGAATGCTATTTTATTCGAAACCACGTAGGCAGTATCAGACTAAGGCTTTACATTTTCTTTGACTAACAAATCTCCACGCACTAGTATAACGTACGCAATAAACTCTTTGCACTGAACTGACTTCAACATCGTAGGATTTCTAATTCACAAAGAAGTCAGTTAGAAAAAAGCAAGTAGGTGGGAGGCGTTGGAACAGTTCTGCGATAGTGCATAGGACGATGACACTTTAAAACTCAAATAGTAATCCTGTTTGATCGGTGTGCAATTTGCAACAAGCGTGGCACAAAGAGCAAAAGTTTGATCATAATCACTAAACAATATAGTCTGGCAGCTACCTGCGAAAAACTCGCTCTAAACTTTTACCTTACGCCACCTATCAACCATAGGTCACGCTAACCGTTTTTCACAGTGACGAATGCAAAATTCGTTTTACGGGTAGGGTTTAGTAATGATATTTTGTTTTGGTGCAGTGGATTTTAGCAATTTTGTGTTGTATAATGACAGTTTTCTGATTACATCATATTTTGCTCTACTTTCGAGTTCATCAATCTTTAGCCAGCTAGCAGTACCAGTCAAGGCTAATGCTGAATAGACTAGGCACAGATGAAACTCGAGCAGATAAAGAGTACATGTTCAAGCATATTGTTTGAAATCTTATGATACCAAGTAGGCTACAAAGCAATGGTTGGTTGGTAGCCTACGTGGCACCATAAACCTCTGCATGGAAGTAAACTTCGTTTAGCTGCTGTTTTTCGAACGGCTACAATTGTAAAACCAGGGTTTATATTTATTTATTTATTTATTTCTGTTTCACGTAAAGACTGCTAGATTCAATACCTGTATTGTCTTAATGTGTATTCAATAATGTGATTTTTGCCCTGCAAGAGTTGGACGCAGGCTTTCCATCACAATGAGCAAGGCTGTGTTTACCGTAACATTGATGTTGTTAAAGCGCCGCGACACCACACAGGTGGGCCGTACTCTCCGGCTAAGTAAACCAAGGCAAGTGCTGCTACTTGTATCAGCCCATCAGCCGGAGAAGTGACCCGTGGATGGTACGTTTCTCTCAGTGACAAGAGTTGAAATTGCTCTCCAAAGCTAAGACGAGACAAGTGGGCTCAGTGCACAAAGGATCCGTTTGCACAGATGCGGAGCTCACGTTTTGCATCCATGTTGAGGATATCGAGGGCTGTGGAAACCATTTTTACTGCACTTAGTTTGAATCTTCGTTTGTTGAGGTGAGCCTCTAACATCTGTATGTCCTGACTTACTCTCCCAACTCGATGACTAGCAGTTGCTTTCACGTGGCGTCGCTGTTAACCACTTACACTCAAACTGAATGTATGCAGAAAAAAATTTTCATTCCACAGAAAAATTCTCGTGCTGACTTGCAGAGACAGTCGGTAAAGACAACTGGTGGCAATTTATCCGCCAGCCTCCAATCAGCTGAACGTTGAAGGGCTCGCCAGCAGCAAGCTACTCGTCATGGAGCAGCTGGTGTGTTCACAAACTCTACTATTTCCTGCCACAGTGCCACATAAGTGTCAAATGCGCATTATCAAAAGCAGGAAATGTGTCAAACGCGTATCATGCAGTACCGAGTATGTGTCGACTCGATACTCATATTTTATTGCAAAAGATAAAGCAAAGCATCTTTGCCTACATGCTTTTGAGAAAAGGATTATCAATTTGTTTGCTTGGAGTAGGCTACTGTTTAAAATGTTTAGAAACTTCGTTTTTGGATGAATCTTCAAATTTTTACTGATAGGCTACACCAGAAAATTCTTAAAATCTTAATTTTTTGATGAATATTTTTGCAAATTTAGATAGATAATGCTAAAGAACCATGCTGGCCAGCAAAAATAGTCAAAATGCATCAAAGAGCTAACTTTCTTTAAAAAATGCATGAGTTTTGGATGCAGTAAGAAAATTGTTCAACTAAAAATGGAACATGATGTATGGCAACCAATGGTTGATTAGCTATTATATATTAATCCTTAGTAGTTAGAGTTACATATTGCTGGAAAGAAAATTTCTTCAGCTTTCAAACGACACTAATATTTAGCACCTCATCATAATCTTCATACATTTAGACCAAGCTATTTTCAATCAGTTTACCACATTTTTGGAAAAATAAAAAGTTACACTTCAGGTCTTTTAGTATAAATATTAATAATAAATGTTCTTGTGTTATATTTTCGGAATTGCCTTACAACGCCCTTTAATTTATTAAAAAATGTTGGAAAATCGGCTGAGAAATGAGGTCAGAAATCAATTTTTAATTAAACTGATTTTGTAGAAATGTAATTTTTGAAAAAATTATTCAATGATAATTTCTGTTAGCAAACGATTATGTTGATCGTACCAGGCAGCATTATGACATCATCAAGGGAGTTGAAGCGGGCAGAAAAAAGCATGAAGCATGATTAGAAGGCTTAAAATACTAAAATGAAGAATCTATTGTTGCATTGCCAATTTAGCTTCAATTCTTGTAGAGTTTATTTTATCGAGGGCACTGTGCCAAGATCTCCCAAAAGAGCTATTTAATCGCGTTTCTACAATGAGTATATATTGAATAAATTAAGAAAACATATTTTAGAATGAATTGTTAATAGTGACGTCATGTGCTAATTAGAATGCTAAAGAAGTAAAATTAGTTAAAATTAGTAAGTTGGGTACTGGCTTTTGCTTAAGCCAAAAACCATTTTCCTCGGTCCAAAAATGCGATTTCCAAAATCATCTTTAATTATGACGTCATCGTGACGTCACCAACCCCAGGGAGTTGATCAGTCACGATAAGTTGATGTTTGTACGCCCAACGGTTTTGGAGATTTTAGGACAGACAGACAGAATTGCGCTTTATATATTAGAATCCAATATTTAATATTGATGTGTTCGATCATTTTACTTTTCATTTTTGAAAATATTTTTTTCATAAGTGTTGATTTGTTGAAGTATGTAATTTAGTTAATTCTTAACCCTTGTATTTTAAGTGCCGTGCAAGGTTTCTAGAAATGCGTAAAAAATCTGTTTCTTAATTGTTTTTTTAGTTAGATGTGTGAGAAAATTAGAGAAAAAATTTGATTTTGAAATAAAGAAATAAAAGGAAATAATTTCTTTAAGTAGAGGAAATAGAAAAAATATTTGCAAAAGCACTGCTTCAAGCACACAACAAAAACGTACAGGCTTCGTCGTCATAATCAAAGTTTTGATTTTAGCTAGGTCAAATGAATATCATGTTGTAAACAATAGGAGGAGAAGTACAGAATATTAGCGCAAAATCAGTAGCCGTAACATACACATTGCACAACAAATCGAAGTTTTAGGTAAAGTACTTCATTATTGCATCGTTTTAATCATAGATACTAGAAAAATTCTTTTCGTCTCTCTTTTCTAATTCTAATTGTCATGTCCTAATTTAGATTAATCTCATAATTTCAATGAGTTAATTCATGGGTTGCTCCAGCAATATTCTGGTTCAAAAGCGCGTGGATAGTGGTAGACACATACTCAAAGCGAGAGAAAAAAAGGATAGAAAATTCAGGAAATGAGCAGCAACGCAATAAACCCTAACATATCATGCTAAAAAGGAACGTATATGGATCAATATTACGTTTAATTGCACAAACTCTCTGTTTGTACAATGATTCTGAGCCTAACTAGAAGCATTCCTATGCTTATGGTTACGCTCGCCCATGCCGCTTGTACTTTATGCAGTTGACCAAAATAACAGATTTATTTGCATTTGCAACTTAGCCTATAACCAAGTTTACGTGATCTAAAAAAAGTACATGTAGGCGACAGCAATGTGGATACGAGTTAAAGCTATAACTTATTCTTAGCTTTTACACACATATCAAACAATATGTAACTCAACGATTTCAAATTAGCTGATTTCAAGGGCCGATTACCAAATTGCTACTTTTAATACATTGCAAATGCCACCCGTACAAACGCAAGTTCTATGTCATTCCCGAGATAATTCGCATTTTTGTGACTCAGATATGGATTCTTAATTTCTGGCGCGGATTATCCGCGGATACAGTAATTTGAAAATTTTTAAGGGTTTTTATTATAATTTCATGTCTGAAAACGGAGTGCAACTTACCTGCGGGTGCGGATTATCCTTAGAAAAAGATAAATGTAGCATATGTTTCTATAGTATACTTCGGCCAATGACAGATGGATAAATCAAGTTGGAGCTCTTTGCCAAGAGCACGACAAATATACCTTTCGTTTTTTTTTATAGTATCTTTTGTGTACCGAGCATCAGGCAGGAAAGCTGTGATCAGCATTCTTAAAAAGTCTTTGGTTCGGCTAGGTTGAGGTTTGAACAACAACCTACTGCACTCGAGAAAATCGTTTTAATCATCGCACCATAGAGCCAATTATGTGAAAGATTTGCTTAGATTGGGTGAACAGCGATTTCACCTCAAATCCCAAATTTTGTTTGTTTTATTTCAAATGAAATGCGCAAGAATTAATTTGTAGAGGGATCCTCACTCCAAGGCATTTTAGCAGCACCTGACATTACATAGTGTCACCTTTTAGCGTTAGATATCGCCAGTGATCCTCCGTATATCTTGCTTTTAAGTGGTAGAATTGAACTTATATTTCTGTAAAGAATTGGCTTCAAAAGGGGACAGAAATAAAGGAAATAAACCAAAAAACCACTAGATGTTTGGGGGAGTGTACAAAATAAGTAGGACTATATTGATATTTTCAAAGAAGGCAAATTTTCTTGTCAACTCTTCTACACACGAATATGAGGAAACTCCTGCTTTTATTGTGATTGTTGGAAAAAATATCGGTAGTTCTTTGGTGTTCCTGTAGCACTTCTTTACGCTACGCCTGTTAGAACAATTGTATATGTTGCCCGTACATTAACCCTCTTAAATACGTAAAAATGCTGCTTCTTCGAAAATGTTGTGCCGCAGGCATATTAACCCTTTGAACCCTGACCTCCTGGGCCTAAAAATACCCTGCACCTGAGCTCCTGAGCAAAATTTTAGAAACTCGAGCGGAGAAGACATCTCTGTAATGTTGGGAGGACAATTTTATGGCCCTACACCTCTAGAATCAAATTCTACACGTAGACTTTGTTGAACAAATGCTCTTGTCCATCCTGTTGACAAATTATCTGCATCACCACCAGCTGTAGGCCTAGATCTATTCCTACCAGTGCCACGCCCAACTTGGGCCGTGCTAGGTCTAGGTGCAGGACTACTTAGATCTAGATCTAGATCTACATTAAGCCCTTCATCTTCATTGCTTGATTCAGAGTTGACATCAGAATCTACTGACTCTAGATCACTTTCAGGGTAAATATCAGCTAAATCCTGCTCATCTTCGTCCGAATCATACACAAGATCTAAAGCCTGTTGTAAAGAAAATAGGCGTGACCTCTTACCAGATTCACCAGAAGTTGAGGGTTAAGAGAATGATCGTTTCATTGTCAATTTTACACAGAAAAAATACACTCAAGCATTGAACATGGGTGCAGACATCTTTGAATGACGTCGGTATCCCATAACATATATATAAGTCAACCTCATTGGTCGGATAAAAAAAGCGATTGCAACATGTTTTTATGACGCACTCTCAGCGCGACGTGGAGCGTGCACTCGGTATATAAGCAAAGAAGGCTTGCGACGTACAGGTCGCACTCGGGGCTGTCGAGTTAAACCGTCAAGCTCAGCCATGCTAAAACGGTGACGGCAGCCTTTTATCTCGCAATCAAGAGGCTAAGCGTGAGCTAATAGTTAAGAACAATGGTAAAATCTTACCATCTCGGCGTAAAACTGGACAGAGCGCTCACATACCGTCATCGCCTTGAGGCATTGCCAAAAAAATTATCCACGGTGTTCCGCTGCTGAGGCAACTTGTGGGTTCAGGATGGGGCGCTGGTGCCAAGACGTTGCGCACAGCTGCCTTGCCTCTGATTTATTCAACTGCTGAGTACTGCACACCAGCTTGGTGTCACAGCGCGCATATTTGCCTCATTTACAGTATTCTTAATGACGCTTTGCACATTGTCACTGAATGCCTACGTCCCACTCTAACAGTCAAACTTCCAGTTCTCTCAGGCATCCAGCCAGCTGAGCTTCGCCGCCAAGGAGCGACACTCTCCTTGGCTAATCGCAGTTCTTTGGACCCTGGCCACATTCTGCATGGACAACTGACTGAATCGCATGCTACCAGCACGGAAAGACTGAAATCTAGAAGCCCGTTTGTTCCTGTCGCGCGGAAACTATTGCACAACTTATTTTAGTTGAGCATCCGCGATGCCCAATGGACGAACTTGACATGGGACACAGAGTACACCAAGAGAATATCAACGCTCGGTGTCTACATTCCTAGGATCAGCACAAGACCCATTGCAATGAGTTTGACCAGAGCAGCTTGGGTAAAACTCAATCGCCTGCGTACTGGCGTTGGGTGTTTCGGTTCGTCCATGCACAAATGGAGTCTCGCTTCTTCAGCGAAATGCGAGTGTGGCGCTTGTGAACAAACTGTCGACCACATTATTTTGACATGTCGCACAGATCGGGCACCTTGAGGAACAATGGGTCTGACAGTTTTAAATGACGAAACAAGGTGCTGGTTCAACTCCATGACTGCCAGCATCTGATCTAGGCAACACAGCAGGTTGGGGTGGTAAAAGAATAAAATCTCTATCTCCATCCTTTTGTTGGTTTGACCTGGATCATAGATACCCTGCTATACGACGAAGAAGATGATAAACCGTACTTTGTATCACCCAGAGCAAATTTTTTTTGTGCTCAAATTGTCCTTTGCCTCTGTTAATTGATGGATTAATGGATTTGGTCTATAAAACAAGGTTGAGTAACTTTTTAATTTTTCATCTAACAACTTTACTCAAACAATGATTTTTGACAAAATTTTCATTTTACAGCTGTTGTCAGAACTCAGCATTGGCAACAGCTTTTTTAATACTATTGTTACTAGATTAGAATCGGCAACGTAGTAAAATGGGTTGGAGCATTATAATATTGGGCCAATGATTGCACGGTGGTAATATAAGATCTTGGAATAAATTCGCTTCAATGTTTTTGTGAAAGACACTTCGCAGCATTTTTCCCCAGCTTGGTCGCACTGCTTGTGATAGAAATCTACTGGTAACCTACACAGCGGGTATGAACACTCGGTGCTTTGTGTTTAACTGACAAAAGCTTTTCCAAAAATCCAAAGAGAAATCAGGATATAATTTAAAGATTATTTTTTGTTATTGTTATTTGTGTTCTTGTTGTTAGTATATGCCTAAGTATTTAAAATGAAAGCAGGAATAGAAAAAAAAGACTTTTTATTGCTCGCGTTCTGGATTTTCCTTCTTCCCTTGTGCTTTGGAGAGCTGCGTAAGTAATTAGTTTTGTATTACCTGTAACTACCCAAGCTTTTTGATACATCGTCGAAAATTTCGACGATGTTTGACATTAGCAAAATTGATTGAAAATTTTCTGGATAAGTAAGCCACGCCTTTACGGTGTATTTCATGCGTTTTCAATGAAAACGGAAATTATGAAGTAGTTCAGTAAAATAGTAAATACTACCTATCACCCGGGATGACCCAGGTGATAGGCAGTAGGTACTTAAGCAGGATTTTGTAGTGGTGGAGATTGACCACAAACTGTTTTGAATATTTTGTAGTAGTTTTTTACTACAGAGTAGAGGCATTTTGAGAGCCTATAAAAGAGGCTTTCGCTCAATTTTCTTGGCAGGGTTAACACTTTGAGTGCTTTACGACAAAATATTACGTCTTTAGTTTTTTTGCACCGAGCGCCTTACGAGGTAATATTACGTCAGTTGTTAAAACCCATCAGTTGACTGTCAGATCGCTAGATTTCACGTGGATTTACGTCGTTTATGATTCCACGATTATATCCGCGTGTGTGTGCATGCGATACTGCGAATGTCTGGCTGATTTTCAGTGTGTGTTTAGAAAATATTTCATTCTTTTTCAAGCTTTGAAACGAAATGGTGAGGAAATGCCCCGCACCAGCAGACATACGCGTGCGATTTACACACGGCACTCAAAGTGTTAATAAGCGTATGGTTTTCAGTAATATGATAATGAGCTGTTCTCAAATCATATGACTCTTTTTTGTCTGATTTTAACTCATTCATCGCTGTCACTCACCCATCCCATCGAAAATCTTTTCATGAAGCTTAATGTAAAGGTAGGTTGCTTCAAGGAATGCGGTAGTTTTTGGAGGTGTCTAGCACTTGACAATGTTAAAGTAATATTATTTCCGTCACTAAATCTAAAACTGACGACAATGACAAAATGTTGAGGTCTTCCCGGTAGATGACGGCTAAAAACTCATTTTGAGCAGAAACCCACGTATTTGCGAACACTTGTATTAATTGGGGACCAATTTTTAGTAGTAAATATGTTTAAAACGAGAGAAATTTATCACTATGTCTCCCTAGGTTGCATCCCCAAATGCCACACACAACCAAAATTTAGTGGTAATCTTACTTTTGCTAATCAAAGCTATCGGTCTCGTTTTAACAGAAATTTGATTCTATTTCTTTTTCTTCTTTGTCTTTCGGCTTATTCCCGATTCGGGGTCGCCACAGCAGATGATATTTGCATTTTTATTACATGGCATTTGTTGTTTACGGTCGGATGCCCTTCCTGCCACCAACCCTCTATTCGAAGGGAAAACTGGGCCACCTGTCTTCCACATAAAGGCGGTGGCATCCCGTTAAGTGTCTTCCCCAAGGACGCAACAAGCGAACTTGCCGGCTTGTTCTCCACAACCTCCCCTAAATGCCGAGCGCCAAGCAGGGAAGCTGTGAATGTCATTGTTTAAAGTCTTTTGGTATGACTCGACAAGGGGAATGAACCCCAGGTCTACCGACTGCAAAGCGGACGCTCTAACCACTACACCATCGCATCTATTTCAACTATTTCAAAAATTTGATTCTATTTCAACTTCTTAAAATTGAGGCGACTTGTAGTATCGCTCGAATAATTAAGTCTGGTTGCATCTCAATAGCAAGGAAAAAATTGGCTTCCACTAAGTTACTTAAATCTATGCACTTCTCGATCAAGAACAGAACAAATATATTCACAAACCACTTTAAAACTTCATATTCCTTCGCTTGTCTAACACAGAAACTAAAGCACTTTCATATATAAATATCAGACACTAACCGTAACACTGTAAATCCATTAAATAATCGCTTGATTCCTGTCGCAACAATCACCACAAAACAACGCTTTTTCACTGCACTCTAATCTGCCACTCTGAATTACTCTCACTCTCTCTCTCTCTCTAAATCAAAAAACATCTCGCTGCCTTTGACGATGACACTATTCTTTTAACGCAAATTTACTTATTCGTGTCACTATCAAACAATGTTTTTGTGCTGCAATGCGCTTTCAACAATCAACCTATATTCTGCTAGCATCAGTTTGATCTGACATCCTTTTTTTTTGGTATATCAACCAGATTAATTTTTTAATGCGGTTAGTAAGCTACACACTGCTTTGGAATGTACTTGAAAAATATTCGTAAGAAAACTGATTGGACAAAAAACTTTTTGGCAGCGAAGGTTGTTTTGTTTATTAATGACTGTCACAAATAAGTAAATTTGCGTTGAAAGAATAGTTTATATATTTGTATAGTTGCTGTAATTTGTCGTTCTGTTCTGCCTTGATTATTTTATTAGCAAATCTGAATTGTCTGAAGCCCTACATTTGCTAAACTGTTTTCGAAAATTACCTTTTTTCTTTCGCATTTATTAATAGATTTGTAACTCAAAGCCTCTTCTGACGTCACAATGATTGACTACGTGACTATGTTCCAGTGTATTCTAGTGAATCCTGTTTCTTCTCAAAGATTTTTCTTTTTTTTATTATTACCGATTAAGTAATTTATTGACGGTGTTTTTCTTGTGTCACGTAATGTTCTAGCATTTTCCAGAAGATCGTCAAAGGCAGCGAGATGTTTTACGATTTAGAGAGAGAGAGAGAGAGAGAGAGTAATTCAGAGTGGCAGAGCAGTAGAGAAAAGAAATGTTTTTCGATTTGTGGTGATTTATTGTGGATTTCTATTAGTGTGAGGAACGATTATTGGGTGGATTTGGTTATGGTTAGTGTCTGATATTTATATATGAAAGTGCTTTAGTTTCTGTGTTAGACAAGCGAAGGAATATGAAGTTTTAAAGTGGTTTGTGAATATATTTGTTCTGTTCTTGATCGAGAAGTGCATAGATTTAAGTAACTTAGTGGAAGCCAATCTTTTCCTAGATATTAAGATGCAACCAGACTTAATTATTCGAGCGATACTACAAGTCGCCTCAATTTTAATAAGTAAGTTAAAGTTGAAGTAGAATCAAATTTCTATCAAAGCGCGACAATGATCTGAAAATGTGATTTCAACTTACATATTTTCATCACTAATCGCACAAATACATATATTACAAGCTAAACAGCAAAATATGTTTGCAGAGCACTAATCTATAAAGTTACCCAGTGCTACTGTCAAATCCTTTTCATATTCATGAAAATAATACCTTTTCTATCGTCTGTTTCAACTGACGCAAGCAGCAGGAAGGCATAGGTTTTTCCATTAACAAAAGGCTATCTGTCGCATTCTTGTATTATGTCATTATGAAGAGTGGTAGTTGCTTGTTAGCAAATTTCAGGCAATTTTTTACTTATATGGATCTGCCTATGGCATCACACTAAAGTAAAATAAAAAAATTGCTCAAGAATGATCAACATCATACCGTACCATACAAAAATTCATTACCACCTCTCAATAACCAACGACCGGTTTTAACCTTATCGGATCTCATCAAACGGGTGTAAACGACATAATGAAAAAAAATGTATAATACATAGGCTAACAGATTTGCTATTGTGTGCAAAATAATTATTTTGCATTGCATCATTATTTTGTACAAAATAGCAAATCTGTTAGGCTATATTGTGTGTCTTTAACATTGGCCTAATGAAACTCAGCAAGGTTGAAACCGGTCGCAGATTATTGACAAGGTGTAATGGATTGTTGTATGACACGGTATGATAATGGCGATCATTCTTAAGCAATTTCCCTATTTTACCCAACGTAATTGTGAAGAAAAAATTTAGCCTTGCAGGGGCGTATCCAGAAATTTCAAAAAGGGGGAAGGGCGCAGTTCAAAGCCTAGACAATTGAAACTTTGGGTGGGACAACCTTTTTCGCTTGTATCAGCTTATGCGGGGTTTCGCCTCCAAACTTTTCGTTTCGTTACATTCCAGCATTGAATACTTTGATTGTCTTAATATTAGCATGTTTGTGTTATGTTTGTTACGTCATAATTATAAATTTGCGTAAATAAATCCCAGAAAATATTGAAGTTAACGGCAAATTGTGAGCTACGAAAAGTTTAAAAGTTTTTCACAATAAAAGTTATTATACACTTACTCAACGGGGGCGAGGAGGCGGTCCCAGCGGCAAACTGGGTACGCCCCTGCCTTGCAGTGATCAGACTGACACACTTTCAAGAATGTGGAGCAATTTAGTGCATTACTTAGAGTAGGCTGCAGGTTGTCTTCAGATAGCCGAGAACTGTCTGGTTTAATTGTGATTGGCTGCAAAGTTAAGAGCGTGGGCAAAACTTATTTTGGGGGGGGCGTTACAATTACAGTACTATATTGTTGCAAAGAGTTTGTTGTTGTGTATACGCGTTTAACAAAGGCAGTTTTGACTTCTATTTACAGGGGGCTACGGGCCGATGAAAGCGACAAGAATTCTGGTGATAAAGAAGCATCTGAATTTGGGTGGGGTACGTTTTTTGCGCCAGCTGATTTGATGCTGGCCCATTTGGCGTTGGCGATGACGCCAAATCTTAATCTTAACTTAAGAAAACTATTTCTCTTCTCATTTAGCTTTGAGGAAAATGATAAACAGAAAGCGGAATTCAGTAATGAATACCCTCAGCAATTCAGCTGACTTGCAACAATTGTTTGTGCCAGAATGCTACAGAATGTATGTCCCTCAACCAGGAGTTGAAGCAAATTTTTTGCTTTTGCAAGTAAAGGCTATGGAAATATTAACGAAACGTGGTAAGGAAAAATTTGCTCATAACGGATTCCTATACGTCTTTGACAAAACAAGAAAAACTGACTACGAGTTGAAATATTGGCGTTGTGAGCAAAAAAAATCGTTGCAAAGCGAGGCTCCATACTAAAGCTGGAGAGGTGGTGAGAGAACTGAACAGTCACTCGCACGAAGCCTGTGCTGCACAAGTAGAGGTTGCACTTGTGAAAACTAAAATAAAAAGGAGAGCAGAGGAAACCCCTGTTGTTGTTAATGAGAGTTTGAAAGACATATCTCAATCTAGTCTAGCTGCTATTCCTAGTATGGCTGCTTTGAGAAAAATAATACACAGAAAGCGCAATTCAGTAATGAATGCCTTCAGCAATTCAGCTGACTTACAACAATTGTTTGTGCCAGAATGCTACAGAATATATGTCCCTCAACCAGGAGTGCAAGAAAATTTTTTTACTGTGTGATAGTGGACCAGGTCGTGACCGGATATTGATCTTTGGTAGACAAAGTTGGTTACAGCACTTAGTGACATGTGATATGTGGTTTGCTGATGGCACCTTCAGTAATGCACCCAGCTTCTTTTGTCAGATTTATATAATCATAGTAAAAAAACACGGAGGAGTTGATCCAGCAGTTTATGCTCTTTTACCCCACAAACAACGCACCACATACTTGAAAATGTTCGAGTTATTGAAAGAAATGGAACCCAACTTGAAACCCAGTTCAATCGTCTGTGATTTTGAACAAGCTGCACACAGTGCTATGAATGAAACATTCACTGATGTTCAAATCAAAGGATGTTTTTTTCATTTAGCGCAAAATATTCAAAAATATCTAGCTAGAATGGGGTTCACTAGTTTGTATAACACTGATCCAGATTTCGCATCAAAAGCTAAAATGATTATTGCCATTGCCTTTGTGCCTTTAAACAAGTTTGATGAATATCTTGCTGCTGTAGCGACCGAACTGCCGCAAGAACTTGGAGATTTACTCAACTGGTTTGAAGATACTTATGTTGGTCGTCGGAACAGACGAGGAAATGGAAAAAGAACTCCTCTATTTCTTTCTGAGATTTGGAACCTTTATCAGAGAACATTAAATGGGGAAGATCGCACAAACAATAATGCTGAGGCAGTCCACCGTCGACGGAAATACGAACTTGGCATTCATCATCCCACCATTTGGAAATTAATAGATGGCTTGCGTAAAGTGCAGAAAGGTAGAGATGTATATTATGAACAATTACTGGCTGGTCATCAACCACCACAAAAACTAAAAAAAGTATAGAGATGCAGACAGAAGATATCATGAAGTTGTCCTTAGATTTGAAAGCATGGATCCTGTTGAGTACTTGAGAAGCCTTGCTCCCAATTATCAAATGAACTAAATATTATGATGTTTTTAAAGATTTCTTTTTACAACAAAAGTTTTAAAACTTGTTTTTGGTACGTTTTATGATGAACCTGTTTAAATTTTAAAATTTATTAAGATTTATTAAACTTGGCGCCAAATCAGATGGCGCCTAAATGGCTGTGCCTAACTGTCAACTGGCGTCCAAACAGCCGTGCCCAAAAGACAGCGCCTAAACGGCTGGGCCAAATAGTACCATTCAGTCGGGATTTAGTAATTTAGACAGTTGTCAGCTGTTGGCGGATGCCATTGTTTAAGTGCAGGACGAGAATGGAGTTAGAGTAATTGGAGCCAGCAACAACGACGATGAAAACGAAATATCATACCAAACGTTGAAAAAGAAAGTAAGCTACCAGCGACGGCAGGCAAAATAGCGCATTGAGACATACAGATATGACACACAACAACAGAGCAGAATGAAATGTTGGAGTTCCTGCAGCCACTGAAAAATCATCTTGTGCTTTACTTGAAGATTTTCGTGCAACAGAAGTATTCGAGCTTATTTGCGTGGAAACCATTTGATAAGTTCATTTAACAATTTTGACTTTATTACGGAAGAGTCATTCATGGCAATACCACTCCTAAGTGGCTATGCATATTTGCCAAGCCGCTCCATATGCTGGGAATTTGATGAAAATAGGCAAAACACAATTGCTTCCAGTCTCATGTCAAGAAACAGATTTGACTCCTTTAAGCAAAACCTCCGTTCGGAAGATAACATGAGCTTGGATTAGAGTGACCAATTTGGAAAGTTAGGACCATTATAAATTACAAATTGTTTATAGTTCGAATTAAAAATTATATACCGGTAAATATTCTTGCTCAAAAATTTTTCGTCTGCGTCAAACTATCAGCATTAACGAATCAATGATACCTTACTTTGGAAGGCATGGAGCAAAGCAATATATTGGTGGCTCTGTGATTTGAAGAGTTGATTTTTGGTACAGGATTTCAAAATTGCAGAAAGTAGGGTATTCATATTCTCGAAGCTTTTCGTTTGACACTTTTTAAGGGAATTCATCAGAAATAGAATGAAAAAGATGATGTGAGTCTCTTATATAAGAGGTATTGTTCTAGGACTGAGGTCTTAATAATTTTTTTTAATTAAATCAAAGAATTATACATTGTTCCTTTCAAAGTAATTCCCCTTAAGTTTAATGCACGTTTTGCACGACAATGCACGTAATGTACAATTCTATTCTTCTTTTGCATGCATCGATGCACTTCTGGAGAGACTCTTGGGGGACTCCCCAAAACTCCTTCGTTACGGCATTTTTTATGGAATCCGTGCTTAAAAAATGTGTTCCTTTAATGATGTTTTTAACTTTGGAGAAAAGGAAAAAGTTACTTTGAGCAAGATCTGGCGAATAGGGGGGTTGCTCCAGCACTGAAAGGTTTTTATCTGCCAGAAACTTCCAAATGCTTAATGCAGTGTGTGCGGGCGCATTATCGTGATGAAGCAACCATGTGTTGCTTCCCCACAAATATCGTCTTTTTTCCCTTACTGAGTAAAGCAAACGTTGCAGAATTTCTTTGTAAACATGGTTATTGACAGTCTGACCCTGCGGCAAAAATTCATAATGTTCCATGCCTCTGACATCAAAAAATGTTTCATTTCTACTGGTGGAAGGCCTTCCACCCCTGGGATCATTCTCACTATCCTCACGTCCTTCCTTGAATCTTTTGTGCCAGAGAAAAACTGTTGAACGAGACAAAGTCTGCTCTTGGTAGACTTGTTTAAGCATACAGATAGCTTCTGAAGGAGATTTTCCCAAACGGACTAGAATTTTGAGGTTGGTTCGTTGCTTTGTTTTCATTACTAAATCGTCGAACAAAATGATAAAATTTGTAAAACGACAGTAAATATGTAAACTATTTTCTTCTACACCTGAAATGCATAATAAATGTTACAGTGAGCTGAAATTGGAGTTAAATACTCTTAAGAAGTTTTTAAATTGTCTGCGATTTAACTTAGTCTTATAGCTTAATTATAACTTACACAGAGAGCACAGTCCTAGAACTTTTATGACACACCTCGTAGAGACGCAGTTGACGAAAAAGAAAAAACGAAAAAGGCTTCATCGTGATTGGTAAAAGCTGCGACCAATAGAAGGAGCAGAACCTAATGTGTGATTTTTAGGCCATACACGAATTCCTTTTGTTTACATAAATTTGGTCGGGTTGTTTTGATGTAAGTGGCTTCAAGGGTGGAGAGATGCAAAAAGTACGGCCACGGGCAAGAATGAAAAATTTGCCATCATTGTATTCACGTGCACATGTTGGGTTTTGTAAGAGATGTTGCCCTACAGCGGAGAAAAACGTTTCAGGGTTTCTCATTGGCCTGCAAGAGCGGAATAATGTGCTTCGGTTTTGCGAAATGAAACCTTGAAAAGTGATTTTAGGTAATTTTTTTCGCTTTATTTTTGACAGGTACTGTGGTTTACAAGCTTGTATCCTTTTGCCACATCATGGTGGTTCCCAGTATCATATTGTCATGGATAACTTCTTCACAAGTGTCCGGCTCCTAAAATATTTTAAAATAAAGAACGTCTTTGTTACCGGCACAAAATAAGCAAATCAAACGAATAAAGCTTCTTTGCAAGAAAGGTTATGGAGAAAAACAAAAGGTACTTACGAGTTGGAGTGGACGTAACTAGTAACGCAGGGTTGCTTCATAGAAAAGATGACAAAGTAGTAACGGTGACTTCAACATGCTGCGGCGCCTCTGCCATCCGCAATGCAAAGCGGTTCAATCCGGCGGGTGCATCAGAAAATTGAAGTGCAACGGCTGCAAATGGTGAAAATATATATAACATGGATGTGAGAGAAGTAAATCGATTAGATTAAAATCTCGCAGCCTATATAGTCAATCATCGAAGCAAAAATGGTGGTTCTTTAGCTTTTGTCTCGACTTGGCACTCGATGTTGCTTTTCAACTGTTCAAAACCCAACAGCACATTCCTCATCCAGCTGCCTTGACCTTCTTGGGTTTCGACGAAGCATTGTTGACATCACTATAAACGTTATCGCGCACAAAACAATATTCAAAAATGTTTGCTGCTGCTCGAACTTCAGATGACAAGTGCGTCCAACAAAATCTTCGCGACGACAATTTCGGTCATTGGATTGTTAAGGGAACCCATCAGCGATGTGCAAAAAAGGACGTAAAGACACCTCTTTATACTCATGCAAAAAGTGCAGTGTTAACCTCTATCCAGACCATTTTACTGAGTTTTATTCACAATTAAACCACTGGGCTAGGACTACATGAGAGGCAGTTTCGTACTAAATGAAGTTCAAACAACTATTACAAAATACCCCAATATTTCACAGCTATTTACCCACTATACCTTCTCACTGCTGCGTTAGTTTAAACTGACAAATAATTTTTCATAAATAATTAAAATAGTAAAGCTTTTTTGTAATTGAAGTGTGTTGCCGTTTGTTGCAAATCTGAATCTGAATATTGCATTAACTAAAAACTAAAAATTCGAGCGTGGGAGAATATGGGCTAAACACCATGCAATAAATTTACGTAACTTTGAAATAGCTGGTTTACCAGAAACTTTTTGTTGTGCCCTCATCAGTGGTGGTATTATATTAAATGCTAACACCTTTATGTAGTGAACGAGTTCTTTTATCTCAGTTATTTAGATACTTGAGTTTGAGAGAAATTTGAGATATTTGAATTGAAGGAATATATAAAATCGTGTTCACTACAGTCACTAGCACTTATTTTTTGACGCGATATAGACACAGAAGAATGCATCACGAGAAGCTTCGGCAAAACAGCCTCTTTAAAGCTAAGTTGATGATTTGTACAATCAGCAATAGTATTTGACGACAGAACTATGACTAAGGCATTGTTGCAGTGAAAAGTGCACGGCAAATTGATCCTAGCTGCATTACCAGTAATAGACCAAAAAACTATTTTGTGATTACTTAACTTTGTTTTACTTAAAACATAAAATGAAATGCCAAGAGGTGTTTTGCACTTCTTGATTGCAACGGCTTTGTTTTCAGCGTCAGTTGAACAATTACTATAGGACAACCAATGTATTAATCTTCAGAGATAGCTGTGTGCATCCATTTAAGATACCTTTTTCCGGTCTATCATTGCGAACGCAAAAGCTTTTCTACAAAACAGCATTGAGGGAGCGATTGAGTTAGTTCCCGGAATCAAAGCAGCACTTACCTCGTATACTCTTCAAAAGAGGTTTAAACTAGTGAAAGGGTGCAACCTCCCTCTAATATTTATCTTATTATGCTGGTGGTTCCTGTTTCCTCCTTTGGCGGTCTACCTAGTTCGAGCGTGTGAGTAATTAATAGTAATTAGCCTACTAGACTACACTTATAGTTGCAGCCTAGTAATCACAGATTGCCTCACACGAGAGACAATTTTTAATGCTTATAAGCTGGTAGCTCTAACCCGAACGGTACCACGTGGTCACGCCGAGGCGCCTTCTGATCACAACCGATACCTTTGCTCAATACAATGGCGATTTGCGCGGCCAGGAAAAACATTAGAGCCATTAGTGCTATTACACTCACGACTGGTTCCAAATGGGCTGCCATGTTTCTCTTAGCCTAATTTCAATTAAGTTGATGGAATGAGCGTAAATTGCTTTTCTTGCCGTTCCTCCATCCCGAGGAAGAGGAGATGTAATCATAACAACAACAACATTCAAATAGTTTGGCCTTCTACCTCTACATCGCAATAGCGCAAAAGACTGAAATAAGCATTATACAATTAAATCTTGAGCGAATGTACCGGCGACATCTAGCGGGTTAATATGCATTTACAGCAAATATGTGAAAGGAATCCATACCGAGCGTTCCTGTTTCCTACAGTTCCGACTCCCAAAAAATTTGTCACAGGACCTGGGTTAGCTTCTCAGTGCCCCTGTAAGTGGGTCTACCAAATTGAGGTTCAACAAAGGAAGAATTTAGTTATATCCTCGTCCTGGAAAAGGGGTTTACTTTTTAGCTACATTACTAATCTTTGATATAACACACTTATCTTCGCGTGATTGTTTTACCGGATTTTAGAATACTTTGCATCTTAGCAGTTATTTCAAACGTTCAAAAGCATAACTAGTGGTTATCATTTTATATTTTAAGGCCCAAAGTACAAGGGTAATTGCTTTCATATTTAGAATTGGAAAATATCTTCTGTGCAAGGATGTACCCAGGATTTTGAATAGAGGGGACCAGAATTTTGATTAGAAAGTGGAACAATTATTTAACATATTTTAAAAACGCATTTTTATAATTTCAGTTGTTCTTTAAAAAACAAGCATTCAGGCTGCCAAAAACTATTTTTTTTTCTGTCTCAAAACTTTGATTTACAAAACGAATGAAAGTGAGTGCTGTGGGCGGTAATTTCTTTCTTGTTCTTTCTTTTTTGCAACGACTCTGTTTTCGTGTATACCGTTACGTTGCGACACGCGTGTCTGCCTCACGCTGCGGCGAACGATACTGTAGAAGGACGAGATGTCGTCGTTAAAACGCAGTTTATTCAGTGAAAATTCGAGGAGTAATCAATGAATCAGAAATGAAATAAATGCCACAATTTTAAAGCGAACCGGTTTCTGTAGCAAAAGTAACAGATACAATACAATTGCTACTTGCGTAAATGACCGATATGCGAAACTTACCAACTTGTTTTTCGACAGAACATTCAACAACTTTTATTACTTTAATTACAAAATTCTAACAGCTGAAAAATGGTACAATATAAAATGCTAGTTGACTTGATAATTGATATTGTCTTACACTAACCCATGGGCGTACGACCTCAAACCCATTTGGGGGGCACCAAATTTTTGCCCGAAAAGTTTGTCACTGCGATGACATCTCCAAAAAAAAAAAAGAAAAAAAAAGAAGGTCATCGCCTGTTTCGCTACACCGTTTCCATTACTTTTGGCCTAAACATGCCATCAAACGTGTGTCCAAACAGGTGTTGACCTTCTTTTTTTTTTTTTTTTTGGAGATGCTATTGCAGTGACAAATTTTTCGGCAAATATGTAAGGACACTTACTCAAATTGCCCGAAAAATTAAAAGTTGCCCGAAATTTTTACAACCAGGAGGGGCCAGTGCCCCCCCGGACCCCCCACTTCGTACGCCTATGCACTAACCAACTTTAGTTGCTGCTGCTACGTTAAACAATGCGATGATGAAAGGTTTTGAGTAGAAATTTCAACTGATATCAATCAATTAGAGCAATGCAGCAGAGTTGAATTCTGTTAACGAGCTTAGCTAAAAACAAGAGTGCGGCAGAACAAAGCATAGCCCTGCGGTTACAATAATTGAAAAGAGACTCAAACGAGAATACGATAATTAAATATTTGACCTTATCAAGCAGGTCAGCTACGCAAAATTTCATAGCAAACGGCTCACAAGCTCAAAACTCGCGCACATCGAAACGCAATTCCAACAAAAAACGATTTATGACGTAACACATACCTACACGGTATGAGCTACCACAAGTTTTTTTAAGCTTACCATGTCGACTTTGGTTAAAGAGGCGTTCAAACGTCATGTAACGCCTTTTGGGAAAGAGTGGAACAAAACCGTCATATGAAGAGAGATGGGGTGTACGAAAACGTCAAAATGCGTCACATCGGGAGGAGAAGGGGGGATTAAAAATTGGATAAAAAATTGCCATATGATGTGTGAGCAGCCGCAAAGCGTGTGGTCGAGGTGGATTGCCTATTTCTTGTGAGGTCGGTGGAGAACCGGACATGTTCAAAGACAATAAAATTTTGCTCTTCTTGTTTCATTACGTTAAAATAGCAACGTTTCTTACCCAATGAGTCGTAAGAGGCCAGGAGACCCCATCCAATGTCGTCTCGAAATGCTTTTGTCCAGTGAAAGATAATACTGCTTTAGTTAAATACTGTTACCACCATATATGAGACAAAATACAAGTTTTTCAAATAGAGATCTAAAATTTATTGCGTTGTAGTCCCGCTCTCCGCAAATCCCACTTGTTCGAAAAATTTGTTAATGTTAAAGTTTTGTTTCAGACAACAACAAATATTTTGTTTTTACAGGATGGGCTGATTGCGCAAGTGCTAGATTCTCATTAACGGGACCAACATTCGAAATTAACGAAACCGACCTTCCCCAACGATGCTTCAATGCTTGTGTAGACTTGATGAAAAATAATCCTTTAAGCTCCCATTTTCATCCGGCTAAATTTGCTGTTCTAACGGTATGTGAAGAATTGTTAATTTAATTTTGTGTACTAGGGTCAAGGTCCGTGGAAAAGTAGAAGCCCAGGACATAGAGAAGACCTTTTTGTGGAAACACCTCACAACTGGAATAAATTTGGTAGATGCAGTTACTGGCGTATTTTATTGCAAAGTTTTTTTTGGAGATTAGTTGGGTGCAGATTGAAGTCAAGTGTAGCATCAGACACGAAAATCTTTTTTTTGAGGATTTACTTTATAAAAGCGACAATTTTGCCTATTGTGGTCTCCAAATGGAACCCTCCGGATCTTTTTCAGACCAATCTCTCCAAAGTGTTTTATATTTTTTCAGTTTTTTCCTCTGGCATATCGTTTGGAGGGCCATTACTTATCATCTCAACCCTCTTACACAGCCACTGGATGCAATTATGATTAAGGCTCTCTTCTTTTTTTCTTCAACATTTTGGGCTAGGTTTGGTCATCAGCTGCACTTTTTTCTGCTTCAAATATTTAATAACCCAAGAAACCTCATTTTCAGAAATGTTAATTTGGAAAAATGATGTAGCTGTTTGTGTATCCGCTGTTGTACGAGTGGCAGAGTCAGTAACTCTTTTAATCAGGAGTCGGCAACCCTATCAGCTGAGGACCAAAAATCCATTTGGCAAGGTTTCGGCAAGCCGCATTACCCCCACAATACGTAGTACGCATCGCACGCATTACTTTTTCCCGGTCTATTGATAGTTGACGTTTCCAACAGTGCAAGGTGATGACTTTTTTTGAGGAACCCAAGTATTCAAACTTTCAAAAAGTATGTACCGATGCTGACGCGCGGTTCAACCACATGAAAATAGTTGAAATTGTCCACCCAAGAGATCTAAAAATGTGACAAATGGGGAACTTAATTTGTAAAGATGGTCTATGGCAGTAGTTCTCAAACTTTTTTCCAGGCGACCTATTTGTAAAAAACTTCATGTAATTGAGACGCACCGGATGTCATCCTTAAGTTTTTTCTTGCAGTCATACCAGGTGAAAGTTAATTCCTAATCTAATTGACTACTTTTGAGATTGCCATTTAGAACTATCAATTTCAATTGTAAATTTACACGTTTGTTTCTAAAGCTGTAACCCACTTTTTTGTTTTGATCCATTTTACGAGTGACTGCCACAATCTTCTTTCGTTTTGCGCCAATTTAACTAGAATTGTGCAACGTGATTATCATGTAACAAGTCAATAATGACAACATTGTTGTTAAAGTGGAGTTGAATGTACAGGTTAGAAAATAACAAATTGGAAGTCAAGTTTATATCAAGAATAAATTTGATGGAGTAAAAGCGAATTAGGAGCTGTTTGCAAATCATATGACACTGTTTTATCCAACTTTTAACCTCTCCCTCCATTTTCCCTGATGTGAATCATTATGACGATTTTGTAACCCTCCTTCTCATCTCATATAAAAAAAATTACTCAAGAAAATTTTAATTATTTGGATTCGCCACCAAAGCCTATTTAATTAAACGATTGAAAGGTATGATTTTTCAATATGATTCAAAGTTTGTCGTGTAATGATAGTTCATAACTCTCCTCTCCAATATGACATAAATATGACATTTATGCTTCTCCCCACTGGAGGCGTCATATGATATTTAAACGGCTTCTTACCGTGCAACCAGTTACGCACTTAAGTGGCAAAATGAAGTGCAACGGTCTCCCACAAACGATATGACAATAGAAACGATGTCCAAAAATCACTTTGGAGACGTTGATCTCCAAAAACATGTGTGTTTCAAGATCAAAATGGGCCATGCAACCGCATTCGAAGAGTTAATCTTCAAAAAAAGGTCTTCAAATCGAAAAACAAGCAAAGACAGGATTTCAACAAGCGATGATTCTGACTGTTAGTAACAAACAGAGGCGTATTATCCATGCATGCAAGGCATGCATTGAATGCCTAGAAATTTTATAAAAAAAATAATTATATATAAAAAAATAATCTTGAAAAAAATTCTCAAAGTATAAAAATTTTGATGATACTATGTTGATTATTTTTTTGATATAACAGCATAAATACGTTTTATCGATTGCAACTCGGATCATTCAGTACAGCTTCAGCTAGAGATTATTACTGAAATACAAAATAAAATTGAAAACACGCATGCAAAATCTAAGTTGCATTTTTTTGACTTTGTTGCTAGAAGGAATTACAAGACCTACCGGTAGTTTTAAGAAATGTTATAGATGCATATTCCATTGCAGACATTGTTTTATCCGATTATTTCTTTTCTTTTGCGAAATTTTTCTTAATTTAAATCTCCGATTATTCAGCAATTTGATATCGTATCTATGCATGCAGTTTTGATATTGCATGCACGCCCATGTTTATAGAGCGTGACGTTGTTGAAGAACTGATCTAATATCGCTTGCTACAAACTGCTTACGTTTACTCAGTACTCACATTCATATGCATTTCGAAATCATATTAAGAAAGCACTTAAACACTTTAGTTTAAGCAACCAGTTAAACGAATTAGCTAGGGTAGCAGGTTAAAGCAAGTAGCCTACTTTTAGCATAAGCTTGGACCTACTTACTTACGGTAGGCCTACTGGTAGGCTACACAGTTACTGGTGCATTTTAGCCTCTCAATACAGTACTTGTTGTGCTGTTTGTAGATGATAGTTGTTGCGAGTTAAGAGTAGTAGTTTTTGTCTACTGGCTCAGTGACCAGTCACAGGCTTAGTTTGCAGACAACTATAATTGCATTATAAAATTCTATAAAATAGCCTACTAGTAGTTCAAAATAACTTCTAGCCTATTTATGACATCAGGCATTTTTATGGATTTGATACAAATATACTATTAGCTATTGGCCTTTTTAAAGGTCTATAGAGAAACGAGAAAACTCTCCAGTGTTTATTTTTCTGTTTTTCCCTACTTGACACTCTGAGGAGCCTTCTTCTTTAAGCAGAGTTTTTTGTCAAATTAGTTTTAAAAACAAAGTTTGTATATATGCATACCAATAGGTGACTACCTTTGATGGCCTAGTCTGATCTGTTGAACAGGATGTCTAGTCTATCAATCTTTATTAATTATTTGAGTCAGTCTTTTGAAGTTTTGTCTATGTGAATCTGCAAGCATAAGTTTTGCTAACTATTATTAGTTTTTGATATACCTTTTCAAAACTTCCAGTTTTATCAATCTATTATAAAATTATTAAACTTTAATTTGATTTTAGATTTTATAGACCTTTATAAATTTCGTAATGAGTCAAGTGCAAGATTTAATTGAAAAATTAAAGAAAAAATTATTTACTTCATTGTCTTATCAGGAAAAAAAGGAGATAGTAGATTCCGGCAAGCCAACTCCACTGTTGAATATAAGCAAGCAAAATAAAAGTTGTGTGAGAAAATTTAATTCTGAAATATATAATAATGTATATTGGATTCGTGGAAGTGCAGCATCAAGCAAGTTGTACTGTTGGCCCTGTTTGCTTTTTTCAAAAGATGACTCCGTGTGGAGCTCACCTTATCGTGGATACAATGACTTAAATAATTTACATACTGCCATTAGTCGTCATGAGAAAACAGTGTCTCATTTGTCAGCATTTATAGCAGCTAAAACATTTGGCCAAACCAGGATTGATACATAACAAAGATGATCAACAAAGATGTGCTGCAATTAATCAGCATAACGAAGAAGTTAAAAAAAATAGAGAAATCCTGAAAAGGTTTATTCACATAACTTGCTTTCTGGGTATTCAAGAAATTCCTTTTCGTGGACATTATGAGAGTGAAACTTCTGATAACAGAGGAAATTATGTAGAGTTGGCACATTTATTAGCTAATTTGGATGAGAAGTTACAAACTCACTTGGATACTGCTACCGTATTTAAAGGGATAGCACCTTCGATTCAAAATGACCTCATTGAATCAGTGGGTTTTGTTGTTCTTGCTGAAATCAAAAAGGAACTTGAAAATTGTGCTTTTTCATCTGTTATGCTAAATGAGACATCAGACATAAGCTGTTTTTCTCAGCTATCTACTGTTCTTCGATATGTAAATGCTGATGGAATCATATGTGAAAGATTTATCAAGTTCTCTGATGTCAGCAAAGATCGCAGTGATGCTGCCATTGCTAGATTAGTTGTGGCTCAATTAACAGAACTTGGCTATCTAAAAAAGTTGATTGCTCAAACATATGATGGTGCTGCAGTTATGTCTGGTGAGCTTAACGGTGTTCAAGCCAAAGTGAAAGATTCTGCACCAGATGCAATTTTTATTCATTGTTTAGCTCATAAACTTAATCTTGTATTGATTCAAGCAGGTTTACACATTCCAAAATGCAATATATTTTTTTAACCCTTGGAGGACTATCGTCATTCTTTACATCATCATCAAAAAGAACTGCAGTGCTGGATGATATGGTAAAGAAACAATTCCCCAAACTTGCCCCAACCAGGTGGAATTACTCTTCACGGCTAGTGGGAACAGTCAAAAAATCATGATAATCTGATCCAGCTGTTTGAACATGCCATCGAATCTCCCAAAAATTTTGACCATAAGTCAATTAATAAAGCCCAAAGGTTTTTGCACTTTCAAGCTTTGACTTTAACATTTTACTGATCATATATGCTCTAATATTTCCTTTCACTGACTATCTGTTCACTGTTTTTCAGTCGAAATCAATGGACATTTTATTCTGCTCATGTGAAGTTGAAAACACCATCACTAAGCTTGAAGAACTTCGAACCAATAAGTTTGATGAAATATGGAATGTCGTTGTGAGCAAGTGTGGTCTTCCTACTCGAAGAAAAGTGCGGTGTAATTTACAACTAGAATTGCAGTACAAAACACTCTTTTTTTTTAAATCATTGATACCATAGTAATGCAGATGAAGCAAAGATTTAAGTCAGTGAAAGATATTGAATTTGTGGAACTCCTTCAATGCAAACGATTTCATCAAAATGAAAACATAACTAAGTTTCCAGAAAGATCCTTTCAGTTTCTACAAAAGAGTTATAGTTCTCATTTTGATTTTGCGTGCCTACGAACAGAGCTTGCAGTCTTATATTCCATAACCACTTTCGCAAGAACAATGTGCATGAGCTTCATAAGTACATGCATGAAGGACAGCTGTATGAAGGTTTCCGTGAAGTTAACAAATTGATATTGTTATTCCTGACTATACTATATTCCACTGCATCTGTAGAGCGATCTTTCTCCGCATTAAAAAGAATTAAAGCATATTTAAGAAATGCACAGGGTCAGAATAGACTTTCTAATCTGTCACTGATGTCAATTGAAAAGTCTTTGTTGAAAAGGCTAATGAGTACCTCAGTTTTTTATGATGATGTCATAACTCACTTTTGTGGGAAACACCGTAGCGCAGAATTACTTTTTAAGTAAAAGAATAGCCATGTTAATTATAGTTATTGAAGTTTTTTTTTCGGTTACATCCTCTGCTCATGATTTTTCACAAATTATATTTTGTTTTCTGTTAACTGTCCGTTAATATTAAAATTGAGTTAAATTTTGAGACTGGTGACGTCATCATTGCATGCCTGACCTGAAAAGTCACGGTACGCCACTGGTAACAAATTTGTACAGATCCAACACTTGATAATAATAATGAGTTCAGTTAACGCTTGCCTCTCTCATCCAAAAACTAATTTCTAAATAAGCTACACCAGTACGTGCGACACCCTTGGAAAAATCAAAACGACGTTTCAAGGTGCTGCGTTGCACGGTTTGAGAACTAATGGTTTTGAAGAACCGCGGTGGGCCTGTAATCGCGATGTTATGCCTTTGCTGCCAGACGGTAATGCTCGGAATTTGCGCGTTTTATGCATGATGTCGACCAATGACCTGCGACTCTAAATTCGCAGGTTTTGTCCATGAAATAAACGCGTATTTTGTATTTGATGTTAATTGATAGCCTAGGACTCTGAATTTGTTGGTTTATTTCATTACAGGAACGCTCGCGATTTACGTGTTCTGTAATTGATGCCGACTGATGGCATGAGACTCTGGATTTACAGGTTCAGTCCCTGATGGTAACGCTCCAATTCGCGTGTTTATATCGGATGCCAACTAAAGATGTAGGACTCGAAATTCTTTAGTTAAGTCTCTGGCAGGAACACTCGTAATTTGTGGGTTTGTTTCCGATGTTGACTGATGGTGTAGGACAGAAAATTCGCGAATTCATTTCCTAATGAAAACACATAAGATGTGTGGGCTTTGCATCTGATGTCAACTGATGGTGTAAAGCGCTGGACTTGAGAATTAAGTCCTCACGAGAACAGCTGGGATTTGTGGGTTCTATAAACCTTCTTGATGTAGGCTGATGGTGTGGACTCGGAATTTGCAAGTTTGGTCTGTGATGGTGATGCTCTGGCTGCGGTTTATCGATCTGTCATTTATGTGATGGACTGTATTCTTAAGCCAGTATTGGGGATTCATGGTTTCCCAATTGTACTTGACAAGTAATTACACCGAATTTGTGGTATAAAATAATCTGTTGCAAACATAGTAAAGTAAAGTATTACATAAAATTTCATGAATATTTTGCTTCATTGAAAATCTTCTCTCCGCCTAATGGCTTCCTTCCACTTGAAAATCTTGGCTCCGCCTAACAGTAGATAGAATAGGAAGTAACACTATTTGAGTTGTTACAACTTAGTCAAGTAGATAATAAAAATTCGGTATCTGTAGAATTGGAATGCGGTGTGCTTGCGAAATAACAGCTTACAGTTCAAGTTTTAATATTCTGCAAATCCCTTATTGAATTGAGCCATTTTCATTCGAATTTTAAAACTAAGTGGTAGGCCTACCAGTGTTTCATGCTACTTTGGCAAGGTGCGATAAAATATTATGAGTGGGTCGTGTTGTTATATCTTTTGTTTTTGAAAACCTTTTATGTGACAGCAATAAATTCAAATATTCTCCAGTGTTTATGTTGAGCTGCTTGTTTTGTCTTCTCAAATAAGCATACATAAGTTTGTTTACCAACCAGCTCTGATTGCGTCGGCGCAGTAGCAAAGGATTCAATTGCCCTCCCAAAAATTTACAGAAGTTTTGGTTTTGGCTAAATTTTTTTGTGCCCTCTAAAAAGATTATAATGTAAGCTTAACTTCAACAAATATCTTCACAATTTGCTCAATATCATTAATTCTTATCAAATTTTTGCAAGGTTCCAAAAATGGTTAAAAAAACTATCTGTAAAAATGAGATTTGAGACATAAAAATTTTTCCCCCAAACTCACAGATTTTCACTAAGCAATTTGGCTCCAGTGTTTGTAGGACAAAACTTAAATGTCTTAAAGATATAAGTTTTTCTATTTAGAAGCAAAAGAGCATTGGTTTCATCGAGATGCTCTAAGATTAAAAGACTTAACACATTGACCACAGTGCTGATGTTTAGCTGGGCGAGGCAACTTTTACAACATCACAGTGCGTTAAAAGTTTTTATCTTCTGTATCATTTTCCGCCTGATCTCGTTCAGTGTCTGTTCATAATTGCTGTCTTTCTCAGTATCGCTGTCTTCGACAAGCTCATCCTCAGAAAGTTCATTAAGACCTAAATCATCCACTATCTCGCCCAAACCATAATTCCTCTTTCTACGAGAATCCATGCTATTATCAGAATCTCCGTCAAATGTCAAAAATTCAAGTGTTCGCAAGATTATGCCTGCAACAACAACTTCAAGCACATTAGGCTCAAAAAAGCTTTCTGAATTCC
Source organism: Trididemnum clinides (assembly GCA_963675345.1). Classification (NCBI taxonomy): domain Eukaryota; kingdom Metazoa; phylum Chordata; class Ascidiacea; order Aplousobranchia; family Didemnidae; genus Trididemnum; species Trididemnum clinides. Next base: position 31,427,343 of record OY776294.1, on the reverse strand, counting down.
TATCAACAAAAGTTGCAAAATAGCCTGCGAAATTTCTACCATCTGAAAAGTCTACCTGCCCCCTAGTTCCAACAAGTGTGCAATCCAATCAGCAAAACTTACACCAGCCTACCAGCTTTACTATTTTCAACAAGCCTGCTATCCTACTAAGAAGAAAATTCTTTGCAAGCAACTGTGAAGACCATACATACGCGTGATGGAGGTATACGCGACAAGCTATCTCGTCCTTAGTGCAGAAAGTAAGAAACAAAGAACGAGGTAACTTGCCTGTCCCACCCAAAATGTTAAACATAAACAAACGTTCTATTAAAACCACAACACAAAAATCGAAAACTATAATCAAATAAACTCACAAGCAAAAGTGGTAAATACAAAAATCAGGCCAAAGTGTCTGTACTATGCTGTGCCATTTGGTTCTATATCAGGGAATCTCAACTTATTATTTGGCATTTTGCACTCTCTACAAGAAAAAGAGGATTAACGCAAACAATGAACAGAGCACTTAGACTTAAGACATAGCCAGGATCTAGACACGAGAAATTCTATTAGGAAAAGAAACGCACCAAGTCCTAAAAATTTTATGTGCAGAAAAAACATAAAATATCCGTTACTGTTCACTCAAGTTCCCAAAGGATGAAGCTGGCTTGGCCGGCTAAACCGACATTCTCAATCTCCACGATACTGATCGGAGCCCTGCCGGCGACGCCGACATATACTGTACTATAAAGCAAGGACTTCTTCTGTTGCTGATACGCTGCCTTTTAACCCCTTAAGAACGATAGGACTAATTAGTCCCATTCGGAATTTTTGCCTACTGCTTGGTGCATGCCCCTGTCAGATTATTTTAATTATTAAATATTTTCGTCAAACTAATTTGGAAACCCAGAAAATGCTTTTAACCCTTTCAATCCGGAGTTTTTTTAGCAAAACGTAAACTATAAAAATAAAATTTTTGTTCGGACTATACCTTATTGGGACGTGTTTGGAATGTTTCGAGAAAAAAAAAGTGGTTGGGTACATATGAGGGTTGGGACATATATGTCCCAGTAGTATTTCATCGCGGGACAGATATGTCCCATTGGGAGTGTACGGTAATTAGTTGGAAACTTACAATGATATGAAGCTGGTAATCTGTCCTCTAAAATATGAAACGTATCCAATGAAAGAAAGTTTATTTACACTTATGCGACAATGCACAAAAAATTATTGTCTATGGCATGGTGCAAAGCATGTCTTGCAGTAAGGCACCGAACATTCCGAGCACACGGTTTTTGTCCGTTTTTCAATCCCTTGTTTTGCACATCCAGCACATCTGCGTCGTGTTGGGCCTTCTGTAGGTAGATGCACTCCCACATTCTGCATCAAACGGGCACGTTTTGATGGTCTTCCTCCACTGGATCGTCGCTTGGTTCCTCCTCTAATATGTCCATGTTGAACCAACGTTTCCGCTAATTCAACTAAAAAAGACAAAAACGGAGTTCTGCTTCCATCTCGTTGCAACTGTTTGAATATAACCCACGAATTTACTGCCGCAAAATTTAACATTCTGTACAAAACCTTCTTCCACCACTTCAGAGACTTTCTGTCCAATTCATAGACCCCTGCCATTTGGTCAGCGCGATCTACACCACCCATGCATGATCGGTAAAATCGTATTGCCTCAGGACATGGTACCGCTACTCGTGTTCCATCCTTCTGTTTTTTCATGACTTCTTGAACACCATGTGTGTGGCAGTTGCTAAAAAGAATCACATCTTTTGTATCCATCCACTTCACTGCTAGTGTGCCGTTAGTGTTTGCGAAAAACTCTGATTCACCTCGCTTCAATTTTTGTTTGAAAACTGGCACATTTTTCCTTGATTTGATGCAAGTTCCTACGGCAGGAAAAGCAATTGTGTCCAATAAATTTACCGAAGTAAAAAATCTATCAAATGCTAGAGTGACATCTTTATCGTTAATGGTGAGTGCCAGCATGGTCACAATTCTTTCACCAAGAGTGCCATTTGCGCAAGTTTCCTCCTTTCCTGTATAAATATTTACATCATATACGTAACCAGACTTAGCATCGCAACGCATCCACATTTTGACCCCACGTTTTACAGGCTTCATGGGAAGATATTGTTTGAACGAGCATCTTCCTTTGAATTTAGTCATAGATTCGTCGATGCTTTGAAATGGGCTATCTTTTCTATATTTTTGAAAGGTATATTTGAGGCAAGACAAAAGCTCATCTGTATAGTATGTCTTGCTAGCGGATGCAGGTTTTTCTGGTTCATTGAAATATAATTTGGACATCAGCAGTTGAAAACGGTCTCGAGAAAATGCTTTCTTGATGAAAAGGTTTCCCATTGAAGAATGTTTCGACCAGTAATGGGCAATACTTGGCAGTCTGCAGTAAGACATAATAAAAAAATATCCAAAAAGTTGCATTACTTCGGAAGGACTTGTTGGAGCAATTTTTTTTCTTTTTGCCTTTTCGTAAATTTTGAGACGTTTATTTGTAAAATTAGAAATTTGGATAAACAACGAATATGGAAACAATTTCAAAAAGATGTCAAGTGGCTTTGACGTATGTTTTAGATCAGGATGAATCTCTGGAATTCTATCTGGAGTGAGTTGCATCCTTGGCTGAAAATTATCCTGTGACTGTCGACCAAATGCAACTGGAAGGCGTAGGGATAGCTTGATTTGCATCATCAGTCAAATCATCTTCTTCACTATCTAAGTTTTCCTCTTCAGACGAAGACAGCTGACCATCAGCAGAAGGACACTGATATTCTTCTTCACTCTCACTAACGTCTGATTCCGACTCACCAGAAGCATCACTCTCACTAAAATCTAATTCCGACTCATCAGAAGGAATCTCATCCATTGAAGCTAGCACATCTTCGCCAGTAAACACATTTTGAGCAGACATAGTTTGAAATTACGGTAAAGCGATACTAAGAAGTATCTAAAAAACATTATGTGAATAAGACGAGATATCAACAATGTTGCTGCCTGACCTTTCTCTTGCATAAACCTGATGGGACATATGTGTCCCGCCTAAAATAACTGATGGGACGTATGTGTCCCATTGGACAGAATAATAGCATTGGAGCTCTAAATCGGTCACATTCTTGCACTAAGTTACGCGACCTCTTCTAAAAACTTTGCTGTACTAACACTTCATACTTCCATGACTTCTTTTCAGCGACCAAATAACTAAAAAAACACTCACAAACTAAGTACAAACATGACAGCTTCTCCTCACAACTGAAAATCAAGCCGTAGCGATCGTATATTACGTCACAACGCGTGCTTTTTTCCCGCCACAATCACAAACTGCTTGAAAAATACGGAAAACAATGAAAACAACGCGTTTTTGGGCACTACAGTCCCACTAGGGTATAAGAAGACCGTGCCGGGACACGGAAGTCCCAGTAGGAGCGAAAGGGTTAAAGTTTTGAAAATGCTGAGTTATAAATTTTAAAGCTTATTGAAGTTTGTGAAATTGATCTTCAATATTGTGTAACTTTAGATATACCTAAATTTACGTAAAACCTATTTTTGAACGTAAAGTAGTTGTTGTTAGATGTGAAATGTATTTTAGTTACACTATCAACCGTGGTTTAATAGATTGCATGTTTTATGCAATTTTCATATTGTTTTAGAAAGTGGGACTTTTTAGTCCCTTTCGGTTTTATATGTACTTTTCATTTAACACTATACAGTATTATATGCAGATGTCAAACAGGCAAATTAGATCAAGGGAATTCATTGTAGGCATTGATCAAGTAGTCCAGCTAACTACAGCTGATAATTCTGATTCATCTGATGGAGATGATCCTATTGATGAAGAAGACATTGTTTTTCTTGAAGAAGCTACTCCAGAAACAGGCTCTGAAAATGAAGTTTTGGTTACTATTGATGATGCTCGAGCAGACACACAAATTCCAATTGATTCTTTCCCCTTAGACTATAAATTTTCTTGGCAAAAAATAACTTCTGGCAGTAATACTGTTGATATTCCTGTCTGTACTTTATCTGGTGCTGTCAATTTAAAATATGATCATGAGCCACAACCTGCAGATGTGTTTTTGGATGTGACAGATCTCAATACTTTATTGGAGTCCGTGATTGTGCAGAGTCAGTTGTACATGCAACAAAAAGGAAAAGTCTTCCAGATTGATTTGGAGGAGATGAAAGCATTTATTGGCATTACCTCATTTATGGGTTACCATGTTGTTCCATGCCTGCGGGATTACTGGAGTCAAGATCCTGGTCTTGGGATAAATGTGGTTGCTAATGTAATGCCTCGTGATCACTTTTTTGAGATACGAACAGCATTGCACTTTGTGGACAATGAACAACCACATGATACAAAAGATAAAGCCTGGAAGATGAGACCTGTAATAAACCATTTTAACAATTCTTTTTCACATGCTATGAGCCCAACTACCCAGCAGGCTATAGATGAGCATATGGTAAAATTTAAAGGGCAGCATGCTATGAAGCAATACATGCCCACGAAGCCTATCAAACGAGGATTTAAAATGTGGTGTCGCAATGACTCTGCTACTGGATATCTTTTTCAGTTTGATATGAATGGCGGTAAGCAGGAAAGCAATGTGGGAAGTTTGGGTGAAAATGTCATAATCCAGCTTTCAAGGTCATTGGTGGGTACAAATGTGAGGTTGTTCTTTGACAACTTTTTTACATCACCAGCCCTTGTACACAAGCTACAACAAGAAAAAATATTTTGCTGTGGGACTGTTCGGCAAAACAGAAAAGGCATGCCGAAAGATTTAAAAAAAGACAAAGACATGGCAAGAGGAGAGATCAACCGAAGAAAATCTCAAGGCCTGCACCTTGTAAAATGGATGGACACTAAAGGTGTTGTTCTGCTTTCCACGATAGACTCATGTGTGCCTACAGTGAATGTAAAGCGACGGGTCAAAGGACAAAAAGAGAAAGTCACTGTACCATGTCCCATTATTGTAAAAGCGTACAATCAGGGAATGAAAGGAACTGATGTTATGGATCAGTTAAAAGTAACATATGAGGTTGATCGAAGGTACCCCCAAAAATTCTATCTTCGCCTGTTTTTTGACTTTATTGACATTGGGTTTGTGAATGCTTTTATTGTGTATACAAAATTGATGGAGGAAAACTTTCCACACAGCAGGCGTTTGAAGACACTCAAGGACTTTAAACATGGTGTGGCTATGCATTTGATAGGAAGCTTTTTATGTCGCAAACGACTAAAGAAATCTTTATCCTTGAGACTGCCTATGCAAAACTCTGGTGAGCATCATGTAACCAGAGTTTCAGTCAAAGAAAGAGCACGGTGCAAGCTTTGCACCAAACGCAAAATTGACTCTCGTACTTGCATTCGTTGCAACAGTTGCAACCTGTATCTGTGCCAAACAAGCAAGAAAGACTGCTTTGCAGAATGGCACAGTGGTGTCCAGCAGTGATTTCATTTTGTAATTTTTGTGGATGATTTTTGATATTTTTGTCACATTTATTCTTTACTTTTTTTTGATTTTTGTGTTTTTAGAAATATACCATTATGTAGCCGAAGCGAAAATACCCTGTAGTTTTATTTTGAAAATAAAGTAAAACTGTTCTCAAAGCTGGTTTTGCTTACGTCATAATTGTGAAAAACCAATGCATGGGTGTGCCTAGATGCTGATCTACTGACATCAAAGTAAAAATAAATATTCCAGTTTGCATAAAACGTCGTTGAAGTACAGTTAAGGCAAAATGGCGTAGGGCCAAGCATCAATATTATGCATTTTGCTGCATGTAAAAGCATTGCATCTCATTCGTCGACTATTTCGCATATATGATTGTGACCAATCATTATGTTGCAAATCACAATCATATAAGCGAAACAATTGACAACTGAGATGTAATTTTTTTCATTCAGCAATGCTAGCCCCTAAGACATTTAGCGCCAGCTGTAGATGATTACTGTGCAAATTTTCAGTACACTTTTTACACAGAGTAGCTTTTGGCGACCCGTGTTAATCATTGAGCTGATGTCTTTTAGATAAAATAACAAAATTGAAAACAAAAGCTTGCAAATTTGAGTTTTGAAACATAAGACAATGGATCACGTATTTTTTGCCCGAGAATTCTTGCATCAAAAGAGAAAAGATTCAGATTTTATTAAAAAGCGAAAAGTACACATGAGACCGATTGGGACTAATTAGTCCCAATTTTTCCGACGCTTCTCCTACGTCTGTGGATGCAAAAAAATTATTTTTTTCTTTTTCAGGTGTTTTTGAGTAGTCAGAAGCTCAGTAAAATAAAAAAGTTTCAGTAACTTTCGGCGAGATAAAAGTACCGGTCTGAAGGGGTTAAGTTATCTATATCTACAATATAAAGCAATGCAATAAAATGTAAAGTTTAAGAAAAATCAGAATAAAACTTTAAACCTAAAAATTTAGACAAGTAAATTTAGAGAGGATATTTTCTTTGAGAATAACGAAGCCTGATGGGCGCCTATTACAATATAGTGAATGAATTTAAGGAAGCCATAATTGTATTTTTGCTATGTCAAAAACAAAGGAAATGGCGCAGCCAATAATCAAATGCCACAGATGTAAATATCAAAGAAATCGCAGCAAATCGCAAGTCAGGCTTACCACTAAATACTTCATTTTCGTAATTGTAAAAACAACCATCATTTGGCCGCTACCATCCCTTTTGACAGAATTTGAATTCTCCCCTCTCACAGTTTTTACAAGTATTTACAAGTATTAATGGTAGTTTGTGGCAATATTCCTAGTTGTGAGCATTACCACTCTTGATTAAGAGATTAAAATGATCATCATTATGTATACACCAATTATGGATGTGCATGAAAAACACAACTTTGTTGTTACTGTTCACACACGTGCACGATGGGTAAAGCCGACGCACCTGGCTGAAACGATATTATTAACCCCGAAGCCACTGATTGGAGGGCGTTGCGAGCGACGACGGCAAAACCGGCTAGTGTTAGAAATAAATCTAGTTTTACTGTTCCAACCAATACTGGCCTCTGCTACTCATTGATGTTTCTCTACGAGATTCTTGTTGTTAGATATTATTCATTGGGAAGATACGATCTATAAATCGGCTAGAATTAGCCAATTGTAAAATCTTTTATCTTTATTTGATATTCTTAGGCAAAGTCTTCCTCTTTTGAATGCAAGTGCTCACTTAATTTCTTATCACCAAACGAAGGGAACGTAAGTAGTGCAACTTTTGGTGATTGCGATGTACAATGTTCACCAGACAATTATCTAGAACGTTGTGGTAGCTCATCGACTGACAAAGGAATGTGGTACGTAAAAGGTAAGCAAAGAAAGCATTTTGCATCTTCATATTTACTTACAAAAAATAATTTTACATTAGCAAAATAACTTGTGTTACACGCGGCCTCAAATTTATCGTTACAGCAGCATACTACCGTGATATAGCAAAACCTACCAAAATATCCTGATTGTTCATGAGATCTGAAATGTTGTAGTTAGGTTTAGCTACATCACTGCTGTAGAAAACATTGCTACTCTATGCGCAGTCATCCAGCTATAAATTTTTATGTTTGCAGCTGTGTAATAAGCAATATCAGAACCCACAAAGACTTGAAAACAGCGATTTTATGATTGTGAAACTAATACATCAGAAAGATTTGTATGAAAAAACTGCGAAAACTCAAACCCTCGGCCATACGCGTAACACTTTGTATTTCTTGAGGACAAGGGGGATGTGACTAATGGAAGACATATTTTTTCGGAGATAAGCTTTTTAAAAATATATTTTCGCCCATTTTGTTCACAAAACAATCTGTGAGGTCATTTTTCTTTGTTTGGATATCAACTTTTTTGCAGTTATTATTTTGCCCATTTTGGTCGCGAAACACACTTAAAGACCATTTTTTTGGAGATCAACTGTTTGAAATTTATGGGGGTTTGGGAGGGGCTTACAGCTCTTCTAGTTTTACACCTAGACGCTCAAATCTTCCTGTTGGTGGTTTTGTGATGTGACGCAATTTTGGATTGTTTTGCATATCACGTTTTTCAATAAAATTAACTAAACACAGCAATTTCAGCCACTTTAAACGTTTAATACCATGCAAGCAAACAAGACTTTCTTTGTGATTCAACAGAGTTTCATGGTTTCCAGAGCAAGATTAGTGACTCTGCTTGTCTAAGTGATTTCTATACACAAGGCCATTGGTTAATTTTAAATGCCAGTTCTTATAACTGTTGGCCGAGAGTTCACCAACTAAATCCTAACTGCTTCGTTGTGGCTGATTGACTTCGGTGTCTGGATGTTTCATGTTTCACCTCGCTTTCATTTCAATAAAGACAAATCACAACAATACTAACGTACTATTTAAAGAACTAAAATGTGATTGCTTTAGCTTATTTTTGAAGCTTTATGCTTGACACTCTTTAGGATTATTTTTGAAAAAGTAAAAGATGTAAGGGACGCTTAGAAGCAAACCGAAATGCGATTGGGTGGGGAAAGCTGGTTCTTATATTGGCTGTTTTGAAACTGTTGAGAGTCATTTGTGTTGTATTCAGTTACATCTTGTTTGCTAATAACCAGGGCAGATTAAGCCTCCTCTCTTGCGTTGAAAAGACCTTGTTTGCTAACGAAATCAACAAGTTTACCCATTTTGTGTGAAGTTGTCCAAAAACGAAAAGGTCTTTACTCTTGTTTGAAGGGATCTTTTAACATCTGGTCTTGGTGATTTAATCCGGTTCTCCCCTTGTCTCAGCTCTGGTGGTAATTGGCTTTGACAGTTTTCCAAGAAAAATGCCAGACCAAAATCATCGATAGCTAGCAGTTATAATGAAATTAACTTTAACTATTTATTTCAAATCACCTATTTACTTTATTAAATTTGCAGCAACTAAAACCAATGAACCCACAATCGTGTTGGACATGTGCTATAATATAACTATAGCAGCTGATCTAAAAACGTGTCGGATCCTGCGGAGCTTGACGGCAATCTATTTGAGCAGAGCAATAATAAGTGCAAGAATTCCGTTCACTTTTACTAATCTTGAGTGTAAGAAAAATATTGTACAGCTTTTGGCGTTTTTGCTCAGCAATGTTTTCGGCTCACAAAATTTTGAGTAGATTCTGCACAGTTTCGTAGTTCATGTTTCACTTTAGTCTTATTGCAGCACGTAAAGCAAAATGTCATTTTTTAACTCTTTGTTGACAAGGGAATTGGACTCACGACCTCGAAGCGGACTCTCAAATGGCGAGGAAATCTGATTTGAATCACAGTTTACGTCTACCGCCACGACTAGTATGGGATGAGTGGCTCGTGACTCAAACTCTTCACTTTTTATTTCATGAATTAGGTAAGGTCTTATTATTTACTTTTACGATTACAGGCTTGTTGCATGCAAAGAATAACTTTGTGTCGTGGTCACGGAAACAAATTTACAATAGGACACATCGCAAAACTACTTTTAATCAAATCTGTTTCGGAGTTTATTGCTAGAACCGTACATTTTTATCTTAAATTAAGAAAACCAACGGTTGGTGAGATGAGAGTTATTAAGCCTTCTCCACATTTCTTGCATGTTAGTTCTCTAAGTAAGTAGTCATTTTGTAAGAATGAATAATAAAACAAGTGCTGCTACAAAAACAAGGAGTTCGTGCTTGGCAAAAAAGTCAGTTTGTGAAATGTTCTCAAAAAATAAACTCTGAACACTGTAAGTTGCCAATTTTTGTGAGTATTGGTTCTGCGACAATTCAAAGTTGGAAATTTTGGAAATTTAAAGTCAAATTTAAACCCTAACCCAAACTATAACTCTAACTCTAACTCTATCGCGACTTTAAATTTCCATTTTTGAATTATCGAAACTTTGATAATTGTCGACTTTGAATTGTCGGGACACCCTGGGCATGTTCTACGACCAAATATTAGCTGATTGTGAAAAGGATCTATTGTGATGGACCATCAAATACTTTCATCAGTAAATGTTTGTTTTACAGTTATTAATCCTTGCAACGAATCGATGAACGTTGCATCTCATCAGGATTGCAGCTCTCAAGCTACTTGCGTCTTTGACGACGTCTCAGGATATAGAACATGTGATTGCGATGTAGGATTTCGGGATGATACTACTGGTGGACTAGTACCTGGCTTAGATTGCGTGGGTATGTTTTTCGCATTGTATTTTTGCTTTGAAACGTGGCAGGACAATGCCGCTAACCAAAAACAGGTTGTCCGAATATATGCTTCGGTAATTCTAAGTCATGCATGACTGCACATACTCCCGCTTTTTCAATGCGTTTTGCTTCGTTTACAAGCAGCGAAAGTTATCATGTGGGGTCTGTCCCTACAGCGCAAAAAAAACATGATGAGATTCAAATGCCCAATCATCGCATTGTTTTTGGTCTCCTACATCTTATCGCTTAGTAACTAGCTATGAGTGAGTAATAAGTCTTAGTTTTAGTTTTTTCTTTTTATGTTTTTAGTACAGTTTAGTGCAATAGCATCACTTAGGTTTTACGTGCAGTTTAGCAAGAGTATAATGCAGTGTTTTCTTCCTTTTTGTATTTAGTTAGCCATAAGTAGCGATAACTAGGTTCACGGAATGTTTTTAGCCAGTTATGTTTTACCAATTCTCATTTTTCAGTCAGTGTAAGATAGTTATTATTTGCTTTCCACGTGACACAGGAAAAACACCGTTAATAAATTACGTAATCAATAATAATAAAACCGGCGCGATGGTGTAGTGGTTAGAGCGTCCGCTTCGCAGTCGGTAGACCTGGGGTTCATTTCCCTTGTCGAGTCATACCAAAAGACTTTAAAAAATGGTATTCACAGCTTCCCTGCTTGGCGCTCAGCACTTAAGGGATAGTGTGGAGAACAAGCCGGCAAGCTTGCTTGTTGTGTCCTTGGGCAAGGCACTTAACGGGACGCCTCCGTCTTTATGTGGCAGACAGATGGTGGGGCCGGGCAGTCTACCCGTCGTGGTGGCCCAGTCTGACGAAAGACATGCAAACAGAGCATGAGCTCATACGCGTAATAATAAATAATAATAATAATAATAAAAGGAAAATCTTCGAGAAGAAGCAAGAATTACCAGAAAACGCTGGAAAACTTAGTCACATAGGCAGTCATTGTGACGTCAGAAAGGCCTGTGAGTTACAAATCTATTGATAAATTGGAAAGAAAACAGGTGTTTTTTTCCAAAACAGTTTAACAAGTTTAGGGCTACAAACAATTCAAATATACAAATAGCACGATAACTGCAAAATAAAACAACAGATTACACTAATTGTACATACATAAAAACTACTCTATTTATCGCAAATTTACATATTTGTGACAGTCAAATGACTTGTTAGTAGACGGCCTAAACCATGATTCTTTAACGGGAGCGATATCGCCCCCCGTGTGGCAATTTTGACAACCAAAGAGGCGATTTCAACAATTCTAAAAATTGGGGGGCCATTTAATACCTTAGGACGGCGATTTTACAATCACAAATATTGTTATAAATTGATTTCTAATTAGTTATATAAATTCAAATTTAAGTAAAAGACGGATGTATTAAAAACGTTTTAGCTAAAATGATCATTCTTTTTCTTATTGGTTTTCACTCCCTTCCAACAGTTTTAGCATTCTCTGCCTGCTCATGCACACACACATGCAGTGATGCAAATGCTAAAAGCTTCCTCCAGATAAAAAGAGATATCTAGAGCAGAGCAGGGCATTGTTGTTTGTTTATTTTATTAAAGTGTTCACGCCACAGTATCGCAGGACGCGAAGAGAAAGTGGTATTGCAAACGCCTTAATCACGAACGCAAATACTAACGAAATCAATCGGATTCAAGCGAAAAAAGCATTATGATCGAATAACGAGTGAAATGGTTGTTAGTAGTTGATTGTAAAATTGTTGAAAGATTTTTAACTGTAGAGTGCAGACAGTATGTGTAGTACAGGAAAGGACAAAATCTGTAACATTACTAGAAAATAATCATAGTTTCTGAAAATTTAGGATTGTCATTATATTGTCACATCTGCCGTAGGCTACTTTCAGTTTCTTTTCTAAATTTCATATAGTAATTTTATTGTAGAAAGTAATGACTTCTAATGCCAAAAGAAAATTTCGTGCTTTTCTTGTTGATTATATCAAGTTTGGCATTGTGCCATGCCAATCCAATATTCAAATTCCGATGTCTCTATTGTGCAAGAAAATTCTTGCAAATGAGGCAATGAAGCGGTCAAGGTTAAAAGATCACTTAACCAGCTTTTACCCTGATAAAGCAGAGAAACCTATTTCATTTTTTAAGCTTTAAAAGAGCATCAGACTCAAAGTTCTATAAGCAAGGTTTTTGCTAAAAACACTTGCCAAAATGCCAGAGGATTAATAGCTTCGTACAACGCTGCTTTTTTGATTCCGAAAAAGGGTTTGCCGTTCAATGTTGAAGAAAGTTTGGTAGTACCTGCCATGAAAGAAATTATTTCCACTCTAATGGAAAGAGAACCCGCACCTATACTTCGAACTGTTCCACTGAGCGATACCACAGTAAAACGGCGAATCGACAAAATGAGTACAACCATTGGAGATCAACTCTGTGAAATCTTACGCAAAATTTTTTTCAAATTACAATTGGATAAAACTACCGCATTAGATAATAACGCTTTATTAACCCACTAACGCCCAAATTTTTTTTGCTTACTTTTTTTGTTTGGCGCGTTGGTTATAATGAGAAAACATATAATTTAAGTAAGTTTTCTAAAAATATTTGCATTTTTTTAAGTTATACGTTTTTTTAAAAAAAGTCCCAAATGGGGATCATGGGCATTGCGGAGTAGGATCGCATAAAAAATGATATAGGCCTATTTGCATAACTGCAATAAAAAAGCACACATAACTATTTACGTTTTCGTGATCCAACAATCAGGTTCATTTAATTGTTTTAAGTGAAGTTTATCAATAATGCCCTTTAACTGTCGCTCATGCTAATAAATAAACTGCTTATCTGTGATTCTACAGCGAAGTTAAACTGCGTAACGTATGTGCAAAAGATAATGCTGTATTGTCAATTGTTGACTAGTGGCCAGTTATTCATCTAAAATACGGTGTAATTCGCAAGCAATAACTCTTTCTTTGGTGACATTGTTTTCTAAAACTGCAAGCATTTTTATGCAACAATGGCTGAAGTTACTTAACCCTAAAACGACCAAAGTGGTCAATTGACCCCTTCTGATTTTTATTTTTTTATTTACTACCATTTTTCTGCAGATAACGAGTTGATATATTTTGATTTTCATTGACAGACGATCCACCAAGTGGATCTAGTATAGATCCCGCAAGTGTGGCGGTCTAAGCTCTGCTTTATTAAAAGCCTCTAGCTTCTTGTCGGTCACCAACTGCACTGAAGAGACCTGATAGGTCGAAACAGTGTCACTGTCTGCAGTTTTGCTATGTGCATTGCTAGCCTCTTGCATTAATATAAAATCGATTTGTCATAAAAAGCTTTCATTTAATGTGAAGTTATTGTGCAGTTTACTATAAACGACCATAGAGGTCAATTGACCTCTTTGTCTTGATCGACTTAAGTGTGCAAGTAGCTGTGACGTACTGGCGCTGAGAAGTTCTCACAAACTAAAAGTGAACAGTTGGCACTCTGTACTTTTGTTTAGTTTAAGTTGCATCCCCGACATTTGGTTTGTTTGCAAGGGAATAAATCCTGATCAACTCCTTGGTTTATTCGCTTTAACTGTAATAAATGTGGCATTTTCTGCCGTCTATATCTCTCTTCAGAGCAAAGACTTTTACCAAGTTTGATGAGACAATCACTTCTTGTTTAGGTTGATATCGATATATTCGCACATATACAGTTTAGTTTTACAGCTTTATAACTTACACTTTGCTGGCATTATCTAACCTACTGCACTAAGCATTGCAATGAGAATTGTAACTTTGACTAAATTTGATATTCACTAACAAAACATGTGCAGAGCTAAAAGTTTAAGTAAACAAAACGGAGTCAAAAGTTTAAATATCTTTCATAACTATAGTAGACAAAGGTTTATTCCAAATAACTATTTCCTAATTTTTGTACAAATAAATAAAATACAGACAGTGACACTGTTTCGACCTATTAGGTAACTTTAGTGCAGTTGGTGACCAATAAGAAGCTAGAGGCTTTTAATAAAGCATAGCTTAGACCGTCACACCTGTGGGACCTAATACTGGGTCCATTGTAGTGGATGGTCTGTCAACCTCTGCAAAGCCGTATCACTCGTGAATGAGTGGCACACCACAAATAAGCCTTCATCTGTACTTTTAAAAACTAAGGAGTCAATTGACTCCTTTGGTCTTTCCTGAAAAAAAATTTCAGTCTTTCCAGGGTTAAGTTTTGTACTGTGAAAGCAGTAAATACACATAAATGTCTGCGTCGGTCATAAGAAGTTATCTCAGTTTTGTACTGCAAAAGTAGTAAATATTCAAAAATGTCTGTATCAGTCACAACAATGGAAGAAATAGTGTCATCAATTTGCTGTAATTGACGCATTTAGCAAAATCATCTATTTTTGTTGTTGGAAAAACTACATCGCAGTGCCCACAATCCCCAACTACCGATCGATATTAAAATTCTAATCATTACATATATTGAAAATAAATTTAAAAGGTTTGGACTATATCTCGTTGAGGAGTATATAAACAACAATTCTGTAAAATATCTCGATTTTTGTGAATCAAATTAGTGGTGAAAACAAAATTTCAAAATACCTGTTTTTGCAATACTGACAAATTTCCGTAGTTTTTGGTTTCGCATTCCAAATAAATTATTTGGAAATGATATTAGAGCAAGTTTTTATTATACAATATAAATCACTTTCCCTTTTACAAACTACCACAAAAACCAATTCCAATTTCATTTCTGGGTGAGAAAACAAGACCAAAATGTAAACGATCCCCAACTGGCGATCATGGGCGTAAATGGGTTAATGGCTTACGTCCATTACATAGTTGATGAAAATATTGTGGAGGAGCTTTTACTTTGCAAGTGCTTAGAAATGGACACTAAAAGTCAAACAATATTTTAGACCATGTCTGACTACTTGTAAAACAAATCCATCCCATTTTGAAACATAATAGCATGCGCTACTGATGGCGGTCCAGCCATGGTAAACAGATATCGCGGGTTTCTTCTCTACCAAAAGAAAAAAACAATTTGTTTACTATGCACTGCGTGCTTTACCGTCAGCATTTGGTAGCAAAGCGTTTTAGTACACATCTACAAGAATCTTTGAGTGTTGCTGTCAAAGCAATTAAAAAGATTAAAGCTAACGCCAAAAACGACCGATTCTTTCGACAGCTAAGCAAAGCAAACGATGAAAAGTTCGAGCGTCTCCTTCTCCATGCAGAAATTCGTTGATTATCAAAAGGCGAATTTTTGGCAAAATATTGGTAACTTCAAAATAGCGTAGTGGAGTTTCTTGGTGGGGATTCTGATCTTGCCAAAGATGTAATTGCCTGCCATCAAAATACCAGTTATTTAACAGATTTTTTTTGAAAAAATTAATACAGCAACAAACAAACTCCAAGGTAAAAATATTACTTTGGTTTAAAACAAAACTATATTTTGTGGCCTATTTAACAAGCTGAAGATCTACCAACAAACTTTGAACGAAAACGATTTTCGTCACTTCTCTCGGCTGTCAAAAATGTCACATAGTGTCGCTGATAATCATTTGCTTATTTACGTTAAACACCTAGAAGCTGTCAAGGAAGGCAGTCTTTAAAGATCTGCTTGACCTGGAAGTTTTTTCGTAGTTGATGGAATCATTCGCCAGTAACATGAAGAACTGCGATTTCACGAAGCAGGAAATGTTGATAGAAAGTGACGAAGAAGCGTGAGCAATTTTTGAGGGCACATGGATGGGCAGGTTTCTGGATAAGTGTAATGACCGATTACCGGAACTGAGAAAGAAAGTAAAGTTGCTTATACTGGCCTTTTCAATCATATATATAGCTGAACGAGGCTTTAGTGAAGTGCTGTACATGCAAAATAAAAATCGCAACCGACTCGGCATGAATATAACTGGAGGCAACTCAATTCGACTTAAGTAAACTAGCCTGAACCCAAATTTTACTAATCTTGCAGAGCAAACCAAGGGCAAGGGTGACATTAATATCAATCTACCGTTGTATCTTAATAAATTGCCTTTGCTTTTGCTTGTGTGTCCCGTATTTTTGTGAAAAAACTTTCTGCATATATTTCGGAAGAAAAACTTTCAAACAAAAGTAATCGTTTTTTACAGGGAAAGGGCGATTCGGACCCACATTTTTGAAAGGGGGCGATGTCGTAAAAAAATTAAAGACTACTGGCCTAGAACAAATATCGGGGTTGATAGTTACATTCAAATACATTTGTCGTCCTTTTTTACAATATTTTTAGGTAGCAAAAGTACCACCTTAAACACTATTTCTAAAGATTAACAAAACTTTTAATTTTTTTGTCAAAGCAAAAGCGGGAGGGAAGAACTTTACCTATGACAGATTCCGATAAGTGATTTACAACATGAACTATGTAAAGCTGTTTCCGTGATTCTAAGCTCAATATTTGGCTTAAATTGCTTGAATATTTGGCTTAGGAAGAGGTAAAGGTGATACGATGGTGAGGTTGCTACTGATTGGTAAAGGGTTTTGCTTCACTGGAGGTCAGTAAGGTATCAATTGTCAAAAGTTTTTAGATTATAAAGATTACGTTTTATTCAGCTGTTTGTTACGAATCTATGCCTCAGACTCGCCCAACCTTTTTCTCCACACTGTGCTTACATGATGAAAAGTTCTAAGGAAGCTAATTTTATTTGAAGGAGATCGAAGAGAGCTAACCATAGATTTTATTTAAAGGAGGTCGGAGATAGCAAACCCTAGGTTTATTAATTTTATGTGGAGGAGGTCTGAGGGCGTTAACACCAATCTGAGGGAGCTAGTTCCAGCATGGTGTCATTTCAAAGAGTTTGGTGCCAAACTTATGGTTTGTTATTACATATTGGTTTTTTGATGCTGTATTTTAACGACGTAAGTTTTTAACTAGACCGTGGGAATGTAGTTACATCTCTCTTGCGCAATCCGTGACGTAAGTTTTTAACTAGACCGTGAGAATGTAGTTGCATGCCTATTGCACAACCCATGATGTATTCTATTTTTAACCATGATGCGATCAATGCCTTTGTGTAGAAAAGTCCAGACTTATCTGTCGAAAATTTTAGGGTATAATGCAGAAAGATTACAATTTATTTAGTTGTTCGTTAGGATATAGTGTCTCTGTCTTGTCCAGACTTGCCCAAGCTCGAATTTTTTTCTCCATACTGTGCTTACACAATGGAAAGTTCCAAGGAAGCTAATTTTATTTGAAGGAGGACATAGGGAGCTAACTCTAGATCTGAGAGAGTTAATATTAACACGGTGTGGACGGTATTTCAAAAAGTTTGGTGCAAAACTTATGATTTGTTATTACATAACGGTTTTCAGGTTGTGCTTCCTTATTTTAATGACGTAAGTGTTTAACTAGACCGTGGGAATGTCTATTGCACAGTCCTCAACGTATTCTATTTTTAACCATGATGCGATTTTTGCTTTTGTGTAGACAGGTCCAGACTTGTCTTGTCGAAAATTTTAGAATATAATGTAGAAAGATTACGTTTTATTCAGCTGTTTGTTAGGAATCTTTGTCTCTGTCTTGTCCAGACTTGCCGAATCTTTTTCTCTGTACTGTGCTTACATGATGAGCTAATCATAGTTCTAAGGGAGCTAACTCTAGATCTGAGAGAGTTAACACTAACTTGAAAGAGTTAATTCTAACACAATGTGGACGTCATGTAGAATATTTCAAAAAGTTTGATGCAAAACTTACCACTTTATGGTACTTGATCTAATTATTACACATTTACATAGGGGTTTTCAGGGTGCGGTTTTAGGCATAAGTTTTTAACTAAACCGTGGGAATGCGATTGCACCCTAGATCTGAAGGAACTAATGATACTTTTCCTACGTATTACATATTTACATAGTGGTTTTCAGGGTGTGATTCTGTATTTCAATAATGGAATCGGTTTTTAACTAGACCGTGGGAATGTAGTTGTACCCCTCTTGCACAATCCATCATGACGTAAGTTTTAACTAGACCATGAGAATGTAGTTGCATCCCTATTGCGCAATCTGTGACGTAAGTGTTTAAGTAGACCGTGGGAATGTAGTTGCATGTCTATTGCACAACCCATGACGTATTCTATTTTTAACCATGATGTGATTTTTGCTTTTGCGTAGACAGGTTCAGACTTGTCTGCCGAAAATTTTAGGGTATAATGTATAAAAATTACGTTCTATTTAGCTGTAGATTAGGATATATTGTCTCCGTCTTGAGTTATCTAACATGAGATAATATAATATTGCGCAATGGTTTCATAATTCTGGTACAATTGTTTGCTATAATGTGACGCAATGACGTTAAAACAAAGCGATGGGAAAACGTTAGCAAAATGTAACGTCGCTCTTAGGATTATCCAAAGCATACGATTTTGAGGCGACTACTAGCTGGTTTTAACATTTTACGGTTAAGATCGTTCAAAGTCTGTTGCATATTTGTTTCCAATAATGTTTACACGCTTTTATGATAAAAGATTTATCAATTTGCTAGGTATTCATGCGGTTTCTGCATTACGTAATACAATGCCAGCGTTTCAGGCAGACTAGGTCGTTCAATTCAGGAAGTTTTTTTAGCAATCGAAACTACAAATTTGTATAAACGCGGAAAAAAGTCACCTGACAATGAGACGGCGAAAAGACCGTGAGGTCATCAGAATCTACCGCGCCTATCAACAAAATATACAACTTTAGCAATAACAAACCGAAAAACACAGCAAAATATATGTTTTTTCTTCATTTACGTCCAAACATCGTCTTATTATGAGTTGATCTGCACCATGCAATACGATTTTACACCAAGAAACAACTTCGAGGTCAAAAGTTTTATCTAAACAGTCTCGATTCCATATGACAGCGTTTTTACTCAAAGACTCTTGTAAACAGTGATGTTGTATAGACTTATTATACAAGGGTTCGTGTGATCAAGTCTGTTAATACTTGTTTTTCAATGTTACAGATCTTAGGTAAGAGTCAAATTCAATTTTCTAAGAAAGACACATTTACCAACATGTCACAAATTAAATTATTCTTCTAGACTAGTATAATTTAACCGTTTTATAGTAAAAATTTTGTAGGTTAGTACACAACCGACCAACACCGGTAGTTCTATTTTAAGCAAAACGGGTAGAGATTTAAGTTTACCTTTTGTTAAGGAGCTTGAAATAATTCGCAGAGCGTTGAATTTCCAATATTTATACGGTATTACAAAACTATTACTATTTATAAATATGATGTGACGAGTAAATACTAGGTGGCAAGTAAAAAGATTGGTTTTGCTAAAATATTTTGAAAATCCTTCATTGGCAGCAGCGCTGTTAGGGTTGGGGAAGCACAGTTGATGATGTAGACATAGGTACTCTTTTCTCCCACCCCTACTATGCACCACCGCCGTTGTCTTCATGAAAAGTACTTATTAACAAAAAACTGATCAACGTCGTATTTCATTACAAAAATTTAATACAATTTAAAATATTTTTACCTTTATGCTTGTGGAATATTGATAATTGGCTATATTTCAGCTGGTTTTCACACATTTGACGCTTTGCTTTTACAACAAAAAGTCTAAACTTAAGATTTACCAAATAATTTTAATTTCCTTACTATGTCCATGAAACTTGCAACGGTTAACATCAACACATTTAATTTCAAAACAAAACTTTATAAACTTACAAACTGCTCATATCCATTAGTTAAATTTTTCATGCAATTACTCTCGTCACATATTGAACTAGTAATCTTTAAGATTTTTATTAACTTTTAAATACTAAAGGCATACTAATAATTCAGTCGTGCATTAAAATTTTCGTCTACACCAAAAATCAAATTCACGCAGCCTTGAAGCAAACATACGAACTTAAAATTATGAAAAATTCTACTACATTCATGCCTAAGCTTGCATCAAACACTAAATTTCAAAACTATTAACGGGTAATGTATTAGCGTAAAACAAAATTTCAAGTTTTTTTTCAATTCAAAGGTGTCAGCTATCGCATCGTAGTCTTGACAATGTTATTTTTGAGTGCAAAACAAAACGAGTAACCTAATACTTCTCAACTAATAAGCATTTTTACATTATTTTAAGTTAAAAATCTACCATTTTGTTGCATTCAATCGTCACGAAAGATTATTAGTTTTTGATGGTACAGTACATAAATGTCTTTACTTGCAAACATTTAGTTGTCTTAGTTTTTGTTTCTTTGAGGTGACGTAACAAAATTTGATTGAATAAAGGTTGCGTATGTCACGGTTATGTCAGACTCAGTGTAAGTATCACGTGACAACGATACAGCAAAGGGTCAAATGTGTGAAAACCAGCTGAAATATAGCCAATTATCAATATTCCACAAGCATAAAGGTAAAAATATTCTAAATTGTATTAAATTTTTGTAATGAAATACGACGTTGATCAGTTTTTTGTTAATAAGTACTTTTCATGAAGACAACGGCGGTGGTGCATAGTAGGAGTGGGAGAAAAGAGTACCTATGTCTACATCATCAACTGTGCTTCCCCAACCCTAACAGCGCTGCTGCCAATGAAGGATTTTCAAAATATTTTAGCAAAACCAATCTTTTTACTTGCCACCTAGTATTTACTCGTCACATCATATTTATAAATAGTAATAGTTTTGTAATACCGTATAAATATTGGAAATTCAACGCTCTGCGAATTATTTCAAGCTCCTTAACAAAAGGTAAACTTAAATCTCTACCCGTTTTGCTTAAAATAGAACTACCGGTGTTGGTCGGTTGTGTACTAACCTACAAAATTTTTACTATAAAACGGTTAAATTATACTAGTCTAGAAGAATAATTTAATTTGTGACATGTTGGTAAATGTGTCTTTCTTAGAAAATTGAATTTGACTCTTACCTAAGATCTGTAACATTGAAAAACAAGTATTAACAGACTTGATCACACGAACCCTTGTATAATAAGTCTATACAACATCACTGTTTACAAGAGTCTTTGAGTAAAAACGCTGTCATATGGAATCGAGACTGTTTAGATAAAACTTTTGACCTCGAAGTTGTTTCTTGGTGTAAAATCGTATTGCATGGTGCAGATCAACTCATAATAAGACGATGTTTGGACGTAAATGAAGAAAAAACATATATTTTGCTGTGTTTTTCGGTTTGTTATTGCTAAAGTTGTATATTTTGTTGATAGGCGCGGTAGATTCTGATGACCTCACGGTCTTTTCGCAAGCGAAATTAGAAAATCCAAGTTTGCTATTTTTTATTTACCTTTCATCGGAGAAGCATCGCAACAAATTTAGAAAGAAATCAAACATTTTTTAGAAAATAAAATAAAAGCAAACTTTTGCCTTCGGATGAATCACAGCGTATCAACGATTGGAAACCTATTTAGAAATAAGGACAAACAGGCTCTACTACACCTCAATGGGACAGTATATAAACTTCAATGCTCGTGTAAAAAGACCTATATTGGACAAAGTAAACGAAATTTAAAAACAAGATTGGAAGAACATAACCCGATTACATTTGGAAAAAGCGATGTTACAGATCATTTACGGGAAAATCCAGACCACACAATCGACTTTCACAATCCACTTATACTGGCTCAAGAAACTAATTGGCAAAAATTACGTATTAAGGAAACGTTATACAGGGTGGGCCGTAAATAACGCACCAAAGATTTAAAATAAATTGTGATGTGAAATAATGTAAATATCTTTTATTTGGGTATCTGTTAAATTTAATTTCAATATCAGTTACTATAACTGTTAAATTTAATTTCAATCAAAGTTTTTTAGTTATGATTTGCCTTTTAAAAAAAATTTATATCATTTTTAGGGTATGCACTTAACAATTAAAGAACGAGTTGAATTAGTGTTAATGTCTGGTGCCGATGGCGCCACTAATCGATCTGTTGCTAAGAAGTTTAATCGGATTTATCCTGACCGTGAGCCCATCTCTCACACGACAATAGGGCGTTTGATATTGAAATTTCGTGAAACAGGTAGTGTCCTAGACAAACCAAATTTGTTTTATATGCTTTGGTGCGTTATTTATGGCCCACCCTGTATATTCAAAATCTGCAGCCACAATTGAACTCAGATGAAGCTTCACACCCACTATACCTTTTTAATGTGTAAATTTTGTTTTATTTTTATTCCTAGTCATTGTCTCACTAATTTAACACGAAATAACTTTGACCCTAAAGTATGTAATAGTTATTGTTTTCTTTTTTCATAATTGAATTGTCACGTCATAAATGTTACACTTGACCGTAGTTTATCAAATTTTAAAGTAATCAGTTGCACTATTTTGGTTTACAATGCTAGCAGTGTTTAGCGAAACGTCCTAATTAAAATATGTTCAATTTATGTTGTGAGATACGGTACCTTTTTTGGCCGATTTGTAAATTGGAAACTTTCCGATTCATAAATCCGACAAAAAATCTACGCTACTCAAAATCATTTTTCCAAACACGCGGCTTGGAAAAAAATGATTTAACTTGTTAGATGTGTTTTTTGTGGATAACAGTCGTATATTACACAAGCCAATTTGTTTGACTTCTATAGCATATGTTTTTGTCCAACTTATAAATCGGAAAATTTCTGATCTATAAATCAGATAAGTTGTTCCATAAATGAGCACAAAAAACGCATGAACAAAATAAATCATTGCTTCGACTTATCAGGTCTCTTCAGTGCAGTTGGTGACCAATAAAAAGCTAGAGAGCTTTTAATAAAGCATAGATTAGACCGCCACACTTGTGGGACCTATACTATGTCCACTGTAGTGAATGGTCTGTCAACCTCTGCGAAGCCGTATCACTCGTGCATGAGTGGCGGTTGACGCAGGTGCACAAAGTCTAACAACTGCTTGAACAATAGTGCTGTCACATTCTTATTAGTCACCTACTGCATTGAAGAGATGTGATGCCGAAACAGTGTGACTGTCTGCAGTTTGCTAAGTGTATTGCCAGCCTCTTGCATTACTATACATGTAAAATAAATCATGTTTTTCCAAACTGCGCCCCACGCCAGACTAAGAGTGTGAGTTGCAACGCTTTTCTAGCTAATGTGTTTGCAAATTGCGCTTAGCAAGCGGGGCATCGGGCTTACAGGTTAAAGCGGATTTTATTACAGTAATACATGGAGCAATTTCGCACCAAATCATTTTTGGCTGATTTAGATGACGGACTTATTAACCGTGGGCTTAATAAGCGGGGATTACTGAACAATGAAGTTCTTTTTTGCTGAATAGCATTTTGTGCGCTAGAACCTAATTACTCTGATCATGACTAAAAAAATCCAATTTTAGTTTTATTATCAACAGTGCTCATATAGTAATCATTAAGTTACCAATTGTCCTATCTACAGCTTACACCATGCATCTAACACTAGAAGTACCAGAGATTTTATACTGCCTAGAAGTACCGAGTGGGGTCAGATTGACCCTTCCTTTTTATGACGCTTTTTGCATTTTTAAAAAGTTTTAATTAACTCAATCGTAGACTCAGTGGACATGGGGCATTTATTTTATGAATAAGTCAGACTTAGGTTTGATTCCCAAGTGAGACAAATTTCAAAAATTTTGGCAAAACTTTATTGCATGCATAGCTACAAAAAAATACGACAAAACACATCATGACCAATATTTATTGGCAGCAAAACCTACAACAAATGAGTTTTTCCTGTTTTCCAATGTATTTATCACAAACAAGCTTATAGCAACGGCTGCATGTTTCACCTGTTTTGTTGGTGCAGCTTTTGCTTTGGCAGCGCTTTCGTTTCTGGCTTTTCTGCATACTGCTGTTGGTTTGACTGGACTGGCGTGAGTTAGCTTTTCTTTCTTCAACAAACTTCGAACGAAGCTCTTCGGATAACCGCAAAAGATACCTTCGCCGTGAGATTTTTGACCTGGTAACCAACTTATGTAAAATGTGGGCATTGATTGCAGCTAAATCTAAAATATTGTAAAAAAATTGCACAGGCCACCTGCGAGAAGCTGCATTTACAGTGTACTTTCTGGCCATTTGGTCGAGCACATTAACTCTAAATTTTGTGGAGTTGTAAAATTTTACGGTTTTAGGCTTAGATTTTCAGCCGTCACCTGCATCAACAGTAGCATCATTGCACTAAGCAACAAAATGTTTTTTTGTAGTTTTTGCTTGATAAACAGTCAAGATGCAACCATCGTGTTTGAAAACTGTTGTTGCTTGGAGATCCCCCTTCATTTTTTTGATTTCTTGCAGAATCTCTTTTTGGAGGCGATTGACAGTTCCGACAATGCTGATCCTCTCCTCCCTCAAAATTTTAGCGAGATTTGCCGACGTAACAAAATTGTCGGTGGTCACATCTTTACCTGTCTTTCTGTAAGATTCGTTAGCCGCAAAACAACGTGTTCACCTAATGTTATTCCTGCCGGCCGTGAATCATCTTTCTCCAAATAAGGAAAGCTATTTAGCATATACTTAGTTTGCACATCAACGACCATCCCAAATTTGATGCCAAGTTTGTCGGGCTTATTTGGCATGTATTGCGTAAATCTGCATCGAGCTTTGGTAGGAAAACGTTGTTCATCCACGGTAATGTTGGCACCCGGTTTATAATGTCCAAGACAATTTCCGACAAAGGTATACCAAACTGTTGATATCAGCGCCAGTTTATCTCTAGCTAGTCTGTGTGATCGTGTTTTCTTATAGTCAAAGCGCAGAAGTTTCATTATTTTGATGAATCTGTTGCAAGCCATAGTTTCAGAAATAATTGGAATTGCCCATAATCTATTCCACAATTCATGTACCGGTACCATGACCTTAGTTGCCTTGTGAGCTTTACGTGTATAAACAATCGCTAAAAATGCATCTAGTTCATGTAACGACACGCGCCAATCGTCTGTTTGTAAAACTCTTCGAGCTTCTTCTTCAGTACATCTTTGCATATGACTCAACATAACTTCATCAATAAATACTGTAGATTCCATGCACTGTGAACCGATTCTTTGATAACACTACGATGTGTTTGAGTAGATGGCCCAGGAACTTCTTTAATAACGTTGTGGCCAGATCGCTTTCCGGAATTGTTTTGATTAGGGTCCAAAAGATCCCGGTACCAGTACCTTTAACACAAAAATTTCAGCTGAAGCTGCAAAGCTTGTTGCATTAGTCTGTTAAACGTGATCTTTATCCGTTTCTGAAATCGTTTTGGTATCTTCAAAATCCAAAATTTATAAGTTTGATGATTCCGAAACAAGCGATTCACCAGACGAAGATTCACTTTCTAAATTATCACGATTGTCCTCATCTAAACGATAAACACTCGTATCTGATTCAGTATCAAGAATCATCTTCCTGAATGTTTTGCAGCAACTCTAAAACTTTTAGCGCAGTATGTCTTTTTCGGTGTGCCATTGATTTGGCATGCAATCAGGCACAGCGATATAGATTGGCCTAGCTCTATATCCCAACAATTCCAATAGCTATATTAGGTATTCATAGGTTGCATGCATGCCCTGTACAATACTTTCAACTGCAAAATTAATACAACGTATTAGGTCCTTGTTGCTGACAATTACTTGCTTACACTAGTACCATCGTCTTTATTCTAGTACTACTGATAATTTAGGTCTGCACTATTAAAACTTGTAGAGTAGGCTTATACCAGAAAGTTATCTCAGTCTCTCTGAATATCTTTGTTGCTGCTAAGCGTTGCTAAAAATGGACTGCCAGGTATAAATGGAACGATCGTAAATCTTTAGTCAAGCTACAAAGAAAAAACGAACTTACTGCATAGTTGAACACAAAAATTGCAACAACACTTTTCAGTGACAAAATTGTATGACTGGATAGCGTGAGTGAAATCTTTGCTGAAACGCAAACAGCATTTGCTAATACAATAAAAGCGCAAATTACAGTATTTAGCACTCTATTGTTCTTACAACAAAACAGCACTTTGCATTTCAACAAAAGATCAAAGTTTCCATCAAACAAAAAGAATAATCTCCTGCAGGTATAACTGCAGTAAAATCATTTTAAAAACCTTGTCTAGACAAAAACGTTGATTGAGAGTGTTTTTGGATGATAATTGTGTTCACAGCAAACATACAAAACCATATGGGTCAAAATGATCCTTATGGGTATATCACCACATATAGACTAATTCAAAACATATTTTTCCTGAAATTGCCATTAGAATGTTTAACAACTAAATTTAGAAAAAATCAGGAAGCTTCTCGTTTCTATTGGAAGTAACCTTGCAGATATACGCAAATAACTTAAAGCTATAGGTCAAAATGACCCATATGGTACTTCTAGTGCTAATGTACAAAGCGCAATTCTGACTGTCTTTCGGTCTGTGTGTCTGTTTTAACTCCTCTAAAACTGCTGGAGGTACAAGCATCAAACTTGGCATAATGGCACTCACCAGCCTGTGGTGAGTGGCAGAAGGGGGTTGTGACATTATGATGACGTCAAAATCAAAAATATTTTTTAAATTTGCATTACTTGACAGAGAACAACCGCTTTTTACTCTAGCGAAAACTAGTCGCTTGAGTAAAAAGCGGTTGTTCTCATATTTTCAAGCTACGAGCAACTTTTTTCAAGCAGTTAAAGCCCTCTCAGCATTTTTCTTCTTATTTTTGCTGGCACGCTTAAAACTGGCTCTACAATGTCATAATAGGTCTCGTATGATTAACACAAGTCTCGGTACCTCAGATCACAATAGGAAGATGTTTTTAAAAATTCCACTCTTTTTGCAAAATCAGTTTACTAAAAAACTGATTTATGATTTCATTTCCCAACCGATTTTCAAACTTTTTTCAACAAATTAAAAATTATTTCAAGGCGATTCCGATGGTGTATCATAAATACAATTAGTAAATTTTTTTGTACTGAAAAAACTGAACTTCAAGGCTTGTGGTGCAACTTTTTACTTTCCCAAAAAGTGGTAAGCTGAGTAAAAGCCGGTATCTTTAACACAAAAACGTTATAATAATGTACTAACAATTACTGTCCTTTGAAATCACAGGAAATTTGCTTTCTAGCAATATGTGACTCCAATTAATAAAGGCTAAAATTAGTTCATAATGATTGATCAGCAATTGGTTGCAATATATCATGCTTCATTTTTAATTGAACAACTATCCTACTTGACCTAACAAACTGGAAGTTGTTAAACAAAGTTAATTCTTTAATACATTTTGACAATTTTCCTCACAAGCGTAGTTCTTTTGCATTATCTGTCGACGTTTTCAAAAATATTCGTCAAAAACTGAAGTATCTAAATGTTTATGAAATGTAGTCTACAAGTTAAAAACACACAAAATTTTGGTACCTGCAGTTTACAAAATTGTAATTTCTAGAAAAACTAAGTTTTTTGGTACATTTTGTTCATTCTTTCTCGATAGCATGGATGTTTGGCATTATCCATCACAACATTCAAAAACATTCATCAAAAAATGAAGTCTCTACAAATTTTGATACTTAGTCTACTCCGAGGAAAACACTTGGTGATCACCTAAAAAAAGAAGAAAGGGTGAGAATGGTCATTACTTATCTTTTGCAACAACATGTAAGTGTCGAGCTACATATGATCCAAATGTTGAAGCAATTTCTTTTGCAATGGGGTGAGGCTGGCGCAGCCAGCTTATTTGATATTTTTAAAACCTCGACATTATTAACGGGGCCCCCGCTATTACTGTAGCTGAATTGTGAGAGCTTCATATTCAGTTAGTTTGCTTCTTGCATGGTTGCGTTTATGCTAGAGCAAGGCAACATGCACGCAGTCAGTGACGTTAGTTTATATTATTTCTCCTACAGTAACGAAAAGTAATAAGTAGCCATTCTAATATTTAATGGCCTAAAACGGACTGTTAGGTCATAATCTTAAATGGCATCCCAATCAGGGCCCTAAATTCGTCAGGAGGGACCCCTTAGTAAATATCTACTATGGGCCCCCATTTTTTTCAGTATTTAATACTTAATTGAGCTACTTTTCTAAACACAGGAATCATTGATGACTTCGCGTTATAGAAAGACGTTTCAATTAAAATAAAGAGACAAAAAGCATTAAGCTGAACAGGTAAAAGGGGCTAGAGCTACGTTTACAGTGCCTGCAAATGAAAAGCTTTAATTGGAATGAAATTTCACCAAGTTTGCACAGTTCAACATAATTTTTGTGATTGCAGTGTAATCAAATCGAAATAATGGCATAGCAAGGATTTCGTGGGGGGCAGGCTGAAACAACAACATTTTGGTTGTTTAATAAAAGTGTAGTCAAAGAAACGTAGCAAACCAAAATTGTTTTATAATGACAAAAAAATTATGTGCAACCTTTTGAGGAAAAGGTGCTTTATGAGCACTATTAACGTTATTTCAGCAAAATGGATATAAGCTGTGCAATGCGGATATATTGTTTAACTCAAAAAGAATTAACGTACAGTACACTGACACAAACTAACAAAGCACAATACGTTGAGGTCAATTAAGTAGGCTACCATAATCTACTTGAGGGTGGTCAGAAACTTTGAATTTTTTACATCTTGCTTTTGCACTACCGAGCTGCTGGATAACTTTTCTAAAATCTAAATTTTAAGCTCGTTCATTTTCTATCGATAGCAAAACCAAACCGCTTAGTCTCTCTTGGGCATGGACCTTTGAAGAAAGCTTTTAATCAGTTTGAGTTTAGAAAAAGACCTCTCTGCCGTAGCAACTGTTACAGATACTGTTATATACACCATGTATGCCGTACAAACGTCAGGATAAGCTTTGGCAAGTGATGCATTTTGAACAATCAAAGTCGCTTCTTTAACAAATTTTAAATAAGCAGTCTTTTCTCTAACTGACGTTTTGATCGAGACCATTTTGCTAGGAAACAACGGAGAAAAGTTATCAGAAATTTCGTTGGAAATTTTTCTTGCTTCAACCTCAAGATCCAGATGAGAAGCATTTGAAAAAAAAGTTTGTTTCAAAACTTGATGTGACGTCACCACTGATTTCATTCCTTCAAAACGATTAATTAGTTGGGAAGAAAGTATGTCCATCATCGGAAGAAACACAGTTACGCAAAAACGCTTCTTAGATTTGCTTAACGTTATTAGGCTTTTATTTTCTTTGCTCTTTTGTTTAAAAACTGTCATGGCAAACCCCATGTATAAGCAATAGTGAAAGCTTCGTTTAGCAATGCGTCAAAACTCCTACTGAGTTGAACAATGTCTTTAGCAGCAGTTTGCAGAAGTTTATGAGCATAAGTTAAATCAATTATTTTACATTGCATAGCTTTTGAAGGATTGTTGACCATTTGAAAAATCTTGCATTGCACAATTAGATTGCACACAAAGTCAAAGCTTTATATCAGTTTTTTTATTGCCATAGCTTCATCTCTTTCCTTTGGCTTCGTGCTGGTAAGTATTATGTGAGTCAAGAATTTCATAACGTCACAAAATATTTCCTTCAAAGCACAGACAGCATCATATCGCCTAAAACACCGTGTGGGATTTAACGCTTTTAATGTAGGATTTGAGCAAGAACGATCATGGACATTCTGAAGCTTTTGCCACCTCACAATACTATGTCCGAACAAATTATATACCCACTCAATGATGCGGTAAAATTGACGGGTCTTAGTCACGGCTTCCATGGCATTTTTTAACATCAAATTAAATTGTAAGAAGCACATTGCACGTAGTAAGCATGTGGAGCAATATATTGGATCTTCTTATGCAAGCCGGACTACTTCGTCTCATTACTGCAGTGCCATTATAGCCTCGTCCACTGTAATTTTTTGTGTCAAACCTCTTCCGCTGAATGGAATTTGTTATCAGTTTGTGCAATCCAAAAGCAGATGAATTCTCAACTTCGATAAATGAGGTAAACGCTTCAACGACTTTCAGTTTTGATGGCGTTCCCTCATCGTGATAATCGATTTTGACATAACGAAATATTTCACTTAACTGGCCTTTTTTTTGCGGACATCTTGAGCGATATCACGAATATTGGCAAAAAAAGAAGCGCTCTATAGTTCCCTTTTTATAATACGGAGAACCTATTCAGCTAGTACTGATATTAGTTAATTTTGTATCAACGAACTTAAATATTTTG
This sequence comes from Trididemnum clinides, assembly GCA_963675345.1. Classification (NCBI taxonomy): domain Eukaryota; kingdom Metazoa; phylum Chordata; class Ascidiacea; order Aplousobranchia; family Didemnidae; genus Trididemnum; species Trididemnum clinides. The sequence continues at coordinate 31,397,098 of OY776294.1, read as the reverse complement.
GAAAACCTTTAGGTAGTTAAAAGTTTGTCAAAAACAGTGTCGTATTTGGCAAGAAGCTGTATAATAGCAAGAAAATTGCCCTTGCGATCCTTTGAAAGTTCTTCACGGATCCGCAAAAAGGTAAGTTGCACTTTGTCAACATCAACGTAACATTCACTAGTCTTTTTAAAACATTTCTCCAAAAGTTTGTTTTGTCCAGCCAAGATTCGTGCACTTTTTCTATTGTTTCTGTTTCTCTATTGCTCATATATGACGCACGCCTCCGCATGATGTGTGAAGATTTCACGGCTTCAAGTTTGCTGCGATAAATTCCTCCAGTCATTTAAACCTGTTGTACTCCAAGGGTTTTGAAGTGCCTAAGAAGTCCCTGGAGAAACATTTTCATAAGAAAATAATCAGAAGGGCTGGCAGTAAACACGGTCTGTGCTTGATGAATAACATCAGCAATATCTTCGTAGTTTGAGACCTGATTGTGCTACAAAATGGTAATAATTTGTTGAAAATGAACGACCGCTTTGGGGCGGATCTTCAGGAAAAGGTCTTTCACGTTGTTTGGGACCTGATACAACAATTGCTTTCTTGATCTCTGAGTATACAATAATGGTGAAAAAGTCCTTATTTTTGCTTGCATTTGATCTATCTTTAGTTGTATCGGAATTTTCTGTCCCACTAATGCTGACGTCAACAAGTTGGGAAGTAGATTCTGTCACACGAATGCTGACGTCTTGCTCATGCGCTTTGGATGTTTCTGGTCGAGTGAGCCACGAACTCAGTCGCTGAGAGTTTTTGGCTGCCTCAGCTATTTTTCTCCTCTTAGCTTGTCTCTTTTGTGCTCTGCTTTGACAATTTCTTTTCATATCAAATTGCAGTCAACTAGAGTATTACATTGTTGTTACTCAAAACTTAAAAAGCTTAACAAATTCTCTTTGTTATTGTTTATCTAGCTCACGAAATAGTACTTCTGCGAGCGTAAGGACCACGGTATATCTAGCAAAATGAATTCAAATAGAAAGCTCAATTCTGACTTTTCAATCGCACAAATTACAATTTCTTTCAATAAAAGAAGTTTATTAATAGAAATCACAAATCTCATCACTGACTGATAGAATGGCGTCTAGCACCCAGATGGTTGAACTAATCTACGTAGCTTATTCAAATGGAATAATCACTATTCTCACAAACTAAGACGTTAGATCTCACTATCCCTTAAAACTCAAACTCTTGCCACACAAGCAAAACTGTAACACAACAAAACGCTGACTTTCACAGCACAAATCACAAATTTATTGATTTTAATAAAGCGGGCAAAATTTACCAGAAAAAATTAGCAATTTTGAGAAGATACTATAATTTCTTATAATTAATGGATATTAAGGCATATAAGCTAACTGCAATCAGTTGAATAAAATACCACTTCCACGACCGGTTTCGTTCCTATTAGAACTCGTCAGGTGGACTTAGGTATTGAACCTGAATTGCTTCATGCGGTTTATGCCACTCCGCCATCGGTCCTTTCAACTGATGCTGTTAATTTTAAGCTTATATATGGTGCACGCTCACTACAATGAGCTTGATGCGATATATGCTTTTAATTCCCAGCCAAGCCAGTGCCTTAGTGAGCGTGCACCATATATAAGCTTAAAATTAACAGCATCAGTTGAAAGGACCGATGGCGGAGTGGCATAAACCGCATGAAGCAATTCATGTAACCGTCGGTTCAATACCTGAGTCCACCTGACGAGTTCTAATAGGAACGAAACCGGTCGTGGAAGTGGTATTTTATTCAACTGATTGCAGTTGGCCTATAAGCCTTAATATCCATTAATTAAAAGTAATATCTTAAACAGGCTAACACCAGCTCCTATAATTCGTATTATAATTTCTTAATTAGTTAAATTACGAAGATTTATGCCAGCCAGACAGTTACTGTTAAGTCACAAAACATCAAGTTGAAAGGCTGGTAAACAAGTTATGTAACATGTGATACCATTAAGTTACTGGACTATGGTGAAAAATTGAAGAATTATCTCGAAACCATGGCGTGACATTAAGTATGATTACGTCATAATGCAACACTTATTAACTATTACAAGGTAAAATAAAGCGAAAAAACATGCCGTTATATGATTAATATAGCTTAAACTTATTTTACTAAACAGACTTGAGAGGAGGTAGCGTACCGATAACGTCATGTCACAATTAAAAATGAATATGTCACAATCAAAACTTTAAATATATTAGGAAATAGTTCAAATAAATTGATGTTTGAATATAAATTAAAACTATTGATGAAGTATGACATTTAATAATAATAAGTTTACTTGAGCTTTTAACAAAAATATTTTACAATAAAATGTAGCAATGCGGGGTTCTCCTCGTGCTGGGGCCCCAGTGCATTGCATCGATTGCACCGGCAGTAGTTACGGCCCTGCAATCAACCGTTTACAGTCTTACGTGTTGCGCATGAAAATAGACGTGTATTAGCCAACAAAGGTATTATTTTTAATAATTTGTAAAATTAGTAAAGATCATTATGATAAATCTATCTACTGTTAAGCCGTGACTGATTATACTGAAATATACAACGAGAATAGAAAATCGAAAACTCTTCGCTTCAATGTTCTGTGTAGGTTTAGGTTTTTATCTGCATGTTTTCAAACTTACGAAGTTCTTACGAAGTAAGAACTCTCATATTAATCTGACCAATAACCGAAAAAATCTTCAAAAATTTGGCAAATTTTTTTTAGAATTTGAAGTCCTGGACAAAAACAACAAAAATTCGGAATCCGAATTACATATTCTCAAACTGGAAAGTAAAAAGTAAAACTTTCAAAATTCAAGAAAAATTTTTAAATCTACCATCCAATGTGCTCGGAAAACTAGTAGAGTTAATGTAGTAAATTGGTGGCTAAACTAAATCAACTTCTTTTTCAGTTGTACCACATGCGACCACAGAAACAATTTGTCACTGGAAAATTAATCTCACTCAAACTTGCGTTGTGGAGTTTGTTTCCAATCCCGGTGTCTTATTTGTTTCTCTCACTAAGCAAGGTGGGGTAGCCTGACAACTTTGCTGCACGTAACTTTTGTTTAGAGAGCCTAAGACACTTGTTTCGCAATCATTAATTCAATGTTGTGTTATTTGGGAAGACACTTTGCAGCAATCTTCTGCTTGATTTTAGCTGCTCTGATACGATACGGCACTGTGTTGACAGCAGCCAACAGGCAAATGCAAAGCACCTCTCTTTCTATCTTCTTTGCAGCTGGGCTCTTTACCTTTTTGGCACTAAATGAGGCTTAATTTTGCACTGATTTTGCTCGTGCTCAACGCCAACTTAATGTCTGGTAGTCTTCCGGAGTGGAAGAAAGCAGAAAAGGAAAAAGACAAGGATTTGTTGCTTTCACTCACAGAAGTGATGAGGAGCGACAAGCTTACACCTCTGTCTCTCGGTATGCAATGATCGTCATTGTCAAAGCCATCGATAAGGTATGGAACGAAACATGCGTATATTTCTCATCCAAATCTGATTCTAAATGAGCCAATTCTATACTTTGCTCCATGGCTGGTTCCACTACCCTCGATCAAATCCTTTGTGTATGGTAGGGATTCACCTCTCGACGGGGATGAATTTTCTGATATAGGTGTCACAGGCGGACGGCCAGGACCTTTCCCGCACTGTCTATCCAACAATTAAAATCAAACAGTAAAATGCAAATGGGTATATTAGAAGCAAACGTTAAAAACTTTGTACAAACCAGCATGGGAAAATTGACTAAACTTTTATCCTCCAACTGAAAACGATTGAACCAGTAAAATCAAATTAAAAAAATAGAATTCAAAGTCACTTCTTTTTTTTATATCGATAATAATTAGTAAGAGCCTGAAGCCACCCGTTTGTGTGCTTCAGTCAGAGTGTAAAAAATAGATAATTGATAACAAAGTGAAGCGCGACAAACAAAACGAGCAATAAGGCTGCTATTCGCAGGGCGGCAGTTCGACTCCAGGAGAACTCAGTCAAACAATTCTTGTTAAATATGGGCGCAGGTGCGATAATAGTGTTTTTCAGTCCATTTTGAATGGCTTAGATAAATTTAGATCAAGATTTTGCCCGCGAGTCTTACTTTGGGGACCACTGGCTAAGATAAACTCATTTGGGCTCTCAGACAATCCTAGTTACTATCGACTTCAGTAAAATTTTAGCCAGAGCCAGATTTTGTTTGTTTCTTCACTCTCGTCGACAAACTTTTTTTTGGTTGGTCTCTCTCTTTGTTTTATTTGATAGACTCAATCTTTTCCTTCCGAGAGAAACGTTTGCATGGTTCTTCAAAATCCAGCAAGTCCTTTCTTTCGTTTCCACCGAAATGGTTTGCATGGATTCGTTTTTATTCCTCTTCTTTTCTCTCTTTTTGTCAATGATTTCTTGTGTATCTACCTACTTCTTTCAGCTGCTTTCTTTATCTTGTTGACTAAACTATCTGGTCTTCTACTTCGGCGGTCCCTGCTGATGCGGAGGCCACACAAGAAGCTTTGATTTGACTGCAGCACTGGTCTGAGCACTGGTGTCTTCCTCTCAAGCCAAGCAAATGAATGACCTACCTTCTTAGGGATGGATTCCCATCAAGCTAATCTCCATCCGCACACCCTCTTATTTACCTCCTCATTGATTCAATCCCACTCTAACTATTTTTGGGTTTACGTTTAATCGCACTTTTTCCTTTTCTGTAATTGTATCTTTACGTTAGGCCAAATTCTCTTCTTGACTCAAAGCCTTACGCTGTGTATCTGCTTCTTCGTAGAGCCTCTCCAAGGAGTCAGTTTTTTATAAAGCTATTTTCCCGCCCGTTTTCCCGTATGGTTAACCGGATGATTTCCATTTCTCAGCACTACCAACGTTACTAAGCTCGATCGCTTTTGCCGAACGGTCAGTCTGGCTATCACTGGCTTTCTCTCGTTCTACTTTTTCTTTCTTCGCTTTTCAAAGGCGTCCCTTCCTCCCCAGCAATTACAATCACTCATTTTGCTCAGTCATCTTATGAGTGGGCCCTTTGTCTTCCAACCTCTTTTCCCATTCCAGGTTTGGTCAAACTTATAGTGAAATCTAGATTTTCCTGATTCTCTTGAAGAGAGTTTGCATTCAATCAGTCACTCATGGTTGCTCCTACTTCCCCTGAAGAGGTTATTTCTGCTTTCCATTGCTATCCTCGTGGGAACCCACATCTCTTTAGTATGGAGCTCACTTTTCCTTCTCAATGATATTGCTCTGATCCTCCTCTTTCTCGCCAAAGTGCAACTCTTTCCCATCTTGACTTTCACTCTCCTCATGACCTTGAGATTTGAATGGAGGCTCTGTTTCTTTTTTTTGTCAAAGAGTACTCCGGCAATTTTTCAAATACTTACTTTGCGACACTGAAACCGCCCTTTATTATTTGGCAGGCTCACTACTTTAAGCTTTTTGCTAAAGCCCACATCATTCTGCAAGCTCTTTACTGATATCAACAGCACCAACAAAACTGCCACTTTTCTTCCCTTTTCTTCTTTTCAGGCTCTTGTCTTCCCTTACTACACTTTCTTTTCCTCCATTTTTTCGTTCTATCTTCCACTTTCTGGCATATCTGGCCAAAATTACCTTCTCTTTTCCTGCGATACTATTAGGCTACAATGGATACGCTGTCAATTATTTATTTCTGGAAGTGACACGGCCGATGAGCTGGCCAAGCGGTGTGCACTACTCCAGACACTCACTCTTCCATATAGTTTCTCTATTTTCTTACCTCTGATATCCAAACTTCTCTTCTTTCAAACTCAAAGCAGTGCTGTCTCATTAAAATGCTTTGACACATAGATCCCCTTAGAATCAACTGAGGAGCTTGTGCTTGTTCATCAAACTCGCTGTGTGCGTTTTCATCATTTCTGCAATGGAGCTGCCTTCTGTTAAACTCTGACCTCTCTAGAATTGGCAGAATTGAAAATCCTTTGTGCCATGTCCGTGGTCTTTCAGCCATGGACGCCTGTCATCTCATTCTTCACTAATGTAGCCATGGAATTTTTGCGCCGCTCGCTCTTTGGCAACTCCTTTTCTCTGTACGACCTCTGGCCTAAGCCTTGAGGAGTTGCCCGGACTTCTGGGGCTCCATGGTCTCCATGGTCTGCCGCCATGCCCATATCCGTGGGAAGGAGCTGGGTAACAAAAACAAAAAATACCTCCGAATAAAATTTGTTTTAATATTGTGAAGATTTTTTGTCGCAGGAAGTAAGCATTACCATAACTAAAGAAAGAAATTACTTTTAAAGAAATTTACTTTTAAAAGTAATATCTTAAACAGGCTAACACCAGCTCCTATAATTCGTATTATAAAGAAAGAAAGTAACTTTCAGAATCCATGAAATAATACTGCATAGCAATAGTAAACTACTCTTTATTTATCTTAATTTATCTACAATTTTCTGCATATTCTAAAGCCAGGGATGTGCAACCTTTTCCACGCGACGTGAAATTTTGTGGCCTCTATAGGCAAACCTATCACTTAAATATCAAAAACCCGATCTCCATAAACAAAGAACTCCAAAAAGATCTCTCAAAACAACAAGTTCTTTACACGTAAAATTTGGAAATTTTGGTAAATATGTTGTTTCGAAAGTATTGATATCCAAAAACAAAACATCTTCACCACAATTTTGATAATCACTACCAACATCTACTTTTTTGATGCTTATTTGCGCGTGGAAATAACATGGGTCACATACTATTACTGGGAAGCAAAATACACTAGAAATCTGAAATTGGCCCGCCTGCAAAAAAGATTGCATAAAGAATTTTAAGACAGCACTGGACAAGGATCAAGTGGATATGAAAATTAGAAGGTCTATTTGCCACGAGTGCAAACATTAGAAGAGGAAAAGGTTGTCTTAAACAGTCTCGGTGTTAATTAATAACCTGTAGTTATATTTTTTAATGTTTATAAAAAAGGTAATATTAGATGAGTGATTTGAGAGTTTTCTCCAAATAACTTCAAAACTAAACGACATAGAGTACTATAATACATTACATACCTATAGAAAACACGTAACTCTGAATCAATTGGTACAAAAATGGTTACTCTTTGCGTGCTGTGTTTCTCGAGATACAATAAATTAGTGATTTTTGTTCCCTGAAAAATTGTTTGCGCTCCCCAAAGTATAAAGATAACAAAATTTAATTAAAAAAACTTTTGCATCTTATTTCGGTGCTGATTGGTCCCCTGCAAATCACATAGACTTAGCAATTAGGGAAAAAAAGGAAAAAGTGGACACGCTATTGCTCACCTCGGAAATAGAAAATAGCGATCTAAAACTTATAAATATTTCAGGTAAAAATGCTTTAAAGAAGGACGGTAAAGCTACGTTGGCATCAACAGAAAACTTTCGACAGATTTTTAACTTTACCAAAAACATGGCAAGTGAATTTTCGAAGTTAAATGCTTTTATTGTAAATAGCTTAATTGCTCGCTATTTGAAGTGGAGGAGTGACTGAACGCTCAGCGTACATTCTGTAGTAAAAACAATGTTGAATACATTGAAATACGTAAAACTCTAACTTGTGATAAAAACTTTGGTTTATGAAATTGTTTGGGAGGTGCAGAGTACCCAAAATGATTTTGCTTTCTTTAAAACCGTAAATTGTGGTGCATCTCCTTAACTTTTAATGGACTATACCCCTCATCTAATCATTTTATAAATGTTGTGACCAATTAAAATTGTAACCATTTCTTGATTGGAAAAAATCTGAAGTACAATTATGATTATAAAAAAGGGTAAATCATTTAGCGTTCGAATTTGAAGTTTTACTATTCTGGAATAAAGTAAAGGATTCATGCAGTTTGTTCAAACAAAATTTTTTGAAAGTGTTATAAAAATTTGATATCATATTTCTTTAAAGGTAACTGCGGATGACTTTGGAATCTATAATTTGAACGTTTTCTCTCCGGCTTTCTCAATGAACAACAGTATTGCTTTTGTAATTACCGCCTACGAAGAGCCTGTTTTTACCACTTGTACAAACACTTCTTTATACGCCGCCGTTATTATGGGAATACTTTTTCTTCTTTCCTTGATTGCAATAGGAATTCTTTCGCTAAAGCTAAAACGTGAAAGAACAGAATCTGCTGGTTGTAAAGGTTGTACAATGTAATACGCCTTTTTTATTGTTGTTGTTTTTCTACGTCAAGGGTGTGCAACCTATGGCCCGCAACGTGAAATTTGGTGGTCTTGAATGGTAAACCTATCGCTTAGATCTCGGAAAAACCGATCTCCATTACAATATTGGCTCATCAACGTAGAATTTAAAAAATTTGGTAACTATGTTGCTTTGGGAGTATTGATCACAAGAAAAGTTCTTTACCACAACTTTGAATAAGCACTGCCAACAGCTACTAATTTGAAGTTTAGCTGCGCGTAGAAAGAACATGGTCTTTTTTGATAAGTCTACTAATATACTCAAAAATCTGAAACTTCCGGGCCTGAAAAAAAAGTTTCAAATCCCCGTTCTACGTAATAGAAACACAGCAAGAAACATAATACCCAAAATGCCAAACAATTCCACAAGATTCTTTCCTGAATGAACAAAATTTAATGCAGTAAACCAATGGGAAAAAAGGCACAATGAAGATTAAAGGGATTGAAATGACTAAAACATATTGGAGTAATTTTTTTGGGTGTTTGCAGTGCATGTGGCAGAAATGCATTGTGTCAGCAGTTCTGTTAACTTCGAAAGAGATCTGAGCACTAGTTGTTCTGTTGTGTGTAAAGTGTATAGTTATATTAGGTTTTTTAGTAACCGGAGATTAAAGGAAAACCAATTTTGTTATTCTGTAATAGACCCATCAAAAGAACATGCTGAATACATCGTTTTCAACATTCCTCTTACCTACGATGAAAACATTGATCAGGTATGCCTATAGTTCTGTTTCCTTGGTGTCTGTTAATAGAGTAGTGCTCAAGAGTTTCATTAAAATAATCGATAAATCAATTGAATTATCATTCACCCCTGAATTACTTATCAACGGGATAACAAGATATAAGGTAGAGAGAAGGATATCGGCCATTCCTTATCTCATCAAAAAGTGCATAACTAAAACTAGCTTTTAATAAAACAAGTAGTCATACAATTACCTTTATCTTGTATCTACTAATGCTAGAAAAATCTGACTTGATTTTTGATTTTGGTTCACATCAACGTGATAATGATCAATATTCTAATAATGCGCTTTGATGTCACGCTTATGTAATCGAGATTTTACTAAGTAGATGCGTTTCTTATTTATCATAAGCCTAATCTATAAGTTACTTGAAAATAAGATCACAACTTTACATTTTCATCGGAAATGAGATAACACTTGTACGCTATTCTTTATCAAAGTTTTCATCTTTCTGATTAAAAAATTTTCAAATCTGCTCTGCATTGCAACTTACTTTTTTGTCTTGGGTAAAAATAACCCTTATAGAATGGATTTTATGGGTGCATGTAGTCAATTTCAGTCAAACAATAACCCTAACTCATTAAATGTGCCGAGGAATAGTTTTATTGAACAGATATTTGACATAGGCCTTTATTGGAAGAAAATTAATTTTGCTGGTCACCGGAACAAAATTACATTTATCAAGAAAAAGCCAAGTTAATCTGCATTGTTTCCCAAATTGTGATTAATTTATTGTAAAACACAAAAAATGTCATCAGTTTTATTCCATATCCTAGAAAACTATTCTCCGGAGCTGAAATTTTTTCATGAACATGTTGCCAATTTTTTAGAAATTACCGACATCAAACGATCATAATTACGAAAGTCTCCAGTTCAACCCTGACATGAAGCACCGTATAAAACGCAGATTTTTGTTTGCGCTTTGTTTCATTGTTGCGATTAAAGTTACATCTGCGATACGTTCATTACACTAGCTACAAATTTTTGTTTATCTCCTTTTTTTAGGGTTTCTTTATGTTTTGGGGGTCGCTGATGCCGATTTTGATGTTAGTTTTTGCATAGTGTCAACAATTTTGAAAATATTTGCAACAGATTGAAGTTTTTAATTGACCAAATAATAGTACCACTTTAGCATTAAGTGACATTTATATTACTTTTCAATCTTGTGTCATTTCATTTATGACCTTTTTTTATTGTTTTCATCACTCTCTAGATGGTACTAGAGAAGTAAATTAGCCAATTGTCATTTACTATCACGTGATTGGACACAGTTTTTGCGGGGTTTTAATGCACATGTCTGAGCTGGTCCAGTGTCATCAATTTAGAGTTGGTTTATAGGAGGTGGATTGTTAAATCTGGTACCAATACTGTACTTAGTTAAGCAGTTAGACAAATTGCGAGTTAGGCTTACTGCAGTGAAGTTCCTTATTTTAGAAATACGTTATATTTTATTCGTTTTTGCAGGTCTAATTTAATACTGTTAATATTTTCAATACTTCAGTAAATATAAGTGGTAAAAGACTTTGCAAAATTTCTTCTGACTGTTTCTGCTGCTTGTGGCCATTATATCAGTCCGCAGCAAAAGAAGCACAAAGTTATAGCAGAAACTAAATTCTTCATAGCCTATGAGACATATTTTGGCATGAAGATGGGTGACCAAGATAAATCTCGGGCCTCACATTTTTGCTGTGGAAGTCGCAGATCTATACTAGAAGGATGGATGCGCGGAAGTCGTAGATGTATGTTATTTGCCATTTCCCGTATCTGGAGAGAACCTACCAATGATCATGATGACTGCTATTTCTGCATGGTACACATTTCCAAATGCAAAAAGAAAAGGACAGGAAAAAGATTGTTTATCCAAGTATTCCTTCATCTATTGTGCCAGTCAACCATGGCCCAGAACTTCCTATTTCTCAATCTTTAACAACGCATGCTATATCATCAATCTTATCGGAAGATGACGATGCTGATTTTGAGGTTGACACTTAGTGTTCCAGCAAAGATCCTCATTTTCCGAATCAAAATGAATTGGATGATCTAATTAGAGACCTGGGTCTTGCAAAGGCAAAAGCAGAGATACTTTTTTCTCGTCTCAAGCAATGGAATTTGCTTGCTCCTTTGTGCAAGATTTCCAAGCCAAGAAAACGACGTGTGACCTTTGCAAATTTCTGTGCAATGTCCTCTGATTCTGATCATCCTTCACTTTGTTATTGTACTGATATATAGGGCTTGTTTCACGAGATTGATATTGCCTACTCAGCTTCGGATTGGCGTTTATTCAATGACAGTTCTAAGCTAAGCTTAAAAGCAGTCTTTCTGCATAATGGTAATGTGTATCCGTTCATTCGAATAGCACATTCTGTTCAGATAAAGGAAGATCGTGAATCCGTAAAAATATTACCGGAATTAATTCAATACAATGATCACAATTGGGATGTATGTGGAGATTTTAAAATGATTGCATTTCTTTTGGGATTGCAAGTAGGTTATACAAAGCATTCTTGTTTTATTTGTTTGTGGAATAGTGGAACGGATTAGCAGCATTACTTGGTCAAAAACTGGCCAGCTCGCAAAAACTCACACCAGGCTGCCACAATACTCTAAACTCATCTCTTATTGAAAAGAGTAAAATTTTACTTCTTCCATTGCATATTGAACTCGGACTGACGAAGCATTTTGTTAAGGCTTTGAAACCGATAAACCGTGCCTTTTGCCATATCAGACAGATGTTCCCAAGAATACCTTAAGCAAAAGTTAAAGGTGGTAATAGCTCGTATTTGTGGGGCCACAAATAAGAAGAATTTTGGCATCTGAAAAGCTGAAGGAACAAATGTCTGATTTGGAGAGGAATGTTTGGCAAGCTTTTAGAATGATTGTGGAAGGATTTCTCGGAAATCATTGAAGAGACGACTATGCAATGATGGTGTCAAATACGATTGAAAGTTATGAAAAGCTTGGTTGCCGCATGTCCTTGAAGTTCTTTTTTGTGCATTCTCACTTGAATTTCTTTCGGGATAACTTGGGGAATGTAAGTGAAGATAATGGTAAAAGATTTCACCAAGACATCCAAGTGATGGAAAAGCGCTATCAAGGGAGGTAGAACGTGGCCATGATGGGAGACTATGTATGGAACTTGATGCAAAAATGTAACACCACATACCAGCGAAAATAATATTCAAACGTCCATTTTTGATTAAAATGTTTTATGGCTTATTTGCAATGTCCTTATAACAGTGTTTTTTTGAATGGCTCAAATGTGCCTTTTTTAAATTTTGCGTGTAATATTTCAAATTACAAATTCATTATGTGTATTACACAAACTTGAAATCATAATTTCATAAAATTTGAAATAGCGGCGAAATCATTGACATCACGAAATTTTTAATGCCATTTTTGAAATCAACGCCCCAAAAAACATAAAAAAAACATCATAATATTACGATGAACACAGTTTGTCAAAAAATTTGTTGTCTAGTGTAATTATCTCTGTGTTGCTATGTTTTTGAGAAAAACACTTCGCTATCATTTTTTTGTTTTTCAATTTGTTTTAACATTTTGTTGCAGACAAAAGTAATTATCTCATTCTCAATCCAATCGCTCCTACATTGCAGGTAGCAGTGCTATGTAAATTGCTTTAAAATTAAAAAATAACTTGGCCGTTATGAATATTTGTTGTAAGAGATCGTTTTCTTTCTTCAATAAAATTTCCAACTACTACTTTACATATCATATACATGTATTTTAGAAAACTGATGCAATAAAAAGTTTTGAGCATGAAGTTATTGAAGGTGGAAAGGTCATTGTTGTGAGCTATTGTACTTCGCAACCATCTTAGCATAACAATATTACAAACTAAAAAATAATATTACAGTACATTTCCACGCTCTGAAGGCGTCGCCTGTAGGCCCCCCATCAGAGACGTTGGGATAAAAAGTATTGGTTTATCCGGCAACACCGGTTCACCCATTGAACAGTTGTGCAATCAGCAATGAAAGCTGATGGGTTTTTGACATATTCAAAAAGATTATGGTGGAATAAGCGTAACCCTTATTTTCTTCATACCGATAGATTTATAGTTGCTTTTGATGAGTACTGGACACAATTGAAATCAAAGCTAGAGAGGTGAGAAATACTCACTATTTCTACCAATACAAAAATGAAGTATTTAGTTATAGGCCTATTTCACGACTCGGTTACGTTCCATTTTTTATTTGTATTTGTGATTTCAATGCCTACTAGTACTCTTTTGTTATTGTACAAACAATGACCGCGGAAGAACGGTATTCTCACAAATTTTTTACCCTAATTCAGTGAGCCTATTAATTTATTTTCAACCAAAATTACAAAAATGCCTCCCCATATAATGTGAGATTTCACACAAAGATGTTGCTTTTTGTTTTTCCTGAAACATTTTCAAATCCGTGGCTACTCCAAATGTAGCCCATTTCTTGCGTAGGCGCGGCCAGACAATAGAAAGCTGCCATGCCAAACATTGATTTGAAGGCATGGCTGCTCTCAAATACCTTGCAAAGCCTGTACAGGCAAGAGAACACATAAAGCATAGCTAAAGTTATGGAAATAGCCAATTGACCATATTTTCTCCTAAAGTTTAAGTCCGGACTCGATCGTGGTATACACCAGCAAAAAAATTTGAGCCCCTACTTTGAAGTTTAATTGAGATATTTTTAAGCAATATAGCAAACATGCTTTCCCATTTATTGTGTAATCTGACACAGGGATATTATATCTTTGTTGTTTGTTTCGTTTTATACTGGTTTGTTTAAGTGGTAGATAGCCAAAATTCAAAATCTTTATCCATTAGTGCTTTCTAGATGGATAACTCCAGAATGACGTAATCCGTAGTTTGATGTTCTGAGCTACACTTGCATGTCGGAGAAAAATTTTGCTTTCCTCCTTCTTAAATGTTTGGAAAGAAACGACCAAAGCCCGTTCGCAGTCCATAATGTTTAACCCACGGGGTTTAGTCCAAATATAGCTCTGGGAGTCTTGCAACAGAGATAAGCATTACATCACAAATTCGGTTGGTGAAGTTGCTCCATTTTATGTTCCATACTTGGTACATCCAATGTACTATTCTGTTGTTATGATCAGCGAGCATCATCTACTGGAGCAAGGCATGGTACAAAAGCCCCCTACCAGTAGATTTCAGTCTACGGGATGGCACTTGAAATAAGGGGTAGGGCTTTGAGTGGAGCGCAACTCTTTGCACAGAAACTTATTTGTTGAGTTGTTACTTTGCGACGAAGCTCGACAAATGGCAAGACCCCTAGAGAACGGTAAAGTAGTACTTGGAGTAAAATGCAAGGATCTAGCTACAAGTCGCAAAGCATTGTTTATTTGGACATCAATAACAAAGGTGAGGGCAATACGGCATCAAGTGCCATACTTAGCGCCAGATCGGACCATATAAGTTTTGCCGAGAGCAAAGGGTCAGCGCCAGCCTCCAACTTGCGCTAGCTACCTATCTAAATATAGCAAAGCGTAATGTTAGCTTCTTGAGTAGCAACTGCAAATGGCAGCAGTACGGAAACGATCCGTGCAACGTCATCCCAAAACAGGTCGGTTTTGAGCACAACAAAACAGCTCTCTTTGAGTTCTTTATAAACTTTGGATTTCATCAAAATTTCTTTTATGCAGTAGATATCATAAAACAACCATTTATTGGTCTAAATTGCCGTCAAAGCCATTTGATAGCGAGCTCCCATAATCACTTGGCCGCCGGCTTTGTTGAACGATTTAGCAACCTTTTTGCTGAGTCACGAAACAAGCGGTTGAAATTCTTCAAAAACTCGGATATTTTGGCCGCTGCTAAAAAGTTGTTTAAGGAAAGCGATTCATGCTAAAGAGGTGTTCAAGGAAAGCGGCTATTGCAGTGAAGATCTGTAGGTTTTTGCCTACGCTAGTTAATCAACTTGATTGAAGGCTGTTAGCAAACCCTGTTATTCGTTGTAGGTTGGTTTTTAAATTTGAATGAAGCAGCAAAGCCTAGAAAGTTGTGCACATGATATTGCAATGATAAAGAATTAAATAATATTGTTTGCCGTCACCATGAAGCGATCTATCTCAACAAGTTTAAACAAATGTAACGATTTGCTACTACATATTTGGGCTAAATCACAGTAAAAGTAAAATGCAAATCAGTGATTAGCTTAAATCATGTTACTGCCTTGAAGAATAGCTTTCCAAATATTTTTCCTGGTTGAAAATGGTGCCCAAGTTCTTGAAGTAATTACGTACAATTTTCTAAGAAAAGCTCTGCAACAACTATAAGTGAAGAAGAGGCATTGTCAATAGTAAATGAAGAGAAGATGGTGATGAAAAGCCGGACATGCATCAGCAATATTTTGAAAAAAGTGAAAGATATCCAATAAAATTGCATGGATTGCATAAACAAAAAAAGTGAGAGCATGCAAGAGAAAAGTAGAGAAAGTACAGACAAATCTTTTGTAACACATCAGCACGGTTGTAAATTTGGATCAAAGTGTACTAATTTATGATGATGACAATGATAATCTCTCATTTACTGAACACGCAAAAAAATGCATAGAGAAAACGACAACTTCAATGCTTTACTTCAAAAACTGAAAACGAAGTTCAAACAAAATAGTACAACATTTAATGAAAAAGTTTAGATGCTAACTTTTATACCAGAATCTTAGAGTAGAAATAGCAATGTTCTTTTTTTTTTATTGGCAAAGATAATTGCTCTAAATATGTTAAAGAAAACTATTGATAGCAAGCAGAACTAGGAAAACCAACTAGCAAACACAGAAGCGATATAAGTAATAATGCAAAAAAAACGTGTATTTGAGGTTTATGAAGATGATGAAGGATAATGATACCGAGTTCAAACAACAAAGTTTGCTCGGAAAATAAGTTTATGCTCAAAAGTGTTTGTTGCTGTGTAATGTAAAAAACTTTACAATATATTTGAAATAAACAACAGAATACAAAATCACATAAACTTATTTTTACAGACTTAGACTTAAAAGTTGTGCGCAGCCGTGCAGCTCAGATACTCACCTTGTATGTGTACGTTTATTCCATCAAAATTTATTTTTCTACAAAATGCAATTGGTGAAGATTACATGTAGCGCATATTGTATCTTGTTTGATATAGAATAAACAAATTTTTCGTGATTTCTAAACGCTAAAACTGTCGTGGTACTCGAGGTGTGTGTAATAAATTAAAAGAAATCTTTTCTGAAGAAGATCATGATGAACCGGTAACTTTCAACAATGCCAATCAACTGATCACACTCAAATCATATCCCTTTTCTTACCTCTGTAAAAAGTTTTTCAAGTTCTTGTGAAAAATGGGATAATCTTATAGCACACTCATTTATTGCTAGATCTTAGAGTGCATATCTCAAAAAGCGCAAACAAAACTTAACAATTTCATCTCTAGAACTTTTGTCCAAACCAGCATCTAACTGCAAACAAAATAAAATAGCAGCAGACGAAAAAAGTTGTAGATAGCAAACCCATGTAGGTTAAACCAAACGCTGTTACAGTCACTTGTAAACCAAATTCACATTTTTCGGGTCTACGTAATCCTGTTTGCAAACTCGCGGAAATTGAGCATGCTATAACACCAATGACGTTTTATATTTCAAAGCCAAATTACTCGGACAGCAAAACAACGGATTACGTCACACCAACGCAACAATCTCATTATTCCAACTGCCAGCCTTCTACAAGTGAACAGTGAGTGTCTTGTTGTTGTTGACCATATGGCTTATGTGTTAAAGCGCTCTTGAAATAAAGTACGTTAATAACTACGAAGCAGATCTGAACACAAGTAGTTTTATGCATAAGTGGAAAGGTTTTATGTATCTAAATTAGTATTGAATTAAAATGTAGACGAAATATTTTATCGTGTATATCTTATTTAGGTATGTTTATTTTTAGGAAAAACATTGCACAATACGCTTCAAATGGTGATCTAATGAAATGAAATACTAACTCAAATTGCTTTTTCACAATTAAATCATAGTTTCACTCCTTTATTTGGTTTCCAACTCTGATGAAGTGTCAATTTCGCTAAGAAAAGTGAAAAGGGAGTCAAGAAGACAAAATTTATTTTAAAAAAGATTTTGGTTATTTTGCTGGCATAACATTCCGAATACAAGGATTTAATGTTTTTTTCTTTGGACTGAAGTTTACATTTCTTTGTTCCTGTAATCTTTATGCGTAAATAATTTTTGATTGCTTGTACATTGAATAGCACTGTAGTGCTTGATTATATTATATTACCCTGGGGTTTTTAATTGTATCCTCATGTCAAACTAAAGTGAAATATTTACCGTGGTCCCTGTAAGCGGATGTCAGATGCATTTAGAGTAAAAAGAAAAAGTTTTCTGTTTCATCTTTCGATCACAGGAATACTCTTTTTGTTATTTAAGTCAGCACAATTTTTGCTGAATTAAGTACTGTATTGTGCAATTAATTGCACAAATGCGGTTTAACAGATGCTATCTGACTAAAAGTTAGTGTTGACAATCAAAATACGTATTTATGCAATTAATTTTCTCAATACTGTAAGTTACTGATTTGGTATAGTTAAAACCACTAAATTTGAATCTTAAATTTTTTGTTGTCTCTCTTAACAAAATTTAAAGTAATTTACAGTTTTATTATTGCTGGTTGATTACATTATCATGCTAAAATATTAATTGTCGATAAACTATACAATTTTTTTGTATCAATCAAACTGCTGTGACGTCATAAGGTACTGTACTCATTTAATCGAAAAGCTACAAATACAGGCTGACCATCACTTATCCGGTAATCAGTTAGCCGGACATTTAGTTATCCGGCACTAATTTGACCTAGAAAACAGTAACTGTAGTCTGTACTGTAATTTCAAATTTCCGTAATTTCAAAATTCAAATTACCTGCACTAAGTATTTTACCTGCATTTCATTAACATTTCACTTGTCTTTTCTTTATTAACCAACTAGTACTGATTTAGAGAATGATTTATTTTAAGATGGGATGGTTAGCAATTGGGTTTGTTTATTCTAAGATAATAAATGACAAATCCGGCACCCCCCCCCCACCCCCAGGCCCCAATGATTCCAAATTAATGATGGTCAATCTGTATTTAAGTTCACTTATTAAGTATACCATCAATATATCATTTACAGTAAAAGGTGAATTAGTTAGACATAAGCATAAACGATGATGTTTATAGTAACTTTTCAGGTAAACTGTAACGCGTCTGGGTTTGAACTTGATGAAATGTAAAACTGCTACGGTTGAGGCCATCTAAATCTGGTTTTGTATTTGTTTTGGTGCAAACGCATGCCTAGATAAAATTTTGTATTTGTAGCTTCGCATTTCATATGATAAAAGAATGCACAACTTATTCATACGCTTAAAGCTTGCGCTAAAACATTGGTATCTTACTTAAATTTTTAGCAGAATTATATCTTAAGACATCAAAAAAGTTTTATTGAAACCGAAAAAGCGTTGTGCTATACGTTTACATATGAACAAATTGCTCAATAATGTCACTATTACATTAATAAAATGATTAAAACGCTCATATTATAGATAAAAATTGTAATCAGATTTGAATTCAACACATCTAGCGTTGCTAAAAACAAGCCATTATCTAGCAGAAAAAGCGTTATTTTTTTGACCTGAGTGACACATGATGACGATAATTACAATAATAAGCAAAACAAATTAAGCTTTGGACACCTTAAAATGTTTTCCGACTATTCGCTTGCTCCCATCTCTAATTAGAGCTATGCAGGTCATTACGCGTTAGAATAAACATTTTATGAAATGCTAATTACACTGGTCTACACAATTTTTTTATTTATGAGTTTCAACGGTTTTTTTCATAATCTGGAAGTGCTGTGTCCAAATCTGGCATTAGTTTTTCTATGAGATTAGTTTTGGAGAAAATAGGTACACCCATGGCCGGCCTACTAGAAGAATACGGCCGAATCAGTCACATTTTAGCAGCGATTTCTAAAAGGCCGACGTTTTTGCTAAGCAAGGGATTCTCAACCTTTATGCTCTCATTTACCCCTTGGCAAAATTTAAAAGTAAAATTTACCCCCGAAATTTCTTTAATATTTTTTCTTTTTTAAATGCCTATTGTAGTAGGAAAAAGTGTGAATTTTTTGCTAACAAGATTTACTCCCAAGGCAGGTCAAATTTACCCCAAGGAGTAAATTTTCCCCCGGATGAAAACCCCTGCTCTAAGCGAAAAAACACATTGCGCAGTGAGTGTGCGTAATGCGTCTAGGGCAAACTCATTTCGAACATCCACCAAATATAATTCAATGGATACGTGCATGGAATTAACTGCAATTTTATAAATAAAAGCAATTAGAGTATTCAGTTTTGTCAATTTGTTTGCTGCATGTTGGAGTTAGTAGCATGTAGCTTCTAATATTTATGAAACAGTTCGTAGTCAGTGCAAGTAAAAGTGCAAGATTGTCACAAACTAAGGAAAAGTTACGTTTACGTCAAGAGCTGCTCATGTGAAGGTACAATAAGAAGAGTATTTTTATTTAAATTTAACACGAGTTTACACGCCTTAAAATCGTTCAGGTTTTCTTTGCCTTGTGTAAACTGTCAAGAATTATTAATATAAGTAATTGTGCTGATTCGAAATGAAATTTACTGGTGTTCAACGTTTGGACAATCGGGATTGGAATAATATAAAGAATCAATGAAATTAGAATCCAACGTTATATGCATGTAGTATATAATGTACAATCTAGTGACAACTTGTACTTTATCACCACATTTTATGTAACTTTTATAACAGGTAAAAGTACCTATTAATTTCAAGAAAATTGGCGGTAAGCTTGCTTCTAACAGAGTGCAGTCAACTTCTACAAAACTTCATTGTAAAGATGTTATTGGTAATGTGTGAGACAGACTGTGACTAGCAATCAGACTCAGTTGATGGCTAATGTATATAGAAAAGAAATTGCGTTTGTTTTGAGACTAAGCCACAACAAACTTGAAAACAAAATGTTTTCCTTGTATTTTGTGTAGTCATGGCAAAATAAATGTGCAGTGTATGGATGTAAATTTGGCTATTTATCGTCTGCATCTGCTGAAGAAAAAGTTTCTTCTTTCACTATTCACTCGAGAAACCAAATTTGTTGTCCAACTGGATTAAATTTGTAAATCGATCGAATGAGACATCAACTAAATATTCAGTAATTTGCATAAAGCATTTTGAAAATAAGTTTATATTTCATGGAAACAGGAAAACGAAAGAAGCCTAAGTGGAGTTTCAATCCAGTTCTAACAATTCATTCTAAAGCTACTTTAGAAAAGCCAAAAATCTTTATCAAAACAAGCATCAGCCGAAAATCCCCCAAAAAAAGAATAGTTCAGGAAGATGAAGCTTCTAAATTTATGAAAACTAATACCATTTTGGCCATTGATGAATTAAATTCTAGCCACTGCCAGACAAGATTCTAAACCTTCAAAGCAGACAATTATAGCTGATATTAAAATCTTGTCTACAATGAAAACACCTGGTTTCCCTTCATAAAAGAAGCAATTAAAATTGATTATGAACTTCACATTCAGTTGCAGTTCTGTGGCTGTCCAGTTCCTCTTCCAGGGTGGCTCGCGAAGGGTAGAAATGGAAAGATCACTCACTACAGCATGCTGCAAAATATTCCTGGCTACCTGCTAAACACAAACGCGGAACCATTCACCTCAATCATGGATGACTTGCTACAGAGATAATATTACGATAAGCCTAAAAGTCGTCCCCCGTTTACGGTTGAGCTAGTGAGGTCTGCACTTTTACTTCATTACACATCTGCCCAATGCTACAAATATTTGCTAAACGATTTAATTGCTTTAATTAATTTGCTAAACGATTCTTCTCGTAGGCCATGTTTTACCTAATTTTGCCAGCGTATTTTGTAATCGAATATGATGATAAAGCATTGTGACATTCTTAGTGAAGACCTGAACACTTTTTTGATCATTTCTTGAGTTATGTAATTTTGTGCTTGCTCAAGATGTTCAAAAGATTTCTGTCATTTGGAACATGGATTTTATCTGTTTTACTATTTTTGAATAAGAAATATTTCAGTTCTTCTCCATTGGAGGGCATTATTTTCTATAAAATCAAATATCTGGGTCACACAGCAAGCAGTCTCTCGATTGGTTTGCAGTCCTCGGCTTAGTGAAGCTTTTAATCAAATATACACTGTACAGGGTGGGCCATAAGTTTCCATACATAGGCAAAATAAACATTTTATGTTGAAAAACCATTTTTATTTATATAATGTGCTCTATATGATTCCCATTGTTTTCAAAGCACATAATAACCCGTGTTTCCCACTGTTGATGAACACGCATCAGCACATTTGAAGGTATGCTTCTAATGGCGTCGGTGATTCGCTCTTTTAGGTGATTTATGTCTTGTATCTTTACCTAATACACCATAAACTTCAAATGCCCCCAAAGATAGAAATCAAGAGGGGAGAGATCTGGAGATCTTGGAGGCCACTCTACAGGACCACGCCGACCAATCCAAGCATCCGGAAACTGCTGATCCAAAAACCGACGCACTTGAATACCATAATGAGGTGGAGCTCCATCTTGCTGGAAGTAAACTGGGTAGTCACCTTCCTCGTTTAGCAGGGAAGGGAGAATTTCTTCTCGCAACATATTAAGATACTTTCCTGCATTAAGATTTTCACTGACAAAAAGTGGTCCAATAATTCTGTCTCCCCATATCCCGGCCCACACCATCAATTTGCCGGCACCTTGCATCTTCGTCGGACTCAGCCATTTAGGATTCTCATTACTCCAATAACGTAGATTTTGCCGATTAACCTCTCCATTGACGTAAAAATTTGCTTCATCAGTAAACAAAATCTTAGTAGAAAAGTTTGGATCCTCGTTCACATTACTTAATGCCCATTCACAGAACTCCATGCATCTATCCGGGTCATCTTCACTCAAATGGTGTGCCATATGCAATTTGTATGGATGCCATTTGTTTGCTTTTAAAATGCGTCTTATACTCGATCTGCTGACACCACTTTCTGCAGACAACCGTCGCGTGCTTTTTCTGGGACTCTGTACAAGCGCTGTAAGTATCGTAGCTGTTGTGTTTTCATCGGTGGCCGTACGTCTTGGACCACTTCTTGGTTGATCTGCAACATTTCCAGTTTTCTTAAACTTGCTAATAAGTTTAGCCACAGTGTCATGTGTGATGTTCGTTCCATGTTTTCTGTTGAAGTTCAGTGCAACCATGCGACTGCTTCCCAACCCAGCCATCAGTATAATTTCAATTCGTTGCTCTTTCGTCAAACGCATCTTCTAGGGTATGTGGAAAACAAAAAAATTACACTACGTATGTATTATAACAAAAACAAATACACTATATATCTGGAAAACAAAAAAAATACAATATGTATGGAAACTTATGGCCCACCCTGTAGAATTTACGACGACTTGCACAGTCAAATTATTCAAATGTCTTTAACGCGTCGTTACCACATAATCCAACCTACCTACTTAGAATGCTGCGTGTTAAACTTCACTAGTAAGTTTTGAAAGAATTGAAAAATACGCACCGGAAATAAACGATGCAGAATAAAAATTGCTACGCAAACCATGAAGATATTTCTGTTTTACACAAAGAATCGGCAAATTTATTAAATCATTGAACTGGAAAAAAGCAATAAAATAGCACTATTGTACAATCTAATAACCAAATATGGATAGAAGCGCAAGCGCAATTGCTCGCCATTTTGCAGGGTCAGTGTCACAATTTTCTGTAATCATCAACCAAGCTTTGATGCAAGATTGAAAAGCTTTTTGCATTATTACTTGGTGAATAATTGTTCCACTATTTTCCAGACTATCATCCTAACTGATTCTTTCAATAAATTTGCTCAACAAAAACTCTAAATCTCCTCTTCCCGACGAACTGGCCAGTCAACAATCCAAATATTATGCTCAAACCTCTCCTTTGGTTTCAAGGTTTGAACCGTCTTCTTGAGTATACTTTTTTGCAATCTTCCAGATTTGTAGTCGACTTTACAAACTAAATACCTTTCAACAGACTCCATGATAGATCTATACCAGACAGTACTTCTTCTTCATAAAATGTTTTCAAACTATTAATTTTCAGCCGCTTTCAAAACGATGCAACTAATTAAATGCTTCTTTCATGGACCTACCAATCGATTTGCTAGATCTAGAGAAACATTTTCTTCAGGCCATGCATTCCTCAACCAACCAATTATTTGACGAATTGCCTTGGAAACCCTTGAGCTGACTTCCTCTTTGTTAAGTACCCAGTCAAATAAATGTTAATTGAAGATATGATTCTATGCCACCAAAAATCTTCATAAAAGTCTGGAAATGCTGCTTCTGAAGCAATTTGTGGCACACAACAGTTTGGTGGTACAGAAGAGTCGAATTCAAAAGGAAAATTTAGCATCTCAGTTACATGATTCTGCTCTCACAAAGGGTAATCTTGAGACGGAATTAAGGAAATAGATAATAACTCATCAAGATGACTTGAAAATAGAATTTTCCGGATTTCAAATATCTTCTGAATACAGATTAGAAGCGAGAAACCTGGAAGTTTATTAGAAACTCATTTCAATCAGAAGTAGTCGATATTTCAGATAGGACCATGAGGAGTTTTTGAGTTAAGGTTCAACTCCACAGCCAAGGACAATTTCAAAGAACTGGATCTTGAGGCGTTCTGTGCCAAATGCTTTTCAGTTACTCTCTTATTTCAACTTATGCTCTTCGTGTTCTAATTATGTTCGGTTCGACTTATCTTTGTGAAGCCGCATTTTTTATACACGTCGCCATCAAGACTAAGTACAGAAACAAGTTGCAAATTAAAGGAGGTTTACGCTGCACGCTGTCTGGGATTAAACTTCTCAAAAAAACTAGTTGCTAGGAAGCGGTGACAAGTGTTTTACTGATGCGTGATCGATAAATCTACCAAAAATAAATTGCAACTGCTGTTTGCACTTATTTAATATCAGTAAGGGGATGGAAGCAGAGAAGCATTGATCAAGGGAGATGCAGTAGAAAAAAGGTTAAGAACCACTGGTCTACAGCGTTGTGTGAAATTATAGTCACCAAATATACAATCGCCCTTCCTGAGCGAATGTTTTTCTTGAAAATGGGTTATTACGCCAACGGGTAAATTGGATACAAGAGGTGCAGTAGTAGCAGTAGTAGCGAATCGAGAAACTTTTGGTGAGGAGGGCGAGAAGTGTAACTTGACGCTTTATCATCAGAGGTAAAGATCTTTTTTTCGAAGAAAGACTTTTCCAAAATCCAATTTTTGAACAAAATTATTTTTTGAGACAAGTACAAAGAAATTTTCGAAACTAAAAGTAGGGTGGTGAGAGAAAAGCGCCCTCTAGCATTTTTCCTGATTTTGATACCAAGGTGTAGCCTGTTTTGCTCTATTGCGTGGTCAAGGCACACAGGTGCAGCCAAGAAGCTTGGTGTCACGAATATCCTTGTGAGGAGAGTTTCACCATAAAGTAAAATAAGCGTAAAATCAAATAACATATTTCTGTAATCGTAAAACTATTGCGCGCCCGACTAAACTTTGAGTGTGCACCCCTAAGCTTATTAAAAAGAATCGGATAGAATTTAAGTATTGATAGAGAATTTGTGAGCAAAACTTGTATCTATTCAGAGTACCGAACCACCATCACCACAAAGGCCATTGAGGCTGTGCCTTATTTGTACCACCTAATTATTGCTGCTGTTTCCAAACATGTGAATTAGGTGAAGCCGGCGAAGCAGCTTGAACCGATATTTCTAATCCGACAAAATTGACTTATAGCCCAGCGGGGCGATAGCATAATTGAACAATAAAATCTACATTTTGGATAGCCTCACCAGCTACCCTACATGCAACTCAAATATTTCTCACATGTAGTTGTTTCGATTGCAGCAGATCTGGTTCGAAATAGATTTCTTCCAGGTGGTAGATAGTCAAACTTTAAATATTCATCAAGTATTTCCAGAATATGTAAGCCAAAGCTGTTAGGTGCTTTGCAGACCAAACTCCAAAATGATTTAAATCGAAGTTTGTTGTTCTGCCCCAAACAACCAAGCAGCTACTGGATTGTAAAAAATAAACTTATGGCCCCAGAGAACCGAGAGCGCTAATTGAGCTGGAACTCACACGTAAAAATAAATGAAGTTTTGGCCCTGGACAGAGCCAGGGTGAGGGGTGATGCTGAAGGAGCCGTAGCCATTCCAAATTTCCAAAAGAACCGGTCAAGGCTGTAAATTATTTACAAGTACAATGGCAAGAAGCCTTGTGAGACTTTTCTATAGAGTCAAACCAATGTTCTTCAAACTGGGGGTCGCGAAAGGACTCAATGGGGGTCGCGGAATTTTTCAAGAACAGAATTAAAGTATTAAAAAGAATACATTTTAAACAGATGAGAAAACACATCCTGACTTGACAAAGCTGAACGTTACACCTTGAGTGAGCTGAAAAAATTTTATTTAGAGAAACAAAGTAAGCCTACGCCTCTCTCAGTCAGAACAAAATCAAACGTAGACGAGCCATCGTGTATGACAGAACTATTGTTACGTCACAAAACTTCGCTTCTAGCTGTTTAAGATTTTTTGTTTAGAGAGCATGCTGAAGAATGATAAACTACCGGTGCTGAGGGAAGTTAAATCTGGTTAAATCTAAGCAGTTAGTAGTGACTGAGTTTGATAAAAAGTGCAGTGAAGCAGTAATTGTTCTATTAATGGCAATTGAAACGCAGGCGAGTTAGTATCTATAATTGGTTGCAATTTTTGGATGGATAACATGCGCAGTAAAAATGGGATCTTTTGTAGAAAGCCCCCGCCAAAAAACATCCCCGCCACTGCTCAAAAAATTAGTAATTATCCAGTTAGAATTTTTATAAGGGTTGGGTCAATCTGCAGTGCTTAAAACGTGACGAGCACTATTTGTAGTAGCCTACTTAAAACGTGGCGGGGGTGTTTTTCTCAAATCTCACGTTTTTACATTAGTGGCGGGTGGTTTCTACAAAAAATCATAAAAATGTTCATGTGTTGTATAATTTAGCAGTTAACATTCTCATTTTCCTGAATCACGTTCACTTTTGTTCTAGATTTTATAAAACCATTAAAGTAAAGAAGAAAAAGTTTTAAAGTTAGGCTGCATACTATTCTGTGAACAAGTAATTATATAACAACATAGATTTTTTAAATTAATAATTATTAAAAACCCTTCTCATGGATAAGTGGTTGAAATCAAATCATCATATCTCACCAAACACTTCAAGTATTCCAAAGTCGACGCTAACTGAACAACCAAGTGGCAATATGGAAAAGACAAAGACCAATTATTCTTCTAAAAAAAAGAGAAAATACAATGAAAGTTACTTACAATACGGATTTACGTATACCTGCATAAATAATGAGCATCGGCCAGTATGCTTGATTTGTAACGAGAGTTTGGCAAGTGAAAGTATGAAACCTATAAAATTGAAGAGGCATCTAACTACAAGGCATGCTTCCTATGCTGAAAAGCCGTTGATGTATTTTGAAAGGTTATTGCAGTCCGTGAACAAGCAAAGGCTATCCATGGAAAATTATGTATTTACTAATTGTAAACATTTACGCGCATCGTATGAAGCCTCCTACATAATTGCAAAGAGCAAAAAGCGATTTACAATAGGCGAAGATCTTGTTTTACCAGCAGCTGTTAGAATAACTGAAATCATCCATGGCCATAAATATGCTGATGAATTTAAAAAAAATTCCTTTATCAGACACAACAGTAAGCAGACGAATTGAAGACATTAGCAAAGACCAATTTGAACAGCTAATTGCAAGAATAAAAAAGATTTCAAAATATGCAATCCAGATTGATGAAACTACAGATATTTCAAGTAAGGCACAATTGTTGGGATATGTCAGATATTGCTTCAATAATAATATTCATGAAGACCTCTTCTTCGGTAGGGCTCTAGAGGGATACACAACAGGTGAAGCAATTTTTCTTAAAGTTAGCGAAATTCTCGAAGAAGTTGGATTAAAGTGGGAAGACTGTGTGAGGGTTTGTACTGATGGAGCAGCAGCAATGCTAGGAAAAAATGTTGGCTTTCATGCTAAGGTGAAATCACTAAATACTGGACCTATTACTTTCACTCACTGCATAATTCATCGAGAGGCACTGGCATCAAAGAAAATTTCTGCTGAATTATGCGTAGTATTGCAAGATGCTGTAAAAATTATTAATTACATTAATAGCCGTCTTTTTTCCAATTTATGTAAAGAAATGGATTAAAAATTTAGCTCTCTTTTGCTCCGTACAGAAGTGAGATGGCTGTCAAGAGGCAAAGCTTTGAAAAGACTGATTGTGTTAAAGGATGAAGTAATGCAATTTCTGTCGGAAAGTAATTCGGATTTGTTAAAATATTTTCAAGATAAAAACTGGCTGTGTAAACTTTGTTATTTGTCAGATATATTCGAAAAACTAAACGATCTGAATCTATCTTTGCAAGGACAAAACTCGAATGTTTTTATATTGATTTCTAAAGTTGAAGCATTCATGAAAAAAATTACTATATGGTTACACAAGGTAGCAAGTTCCTCATATGAGATGTTTACGTGCATGGAAGATTTCATCCAAGAAAATGAGCTAGGTTTTGATGGAATGAAACCACTGGTAATCAACCACTTGACAAGCCTCAAAACTCATTTTGAAAAGTATTTTATGCCAGAGTTGGATACTAGCGAATTCCACTGGGTTCAAAACCCATTTGACGTTGGAATCGAAAAAGTAAGTCATCTCTCACTGAAAGCTCAAGAAGAATTTTCAGAGTTCTCCAGTGATTTTAATTTGAAAGTAAACTTTTTAAAAAAAAGCTTAAGCTCCTTTTGGGTTAGTGTAAAAACAGAATACCCATTATTGTCAGAACTGGCCATGCTTGCTCTTCTTCTTTTTGCCTCCACTTATCTGTGTGAAAAATCTTTTTCAACACTAACTTATGTAAAAACGAAAGATCGATCAAATTTGAAAGATTTAGAACCAGTACTGAGACCCGCCATTACCGAAATAGAGCCAAGATTCGATCTTTTATGCGATAATATGCAAGCACATCAGTCTCATTAAAGGTATTGGCAATTTTATTATTATTATTTCAATATTTTCTGTATTATTAAATTTTACATTATTGTTATTTTAGTCCCTGGGGGTCGCGAAAAAATTTGGCCGTGCAAAGTGGGTCGTGATGAAAAAAGTTTGAAGAACACTGGTCTAGACTACATACTTAAGTGTTTTCTGAAAAAGAGCAACTATGTATTACATCAACAGAAAAAATAGACTGAAAAAACTGCTTATAAAAAGTTTCTTCAAGGAAAGGGTAATTAGGGTGTAGCATAGAGAGAAAGTCCAGGGCTACTTTAAACCCTTACCCAAAGTCTTTCGAATACCCGAAATTTATTTGAAGGTGCGGATTTTTGGAAATGCAGCATCACAATTCAAAATTTCAAAAAAGTTATTGTTTCGATCTCAAAATATCTAGTTAGCAGACACCATAATTATCTGAAAAAGTTGGTAGCGCTCCAGCAGAATTATCGAATGCTGATTTTTTAAACTTTAAGAAAGTCAAAAACTTTATGAACAACTGCTACGTTTTGATCATAAATTATATCAACAAGGGGAGCACAATCTTTTCACTATGAGAGGCCGCCTTACATAATAATTTACTTGCGCTTCGGCGTCCATTAAAATCAAGTTGTTTTTTTTTGAATTAGATATGGTACTACACAAGTGAAAACTTTGTGCTAAAAATTAAATTTCTTTTTTATCCATGTAAAGGTTAATATCTTTCTTTTGTGAAGATCAACTTTTGGAAAGTAAAAAATAATAAGAACTTAAATAAAAAAATTTTACCCCTCCAAAAAATTGTGACTTACCACCCCCTCTTTGATTCGATCAGTTCATGTTGCACTACGACATTACATGGCGTGTTGCTACTTTTTAAATAGCAAGTCAGTGATGCTGCGCATGTGCCTCTCTCTTTAAAGCTTTCCATTGCTGCATAACTCAGAAGTCATATGCAGATGCGAACATATGACACAGCTGGCTTAGGTCTTTGCAGTTTAGCAGTTCGCATAGCTGGCTAGGCCTTAACCTTCAGTGGGTTAATCAATAGGCATTGTAAATAAAGGAGACATCGTGGACATATAAGCCAATCATTTACAAATACCATGAGCTAAATTCTATGTAGATTCAGTGCACTGACAAGGTAAACTACATTTGAAAGCCTATAAACCTACTTTCTATACCTCATTTGTTATTTTAAATAGTCCACTTAAGAATACGCCTTATCAAATCAGAAGCATTTGTTACAAGTCTATTATTTAGTTGCAACTTATCTTTGCTGACTATATTAGAACTAGAAGCGTTGAAAACTTTTCCGAAGCCAAATCTTTAGTAGTATTGTAGGTGTTAACTACTCAATTCTAAATAATCGAAAGTAAATTTTCTACTTCCGTCTCCGAATTCCTGTAACATATTTTTCACGTTAGTTTATTCGTGAGTTCTTTTTATTTTAGTGACACTACACGGGAATTGAACTCATAACGAGAGCTGTAGTGTCTCGAAACAGGTCTCGGTCTCAAAACACTATTTTTCCAAGTCTCAGTTTCGTTTCGGCGCCTTGAAGTCTCGAAAAATGGGCATGTCTCGTACTAATGGTACAATTGCAATTTTTCTACGTTTTAAATAGAACAAAGTTTTTAAACTGAAGACCTTTTTTATTTCGCGTCTCCAATCTGCGAACGTTGGCGACAAGTCACATCCTTGTGAAGTCCGCAAAACTTTACCTATTAGGCGGCAGTTTGCACACCCTTAGTTTGGATTAACAAGATAGTTGAAAACGTAAAATTTTTTTGAGGTAGATGTAGTTTATGCAATCATCCGTTCATGATGTGTGATCACTTGCGATTCATGCCTTCCGTATCATTTATTTATCTTAAATCTTAAATTTAGTCCAGGGCCTCGCCAATTGTTGAATCATTCCGGATTTTCTGAGACGTTCAACCGCAAATTAGCTTTTTTTTATTCATGTTTTATCAGCTCATTCTCTCTTTACAAGTGTTCAGTGACTAAACATTTCACATTGAAACATTGACTAAACTACCACGACGAGTAGACTGCTTACTGGTCTGCCTCACCATTTGCTTATTACATAAAGGTAAAGAAATTTGCTATGTTCTTTTTCTAAACATATGATAAGCCAACTGGCTGGCTTTTTCTCGACATCCGCTCTTTATTGCTAAGTGCCAAGCATGAAAGGTGAAATTATCATTTGTAAAGAGCTTGACATGATTTGACAAGGGAATTGAACAAACATCTACTAACTAAGAAACAACTGCTTTAATCGATAGATTAATTTATTTTTGAGTATACGCAACCTGCACTTGAATAAAAAATAGCTCAACATAAAAAAATGAATATTGCGAGTCAATGTGCTTTTTAAAGCCAAAAAGCAACAAAGAACTTTGAAGTTGTTTTAATCAAGTTATTTCCTCATTATATTTTACTGCAGAGGTACCGAAATGGGGATCTTTACGTAATATCAGGTGCGTTTTGTTATAAAGATTAGCTTTTGTGGCCCAGTTTTGATTAGATGATCTTTTTTTTAAAGGGCAACTTGTGTTGACAGCCATTTTTTTGTGAGTCAACTTACTCGGTTTGTTGTTAGATTTTATTGACAGATTAATGCGTGGAGAGTTCATACGGGTTGTGATACACTACTATAGTGTTATTCAGGACAGAAGTGAATTTGTGAAATAGTTCTGAAAAGTTTTGACTAAAAACAAAGCAAATTATTAAGTTTTCTGCTGTTGAAATTATGAATTTCACAGTTGTAGTACACTTAGATTGGACGGCGGAAAAATTATTATTCACTAATTTATACCTTAACTTTGTCATTTCTGAGATTCGGCCTACACTTAGTGTATTTCTATTTATTTATTTTTTGTACTTTTCAGCCACACAAATGTACTTTTTTTGCTTCTAGCGGTGATTCTTAGAATTTTGCTGTTGTGTTTTAACAAATTTTTTTAATATAGCTTTGAAAAAAGCTGTTTTAGCCATAAGCTTCTCGTGACGCTCTCGTCATTGGTGGTATCGCGTCAAAAAGGAAGATCTAAATTGAGTAAGTTTTTTTGTGATTAATTTGGACTTTAGGCAATCAAGACAAGCCAATGATAGCGCTAGCATTGTAAAGCGGGCCAAAGAAAGATTTTGCAATAGCGAAATGCTAAAGAAAGCGCAGCAAGAGACCAAACAGGAGCCTCGCAATTATCAAAAGAGTTTCAGATTGTAAACAAACTCATGGTATCTGCATTACACTGGGTGCCGAGTCTTGAGATAAGCAGCCTCTAAGAGATTAAGTTGGAAAGAGCTGCGTGTTACGGCGAGGATTGAAAACCGCTTATTGCCATAGTTTAATGCACATTGTTCATTTCCAAAAAGATGCTGACCAATGGCAGAGTCACAAACCGGTTTGGTGCTGTTTCGTTTGCACGATCTGTGTGATTGAAATCGGCGTGGACGGGTCAATTGTTGTCTTAACCCTTAAAGGGACGATTGACTACATTTTGTAGTCATGGGGTATTTAAAACCCCGCCACACCCATACTTCTCTAGATATCCAGGCATTCTCCAACTATGATGAAAGGTTTTATGAGATGTTTGCTGTGTGCAAAAATTTTTGTTCACGCTTCATTGATTTTGAAGTAATCAAGAAAAGTTACGTTGAAGGACGATAGACTACAAAATGTAGTCATTCATATTTACCATTACAATCAATGCATAACGCTATTTTAGAAGTGTAATTTCACTCTCCAAACATACTTAGGTAAAACTAGACACTGTTTATTCAGTTGCTGTTCATGCAGTTGAGTTAGTAAGCTTAGTTGTCAACATCGGTGTGTTTATTTTGGCTAAAAGCTAAGACCATGGTTGTTTTACGAAAACAACTATAATTAAATTGTGTTTCTCAGAATTTTAGCAGCAAATATTGCTATAATCAATTTGCGTCTTGCAGCATTTTAGCAGTATATGTGACGTGTTTTTTTAATTGAAGGTCAGTGAATTCATCTCTAAACAATTCTATAAAAAGGAAGGTCAAAATCATACCTTGTAGAATAGCAGGAACGTACACTATGAGTGCTATGAGGCTAAGTAATGAAACCTTCTCCTAGCAGCGATAGTGACGTCACAAAGTGGAAGGAAAAGTTCTTCAGCCCCGTTCTCACTGAAGCCGCAAAGTACTGTTGGCGTATAGTTACATAAAGTTATGTATTCGATATGCAAGTACAGGTAGCTTCGGTGTGAAAGGGGCTGCACACAAATTTGGGGTCTAATTTAGAATAGTCTAGGCTCCATCAGTTTTTGTCCCTGTGACTGAGGTGGGTCGATGGTTATTAACTTTTTTACTCGAACAATTGTTATTTCCTTACTCAAACACATACTGTAGATTAAACCTCGCCAGTTTTGGTGCCTTACCCACGATATTTCTTTTATTAGTGATCGTCTGAGAATCTAAATTAGTGCATCATTATTATTTTTACAGTGTAATTGTTCTTAGTAATAGGCCTGTGAACGCTGTATGGTACAGTATGGATAAACCAGTAATGTTTAGTGAACTTTGTGCTAATTTGGGCATCACAGAAGATGATTTATATAATGATGGTGATGAGGATGAAGACGATTTGATCGAAACTGCCGACAGTCTACGGGATCCGTCAGATAACGAGGAAGAAGTTGGTGTAATTGCTGATGATGAAGGTGATGTTGAAGTGTTCGTTGAAAGAGGAAGTGATAGTTCAGATGATGATGAAGAATCAGTAAACAGTGAAGAAGAAAACGATCAAGATGATAATAATCAATTTCTAAGTCCAAGTGGTATTTCGTACACATCTCGTCCGATTCCATCAAGAAGACGACGAAGAAATGTGCTAACGGAGACTCCAAGAGCAATTCTTAACCCTCGGAGTGAGGTGGAAAGTTTTGAAGCTTTGATCAGTGAAGAAATATTGCGTACAATTCTCATGCATACGAACAGGAAACTGCGAGAAATACGAAGGAGCCTTCACGTACGTTATCCAACAATAAATTTTTTGATGGAGGAGTTAAAAGCAGGACTGGCTCTGATTTTGAGAGCTGGACGTGACAGAGACAATTTTTCAGATCTGCAAGGTTTATGGCAACCAAGTGATAGCAGACCCTTTTATCGTACTGTGATGTCCTTGAATCGTTTTAAGCTTTTATTGCGGTGTCTTCGTTTTGATAACTGGCACACACGTGATGAACGAAAGCGGATAGATAAGTTTGCAGCTGTATCCGAAATATGGAATATTTTTCTTGGAAATGCAAGGCGTGTTTATATTCCAGGAGAATGTATTACTGTCGATGAACAGCTGGTTGGCTATCGAGGAAAAATTCCTGGACGCACATACATGCCTTCTAAGCCACGGAAGTATGGTATAAAGATTTTTTGGGCTTGTGAATCTAACACTGGCTATGGATTGAATGCAATTGCATACGGTGGTAAGGAGGGTAATCGCGTTCATCATAATTTGGCTCAAGATGTTTTGATGAAACTTTTGGAACCTTGGTACGGGACTGGAAGGGATGTTTGCACTGACAACTATTTCACGAGTTACAGTCTTACACAACAATTGCTTCAAGAAAATTTAACGATTTTGGGTACCGTACGGAGACATCGTCGGGAAATTCCACTAACATTGAGACAAAAGACCGAATTATATAGCAGCCAATTTGTGTTCAATCACTCTGATGGAATATGCTTGGTTGCTTACCAAGCCAAGCGAAACAAACAACCAGTAATGCTACTTAGCTCCACCCACACCGAACCATCAGTGGCCAGTGATGAAAGTAAAAAAACCCACTTGATCTTGGATTATAATGAAAGAAAAGGTGGTGTGGATAGGTTTGACCAAAGCATAGAAGCATTCTCTTGTCGACGAAAAACTGTGCGCTGGCCCCTTTTGTTTTTTTACGACATGTTGGATGCAGCTGCACTCAATGCCTACGTTATCCTGAAAAAATGTGGGTAACAAAGCGATCGGAAAGAATTTCTTACCAA
This sequence comes from Trididemnum clinides, assembly GCA_963675345.1. Taxonomy (NCBI): domain Eukaryota; kingdom Metazoa; phylum Chordata; class Ascidiacea; order Aplousobranchia; family Didemnidae; genus Trididemnum; species Trididemnum clinides. The sequence continues at coordinate 31,362,969 of OY776294.1, read as the reverse complement.
CCTAACATTGCAACTAGCTACACCTGCCATACAAGCGAGGCTTACCAAGACGAGAACACGACGATCAGTTCACGAGGCAGCAGCTGCAATGGGAATTTTGTCACCAGCTGCAAGAGGAAACAACTCGCAAGTTTTTACAGCACCGAATCTGCCAAAGAAATGTACAGTGTGCAAAAGGAACTCTAGAAGGCAATGCAGTTTGTGCAAAAAGTCGGTTTGCCCACAACATTCCGTAGTTTTGAAAATTTGTAAATGTCATCATTGTGCAGATGATTAAAGAAAGACATCTTTCTTCTTCTAAACGAAAGGAACTTTTGTGGCCTGTGTATTAAAATTACTGTACTTTGTTTTGTGTTTTCTGATGAGTTATGCGCAAGACTGTATAGTTTTGTATGTTTCAATATTCAACAATGCGTTTTATCATGCAGATGCAACGTTGTGCTTCGTTAATTTCTTTTTGCTGCTAAATTGACGTTAAAAATGATCAAGTTGTATTCTTTAGCCTACATTCGTTTGTGGCTTCTGATTATTATTTTTAGTGAATGAGTACAAAGAACAAGTTACCCATCCTCTATTATAGGGCTGCACCAGCTAGACGCAGGCAGCAAGCCTGCATTTTCACTTTTTAGCTGTATCTGCAAAATAAGTTTATCTTTTAGAGACATTGTTAGTAACCACATATTTCTTGAACAAAATGCCGTTTTTCATTCATTTCTATTGAGGAATTAAGTACCAATCAGCAATGAAGCATAAACTATCATCGCGAAAATAAATTTACATCTTAAAGAAACATGTTAGGCCATGACTACAAAATGTAGTCTATCGTCCTTCTACGTATGCGATTATTAGCGTCCTGATAGGGGTTAACCATTGCGGAACATGTTGCTTGATGCGATCTTGTAGCCGTTGAGATGTTCGCTCCACGTATCGACTATCACAGTGGCACTTGTATTCATATATGACAAAACTTTTCTGAGTGGTAGGTACTTCCGGGTTACTATCAGCATGCGCTTTGATGTAAAAACCAAGCGAAGGCTGACGGAATCATAACAGTTTTTCACGGCGATTTTGACTTCTTTTCCAAGTTTATGGAGGGCTTACTTATCAACAGGACCCTCAAGTACAACGGGCACTTTTCAGGGCTTAATTGCTAAGAGTAAAGAACTGAGCAATTTTCTTTGCGATCTGAGCGTTGATGACGTTTTTAGAAAAGCCATTGTCCAATAATATTTTTTTGATCTGTTCCATTTCTCCCTTGAGTCTACGTTTGGTGCAAGTCATTAGAGGTCGATGCACCAATATAGATGTTAGACTTATTTTACGTTAGAGAGGATTAAAATACTCCCAACGTAAATACTGGCCAGTGAAAGTGGGTTTCCGGTATACACTGGTTTCAAAGCCAATATCTATTCTTTCGACATAGCCATCAAGAAAGTGTAGACATTTTCTTTTCTCGTTCTTAAAAGTGAATTTGAGGAATGGACAAAGGCGTTAAGTTTGGTCAAGAATTCATCTGCTTCAGCTTCGTGCTCAAAGATGGCAAAGATGTCGTCAATATATTTGAAGTATATTGGCGGCTTTCGTGTTTGAGAAAATCACTTTTCTTCATAATATCCAACAAAGATGTTAGCCAAAGCCGGAACAAGTGGTGATTTCATAGCTACTCCACCTGTTTGCTTGTACAAAGTGTTATTGAAGCTGAACTCAACTGCGAATTTGGCGCTCTTCATCAATTCAACAAACACGTTTTTTGGAATAACTGGTTGTGAATCGGACTTATCATAAAAAACTTCTGATTTTGGAACTGAATTTGAATACACCCAAACCAACAACTTTTCTTTCAAGATTTTGTAATTGCTCCTGGGTTAAAGCCGTCACAATCTGCTGAAATGATATTGTTAACCCCAACACCACTAGCGTGGGGCCTGCAATGGGCCGAAGTTGATAGAATAGCCAAGTTAACTGTAAGGCAAAACAGGAAATAAGGTGAACAAAGTGCGCAATAATTTAAATACATTGCGTTGCAAGAAACGTTAATTTTTACTAAACTTATAAGTAATTCTATAACATTTCACCCTGCATGAAGATACAAGAAGCGATTAAATTATTTATTCAAATGTTTTTTAAGCATGCTTTTTCCTTCTGTCTTGAATACTTTTAAAACGCACTGTTAGATCATAGTTTTAAGTCACATCACAATGCTACTATTGTTTTTCCAAACTTTTTCAAACCCTTGTTTTTCCAAACTAGATGGTGCAGGAACCTGTTTGGATAACACCAATGTATTTATGTAATGCAAATATCAGTATATATAAAATAAATATATCATTTATTTTTATAAAATGATATAATTTTCTGTGTACTCACGTTGTCTTTTTGTGGAAACGGCAGAATTGTTCACTGATACCCAACAAAACACGGTAGCCACCTATCTAGCATTTCTGGCAGTACGCGAAGCGCGCGGTGTTTGAATTCATTTGTCGGCCCTTCGGACTCACTGTCCGAATAAACCGAAATCGGGTTAACGAGGTCCGGAAAAACAAGGATTGACTGTATGTAGTGAAATTCAATCACTAAATTGTCAAATAAGCCTACTACTAAATAGCTCATTTTCTTAATTGTCAAAACGACCACCATTTGGGCGCCCCATCATTTTTGACGTCGTTTCACCTCCTCACTACTCACATTTTTAAAAAGTACAAATGGTAGTTTGTGATATCACTCTTTTTTTGAATACGTTAATCTTGATTAATATACCAACATGATCACCACAACGTGTACAGGCACAATAGCTTATACATGTATTTACTAAAAAATTTCCTTGTTGCTTACACCAATGTTTGTTCCGTGAAGCTGGTGCAGCTGCATTAATCGATACGTTTTAAATTGGCACAAGTGATGGTATGCCCTACCGGGGTAAAATCGCACCATATTTAGAAGAAATATTTTTTCTGTTTTGACTGATAATCGCTTTATTGAGCTACCAGAATTAAACCTAAAAATTCTGGGAAAAGCAAAGACTCTTTTAACTTCTTTTAGCATACCTAAAAAAAGAAAAACAAACATAAATCATAATACGTGGCCGGCAGATTTCTTCGAATTAGAAGTTATGAAAGTTTAAAAGGAAATCAAAAAAACACAACGTCACTGTGTCAAATCGCTCCACATGGAAGATTTATCGGTATTTTGCTTTATATAGCTTTATAGAGCTACCGGGATCAAACCTAAACAGTTTGGGAAAAGCTAAAACTCTTTTGATCTTTCTGAGCATACCTAAGCAAAGATAACCGAATACAAATCATAATGCGTAGCCAGCAGAGACTTGAGAAAGTTTGAGTAGAAATAAAAAAAGCAACATCACCGCGTCAAATCTCATCACATCAAAGACGTGTTTGGATTTTGTTTCAAAATAGCTTAACATCAAAAATGTGTTTCCTACTTCCAAACTAAGGGAAACGCAAGCCCTCTTTGGGTTTGTGTAAGCATTGAACAGAGCACATATACTTAAGGCATAACCAGGATCTAGGAATCGAAATTCTATTAGAAAAAGCAGCACAAGAAATCGTGAAAATCTTATCTGCAGAAAACACATAAACGTTTGTAACTGTTCACACAAGAGCCCGATAGGTAAATGCCGACTTGGCCTGCTGAACTGACGCTATCAATCCGGACGTTACTGATGGGGGCCGTGCGGGCTACGCCGTCATATACTATAAAGCAAGGATTTTTTCTTTTGCTGATATGCTGACTGTTAAGGTATTTATGTCTAGACTATACAACATTGTAATAAAATCCCAAGTTTAAGAAAAATTCAAAATAAAATCATAACCCTAACAATTTGTAAAACTGGATTTGTGGAGAATAAATTTTTAAAAATAGCTCGGCTTGATGGGCTTTTAATAAAATATCGTGAATAATTTTGGGGAAGCCAAAACCGCTTTTGCCACAATCCCAGAAACAAGGCAGATAGTGCAGCCAAAGAACTTAACCCATATATGCCCAATGGTGCGTTTTCGCAACAAAATGGTTGGTTGCTTTCTTTTGTTTCTGAAATGTAGGGCACGCAGATTTTGGTGATATGATATTAAGTCAATTTGTTGTTTTAGTGCTTTGGTCAGTGAAGCATGCAAGTTTGAGTGAAAGGCGACGCTTGCTTTGTGTTTTACAGCAGTTGAAATTTTGGGAATTTTCTAAAACTTGCAGATATGGAAGAAACAACGTGAGTTTTTAAACATACGAATGAATATGAAAGTTTTTCATACTGAGTTAGTAGAATAGTTCTACATGTGTTATTTGATACATTAATATGATATATGTGAAAATTGTAACATCTTTTAATTTTGTATAGAAGTCTAGCACTTTGAAATGTTGCATAAACGCACCATTGGGCACATTGTGTGACACTTGCGTTGCGTAAACCCAACAATGGGCATTCCTGTTTAAAAAAATAGCTCAATATTTTTCACAAATGTAGTGTATTAATCAATATTTTTCAATGCTTGATGTCAATCTTACTGTAAAATGGTTCTGATTATGTGATAAGGAAGTTTTTTGAATTACATTTGTTCGAATTCACAGGAAAATGGCAATAATAACAAAGTGCATCTATCTAAATCCCGACTGTGACGAGCTAGCTGGCTTGTGCAGAAACCCTAGTTATCTTAGGCATAGAGAAAATGCATAAAGCTGTGCAGAAGGGGACTAATTTGCTTGCTTAGGTCGAAAATCAGGTGGGAGACAAAGAAGAAACGGACTAATTTGCTTGCTAAAGTCGAAAATCGGTGGAAAACCAAGCTTAAAAAGCTATCATAGATGTATTCCTGCGTTTGCTGTGATAGTCTCATTCCGATAGCTCAGTAGGCAAATGTTGGATTAGTTTACTATTCATTTGTATGAGGTAGGTTCAATTCTCACTGCTGACACATTTTTTAATGCAATCGTTGGAACAGATTTGAGCATTATTAAATTGAACATAATTTTTCGTTCCCCAAATGACTATTTTTACTGCCAGTAGCTCTAAATATGACCAGTAAATACTTTGTTAAAAGCATATTGGAATGAAGCAAAAACAAAATGCTTATGAAAGTCTTTTGACAATTATAGTATTTTAATCTACAGTGAAGGATGGTTTTTTTACAGAGCGATGACATTGGACGAAGTTTTAGAGAAACTTGAAGAAATATCACCAGGTAAAAATGAAGATGAAAATGAACTGCTTGACGAAAACATCCCAATAGCAAAGACTTCAAAAGAAGTAACTAGTTACATATTTACATACCTCCGGAAAATGGTGATATTACTGACGAGGATTCAGGGGATGAAACAGATGTTCGACTTTCCAATCTTCCAGGAAAGCAGCTTTTGTCAGAAGCACTAACAAAATCAAGCACTGTAAGTCCATCTGCACCATCCATTGTTCTAAAATCAAAATCTAGAGATTGTCGTAAGCAACAAGACTTGCCAGTAAGACACAGACAAAATAGTGTACAGGGTGGGCCAATAAAATGTGCCACTTTTCAATCATACCCAAGTTTTCAAATGTGAATTTATTCAAAATTTTTATTCAAAGATTTGTGATAAGAAACATTAAACCAGCATTTAATATCAAAGAATTTCTAAAATCTGAACTCTGTAGGGAAAGAAATAAAGATCTGTGTTCAGTATGCGTCTGAGAGTGGTCCTTGAGAGGGCAGTCTCCCTCTGACAAACATCTGGTCGATTTTCTTGGTGATTCCTCCAGACGCTGTCTCACGATCTCTGTGTTAATGGCTGTTCTCGCAGACCTTGGCCTACCACTATGTCCTTTATTCGCTTTGGTCGCATATCCTGTTTTCCTGAATTTTCGAAGAAGATGTCTGATTGTGAGTATACATGGAGGATTTCTTTCCGAAACGTCAATGACGAATCGTCACTGAGTCTGGGTTACCAATTTTAATTCAAAATATGCTTCCACGATCTTTACTCTCTCCTTCACAGTATATTGTTTTCGATCCATTGGTGTGAGAATTCAATGTTTTGTTGTTAGTATTTTTGAGAATAAAAAAAATCTATTTTGGAAATAGCAAGGATTCAAAAAGTGTTAACATTTTATTTGCCCACCCTGTATATAAACCAATCTGCGCAGATTTTCCTCGAAATCCTGCGGAAGTGTTTGACCTATTCTTAGACGATGACGCCATAAATCTTCTTACAAACGAGACCATAAATTATGCATCTCAAAAGGACAATCACCAGTTTTCGCTTACTCCTGGAGAAATGAGAGAATTTATTGGTATTCTTCTTCTTTCTGGATACTGTACAGTGCCAAGACGCAGGCTGTACTGGGCTACCAAGTCAGACACTTACAATAAAATGGTTGCTACAACAATGCGCCAAAACAGATTTGAAAGATTATGAGATTTTTCCAAGGTGCAAATAATGCCAATCTGCTGATAGAAGATAAGTTTGCTAAGGCACGGCCATTTTTGAACATCCTGAACAGAAACTTTCTTGCACCCAGCCATGCGTTTGGACCAACAGATGCATCGATAGATGAGAGTATGATTCCGTATCACGGTAGGCGCCCTACCAAACAATTCATTCGTGGAAAACCCATACGTTGGAGACACAAGGGATGGGTGGCTGCTTCACCACTTGGTTATGCTTTTGCAATTGATTTCTATCAAGGAAAGCATAGACCAGAAAACTGAACTGATTACAGAAACCAATTTGGGCTGGTTGGTGAAGTTGTGCTAAACTTTTTGGACAACTTAGAAACTCAATATAGAGGAAGAATGTTTTCTTTATACTTTGACAATTTCTTCACTTCAATCAAACTACTGGATCGTATGCAAGAAAGAGAACGTGGTGCAACTGGAACAGTGCGCTGCAATTGTCTTGAAAAGTGCCCCTTGACAAACAGCAAAGTATTTTCAAAACTACCACGTGGGAGTGAAAAAACACTTTTTAGAAAAGAATGCAAAAATTTTCGTGGTCAGGTGGAAAGACAATGGATTGGTGTGCGTGGCATCAAATGAGCCCGGTCTACGACCTCTTAAAAAGGTGGAGCGCTATTCTGCAACAGAAAGAAAGAAAATAGCAGTCTTTATATCTAATTTCATCTGTATGTACAATCGCCATATGGGTGGAGTTAACCGAGTTGATGAAAACATTTCTCTTTACCGCATTGCGATTCGAGGAAAAAATGGTACTTTCCACTATTTTGCTATCTCTTGAATGTTTGTGTGAATAATGCAGGGCTATTCGCACGAGCAGGTAATTATTTTGACAATATGCTTGCTTTCACTCGCTCTATTGTACAATACTGGCTAACAAATTTTGGAATTCCTGCAAAAAAATCAGGCAGGCAAAGATTGAGTACTTCCTTCTTCAATAGAGCTGCACAGTTTGACCAAATAGGTCATTACATCGTAAAGAGTGATCCGCAAACAAGAAAAAGATGCAAGCATTGCCGCAGCTAAACTATATTTATTTGCAGAAAATGTGACATTGCCTTACATTTGAAATGCTCGTTGGAATACCACACCGCCCACTAAATTTAGTAGGCTTAATTTGAAAATGTTTTCTCTACACTGTTTTTTTATTCAATAAATAAATAAAATACCATATTTTTAAAATTTGGTCTTGATTGTAGTTAAGAAGCAGCACATCCATTACTTCTACTTAAATCAAAATTGTTATATTTGGTCGTGTTTGTATTTAAAATTGGGTCGCACGGTTTGCTGCATTTTCGCGATGGATTAGTACTGAAAGCGTTGTCCAATGGTGCGTTTTCGCAACAGCGATGGCGAGTGAAATGCCCAATGGTGCGTTTTCGCAACAAAACATTTTTCGATTTTATTAAATATATAAACAACATGAAAAAAATTTAGTAACAGATTCTATCTACTGTGACCTCAATACTAACAATATGAGAACTAAGCATATTTTCTCAAATCTCAGTTTTTTCTGGGCATATATAGGCTAATAACACAAATATAAATAGCAAAAGAACAGCGCCAATCCGCAAAAAAGGTTCACCATTAAATAGTTTATTTTTGAAATTTTAAAGCCATCACCATTTGATCGCTACCATTAGTTTTGACTGCTTTTCAATCCCTCCCCCTCACACTTTTAAAAGTATTAATGATAGTTAGTGACAAGACTATTTCTTTGTGAGCCTTACCAATTTTGATCAACAGGCTAAGATGATCAAAATTTAGTGTACAGGAATTGTGAAGTGCATAAAATTCATTAACTTTTTGCTGCTCCTTACTCAATACCCCGTATTTTCTACTGGCGAAATGCTAAATTTCTATAACTTTTGATATTTTAATGCAGCGTGAAAATTGTGGCCTCACTTCTTGATCTAAAATAATTAACCGTAAATCATATCTATCTTTTAACCAGCTCAGTTGTAACTCTAAACTGTAGCACAGAAATATGCATTTTCTAATTAGATGTGAGATGGCATGCCGAGGATCTTTAATGGAGGCATAAAATGTTATTCCAGTGAAAACAATTTTTGGAAGTTACTTAATAATTTGCCAAAAATGGGCGTTTTGGGGTAAAATTAAACTGCTCAAAGAAAGCAATGAAGTGTCCAGCTAAAGACCAACAAAACGTTTGTCCCTTAAAATGTATATCGGCGAACCCCAAATTTGGAAATACTCAAAACCACTTTTGAGAACAAGAACTTGGACTGAGACTTATCATAGACGTATTTTGTTTTCTGCCGTGGAATCGTTACTGTTTAAGTGACCTCCTTTTTCAATGTTTTTAGTTGGCAAATATTTTTTCCTTGCGGCAGGGTCGTTTTCAGGGAATGAATTTAATTGGTTCGGCACTTTTACGACGGCGGTTTCTCGTTATGATCGAAGTAAAATATTTTATTATCAAGCTACGCCAATTTAGTCAAAACATTTAGTTAAGATAGAAGGTCCTTTTTGAACATTAACTACTTTAATGTAGTCAGTCATATTTATACTTTAAAGGTCTTCTCGCACAACTTTGTAATAAAGTTACTTTTTCCATTCACAAAGACATCAAAACTACAAAGATCTATTTCGTATCAGAGTCTTCTGATATGGAACTTTTTTGATTTAAGTGTTAGAAAACGTGAATCAACAAATTCTTTCAAATTAATTTCAAAATGTCTTTACAACTAAATATGCTGCATTAAATAAGCTAATTCCTTTCTACATACTTCTTCGTTACCTCCTTTTTATAGGTGTGTGTTGGTTTGGTTTTTCTTGGTATGAAATAACTTTGACCTTCGGTAACTCCAAATGTTACCGTGGCTGCACTATTGAAGACCTTGCGGTTACTTTGCAATCTACTTTTCGTCTGCTATTGCGGAAGTCATCAGTTGTTATTGCGGAAATATAATAATTGTTTAACCAGACGTCTAAAAATAAATTTTCAGCCCTGACAAGGTGTTTGTAAATTTATTCCTAAGCATAAATATGGATTGCTTCATTTGCCAAGTATGGTCAAATGATTATTGGAAGCAAATAGTGAGTTTATTCGTATTTCAGTCTCAAATATCAAAGAGTTTTGGGTCAACGTTGAGCTTTTTGTAAAGCCCAGTTATTAAGAAGCGATTATCAAACCAATCAGAGGTCAATGCAGTTGTCCACAGATACAAACATTTTGTTTTTGGCTTTTTGGATTCGAGTTTAAAGATTTGCTCTGACTTGTAACGTTTGTTTTTAGTGAACTCGGACGCATACTTGTAACTCATGCTTTCGCACTCGGACTTAAACTTGTAAAAATGAAAAATTTACTATACCGGTACCAAAAAAGCAATTATAGATTTTAATGCGAGATTATAATGAAATTTCTACAAAAAAATTATCTTACAGTAATTGTACTTTGATACAGCATAAAAAAGTGTAATCGTCTATTTCGAAATTTTAGCTAGTAATTCAATGAAGTTAATTAGTAGAGTATTTAGCGAGAAAAAAAACGGCAAGACAATAGCAAAAAGTATGAAAATAGGAGGTCTTCATGTCTGTTCGGTTTTAAAAAGTTAATCTCCAAAAAGAATATTTGGCAAGTGAAGTCAATACATTGTAATTCAGCGCAGTTAAACATCGCCACAACAATAAAAAAACTTGCGCCTTCTATGACCTTGTGGTCCTTAAGTAGCTTTTGTGTGAAACAGGAATTTTGCTGTTGTCTGGTCAAATGGTTGCGAATACTTGCAAGGCAACTCTATCAAAAGCAAAAATATATTTTGCTAGGCATAGTCAAAACAAATAGCGGTTAATTTTACTCTTGATTTTATTAATACAGTTTTTTGATATTAAATATATCTGTTCTTAGATACCTTGATCTTGACCAACACAAACTATTAGTTAGTGGTAGCTGATATACAGTAGGCCTCTTTACTTAAGTTGTTTGTAAAATTTCTGTCATTTTCCTGATGGGTTTTATTTGTTTATCCTATTTTTTGGTAAGTAATATTCCATTTTATTCAGACCTTTTGAGTGCAGTTTTCAGGCTGTTGGTGCATGGGGGGAGGGAAGGGAGTAGCAAAGCTATTTTGCCATAACTTTGCTTGTTCAAGTTGTATTGAGGTATTATTTTAACATGAAAACCAACTTTTTACAATTTTGCCACAGTTTTCATTGCTTTGGTTAATATTGCGGTTGAAATTGACATGATGCAGAAGCAAGCGTCTAGAGATATTATCTGGTTAAGAAAAGCTTTCAGACACTCATGTCACGTGGCATGACAGTGCACAATTAAGTCATAAAATTTCCCAACTTGATTGCTTAAAACGTTTTTTGTAACTTGTTTGTTAATCAAATTCATCAGAATCTTTAAAAAGAATTTTTGCATTGTTGGTCTTTCTAACAGTGCGTCTACAAAAACTATAGTAAACGCTCTTTTGCGTTTAAAATTAGAACGATGATGATGAACACTTACTTAAAACTCAATTTTCTTCGTGGCAGAAGTCACCGATATAGATTGTTCAGGTTAGCTCAAAATTTAGTTAAAAATCAAAACGTGAGCTTCAATGCAAACCCTAGTCAACAAAACCAATGCCGCAAAAAATTATTTACTCGTTTGTGGCCGCTAAACTTGGTCTTATGATGACAAAATCTAATAACTAGTTTATCACGCCACGCTGTCAAAACTGCAGTTCTTGTACTGAAACTGCTTCCTTTACTCGGAGCCGATTGTAAACATAGACTTTTGTATTCACCATTCAGGGAGGTAATCAACTCTTTTTTATGGAAGTGCATTGAGCTGACGAAACTAAGTTGGTCTCTTTGTGGCAAAGTTTGCATTGTTTCTGCTATAAATTTTTCGCTCGTTTTAAGGGGGGGATTCTTCATGATTCCCCTTAACCGAACTTTGGTTACGCCACTGCTTGTACTCATTTGTGATAACGTATTTTAAAGGGATGGTCTCAACAACTGAAATCACTCTTGTGGTGCCCTCCAGCCATTTTAGTTATAAGTTTTCCAGGTCACTTTGAAGTGAAAAGTGTAATGAGTTTGATGTTTGTTCTCTGATTTTTGTCGTTCTGTAAGAATGGAAAATTTGAGAGCCACTAAGTGCTGATTGAAATTCTTGCAATTGTTTTTGTAAAAACACTTTGGTTAAATAATTGTGAGGAGCATAAAATGATGTTGTTTCTGCAGTGGGTGCGAAGTCCGTTACTAACTGAGACCCACTGAAGAAAAAATGCCGAATTTTATTAAATAAGTTTTACGTTAAAGTAGTACCTCCAAACAATTTTTAGTATTTTATTTGCATGTCCTCTTTTGTTTACTCACACTTTAACTGGCTTTTCTCTTACAAGAATTGCGAAACCAGCTGACTTTGTAGTCTTTTCTAAATCTTATGATCTCTGGCTATATCCGGTAGATCAACTCATTCAATAAAATTTCAAGTCTTGGTTAATCCAAGTTGCATATATAATTCACTTACTAAGTTTTTGAGAAAGTATAATTTATTTAGAATCAAACGCCAGTAAGTCACACATCACAAAATACAACAAACAACGGCTATAAGACGAGACCGGTTTTGAATGCATTACATATCATCAGGCAAGAGAAAAAGCAACTAGTCATGATGCAATGTTAATTATATTAATTAATTATACAATACTGAGCGTTGCAATGCAGACACCAATAGGGGATATAATTACTTTTACAAGAAAAAATTACTTACAAAAATACTTCCTACTTTGGATAGTCTCAAACATCTTACCCCATTTTGTGATACTTAGCGAATTTTTTTATTCGTTATCACAATTAGCGAATAAATTTGTCTTGTGGATGCGATTTTATACCCATTTTTTGTCCATATCGCATTGGTTAATATTGTGTAATGAATTGATATTGCATTATTTCCGGTTACTATCAAATTCCCCTGATGAGACCAAATAAGGTCAAAATCAGTCACGTTTTCTAGTCGCTGTTTGCAGTAAGGCGCAATTTTCTATGGTAAGTGTTGATGATGTTCGATTTATAATAAATTGTACTTTGTGAAAATGCTGGGGATAAATGTCCCTTCTAATAAAGAGACTGCTGAAATCACCGTTTGTCGTGACTTAGCAAACGTTTCCCTACTAGCGTTCAAGAAGAATTTTTCTAGCGCTTGCAACAAAAATCATTTGTCAAATGAGTTTTTCTTGAAGTATTTTATTACATGGCCAGCCAATGCAGCTAAAGCCTTTCTATAGCAAGAAGTAATGACTTAATGTTAGCAGAGTTTCAAACTATGGTAACGAATTTTATCCATTTGTGACATATTATTTATTTTCCTTAAAAATCTTATTTCTGAATCTTGCATTTGAGATTGCTTGCCCTCGAGACTTCAGTCATTATACTGGACTTATAATTAATCATTCTCAGCAAATCAAGATGCTTAGCCTCCCATGCTTAAAGTTTTTACCCTGGCAGACCCTATCCGGCAAACTGTTGGTGGTTCCCTTTTCAGGCCACAGTTCCACGGTTGAGAATCTCTGCTCGTGACCAATTGATCATAGATAAAAATAAGAACAAAAACCGTTAAAAACTGAAAGCTTTGCGTGCTCATGCACAGATCGTTTCATGACAGCTGAACGTAGAGTTCTTGCAATACTGTACTTGCTTTACCGAATCGAATACCGAGTTTTTGTTTAGCCAACAATCACTCGCATCTGTGATCTCAATAGGGGTCTACTTGAACTCCCTCTTTTACTTCAATTTTTCTTCGTAAAACAGCAAATTTACTTAATCAGAGGCTATTACAAATAAAGTATATTGGTTTAGTGTAAAAGCATTTCAAATTCCTAACAGTGTAAAGTCGTTATTTTTTTCAAGCGGCGTGTTAGCTAATAAATAAACAATTAATCTTACATTTTTTTATTTTCAAGGCACTATTTTCAGCAAAATTGCCCTTTCCAAGTCAATTCTTATACACCTGGGTAGTCCAAGTTTTTGAGCTTATGGACCAAAGTAGTTTTTAATGCAAGCATTAAGAGTCCAAACACAAATCAGAGTTACAGAAAACAAGATGTAGCCCAAAAAAAATTTAACGGCATATTTCCAGAAGTCTTTTATATTCTAGAGGAAAAACATAGTCAATATTTTGTTATTCCATTTCATTTCTTTTATGTTTTTAGTAATTTTTACATCATTTAAGGTCGGTTTATGTGGCTTTGAAATGGGTGCTAGTTCCAGGTACTTGTTGAAAAAATATTAGTTCAAGTTGAGAATAGACAATTTTCTAAGTGATATTTCATATTTTTTAAGTGTTGACTGTTTTTTATTAAGATTCCTTATTCTTTTTGTGGTGTTTTGTTTGTAAATGTTGGAAAAAAGTTTCCCCTCACGAAATTACCTTTTTGTAAATCGGAATAACGGCCCATGTTTGTTTATTATTCGATGTCATCAGAAAGTTCCCAGTCCTGAAACACTTGAGTTAACCAAAAATTTTTGTTTGGTGCGTTCAATAGTTCAGATTGGCTTTCATTACCACGGCAAGTACTTGTCCCAAATTTCTGCATGAGTTTTTTTTCCTGTTTATTGCAATGTTAAAAAATATTGATTTTTGCCGCAATTAGGCCCATCGTTGAAAAACGTACTTGATCTGTTATGTTCTTGAGCTGTTATGTTTTGAAAAACGTACGTTTCAAAGAATTTCTCTGGTTTGTAGCTGTGCTTGTGGAAGAAGCATTTTTTGTCAGCGGTGTTAGCAATTTCAAAGATCGAAGTATCAAAAAATCGTAACATGCAGGCATGGGCAAAATATTTTTTCTTCTTACTAGTTAGGGTTTATTTTTTTTGCACAAAAGAACTGTGCACTAAAGATATCCCATGGTGAATTGCAAACATTTAATACGAAGACAATTTTTGCTTGCTGATGCGTGGTACTTGATAGAATTGTTTGTTTCCAATCTTGACTACTAACACCTCCAATTAAGCCACAGAAAATTTGAAATTTTATTACAACCGCTGTATTTGGTGAAAAGAGAGAGTCAAAGCGATGAAAATAAATTTTGGATCTTGGATTTCGCCAAGTATTAGATCTTTTTGCATGTCGATTTGGGTTTAGACCTATACTACATATCTTTTCTTATGCAGTCTTTAAACAAAAAAGTTTTAATCGCTTGTGCAAAATACATCTTGCTGTATCTAAGTATATTATTTTGTATCTTTGATTTGGTGACTGCTGGAAAATTTGCCCTTGGATGTTGGTAGACAGGAGTTCGACTCGTTGCGATTGGTTGTTTGAAGTTGATTGCTGCTCAATATCTCCATCCACCTGTTTCCAAAAACTTTTAAAGATTAGGATTTCGCAAAACTAAGTCACTTGCCTGTTCATCGAGGGTGTCATGGTATTATGCTTCTCTTTTAGACTCGACAACACACTGAAAACGCAGCCTAATTCGCTTTCGCGGGTGATTTCAAATGACCATCTTTTTGGCCAGCGTCTGCTTCCAGCTTTCACTGAGTAGCATCTTGACATTTGGTCAAGAACATCAACTCCCATCTTAGTTTCGTTGTAAAAAAGTACTGTTTCGGGTTTTTTTGGGGGTTATTCTCCGACGAAATGGCAACATTTGGGTGCAATGAACTTAGTATGTTTACGGATTTTGACTTCTTGCACTGATACTTAGTTATTGTAACTGTAGCAACAGCTGGATCTGCTAACTTGACAATGGCGGTGTCATGTAGGCTGCAAGTTTCTTGCAAACTGTTTGGTATTTCCCTTCGGTTTGATCGGATCGTGTCGACAAGGCTGCAGCCTTGTTTTGCCAGCCGCAAACAAAGATCTAAGGATGTGAAGTAATTGTCACTGGTTACGTTGTGGCCCTTCTTGAACAAGGGCATCATAAGTTTTATCACTACGTCAGTAGGCACGCTCACATTACCACTCCTGCTCTCATCTTTTCCTACATAAGGAAAACCGTTGAATAAATATTTTGTTTCAACATCAGCGGCCATCCAGAATTTTATCCCAAATTTATCCGGTTTGTTGGCCATGTATTGTATAAACTTGCACCGTGAATTGCAAGGGAGTAGCTGCTTATCGACGGTAGTATTAGCATTAGGCCTGAATGCCTTCTTACAATTTTCAATGAAAGGGTTCCACAAAGATGAAGCTAAACAAAATTTAGCTTTTTTTAGATTTCGTCTTCTTTCAGACTTCAAGTCGAATCGTAGGTATTTCATAATCTCAAGAAATCTGTCACGAGGCATAGTTTTGCTAAACAAGGCCCATCCCCACAATCTATTCCACATACTGAGAATGGGCAATGTTCAACCACCAATAACTCCTCGGGCAACGATAAGACCAAGAAACTTCTCCAACTCATCCAAAAATATCTTCCAGTTAGGATCACTCGTAACTCTCTGAGCTTCAGCAATAGTACATTTTTGGATGTTTCTTAGCATTGGTTCGTTGAAAAGAATCCGGAATGATGAGAGAGGACTATCAGAAATGATGCGAGAGGAAGCATACGCAGTTGGACCTGGTCGAATTTTCATTATATTTTGCTGCTGCAAGCGCCCACTAACAGCTTGATTTGGGGCTAAAGCCAGCCAGCATGACCCATCTTTACCCCGAAAGAACTGCTCATCATCTTCTTCCTCAGCTTCAAACGCTGTTTGAAGAAATAGCGGCTCCAGAATCTAATTCATTGTCATTATCTGAATTAGAGGATTCCTCATCTGATAAGGTTACTTGTACTATCTCATTTTCTACATCTTTCATATCATCATCCGACTGTTTCCCGTCCGAACAATCTAACGAAATATCTTGCAGCAATCCTAAAGCTTGAGTAGCGGTAAGTCTACGCGACATTTTTTCCTTGAAAAACAAAACAATATAAGCTATCAAACAATTTTCTCACAACTGCTATTGAAAAGCTATGATGATCAACTAAAGTTCAACAAAACATAAATCTACTTCTGTTTGAACCAACTACATCCCTGCTTCTGCAGTACCATACACGCGGTGTAAATTTACAGTACATAGCTTCTGTACACTGACAAAAAGCTACAGTTTGTGAATGTAATTTACATGATGCCATTATTTCACAACACCGCAAAAGCCTTGTCAAACAAAACAAAAGGTTATCTTGGGTGATTCATCAAAATAATCTCACAACAGCAGCGTTGTTTACACTTCCCAGCATTAGATAGTATGCAGCGTCAATTGACGCGCTTGGTAATTGTAGGTAGATGTGAGTTTATTTCGGTGACGGATGACAAAGACTTTCTGAAACTTAAACAAATTGTGTGCATCTGCGAAAAAATAAAAGTCAAAAAGTTTCAATAAAAAATACGGTGTATGCTTCAAGTAACAAAGCTTTAAAAACGAAAAAACGTCAATTGACGCCCTTGGTAATTCTAGTGTTAAGCATGCTTTTTTATTGCATGCTTCCAATACTGTACAGTTTGCTTTTAAAGTAAGTAAAATAATGCTGTTGGATGCAGTCTCAAAAACTGCGGCAGTCGTTTTGATCTGAAATTGAGAAAGCAGGAATGTATTAGTGTTGTCAGAAAGAAGGGCAAGTTTTTCAGGTATCATTTTCAAAAAACAGACCTAAACCAAAATGTAACTTCACGGCACAAAGCACAGAGAAAGGGAGCAGAATTAAGTTTTGATGTATAATTTGTCGCTTATTTGTCGTGAACTCATATAGCGGACAAGGCCAGCCTAGATATTAGTACAAGTGCACTGGGATTTAAGGACGAGTAGGAAAAAGAAATTTGATTGAAAAGCAAATTTTGCCGGCAATTTTTGACATAGCAAATGGCAAGTTTAGTATCTGAAAACACCATGAAACCGCTTTGACTGCTTAATTAAACTGCTATTAAACGAATAAATTATATAATTTAATTGTTGAGGGAAGGTTATTGCATCCGAGGTTTGACAAGAAATCAAAAACACAACACTCTTATTTCAAATTCTATAAAAAATGGGAAATATTTTTGCTATTTTGCTAAAAACAAGGTTAATTTTAATAGACCTTTCGATATCCAGCTAAAAATTTAAGGGAAGACACGGGTCTTTTCTTTTCCTGGTAACGCCAATGCAGCAAACTTTAAGCGTAGCAAGGATCTTGGAAAAGTTTGAGAGTAAATCATCTCCGTGTAACATTGCACCAAATGCAGCGAAACACTTTTGACATTTTGCTTAAAATTAGATTTATAAGCTTGCCAAGATAGGAACAACAAATTTGGGCGCAGCGTGACATCCTTCATCTCTTTGATGCGCTTGTGCAGGAAACAGGTACATAGGGTTCAGGTAAAAAATCGTAAGTATTTGTGGAGATATTCAATAGAAATAAAAACCCGGTTTAAAATCGCACCGTATGCGGAATATATCTTTCTACTTTGCTTGAAAATAGCTTGATACGTTTATCGTGGGTTAAAACTACTAATGAGAGGAAACATGCCTTTTTCCGTCTCTCTGTTTACACCCATGTAAAGAACAGGAAACATAAAGCGCATCTAGGGACTTTTGGAAAGATCAGATGAAAAGAATATCCATAAATAAAATTGCATCGTAAGCATGTTTGATTTATATCTCGAAAATATGTGCTAAGCTCAACGGGATCAGAGCTATAAATTTGGGAGAAACATGCCTCCTCCGCTCGCCTGGCTATGCTTATTCAAGGACAATAGCACGAAAGATGCAGCTAAGAACTTGAGGTTATAAATGTTATTACGAAATGGAGAGCACCAAATCGTAAAATAGACCTATCTTTTTGTATCATGTTTTTGTTTTGGTGCAAACAATCGCCATTTCGATTAGGGCCTCTACTTAAATTTTAATCGTGTTTCAGTATTCATTGCAAGCAACAGTAAAAGAATTTGCATGAACAGTAAATAGTTGTATGCTAATCCCACTCCCCATTCCACCATATTGTTTTTCGCTCAACCACATTTTGAAGTAGACTGGGTGTTGGAACCAGATTACAATTGGTCGAAACCCATCAACATTTCAAAAATGATTTCACAATTGCTCCTAGCTTAAAGTGCTACATCCTACTAAAATGATGTTGTCAACTTCAATACCACTGGAGTGGGGCCAGCAGGTGAAGTCGACACATTGGCCTTGTGCAAGGCAGGATGAGAAATAAGTTCATCAAACAGCCAAATAAAGAAATGACTAAAAGAATTCAATAAATTTTTAACTGAAGCAAAACAGTACACAATCCTAGCTACACGTAGGTTCCAAATTCATTGTAATAGAAAAGAATACTAGCTGTAACGAGATTTTTTAAGGTATTGGTGACGCTCGTGAGCTAAGCAAATTAATTTTTCAAAATTTATAAACTTAAATTATCTTATGCAGTGACATAAAATATGTCCTAATTTGTTCCTCAAGAAAATGTAAAATGCGTTTATTTATTAACAAGTATGGCTTGTTTCAGCCATCCCTGAAATTTCTGTTACGCTGGAAAGATCTAAAGAGATTTTTTTGCAAAGCAATGAATAAATACAATATAGTTGCACGTATAAAACAAAAACGTTTTATGACCAACAATATCTTGATCTTCTGCTAACCAAATCTTTTAGCTCACTTCCTGGTTTTAAAAAGTGAACAATAGAAGTAAAATATTGTTTAACTAACCAATCTAGATATCTAAGCAGTAACAAAGAAAAATGAGATTTCAAAGCAGATTTGAGATAGCGATCAAAGGATATTTAAGAGAGGCATAAACTATTAATACAATTGAGAGATTTTTTATTATTTAAAAGGTTATTTACAAACGCGAATTCAGCTAATTCTTTTTTCCTTGTTGTCACAGCTTAATTAAATGCGTGGCGCAATACCTCCCCCATCCCCCAATGTACTAATGCGTAATAGTTATGCGGAGGCAATATCTATCCTGCACAAAGAGGTAATTTCTTGCACTAAGTTGATGATAAAACTCACGTAATCATAAGCTAGTTAAAGCAGGCCTACAGCTAGATAGCAAGCAAGAGAGTATCCAGCTGGGGGACAAATGAGATATTTATCAAAAAACCTCCATATCATCAATTTTAGGCCAATTAATATTGGGTTTTCAAAAAAGTCGTCTAAAATATATCTAAATTCGCTCATTAAAATATGCTCAGATACCCCCTTTCCCCCTTTAAATTTTTAGTTAGCTGTACTCATGAAGTCTACGCCTTGTGATTCAACACGTTGTTATAGCAATAAAGAACTAATGCGTTTTATGGCCCTATGACCTCTGAGTTGTTATTTTCTTGTAAAAGAAATTTTGTTGTAATCTGGTTAGATTTTAGCAAGTACTTGCCCTGCGATTATATTCTACAACCAAAAAATGCTTTACTAGACATACTCAAATATATAGTGTAACTGTTGGTTTTACACTTCAATGTTATAACACTGCGCTTAAAACTTAAAAGCTTATGTCTATACCTAGATACTTAGATTACAAAGGCCAACAAAAAAAATTTGTTAAAAAGCAAAGGGTGTTGAACCGTTTTGGAGTTAAATCGGATGCGCTGACTTTGAAAATGCACTTAGTTTTACCGAATTGGCTCTAGTTTTGGAAATATTTTATGTATATTTTTTAGGATATTGCGTGAGCACCGTGCATTCTCTAGCATGCCACATGCGAAGCTTCTTTAATGTAATATTACTTGTTTCTCATTCAAAGTTTAGTGTCCATTTACTCCATACAACCTACAGTATATGCATATCGATTCGTATAAAAACAAGTCATGATGTTGATGATTCATAAAGGTTTGATGCGGTTTAGAGCATTACGATCAGCTAATAACCGTAGTTTATGACTTACTCCTATCAAAAGTTTCTCTTCATTACGTTTGTATTCCTTCTTAGAAAAGAGTTATCAGTTTTAGTTTATTTGTCCTCCCTTGTACGTCAAAACAACCATGATAAAGCCTAAATGCAGCATAGTGTGGAAACCGTGTATCATTCAGCTAACTAAAGTGCTAGATTTTGCGGATTTAAGGACATAATGAACGATGAATTGCTGCTTTTTGGTGAACATTTTAATGAGTACTATATATTTATTTGCAGGAAAAAATCTACTGGTAGCCTACACAACTGATATGAACATTCGGTCTTTCGTGTTTAACTGACAAAAGCTTTTCCAGAAATCCAAAGAGAAATTAGGATATAACTGAAACATCATTTTTTGTTTTTCCTGTATGTGCTCTGGTTGGTAGTATACACCTAAGTATTTATAAGAAAAGGAGGAATGGAAAGAAAAGGCTTTTTATTGCTTGCGTTCTGGCTCTTCCTCTTTCCCTTGTGCTGTGGAGAGATGCGTAAGTAATTAGTTTTGTATTATCTGTAATTATCTAAGCTTTTTAATAAATTGTCGAAAATTTCGACGATGTTTGACACCACCAAAACTGACTTAAAATTACCTGGATAAGCAAGCCGCGCTTTTACGGTGTATTTCGTGCGTTTTCAATGAAAACAACAATTACGAAGTAGTTTAATAAAATAGCAACTACTGCCTATCATCCAGGATGATCCCGGGTGATAGACAGTAGGTGCTCAAGCAGGATTTTGTAGTGGTGGAGATTGACAATAAACTGTTTTAAATATTTTGAGATAGCTTTTTACTACAGTGTGGAGGTATTTTGAGAACTCATAAAAGAGTTTTTTGCTCAGTTTTCTTGGCAGGGTTATAAGCGTATACTTTCGGTATTATGATCATGAACTGTTCTCAAATCATATGACGTTTTTGCCTGATTTTGACTTACCCATCCCTGTATGTGACGTTTTTGTAACCCCTCCCCCACACGTGACACGTCGCATAAAAAAAGTGCTTCAGTTGACTTAAATTATTGAGAGTTGTCACAAAAACTTGTGTAATTTCGCAATTGAAAGCTTTAATTCTTTTGAATATAATAGGAAGTTTGTAATATGAAGATATCTCTTATGCCCCTTCCACACCTCATAACATTAATATCACAGTTTTGTTTTCTCTCCCCACCTGGAGATGTCATATGATATTTGAACCGCCCCTTATGATTAAAAGAAAGCTTCAGCTACCACTTGCTCATTTTGATTGGTTTGGGCGTTGCCATCGTGCATCTTTTCTTGAAGCTTGATGTAAATATAGATTGCTTAAAGGAACGCGGTACTCTTTGGAAGTGTCCAGCCTTGACAATAATGAAGCAAAATTATTTTCGCCACTAAATTTAATACTGACGACAATAACAAAATGTTGAGACCTTTTTTGATAGATGAGGATCAAAACTCATTTTGACCGTACACTGACTTATTTGCGACCACTTTTATTAATTGGAGACCTCTTTTTGTAGTAGATATGCTTAAGAGGAGAGAATCTAGTCACCATGTCTTCCTAGTTGCATCCCCAAATGCCACGATCGGCCAAATTTTAGTAGTAACCTTACTTTTGCTAATTCAAGCTATCAAATTATCTTTTTGTGCTACAACACGCTTTCAACAATCAACCCAGATTCTGCTAGCGTCAGTTTAATCTGACATCCTGTTTTTTATGGTATATCAACCAATTTAATTTTTTAATGCAATTAGCAAGCTACACACTGCCTTGGAATGTACTTGAAAAATATTGGTATGAAAACTGACTCGAAAAAGAAATTTTGGCAGCAAATGTTTTTTTGTTTATTAATGACCTGAAAATGTGATTTCAACTTACACATTTTCATTACCATTCCCGAAAATACATATATTACAGATTAAACAGTAAAATATGTTTGCAAAGCAATAATCTATAAAATGGCACAGTGCTACAGTCAAATCCTTTTTATATTCATCAAAATCACAACTTTTCTACCGTCAGTTTGAATTGACGCTAGCAGCAAGAAGGCAAAGATTTTTCCAGTAACAAAGGCTATCGGTCGCATTCTTGTATTACGTCATTATGAAGATGCTAGTTACTTGTTGGCAAATTTCAGGTAAGTTTTTACTTTAAGAGATCTCCTTAATTGTTTGGCAACAACAAAGTTACAATGAATTTTAGAAAAATGGTTATTACGTCATAATGATATCACAATTAACAATCATGTAACATATGTGTTACATTATTCCTCAAAGGGTTAAAAGTCAGTGATACAACGCAGATATTTTTCAACTGCAGCAGATACACATTTTTTCAATTTCAGTTTTTTTTAAAAACAAGCATTCAGGTTCTTAAAACTAATTTTTTGTTTAATGAAAATGAATATTTTTGGCGGTCATTTCTTTCTTTTTTGCAACGACTCTACTTTCGTATATTCCTGCATGGTATGAGCTATTACGGCTTTTTTCGAGCTTACCATGTCGTCTTTGGGTAAAGAGGCGTTTAAATGTCATGTGACGCCTTTTGGGGAAGACTGGAGCAAAATTGTCATATGAAAGGGAATGAGGTATACATAAACGTCATAATATGTCACATGGAGGGAAGGAGGAGCAATTAAAAATTAGATAAAAAATTGTCACATGATGTGTGAACAGTCGCAAAGCGTATTATCGGGGTGGATTGCCTATTTCTTGCGAGGTTGGGGGAGAACCGAAAATATTCAGAGACGACAAAATTTTGCTTCTCGGGTTTTACCAATTTAAAATAGTAGCGTTTCTTATCCAAATAGTTGTAGGAGACCAGGAAACACCCTTCAATGGCGTCTGAAAATGTTTTTGCCCTCCTAAAAAGCTTCTGTTTTAGATAAATAGTGTTATCAGCATATAGGAGCCAAAATAAAAGTTTTCAAAAGATTTATCAAAATTTAACAAATTTTTGTGGCCTTGTAATCCTGCTCTCAACAAACATCACTTGTTTAAAAAAATTGTTAGTGTTAAAATTTTGTTTCAGCTATTAATGTTTTGTTTTTAACAGGATGGGCAGATTGCGCAAGTGCTGGAAGCACATTTGCCGGACCAATATTCCGACTTACCGATACCAACCTTCCCCAACGATGCTTTAGTGCTTGCGTAGACTTAATGGATAATAGTAATTTTTCCGACTTCGTTCATCCTGCCAAATTTGCTATTCTAACAGTATGTATAGAATATTTAATTTGATTTTTTGTACTAAGGGCGAGGTCTGTGGTAAAGTAGGAGCTCAGGACATGGAGAAGACCTTTTTTGAAAACGCCAGACAATTCGAATAAATTTAGCAGATGCAGTCACCGGCGTATGTTATTGCAAATTTTATTTTGGGGGGGGAGGGAGCTGGGTGCAGATTAAAGTCAAGTGTGGCATTAGACGCGAAAATCTTTTTTGTAGATTTAGATTATGAAAGTGACAACTTTAACTGTTGTAGTCTCCAAATAGAACCCTCCGGATTTTTTTCTAGATCAAACTTTCCAAAGTATTTTTTATTTTTTGACTCTGGCATAACGTTTGGAGGGTCATTACTTATTATCTCAACCCCGTAAACAGCCACTGAATGCGAATTCTTTTTCGAGCTCTCAACATTTTAAGCTGGTTTTATCATCACCTGCACCTTTTCTCTGCTTCAATTAATCAATTACGCTGGAAACTGATTTTCAGGGATGTTAATTTGAAAAAGCGATGTAACTGTTGTACGAGTAGCAGAGTCAGTAACTCTTTAAAACAGAAGTCGGAAACCTACTACCTCCGGTGGCGTAGGCGGCGAACCATAACCCAATCGGCATGTCATATTACAGGCCATATTACCGCCAATATATGATGTACACATCGCACACATTATCTTTTCCCGGTCTATTGATAGGTGACATTTTCAACAATCCAAGGTGATTACCTTTTTTTTGAGGGATCCAAATATTCAAACTTTCAAGAAGTAAGCTATATTCATGCTGCGCATGGTGCAGCCAGATGAGAATAGTTAAAATCGTCCATCCTGCAAGTCGTAAAAGGCGACTAAAAAGGAATTATTGGTGAAAAGATGGTCTACGGCAGTAGTTCTCAAACTTTTTTCCATGCGACCCATTTAAAAAAAACTTGCTGTAATTGACACGCACCGTAAAACAACCTTTAGTTTTTGCTTGCAATCCTACCAGGTGAAAGTAAATTCCAAACCTAAGTGATTGTCGATTTACTTTCCAGATTTCGTTTTAGGCCCATCATCTTCAGTTGTAAAATTACGCGTTTGCTTCGAAGGCTGTAACACAGCTTTTTGTTCTGATCCATTTTACGAGTGACTGTCAGAATCTTCTTTCGTTTCTCGCCAATTTAAATATAATTGTGCAATGCAATTATCATGCAGCAAGTCAATAATGACAACATTGTTGTTAAAGTGCAGTTGAGCGTACAGGTTAGAAAATAACAAATTGAAAGTCAAATTTATATCGAGAATGAATTTGATGGAGTAAAAGCGAATTAGAAGCTGTTTGCAAATCATATGACACTGCTTTAACCAATTTTTTACCACTCCCTACATTTTCCAAAATGTGAATCATTATGTCGGTTTTGTAACCTTTCTTCCCATCTCATATAACGCGTCATATAAAAAAAGTGCTCAAGCAAATTTTAATTATTTGGATTCGCCACAAAAACCTGTTTATTTAAACGATTAAAAGTTTTGATTTTTCAATATGATTTAAAGTTTGTCATCTAAGGATACTTTTTATCCCCTCTCCAATAAGACACCAATGTGACGTTTTTGCTTCTCCTCCCCACTGGAGGCGTCATAGGATATTTGAACGGCCTCTTACCGTGCAACCAGTTATGCAGTCATGTGGGAAAATGAAGAGCAACGGTCTCCCACAAACGATATGACAAGAGAAAGAATGTCCAAAAATCACTTTGGAGACGTTGATCTCAAAAAAACATGTTTGTTTCAAGATCAAAATCAGGGATATCTAGAACTTCGGGGTGTTTCACTTGATTGATTTTGTGTTTTCAGCTTGGAACGAAAGGGTAAATTTTCCTTTAGTCAATATTTATGAAGCGAAGCAAATGCAAGGTAGAGGAGCGTCAGTTAGTCAAAAATGTAAATGTAGTTGCGTTCATATAATCGAAAGCTGATAAAAAAGAATACACGTAGCTGCAAAAGTAAGTTATTGAAGAAAACAGTAGCCTAGTGGTAAAATTTTTAAGTTAGAGTCGGTAGAATTTGAGATTAGGTCCATAAAATATTAGTTTTAGTCGGCCACCCTAGCTTAATAATCTTTTTGAAATGAAACATGTATAAAACTAATTATGATGCAGATTAATAAGATAATGCATTTTGCTCAATAAGCAGTGAGCCCATATGCTTCTTAACCCTTAAATGCCCAAGTGTTTTGTCAACCACTATTGCCTATGTGGGTCGTTAGCGACCGGGAATAATGAAGCATCTTTGCTCTACCTTTCAGTTTGCCCATCTTCCTTAAACATGATTATGAAACTAATCAACATGTTGCAAGTTCACTATTATTTACAGCTAGGTGTAATGCTTAAAAAAAAACAGACAAAATATGCAAAAATTGCAAGTATAACATTTTCCATTTTGTACAAAAAGTGACCTATCAAAAGTTAAGATAGCCACTGCATCCTACTAACAACAAACGATTATTGAAATAACGTGTAACATCAAAATTTCTCAAAAAAAAAAAAAAAAACAATAAAACGATTGCAGTTTGCTAGCCTCTGCCGCAATAGGCATGATAGTGCCCAGGCACAAAAATCATGCGGCACAACAGGAACATAAAATCGTGATTTGTTTGTGATCAATACAACATGGCTTATGACATTCTTCGCACACGTCAGCTTTTATGCAATCCAGAGAAGATGGAAAGATGTAGCACCGTCGTCTTTTACGCTTTCCACCCTAATATCCAGCTGGTTGAGAAGCGCCAATTCAATTTTGTACTCACATTTTTGTAATGATAGCTTAGTAGCTCTTGGAAGTTGCTTGACTCGCACTTGTCGCTGTAGCCATGAATGAAGCAAACTCATTCCTGAGCTTTCTAAAAATATTCGGCGTCGATGACTGGCTTCTTTTTCCCTCTGTGAAATTTTTGCTAGGAAAATCACTATGCTATTGATACCTGCAATATTTAGGCAGTTAAAAAAGTATACAAATTGTCAGCGCTTGGTCCTTTTGTGCACACTGTAATTATGACAAAGTTGGTCAACTTGGTCAACAGCTACTTTAGTAGCATTGTAGTCTAATATCATTTCTGGCAAACTTGAACCTTCATTAATTTTGTTGTCATTGTGCATAGTTGAAAAGTAAAACTACAGCTTTGTTTTTCCTGGGTACATTAGATACTAACGTTTGTCTGTCACTAAAGCCTACCAGCTTGATCCAATCCTTCATGCTTTCCGTGTTACAAATTTATTGGGAAGTTTTCGCCAGTTTTTCTCATCATTACCAGCAAAGTGGTTTGTTTCTGAAGTAAGTCAGCAGCAAGCTGGGAATTGGTAAATCAATTATCAGTTTCGACCTATCAGGTCTCTTCAGTGCAGTTGGTGACTGACAAGAAGCTAGAGGCTTTTAATAAAGCATAGCTGGTTGTTACATTGACTCCAGAAAAATGCAGTAATGTCGAGAAGAATTTCACAGCATCAAATGACAACCTAACGTTTCCCTGATTTCCTTCACGTCCAATATGCAGCATGCCATTGAATGTGTAGCCAGCGAGACAGTCGCACAACAAAAAGAGCTTCAACCCGTACTTGTTTGGCTCGTTGGAAATATATTGCTTGAAACTACAGAACAACGACCTAGAAATGATACTAGTTGTTAATGCACGGTCACATACGCGCCGACAGCACAATGCTTTCTGCGATTTTCAATCAACTGTTACCACATTCGTCGAAATGGAGCAAACTTATCATCTGTGTTACGATCTTTACGACTGTCAAAACATAGATTTGCTATTATAAGTTGCTCAAATCAATTACGGTCAAAAGAAACGGAAAATATAGCTCTTCTTGATGGATCAAGTGACCACAACAAACGAAGGGATTCGTGCAGATAGCAATACACATCAATGAGATAGAGAACACCGACAGCGCCTTTCATTTCACACAAATCAACTAGAACCAATTCATCTAAATTTCCCTCTTTTTCTCAAGTCCCGTCTTGCACGCTCGTTAGTGTGTTTGACAACCTGCTTAAGTATATTTTCGTCCATAAAGTAAGCGAAAGGATCAGTTTTATTGTGGATGCTTTTTTGCAGCAACGATTGACCTTCGTTGGTGTGTCTAAGATTACATGCACGTGCTCTTGATGATGTGGGACACATGGTAAACAACACGAGGCCATTTTTTTCTGTAAACGAGCTTCTGGCCGTAAGGTCATTGCTGCCATGCTCAGAGGAGTATTCGCTATTACTTGCTTCCATGCTACTGACAGTCAATTTATCGTCTGCACTTGTGGTCTACTTGCTGACAGTAGAAGAAGCGTCATCATATCTCTCAGGCGTGATTGACCATCTAGAGAATCGTCACTCTCAACTATTTCTTCATCGTCAGAGTTGTCTTCTAAGGCAGACCAACACGTACGACTTTCCCAGCGGCTGTTGCTGCATCCAGTAGCCTTCTTGCCATCGTTCTTCTGATTCTTTTCGGATCTTATACTGATTTGCAAAAAAGTCTTCGATGTTGCATTCTTTCTTCTGGAACTTCTGATCTTTTGTTATAAACGTTTTTATTTTGCTTTACATAGTATGAACAATGCGGCGATTAACTTCTTCTTACATTGTTTGATTTAATTTGCTGTTTGTGGCACTTTACCATTAACTACTGACTACAAAAGTTGCAATTCAAAAAAAGTTGCACTATTACCTAACATGGGTTTCTAGAGACCCTATAAGTTTTTTTTTTAAAACCGTAATAACTATTTTATCAGTGTAATATTTTTGAAATTATAAATGTGAAGTGGAAGAAGAATAAATGATTTGGGAATACTTGAAGTCACACACAAGATAGCTGGCGATTTTAAGAGATATGAGAAAAAAACAGAAGGCTCGGATTGCTAGCGACCCACGTAGGCGTTTAAAGGTCAAAGTATTTATCTTCAGTATCATTTTCCGCCTCATCTCGTCTAGTGTAACTCAGTTCATAATTGCTGTCCCTCTTAGTATCGATGTCTTCGACGAGTTCATCCTCAGAAAGTTCAATAAGACCTAAATCATCCACTATCTCGCCCAAATTACATTTCCTCTTACTACGAGAATCCATGCTATTTTTAGAACCTCAGTCAAATATCAAAAATTCAAGTGTTTGCAAGATTATGCCTGCAACAATAACTTCAAGTACAGTAGGCCCAAAAGAATTTTTTAAATCCCTATCAACAAAAGTTGCAAAATAATCTGCAAAATTTGCACCATCTAAATAACCAACCTGCTCTCTAATTCCCACAAGTACGCAATCCATCCTGCAAAACTTACACCAGCCTACCAGCTTTACTATTTTCAACAAGTCTGCAATCCTACCAAGGAAAAAATTTTTCGCAAGCAACTGTGAAGGCCATACATACGCGTGATGGCGGTATAATCGACGCTGAAGAGCTCGCATTTAATCCAACTCGAAGCACGAGCTATCTTGTCCTCAGCGCAGAAAGTAAGAAACAAAAGACGTGTTAACTTGCTAGTCCCAGCCAAAGTGTTAAACATAAACAAATGTTCTATTAAAACCACAAAACAAAAATTGCAAAATGTAATCAAGCAAACTCAAATTAGAAAGTAGTAAGTATAAAAATTAGGCCAAAGTGTCTGTACTATGCTGTGTCATTTGGTTTAAGATCAGCGGATCTCAACTTATTATATGGCAATTCGCACCCCCTACAAGAAAAAATGAATCAGTTTTCACTTCCCCAGAAATTATCATTGGAATCACTGGGACGGACTCCAAAAGTGTCATCCCAAATTAAAAAACTATCTCCAAAATAGATCTCCAACTTAAATTTACAACGTGTGCTTTTGAAAGTAAATTACTCATCAACCTAAACAAGGTCACCCCATTCAAAATATTCTAACAATAGCGTCATTTCCTAACATAATGTCTCCTGAGGCGGACCCTCTTTTGTAGTTCCCCCTCATAAACCTTTAACTTGGTCGGTAAAGTAAATTAATATACAAACTGGCAGATAAGTTTGCATCTTAAAACTTTTCTCATATCCTATGTGGTGCAAGCATTCCAAACAGGAAGTACTAGTTTAAAGAGACAAAAAATAAAACAGCTGAAAAAATGAAACTACTTTTTACTTCAACTACTTGAGTGGTTTGACTCTCAACCACCTTTTTATTTGTACTCAAGTAATTGTCCTTATCATTACATTCTACTTTTACTTGAGTATTTTTTGTGTAAGTATCAGTACTTTTACTCAACTAAGTTTTTAGGTCATTTTGACACCATCGTCTAAGAGCAATTTGGCCTTTGCATGCCGTGTTGTAGCAAATGCTTTATAGTTTGACTCTAATGTTGAACAAAGCAATAAAGAGATTTATTTACCTACTTGTCATTCCATATGATAACACTGAGTTATATCTTGTGGTTTTATTTAGGCCTCTTATATTTATGTTTTAAATCGGGTCTGCAGTACTTGTTGCTGGCGACATTTAAGCGGATTAAAGCATCGTTTATTGGTGGATGCACCCTGTAGGATTATATCTTTTGTACGATTTTGTCCAGTTTTGCGCATCTGCTTTTCTTTTAGATCTATACATTTCTGAAGGGAAAGTTTTATCCACTTGGCTGTTTATATGTTGTTTTTCGGTATGGTATTTGTTATTCTTCGACCATACGGGTTTGTCCGCAAAGTACGTAACCAGAGGATACTGTACATTTTTATGCTCAAAAGCGGTGTAAACGTTTGATACGTAGGTCTGCTTTGCTGACATATCCCTTATGTTCGAACCACAACGAATGCTTTGTGATATGATATAATAATACAAATACCATATAAACAACCAAGCGGATGAAAATTCCCTTGCAACAACGCACAAAAGCAAAACGTACAAAAACGTGTGCTTTGCAAATTCATTCTGTGGCAGCTGTGATATTGTGTTCAAGTCTTACGATAACGGCCCTAATCGCACTGTGGTAACGAGTATTGGAAAGCATCAGGCGGGTTTGAATGTATAGATATTTATTAGAAAAACCGGTAAAAGGTTTTTTTTCGATAGCTCAATTCCAAAATGGGATTAAGTTGAAGCGTTTGACATATGTTTACTGTTGTAAAAATTTACTTTATTTTGAGTCAGTATTCAACATTTTTTATGTCACATCTTATAGCAAAGACGAAGGAAAATTGTTGGCTATTCGTAATAATATTGCTACTGCAAATCTACATGTACTCGTATAAAGCGCGATTCTATCTGTACGTGTGTAAGTACGTATGTACGTATGCTTTAACTCCTCCAAAACTACTGTGCGTGCTATCATCAAACTTGGCAGGATTGATTACCACTTCGGGTTGAGTGTCAATGGTATCTATGACGTCATTAAAGAAGATGATTTTTTTAATTTACTTTTCTTGACAAAGCAAAATCGTGTTTTGCTAAAAAAAGCTAGCATTCTATCTATTACTTTACAAACAAGTTTATCCTTTTGGGGTCTAATATGACTCACAATCAACGCTTCGTTGCATAATTTGTTAGCTGTATTTTCTCAAAAAGTACTGGTTGTATAAATGCGATCAAACGCTTTTTCAAAAGATATTTGTTGTCGTCGTTTAAGCTATCGTGCTGAGCATTACGAGGAAGATGTGTATTCACTGCATAAGAGTTCATGCTCTCTTTGTGAGTCTTTAGTTAGACTGGGCCACCATGAAGAGTATATTGCTCGGCCGACCACCTGTCTGCCACATAAAGATAGAGGCATCTTGTTAAATGCCTTGCCCAAGGGTACAACAAACAAGCTTGCCGCCTTGTTGTGGACATTATCACTATTGTGCTGAGCGCGAAGCAGGGAAGCT
Organism: Trididemnum clinides; assembly: GCA_963675345.1. Classification (NCBI taxonomy): domain Eukaryota; kingdom Metazoa; phylum Chordata; class Ascidiacea; order Aplousobranchia; family Didemnidae; genus Trididemnum; species Trididemnum clinides. The sequence goes on along the minus strand of OY776294.1, from coordinate 31,331,690 downwards.
GTAAATACCGATTTTTAAAGTCTTTTGGTATGACTCAATTATAGAAATGTAGCCCAGGTCAAGCAACTGCGAAGTGGACGCTCTAATCACTACGCCATCTGGTATGATTACGGCAGTCTTTCGCAAACAGATATCATAATATAATGAGTTTTGAAAAAATTGCAATATTTTTACGAAATCAGTGTACCTAAAAACTGATTTAAAGACCAAAAAAATTATCTTTATTAACGGTAGTGAAACTTTTTACCCCTGTCAAAAAGTGGTTGGCGCAGTAAAAACAGGTGCCTTTAATACATAAAAGTTATAACAAGGTACTAACAGATAGTGTTCTTTGAAAACTTGGGAAATTTGCCTTCTAATAATATGTGACTCTAATTAGTTAGAGCTAACGGTTAGTTTATAATGACTGATCAAAAATTGGTTGCAATACAATATGTTCTCTTTTTAGTTGAACCATTATCCTACTTGACCTAACAAACTTGCAATTGTTAGACAAAGTTGGTTCTATGGTACATTTTGACGACTTTTTCTCACAAGCATGATTTGTTGTCATTATCTGTCGACGTTTTCAAAACGTTCCATCAAAAAATGAAGTATCTAAACGTTTGTTTAATGTGGTCAAACGGTTAAAAACACACCAAAATTTGGTGCCTGCGTTTCACAAAATTGCAATTTGTAGAAAAAACAAACTACTTTGAAACATTTTATCTATTTTTTTCTCGATAGCATGGATCTTTGGCAACATCCATCAAATTATTCAAAAACATTTATCTAAACCAGTGGTCTTCAACCTTTTTTACAAAATCGCCCCTTTTTTGTAAGTGTGGGTTTAAATCACCCCCACAAAAAGATTTCTTTAGCTGTGACGTAGCCAGGATTTTTAAATGTGGGAGGGGTTGCTTGCTCAGTAAGATCCTTGAAAGAAGGAGTTCCATTTTTGCGTATTTTATCCCTTTTTTTTGGCTGTGTTAAAAAGTGGCTAATTTTATTAAAATTTGGCCCCAAGGAGGGAGTGTGACCCCAAATCCCCCGTGGCTAGTTCACTGTGCTTTTGTACAAAAGTTTTTGCTTATAACACTATACAGAAAACTTTAAAATTAACACAACGATACAAATAAACAAAGCAAACACAATGTATTGAAATGCAACAGCACGTGCAAACTAATGCGACCCTTGCGCCTGATGTTTCTCTGCAAGACTAGCAAAAGGTAAATGCAAGCTAGTCAGCTTGAGTCGAATTGCGTGCCCCCAGTCTTGTCCATGTCATGTCGATTACGGTATTTTTTTCTCATATACAAAACTTCACTAAATCCTTCTTCAACAATATATGTTGAAGGAAAAGCCAATAAAAACAACTTTACTTTTGCCCATAGTTCCTGAAATTGATCACTGCATTTTATCCAGAAAGCTGTCCATCCATGTGCATTAAAAATTGCACAAGCTTCTTCGTCACTTTGCAAGTCGATAAGCAATTCCTGCATGGCGGAATCACATTCGCTGTCCGGGATGTTAGCAGCATATGGTTCTACCAACCATGGAAAAACTTCAAGATCAAGCAGATCTTTGAATCGAGCGTGCATATCTTCTTGTTCAACGAAAATGAGCAAATGATTGTCTGTGACGTCGTCCGACATTTTTGATAGTCGAGGAAAGTGGTAAAAATCTCTTCTGTTCAGGGTTTGCTGGTACAACTCCAGCTTGTTAATTAGGCCACGTATTATGCTTTTGCACTGAACCAACGTGATATTTTTACCTTGGAGTTTGTTTATTGCGGTATTAATTTTCTCATAAAAATCCGCTAGATAGCTGGTATCTTGACGGCAGGTAATGACATCTTTAGTAAGATCAGATTCTTCATCAAGAAATTCCACTACCCTTTCATGAAGTTTGCAGTACCTTGAAAGAGATACTCCTTTTGACAACCAACGAACTTCCGTATGAAGTAGGAGACGCTCGAATTCTTCATTGTTTTTGTTGCACAGCTGTCGAAACAATCGGCTGTTTTTGGCGTTAGCTTTTATTTTGTTAATTGCTTTGATAGCAATAGCCAACGATTTTTGCAAACGTGGACTAAGACGCTTTGAAACCAAATGCTGACGGTGTATCACGCAATGCACAGTGAACAGATGGGGATTTTTTTGCCGAAGAAGAGAAGCGAATCCGCGATACCTTCCTACCATCGCTGGGGCAACATCAGTAGCGCATGCTACTATGTTTGTAAGGGGGATAGATGTTGACGGATAGATTTGTCTTGCAAGTAGGCCAACAAAGTTTGAAATATCGTTTGACCTGTAGCGTCCGTTTGCAAACACTTGCAAAACAAAATCTCCTCCATAACTTTTCCGTTATATATATATTGGACACAAGCCATTAGCAAGGTATTGTTGTCTGACGTTGTGGTTTCGTCCAGTTGTATGCTAAAAAAAGTTTTTTGTAGCACTTCACAAAGTTGCCCTTCAATGTTCGCACCCATTTCATCAATTCTTCGTTTGACAGTAGTATCACTCAGTGGAATAGCTTGGAGTACAGGTGCAGGATCTTTCTCCATAACAGTAGAGATAATTTCTTTAACAGCAGGTATTAGCAAACTTTCACCAACAGTAAAGGGCAAACCCTTTTTCGCGATCAACAAAGAAACCTTGTAAGAAGCTATCAATCCTTTGACATTTTGGTCACCTTTTCTAGCAAAGACATTTCTTATGGTACTGCGAGCATGACCTTCTTTTAAAGCTTGAAAAAAAGCAATTGGTTTGTCCCCTTTGTCAGAATGAATCCTGCTCAGGTGGTCTTTCAACCTTGACGGCTTCATTGCTTCATTTGTGAGGGTTTTCTTACAAAAAAGACACATGGGAAGTTGTATATTTGATGGACATCGCACGAAAGCAAACTTGATATACTCCACAAGAAAAGAACGGCACTTAATTTTTGTTTTTTTAAGATTAGAAGCCATAACTCTCCGCAATAAAATAATTACTAAATTTAATAGATACCGTACTAAAAGTATATCAATAATATTATAATTTAGCGAAAATTGCCATCAAGAGCAACACTAGTCACTAGCTAGTAGCTACTGCCAAACTTCACAATGAGAGTCGTCCATCTAACTCTCAAATCTGCGTAATCGCTAGCAGAGCATGACCACACGCCGAGAAGAATCAACGCAACATGCTGCTATGCGTCACACATTCACGAAAACCATGTGGAAAGCGCAGATGGCCAGAACTGATGCCAATCAAAATAAGATTTTTTGAAGCAGTGGAGGCAATTTACGGACGCATTTTAACGTGAATTTATTCCTTTTTCGAAATGAATTCTTAAGAATATTTGTCTCTTCAAAAGTCGCCCCCTAAAGAGTTAAATTGCCCCCCAAATTCAGAAAATGTTACAAATGCCCCCCTGATGGCCAAAATCGCCCACTGGGGGGCAATATCGCCCCCGTTGAAGAACCATGATCTAAACATTAAGTTTCTAAAAATTTAGAACGTAGGCAATTCCAATCAAAACACTTGATGATCACCCAAAAAAAAGACGAGGGTTAATTAATATGATCCTGTTTAATCTTTGCAAACAAAATATTACTGTCGAGCTACATATGATCTAAATGTTGAAGCAATTTTCTTTGGAATTGGGCGAGGCTGGTGCAGCCTGCGGATTTGTTATTCTCGACCTCGACATTGTTAATGAAGGCCCTGCTACTACAAAACCTAACTGTCAGTGTTTTGTTTCGGGTCAGTTTGCTCTAGCACCAAGAAACATGCACGCAGTAAAGGCGTTAGCTCATACATTCGCCTACAGTAACGAAAAAGTAGTTAGTAGTGGTCCTAATGTTTGTTGACTTAATTCTAAAAATACATACCAATTGTCTTGGCGCCCTCCCACATCATTAATATGCTTTCAGGCACTTGCTGAATTTAACGGATAAAAGTCTGTTTAGTTTAAGAACGTCTATGGTGAAAACAGGGCAGATAAGACGTTGCCAACGCGTGATAAACGGGGGGTCATGAACTGTAAGGGCTATGCACTCCGGCCCATACTGTTTTTCAATGAATTAATTATTAATGGATTTTTTTAATGAATTGCGTTTAAACAAACGTTAATTTTTGCTAAAAGTAATTCGATAACAGGCTACGCTGAATCAAGGTGAAATTAGTGATTATTTAGGAGCAAACGATTGGGATCTTTTGACGATTCTCAGCAAAAAAGAAAAAGCCAGTATACTGCTGTACATATTTTAATTAGGACGTTTCGCTAAACACTGCTAGCATTGTCAACCAAAATAGTGCAACTATTAATTCAATTCCTAGTGATTATTAATTCAAGTGTTTTGTAAGAATGTTTCTTTCCTGTATTGAATCCTTTTAAAAAGCAATGTTCCGTCATAATGTTCAATAACATCACAATACTTGCCACTATACAGTGAAAGCAATAGCAGACGGCAAAATTACCCACTATCGTTTTCAGGGCAAACATAAATAGTGAAGCCCATTTCTGATTTTTCTAAATGATACGCTCTTTGTATTGAAAAAATTGATCTTTATTGGAATTAGGGAGATCTGGATTTGGAGCAAAGTTAAATGTAATAAAATATCGAGTTTAAAGAAAAAATCGAAATAGAGCAATAATAGCATCCATTCGAAAAACTGGAACTAGAGGGAACGTGTTTGTTTGAAAAAAGCTGAATAGGCACCTATTGAAATAAATTATATGACTTTGTGGAAAGGCATGGACCCTTTTCATGCTATGGCCGAATTAAAGCAAACAGCGCTGCCAAAGAACTTTAATTACAAATATCAATATAAAAGGGGGCCCACCAAATTGTCAAATAGGCTTACCACTACACACTTTATTTCTTTAATTGTCAAAACGACAACGGTTTAGGCGTCGCTATCAATTTTGACTATGCTTCAACCCCTACGGCTTTAAAAAGTATCAATGATAGTTTGTGGCATCATTCTTTCTGTTTGAGCACTACCAATCTTGATTTATAAACCAAAATGATCGTCATTAAGTGTACAGAAATTATGGCCTATGTTTTCTACAACTTTTTGTTGCTGTTTTCGCAAATGTTCGCACGGTGAAGCCGGCGCAGCTGCCATACATGATGCGTTTTAACTCGGCACAGGTGATGGCATGACTTGCCATGGTATAATCGTGCCATGCTTAGGGTAAAACATTTTTTTCTATTTTGCTTAATAATACCTGTATAGAGCTACCGGGATTGAAGCTAAAAAATTTGAAGCAAAACAAGGACTTTTGTAATTCCCTTGAGTACACCAAAGCGAGGATAAACGAACATGCAACATAAGGCGTGTCAGTAAGGATTTGAAAAAGTTTGAGGGAAATCAAAAGAAAACAACTTCACTATGTGAAATTGCACCACACGGAAAATACCAATGGTATTTTGCTTTAAAATAGCTCTATAGAGCTTCTGCAATCAAACCATAACATTTGGAGAAAAGCAAGGAGTCATTTTACTCCTTTGGGAAATCCAAGCAAAGTGAAAAGAGTGTGCAACATAATGCGTAGCAGAAAGGACTTGAGAAAGTTTAAGGGATAATCAAAAGAAAGCAATGTCACTGCGTGCAATTGCACCATATCTTTGCAATTTCGCTTCAAAATAGTTTAATATGCAAAACGTATTTCCTTCCTCCAAACTAAGGGAAACGCAAGGCCCTCTTGGGTTAATGTAAGCAATGAGCCGAGCACATAGGCCTAAAGCAGGGGGGGCCAACCTTTTCATTCCATGCGCCAAAATTTTTCGCCACACAAACATTCATTTCAAGATGCGCCACACAAACATTCATTTCTTTTCATTGCTCACAAACGTGTGGTAGTATATCTATACTTTGAAGTCAAAATAACGCCATATTCAAGGGTGATCTCCAAAAGAAAAAAAGAAGGTCATCGCCAACATCGCGGCCAAGATAACCATACTGGCCGCGATGATGCAGTTGATCTTTGATCTTTTTTTTTTGAAGAAGAAGAACACATCTGAAATGGCAAAAATACTGCGGTTATCGCCTGATGCAGCCAAGATACGATAAAGAACTAAACCTTGGCGTACTATTATGCCAACACGTCTTTAGTATCAGTATTTAAACTTCATTTATTTTCATCTTAAACATGCAATGCGCCACCTCTAACCATGCAATGCGCCAAGTTTGGCGCATTGCGCCACGGTTGGCCTCCCCTGACCTAAAGCATAGCCAGGACCTTGACATGAGAAATTCTATTAGGAAAAGAAACGCACCAAGTTGTGAAAATCTTATGTGCAGAAAAAACATAAAATATCCGTCACTGTTCACTCAAGTGCTCGGTGAATGAAGCTGGCTTGGCCGGCTGAACCGACATTCTCAATCCTCACGTTACTGATGTGAGCCCTGCCAGCGACGCCGACATATACTTTCCTATTAGCAAGGGTTTCTTTTGTTCCTGATATGCTGCCCGTTAAGTTATCTATATCTATACTATAAAGCAATGTAATAAAATGCAAGGTTTAAGAAAAAATCACAATAAAACAATAAACCTAAAAATTAGTAAAACTAAATTTAGAGAGAATATTTTGTTGGAGAATAACGAGACCTGATGGGCGCGTTTTCCTGAATAATTTTGAGAAGCTATAATTGTATTCGTCATCATTTGGCTGCCTTCATCATTTTTGATTGTGTTTGAATCCTTCCCCTTTCACACTTTTTACAGGTATTAACGGTACTTTATGGCAAGGTTCTTTGTTTGTGAGCATTACCAGTCTTGATCAAGAGATTAAAATGATCACCATTACGTGTACATTAATTAAGGATGTGCATAAAAACACAACTTTTTCGTTACTGTTCACACACGTGCAGGATGGATGAAGCCGGCGCACCTGGCTGAAACGATATTAGTAACACCGAAGTCACTCATACCGACACAAGAGTGTTGTGGTTAGAGCGTCCGCTTCGTGGTCGGTAGACCTGGAGTTCATTCCTTAAGTCGAGTCATACCAAAAGACTTTAAAAAGTGGTATTCACAGTTTCCATGCTTGGCGCTCAGCATAAAAAAGGGGATAGTGCGGAGAACAAGCCGGCAAGCTTGCTTGTAATGTCTTTGGGCAAGGCACTTAAGGAGATGCCTCCACGTATATGTGGAGGACAGTTGGCATACCTGCACTTCACCGAGCTACAATTGTGAAGTTTCTAATCCAGCATGTTCTAAAAAATGACTTTTGGGTATCCACTAATGGCATTATCCCTTGTTGGTGGTGGGGCTACCAGTAACTCATGACTGGTTCGCAATGGGCTGCCATCTTTTCCCTAGCCTAATTCAATTAGGTTGACGGCATGAATCTAAATTTACGTTCGCTCCGTACCTCCATCCTAAGGAAGAGGAGGAGTAATCACAGCAACATCATAAACAACAAGTAATTAGTCGGAGGGCTTTGCGAGCGACGCCGGCTAGTGTTAGAAATAAAATCTAGTATTACTTTTCCAACCAACACTGGCTTCCACTACACATTGATGTTTCCCTACGAGATTCTTGTTGATAAATATTATTCATTGAGCAATTTATAATTACTAATAATTATATATAAATATTATTATAAATATAATTATTATTCACTTTATAAATCGGCTAGAAGTAAACAGATAGCTCAACTAGTTGTAAAAGCTTTCATGTTTATTTGATATTTTTAGCCAAAGCCTGCCGCTTTTGAATGCAAGTGCCCGTATGCTCTAAACAATAGTGCTGATGTCTCATTACCAAACGAAAGAAGCATAAGTGCTGCAACTTTTGGTGATTGCGATGTTCAATGTTCACCAAACAATTATTTTGAACGTTGTGGCAGCTCATCGACTAACAAAGGAACGTGGTACGTAGAAGGTAAGCAAAGCAAGCATTTTGCATCTTTATATCTATTTACAAAAAATTTCACGTTTGCAAAACAACTTGTGTTCCAACCGGCTTCAAATTTTATCACTACAGCAGCACACTGCCCGTGTCATAGCAAAACCTACCTACTACAAAATTTATGTTTTTGATAATATTGACTTTATTGTTAGTTAGTATTGTTCAACAAGGGAACCATTAACCCAACTTTTTTCATCTTTGCCTTGAACAACTAACCCAACTTTTTTCAGCTTTGCTTTGAGCCTCGACTTACAGAGCGAACATTAATTATTTTTCTGCGTTTGTTGATCGGTAGCTTCACATAAACAAAAAATATCCAGACTATTCATGAGATCTGAAAAGTAGTTGTTAGGTTTAGCTGCATCGCGGCTGCAGGAAACAGTGCTACTCCATGCGTTGCCATCTAGCTGTAAATTTTTCGATTTATATTTGCAACTGTGTAATAGGTAACACCCAAATCCACAAATACTTGAAAACAGCGATTTTATAATTGTGAAACTAATACAGTGAAAAGACACCTGAAAAGACTGCTAAAATTCAAATTCTCGGCCATACGCGTAACACTTTGTATATAATGGGGGAGGGGGCTGACAAATGGAAGATATATTTTTTGGAGATAAGCTTTTTAAAAGTGATTTTTTGCCCATTTTATTCACAAAACAAACTGTTAGGTTTTTTTCTTTGTTTGAAGAACAATTTTTTTCAAAAAATATTTTTCCCATTTTGGTTGCGAAACACGCTTAAAGACAATTTTTTTGGAGATCAACTATTTGAAATTTGTGGAGTCTGGGAAGGGAGTTGCAGCTCTTCTAGTTTTTCACTTAAACACCTAAATATTGCCGTTGCTTGTTTTGTGATGTGACGCGATTTTTAATTGTTTTTGCCTGTCACGTTTTTCATTAAAATTAACTAACCAAAGCAATTTCAGCCACTCCAAAAGTTTGATACCATGTATGATAGCAAGACTTTCTTTGTGATTTAGTTGACCTTCGCGCTTCGTAGAGCAAGATTAGTGACACTGCTTGCCTAATTGATTTTTATACACAAAACCATTGGTTGATTGTCAATGCCAGTTTTATGATTTTTGGCTGAGAGTCCACCAACTAAATCCTGATTGCTTCAATGTGGCTGGTTGACTTTGTGGTGTTTGGTTATTCCATGTTTTACTTAGCCTTCATTCCATTGAAGACAAATAACTATAATATTAATGTACTATTAAACGGACTAATTGTAATTGCTTTAGCATATTTTTGAAGTTTTATGCTTGACACTTTTCAGGATGTTTTTGGAAAACGTAAAACATGTTAGAGACGCTTAGAAGCAAAAAGAAATGTGATCGGCCGGTTCTGATATTGGCTATTTTGGAACTGTTGAGAGTCAGTTATGTTGTATTCAGCTACATTTTGTTTGTTCATAACTAGAGCAGATTAAGCCTTATCCACTGTAAAAGATTTTGAATCTTTGATTCTATTATCGATTTGCGAGAATATGAACCGTCTCTTTTCGGTTTCTAGACAGTCGCTCTCAACACCTTGCTGTCTCCCAGACAAACTTTACGCACACAGTAAATCTTTCAAGCAGCGATATATTTAGTCGTTTTAAACACTATGTAATTACTGTCAACTTCGGATATAAGGAATTTTCGCTTACAAGGGACGGTTTCAAATGGTCCCAATGATTTTCAATTTGAATTAGCACAAAAAGTATTCGCTTATAAGGGATTCGGATATTAGGGGTTTTCGCTTATAAGGGACAGTTTCAAAGTCCCAATTATAATTTTCTATAGTAATTTCAGTCGGCTATAAGGGATAACCCATTCTGCCAAGAGATTTCTATCTGCGAGATGTCAAATTCAGCTTTATAGGCTAATCGTACTTCTGTAGCTGCCTTTCGGCTTTCAACTACGGTAGCAGCTTAATGCCCATTGCGACGTTTGTATGCGGGAAATGTATGAAAAGCTTCAAAAAGGGTGTTTTGAGCATTTAAAACTTGCGATCTTACGATATCGGATCAAACCGTGTACATTTCAGGGATATCCGGATATAAGGGACTGATTGAGCAGATCCCGACGTGTCTCTTATATCCGGAGTTGACAGCAATCAACATAGGCCAAAGAGAGTTTGTGGCAACGGTTAAATACCTAGACCACTTTACTGTAAATAAGGCAAATATCTTCGTTAACAAACTGGCTTGCTACTTAAGCGTTCTAAACAAAAAATACAAGTAGGCGAATTCCAAAACAAGGTACAATCTGGCTATTTCCAACTCGTCCAGATAAAAATGCAAGCGCATCATGCACGTATTTTCAAACAAAGGATTTGCGGGTTTCAAGGTAAAAGGATTCAAGCCCTATTTGTAATGTTTAATTCAAAATGTAAAAGGTAATAGAAAGATTTACGCTACATTTCCCCAAAACTCCTCTATTTGCGTGGAGGTTCCATAAACTGCCTGAATCAATTAACTTGAACATAATACAGCATAACACAAAACATTACAAATTAGCAAACACACACACACACACAATAGCCCCGACACAGCTCATTGCAGTTTGTAGGCTATTTTAACAGTCATTTTTGAAGAGTTTATGAGAGCAACCTTCTGGATGCCATGCTCTTGAACACGACCATCGCTCATACGAGTGATTACTGAGCGAACATATCCCTCAGATCCCTTCTTGACACCGGTTACGACCGCATAGGAACAACGCAAAAATTTAGTTTTGGACTCATCACAAAGTGTAACGGGTTTGTGGAACAGAGACCCTTGGGCTAGTCTCCTAGACAGATTGTTGTGAAGCTGTTTAACAAAATAGATGAAACGCACCCCTTCTTGAACTTTCTTTCTTCTGTCGCCTAAACTTTCGTACACTAATTCTTTGATAAACTTATATTGACGATAAAGAACTGAAACTTGAAATTAAGATATTACAATTGATAGAAAATCACGATGGGATGGTGGTGGCGTTGTTGGCGGTCGCGTCGTTGGCGACGTTGACGTTGTTTCCAGTGTAGCGGTTTCAAGCTAGTTTGACTCCCAAGTACCGTCTTTCCTACAGCTCCACAAAGACGATCAACGAAGAACAACTTATCCAATTTATCTACTTGGCTTCCTGCAAGCTTCTTTTGACAGTTTCATCTTTTGCTCAAATGTGCAGGTTTACAAAACAACGTAATTCTTCCTGCTACGTGTCTACTTTAGAATGATGTAAGATGTGATAAGAAGGCAGTTTTCGCAGCGTCGCTATAGGGTCAACTTTGCCAAATTCAAATACTAATCAATAAAAACGATACCTCAAGTGAAACACACATAACAACGACACAACGCGGGTTCAAATCACAGATTGGCTCCGCCAAATCATGGATTTAAAGCATTAGATGTTGCCAGATATTGTAACAAAATTTACACAAAGTTTAACTAAATTCCCAATTGCGTAGTCTCTTGTTTGCGTTCTCCATTACTGTCGAGCCTGCAACGTTGACAAATATAGTTGCAACCACCTGTTCCACCACATTTCTGTGACTTTATTATTGTACCAGTGCCCACGGCGTAATTCATCACCTGGTTCCGTTATACGTGGACACGTGCATTCTGTTGTCGGATCCAACCCGCCCACCATCAGGTCAATGGGCCTCAAGAGAGACAATCTATTCTTAGATACTGGTCGAGTTAGCGGCCTGCAATTGATTATGTACTCGACCATTTTCATACATGTTAAAAATCCATCGTCCAACGGGTTTCTGTAATATGGCAAAAACAAACCCTACAGAGCCTTACAGATGTTTCTTATTTGCCGTTCGTATAAACCTCTGTTGTGGAATGCTTCAGGAGGGCCGAATTCTCATTGTATCTCCCACTCTTCCATTTTACATTGCAATTTCTTGGAAGCGTACTTTACCTTTAAAGCTGCTTTGATTTCGCGTGGGAGATGGTTGTTTGCTTCAACAAAGTTCGTTCCATTATTTGCACCGAGAAATTTAGTACAAAACCCTGTAGAACACAAACCTTTGGAAGACATTAAAAAGGTGGAGGCAGTTAGGTTGACGGTATTTTAATGCGAATTGCTGTGGCAGGGTATCTAGAACACCGGGATGTCCAACTCATTACAGCCACTGACAACTGTAGGGTCATAAAAAAAAAGTTTAGAAAAAACAAATTCAAAGCAAAATCATCGGGTTTCACCAGAGTGCAACAAGGAAGGTCTGGGGGCTTGAAGACCCCTCCCTTGATTAAAATAGTGGTTTTTCGTGGAAATAACTACAGCTGACGCCAATTTTGGTTTTAATTTTTTTGTTTCGAGTTATGAAAACTGTAATTGCGCCAAAAATATTCTTTCACTTCAGTTCCACTACAAAATTGTTTTAGAGCTTTTCTTCGCAAAATTTCAAGTTGCACGTTTGCTAATTGTGCAAGTTGATTTACATTAGCATCTATTGAACACAAGTTCATTACACCAACTAAACAATTAAAAACAACATCACCAAGTTACTTTGATTATTAATTTGTGCTGTTGCTAGTTAGTTTTCTTAGTGTCAGAGACATTTTAGCAGAGGCTTCCAATTTAGGAGCATTGGGACGCTTTCACTCGTTTTTAGCAAAACAGTTAAAAGCACACTTGATTATGGGATCAAAATTATTATGACCAAGACAACATTTTATGTCCAATAAAACATGAATAAAATTAGACTGTTTTGCAATACATGACACAGCATGTAGAAATCCAGCTCGCTGATTGTTCATTGCAAGCAGTCTCTTTTTTACAGATTCGTCAGCTTCAATAGCGTTATAACACTGCACAGCCAGTGATGTTACAGTGAAGAAAATTTCAGTCGGTATAGATAGACCACCACGACTGGCAATGTCAAACAATTTTCGATGTTCTTCAGGAGCACAATCTTGAATTTGAAAAGCGTCTTCGCTCGCAACTAGTAACTGCTTACAAGAAGAGCAAGATCTTCTGCGAGACACACTTCTTCTAATGTAGCCGCTGACAAACACCATTATATTGGCATCAGTTTTAGACAAGTCGTCTAAACTCACTTCAGATAAATATTCAATGAGCCATGACACATCTTCATTTTTTCCACACATTTCTGAAAAATTTTCTGTGGTCAATTGAAAAGCTGATAATAAAGCTTGCTGATGCAGCAAGCTTAAATAGCGAATTTTTTTCTGCCTGAAGCAGCTCCTTTGTTGAAATAAAGAAATTGGCCCCGTTTACTTGGCGATACCAACCAAACCGATCCTCAATGGGATCGAACATAAACTTTCCAGGCAAAAACATATTCAATACATCTTTGTAAAGCAAATACTTTGCGAAAGACGGCATTGCTTTCATGCTTTGCAAACAGGCAGCGAGAGTTTCGTTTGTAAGACCAGTTTCCAAACATTTTCCACTGAAGCAATATCTCAGTCGTCTGTGCCAAGTAGTTCAATCCGTGATTATCTTCATTGGTCATAGCCTTGCAAAAGTCATCTCGTTTTCGAGCAGCTGTAAAAATTTGGTTTATTAAGTTTAGCAAACTTTTTAGCTCTGTTCAGAATGTACCCATTATTAAGGAACTTTACTGAAATAAATCCGAAGAATGATTGCAATGCAATCCAGCAGTGACAACCTGGAGCTACTTGTTTTCTTTCAACATCAATCCACCTTAATATGAAAAGAAAGTTTGGTATCGTGTTTCAAAACTAACAGGGTCAATTTCGAAGACAATTTACATTTAAAAACAATCTTATAGCAAAGCAGCACACCTTTTGATGGAGTTTTAACCGAAATGATTTTCCATATATTGGATATAAACTTGACATATCAGTCAGGTTTCAATAAAGGCTGGATACTTGTCCGAATAAAATTCTATACCATGGCTAATAGCTTCATTAAAAACGCCTAAATACATTTCAAGCATTTCTCATCTCATTAAATAATACGTTACATGCTTTAACTATTTAGATAGAGCTACAAATGAGTGGCAAAATTTTAGCATTCATACATTGTACGGTACATGCAAGATAGCCAAACTGACTTACTCTTAAATTATTGTAACAAAAATGGTGCAAACAGAATAAATTTTAAGATCAAAACTGATCGTTTCAAATACAAGTAATCCGTTGGTTTATATAAATCAAGAATAAAGGTAAAATGTAGCACAAAAAAACCGCAGTGTGTGCAGGGCATTCTAAAATATTTATAGACAAGGCAGAAGACTTCACTTACTCAAAGCATGTTGTGGTGAGGTCCGAGCTATACTGCTTGGATTTAGAGATGATTTTTTCAAAGTGTGAGCAATCTTTAACGTTTTGTGTTTTCTAAAGCGTACAGTTGCTTCACATGAGCAAATGATGTTTTGCATGACTTTCTCATAATGTGCTCATAGCCGGCAGTAGGAACATTTATTTGACTTTTGGATAAAGGCATTAAAAATATTTCTTGAGTTGTGTGTGAAGTCAAACAATAGAAACAAGAGCTCATCATTGCGTGTTGGATGAGGAATACTGTGAGAAAGTTTACCACCACCCAATTCAACGTAAAATTTTCTGAAAATTTTTTTAAATTGCTCGATAAAAAAATTAATTATTGGCAAAGAAAGTTCATTGGTTTCTGTTGTATCTGCACAAGTTACAAGTAATTATTTCAATGATAGAATTGCAACACAGAGAAAGTTTTCTGAGTGCTGCTTGTTTGTCACAGTATCTTCAACAAACGCTGTGCAAAAAGCCAAAATGTTACATAATTCTGTCATAGTACATATCTTGTCATTGCTTAAAAGATGATTGTACAAACTTTTGCTTAATGGCAAAGAAGCAGAATATGTATCCTCTGATAACTCCTCTGATACAGGAACTGATGCAAGTATTTTTGGTGCAATTAATTTATCATCACTCCATTGTACATTGACAAATTTAACGTTTTGCTCTTCATCAACTTTTAAATATCCACTTGATATATTAGCATGATCTAACTATTTTTTGAATTCATTGAAATTAATAAAATAATCATTTGCAAGTGCATGCTCAATTTGCTTCTGCATCGATTATTTTCAGCCATACACCTGGCACTAGCTGAAGATGCAGTTGTGCTGCGAGGAACATGTGACTCAATATTTAAGTACTTTTGTAAACCAGCAAAAATCTTTGGTATAGCAGTTTTTTTAAACGTATTTGCTGAAGACATTGTGAGATTCTATTTTTTCTCCGATGTATGCACTTATCATTTGATAAGGTTTGGAAGTCTTCCTTGCAAAAGTGTTTAGCACACACCCTGTGTGCATTTGTTAAATTCCAATTGTTCCTAGAATAGCATTTATCTACTTTTTTTGCAAGTTCTTGTCGTTAGGAAAGCAAAAAAGAGATACTTTTTCTGAGCATTTATTGGACCTATAACCAGTGATACAACCTGAAATGCAGCAAGTGTAAACCATTGTGGCTTCCAAACCAGGCTAAAAATAATTCACTGCTTAACACGTTCCGTGCGATGTGACCCATATATATGTCACACCTGGTATTACTGAGCTGCGATGTGGGATATATAAGGGTCGCACTAAAATATTTATAAACTTTTTTATTTTCAAAATTTAAAAAGATAAAATTGTTTTAAATCACATATATCTATAGTATTCAATAGATAATGGGTAATAAAAAAATTTTGTAAAAGAATTTTATGAAAATATATCATGCAACTCATTATATTCTTTGCTCAATAAATAAATGTATATTAAGACCTGTCGCACGGAACGTGTTAAGCTGTTTTTAACAAAATTAAAACCGTCTGGTCTAGGCCAGTCATAAAAAAGCAAATTATAAGCAGTATCTAAATTACAATAAACCGTTTTAAATGGTTTTATATATTTTTAAACTGATGACATGAAAAGCTTTGACTAACTATTTTTTGAATATGGATATCTGTTTAACGCGGTTCGAGGGCACTTACCCCCAGTCACATTCAACCGATCATATACCCCTGGGCACTCCAACCTTAAGCTTAACTCTAACCCTTACCCTTACCCTAACCAAAAAAAACCGGGGGTAAGTAACCTGATACTGTTTGACACACATCACTAATTGTAATTGCTCATTCATAGTTTAGGCCTACAAGGTTAAAGAAAAATATTAATCTTGCTAACTGAAATAATCTTTATATATCCCACATTTTAAAAAAACATCAACCGGTTTTCTGTACGTTAAGTTCTAGCTTACAAAGAAATATTTGTGATTGGCAACAAGAAGAGCCTAAAATGTAACGTAATTCATATTACTCTCTTTAAAGTTTGGCAACAATTAAGGTTAGGAATCAGAATACTTCTAAGTTAGAATTAGGACAGAGATAAAAACAGCTTCTTCTTTAACTGTTTAAATCTATCTTGAACAAATTTGCCTATAATATTCAACTGTACATAGGGTTACCATATCTGGAAAAGCAAAAATCGGGACAATGGATGGCCACTTTGCACCAGACCAAATTTATGGTCTTTTCAAATTTTTTTTCACAAAATCGGGACGTTCAAATTCAGCCCCAAGCTTGATTTAGGAGGGTGAGGACGAGCTTCTAAAAGAAAAGGGGTGATCTCCAAAAAAAAAAAAAGGTCATCACCTGTTAGACTGCACGTTGTGTGTCATTTTCAGGCCGAAAACTGCACAAAACGGCAGCCAAACGGGCGATGACCTTTTTTTTTTCTTTTGGGGATCTCCCCCCATGTCAAAACGTGCTGCCTGTCCGGGACTGCCGTTTGCATGCCATACATCAAACTGTTCTGTTTGACTGAAGCAAAAAGCGGGACGTATGGTAACCCTAACTGTAGGCCCACAGAATAACCAAAAATAACAGAGAGTAGGCCAACTGGATATGCACAATCAGCGGTAAAATGCTAATTAACACGAACTCATATTAATTTGGTACATGTGGTACAATATCCCAGGTCTTGCCAACCACAAATAGGCCCAAACTGAGTAGCTCATTGTAGTGCAGGCTTACTTTGATAAACTTACCAAGCAACTAATTGCAACCTTGGGCTAAGCTTAATTTTTGTTATAGGTACTGACTGTAAATTTAATTTTTCCAGCAGAGCCTTTTATCTACCAGCACATAATACATTTTGCATCAATTTTGGCTTTGATTACACTTGCAACACTAATACCAACACCTTTGTTCCTTCAATTACTAAACTGCTAATGGCGTCATGTGCTTTAGCTCTAAGGTTGCCACTACAAAGTCACGTGATCGTTCTAGTTTGGATACCCAGTGTTCTAGATATCCCTGTGCCGTGGTAACCACGCATACAAACAAACAGATCCAGCGCTTTGCTAAACTTCTGCCCACTGTCACGCTGAATGGACCAGCCAAGTCAGAAGCGCCATACGCGAACACATGCATTAACCTGGAAGCTGGCAACAGCGCCATCAATTGTTCCCCCGGTTTTCACGCTTTTACCGAAATCCAGCACAGTTTTTGTATATTACCTTACAATACAATCCCTGCCTACAGACCACAATTTCACGTCTTGCTAAAGGGCATCAAATACCACATCTAATCTCATGTGCCCCGAATCCGAATTTTTTTCGAATGTACAGTTCTGTAATGCAATGCTTGTATGGCAACGTGACAAGGTATTTAAACTGCAGTGACAGTTCTGCGTTTAGGAGCCTTCATCCAATTAACACGCCATCGAAAGATACAAATGGGACGAATTTGCAAAGCTGGAGCAGATAATGTGGTCTTTCAAATGGTGGAAATAAATGAAGAGTTTGTTCAAAAGAGGAGTCACCATGTTGCTTTCATGTTATAATGGAGCTTAAACATTCATCTTGCACCATCCTCAGTAAACATGATCGAACATTTTCCTTAACACGTTCAGTGCTACGCTAGTCGCGCATGAAGCGATCGCACGGGGCGGCGCTGTTTTTCTTTTTTCGTCATTTTTACTGTCTTCGCAGCATACTATCAGCAAATAACTTTTTCAAAACATGTGTAGAGAGTAGATTAGACTATGCTTGAAAAGAAACAACAAAACAAAGTTTTTTATGATTGTCTACGACCAGGCTGCTGTGAAGAGCTTGGAAAATGAACACCATTTTCATCATCATCATCACTATCTCCTCCACCAGTAGATCCTGATGTAGAATCAGAATCGCTTTCAATGTTGTCCGATAAATCGGATGAATTACTATCATTAATCTCTGACATGTCAGAGTCACTGTCCATTACAATATCAACTACTTGTTGTGTATTCATTTTGCTAAATAAAGAAAATTAGGATTAAATTTTGCATTAAATCTCTCATTCTACCACTAACTTGTTTTTATTCTTTTCTCCTATCTTCAAAGCTCAGCATTTGAAAACCTTCAAAAAGCCTTCGCAAAGTTTCGTGTGAAAAATGTCTAGCGACATTCCTACATACACGCTTCAATGCTTTTCGCTATATAGGCGTTCTAGAACGTTTTTAGCACCGAACGCATTGCAGCTATTTCAAAGACGTTCTGGAACGTCCAAACGCACCCTGTGCATTTTCTCTCAAGACGTTGCAGAACGCCCTATCGCAGTGAAAGTGTTAAGTAACTCCTTTGATTGGAGGGTTGGGTTACTAAGATCTTCATTCCCAATGACCAAAAAGCATCGCATTAACATAAGTAGGTGGGCTTCCGATTTTGTACTTATGGCAGAATGAGACAATGCATTCAGCTGATAGCAGGCTTTACCAGTAGGCCTAATAAGTAGACATAAAGTGGCAGTGGTAACGATCCTTTCTTCATTCACATCCTCTGGACACACTTCTGGTTTGAGAATATCTAAACCGACTTTTCACTCCTCCTTGAGTTAAAGTAAGAAAAACGGCCCGGTAGACCACAATTTCCATTCCTTTCGTTTCTTGGCGCCAACTCCTCTTGACGACATGCAGTGGGATTTTCCGTGGACTGAATGTATCCAGAACATCTAACCTCCGTAGCTTTCATTACTTTTTCCACGCGATTCCGCACAAAATTGAGCCAACTGCTTGCTGCTGCACTGACGCCATTTAGTAATGGTAACGGAGTTTACCCACACATATATTTTGGCACTAGAAATTCTGAAATGCATCATGCATTGGTTTAACAGATCTGCGCCTATACAAATCCAAACAGTTTCTTTCGCACAATGGAGAATCTGAAAACTTGTATTTAGGGAAACAGCCTTGATTTCCCAAGTGCCAGTGAGCTTGTATAATGTTTCCACAACGTTTTTATCAAGTAATCACACGCACCCATTGCGTAGTCTGAGGTGTCAGTAAACAAATGCACCTCATACTTTCCGTCGTTCAAACTGGAGTATTATCGAGGACAGGTGAATAATGAAAAGAAATTTAGTCTCAGATACCAGAATGTTCCACTCTTCGCTGAGCTCATATCCTATCTCATTATCCCAATCAAAGATGCTGGTAACAACTTTGAAATAAAAAAGCTTTAACCTTTCGAAAAAGGTACACCACAATCTCAATGGATCAAAGTGGGAGTTTAAGTAGCTAAGTGCACTCTATCCAGTGAATGTGTGTTGAGCTGAAGAGTTTGCCTTGCGTTGATGCAGATGAAGTAGATCGCTTTCTGCATCTCAGGAAACTCCTAGAGCCCGTTGTTGCAAAAGCTCATCCTTTGATGAATCGATCGTTTTTAATTGTGGGGCCAAATGTTCTTGGTCTAGTCCATTCAAGACTTTTTTGGAATTACTGGAAAATTTGCTAAGGACAAATCCAATGGTAGCTAAAAGATCAGTTGCTCCGGTTATCAAAGTTTTGGCTGCTGCTACGGTTTCTACAGTAGCAATTAAATCATCAACACAAAAATCCTTTTCCACTCATTTTGTAGTTCTTGCTGAAATGTTGGCATAGTTTTTTGCAGCAGTATACTTAATGCAAAACCCGGCTATGCTGGGAACACGGATAATGCCATTGGGCATGTCGGTAAATCTCCGTGTTTCATCATTCCTTGCTACCCTGTGGTCCTTGAGAGGCAAAAACCGTAATATATTCCTATCCCTTGGATGGAGTTTTACTTGAAAAAACATGTTTCTGATGTCGCCAGTGACACCAAAGGCATGTTGCCGAAATCGTATCAAAACTCTCACAAGAGACCCCAGGAACAATGGCCCACGATATACCATATCATTTATGCTTATTCCATTTATTATAAGAGCGCCATCGTATACCACACGAAACTTTTGTCATGTTGAGAAATGGATAATGTAATAAATTGGATTCTGTTCATTTGCACTGGACTTATTGCCCGTTTCTTTTCATGTTCTCAAAGTTTCTACGTAGTTTTGAGCTATCTCTGGTTGTTACACGAGCTTACTGCTGTGCAATCGCAGACGCCGCATGGCGATTGGCAGGCTTTGACACACATATAGGTGATATCCATCTTTCCAGGAAAGGGGAAGTTACAAACGCCTCTGATTATTTTTATCTGTCATTTCCATTAAATTTTTTTATAAAATGAAAGCACCCCTTTATCTTTCCTACTTAGACTCAATTTTGTACAGTCAGGTTCTAAAACCAAATGGTCCTGGTAATAACGCATATAATATGAACAAGCAACGGCATCTCATCTAGACATTCCGTGGTGGTAATATTTTGTTTTGCAGAAACAGTATCAAGCACTTGATCCGCATAGTTACCTCTTACATTTTGGTGCGTTACACAGATGCACTGGGATATACTTTCTTTTGTTGTTAATTCCCAGAAAATAATACCAAGTGGATGAGCCGCAACAAGGTATTTGCGAGCGGCAGCATTATTCCAGCGAGACTTTTCAAACACCTGAAACTTGAGCAAATCTTTGGCACCAAGTATCATATCAACAAAGCGCTCTTCATGTGCGGCATGACGGTAATCAACGGAGCAATCATGTTCTTTTGCTAGTCAGTTATCCGGAACACACTGGCTATAAGGTAACTTCATGTCAATAAAATCTACAGCCGGAATGCTGACAATATCGCTTTTACCATACTTCAATTGCAAAGTTTTCTTCATCCATTGATACTTTTTGCCTTTTCGTTTAGGTAGTAAATACTAATGCTACCTTCTGGGCTTCCCTTGAATATTTTTTCAATTAGATCTTTCGTGAAAATACTTACATCCGCCCCAGTGTCTACTAAAGCATAAAAAACGAACTTTTTGATATCCTTCTGTCTCTCTTTTACTCCAGCTAGTGCCGTTATAGGCACTGAGGTTTTGAACTGCTGCTCTATAACATCATTGGCTTTCACAGGTCTCGTGGCATTCAGATTTCAATCCATCATATCCTGGTCCACACCGTCTGCTTTTATCCTCATTTCTTTGTAGCAGAGGCACATCTGAATTATTGTTTGGGAATTTTTATTGATGGAGAAACTCTGAGTGCCCATCTTGACAGATTGGGCACGGTTGCTTTTCAGGACAGTATTTGGCTGAATGTTTACCTAAACAAGTACGTATGTCTTTCTTTAAATTGAAGATTGTCAATTACGTCATCCAGAAACATTAAGACAGCTTCAAGGCGCCATGCAGCAAAATCTTTGTCTTCATGAGCACACTGCGCATATAACGGGGGACTAAAACAGTCAACTATATGAAAGATCAATTTAGGCCTTTATTATTCGTTTGACATGCCGATGGATTCTGCAACACTTTTGAGATTACGAAGCTTTGTTCAATACGATTGTAACGATGGGACTTTTCCTACCAGGCACTCCTTATCCCATTTAGCATTTCGAATAACACTGACTAACAATCCTTTGCGTTCCCCATATAAATCTTTAAAAATTTCTCAAACGCAATCCAGAGCTTCTTTTGGATCTCGCGTGATCCATACTCTTTTGATATGCTCATACACAGAGTCTGGCACAGTGTTGGCAATTTTTTGCAATAGCTCATACGGGTCAGTTTTCAACAGCATTTCATAATCTCTCATTAGTTGCTATCCAAACATAGTTTAGTCCGATCTTTTCCCACCGAACTGACAAATGAAGTCACGTTGACCTGTGCTCCACATTGGGAAGTACATGGAATTCATTCTACTGTTAAATTGCCCAACTCCAAGTGCTGGTTCAGCGGGATTATTATTAACCTCTTGCTTTCTTTCTTGCCAAGGGTGTCTAAACGTAGTTTTGGAAAAACTTCTTGACGTATCAGTAAGATAAAGTTCACGGTGACGACTTGCTTCGAACTCGTTAAAGGGTTTTGGCCTGACATCATCAAAACTTACTTTATGTTTTCTGAAGGCATTAAATGAGCCGGTCATATCAAGTCTTTCTGCCAAAGGATCTCGTGATTTAACCTAAGATAGAGAAACAAAATCATCAGCTTCACTACGTAGCCTTTGTCTCAAAGTTCCACTCTCGCTTGGTAGCTGTAAGACAATGTCTAAAGGAAATGATTTCTTTCAGTTGACATTGTTTTTTTCTGTCTCACTCTTGATTCCAAACCTATTTGGGTTTGCTGGGACTGATGACTTCTAGAAGATAACTCGACTTTATAGCTACTCACATTCTTTACTCTGTTATCATCACTTAAATCCAGTTTCTGGCGCTGACATATGACTGCGTCTGGAAACATTACTTCCGTTGTTAATTCTTTGAATTTGGCCAATTATCTTTTTAAATGATTTTTGTTCTTAACCAGTTCGCCTTTTTCTTTCATAGCAGTCTTCTGTATTTTCAGCAGCGCTTCACTTTCCTTTTTGTTCTTCTTCTTTTCATGCGTCATCCGATTGATGCGGTTTAACAAACTTCTTCTTTCTCCTTTTGCTACTTTAGCAGATTTGGCTGCATCTACCAGTTGGTCGCTCAATTCCGACATTTTGACGTGGTATTCTCGTTGAATATTTTTAAAAATCTGCTGAGATTCAGCAGAAAGACTGGAAGATTACCTCGAAATAGCTTTTCTTCTCGTTTCTTCTCTGCGTTCTGATAGTTTTCACTTCGCTTTCTCGTAGTAACAATGTAAGGTGTCATTGATCGAAGTATCATTCTGAGACAATAACTTTTGCACTCGTGATAATGCAGGTACCAAAACATTCTGCTCTCTTTTAGCGTTTGCTTCCTCTATCTATTAATGTACTGCAGAAAGATAAACAGAATGAGCATGCGAAATGTAACTATAAGCAGGTTCAACAACCAAGGGATCGTTTTCAACCTCACTATGAGCCAAATCTTGCAGGGTATTTAGCTAAGCTGCTGATGATCTAAAAGCATGGATGGGTCAGGTAGGTCTACCTACTGTCGCCTTAGTTCACTCATAACGGTTTCCAGGTCATCTGAGTACGCGTCCCCTCCTTGACAGTCACTCTGATGTGCAATCTGATCATTAACTTCGCAAGTCTGAGCTTGCCTTGCAACAGGTTTCCCAAAATCATCTTCATTTTCAATTGACTCGCAAACATTAACTTCTTGTGAGTCTTTATACATATTGCTCGTCTGAGCCAGCATGCAAGAGAAAGTAGCAAATAATAAAAATGTAACAAGATTCCTCTGATTTCGGCAAGGAGATTGTACACACAAAGCAAAATTTGCCGATTCACGGTGTTGGCAAAATGTGTTAAAATGGAGTTACCATACAACAAACTGTATTGTCAAAAATCGCAAGCCCTCTATCCTAAACACAATAAACATTATTGCCATTTGCCGATGTGCCACCCACGCGTTCCCACCTCGACTAACCCAAACAAACATGCAATAAAACAAAAGCGCAAAGCACTAACCTGCTCTGCTTTGTCTGCGGGTTCCAAACTGCAGAAGCGAGATTCACCACCAAACTGCGACTTGAAAGTAGACAAAACGGCAGCTTGCTATCTCTTCAAATGTTGATCTCTGTATGAACGTAATAAATTCTCCAATATAAATCCACAATCCATAATAAGCCCATAATAAATCCACAATCCAGACGGTAAAAGGTATTTAATGTAAAAAATTTTGAATCTTTGATTCTATTAGCGTTTTGCGAGAATTTGAACCATCTCTCGTTGGTTTCTAGGCAGTCGCTCATAACACTTTGCTATCTCCCAGACAGACTTTTATCACACAATGAAGTCTTTCAAGCAGCGATATACCTGTATTGAGACGTTTTAAACACTCTGTGATTAATTAACATAGGCCGAAGAGAGTTTGTGGCAACGGTTAATACCTACACCTACACTTTACCATTGAATAAGACAAATATCTTCATAAACAAACTGGCTTGCTATTCATCAAACTGATAAACTTAAGCGTTCTAAACAAAAAAATACAAGTAGGCTGATTCCAAAACAAGGTACAATCTGGCTATTTCCAACTCGTCCAAATAGAAATCCAAGCGCATCATGCACGTATTTTCAAACAAAGGATTTTCTGGTTCCAAGGTAAAGGGTTTCCAGCTCTATTTGTAATATTTAATTTAAAATGTGAAAGGCAATTGAAAGGTTTACGCTACATCCCTTGCGTTGAAAAGACTTTGTTTGCAAACGAAATCACCAAGTTTAATCATTTTGTGTAAAGTTGTCCAAAACAAAAAGATCTTCACCCTAATACGAAAAGATCTTTTAAGATCTGGTTTTGGTGATTTAATTCGGTGCTGTTCTTTTCTCAGCTTTGGTAGTAATTGCTTTTCATTTCTGTCCTGTTTGGTGTAGTCAGTTTTCCTGAAAGTTTTCTAAGAAAAACGCCAGATAGAAATCAATGAGAGCTTGGGATTATAATTAAGATATCTTCAACTTTTTACTTCAAATCAACTATTTTCTTTATTGATTTTGCAGCAACTGAAACCGATGAACCAACAACCGTGTTGGACATGTGCTATAATATAACTATAGAAGCTGATCTAGAAACGTGTCGGAGCCTTCGGATTTTGACGGCAATCTATTTGAGCAGAGCAATTAGAAATGAAACAATTTCGTTTGTTCATTTCGTTCCGTTCACTTTCACTAATCTTGAGTGTAGGAAAAATATTGTACAACTTTTGGCGTTTTTGCTCAGCAATGTTTTTGGCCCAGAAAGTTTTGAGTAAATTCTGTACAGTTTTGTTTTTCATGTTTCACTTTACCCCAATCGCTGCGCAAGAAGCAAAATGTCATTCTTTGACTCTTTGTTGACAAGGGAATTGAACTCACGACCTCAAAGCGGACTCGCAAACCGCAAGGAAATCTGATTTAAATCACAGCTTACGTCTACCGCAATGACTTGTATGAGATGAATGGCTCGTGACTCAAACTCATTTTTTATTTCATGAATTCAGTAAGGTCTTACCATTAGCTATTAAAACCATAGGCTTGTTGCATGCAATAAATAACTTTGTGTTCTAATTACGGAAACAAATTTACAATAGGACACATCTCAAAATAACTTTTAATCAAATCTGCTTCGGAGTTTATTACAAGAACCGTACATTTTTATCTTAAATTTAGGAAGCTAACGGTTCGTGAAATGAGAGTTATTAGACCATCTCAACGTTTTTTGCATGCTAGTTCTGTGAGTAAGTTGTCATTTCGTAAGAAAGAATAATAAAACGAGTGCTGGTACACAAATAAGTAGTTCGCGCTGGGCAAAAAATGTTAGTTACTTGATTAAATACAGGAAATGTTTTCAAAAAATAAACTTTGAACGTTGTAAGTCACCAATTTTTGTGGACATGCCCTACGACCAAATGTTTACCCAGGGGTGGGCAATTGTTTTAGCTTGCGGGCCGCATCACGGTCACGGAAGCTAGCTGAGAGCCGCACTTTTTAACGAACGCATTGGTATATTATTCTAATTGATTTGCATTTTAGATTTAATATCACATAAAAAACTAACAATTGTTAGATAAAGGAATCAAAGTAGTTTTATTCAATTGAAAATGCAAGCACATTTAATTTTCGAAGTCTATCAATGAGAAAAATGCACCTAATCACGTTCTTTTACATTAGATATTTTTTAATTATTTGCTAGAGGCTTTCGCGGGCAGCACAAAAGTTCGTCGCGGCTGCTGTGTGCTCACCCCTGGTTTAACCGATTGTGAAAATGCTCTATTGCGATGGACCATCGAATACTTTCATCAGAAAATTTTTATTTTACAGTTATTAATCCTTGCAACGAATCTATCAACGTTGCACCTCATCAGGATTGCAGTTCTCAAGCTGCTTGCGTCTTTGACGATGTCTCAGGATATAGAACATGTAATTGCGATGAGGGATTTCGAGCTAATACTACCGGTGGAGTAGTACCTGGCTTGGATTGTGTGGGTATGTTTTTACGAAATACATTTTTACTTTGAAGAATCGCAGGACAATGCCGCTAAGCAAGAACGGGTTGTTTGAATATATTCCTCGGTAATTCTAAGTCACGCATGACTGCACATACTCCCGCTATTTTCAATGCGTTTTGCTTCGTTTGCAAGCAGCGAAAGTTATTACGTAGGTCTGTCCCTAGAGCGCAAAAAAGCAAACATGATGAGAATCTAATGCCCAATCATCGCATTGTTTTTGGTCCTCTACATCTTTTTGCTCAGTAATTAGCTATGAGTGAGAAACAAGTTTTAATATAATTTTAGTTCTTTCTTTTTATGTCTTTAATACAGTTTAGTGCAACATCATCTTTTAGGATTTACGTGCAGTTTAGCAACAGTATAATGCAGTGTTTTTTCCTTTGCGTAGTTGATTAGCCATAACTAGTTATAACTAGGTTTACAGAATGTTTTAAGCCAGTTAAGTGTTACCAATTCTCATTTCTCACCCAGTATGAGGAAAGTATTATTGCTTTTCTTCTTACTACATTATAACTGCGATAAGTTATTTTACGAATTTTGTTTTTCGTTTTTTATATAGAAATTGAAAATGCCGGTGTAAAGGCAAAATCGAATTTTTCTAATTGATAAATATGTAAGCTCAGCCGATTTGGCGTGTCATGATTATATCAATCATATCATATTCAAAATCAAAATAGTGCTGCTCTCACTTGTTGGTGACATTTGTGGTCAATTTGCTGCTTATTCTTTTGATCCATTCGCAGCGCGTGGGTCATTCACGATGCGCGAACATAAAGAATTATCCTTGGTAAGCTTAACCAAACGATCAGCCAAATCTATAAACCATATCGTATCACTGCAAAAAACTAACTGTAGTTGCCCCCTCGTCTACGCACCAGACGATTCTGGGCTTATTAAGCGGGAAGAGATTATAATCTTGGAAACTAATTTTTGCCACTTTCATGCCCATAAACGAGTATGGCCCACTGTATGAGTATGGGCGATTGTCGAATAACTTATTAGTAGAATGCCTAAACCAGAGATCTGGGTTGATAGAAACATTCAAATACATCTGTCGCCTTTTCTACAATATTTTCTAGGTAGCAAAGTACCACCTTAAACACAATTTCTAAAGATTAACAAGACTTCAATGTTTTTGTTAAAGCATCAGCGGGAGGCAAGAACTTTAACTATGACAGGTTCCGACCAGTCATATACAGCATGAACTATGTAATGCTGTTTCCGTGATTCTAAGTTTAATATTCGGCTTAAATTGCTTGATAAATAAATTCGTCCACAGAGAAAATCTGTGGCCTCATGCATGAATTTGATAAGCCACTTTTTCTACAAAAATGAGTCAGCACCCTGACACCATTACTCTTGGTTCACAAATTTTTTCAGCGATTGAAATTGACTGAGTAAAATGTTATAATAATTTTTCTAACAATTGCTGATATTCCATTTCATATTTTCCGTGCATAAATCTGATAACCCACAATCAAGATGGCGGCTCTTTTGCAAAGTGCTGCAGGAAGACCGAAAAGAAAGCGTAAACTTCCGCCAAATGCTGTACTAGAGCTAGTTGGTGACAGTAAGTTTATGATTCTCTTCAGTTATACCTCTTGGCATGATATACGCTGAAAGTGTGTTGCATGTTAGGTATATTTGGTGTGGAAAGTGCTGTTCTAAGTGTCTCTGTCTCTGACCGTGCTGAATTGTGTGGAATTCTAGATTTACCTCTGAATAAAGATGCTTTAGCAATGGAACCTTGGTTTGGTCCAAGGGTATAAATGAAATGTATATTTTGTCAAACTCAGAATGGGGTCTAAATTAGCAGTAGAAACAGATCGACATAAGAGAGTATCATGACATATCGGTTCTAAAACACTTCCCCCCGCAGACACTTACCCCCGGTCTCATACATCCTGTTGGGGTTAAGGTTGGGCACTCTAACCCTAACCCTAACTTCAATAAGAGAGAAGAACTTAATGTTCATTTCCCATTTTCTCACAGAACAATTTAAACAATCTGTGGTGTAAAGGACGACCACGGATGAAATTTACAACTTGCACACAGATAGACAGAACATTTTTTAGGTTAGGCGTCAATGTCTTTGCCGCCAAGGCATGGCGATGGAGAAAACAGTGCTTCACTATGATATCTGGTATCTTTGTCTTTAACAGAGCAGCAAAGCCAGACTTCTTTCCGATCATGGCTGTGGAACCATCTGTACATACTGACCTTAGCTTCTCTTATTTTATCTGATGCTTTTCAAAAAAATCAGTCACAAGTTGCAATACATCATTTGCCTTCGCCGTTGTTTGCATTGGCTCACAGAAGAGGAATTTGTCTTTGACATCACCATTCTTGGTGTACCGAGCATATTCAATCAGCTGGCTCATGTTCGAAACATCTGTTGATTCGTTCAATTGTTAATAATGCGGATGGGACTATCTTTAATCTCCTGAACAATCTGATCTAAGATGTCACAGCCCATGGCAGCAATTCCATCTGCAATGACATCATTGGACAGAGGTACGTCCTTTATCTTCTTGGCTGCCTCTATCGCCAAGACAAGTTCTACCATTCGTATAGCGCATGGCTTAATTCGATTTTTCTTGGCTGAATGTGCAGCTTTCACTTGAATGCTCTGGTATGCCACCTCGTAGGAAGCTCTTAGAAGTGGCGTTTGCATTATCTTGAATCCAGATGGGGTAGTTTACCCCTTTGGTAATGTCTAGCTCTTTTAACCTGCAGAGCTTGGAAAGTCTGTTCATGTCCTGGCGCGCTTTGGGTCTAGCAGGTTTCAAATTGGAGTCGCACATAATGAAATGATAGGTCATGCATTGTGCTTGGTCTGGTCCTTCACAATCATCCAGGATGCAATGATGCCATACCTGACATATTCGTCATTCCATTTGCATCTTTTCAGCATTGTAGAATCATGCAAACTTAACAGATAAACAATCTGACAAATACATTGAAATTAAAAAATTTATACACTACCGAACGTTAGCATTAGTAATATACAAAGCTTTTAATTCTGATTTAATATTGAAGTGTGAACCGCTTGTACAAATCAAGTGTTTTTAATCACTGTGCTACAACACAAATGAGAAACAGGTCAAGGTTTACCCCGGTATAAAATTTTTAAATATGTGTCAAAAATATGTTTGTCGAAACGTATTTCTTTTACCTTTGACCGCCACATATGTGACCTTTTCCAGCACTTCCGGAAATTGATTTCAGTACTGCCTGGGGGTGCTAGCACCCCAGGTTAAGAAACGTTGCTCAATTTCGTCTGACTGACTATTGCTTTTCATGGTTACGTGGGAAAACGCTTTGCTGGCTACGAAACCATGATTGACGTAATTTGATCAATGACATGTAAACGGAAAGTCTCTAAATGACGTTTGAATCAGAAACTTTACGATTCATTTTGCAACACTTTTTTGTCCGATTTTTAATTCGGAAAGTTTTGGATTTATTTTGTAACACCATTTTTTTGTTCGAATTATAAATCGGAATGTGTACGATTTATTTTTGAACATACCTTTTGTCCGA
This sequence comes from Trididemnum clinides, assembly GCA_963675345.1. Taxonomy (NCBI): domain Eukaryota; kingdom Metazoa; phylum Chordata; class Ascidiacea; order Aplousobranchia; family Didemnidae; genus Trididemnum; species Trididemnum clinides. The sequence goes on along the minus strand of OY776294.1, from coordinate 31,302,048 downwards.
TTTGTAAATTGGGAACTTTTTCATTAATAAATCCGACAAAAAAACTACGCTACTCAGAACCATTTTTCCAAACGCGCGGCTTGAAAAAAATGATTTAACTTGTTACATTTTTTTTGCTAATGCGTGGGAACAATTGGATAAAAGTTGTATGTTACACAAGCCAATTTGTTTGTCTTCTGTTGCACATGCTTTGATCCGATTAATAAATCGAAAAATTTCTGATTTACAAATGGGACGAATTTTGCTATAAATGAGCACAAAAAACGCATGAACAAAATAAATCATATTTTTCCAAACTGCGTCCCATGCCAGACAAGGAAGTATGAGTTGCAATGCTTTTACAGCAAATGTGTTTGCAAAATGCGCTTTGCAAGCAGGTATTGGGTTTTCAGGTTAAAGCAGATTTTATTACAGTAATACATGGAGCAATTCCACACAGAATAATTTTTAGCTTATTTAGCTGGCGGACTTATTAGCAATGAGCATATTAAGAGGGAACCAATGTACAATGAAGTTCTTTTTGCTGAATAGCATTTTTTACGCCAGAATCTAATTGTTCTGATTATGACTAAGAAAATTCATTTTCACGCATTATAATCCACAGTACTCATACTGCAGTCATTTAGTTACCAATTGCCCTATCTACAGCTTACACCAGGTAATTAATGTATAAAGTGCAATTCTGTCTCTCTCTGTGTCTGTCTGTCTATCTATCTGTTTTAACTCCTCTGTAACTGCTAGATGCACAAGCATCAAACTTATCACAATTGATCAACCCCCTGTGGTGAGTGTCATAGAGGAGTTCGCGTTGGTATTTGCTCAGCTAACCAGGCATTCTCCATCTGCACTGTTGGCATTATAACCCCAATCGACTTGCTGGCAATTAAAGTCGCCAGCATAGAGACAGGGATGTGGGAATACTGGGAGATCGGATACTTGCAAACGAATTGGTGGAAGTTTGTAAACGTTGACTATCTTGTATCCATTAACGTCGACGCACAACCATTCAGTCTCCGGTTTAGGTGGAGATTGCTCGAAAAGAGTCTACTTCAGTCGTTGGTGGACAAACGTAGCCAGAACATGCTTCCTGCTTAAGGAGATCCCAGCTAGTTCGTAGTCCGGTAGAACTAATCTCTGTGCAGACGTGCAGTGGGTCTTCTGGGGTAGGTTGACGAGTGCCTCACGCTGTGCAGCAAGATGGCAAAGAACGCTCATCTTGCTTGTAGTGAGGCCTTCGATGTTCAGCCGAAGAATGGTAGGCCTTCGGAAGTCGTTGACGATACGCTTTGATGCGTCGACTCGTTCTAAATTGGGCGTTTGTCACTTACAAGGCCTTACCAGAACATCAGTAACAGTAGACGCTCTACCGTTTGGGCAGATTTGGTTTCGGTCTGTAATACGAGCTCGGAGGACAGGCGTACTCACGGACCGGGCTACGGGAAAGCATCTGTCTCCAGTCCGGTCAGAGACGTTAGTTCATATTAATTTGCCTACAGCAACAAGAAAGTAGTTTAAAATGGACTTTTAGGTTATAATTTTAAATGACATCACAATGCTTGCCACTATATAATGAGAACAGCCGCAGGCAGCAAAATTATCGACCATTGTTTTGAAAGCGAACATAAATGGTAAAGCCTAACCTACTTAAACAAAGCTAAATTTCACAATGATCGGGTTATGCGATGGGCATTAGCACTGCAAGGGTATGATTACCTGGTGGAGGACATTCCGGGGAAGGGACAATGTTGTGGCGGATTATCTGAGTCGTATCGTGACGGACTGATGAGTAAACCAAGGGATCGGAGGCAATGAGATTGAGACTGTTCATCGCTGTGTTTTATTCGCGTGTGTTTTTTTTTATATGTTTATTATTATTGTTGTTGTGTGGGAATATTATGGGATAATATTCTTATGGGGGGGGCGTATGTAACAATAATAATCTCTGGATTATTCATGCCTTTATTCCGTCATTATTTCCGGTATTTCCCCGTATACAAACCGTCGCTTGTTTATTTTATTCTTAAAGCAATTTTATTGGTAGCTGTTTCCTGTACTTCCCCCGTAGACAAACTCTTTCTGATTTATTTTATATGCGTTTGTATTGGTTGTTCTTTGGGTAGCAGTTTCCAGTATTCTCCCGTTTTCAAACCTTTTCTTGTTAATTTTTAGCTTCTAGTAATTTTGATTGGCAAAAATATTTGGGTACTCTATTTCGATTACGTACGGATGGAAAGTATATATATGGGTGATTTGTTTTGAAAACTCAGAGATGAAAGCAAACAGGTGACAAAACAGAGAAGAAAGAAAAGAAGGAAGGTGAAAAGACAAGCGAGAAGGGAGAAGAATTAGAAGGCAAGGGCCAAGCACTACTGTAAGAAAGGGGGACTATTGGCTGCTACAGTGTGGTGTCGGTGATTGCCTAAGTGCGAAAGCTCGTATATTAATAGAGTTGGGTTGCAAAAGAGTGGACTGGCAATCTAGCTTCTCAAGCGTAAGTCCTTAGGCCGAAGGATAAGGCATAGAAGTAAGCCGTTGAACTCTACCGAGCTAATCTTCTAGTCGTCGAATCGTCATCTACCGGTTACTAGGGTACAGGGCAGGTGACTTAACCGTATGCGGCGTCAACGTACTTATGTTTGTAATTGCAAGGGTGATCGTGTTGTTTATCAGTATTTTGAGCTAAACAGCAATTTTAACCTTTACCGTGTAGGAGAAAAGGGGTCAATTCGCCCCTATGCAAATTACAAATGCTGTAACTTTGCGACCGTTTAAGCAATGTGTTTGAAACTTTTTGACCTTCCCCAAAGTTTATATGGTTTTTGTTCGGTCTTGAATTGACAGAGTCGTTTTGCTGCAAAAGCTATTTTGTCCCATTTTAAACCCAGCCGCAGGTCCAAATCTGATACGCAACGTTTTAATGTGAAACTATTATAGAAGCTTTGCTTCAGCTCGTGTTTTCGCAATTATTTTTGGCATTTAGGCAACGAAGTTGCAGCATAAATCTAATATTGTTTGGATTAAAAAAGTACAAACTTTTTTACATGCGAGCCAATTTTACTCCATTGGAAGACAACGTGGGCTTGCGTGAATCCTTTTAATTCCTTCATCTTTTTTTTGGAAATATACTTCATAAAAGCAAAGTTTTAAATGGAAGATCTGTTTTATGTTGCGTGATATTAATCTGTCGACTCGGGCAACAATTCATGTCCTAGCGCGAATATACGTAACTGAAAAAAAAGATTCATCGTAACTAGAAATATACGTAACTGAAAAAGAAAAATTCAACACTATGTTGTTTGGCACCGTTAATAATATATTAGTACAGCTATTGCACGAAATACAACAAAAGGTCTGAGTATGGAGGGAGAATTTGAAAAATACCGTTGGATTTAACAAAGCAAAAGGTGATAAATAGTTTAAAAGAATCATTAATTTTTAAACCACATCACATTAAATATAAATTTTATTTTGCAACATTTGTTTCGCCCCTAGGCTCATCAGGCCCACAAAATATTTTATTCAAATAAATCATTTATTTTTAACATGATGGGGTCGTAAATAGTTAGTTTATTTAGCTTTGAAATTTGAGCCATTGAGCACTCTCGCCATTACCACCAAGATCACTCTCTAGGCTAAAAGATGTATATATATATATATACACAGTATATATCACGTAGAGAAAGTTTCACGTTGCTGGCACAGTGCTCGACTACAACCAAGGTTAGAGTTATACGTATATATTTTGAAACACTACATGTCAGGATAAAATATTGAAACCAGTACAGCTGTTTCGCCAAGCGGCTCTATATGTATAGTTTACACATTAAGTTGCTTTGGAGTTTTTGTATTTTTCTCTTTGTTTTTTTACTATTTATTTTCAAATAGTTTTGGTGAATTTAATATTTTGCAATTGCGCAATGCGACATCCGAAAAGGAAAGACTGGAGCAATGCGGAGCAAAACGCCATTCTTTAATGCCAACCGCCATAATGTCTTGTAAACGCTTTAAATTTAAATACAACAGCAATGAAACATATAGGAGCACTTAGCCTAAAAATTACTCTGATGTTACAAAGCATTGTTCGCTAACATATTTTAGTTGTGCTTACAATTTTTAATTATCCAAAGATGGGGTTGCTAATTTTTAAATTTTTTTATTTACAAAACTTTATTAGATGTTGATGAATGCGCCAATGGAACTCACAAATGTAACATGAAGGCCAATTGCATCAATACAATTGGTAGTTTTATGTGTGCTTGTAATGCTGGATGGTCATGGGATGGTGTCGCTTGTAAAGGTAAATAATTTAAAATGTCAGTGTGGTTTGAAATATCAATTTTTCATTTATTTATAACTGTTTTTAATCTTTAAACCTGTTGAAGGTTACAGTTGAGGCATGTAAATAAAGAATGTTTTGATTTCTTTCATTTGCAATTGTCGAAGTATATTAAATACACTTTAACTTTTCCGAAACTACACGGCATACGAGCATCAAACGTAGGACAATCGATCACTTCCTTGAATTGAGTGTTATAAGAGGGTTTGTGATGTCATTATGGCATAATCAAAAATAATTTTCTTAAATTTGCATTTCTTTTTCTTCGTCGTGTATCAGGGTATCAATGATTCGGGTCAGACACAACAAAAAGGATGGGGACCAAGGGTTTATCCTTTTTCCCCCCCAACCTGCTGTGTTGCCTAGATCAGATGCTGGCAGTGATGGCGATGAGCCAGCACCTTGTTTCGTCATCTAAAACTATCAGACCCATTATTCCTCGTGGTGCCCAATAAGTGGGACATGTAAAAATAATGTGGTTTGTAGTTTGTTCACTAGCGCCACACTCGCATTTCGCTGAAGAAGCGAGACCCCATTTGTGCATGGACGAACTGAAACGCCCAACGCCAATACGCAGGCGATTGAGTTTGATTCAAGCTGTTCTGGTCAAACTAATTCCAATGGATCTTGTGCTGACCCTAGGAATGCAGACACCGAGCGCTGATATACTCTTGGAGTACTGTGTGTCCCATGTCAAGTTTGTCCATTGGATGGCTAGCGCAGATGCCCAACTTAAATAAGTTGTGCAATAGTTTCCGCGCGCCAGGAACAAACGGGCGTCTAGATTTTAGTCTGTCCTTGCTCGCAGTCTGTGGCTCAGTCAACTGTCTATGCGGAATGTGGACAGGGTCCAAAGAACTGCGATAGCCAAGGAGAGTGTCACTCCTTGGCTGCAAAGCTCAGCTGGCTGGATGCTTGAGAGAACTGGAAGGTTGTCCGTTGGAGTGGGGCGTAGGCATCCAGCGACAATGCACAAAGTGTTATTAAGAACGTGTCAGTGAAGCGAGTATGCGCGCTGCGACACCAAGCTGGTGCGCAGTATTCAGCAGTCGAGTAGATCAAGGACAAGGCAGCTGTGCACAATGTCTTGGCACCAGCGCCCCGTCTAAATCCGCAAGTCGCCTCAGCAGCGAAACGAGCATCGACAGTTTTTGGCGCAATGCCTCAAGGTGATGACGGTACGTGAGCGCTCTGTCTAGTTTCACATCGAGATAGGTCGGCTCTGAGCAAAATTATAAAATTTCACCATTGTTCTTAACTTTTAGCTCACGGTTAGGCTCTTGATTGTGGAGATGAAAGGCTGCCGTCACAGTTTTAGCATGGCTAAGCTTTAGTCGCCAGGTCTGGAGATATGCAGAAAGTGTAGTTATGTCTTTGACCTAAGTTCTTTCATCGAGAATTCTCTCGATTTGTACCTTCGTGTTTCCCGTTTTTTACCCGCTGGCTAGCAATAGCATTTGCTAAAACGGGACATTGACAAGGGGATTGTCGTGACAGTACTATGTTTAAGGTACTACATACTACCTGGCTAGAGTGTGAAAAATTGATGTTCTGGACCGCCTCAGACCATTGATTCCTCCGTTTCCTGTCAAGCGTGGCAAGCAAAGCTGTAGCGGCTTATAGATTTATGCCCTTCAGGGCATTGCAAGAATGTTTTGTAGAGTTTTTCACACTCGGCATCCCAACATGGTATACGATTATCTTATCGGCCACGTGGGATACACTTTTTCGCAGCAGTGCTGGTGGCGTTACAGAAACACTGATATGTCTGATCCATATCAGATGAATCAGGTGGCGGCAATATCCTTGCAAGTTTGTCTGTGAAAGTAATATAGTGGCTTTACTTGGCCTTGCAAACGATTCATCGCTTTACGGGCTTGCTTGGTACAGGAAGAGCAAACCTGGAGGGAGTAATAAGCGAGGGTCAATGTTGAGACCTTTGGAAACTTTTCTAAGATTTGTCTCTCAGGTAAATGACTATCCGAATCGATACTGACAAATGCAAGAACCGGGTTGGTACTTGTATTCCAGCGGCCAGAGTAGACGCTGGCGGCATTCTTTGGGTTATGGAGTAGGGCAAGATTGTTGGTATTTTCTCAGCTAACCAGGCATTCTCCATCTGCACTGTTGGCATTATAACCCCAATCGACTTGCTGGCAATTAAAGTCGCCAGCATAGAGACAGGGATGTGGGAATACTGGGAGATCGGATACTTGCAAACGAATTGGTGGAAGTTTGTAAACGTTGACTATCTTGTATCCATTAACGTCGACGCACAACCATTCAGTCTCCGGTTTAGGTGGAGATTGCTCGAAAAGAGTCTACTTCAGTCGTTGGTGGACAAACGTAGCCAGAACATGCTTCCTGCTTAAGGAGATCCCAGCTAGTTCGTAGTCCGGTAGAACTAATCTCTGTGCAGACGTGCAGTGGGTCTTCTGGGGTAGGTTGACGAGTGCCTCACGCTGTGCAGCAAGATGGCAAAGAACGCTCATCTTGCTTGTAGTGAGGCCTTCGATGTTCAGCCGAAGAATGGTAGGCCTTCGGAAGTCGTTGACGATACGCTTTGATGCGTCGACTCGTTCTAAATTGGGCGTTTGTCACTTACAAGGCCTTACCAGAACATCAGTAACAGTAGACGCTCTACCGTTTGGGCAGATTTGGTTTCGGTCTGTAATACGAGCTCGGAGGACAGGCGTACTCACGGACCGGGCTACGGGAAAGCATCTGCCGTCCACCGGCGCGATGGCGTAGTGGTTAAAGCGTCCGCTTCGCAGTCGGTAGACCTGGGGTTTATTTCACAAGTCGAGTCATATTAAAAGACTTTAAAAACCGGTATTCACAGCCTCCCTGCTTGGCGCTCAGTACAATAGGGATGGTGTGGAGAACAAGCCGGCAAGCTTGTTTGTTGTGTCCTTGGGCAAGGCGTTTAACGAGATGGCTCCATTTTCATGTGGAAGACAGGCGGTGGGACCAAGCAGTCTACTTGTCGTGGTGGCCCCAGTCCAACTGAAGACTCGCAAACCGAGTCTGAACGCACATACATTGTATCTTCATCTTCCTGCATAATGCTCAGAACGATTAGCCCAAACGACAAAGGAGTTTGTATTACTTGAGAATTGAAAACAAGTTTTTGCTTAAACGAAATCCAGCCCAAAACTTACCATGTTATAAAGATTTTTATACCGTTGGGCTTTAATGTGAGGTCACAGTAACGCTTGATTCCACGATTCGTTCTCTCTATTTTTTCTATTACTACTGAGCGTAGAAACGTGATTAAACGTTTTTTTAGGAAATGTTAACTTTTGCTAAAAAAACTACAACAACTGATACTGAATCGACGATGCAACAAAAATTTTTTTTAAACATTTTATGCCTTCTAAGCATGCTTTTCTTTTTTTCCTTGTAAACATCAATTCATTCTGTGACGTCGTAATGCTGTCTGGTGAAATCAACGCCTTTGCTGCCAGAGATCATCATATCATAATTATATTAATTGAAAACATTTCACTAAATCGTTTGGTTAAAACTGATTGGTGATCTCGTTTCTCAACCAGTTTTCACAATTTTGTAAACGACTTAAATGTTATTTCTGTGTTGTATGACAAGTACCTTTACTATTTGTTTTTTACCAAAGAAATGGAATTCAACACCCGTAGTGTAACTTTTTACCCTTATCAAAGTAGTAAGCTGAGTAAAAATAACTAACTTCAATACATAAAAGTTATGAGGAAGTATTAACAATCAGTGATCTTTGAAAGCTTAGGAAATTTGCTTTCCAGCAATATGTAACTCTAATTTATTAGAGCTAAGGATTAGTTTACAATGGTGGATCAATATTTGTTGCCACACAACATCATTTTTCATTTGGAGTTGAAAAAATATCCCACTGGACTTAAGAAACTTGCAATGTTTATAAAAAGTTATCTTTTTGTTGCATTCTTACTATTATCCTCGAGAATAAGGTTCTTTGACATTATCTATCTAGATTTGCAAAAAGATTTCTCAAAAAATAAAGTCATTACAAATTTTCAAATGTACCTTATCTGTCAAAAACATCTAAAATTTTGTTCCTGCACTTCTCAAAATTGCAATTTCTATAAAGCTAAGTCCTTTGGTACATTTTGGCTTGGTACTTTGGCATCATCTATCAAACTTTTCAAAAAGATTAATCAAAAAATGAAATCTATAAAAATTGTGAAAGATAACGTGCTCAAATCATAAAAATTGTTGATCCCCGTACAAATAAAGGGAGGAGGTAAAGACAATTTCGTTCTACTTTTTGCAACAAAATATTATTGTGAAACCACATATTATCTAACTGTTAAAGCTATTTCTTTTTTTGGTGAAGCTGGCGCAGCGGGTTAATTTGATATTCTTAACCTCGACATTACTAATGGAGAGACTGCTATTGTAACAGCTTCTCCGCTAGTGCTCATTTCGGAATAGTTTGCACTATGTCAGGATTTGATTGTAATAGAACCAAGCAACATGCGAGCAGCAAGAGGCTTTAGATCGTACAAGTTGTAAGCATCCAAAACGATAAAGTCGTAAACAGCGCCCTAATATTTAATGGCTTAATCCTGAAACTACATATCAATTAACTTGGCGCCCTCCCACAACTTTTAAATCATGCTTCGATGCACTTCATAAAATGCACGAATAAAATTTTTTGACATGGTTGGCTGTTTCAATTGTTAGCAAGTGCAGCTCTCAAGTACCCAACAGGCCACGCAAGATGTAGCTAGGAAGCCCAGAAATTTTGGGAGAAATATGGCTGCTGTGCGCAACTTCCTACAATGACTTTTTATGTTTAATCAACTTTCTTTAAAAAACGGTACTTTTGATTTTGGAATGAGAATTAACTAGGCCAACAACGCATTAAATTTGTAATATTGTTCTTACAAAAATTAATTCAATGAAGTCGGCTTGACCGGCTGAACAATGTTGTTAACGTCCATATAACTGATGGGGACGATGCCGGCAGAGTTGGGTAGTAGTTACCAAAAACCAATCATTTGAACACAAACCATATCATGGCTAAACATACTAGTTGCGACTGCCATTATTGCTGGAAGCAAAAATTGTGATGTCACAAATGGATTAAGAGTGTTATGCAAAACCGGCAGGCCACTCACCGAAGCGAATTGTGAAAGTTGAAGATAAACGTCACACCATTTCAAAATTTTATTGAGATATGTCCTTGGAGGCACTTTACTACTTCTACAAGCACGACAGCGATGAGATGTGCAGCTCCGATACGCAAATATTTGATGCTGAATATCAAAAAACGTAACTAACTAACTTACTCTACGTAAGTTGTAATTTGTTATGGCCGGTAACCAATGTTGATAGGCAAATTTGTCGATTAGTTACATTATACTCTTTGAACATTTGTAATTGTTGAAATACATAGATGTTGATGAGTGCGCCGATGACACCAACAATTGCGATGGAAACGCCAATTGCATCAACACAAATGGTAGTTTCACATGTTCCTGTCCTCCTGGATGGTACGGAAACGGTGCCAATTGTAATGGTAAACATTTATGATTCATTGCTAAGCAAAGTTTTAAGCATTTTTGAATTTTTATACTTTTTAGATTGTTAAGCATTTTTGAATTTTTATACTTTTGAATTTTTATACTTTTTAGACGTTGACGAGTGTGGCAATGGTAATCACGATTGTGACATGAACGCCAATTGCATGAACACAGACGGTAGTTTTGTATGTGTTTGTAATTCTGGATGGTCAGGAGATGGTGTCGTTTGTAAAGGTGAGTATTTCATTTTGTGTGTGAACCTGCTGTACGTAAGTTGTAATTTGGGATGGCCGATAACCAATGTTGATAGGCAAATTTGTCGATTATTTACATAATAGTCTTTGAACATTTGTAATTGTTGAAATACATAGATGTTGATGAATGTGCCGATGACACCAACTATTGCGACATGAACGCTAATTGCATCAACACAAATGGTAGTTTTATATGTTCCTGTCCTTCTGGATGGTACGGAAACGGTGCCAATTGTAATGGTAAACGTTTATGATTGATTGTTTTACTGTTATTTATCGAGCATTTTGGAATTTTTAAACTTTTTAGACGTTGACGAGTGTGGCAATGGTAATCACGATTGTGACATGAACGCCAATTGTATGAACAAAGACGGTAGTTTTGTATGTGTTTGTAATTCTGGATGGTCAGGAGATGGTGTTGTTTGTAACAGTAAGTATTTCATTTTGTGTGTGATTGAGTTTTTGTTGGTTTTTAATATTTATATCATTTTTAGACGTTAATGAGTGTGGCATTCATAGTGACAATTGTTTTGTTTTGTGGTTGTTTTGTTTGTGTGTGTGCAATTCTGTATGGTATGGCAATAGAGTAATTAGTAAAAATTAATTTTAATGATTGCTAGTTTTCATTATCGATATGTAGTCTTAAATATTTTTTAATTACTTATTTGCTATAATATCCGATTGAATTTTTAGCGGTTGGTTGTGCCGGATTCTTTTGCATCGAAAATGCCCTTTGTAAGCTTTTTGAAGGAAATCCATTTTGTGTTTGTGACTATGGTTATCGCGGAAATGCTACTGTTTCATGTCAAGGTATTTTGTTTTTCTATTTTCCGCATCTTTGCTTAACATTTAAGTGCGAGGAAAAGCAAATATCATAAACCCAGAACATATTAGATTATAAAATACCATGCGAAATGAGACAGACGCGTTATTTTTGTATGACGGGATGGTCCCTGCTGATGAGTCCAAAAGGACGAAACGCGTCTCTCTTATTTCGCCTGTTCTTTTGTAATCTATTATGTGCTAGGTTTATGATATTTACCATTTAACTGAAATAACTGTTGATATGTCGCCGGTTTGCTTGTCATTTTTAGTCTCTGCGATTGTAACTTTTTACCTTACAACAGTTGGTTACAAAGTTAATCAACTTTCATGTATAGTAATGCAAGAGGCTAGCGATGCACATAGCAAAACTGCAGACAGTGACACTGTTTCGACCTATCAGGTCTCTTCAGTGCAGTTGGTGACCGACAACTTTGTTTTTACAGCATATTGCGAGTCCACGCTAGTCAGCCGATTTGATAGCAATCTGGGCAGCCAAATTACATATTCGTTTTCTGATGCCAGTATTGGTGAAATAGCTTATTCTGAAGAACAATGCCCAAATACAGGTAGTAGCTCTTGCTTGAACAGTAGAGCTGTACTATGCTAATCATCCTGTAAGTAGAGCTTTAGTCAAATTTTATATGATTTTCATCGAGCTTTTTTTTTATTGCATGAAATTCCTTATTCTGTTATCATTCAGTTATGCAATTAATTTTATGATTATTGGAAATAGAATAAAGCCGTGATTTTTTCTAATCAACTATATTACAAAAATATAATTAAATAGGTTTTTTGGTTGCGGTTTTTTGTCCGAGCACAACTATATTTGTGTTGAAGGTAAATTGCAGTGCCCAGATTAATTATTTTCCTAAAAACTTGCTTCAATTTGCTTTATCGTTTTCATCATAACGAAGAAAATTGTTGCTTTTAACTTAAAATTATTTATACAGTGACATATCTTCATCAGGATGATTTTTTTTTATATTTTTCAAAGAAAGTCATGTAGTATTTTAGTGCCTGAGGCTATTTGGTCGGCAAATACTTAAATCTTTTTACTGTTGTCAACATTTGCAGATTTTGCAACTGCGTTTCGACAGTTGTTTATTTGTGCAACGAAATAATTGTGATCATGCTTTTCAAAATTGTCTTAAATTTTAATTGCGTAATTTGAAATTACACAAAAATCTTGTTGATGGTACAGAATTTTGATATAGCTTTGAAAAACCTGTTTGAGTCATAAGCTTTTCGTGACCTCTCATCAGGGGCGGTATCCCGTCAAAAGGGAAGATCTATAGTGAATAAGTGTTTATGTGAATAATTTGAACGTTAGGCAATCAAGACAAGCCAATGATAGCGCTAGCATTGTAAAGCGCGCCAAAGAAAGATTGCACAATAGCGAAATGCTAAAGAAAGGGAAGCAAGAGGCCAAACAAGAACTCCGCAATTATCGAAAGAGTTTCAGAGTGTAAACAAGCTCTTTCTGTCTGCATAACACCGTGCACAGGGTCTTGATATAAGCAGTCTTTAAGAGATCAAGATGGAAATAGCTGCGTGTTGCGGCGAGGATTCAAAACCGCTTTATTATCATAGTTTAATGCACAGTGATCATTATCTATAAGATGCTGATCAATGGCAGTGTCACAATCCGTTTAGTGTTGTTTCGTTTGTACGATACGGGTGGTTGAGATTGGCGTGGAGGGGCAATTGCTGTCTTAATCATTGTCAAACATGTTGCTGGATGCGATGTTGTAGCTGTAGGACTAAAGGACTTCCAACGCAGTGAGCAGAAATTTATCTGCTTCAGCTTCGTGATCGAAGATGGCAAACGTGTCGTCAACATACCTGACGTATGTTGGAGGCTTCTGCGCTTGAGAAAATAACTGTTCTTCATAATATCCAACAAAGATGTTAGCCAAAGCCGGACCAAGTCGTGATCTCTCATAGCTACTCCTCCTGTTTGCTTGTACATAGTGGTTTTGGTCAGTGTAAACAGATCAATTTCTGACCAAACTTAATTGCCTTCATCCATCCGTCAGATTTACCTTTGAAAAAGAGAAAGAAAAAATCTCTACCGTTTCTTGATGTTTACGTCGAATAAACAGATGTTGGCTTTGACTCCAGTGTATCCCGGAAACCCACTTTCACTGGATAGTATTTGCGTTGGAAGTCCTTTAGTCCTTTCAAATCAAAAATAAGTCTAATATCTTCATTGGTGCATCGAGCCCTACTGATTTGCAACAAGCGTAGACTCAATGGAGAAATAGAACGGATCAAAAAAATATTACTGGGCAACGGCTATCTTAAAAACGTCATCAACGTTCAGATCGCCAAGAAAATCGCTCAGTTTTCCACCCTTAAGCGGTTCGGCTTAGAAAAATGTCCGGTGCACTTGAAGATCCCTTGGATAGGTACACTCTCCACAAACTTGGAAAAAGAAGTCAACAGCGTAGTGGAAAGCTGCTATCGTCAGCACCCGCTTGGTTTCTACGTGTAAGCGCATGCTGCCTGTGGCCTGCATAAATGTTTTACCTGCCATTCAGAAAAGTTTTATCATGTATGAATACAAGTGCCACTGTGATAATCGGTACGTTGGGCGAACATCTCAACGACTACAGCATCGCATCCAGCAACATGTTCGACAATGATTAAGACAGCAATTGACCCCTCCACGCCAATCTCAACCACCGGTATCGTACAAACGAAACAACACTAAACGGATTGTGACACTGCCATTGATCGGCATCTTATAGATAATGATCACTGTGCATTAAACTATGATAATAAAGCGGTTTTGAATCCTCGCCGCAACACGCAGCTATTTCCATCTTGATCTCTTAAAGACTGCTTATATCAAGACCCTGTGCACGGTGTTATGCAGACAGAAAGAGCTTGTTTACACTCTGAAACTCTTTCGATAATTGCGGAGTTCTTGTTTGGCCTCTTGCTTCCCTTTCTTTAGCATTTCGCTATTGTGCAATCTTTCTTTGGCGCGCTTTACAATGCTAGCGCTATCATTGGCTTGTCTTGATTGCCTAACGTTCAAATTATTCACATAAACACTTATTCACCATAGATCTTCCCTCTTGACGGGATACCGCCCCTGATGAGAGGTCACGAAAAGCTTATGACTCAAACAGGTTTTTCAAAGTTATATTATACTATGAAATTGTACAAGTCATAAATATGGCCTGCCTTTTCTGCACTCAGGTTTTGGGCTAAAATACTTTTTTCAATGTGTTCGTAAATTGGGACCAACAACAATCTTTACGTTTATGCCATTTTTACGTTTTTGCACAGGTCAAACAAAAGCTTCCATTACCTGCACTCAATCAGGATTTAATCTCTCTACTTTGCTTGTACTTGATTGCAAAAAAACAGTTCAATCTATAACTGACTCGGTACTCAACACAACTGTAAGTGCATAAATATTGAAAAAAGTTGCTCTTTTGCTGTGACAGTTGCATTGCATGCTGTGTCTGAGATGTCAAGATGGTGCCAAGCTTGTTACAAACATTTATTTGATATACAGCTTAAATAAAAAGCTTTTCACGTGAGCTTATCACGCACTAGTAAGAACCGCTAGCTTTAGAACTACAGTGTGCGGTATAGGTAACCATCTTTGTTGAAATGAATCAAAATTAAAGTCGTTTTGATTGTCCTTTGTTTTTCAAGCATGAATGCATTGCCACAGGTTGATAAATCGATATGTACAGGGTGTCCCAAAATAAATGAAACCCACAAAATTGCTAATAAATATGTTGATTTTAACCCTATAGTTTATATTTTTCAGATTTGATAACAGTTATAAATAACAATTATTGTTTTAAAACCCCATGGCTTGGAAATTAGAAGAAAAAATTTTTTGCGTCACGACTTATATAGAGACTAAATTCTATAAGACTGTTCAAACACGCTTCCGCAGGAAGTTTAATTTCAACACTTATCCTGGAAAATCCCAAATATTCCTGTGGTATCGTAACTTTCAAATCTATGAAACTGTAAATAAACGTAGCAAGAAATTAGAGAATCTGTAAGGATACAGATTAAGGTCTTGAGTAAGGATTCTATGCAGCGAGGACCGCGAAATGCCGAGCTCACTACTGCGTCTTCGAATGGACTTTTTCGGGCTCCGGCCAACAGAAACTCTGGACGCTTCCACATTATCTGCAGATCTTGCACTCAATTTCCTTCCACTAGATGGATTCTCTAATTTCTTGCTACGTTTATTTACAGTTCCATAGATTTGAAAGTTACGATACCACAGGAATATTTGGGATTTTCCAGGATAAGTGTTGAAATTAAACTTCCTGCGGAAGCGTGTTTGAACAGTCTTATAGAATTTAGTCTCTATATAAGTCGTGACGCAAAAAATTTTTTCTTCTAATTTCCAAGCCATGGGGTTTTAAAACAATAATTGTTATTTATAACTGTTATCAAATCTGAAAAATATAAACTATAGGGTTAAAATCAACATATTTATTAGCAATTTTGTGGGTTTCATTTATTTTGGGACACCCTGTACATTAACATAATGCTTATTTGGTTTAATAATGTTCTATACAAATGAAATCAATCACCATTTTTATTGTTTTGAGAGTACAATTGAATTGGTTTTACTCTCTTTTTCTTTGTTAATCTCATAGTTGTATAAAATATTCAAAAGAAATGAAGATTTAGTGAATGATTAAACAAAATGATATACTTTCTGTTCCTTTGTTAATCTCATGTTTGCATAAAACATCTAAAAAAATGAAGATTTAGCAAATTAATTAAATAAAATAATAAAGAAAATATACATTATATGATGTAAAACTAAAAGAGCGTTACTTATGCCGCACCCTGCAATTAGATCCGTCTGGAAACTGACTCTAAGCTGCACTGCAGCAAAGTGGGTTGATGGATGGTCACAAAGCTTATAACTTTTACGAGTTTCAATTTTTTCAAATCCTCAGAATTAGTCAAAAATATATTGCTTAAAGCACATTGTTTCTCGTTTTATGCTGGTCGGTTATGGTTTCGGTATAAATTAAAAGTTTTGGACGATGGTCTGTTGCATTTAATGACTGTTTTTGCTATCTTCACGGCATATCTCGTTGTTCTAGTGCATGTCCTGGCCAATGTTGATACATTTGATGCTTATGATTTAAATATCCGTTAATATTGGTGGTCTGCTCCAGAAAAATATTTTTACCAATTTTGTGCTGTTTCAGAGATTTCTTTTCAAATAATTTGTTAAAATTGATGTCTTTGCTATTTCTCAACTAAAGGACCTTATTTTGTCAAAAATCTTTAAAGTATCACTACAAAAAACTTGCCTGCGTAGCCCCAAACCATTTTTGCAAATCGCTAGATCTACACATACCCTATTTTGCGAACCCATGCTTTAGAAGGACATCAACAATCTGAAAAGGCAAAAGAAAATGTAGCAGCTGAAATAGTATAAGTCAAATCTATGTTTGATAGAGTAACGGTCGTAATATCCTGAAACACGCGCCAAACGCTCTCCGAAACGATTTCCACCAAACCGATTGCAAAATACGACCTTAAAAAAATATTTATCCACACCTAAAAACAGGGATGTCAAACTCGTTCAGTGCTGCGGGCCACATTTACATATCTAAATTTTGTGCAAGCCAAATTATTTTGTAAAATTCAAATAACAATACAATCGATTCAAAACTTTGATCCCTCTGATTGAGATTCATAAATCGATTTAAATATTAAAAGCTTAATTCTTGGAATCATAATAGATTGCGATAAAAATAAAATTGTAAACGCGTGATGAAAATTTTCTTTGCTTTTAAGTCAGTATTTTTGACTAAAACCGCGGATAATTCTTGTTACGTTGTAAACTTTGTTCAACTCCAGCAGTTTTTATTTTTACTAGTAGTTGCTCGCCAAAATTTCCTCCTTTCTCTCTTTTAACGTGCAGTTGGTAAGCATTAGAGGCAAGCAAAGTCAAGGTTAAAGTTTTACTATTTATAAAACACTCATCCTGCGTCATAAAATAGTGAAGTAGAAAAAAATCTTTTTTCTTAAAACGCCTTTTACGTTAGATCAGTGCGTGCGGGTCTGCAGGTTGGTAAAGTGCGTTGTATAGATAATTGCCCGGACGCAATGCTCACAAAGGGCATATGCATTCGCTTTTGTGGTCTACCCCACTGGAATAGCTAATTGTTATATTTTACCCATCAAAAAGTAGCTTAATTTGACACCCTACCTTGGAACGGAGATTTCCAAGCTGCGGTCCGCGACGACTGCACAGGAAGTCCATGGTTTGTCCCGGTCAGTTAATCAATCAACGTCTGTCCCGGTTAGCAAAAAGGACCGGAAATTGACTTCAGCGAAATTATGAAGAGCAATTCTAGCCTGACGAGGAATTCGACCGCGAGTGACACAATTGCCGCAGCAATACATGTGTTGACCTTTTTTCTTCTGGAGAATACCTCTGCTTTTTTATTGGTATTTCGATTGTCATTATTGTAAATGAGTCGATGACAAGAGTAATGTCACATTTGATTAGGGTCTGTAAAAATGCAGATTCGCAAAAAGGGCTCCGCAAAGCAAAACGCTTGAGAAACCTTGCCTTAGAATATGAAATCGCACTCAGCATTATTTTAACAAAGAATTAGCATCTACTATTCTATTTATTAGAGGAATTTATTTTCTCAAGTTTCTCAATTAATTAAAAGAAAATGTAGTTTTTCAGCACCTCCTGATGAAACTTCAGTGGGCTAAGTTGATTCGACAATCAAGATAAACTAAATTTGCATTTGCTGTTTTGCGTTTACCAGTACTTCTGCGTGCTTTTTGTTATCTTGACTGTAAAATCATTCGTCATAAATAGGAAACGTTTACGAAAAACGTTTCTACCAAGAACGAATCTCATTATTTAGCAACACCAGCAATTTGCCAAATTGTTTTAGAAAATCACTGAATCGCAATTTAATGACATCACAAACAATTTACAACTATTGACGTCATCAAGTGAATTGCTCAGTGTGGAAAACGTTGAAACGATTCTACGAGTTTATGAAACGGCTCAAAGTCAATTAGAAAAGGTAGGGTTTGTACAGCGGTGATAATCTTATTTGTTTCAATATTGCCTCGGAAGATTGAGCAGAAGAAACACAGTAAACTTCCAATTACAGGAAACTTTTGCTCAGATTCCCTTTCAAGTTATTGAGACAACCTAAAGCAGGCATTTCGGTCATAAACATTTCAAATGAGAAAGGAAAATTGTCCATTTGGAGATTGCTGCAATTAAAAAGTAATAATGGCCTTAACGTTTCTTTTGCAAGAGCCTATCAATCAAGTTACAACAACATTAAAAAAATATTCACAAATTACCGCCAACTCAGCAATATGATCTACTGCACGTTACATTTCAACTCCCAGAATGCATTTAGTTGATACAAAGTACTACGTGTGTTACCTCCTGCAAGTATGTTGTTGATACGGCTTGCACAAAATGTTTGTACCACAAGCACTTGGTTGCCAGCCAGAAAATAGAAGCATTTATTTGACTACTTTGAAAGCGTGGTCAGTTGATCAAGAACAACAATTACAATGATTCTATGATCATGTGGTCAAATTTTGGAGAAAAAAACCTTGCAATAAATCTTTGAGTCATAGGTCATACACTCCGTGGTGACTTCCTTCGTTAAGCACATTTCGACGAGCGGTAAATTTATTGATAGTTAGGCAACATCATTCCAGCGGAACGTAAAAACTTGAAAATTTTGATGCAGGTCTGGACAATTATTCTGTGCGTAATCGCAGTGTAATAAAGAAATATTGCTGTAAAATCAACAGTGGTAAAATCGCATGAACACTGAACTCACAATGACGAGCCAGCGTTTCGTTGTTTTGATTTGTAGCATGTGGCCAACTCCTGTCTTTACAATAAATAAATAAACTCTAGCTAAAATCTTACAGCAATTGGCCGAGAAGGCTAACATGATTCAATCCGTAAGTGAAAATAATTTAATTTAAATAACGAAAATCAAAATAATTTAAGGTATTTTAGCTTATTTTTGAAATGCAAAATTTTCCTCCAATTGCGGTTAGCAAGTGCATATTTGTTCTAATTTGTTATTAGCTATAAGTTTCATAGTTATGGCAACCCTTGCACGCCCATTTAAAACATAGACCATTCGTAGGAAAAAGTAGCCCTAGGGCAAAATCATAATTAAATTCTTCGATACCACAGACATTAACAAATATCAATTTTAGATTTCCCCGCAAACTTGGAGCTATGCAATAACCACTTTTGCCAATGTAGCGCCGTTGGTCGGGAAAAACCAAAACAATTCCAAACTCGGACCTCAAATTTTGAAAAATATTGAAGCTCTTACTGACCTGGTAATGTTGGGAGAAGACGAAGAGTTTGTGAGCATTGAAGCTGCTAACATAACAGGAAGGGTAAATTTATTTGGTCATCGTTGTTTTAAACATCATTTTCTCTCGGTTTTGGAAAACAAAACCATCAAATAAGAGCTCAAAGTGCTTTCTTTGCTTTATTGCCAATACTACGTGTTTTTTATGCCCTTACGCCTCTCGTCTGCCCAGTTGCCAAAAGAACAATAAAAAAAGGAGGATGGTCATTGTAATTGAAGGGATAGCAATCAGAAGAGATAACCCAGTTAAATCTATCTTTTCCCTCGAGAGTTCGGAGTACTTCTTGAGTTCCTGGGATAGTGATGACAACTGGTGCGTCATTACGATCTCAGGGACATTGTTTTATGGCCTCAATAATGTAAAGACTTTTTGAGGACTAAAGAATGAAGGGAGAAATGGAGTCAAACTTAGTGTCCTGTAAGTAAAAGCAGTAGAATGAACACAAACATGTGAAGCGCGGGATAGAGTTTTGGAGAGAGGTCTTAAATAAAGAGAATATAGATCAAGATAAAAAGGAAGAAGCGGACTCTTTGCATAAGACCTTGACTGAGAAAAAGATGATTCCACTATCAACATTCAAATCATTAGCAAATAATACGCCAAATTAAAAATCATTAATGCAATCACATCGCAGAATCGTTTATCCAAAAATTTTTGAAGAAGGAACTTAAAATGGACTCCTGAATGCAAATCAAGCCCAAAATACGAACAAAAATAAATTACAAAAGTTCCACACATTGAGCACAAAGGTTTCCTGTATTTCACAGAAGAACTGTTAGGGACCTCGTAAAAAAAGAAGTAAGAAGTGAAGAAGGCTTTAACCAACTGTAGAGAAGAAAGAGGAGAGATATCCACAGTAAAATCTACTAATAAGTCAGAAAAGGAAAAAATGTCGTCAAACAAGAATGATGCAACAATGATATGCTGATAGGGAGAAGTTGGTTTGGATGAGTTGAAGTTGAACTCGCATTCGCTTGGGTTGAAGCTTCCCATGGTTCATCAAACATACAACAAAGCACCCAATGAGTAAACCAATGAACCCAATAAACTCAAGGAGTGGAAAAGAGTTAAACTCTTAAAAAAACAGATAAGTGAAACGCATTGGTTCCTATTTGAAGCAGGTTGTTCATTGTACTTACCTTTTACCTCCAGGTCACATCGCCAGTGCAGAAATAGCAGGAAAAGTTACATCTCGCATTTAGGTAAATATCGCAATTTATCAGAAGAAGTACAAGAAGAAAAAAGGTAGTAAAGAAAAAAGGAGAGCAGTAATGTAAGAAGGAAAAAAGCTAACAGAAAAAATAAAAACAAAACTCGACCGCTTTTAGAGAGAGTCAGGGCTACTTTCCTGCTGTCTTTTAAAAGAAATTATCTCGAAAAGTGTTTGGTAGAATATGCTTTATGTTTACAAGAATCTCCGGAAGACCAATAGCTCATGTGACCCAACCTAATGCGGCCGGTGACCAAGCCTTTATGTTAAGACAACTGTTGATTGATGCAGAATACAATGTTTGCCTAATGTTATAGTTTTTTACCTCATGTTTTGTCGTGTGGCAAGATATTTGATTTTTGGAGAAGCTTCTCTATTATGAGATCCTCATTAGCATTTTTTTCTAGTCTTCAGTTAAACTAGTAGATTACTTGGTCCCGCCACCTGTCTGTCTCATAAAGATAGAAACATCCCTTTCAATGTCTTGCCCAAGGACACAACAAGCAAGCTTCCCGGCTTGTTTTCCACACTATTCTTTTTATGCTGAGCGGCAAACAGGAAAGCTGTGTTTTCTTGCTGTGATTGTTTAAATTGTTTTCAATTCTTAATTTAAATGAATTACTTATGTTGTTACATTTAAGATATTCAATGTCAAGTTTAATGCGACGCGCAAAAAAAGCGTCACTGTACAAACAGCATCCGACCGCGCTTTTTCTGGTGACGTCATTGTGAGTAGTAATGGTGGTAACGCTACCGAAAGAGCGGTTGCGTTCCTGATACCGCCAGATGCTTTCGATATAGCAAGAAATTCCGATCCAAATTTCAACAATCAGGTCTCAGTGTTGCTCTACAGAAACACTTTTTTCTTCCCATCCTCGTTTAATGTCAGTCAGGTTAGTTGTAACACGTTTTTGGATGCCTTTCGTAGCTTAATACGCGACCTAAATTGTTTTTGTCATTTGATTTGTAAAAACACAAAAATCTAAAACAATTGCTGTGGTTTTCCAACTCAAAACCCTCGCATTGCTTGTCAAACGAATTTTCATTTTTGGTTCAAAAATAATTGGTCTTTGCTGATGCTCATAGCAATTGAATATCTACTGACACCACATTGTCGGTTTACCGCACAACTCTGTGAAACCCTAGTTTTATTTAGAATATTTTATCTTTCTGTGTCGCGGTGACCTTATTTGGTCGTTTACTGAACTTTTCTTTCCCTCAGGAAAAGGGCAGTTTAAGAGAGAAAAAACTTAATGTAACAATTTTTTCTCCAAAATCTTTTTCATTTATCGTAATAGAACAACTCATACGTACAAACCATAGTTCTCAGCTTTTCCTGTGACACACTGTGGGTACATACAAACAATTTTTACAAGAACATGCTAATAGAGAACCACGCTAATATGGAACTCACTTCCTCACGATTACAAACAGCGCCATCAACTTGAACTGCAACACCGACAACATTACCAAAGCTCATCCTTGTGTAATTATTGCATTCATTTTCAGTCGATTTCAATCAGTTTAGGAGGCAACACTTCAATAAATTTACTTCAAAATCCAATCAAGATCCAATTCAGCAACCAACTGTTTCGGAATGGGAAAGAACCAGTGCCGACAAATCGTTTGGAGGTAATAGAACTGAGATTATACCATAAATGTTGCATTGATTCAAGTGTGGAGTTACAAAGTAGTTAGGTCTCACAGACATTTTTACGTAACACTGTAAGTGGAGTCAGTTTAGACCACCGCTGTTTGCTCACGTTTGCTTAACATGTTTTGTTTTACTTCATTTGTCTAATGCGTAACGCAGAGATTTCTGTGCACAAATGTGCGTGTACTGTCACTTCTTAGAAACTATTGAGCGATTAAACATAAAACTTGAAACAAATGATCAATGTCCCTGGGTGACTGTCATAAAAAGATCCGTGACGTCATCAAAAAGATAAATCCTTAGATTGTTTAGAATACCAACAAAGCAATTCTTTCTTAAAGCATACTTTTTACTCCTTTCTTTGTTTCTCTTAAAATGTAGCTTTATTTTTTCACAACGAGTAGAGCCGCATAATACTGTCCTGTTGTACTTAAGTAAATACAAGAAAACTTTTTGCTGTTATTATGCAACCAAACCGTACTGTAGCTAACAAGAAAAGCTAGAAATTTGGTTGTAATAGACTATAGCAGCTTTGAAGATACTGCTACACTGCTAAGGTAATAAACATATACTTTAATCTTAAATCAATTACCGAATCTTATGCCTCGGCTCAGAAGCATTGAAGCAGTGGTTTTTAGTTTGAGGTCCATCAGAAGGTTTTTGGGGGTCCCTGAATGCTGTGGTAAATTTGGTAAGTTGAAAATAATTAATTTTGTTAATCATTTGCTGAATTTTTGATCAAATGCTGTATTTAATTGGTTGGCATCATCAAATATAAGCTTGAGTTTCTTGCCGTTTTTTTTAAATAGCTTCGTCTCTAAAAGAAAACAAAAATGCCAACATGTCTATTCTAAAAAAGCTGGTCATTTAAACTTAAAAAAATTGACCAAAGAATATTCTACGCATCTATCAGTGAAAGACAATTCGAAATTTCGAACTTTTCATAAATTGAAAGGAACAAAAATATTTGCACACTTAAATCGGGGCTTCCAAAAAAACTTGTCCAGGGATCTGCTGTTCTGACAACTTCTTAAAAATGGTTTGTGGCTGCAAAAAGTCTCACAACCACGTTAAAAAAAGCCTAGGTTCTTAACTAACAAACGCATTTTTTTGAACATTAACAAACGCCACGGCGAAAGTCAATCCAGAACGGACCGGAACGATGTGCCGATACAAGAATTCTTGTCGGTACCGCTTAGCGATTGCTTTTGTAAAGAACGAGTGACTTTTCATTTGGAAAAAATGACACGCTTTAGTACAAGAGTGAATTATCGCACATTATTGTGATCTCACTCACCTCAGACTCGAGCTTGCTGTTGGTAAAGCACTAGATGATAGGCTGCTAGTGGCAAAAGTAATGGCAGATATTTCTAGAAAATTAGTAAGCTACTCTTTATTCAATCTCCAAACGAGTTTCGTTTTTGCCTTTGTGACGTTATTGGCGGAGCACTTTTTTTTGCCAGTCACAGAAGAATAAGCAATTGTACTTATGACTTGCGCATTAACCTCAAAAATTGAAAATGTCTTTATCATTCGTTTGCTGCCTTCATTGTGTAGAGCAATATTAGCAGTTTAGCTTTCTTTATCAGCCTTAAACGCAATATCCTTTTTGACGCTTAAAAGATAAAACTTTAACTGCACAAAAAAATCGATATTTGAAAAATTACTTTTCAAATCCTATGTACCATACCTTACTTTGTAAAAAATTGCACTAACGTCAAACGTTATGACCGAGTTAGAAAATCTGTCTGCCAACAGTTTACTAGCAAGTAATGCCAATTTTTAGCGTAGACTTATTGCTATAAGCAATATCCAGTAGCGTTGCCAGAAAGTTCCAAAAGGTACCTACCTACTCGAAAAGGAACTTTTTGGGAGCGCGGGGATTTCCTAATGAGTTTTTTGGAAGGAGTTAGCACAAAATTCGATTTTATAAACGTCATTTCTTGCTCTTTGTTCTTAGCAAAATTTTGTTGCCGTTTGCAAAATCTGTTCAATATGAGACGTATATTTTTGTTATGTTTGAAAGAAAAAGTTTTCGAGACGAAGCCTCAAATCTAACTGAAAACCGGTGCGTCAACACAGCCTACGTCTACCAGTTAATAATTTAATTCCGTAAACGCATCAATGATTGTGACGCCATTCCAATTTAAAATGTGTGCTTTCCCTTTTGCCGTATTTAGCAAGTAAAAGTAATAAAGTCTGTAAAACAATACCCTTTTCATAAATAACGCCACTTTTGATTTAAGAAAAAATAAATCAAAATTGGGGTCAGTTTTGCCTCCACCCATAACTGAATTTTTTCTTTCTCCCCGCACTAAAGAAAGAAATATATGAGGCTTGTGAAATAATAGGCTGTTTGCAAGTAATACTAGTTTTATTTACAGGAAACTAGCCGGCTTTGCCGGGGATGCCCGGCAGTGGCTCTTCATCAGTAATGTCGGGGTTTAGTATTTCGCTTCAACCGGCTGCGCCGCTTTCACCCTTCCGGGTCTTGCGTTAGCAGTAGCAAAAGTTAATGAATTTTATGCACTTTCACAATTCCTGTAAACGAAATCGTGATCATCATATTCCCCTAAACACGACTGGTATTGCTCACAAAGAATCTTGCCACAAATTATCGTTGATACTTTGAGGAAAATGAGATTGAAACACAATCAAAACTGATGATAGCGACGAAACGGTAGTTGTTTTCACAATTACAGAAATAAATTATTTAGTGTTATGTCTATTTTGCGATGTGGTGCTGCCCCTTTCCAATCTATCTTTGTGATATTAAGTTTTTTTGGCTGCGCTATTTGTCTTCTTTTCGGCATAGCGACAAAAGCGGCCACGATTTCCCCATAATTAGTTACCATATTTTAGTAGCGCCCATTATGCTGAGTTATTTTTAAACAAATACTTTCTGTAAATTCAGTTTTACAAATTATTATAGTTTTGGTTTTATGTTGATTTATTCTTAAACTTAGGGTTTTAATACATTAGAATTAGAATGCTGTTATTAGAATGCTATTAGAATTAATATTTTATTAGAATGCTGTAGAGTATAGACATTAATACCTTAACAGGTAGCATATCAACAAAAGAAAAACATCCTTGCTTTGTAGTATATACGACAGCATCATCCGCAGGGTACCCATCGGTAACGTCGGGATTGAGAGCGTCGGTTAAGCCAGCCAAGTCAGCTTCACCTATCAGGCTTTTGTGTAAAGAGTTACCAAAAGTTTAAGTGTTTTCTGCACATAAGATTTTCGCGACTTTTTGCGCTCCTTTTTCTAATAGAATTTCTCATTTCAAGGTCCTGGCTATGCCTCAAGTCTATGTGCTCTGTTCATTGCTGACACAAACCTAAGGAGACCTTGCGTTCCCGTAGTTTGATATTAAACTATTTTGAAGCAAAATAGCAAAAATGTCTTTTGTGTGGTGCGATTTCATACAACGACGCTGATTTCTTTTGATTTCTCGTTAAACTTTCTCAAATCCTCGCTGGCTGTACATTGTGCAGCATGTTCTTTTCTCCCTAATTGAGGTGCCCTGAGAAAGGAAAACAGTCCTTCTTTTCCCGAAAATGTTTGGGTTGATCCCAGTCGCTCTATGAAGCTATTATAAAGCAAAATACCAATAAGATATTCCATGTGTGCAATTGGACACAGTGACGTTGATAATTTTGATTTCGCCTCAAACTTTTTCAAGTCCCTGCTGGCTACGCATTATGATTCATATTCATTTTTCCTTGCCTAGGTATGCTTATAGAAATTAAAAGAGTCCTTGCTTTTCCCAACTTTTCAGGCTTGATTCCGGTAGCTCTATAAAAGTATTATCAAGCAAAATAAAAGCGTGTCAATTAATGCAGTTGCGCCGGCTTCACCGTACAAACATTTGTGAGAGCAACAACAAAATGTTTTAGCAAATATAAGCCATAATTTCTGTACATGTAATGGTGACCATGTTGTTCTATTAATCAAGACTGGAAGTATTTAAAAAGAAAGAATGATGTCGCAAACTATAATTCATAATTTTTAAAAGTTTAAGGGGGTAAAACATAGTCAAAAATGATGGCGTCTCCCCAAATGGTTATCATTTTGACAATTAAAGAAATGAGCTATCTACTGGTAGGCCTATTTGACGATTTGGTGGGCCCGCTTGTGTATTTAAATTGGTGACATTATGATTTATATCTGCGATGTTTTGCTTTAATTCGACCATAGCATGAAAAGAGACCATTCCTTTCTCATAAGTTGTACTGTATAACCTATTGCAATAAGCGCATAGTAATCCCTTTTAAAGCAAAAACATTCCCTCTTAATCCAGTGTTGCAAATTGATATTACTATTGTTTAATTTTTTTTTTCAAATTGAGATTTTATTACATTTAACTGTGTCCCTAATCCAGACTTCCCAACTGTTAAAATAAGATTAGTGTTTTGTACCAATACAAATATCCTGGTAATTACTAATATCAGTAATGGGCTTTACAATTTATGTTTGCTATCAAAATGATAGCAGATGATTTTACTACCTGCTGCTGTTTTTACTAAGTAGTGGCAAGCATTGTAATGTCTTTCAAGATTATGACCTAACAGTCCATTTTAAGCTATTAAATATTAGGATCGCGACTTACCACTTTTTCGTTACTGTAGGCAAATTAATATGAACTAGCAACCGACGCAATGGTGTTGTGGACCGTCGCGATACTGTAAAGGTTAGAGCGTCTGCTTCGCAGTCGTATAATGGTATTCACAGATTCCTTGCTTGGCGCTCGGCATTTAGGAGAGTGTGTGGAGAAAAAGCCGGCAAGTTCGCTTGTTGTGCCCTGGAACAAACTGGAAATGAAGCACTCACAGTTAAGTTATAGCACTAGCAGGGGCCCCATTAATAATGTCGAGGTTAAGTATATCCAGTCAGCTGGCTGCACCAGCCTCACCCAATTGTAAAGAAAATCGCTTCAACATTTAGATCATATTTAGCTTGAGACTTATATTTTGTTGCAAAAGACAAGAAAGGACCATCTTAACCCCCTCGACTTTTTCTTGGGTGACCACGATGTGTTTTGCTTGAAGTTGGCTACATATTAAAAATTGTAGATACTTCATTTTTCGATTAATCGGTTTGAATACTGTGATGAATAATGCCAAAGATCCATGTTACCGAGAAAAAATCGACAAACTGTATTAAACAATTTGTTCTAGAAATTGCAATTTTGTGAATTCAGGCACCAAATTTTTATTTGTTTTCAACCGTTTAACTACATTTTATAAACATTTAGAGACTTCGG
Organism: Trididemnum clinides; assembly: GCA_963675345.1. Classification (NCBI taxonomy): domain Eukaryota; kingdom Metazoa; phylum Chordata; class Ascidiacea; order Aplousobranchia; family Didemnidae; genus Trididemnum; species Trididemnum clinides. Next base: position 31,274,558 of record OY776294.1, on the reverse strand, counting down.
TTTTTGATGGATGGTTTTAAAAACGTCGACAGATAATGACAAAGAAACCATGCTTACCCGTGCTTCACCAGTTTAGAATAGTGAAGCCGATCACACAGCATATGGTAAGAGGCGACTTTTGGGTACCCACCAATGGCAATCCGCCTTGTTGGTGTTGGGGCTACCAGTCGGCAGTTTGCACTCACGACTGGTTCGAAACGAGCTGCCACTTTGCCTTAGCCTAACTTAATTAGGTTGGTGGCGTGAACCTTGATTGCTGTACGCTTCATACCTCCATTCCAAGGAAGGGTACGGGTAAACCAACCAACCACACTGGTGAGGAAATGTAGTCAAAATGTACCAAAGAACAAACTATGTTCAACAATTGCAAGTTTGTTTGATCAACTAGAATAATTGTTTAACTAAAAATGAAACACGATGTATGGCAACCAATTTTTTATCAGCCAGTATAAACTAGTCTTTAGCGTTTTGTAATTGAAGTCTCATATTGCTGGAAAGCAAATTCACCAAGGTTTCAAAGAACATTAATTGTTAGTGATTTATTATGATGTTTTTGTGTTAAATTTCCTGTTTTTACTAAGCTTAAATAATTTTCTAAAACTTTTTGGGAGGGTAAAAAGTTACACCACAGGTCATAAAGTTCAGTTTTTTTAGTATAAAAACTAATACTAATTGTACATACTATACACTATCGAAATTGCTTTAAGATAACCTTTAATTTGTTGAAAAAGTTTGAAAATCAGTTGAGAAATGAGGTCACAAATCAGTTTTTAATAAGCTGATTTTGCTTAAGAGTGCAATTTTTGAAAACATTTTCGTGTTATGATCTGCGAAGACCAAAGATTTGTGTTAATTGTACGAGATATATTATGACATCGTAGAGCCAGTTTTAGCCGTGCAAGAGAAAAATAGAAAAAATATGCTTAGAGATCTTAATTAGGGAAAAAACATTTTTGCTCTTTTGCTGCAATACAACTTCAGTGAGCAGTTGTGATGAAAGCAACAAATTTCGGAGAAGGCAAAACCTTTTCATCTCCCTAGGTATTCCTATGCCGAAAACAGGGCGTATGAGGATCTTTGGTTGAAAATAGTTTAGTAGGCCTACCGGAGTTAGGATAAAAACTCGGGGAGAGATAAAACTCCTTTCGCCCATTAGCTACGCGTAAGTCATGAACACAGCACATGGGCTTAAGACGGGACAGAATCTTAAAGTCACAAAATGTGACTTCAATTGTGAACCCATGGGCTACTCATTTAAAGAAATACAGAGAACGGGATGATGAAAACAAGAGCTATGCCTTTTTCCCCATAATGCTTTTGACTCGATCCCTTTAAAAGAATACACATGAGTTTTGAATGATGATTGGTTGTGCAAAAAACTACCAACTTTGCTTTAGTGTTCTCACAACTCCAGTTGTCTTAATATTTTTAACACTGGCGTAGCTGACAAGGGCACTGCAGGCGACGCCAGTTAGCTATTTTTAACGAAAAAGCAATTTCCCCTGACTGAAAGTATGGGGTAGCTTTTTGAAACTATATTATTTTGCCAAAAAAACTGTTTTTTGTTCATGTGATTAGTTTCTTGGTGATATAAAATTTTGATTTATTTTGAAAAAGAGCTGTTTGGCCGCAGAACTTTTTGCAGATATACAGCTATTTGCTTGGCTAATTTGCCTTGTTACAGTAATATAGTTTAAAACATTAATTAAACCTAAATAATTTCTCACTTGGTTTTTGTGCTTTTCATTTTAAAATCTTTGATTTTGATTATCATTCTCGTGTTGGAACCAAGCGCTTTTCAACTTTTTAATAAGTCTTTATTAAAAAAGGTTTTTAAAATTAAATTATATTTAGCCAAAGCATAACATACTCTCAAGACCAGAACTTACAAGTGTGTTATTACAAACTTGTTAGGTTCAGATTTTTGTGACACGCTATTCAGCAACAGTATTGCATAAGTACGAAAAGGCTATAACGTGTTTAGTTCTGCACTTTCTTATTTGATGCAATTGCCACCAAGAGTAAGTACACGAAAGATTTCTTTTAAACTTGATAGTTTCAAAAATTCATTGAAATGCAGTACAGGAACTAATTTTCTAAAATTGTTTTTAGGTTGTTCAAACTGAGCTCGGCTGCCGGTTCTGGGATTTTTCTGTCAATGATTGGTCGTCAGATGGTTGCTGTTTGAACCAATCTCAGTTTCCACCGGTTTGCCAATGCAACCATTTAACCAATTTTGCATTATTGGTTGTAAGTGCTAATCAGTTTACGTGGCTCGGCGTGCTAATTATCCGGCTGGCAATTGAAAACTTTGAGAGTATAGCGAGTATGGATGAGAAGCTGATTTAGAGAAGAGGCAATGGATCTATTTTCCCTTTTCTCTTGCTCTCTCTCTGTCTCTCTCTTCCTGTTCTCTTTAATTTTTGGAGATCTTTTTTAAAAGAATTTCTGGTAAACACGGTGGAAACATACAGGTTGTGCATAAAGTCTTGACCCAACTACCGGTAAAACTTTTATTGCACTTAGGGTGAACAAGATCGGACAATAATTTTTAGCATACTGCAAACAAACGATAAAAAGTTTTTATTAACGTGCATTTTTTGGTATTCAGGATATTTTATAAACATGTTGTAAACTTACTATAAATATGCCATGAATGTAATTATAACATCAATAAAGCATCAATCAAAGAAAAATCTCAATGTGTTTCGAGGTTCCACGAAACAAGATCGGCAATTACAGTTCAACTCACTTTTAGAAAAGAATATTGGCGAATCTCCGAGAGGTTAATTGTATCAAAAACTGGTATGACAAATTTAAAGACACTGACAGCGTTGGTGACCGCAAAAGGACGGGCACACAAGTAATGGTACTATTGACTATCACAGTAAGTTCAAGTGATGACACTGTTGACTATTTCAGTAAGTTCAAGATGATACTATTGACGCTCTGGGTATCGCATTTTAATGGAGCCCAAGAAAATCAATTTGAAGAATTTCCAGAGAACTTTGAGTGCCACAGAGTACCTTTGTCAAGATTTTGCCCAAACACTTATGCTTGCGAGCATGCAAAGTGCGAATTGTTAAGGCTCTGCGCTGCAGCCAAATGTTCTTCCCCATCCAGCTGTTTTTGCTGCTAATACTCTTGAAAGAATTGACACAAAAAAATGACCATTTACAGCAAGTTGCATTTTCTGACGAGGCTGCTTTCCGCGCATTAGGTCGAGTTGGACACAGAGTCACAATCTGGGGATCAGAGATACAACACATTTTAGTGGAACACCAAAGAATAGCTGCAAAGTAAACGTATGGTGTTGTCTAATGCATGCCAGGGTCATTGGACCTTTCTTTGTTCGGAATCTAGGGTTCCAGAAAACATGTGCCTAGAAATGCTTCAACTTTGTCCTGCGCGACAGCTGAAGGGTTTTCAGCCATGCCTGGCCTTGCAACAAGTTGGGGATTCTCTACTCTGAAGCTTGTGTTTTCTCCAGTTTTTAATGAGACCTACCATACAGATGGATTGGGAGAGGTGGACCGACGCCCTGGCCTCCGCTTTCGCTGCATATTACCCGGAGTTCATGTCAAAACTTGCTAAACTGCGAATGTGCGTAGATGAAAACTTCTTGTCAAGTATCGGTAGTACGCCAAAAGCTATTGTTCTGCCTTATTCACGCAAAGTGCAATAAATGTTTATAATCAAGTCAAGATTTTAGGCTCATTCTGTAGTTCCTGAGACTAATTTTTTTGTGATTAATAACCGTTTCTTTTAATGGCTCACTATTATAAGTGCATTCGGTCACCCGTGAGGTAAGTCTGGTTTAAAGTTTTTCTTTTAGAAAAGCAACTAGATTTTTCAACTGGGTTTTTTCAACTTCTTTTAATTTGGAGTATTAGCAGTACCCATGAAATTGTACTGCCAGGGCAGTACTGGTATTTTCAAGTAAGGTTTGAATACAAGCTGCTATATACAGTACGTGACCGTAAAGGCTTTCTCATGATGGAAGGATAAGCCTATAATTAATTCTTATGTACAGAAGCGATCAAATCAGTTTGTCAATGAGAACACGCCCGTGGTATTTAACCAAAAAATTTGGAATCAAGAAATTTATTACATTTTCTAATCGAAACTTAAGTAGCTATATGGTTTAAGTTTAAATGCTTTGTGGTAAGTTTACGACACTGTAGGCGCGAAACTATTTTTTGCGATTATTATGATTATATAAGTTTTAATATTATGAGGTCACTGTAGGCGCGAAGCACTGTGCCAAATGACGTTACGCTTGATGTGATTAGTGACATCGGATGCATTCTTTCAATCATTGCGCTAGCAATTGTTTTCATCATTCATTTGCTCAACAGGTAAGTTCATCAATATGTACTCAATACAAATATAAAATGCACCCACTATCTATCTAAATTAGTTGTAGATGCACATTAAATGCTCTTAAAATCCAGCCCTTAATGACATCGACGATGCGCTAAAAATGCATCCAAATCCCACACAAAATGCATCTAAGTTTTCCACCAAATTCACCCGAGATACACTCGATATGCCAGCGCCGCAACTACACCACGAGTAAAGAGGAACAAAAATATTTGAAAGAGGGTGGGAAATAGCATGCTCTATTTAGCTATTTACTGTAGTTACGGCAATTTCCTCAACAAAATGCATCGTTTTTTATCGCTTGTTTTAATCCTCAAATACATTGGTAGCGCCTTGGTCTGCTTCCCGATGCCACTAGGTATTTTTGACGCAAAAAGAAAACAGCGCATTTGAAAGTGTTATAAATAGCAGTTAATAAAACAGATTTCAAAGATTAATTTTTATTACATTTTTGACTCAAAATTCAAAATAGTTAAGCTTTTCTTGCCTTCTGCCGTTTCACTGTTACATCATTGGACGTACGTGTATGTAGTTATCGTATCTAGACTTCCAGTAGACAGCAGCTCAATTAAATTAAAAATTTTGCTACTTCAAGGCCAGTCCATTTTGGAACCATTAAGCCTATTATAAAGTTTTGTCTTTTAATAAAATAAATTACGTCTACCTGATGTTATGTTCTAGCTATTTCAACCTCAATTCTGCAGACAAAAAACTTCATAACACGTATCTGTACCATAAACCCAAATTCTGTCTGTCAGTCTGTTGTAACTCAATCGAGACCAATAGGAGTACAAACATCAAACTTGGCGCGATTGATTACTTTCCCGAAGTTTAGTCGTCACGATGGCGTCATAATCAAAATACTTTTCAAAAATTGTATTTCTTGACAGAGGATAGCAAATTTGTGCTCAAACGAAAGCCAGTCCTCCAATTTATCAAATTGCAAAAATGTCCTCTCTTTAGGGTCTAAAATGACGTCACAGCTAACGTTTGATTTCACAATTTGTTCACTGTATTTTCACAAATCCTACCTATCGTAAAAACGCGATTAATAGCTTTTCCGGAGATATCAACAAGATGTTTTCAATAAAAAAAAATTGTACAATAATTTGAGCTGAGCTGACCATGCACAGCAGATTCTTTTTTAAAGCAATCTAAAGCATGCTTCATTTTTTTCTTAAACGATAGATTACCTAATACTGTAGATTCTTGAAAATATTTTAGCATAAAATAGTGTTACCATGTGGTAGAAAACCATAAATATTAAGCGTAGAATAGTTGCAAAAGTTGTGGGAAAATTTTAAGAGAAGCAAATGATGTTATTGGGAATTGTCTGAATATATCAACAGAGAAAGGTGTAGTGAAGTAGGTAATGTGGCGAGTTGATTGTGCCTATTCTAAGCTGTTTAATTATGCAGGTATTTTTTGCAAGTTCTTTGGTTGGTTGTATATTCGCAGTTTTTTCATGATTTTGGAAAAAAAGGTAATTTGATACGCTTTGCAGAAATTAATTTGAGCCACTGTATCAAATGATCTTCCAAATTTATTCCTTTATGGAACCATTAAATAGTGAAATTTGTTTGGTAAATTGAAAACTAATTGACATATAAATCTTTATGTTAAGCAGTCAAGCTAATCATTCATTCCATGCAAACTTAACTTGAAACTAAGATATGATACATGTATTAAGGCATATAGGCTAACTGCAATCAGGTGAATAAAATACCACTTTCATGACCGGTTTCGTTCCTATCAGATTTCGTTCATATATCTTACCAGGCTAACACCAGCTTTTATAAATCGTATTATAACGTAATAAAGGCACTGACTTGGCTGGGAATTAAAGCATATATTGCATGAAGCTCACTGTAGTGATCGTGCAAAATATATAACTTAAAATTAACAACCACCTGTCACGCAATTTGTTTCTTTACGCGCATAGCAAAGAAGTTTGAATAAAACCGATGCTACTCTAAAATTCTCATATCACTTTGCAAGCTTGCTAAATTAGTAACATTGCTATCTCTCTTGTGTTAAGGGCTACGATGACTTCTCGGACAACGCCTAGATTAAAAGTTTTTTCATAGAATAATCAGTTAAATACTCTCCCTGTTGTTGCAGAGAACGCTTAAAGTTGAGATCTGTCAAAATCCTTTTGAATATTTGCTGTAATCTCCTGATCGCCTACGCCATATTTGTGGGCGGCATCGATATAAGTGACAGAGGAGTGACGTGTTCAATGATGGCTGGCCTGCTTCAGTTCTTTTTTCTCACCACCTGGTGTTGGATGAGTGTTTACAGCTTCGATTTGTATTTGTCATTGGTCAAGGTGAGTTCATAAGGACAAATTCAGCTTGACCACCAGAACAACTGAAGCTATCATCAGTTGGCAGTGTCAGTGGCAGAAAAACAGTTTTTGTTATGAAAGTATCGCCAAATGTTTAAATGTAGGTAATAAAATCCAGAGGATTGTTAATAGTTTTTCCAAGCAAACTTATAAATCGTGTGATAGAAGAGTAATAGTGCAGTAGTGTGATCAAAATTTATGACTACATATGGAGCCTGGCTCCATGCGACAGTCATTATCTAAAGAACCCAGCCCGAGAATAAATGTATAGTTTAGGTTTAGATTTAAAGCTGGATTGCTGGGATATAAATTACTGAACTTTAAGCATTCATAATTTTGTTGAGACTAACTGCAACGTGCTACTCGAGAGTTTAGTTAAAGAGATAGACAAATTGATTATCTAAAATATGTATAGCAAAGTTGTATTTCACGTTCTTATTAGCAACCAAATGGTATAGAAGGAAATAATGAACTACAGCAACCGTTGCAGCTGGTTAGTTGAGATGTTCATCCACCAAACTGTGATTCGGCTGAATACTATGATTTAATTAGATCAGAACGGGACCCAGATTATAACTTCACAATCAAATAGATGAAAAAGCGGCAAGCTGTCTGGTCTCTAGTCTAGCCTATTAAAATTCAAAACGATAACATGTTAACTATGGGCAACAGCATTTCTAATAGCAAAACCATTTCGGTAAAGAGGTGACTTTTAGTATTCGTGTTGTTATTATTGCCACCAGCAATATACCGTTGAACATAATAATACAATATATTTAGCAAATTCAAGCGTTTTCGGCGCTACATATCACCTTTATCAGGATCTAAATACAAATATTTTCAGGTTCTATCATCATTTACGTTTCTATCATTAGGTTCTTTGTTAGCAGTAACCAGACAATTACTGATCCCACAGAATAAAGTTTTACTGTTTTTTATCAGAACTATTTTCAAGTATTTTGTGTTTTTGTTCAGCGAAAGTTTTAATGCTGTAAATATTATCATTGTAAATTGTAAATATCATTTACTTATTAGATTCGATTGAGTGAGCTCGCCTCTTTAGTAATTTCGATTATAAAAAGTACTTGTATTTACCATGACAGGTGGAGACAAGATTCTGAAATACAGCAATGAAAACAAAAACGCAAGCAGCATATGTACTTGAATAGAAATGTAAAGTTTTTACGAAGATGCGATTATATATTGGTGTAATGCTACCTTCAAATTTCACAAAAAGTTTAGATCTAGATTTGCGATTGATTCAACTTGATAGAAGAATATAAAAAAAACCTTGAAAGTCTTACAGTAAATATAGAGTTAATGCAATTTTGATCGATTCTGTAAAATAATGATCAATAAAAAGCAATCAATTAAACAGGGAAAAGATGATACATCAATAACAAACACTGGGGTTTGACTTGATTGCTTTACCGCTGCTGCTAAGTGCAATATTTGGTAAAATCGCATTAGGTAGCGTAACGACGTGATTATGATCTATGACAAAACAAAACTTCTGTTGAAACGTTCAGTAAAAAGAAATACTAAAAAAAATTGCTTGTTGCGATGCCAATAAAGCTCAAATTGTTATGGAATGCTTTTCGGAAGCGGTCGTTTTTCTTGTCTCCCATAAAAGCTTTCAACAGCCGTTCTACGGTTAGTACTTTTTGAGAACATGATAAAACACATTTTGTAATCAAACGTTCTTTTTGACTTCATCTTACCTCCAAAAGAGGTACAGCTTTTGGCATGTTCATAAATCGGTGCTGGATTTCGTTTGAATTAAAAGAAGTTTATCTCGTCAAGAAGTGCGAATTAAAAAAAGTCATCTTTTGTTGTGACGCCACTATGACGTTGCCAAACCCCTCCCAAGATCAGTGATCAGTAATGGCAAGTTTTTATTTTAGCATACCTATAGTTTTGAAGGAGTTAAAGCAAAGGCACACAATTTGAACGCACGCACATGCAGATAAAACTCTAGTTTTATTTAGTGCTGATATCACGTTAGTGTTGTTACCCGACACTTTTCTCGGGATGGGAGCATGGCGGAGGACCACGGAGCCTCAGAAGCCGGACCACAATGCCTGGACCAAAGGTAGTATATAAAAAAAGACTCGCGAAGAAGTGGTCGGCGCAAAAATTTTGTAGCTGAACAGAATGAGCTCAATAATGTATCATAGCATCTGCTACAAATCGCACATAGAAAGCCGGCACGCAATTGTGGATATAAGCCTATATATCAACAGCGTATACTGGTAGCAGCTGGTTGGCCCGTGCCGTTGATCATCATTAATCACAAACGCATTCATTTAACAATATTCAACAATGGTGACCACACGTGTCAAAGCTGTTGCAGCAGCAGATCAGACTCTCCGCGAATTTTGGTAATGGCGCTTTTCTACCATTTTAAGGAGTAAAAACTTCGTTGAAGGGGAAGCATAGTAGCACCATCTGCAAATCACAAATTGAATGCTGCTACACAATTGTTGACACACATGTATACCAACCGATATACCTCCACTCCTAGGTGAAGATGGGACCCTTCTTATAAGCGAATTGTCATATAATCGAATAAATACGGTAGTTACATCTATCAGACACAGCCTATCCTTTTCTGAACTCTCAAATGCTCTCACTCGTCGCTTGAATCTCCTCTGATTACATGGGGTCAACATCTCGCTGAAAAGCTGCACCTGATAGTGGAGGGGAGGAGACAGGATAGTTCCTGCCAGATGTGCTCTAGAGTGTGAGATAAGAGGAAGAACTGAGAAAGCGTAGCAAGTAAAGAGCGAGAGTTTGAGGGAATAAGAAAAAAGAAATGTGGCAAACTTATTGGTGCAGCAGAGAGTAGTGTAGAGCTTGCAGAATGCTGCGGGCTTCAGCAGAAAGGTTTGAACACACTGTCCTGACGAGTACAAAAGAGTGGCCGCAGTATCATAAGTTGAGCAGTTGGCAAGGACTCCTGAGACTTTTTTGCCAAACAGCAAAAAATCAGAGCCTCCAGGCAGATCTGGAGAGTCTTGGTTTCATTCTACGTCTGGCCAAACCTGTAATTGGAAAGGAAGTTAGAAGACAAAAGGCTCGCTCATACGAAAACAGGGTGAAATGAGTTAGAGTGGCTCCTAGGGGAGGTAAGGACGCCTATGTGAGAATAAGAAGAATAGATGAAAACGAGAGGCTGCCGTTGATGGCGCGACTGGCCGCTTGACAAAGGCTTTCTAACTTACTAACGTTGGTGACGCTGAGAAATGAAACTGTCCGTGTGAGGCATAAAAGAAAACGGGCCAGAGAAAAGTTTTCTATAGAAGAAATAGGGACTCTTTGGAGGGGACACATGAGGAAGCATAGATACAGCTTAAGTCTTTGAGACGAAGCAAATACTTGGCCTTAAGCGAAGACAAATGTGAAAGAAAAAAAATAATGTGGTTAAAGGGGATTTCAAGAAAACTTGGAGTGAGATTGAGGCGGAGAGAGATTTTGAATAAGAGGAGGTGGGACTGGAGGTTAGCTTGATAAGGAACATCCAAAAAGAAGAGGGCCTCACATTTACTCGGATTGAGAGAAAGAGACTAGTGCTCAGTCCAATGCTGCAGTCGAATTAAAGCTTCTTGTTTGACGTCCGCAGTAGAAGAAATCGAGGGAGAGGAGGACCAGATGGCCAAGTTGTCAGCATAAAGAAAACAGCTGACGAAGAAAGTAAAGACGTAGAAAGGTTATTGATGAAGAGGGAGAATAGAACACAGGCAAGAACCGATTCTTGCGAAACACGTAGACGGACTCAAAAGGAGCGAATTTTCTAGCTTTATAATGCTACGCAAGTGCGCTCGTCAGAAAACAGGATTGAGTCCATCAAACAAAGCTAGGAGAAAGACCTGCCAAAAGAAGTTTATGGAGGAGGACTGGGTGCCAGACAGTGTTGGAAGCTTTAGAGAAGTTGATAATAGCAAGGATTGTCAAAGAGCCGGTCTTGGGAATTTTGAACGCATGTGAAATAAACTGAGAAAGATAAAGAACATGATCAAGAGTAGAACAACTATGGCGGAAACCTACCTGGCAGGGAGAGAGAATGAAGTTAGATTCCTAAAAGAAGAGTAGACGGGATAGAGTGATGTGCTTAAATAGCTTTCAGACGCACAAGGGGAGAGAGATAAGCTGGAAAGAAGAAGGTGAGTTAAGAGTTTTTCCTAACCGAAGGGGAATAATAGATTAAGACTTCTAGATGGTTAGAGGAGAATGCAAAGACTAGGAAAAATAAAAAATGTAGAAGGAAAGATCCATGCCAAAGCGAGAAAGATGCTTCAGCATGGGGAAGCCGACTATGCTGGGCAAATAGGGGTAAGTTTGTTTGAAGTTTGCAAAACACTTGCAAAAGTTGTTGGCGTCTGAAGTTTGCAAAAGATTCATCGTGAAAATAATGATCCAAAAACAGAGGTTTTCCGTCAGCCTCACATAGAATACATAGTACTAAGCCAATGTTTACTTTAATCTCTGAAGAGCGTAGGGAATCTTCCGCTTCAGTAAAATCAGCCCATCAGCAAAAAAGGTCGCACACGTTTGCTGTTAGTTAAAATCTGTTTTACATGTATGTATTTTGTTTGTATTTTATTACAGATGAACTGATGATGCCGTGGGACCGAAATCAATTTTGTTTATAACGTCAACTTAGTGATTGATTTTATTACTACGATTAACCATTTTCTTAACCAATTTTTTATTTTCTGTAGAATGTCTTAAAGTTGAATACGACAAAACTGTTAGTATATAATCATTATTTTGTTGTAGGTGTTCAGAGATAAAAGCGACAGAGATTTTCTCGTTAAGTTTTGTATATTTGCGTACGGTCTTCCATTTACCATAGTCACGCTAAATATTGCAATTACCGTTGGATATTTGGATAGTTTAACAAAAAATACGTCTACTTGTAACGGAGGTAAAATTGAAGCTGTGAAATCTGTCAAAGTGATTTTTAAAATCAATTTTTTTTTACTAATGAAAATCATTTCCATTTTTGCGAAATTAGTTCGATCGATTTGGGCCACTGATGCTTAGTTGCAACTAGCGACGTTGCAAGGGGTGTGCGATTTTGGTTCCCACAGGGCGACCACTCATTAAGGGGGGCGGTTATTTTTGACTGAGAGTGAGAAAGTTTTAGTTGTGGCGAGCACAGGATTCCAGCGCCGACATTTATGATTTGCTTGATCGAAAATTCTTTTTCTTTTTCTTTCGGCTTTTCCCGATTAAGGGTCGCCACAGCAGACAATCTGCATTTTGATAACTTGACATTTTTGTTTTTACGGTCGGATGCCCTTCCTGCCACCAACCCTCTCTTCAGAGGGAAAACCGGGCCACCTGTCTTCCACATAAAGGTGGGGGCGTCCCGTTAAGTGCCTTGCCCAAGGACACAACAAACGAACATGTCGGCTTGTTCTCCACAACCTCTCCCAAATGCCGAGCGCCTAGCAAGGAAGCTGCGAATACCATTTTTTAAAGTCTTTTGGTATGACTCGACAAGGGGAATGAACCAGGTCTACCGACTGCGAAGCAGACGCTCTAACCACTAAACCATCGCGCCACTGATCGAAAATGTGGGCATATTTTGCTTGCGCACAGTACCAACAAAATCCACGCAACGCCACTGGCTGCAGTTTAATTTCAATTTTAGTGTGGCTTTTCAAATCGGTCGCAGAGATTAGTAAAATAGACTTTGCTCAGAAATAAATATAACAGTAGTTTGTGCAACATTGCTTTCGTCAATTTTGTCAAGTAAATTTTTACAAGAACCAGCTTGAATTTCAACAAGTGACTATCGAGTATTGATTTCTATTTCCAATGTTTTCATATAACCACATCGCGCCTCTTTACTGCTACTACTTGAAGTAAATACGCATAGTCACCACTACGACCTCTTTTTTGGAGATCAAGTTTTTCTGACTGATGATTGTGCTATTTTTTTTCTAGATCGTTGCCCATTTTTCAAGTTAATTAAGTACAGGGCTGACAAAATTATTTGGAGAAAGGAAGGAGGGCTCAAAAAAAAACCGAAGAGAGTTTTAGCCTTTCAGTCTTCTCCATTTTTACGCCTATGGTGGCTATCTATCATTTGTTACAAACCTTTACTCTTAGCATTTACTCACAGTTCTTTAACATTGCCAGATCCGCGATTTCTTGCTGCTGACTTGATGATCCATGATCTTTTCGCTGTCTCGTTGTTCTGCTTACGTTTATTTAGCTCTGCTGACGTTTAATTAATTCGTATGTTTTTGCTGTGAGTTAAATTGACAAAATGAATCAATTGATGGATGAATAATGCAGTACAACCTTTTCAAACTTAAGTTTCTGTTGTTTGGATTTCGAAAATAACTATCTGTTGTGACGCAATCAATGTTTTTTTGCAGAAGTTGTGTTTCCAGTATCAAAGTACAAGGCGGGTAATATGTGTTGGTTGCGCGGATACTCCCTCTATTTCGGATTTCTTCTTCCGGCCGGGGTTCTTCTCCTGATCAATATCGGATTCTTCATAAATATTCTAAGAAACGTTGTGTGGAAAAAGAAGAAGGTGATTTTATGGCATTTTTTTCTAATGCTTAGATGATTACCAAAGTTATTTCAATCAATTTAGCCAGTCCAAATATCGTACTATGTAGTCTGACTTCGGTACTTATGGCAAAAGCACTCAATGACGTATGTATTCGAGCTTACCAAGTTCTACTATTTAAGATCACACACTTTATAACATTTAAAATTTATTCATGCAACAGCTGTATCGCCCGAAAGCTCATCAGGCGTGTATAAAGTCTTACTCAAGTAGGGACATTCTAAATCTTATTCATTCAAAATTATTGTAGGGTCTTTTCTTTGAATAAGATTTTATACACGCCTTATAAGCTCTCGGATGAAACAGCTGTTGCGTAATTTAATTTGAAGTGCTGTAAAAGTGTGGCCTTAAATAATAATACTAAATATTGCGCGATATCAGTTTTGCGATCATTCAGAAACGAGGCAGATTACTCTTGATAGGTTTTTTAAGAAACAATCTGCAAGTGCTCAAAGTGACAGAAGTGGGGCCAAAAATGCTTAGGGTTAAAATTTAAACAAGCAGTAGTTTATTTAATAACTGTACAGTACATAATGGCGGCTAAACGCAGTAAAGTTGATGCTGACTCAGCATGCAGTGAAAAAAGAAAAATTTTGAATTTTAAAAAGTGGTGTTTATATATGTCCCCAAATATGGTGTAAATGACGTAGAAACCAATTTTAGGTTAGTGCACCCTCTAGTGGTCGTGCACATCCGTCGAACTGGAGAAAAATTGCTATTTTTACCATAACTTGAGAACCGCTTAAGCTAGAAAGCTGTTTTTTGGCTTAAAAGATGCAGAAACACCACTTTCCTATCTTCATTAAGGGAAACTTTTCTTCTAAAATGCTTTCTAAAAAAGTTACAGGCAAAAAACACATTTTTGAGAAAATTTATGCACTTTGGTATCTAAAATATGGTCTATTTTGGCATTTGCAAGACTTCTAAGATGATTGTTAGTAATTAATTCAGTTAACTTTGATCTAATTCATTACCTGGGGCTGTTTGGATGTTTCATAGAGCAAGTATCATATAAGCAATATGCAAAAAAATACTAAATGCAACACACGTTAGCATAAACATGGAGAGCTGAATGATGTCCAAACACTATTTGCAAACACAGCATTTAGTGAAAAGTTGGAGCAGATAGTAAACATACAATGAAAACTTTTAGCCTGTCAACATGTTGATATCGGTATTGCACAGTGCACACAGTAGTACCGGTACACTGCAAAAAGAAATAATGTCAGATCTGTGTCAATCATCATGTAGAATAGATCCAGTCAAACAGTGAAATGATGTTTTGAGTGAAATTTTTTCATAATCTGTCGAGACTTTAATTTCTGCCGAATAAGTCTTTAATTTCTGCCGAATACACTCAGCATTGCTGAGTGTCAAAGCTTTCAGAAATCGTGGACTTTGGACAACTTCTTTAAGCAACATTTTTGGAAGCCTGTTTGCCTCATTTGCCATGACAGCATTGGTGTGAACAATGGGCAGAGCTGAATTTAAGGAACTGAATGGGCAGATCAGAAAAGATGAAGTTTGTAAACTCACAAAATCTTTGCAACAACGGCCTTCATTTTTTACAGAGAAGAGTGCAGAAACAGAAAGAAATACCCGAGTGAGTGACGAAGTGTCAGATCTGGTAACGGAGAAAATGAAGCTTTTTGTAGAAGGATAATTTGTAAAGGAATGTTTGATGACAGAGTTGTACATGTAGATATAGTATGCCCCGAAAAAAACCGTTATTTTTAGCCATTGGTTTTTCTAGAAGGTCAGTTACAAGGCGATTCGAGGATACGAGACCTGGTATGTCAGCAAATGTGAGAAGAAGCTTAAAGAACACTTGAGCCAAATTTGAATATTTTTCTGTAGCTCTTGACGAAAGTCCAGATTTGAAAGACACTGCACAGCTTGCAGTCTATGGGCGAGGAGTAATGCCGAGTTTTGATATTGTAGAAAATTTTGTCCGGTTAATTCCAGTAAAGGATACCACTACAGGAGAAGATATTTTTAAAGCCTTGCCAACGATAATGGCAGACATGAAACTTGATTTTTCAAAACTTACTGGTGTTACTACAAATGATGCCCTTATAATGGTCGGACCGAAAATAGGCGTTGTTTCCCTCTTAGAAAGGTGAATAAATTCCCTTGGAATTTCCCACAAAACCAAGCAAACCCATTGCATCATTCATCAAAAGACACTAGGCGCGAAATCTCCGCAATTAAAGAAAGTAACGGACGTGGTAGTAAAAGCAATAAATCTGATTTTAGTTCGTGGACTAAATCATTTTAAATTCCAGAAATTTTTGTGGGAGATGCAAGCTGATTTCAAGACCAAACGTACTTCTGCAATGTCCTATGACATTGTAGATATTAAATGGAGTGTATGCTTTGTATTCTTTGCCTATGGTAAAAACAGGGCAAATAAGACGTTGCCAGGGACTCGAGAAACTCTAAAGACAAGTAGTAGCTGTGTGCAACCAACCTCACAGAATGTTTTTTTAATCGATTGCATTTCAAGAAATGTTAGCTTTGTTTTTGAACAAGATTTGACCATGTGAAAAAATATAAAGTTTTTATTTTTATTTTCACGAATATCTAGTGGGTGAAGCCGGTTTTGCCGGCTGAATTGGTATTCTTAACCTCGACATCACTGATGGGGAGGAGGGTAGTGAGCGACGCCAGCAAAGCCAAATAGCTATAAACAAAAAGACGAACTACTAATTTTTCAGACCTGATTCAAATTATCAAATGCACAATGGCTTGGAGTTGGTTTGCCAACGTGGAGAACTAAAAACAAAGAACCAAGTATGGCGCTACATTTCAAGTCATGCTGTTTGCTATTCTATAGTGTTTTTGATTCATCTTTACAGCAAAACCATAAGTTTTTGAAAAATGCATATTGTGATGAATTAAACGTTTTAAATCATTGCTTTCAAAAAATTTTTGATATATCTTTATTCTCAAACTCTACAAGCCTCCGATGATTTAATAAGCCAAAAAACATCCAGAGCAATACTTTATTAAACATATTGAAATTAACATGACAAAATCAAAATAAACAAAAACGCAGAAGCTTTTTCTCACCTCTCGGCAACTTTATCAGGGCAAAATAAATCTGTAAATTTAACAACAAATTTTATGTTACAGCATTGACGCTATTGACGCTATTCAAACACTATTCACTAGTAAACGCTTCAAGCCATCCTTAAACCTAAAACTTGGTCATTCAGAAGGAGCGAAGTCGCTTCTGCACATGTTTCATGAAGAGGTGTAGTGTTAACACTAAAATGCCCGGGATTTTCATATAGGTACCTAGAATGCCCGAAGGAGTCATTTTGACTCCCTGCCATTTCTTCTGTAATATTGCTGTAATTATGTCTGTAGAATAGCTTTTTAAGAAAGCTCACTTAGTGATTTTTTATTGATTATTGTATTGCGCAAACTCAAATACCAAACCAACAAAACAAAAAGGCAAAAAAAACCCAGAATATCGAAAAAGGACACTCATTATTGTGAGGAACTGCATTTCACACACAAACGTACGGTTTTGGCAGTACACTTTCCGCACAGTGATTTGCTACACTCATGACAGGTGCCAACTGTGCGACCCTTCCCTTAGCATTATTTTGTCATTTTACTAAGTCCTTCATCAAATGTTTATTCTTGCAAGCGTCTTTTCTTATTGTTGCTCCTTTCGTCCAAATGAGGCCCAGATAGGTCTTCAGCTAACTGCTGAATATAAACTCTTCTGAGCATGTTGTTCTTCGTGACCGCCTTCTAAACGATCCATGCATCTATAGCCGCCAAGTCCAGTGTGTTTTGGAACGAATGAATAGGCCATCTTCTGGTGGAAGTTCTAACCGTGTATATCCTTGCCATTTGATCCACAATAGCAACGCCATATTTTGCATCATTGTAAGCTTTGACACTTTCTGGTGTCTTTTTGGCATTATCAGCAATAGTGATGTATTGGTGAAGGGTGCTGAGAATTGCCACATTTTTCTTGGTTTTACCTTGATAAACAGTCATTGTTACATCACCAGATTAATATAGCGTGGTGGAGTAAAGTGGCTCTTTCATGTGCTTTACCACTGCTGGTACTTCCTTGCAGATTTTGTTTACTGTTCCCAGTAAGCTGATTTTGTATTTTTGCAACTCTGTGGCCAACTTTATTGAGGTAAAATAATTGTCTGTTGTCGCGTTACTCCCTTTGTTGAAATACGGTTTCAACAACCGCATGGCGACCTGGTCGGAGACACGTTTATTCCTAAAGCGAGTCTCGTCTCTGCCAACTTATGGAAACCTGTTTACAACATATTTACTATCTTTGTCTACAACCAGCCAATATTTTTGTCCGTACTTGTCAGGCTTTGACGCCATGAACTACGTGAATGGACATCTACATTTTCTGGGGAAAAGCTGTTCATCCACAGTGATGAAAGCCCCAGATGCGTGACATAAAATACTGTTGTCAATGAACCTATTCCCAGTGGTGGATATTGGGTGAGGCGAATGAGGCAGCCGCCTCAGACCCCCCTTTTTGGAGTTGTCCAGGGCCCCCCTTTTAAAAATGGCGTGTGTAGTTTTAGGCTATTTTGTGGCATTTTGAAATGGATCCTTGGTCTCAACAACTGTGAAAGTGCTAACTAAAAGTGGCTATTTTACCTTTGAAGGCATTTTACCCTTGCAGTCTATTTTGCCATTCAACATTTGTGTGTCTTCAAAATTGGCTTGTTTGCTGCAGTGCTCATAGTATTGTTTAGGTAGTGATACTAACTATGAATAAAATGGTTAGAAGTTTGAATCTTTGCAGGCTGGGTACTTAAACAGAGGCAGTATACATTAAGGAGGGAATGGCAGTTTGTGGATATAAGTGGGAGTGTAAGTTAAAAGCTCCGTTTTTGTCAAATTACTTTTTTGTCACTTTTTGTCAATTTTAATACATTATAGAGATTGGCCAATCACAAACAACTAAAAGTCACGTTTTTAATATGTCACTGAAATTGACCAATCACAAACATTCAACGGAAAGTAGAGTGCAGGGGTAAAATGTCAGTGACTGGAAAATAGCCACTGCCTAAATACAAACCCAAAAGTAAAATTTATTTTTTCTATTACGGTACTGTTTTGGGCTGAAGGCTTTCCAGTTCTTTTGACAGAAACTGTTGTAACAATGTGGGTTTAATATTTATTAGGGTGGAACCTCATTTTACTGATGTGATCAGAACAACTTATATTTTTAGCTGTTTGAGCAGACCAGACTTTGCCTGTGAACTGTGATAATTTATCTATGAAGTCGGTCCAGTTTTCAGTTGTATCAGAACGTGAATTAATTTATTTATCTTTATATGAGCAGTTTATTGATGTTAGTGAGATACTGGTGAAAGCGGAAATAAATTTGCTTTGAAAAAATAATCGGTCAGTTGCGTTTGTGATGCAAAATAGTTTTAGAGATATGCAAGCATAAATGTGTTTGGAAGATTTAAAAACATTAAGTTTTAGTTGTTTGGCATCTTTGTACTTGCTGTGTTCTGCTCAAGCCAATGATTCAAGGGCAGATTTGCTACATTCTTATACTTCGCTTTTTAGAGAAATTTGTAAAAAAATTAGTCAAGTCATTATTCATGATTGGTATATGCCACTATCTTTGGTTATGATAGTAAAACAATAAAAGATTTTTGTGGCTTTAACGCTTTACAGTCGTGGCCAAAAGTGTAGGACCACCCTTTCAAATTCTGATGAAAACACCATAACACTTATTCATTCGCTGATAAAGAAAGATATTGGCTTGACAAAGAAAGATATTGGCATGTTACGGTAAATTAACAATTCCTAGACGCACAAATCAATAGTTCAATTAAAAGTTTTCAAAAAAGTCAATATTTTGTTGGACCACCCTTGGCTTTGATTACAGCCTCCAAACGTCTTGGGATGCTCTCCACCAGATTTCGGCAATATGCCGGTGATATATCACGCACCCACACTTCTTTTATGGCTTGTTCCAACATCTTAGCATTAGTTGGTTGCCTTTCGGAAACTTTGTTTTTCAAAATGGTCCAAAGATTCTCAATCGGATTCAGATCTGGGCTGTTTCCAGGCCAGTCCAAGATGTTGATTTTTTTGGCCTTCAGGAATTGGGTGACGATTTTGGCACGATGGCATGGAGCACCATCCTGCATAAATATACTGCATTTATGAACAGCCATATGCAATTCCAACTTGTTTTTCAATAAATCTAGGTATTTTTGACCATTCATGGTCGTTGCAGGTGGCAAAAAAAAAGAGTCCAGCCGTTCCATTTATTGACATTCCCCCCCAAATCATGACACTTGGGGGGGGTGTTTCATGGTTTGAATGGTATATCTTTCACTGAATCTTTTTCCTGATGGTCTCCGGACGTAGCGCTTTCGATTGGTGAACTGCTGCACGGTAGATTCGTCGGAAAACAACACTTGTTGCCACTGCTGAATCGTTCATTTCACGTGTTTCTTGGCAAACGCCAAACGCTTGCTTTTCATAGCTTGCGTTAGCCTCGGTTTATGCGCAGGTTTATGAGCTTTTAGGTCAAAATCATCAACCAAACGCCGACTTACGGTTCTTCAACTAATGTCGGTACCTTTTGCAAGCATTGATGATCGAATCTTGCTTGCAGAACTCATTGGAGAACGAACTGCTCTTCTCCGAATGGCATGGTCATCTCTTGGGGTGGTTTTTCGAAGTCTACCAGATTTTTCAGCTGTTGTATAAGTTCCTGTATTCCGAAATTTTGCCATTGCGTTGTGGACAGCAGTCTTGCTTTTTTTCATTTTTTGACTAATCAATCGTTCTGAATAACCTTCTTTATGCAGAGCCACAATTTGAGCCCGCTCAACTTCCGAAAGTGGCACATTTTTACCCATTTTCTTCAATTTTACCTCTATAACAATTTGACAATTATCAAAAAATTTTACTGAAATAAACTCTAAAACACAAAAAAAACTATTAATAATGTTTGAGTAATATCTTGATTGACTAATAAAAATGACTGCAACAAACTGGCAAATGAATATATCAAGCCATAGTTAAAAAATTAAAAAAATCCACTTTTTTACTAGGTGGTCCTACACTTTTGGCCACGACTGTACTTGCCTCATCCAAAAATGAAGTCTACTGCAATCATATTTATCAAAAAGGTTTGTTTATTCAGATTCATTTGTAAATTATCAGTTCAATTAAGATAGTAGTCCTTGATTTGCTGTATATCTTGCCTCATACCAGACAGTTTTAGTACATCGGTTGAATAGAGAGTATGAAAGTATTGCATCAAAACGACGGCGAAAGGAAGAAAGTAGGAACATTGATGATGGAAAACTCTAATGGATAGATTTATCGTAACAAACAGCGCTACTACTACAGAACTGAGAGATAAAAAGTGCATTTTCAAGCATCCAAGTTATGTGTATTGATGAAACAGAAACTGATACCAGTTGCCCTATGTAATCAAGTGTCAGTGAGTTCAAAGATAATAATATAAGGGATATTGTTATTGGTGAATTGGTTGCTGGCCAGTGTTCAGCAAAAAACAAAGCAGCAACCATTGTAACTAACCTTCTTGGTATTTTTTAATAGACCTACTATAATTAACCACAGCCAGCATTTAAAATTTTAGATAACTTCTATCTCAACGCATTACGATTAGATTCAATGGTTTTTTTACAAGCATAACGTTTATAAGCATGTGAAGACTCATATTTTTAGGAAGTTTAAGTTTTGTCTAGCAGTACTCTAGCTAAGCATATTATCATCCCTTATCTCACAGTAGGCTGTGGCATTGCAAAAATTGTTAGTTTTTGATGTGTTTATTGGCGTATTTGTTTGTGAAGTTATACTCCATATGATCGCTGTACAATAGACCTACCTGGTTTCAGATGTTTTGACAAAAAGTGGCCTAGGTTGCTGCATAACATCTGAATATTCTGCGCAATTGTGTTTTGCGATGTGTTTCATGACAATTAAATCACACCAAGTTTTTAAGGCACTTGTGTCGCAGCAAATCATTTGAATATTCCCTACAATTGTGCTGTTATTGTAATGCTTTCGATAGCAAATTACTCCAATTGTTTTTTAAAGGGTGATTAACTGTGTGAAATGCGGTAACCTAGTCACTGCAAAAAAGCGTTTCAACATTTATAAAGTATGGTTTTGATTATGAATATATTCTGATGTATCTGCATCAATTTTTTTGCAACAATCTATAGCCTACCCTGTAGCGTTGTTTGATCGCAATTATTCATAGCTACGTCAATTTTTCGGTGCCCCTTATTAGAATTTTGCCTCAGGCCCCCAATTTTGAATATCCACCACTGCCTATTCCATAACACCAAAAAATAGAGAAAATCTTTCTGTTTTCAATCTTTGAGAACGATCCAACTTTGTGTCAAAGCGGAGAAAACGTAAAATTTTGCTGAAACTGTTTTTTGAAATTGTTTATTTACTCAAGGGCACGCCCCAGTTTTCCGTTCACAAAGTATGATATGACATGTCATTTGAACCTGGTACTCCTGGTGCGTACATGACAGCAATAAATGCGAGCGATTCTTGTTTGTTAGACAAAATTCTTCGTTTTCAGTTTGTCTATGAGCTTCAGTGATGGTGCACTTACGGATGTGTTCAAGTATAAACTTGTCAATAAATAAAAGCCAGGCACTTGAAGAACTTGCAGACAGTATGTTTCTACGCGCGTAACTCGAAGAGCCAGGACATTCCTTCAGAATATTATGACTTGCAAGTCTTCCAATAGACTGCTCACCGTCTTGTACCTTCTTCCATTTAGTACCATCTTTTGCAGTCAACACTGCACTATCCTCCTCATCAGATTCCAAATCATTTTGCAAACTGCTTGTGCTTGGATCTTGGCTACCTAACACAAAAAACAGATGCAATTTGAAAAATCACAAAAATAGAAACATTACAACTCCATTCGCATTACATACTTGCGGCATGCACATTCTCATTTTCACTCGAAGAGCTAGATTCATCTGCTGCTGGTATGAAATCGTCATCTACATCAAGGCTGCATCTTTCGTCCTCATATTCAGACACATCCTCAGAAATACCCTTTAGCACAGACAAAACTTTTCTAGCTCTGAGACCTCGTCTTGTAGACATACTCAAATATTGACTGCTTCAAGTTTCAAACTAAAGCACAGCTACGATCAGACTGTACTTGCAATCAAAACCATGCACAGCAATTCAAAACAAAGGTAATAATCCATCATCTATAGAGCACTGTTGACACACAATAGACAAATAGAGTACAATTTTACTCACAATGTCGCAACCAAACAAACTATTGTATTCCACTGATAAGAAAGTGATAAAGTAATTGCGAAGGTACTTTGCAGCTGAGAAGCTTTCAAGCTGTTTCAACAACATAAATGGCTTTTTGAATTGAAATTTTGCTTCAAAACACGAAAACAGTGTCATTGCCTTTTCTCCACAGGCTACTTTTCTAAGCATTTCTATACAGGGAGTCAAAATGACTCCTTCGGTAAATTTTTAAAAAATCGTTTTTAAAGCTGACAAAAATTCACGCCATTCCAATACAGTGTAAGGCCCAACAAATGATGAAAAGTCATGGGAGGATTTTCTCTGAAAGCAAGCAAGTGAAAAAATATGCACAAGCAAACTATCCAAAGGAGTCATTTTGACTCCATTGGGCATTCTAGTGTTAAAACGATACTATTCTCGTCAATAGAGTCCAATACTGTGACATTAAATTTGTCGTTATATTTACAGATTTATTTTGCTCTAATGAAGTCCCCGAGAGTGGACGAAAACAGCATTTTTTATGTTAGTTTGGTCTTGTTAATTTCAATATGTTTAATGAAGTACTGCTCTGGATTAAATCATGGAAAATAATTTTCCCCTCTCTGAAATCTTTACAAGTCCCGTAAACTAAATCAGACGATGTCTATGTGGCTGCTGGATTGAACGACTAAAAGTTTCTTTAGAAGCTCTTCCTCCAATTTTGCATTGAAATGAATAGCAACTAATTGACATTGTACGCAACGTTTACCTTTTATTAGAAAGTATAAGAGCGAGAGAAAGCAAATATCATAATAGGTTAATCTAGCACAAAATAGGTTAAGAAATAAAAGGGGGAATTTAAGCAAACATACAGCCACAACCGATTTGACAAGACCATTCCTGGACGCGTTTCGTCCTTTTAAACTGATCAGCTGCGCCCGTCCCGTCACACCAAAATAACCCACGTTTGCTGAAATTACGATGTATGACTATGACGTAACTTATTTCCTAGGTGAGAACGCGGCATACCTTAGACAGACATGTCGGGTGAATCCACACCAACAAAATGTCATGTTGCCTCATCTCATATGTGCTAGGTTTATGATGTGTTACTTTATTTTGTTTGTGTTTTCATCTAAAGATAAAATCTTAAACTTTAACTTGAGCTTCATTAGGGGATGGTTTCTGTTTACCTTCTTTTAAAAGTGATCGCTTTCCAGGATCAGATATATTTTTTGGAGTTGTCACACCAATCTCAAATAACGTTTCTGGTTCAAAATTTTTTAACCACCCAATGAAAATATTCTTTTGCAATTTTTACTCAACATCTCTCACACTTTTGTTCGGGGGCTGCTTGACACAATGACCATTTTTGGTTACTTTGCAACTTTTTATTTTAGTAAAAAACCACTGCATTCTTATATCTGTGACAGTGTAAGCTTTATTTTTATTTGTGTTGGATATTGTTTAAATTATGGCGAATCTCGCAAAAGAGCTGCGAGCTGCTGATATTCTTGCAGCATGTTTGAAATTTCCTTATTACGCAGATAACTTCAACCTCTGGTCAACTATCTACTGAACGCAAAATATTCATTTCATTCACGCTCTTCAGCACAATGGGTTTGTCATGGGTGATTGGCTACGTCATGCTTATTTCAACTGACTCCACCTATTTGCTGGTACTGAGCTGGATTTTCGCTCTTTGTACAAGTACGCAGGTGAGTAGAAGTTGGCGTGACGGCATTATTGTTTAACTGTTGGTTGTAACTCTAAATTGCTATTTATTAGTGAAAAGCTATTTTTTGTCCGCATCAAATTCTTAAATGATGATTCTACAATCGAGAGCTCATGAGCTTTATGCTAGTTTTATATTTATCTGCATCAAAAAAAGCTGTTGCTGGAGTAATAATTTACGGTTTACAATGTAACTCTTTTACAAAAAGATCAAATCAATTACAACTAAATCAGCTCAGGTTTTTTATATTTTTACACACACCATGCTGGTTTAGTGGTTATTCAATTTTACCTAGGCAGAGTTGTTAAGAACAGCAGTGGAATTGCCGAAGTATGTCAAAGTTATATAGGTTGCATAGCATACTTTAAGTCAAATTCAGTTCAAAACGTTTGTAAGCAGACCTTTATGCGTTCACAGAGTAAACTTTAAACAATTTCAAATTAATTATTTCTTAACCAATAAAAGCTTTGTTTCAGGGAATATTAATTTTTATAACGTCATGCATCTACAACACGAATATTCGCGAACAATGGAGAGTTACGATTGATAGTTGTTTGAGGAAGAGAGTCAGCAGTACATTTCAAAGAAGCAACCAGAGGAACCATGATCCAAGTCAGCAAGCAAGGCGGGGGATGCGGACCTCGGAAATTGGAGTTACTAGCAATATACCTCCCACCAAACAAACAAAAATTTAGTTGGATTACAAAATAGCTTTTGGTGATGCACTCGTCGATGGTTGCTTGGGGTCAAATAGGAAACTACTGGAACAAAATCCCTTCTTTTAAGTTTTTGGCGTCTATTTGAATTATTGTTTCAAACCATGCCTCCACTTCAAAGAATAGAGTGGTAAAGATAACGTCAGCACAGCAATACCAACAGCAGCTATACATTTCAACAAACAAAGAGTTTTACTTTAAGAGTGTGCAAACTTACGTTCGTTCTGTTTTCATTTGACACAAAGCAAAAGCTGATGAGTGCATCTTCAAAAGCTTTTCCAACCACAGCTTTTTTTAAATTATCTTGAAATTTTGCGTAGCCAAACACTATTTGAAAACAGAATATAATTACCATCTACTAAAAGTTTCTTTTTTTAAAGCCGCTCCTTTTAAGCTAGAAATTATTACCTTCCATGTGATACTGTACTATAATTTAACTACTTTCGTATCTTTTGTTTTGTATTCGCCCCATCTTTAAATTTGCATTGTGATGTAATAACCATGTTGTTCATAGAGTGCATTATATATCCAATGATTTAATTGTTAAATAAAGTGATGGTATTAACACTAGAAGCCCGGACCGGTCATTTTAGACCGACTTCGAATTTTGACGTTTTGTATTTCTGGCATTTTAGGGATTTAATTTGTCGCACTCCTTGATTTTTCTAACTTTTGATGATGTTTTAGTTGGTGTAACAATTGTTCTTTTGAAAATTTTGCAAATGGAGCACTTTGCACATCCACCTACAAATCCGAACTGGTCAAAAATGACCGGTACTTGAAACAGGATAATTCGTTTCCGAGCGGATGAATACAGTAGAAGGATGAGAAAAGTTTGTTTTTCTCCTAGCAATGCCTCACGTGACAAGATAGCGATTGACTATAGCTGCAATGGATTACTGATAAGTAGCAACTAGAATAATTACTATTCTTGCAGGCTTTACCAAAGTAAAGTTGAATTTTGTTAGCTGTCTCCTAGAGTGGCTGGTTGCTAAGTTTTTATGTCTTTCTTAGTAGCCTGTTTGTTAGTGGTGTATGCAGCTAAAATAGGGATTGTTTAACTTTGGGATTGATAACTGGTTTTCACTACGAGCGATAGTAGGGCTAAAATTAAGTTTTACATTTTCTGTTTGAAAATGCGAATATCAAAATAAAATTTAGCAAATTCAAGATCTATATTTCTTGTGTACATCGCAATGCAAATGCTGAGCACAGAAAAGGACACAAAAACATGCAAATAACACCAAAACTTCATTGCACTAAAATTATTTTGAGAAGTATGCGCTGCTATTCGACGTCAACTTCCTAACAGTACGCATAACTTTGGGTGCTGGTTCACCTTCAACAGGTTGAATATTCAGTCGCTTGAGTTCGTTTTTAGCGAAGCAATTAAACATACTTTTCAAAATAGCTTCACAGTTAAAGTGCTGGTTTGGGCAATTTGCTGTCAGCAAACATTGAAAACATGTCGGAAGCGCAAATTATTTCGCATACAGCTTAAACAAAAAGTTGCTGTTGATTCCCCTCTTTGAACTGCAGCATGATAGTAGATCGATTATCTTTTATGGTAGTAAAATATTTAGTTGGAAGTGTTGTAAGGGCAAAACTATACTCAGAAGGAGCTGAAAGTCCACCACGACTAGGCATTTCAAATATATCCTTGCGTTCATCTGGAATGCAGGAGTTCATGTCTGGAGCAACTGTAGCATCAATGAGCATATTCTTGGAGAATACACTTTTTCTTCGGCGTAAAGTGTTCCGTGCGATTTAGCCGCTAACAAAGTAGGCCACAGTAGATTCCGCATCTAGTAAGTCATCATCAACCAAGACAAAAGAAATTCTACCAACCACACGTGATCGGTGGCACTGCTGCTCGCAAAGCTTGAATCCAAGGCTGCTAATTCATCATCACTCAAGTTGATTGCGGCCAACAAAGCATGTTGTTGTAGCAGGCTAAGGCAACGTAATTTCTTCTCCGCTAGCAGCAGCTGCTTAACAGAAAAGTAAAAATTTTCCCCATTTACTTGTCGATACCACCCAAAACGTCCTTCAATTGAATCAGAGAGCCGTTTTTCAGGGAGCAAGTACTCAAATCCATGTTTCGCTTGCAAGTTTTGGAATTACTTAAATCGTTTCGGTGCATGCAAGAAACGTTTCGGAAGTAAGACCAGAGAGCTGCCATTTTTACCATTATTACCAGAGAGCTGCCATTTTTCAGAGATTTCCTTTGCCTCGGCTAAATAATGCAACCCAGCATGGTCGTCGTCGGTGCATTGGAGTGGAGGGCAAGATGAATTGCTTTTCCTGATTCTTGTATGAATAACCACAGCTTAATTAGCCAGAGAAAAAATCTATGTTTTTAGTGTGTCGAAATATCGTACATTCGCCCAGTTGGAGTAAGGCAATAACAATGCAACAAAACCATTACAATAAAAAAAAACATTAAACAAATACACAAATTCCCACAACAAAGTCAGAAAGGCCCGCTCGCTGTAAATTGCTTTGGTGGCATATTACCTGCACTAGTTGGAGAAACCTTGCGGTTTCGAAAAAACTCTTGGAGAAAACTCATCAGCTTATGGATTTGTTACAAAGTATTTGGGGATAAAATAGTGAAACTATTCACAAATCCCGAGCTTCACCGGGGATAGAATAGTAAGGCTGTTCATCCAGCTTGTCATAAGAGGCACTTTTGAGTACCAGCCTATGTTAACTAAGGTTGGGGACCCCTCATGTTTAAAAACTAAGGTTGGAGGTAAGCAAGGGCATGCTCTCCGTAAAAAACAAAAGCACCAAGAATTACCTCATGAAAGAGTTTGTTGAAGAATTGGCCTCCAGGCCCCGTCTGCTCTTAAATGGACAGGGGATGCGAAGAATCTTCTGGTTACAGAAATTTGAGAAAAGATTTGGAAGTTGGAATGTTGGAAGTTTTTGTGGAAGAGGTACGGAAGTGTGTAAACAGTTAAGAAAAAGAGAAGTGGATATGTGCTGTCTACAGAATGTAAGATGGAATGTGAGATGGCAAGGAGCTCGATTTGTTGGTTGCAGAGGTAGGAGATATAAGTTGTGGTGGTCTGAAAATAATGATAGAATGGGAGCGGTTGAAATTCCAGTAAAGGAAGAGCTTTGCGAAAAGGTTGTAGAAATCCGGAGAAAAAGTGAACAAGTGATAGCAATGGTGCTGGCTTTTAAAGAGAAAGCTATAAGAGCAATAAGTGCATATGCTCCCCAGGTTGGAAAATCATAGTGCGAGAAAGATCAATTTTATAATGACATGGCAAGTGAGTGGAATTTGCAAAACCCTAGTGAAGTGGCTCTTGGTATGGGGGACCTAAACGGACATGTCGGGAGTTGGATTGATGGTTTTAAGGGAGTGCATGTTGGGTATGGAATTGGCAACAGAAATGTTGAGAAAAGAAGACTACTGGAGTTCTGTGATGTTGTGCGTGGCAAATACGTGGTTTGAAAAGGCAGAGTAGAGAAAAATAACATACAGTATGGGTGGAAATGAAACTGAAATTGATTTTGTATTGGTTGGTAAAAACAATACAAAGTATTCAAAAGACGTGAAAGCCATTCCCTGGGGATTGCATCATCAGCTGGTGGTGACAGACACAGACAAAAGAATGTTGACGAAAGTAGTGAAGAACGAACAAACTTTTAGAAGTTGAATGAAAACAACATGAAAACAAAATTTCAAGAAACAGTTAAGAAATTGGTTGATGTTGATGCATGCAGTCAATGGAATACTTTTAAAAATAGTATGCTGCAAGCTTGTGATGAAGTATGTGGAAAAAAGAAAGGCTGAAAAAACCATGGGGATCTATGGTGGTGAAATAAAGAGGTGAAGGAAGTAATACAACAAAAGAAAGTGGCATATAAGAAGATGTGCAAAAATCGATCAGAGGAAAACAAGGCTAAATATAAGAATATCAAAAATCGAACAAAGAAAGTGGTTGCTAATTCTATGAGGAACGAAGTTGAAAAAGAGTTAACGAAATTGAACAAAAAACCAAATAACATTTTTACACTGGTGAAGTTCATAAAAAAAGATGGAAAAGATATTGAAGGAGGTATATGCATGAGAGGAAACGACGGAAGGTTAGGTTTCAGTGAAAAAAATATGGAAAAATCACATGGAGGAGATTATGAATAAAGAGAATGATTGGGACCGCGTGGCAGAGGCTAGTATGATAGAGGGACGTATTAAAAATGTTACCCTAGAAGAAATGGCAATAGCAACAAAATTGATGAAACCAGGAAAGGCAGCTGGACCCTCTGAAGTATGTGCAGAGATGATATCTGCTAGGGGAGCAGTAGGGGTTAGTGTGATGATGGAACTTTTCCAACACGAGTTATTAATAGATGACAAAGGAATGCTAGATAAATGGCAAACAAGTGTTCTAGTACCAATTTTCAAGGTAAAGGGAGATGTAAGAAACTGCAATACTTACAGAGGAGTAAAGCTGTTAGAGCCCGCCATCAAAATTGTCGAGAGAGTGCTTGAGAGAAGAATTCGAAAATTAGTAAATATTGATTCAATGCAGTTTGGTTTTATCCTGGAAGAGGAACGACAGATGCATTGTTTGTAGTGCGAAAAATGCAAGAGGAATATAGGGATAAGAAGAAAAATTTATACTTGTGTTTTGTGAATATGGAGAAGGCATTTGTTAAAGTTGCAAGAAAGGTGATGGAGTTGGCGATGCGAAAGAAAGGTTTACCAGAAGAAATCGTAAGAGCGGTGATGAGTTTCTATCACGGGGCAAAAACGAAAGTTCGAGTGGGATCTGAGTTATCTCAGGAATTCTTGGTACAAGTTGGTGTACTTAAAAGATCTGGGCCACTGCTTTTTGCAATTGCAGTAGATATAATCACGGAGAATGCAAGAGAAGAATTGATGAATGAAATTTTGTATGCGGATGACTTGGTTTTAATGAATGAAAGTATTGAGAATTTGAAAGAGAAGTTTCTGAAATGAAATGAAGCCTTTGAAAGCAAGGGGCTGAAGGTGGACCTCAAGAAAACCAAAGTAATGGTGAGCGTTTCGCAAGGTGAGGTACTCAAGAGTAACGTTGATCTATGTGCCAAGTGCGGCAAGAGGGTGATGGCAAATTCGGTGATGTGTACAAAGTGTGGTAAATGAGTATATGGTAGATGCGCCAAAATGAAGAGGGTGACTTCAACTCTGGCAAAAGGTTTTGTTTGTGAACTACATGCTTATGCAAAAAAAGGAATTGTGGAACCAGTTGAAGAATTATCAATTTTTGACCCTGTTGACTTTGTGAAGAGCTTGTGTTATTTAGCGGGCAGGTTGAACGCCAGTGATGGAAGTGAAGCAGCGGTAACAGCAAGGACGAGAATTAGATGGATAAAATTTAGAGAATGTGGGGAGTTACTTTTTGGGAGAAAGTTTTCGTTAAAATGAAAGAAAGGATTGATTAAATTTGCGTAAGATCAGCAATGCTATATGGGAGCGATACGCGGTGTCTAAGGGTGAATGAGATGACAATTTGGAGAAGAACTGAAAAAGCCATGGTGAGAGCAATGTGTGAGTTAAAATCATTAAGAAAAGAAGGAGCCAAGAACGTATGAGTTTGCTGGGTTTAAAGAATACTTTAGATGGACTAGTCAGGACGAGTGGAGTGCGATGGTATTGGTATGATTTGAGAAGGGATAATGGTGATGTTTTGAGAAGAGCATTGGATTTTGAAGCGGCAGGAAGAAGAAGGCGTGGGTGGCCGAATATGACATGGAAGAGATAAGTGGAGGAGCATATCAATCAGATTGGACTGGAAAGGGAGGATGCCATTGACAGAGTAAAGTGGCGTAATGGTGTTTACAAAATGTCGAGAAGCACGAGGTGAATCCGGCCACCTGCATTAACACGGACAAAACCGGATTTAAATACTGGATCTTCGTCTTTCTTTTTCTTTTGAAATAGCAAATGGTAGGTTTGCCAGCAAAAACGGTAGTCATGAAATAAGTTTCAAAATCTTTGCCAGTTTTTTTTAGTTAGAGTACGAACCCACGAAGTTGAATTTTTGTGCGAAAGAAACTATCTTTTCTGTTACAGAGATCTTATTGACTGCTTTTTTTTCCGGCCAGTTTAGCTGTTTATTTTGTACACCACCTCTCTTCGTCAAGAATTCTCTGTTGAACATCTTTTTTTGCAGGCAACATGCCTTTACGAGGAAAAATTGCTCTTGCGGTCAGAGTAATATTTTTCAAAAATTTTTGATTTTTCACTTATCCCGATATGCAACTGTATATACGTTTGTGATGAAGAAGTTTGGCCTTGATAGTTTTGTGATAAGCTTATGCAATGTTTATTCGTTGTTTTTGTTTATTTAAGGAAAACTTTTTGCTTTAATGTGTGAAACATCTTTCAGTATAACTCGAACCAACTTTTTTTAATATGGTGAGACACAAACAAAAGGCTAGGCAGGTGGGCGTCCATAAACGAACACCTTTCAGAATACCTGATGTTCTACATATACGTTACCTAAAAAAGTGTCTTGTTATTCATAATCATAAGGAAGTAGACTCACTATATGAAAAAGTGGATTCGTTAATTTGTTACGGAGAGGAAAAAGGAATTGGGTGAGAGTCAGATAAGTTGAGCCGTGTGGTAAGATGATCCATCCCTGATCCTTTAAAAAATATTATTATTATCATCAAAAGTGCGACATCAAGTGTTGCATAGCCATGTCTTCTTGTTGCACAGAACGGGTTCTTGTTTTTTGCAGTTGAAAGAAATCTAGGTAGATTGCTTGTTGTAGTTTTTGACCCACGTTAGGCAGTACACGCTGTGTCTGGTAGTTTCAACGTTTGGTGTTTTAACTAACACCATTGATTATGATAGGATGCAACAATTACTAAGTATTCATTTGTGACGCATTTACGTGCTTCTAGTATCTTAAGTAAATTGCCAGACTTAATCTTTGCTTTCATTGAAAAAATGGGGTAAATTAACCCTAGGTGGTAGAGATAAGTTGATCCGATGGCTCAATTTAACCCAACAAACGTCAGTTTTTCAGGAAATTAAATATGCTTTGAAAACACCACAAGGAAACTCTACGAAGAGACACATCACAAGCAGTAATAGAAGCAGCAGCAAAGAAACTGAAAGCGAAAGATTTGTTACTGCAGTCGTTACAGAATTCAGAATAGTTTGCAAAACTTTTCATATATATATATGCATTTCTAAACGCAGTCAAGGAAAAGAACATGTTAGCAGTTATCAAGCAGTTACCAAATCCAAATTTTTACAAGATCTCTGAAAAAACATTGGCTCAGCAGATTAAACAGTTAATTTTCAGTTGCACAGATTATCACAGACCAAGCGCAGAGAGCTTTTTTACGATTTCGTAGCTCAAAGCAAAGCAAAGCAAAAAACCTACCAGTTGGATGAAAAACCAGAAAGGTGGTAAGCTGGGCATAAGTTATGGTGCTTTGCTCTTTTGACAGAAAAACAAATCACTTAAATACTCATTTTGAGAATAATTTTTCCCTGTATTTTCAAATTTAACTGATAGATTTGGATTTACATTACTTAACCCTGCTCTGGTACCATGAAAAAAATCACGTTAGCAGTACCTTGGGTCAATATGACCCCATTACAAAAAATACATTTTGCCACCAGTAGAAAAACTCAATTTGTTATCAGTCTGTGTTTATTGCTTGAAAAATGTAGTGGAGTGCACAATACACGAATATTTTACTTCTGACAATGGTTACAAACCATCTTGCTGGGTTCTTCGCAAGTGGTGTTATGACATCTACTGCAGGTAAGTCAGTACTTTTTGCCCTTCTATCTCGAACAAAAGAAGCATTTCTTGCGCCCTGATGGACAATGCTATGTGATGTTTTGGACAGCTAGAGGTGCTTCTGGTCAAATTCCACACCTTCAAATCATTTGTTTCACAACCTGAGGTGTTTGCGAAGTCACCAATCTGCGCTTAGCTTGAAGAACAATCAACGATATGAATAGTTCTTTCATGGGGTCAATATGACCTCAAACAAATATAATGTGAAATTTACAAAAAAGGCAACATTGAAATTAAGATTGAATGAATAGAAACAGTTGACAAGGACCTGCAAAGAAAATATAAAGCGAGATGAAAGCTTATAATCTCAAGTTTATCTTTGTGCACAATTTACAGAGAACAATTTTTCGTAGCAGATAAGAAGCAAGTTTATTTGCAAAAAAGTTAATGCCAGTGAGCCGCTCGAGTTTGTTTTTCTCAAATTAAAAAATCAATATTACAAATAGATCAAGTCGTTCTTTCGACAAATTTATTCTTCAAAATTGACGTTTTGCTCCCCTTAGTTACCGGGGAGCTTCTTCAAAATACGGTAGATGTTACCAATGCAACATGTAAACTGTACAACATAAAAATATAAAGACAATCTGTATTACTAAACACTAAAAATTAACCTTTTGATTAAACAGTGTGATGAGAAAAATATTGAAGATACCTATAGGTGCAAGGGAAACCCTTGCAACAAGCGTATGCATGAAACCAACACACTCGGACAGATATTTTTAATATTTTTCTCATCACCCTATTAATCAAAATGTCAATGTGGCTCGTACATTATTCTCCAGAGCCAACTGAATCTCATGAAATAACGAAAAAAAGATTGAGAATTCTATCAAACAACAAAAACCTTAAAAAATAACAGATTTCCGAGTAGCAAATGCAGTTTTAAGAAGTACTTGAAAAATCATAATATCAGAAAAACATAAAAACTGAAACGGTTTACTTCGATTCCCTACGTGCAAGGTGCCTCCGAACCTACCAGCCGAATTTTGACTCAAGTTGGTATCGAAGTGGCTTTAAAACCACATCACACGTTGTCTTCGTTGTGTTGTAAACCTAAAGATGCTATTAATTGGAACAAGAGCATGGTTTGGTGTATCAAATTTCTTGCCGGGATTGCAATGCTGTGTATGTGGTTGAAACAGGACGTAGTGTTAGAACCCGAAAACGGGAGCAGTCAACATGTTATGGATTTTGATCATAGAATAGATTGGGATAATGTCAAAATACTGAAGTCAGAGTCACATGCGTACAGGCGTCGTGTTGCGGAAAGTTTTTTGATAAATCAAAAAGCTTGTTCATGTAATGTAATTAATCGCAATGATGGTGCAAATTTTCCTGCTGTTTATAGTGTGTTTGTTTCCAATACATGTACCTAATGTCTTATATATTTTACAATACTTTTTACTTGTGCCCACTCCTGTATCTGTGATGTAGCAATGTTTTCGTTATTGTGTGATTGCCTGCCCTGTTGGTAAATAATTTTTAGTGTTTAGTAATACAGATTGTCTTTATATTTTTATGTTGTACAGTTTATATGTTGCATTGGTAACACCTACCGTTTTCTGAAGAAGCTCCCCGGTAACTAAGGGGAGCAAAACGTCAATTTTGAAGAATAAATTTGTCGAAAGAACGACTTGATCTATTTGTAATATACTTACATTCGACAAACGAGAAATGGCTGCTATATTTAAAAAATCAATGTCAGCTTCCAAGAATGTAGTGGCCAAGCGCAAGCAATGCTCCAGATGACCATCATCGATAGAAGATCTATTCTTGCTTTTGTCTGTTTTATTCGAGAAAACATCTGTTCGCAAGCATACTTGCTACCAAATAGAGAAATTATCCGCTCTGTTGTTTACAACGTGGGAAACTTTTCAGAAGGAACATATCTGCGATAGAATTCTTCCACGGGAATTTCATCAGAACTTCGTTTTGATAGATTCGTCGATTAGATTTATTTGAAGCTCTGAAAGTGCATTTTCAGCTTCATCAGGAAAAAGCTGTGTAACAAAAATATTATTTCGCTTCTCTAGACGGAAATCATGAAAGCGCTCATAAAGGTATTTTGCGATTCAGAAATGCGCTACACAAAATCCAGTGCATACTCTGCTATTTATGTAAGCCATAAATGTAAAATGACTCAGATCTTTGTTGCCAAGCTGCTGTTCGAAAAGTTTTAGTCTAGCTTGAAATGCTTTTGCATGGCTGAAAAGAACATAGATTAGTCGTCCTCTTTGTAGCAGTTTGAGTTTAACAATGGCTAGATGTGAAAATATATCAGCGAAAAATGCAAAATTTGCCATAGATTGGGAATCATAAAATTTGAAACTTGGTTTGTTCTTCATGGGGATGAATTCTTGGATGGCGTCTTTTTATTTTGCAATTCTTTTTAATATCTTCACACGACTTGGCCAGCGTACATCACAATAATAATTTACATCGCCATGATTTACTTCCCATTCGGCAGTTAGAAAATTTTCGAACTGGCGGTGGTTCAACACCTTTGCTCGAATAAATTTTACAACATCATTAATCACCTTTATGACGGCATCAAATCGTAAAGATTTTGCACACAGACTTGCTTGCTGAATAATGCAGTGGTAATTGATAAATAGATTTCTATCGATTCCATCTTGATTTTTTAAACAGGCTACTAAACCAGTATATTGTCCAATCATGCAAGAAGCTCCGTGTGGGGCAATGCCCACAAGATTTTTGAAACGCAAAATGTTGAACTCCATAGCTTTCTTAACCCTTAGATGCAGGAATGGGTCTGGGAGGCCCGGCAAAATTTTTGTTTTGAATTTATGTCGACTCTATTAAACATATTGCTCAGGCGTTCCAGGTATTCTTCTACAACTTATTCGAGATTGCTTTCGTGGATTAAAGCAGAAAAAAATTCTTTGCTGGTAGGGGGGGCACCCATTTCATTAGACTGTGCTGAATTTTTCGGTACCAGTTTCGCTTGGACTTTCAGTTTTGTGCTTTGCCTCAATCGTTTTCCAATATTATACCGATATTATTCCGATGTATTTTGGAGTATATCTCTTTTTCTACTTATTTTTATTATTTGTTTTTGCAACCTGATTTTAACAAAAAATCTCTACTGCTTCTTTTGGCCACGCTTTTAAATATGCCTTGATTTTGCTTAATTTGGGAATGTAGCTAAAAAGTTAAACTCACGTCACATCGTTAGTAAACTTTGTGTTATAGGATCGCTCGTATACGATCCTATAGCCTCTCCACGGCAACCAACAAAACAAGTCGCTAGCTCTAGCGGTTTGTTTTCTTGGTTGCTAGCTCTAGTCTTATGAAAAAAATAGTAGAGAGAAAATGTGTAGAGACTGTCTCAGAGATATCTGTAACCAAATTAAAAGAATGCCACTATCGCCTTTCGAAAAAAGATCGTAAAAATGCCATAGTATGCAAGAAATGTAACAAAAGCGTGTGTAAGGAACATAGTTCTGTCATTTGCAACAATTGTCCGTAAAATGCTGAGTCGTTTGTTAACTTGTGCTTGTAATTTTAGTGTGTGCTTGTCTCCAGAGTGAGTTTTGAATTGGATCTTCATGCTGATTTTGTACATAAAGTTACGCAGTGGAACCAAAATACATAAAACACACTTCTACAATACGGTACTTTATGTGTAAATGCTCCATTATAAACCAACAAACACAACCTCAAATGAAAGCATACTACTTTTACAGAGGTGGGCCTCAGAGGCCCGGTTTCTGCATTGGTGTGGATTTAAAAGTTCCTGCATCTAAGGGTTAAGCGCTTTAAACATACCTTCATCTGTAGTACGATCTTTCAAAGAAAAAAAGCTATGCCTTAAAGCTCTTCAAATATATCGAAATTACTATCAACTCGTAGCTAGTTGAGCAATGTCAGTTTGATCGGTGATTTCGTTAAAGCCAATGAGTAAAACATACAAGTGCGCAATTTTTCTTTCAAAACGCTTTCAATGTTGCAAGAAAGGTCTGTTACCTTTCTGATGATTGTGTTTTTTGAACGACTATTTCTTTTGAATTCATTTACACTTTTGGGAGAAACGCATTGCGCTGCATGCAGAAAGCAATCTTTTATGAAACTCCTGTCGCTAAAAGATTTCATATTTTTAGCAATGTCTTGAGCATTAATGAAACTTGCTTTTAACACAATCATCATTCCCTTGAAGTTTTGTGATAGCGGTTTGTTGCTGGTACACCAACTTTGTCAATTGTTTAATTTTTTTTCTCTTTCTTGGTCTCTGATGCTGTTATACTTGGCTTCATGTCTTGAAAATGGCGTTTAATGTTATATTACTTTAGAACAGCTTTTAAGAAGTCACACACGAACAATAAGGAAGCACCAGTCCGGTTTCGTCATTATTGGGGCTCTTCAGTGGCGCGTAAATCAGCTTTGGTTTCTCGACAGACCAAGCATAAGATTGCATAGGATATTGCCTATTAAAAACTCTATTCTCGTCATGTTATTTACTCTTCCGGCTTATAAGTATGCTCATTTTTGCTAGACTGATTGCTAAATACTGTTAATATTTGTACTGTACTAGAATTATATTTCACCCCACTAGCAATAACTACAAATGAAGTCTAAAATCGGCGACTTAAAAGATTTAGGCTTGGTGACGTAACAAATCTTTCGATTTTAATGAATATCGTGCAATAACAGATGGTGATAATGAATCGCTAGTGCCCGATATGTTGCCAACTGGTTTATATTTATACCAAATTTAAAAATTAGTTTATTTTTAAAGATTTTGGGAAACAGGTTTTTGACTAGTAAGCCAATACCCGAAACAACTGTTACAATTTTAGTATTTTTTATGGCAAATATACTTGAGCATGTAACAAAATGTTAAGTAAATTTTAAAAGTCTGTTTGCGAACTTATTATATCTCGGGGCCACTTTAAAGAACCTTGAGGGCCACGGGTTGGGCAGTCTTGATCTGCTTAGAAAACCTGGATAAAATTTCGAATTGTTCAACAACAAGTCCTATTTTATTAATCTGTGATAAGCCTGCTGCAAACACAGTGCAATTGCAATACAAGAGCACAACCAAGCAGGAAAAAATGTTGTCCATAGAGTACAATAATATTCCTGGAATTGGCGGAGATATTTTATTGATTTGACCTTTTGATTATGCTAGATTTAAATGTGACTTCGGCAGAAAAAGTTAAAAGGTCTCGAATGCTATTTTATTTAAAACCGATTAGGCAGTATCAGACTAAGGTTTTACATTTTCCTTAACTAACAAATCTCCAAGCACTGGTATAACTTGCGCAATAAACTCGATGCACTGAATTGCCTTCACCATCGTAGGATTTCTAATTCATAAAAAGTCTGTTGGAAAAAAGCAAGTAGACGGGAGGCGTTGGAACAGTTCTGCGATACTGCCTAGGACAATGACGCTTTAAAACTCGAATGGTAATCCTCTTTGATCGGTGGCAATTTGCAAAAAGCTGTGGCACAAAAAGCAAAAGTTTAATCATAATCACTAAACATTATAGTCTGGCAGCCACCTGCGAAAAACGCGCTCTAAACTTTTACGTCGCGCCATCTATCAACCATAGGTCACGCTAACCGTTTTGCACACCGACGAATGGGAGATTCGCTTTACTGGCAGGGAGCCAGCTACCAGTACCAGTCAAGGCTAACGCTGAATAGACTCGGCACAGCTGAAACTCGTGCAGAAAAAGAGTACATGTTTAAACATATTGTGTGAAATCTTATGATACCAAGTAGGCTACAAAGCAATAGTTGGTTTGTAGCCTATGTGGCACCATAAACCTCTGCATGGAAGTAAACCGCGTTTAGCTTCTGTTTTGTCGAATGGCTAAAATTGTAAAACCAAGGATTTATATTTATTTATTCATTCATTTCTGTTTGACGAGAGGACTTCTAGATTCAATAATTGTGTTGTCTTGATGTGTATTTAATAATGTGATTTTTTCCGTCCAGGTGTTGGACGCAGGCTTTCCGTCACAATGCCCAAGGCTTTGTGTACAGGAACATTACGACACCACACAGGTGCGCAGTACTCTCCGAATGAGTAGACAAAGACAAGTGAAGCTACTTGTATCAGCCCATCAGCTGGAGAAGTAACCCATGGCTGGTACGTTCTCTCAGTGACAAGGGATGAGAATGCTGTGCAGAGTTACGACAAGATAAGTGGGCTCAGTGCACAAGGTATCCGTTTGCACAGATGCCGAGCTCACGGTTCGCCTCCATGTTTCGGGAATTGAGGGCTGTCGAAATCATTTTTATCTCGCTTAGTTTGAATCTTCATTTTTTGAGGTGAGACTTCATCATCTGCATGTCGTGACCTACTCTTCCGACATCGATGACAAGCAGTTGCTTTCACGCGGCGTCACTGTTAACCACTTACGCTCAAACTTAATATATGCGAAAAAGTCTGCACCCCACAGGAAAATTTTTGCGCTGACTTGCAGAGACAGTTCAGGGAGACAAATGGTGACAATTTGTCCGACAACCTCATATCAACTGAACGTTGAAGGGCTCGCCAACAGCAAACTGCTCGTCGTCGAGCAGCTGGTGCGTTCACAAACTCCAGTATTTGCTGCCACAGTGCCACGTATGTGTCAAATGCGCATCATCCAAATCCAGAAATGTGTCAAACGCGTAACATACAAAACGGAGTATGTGTCAACATACTCGGTACTGTATGTACTGTATCATTCAATGCCGATTGTGTCTGAAATATACCACTTTTGTTTTCGCACAAATGCTGCTGCTTCAACACAGAAAACAGTAAACCTTTGAAAAAAAGATATACTTGAAGTATACTAGAGAAGTTTTAGCAAAATCTGGTTTTTGACATATTTGAATTTTGCTTCCAAATTTTTTTGCATTAACAGTTACGGAGGTCAGCAGTGTGGTGCGAGTGATAGGGGGCAAAAAAGTTCAACGTTTGCTCTGGGCGCCACGTAATTTTGCTTTTACAAAAACTTCCTGGGTTAGATAAGTTGTTGTAAAAAGTTACAACGTGAAGTTATTTAACCAAACTGGCATCGCCTCTGATTCCTACATGTTGGTCGGGTTAGCACGGCAAAGCTGCTGACCTGCGTTTAAGGTCTCTGTCGTTTCCCGAGGAGTTACAGAATGGCCCAACAAAAATAGAACAACTGCCAAAGACGCCTGCTGACTCAAATTGGACATTGAAAATTAAGAACGTAATTAAATGATTTCCTACTAGGTGCTCGCATATAACGAAACGCTATCGCAGGCAAAATGACAGCCGCCACTACGTCAAGTGTAACCAACTACATTTAATGGAAGAACACTACGCCTGCAAAATAAAGCAATGAAATAGCGCGTCCAATAAAAGGTCCTTTTAAACCAGGCCTTTCACTTTGAAAAAAATTTTTCAAAATTTACTAAAGAGGAAACTTGATAGAAAGTAATCAAAATAAGGAAATTAGGAAGAAATATGATAATACAAAAAAGGATAGTAAAAAAAGTAAAAATTCTGCTTGGTTTTTTGAAATGCAGGAATTCTGGTATAGAAAAAACTCTTCCTATTTTACGGTAATCTCTGTTTTGCAGAAAAAAGTTTTACTGCATTATCAGTAACTTAAGACTGCATTTTGGAAGTCGGAAGCATAAGTCTAGTTAATTAGCTTTGATAGCTTGGGATTGTTGGTATGTTTTAGTAAAGCCAAGTGGAAGCCCACCGTAAAGTGCATCGACAAGGCAACTGGGGCACCTCATTTTAATTATGAGTCTATCGCTATTAAGCGCAGAAAACTTTAACTTAGTCTTCTGTCAATTACAAAGGTGGGTACCATGCAGCGTATGCGAGATTACTGGCTATGGTTTAATTTCGCCCGCCTTAGGTATTGCTGGAAAATTGTTGTTAATTCCAGCAGAGCAAACGAGTCGCTTGAGTTTGAGTCTCAACTCCAGTGACGAGCTATTGACGTCGAATACCGGCTAACCAATCAATTCGTTTAACATTGTTTGATAAAATTACATTTTGTGCTCCTAAGCTAGGCTTATCTAAGCTCTAATCTTGACTGTTGAAAGCTCACTTTTCATAATATACCGATACCAATAACAATAAGTCTACTGCTTTACTGATTCCAGCTGGCTTGAAAGTCTAGCTTACGGTTTTGGTGTTTAAAAATAAATATCAAAAAAGTTAGGAATGCACTTACATGGCTACATATACAATGTGCTAGAACAGATGTAAAATCTCATATAACAAAATTCTTGCAGGATTGCAGTACAAAATGATAAAAAATAATTTGCGAGGTTTTGACGCAATACCAGAGTCGCCAGCGGAGGTGCACGCAGAAAATTTTTGAAGAGGGCAAAAGTTTGCAGTAGGCACAATAACCTTAGAGGTCCGGGGGCGTGTACCCCGAAAAAATTTTGCAACATCAATTTTAATATCGAAGATTTTACTTTAAATGTAAACACTAAAATCGCGGATGTTTAAATTTTAGTGGAACTACTTCTAAGGTAATTTTTATTTGAAATTTGTTAGCCGTTGTCACTGCTGCAGCTAAGGAATTATTAACGACTTGAACTGTTACACGTAAAACGGATATGCTGCAGCTGCGCAACAAGATTTTCAGATAGCTCATCAATTAAATTTTTCAATCTAAAATGATCATACATGTAACTGTCATTGTTTCTCTCTGCATTATCACCATATTACCTTGTATTTTGTACCTATTACCTTGTATGAATATTCAAAATTGGTGGCCTGAGGCAAAGCTGTAATAAGGGACTCTAAAGAATAGATGTAGTAAAAAATATGTGCGAAAAAAAATGCTACCTTGAAGGTACAAATTATCGTAAAAACCTCGACGCAGTTACATTAGAACATAATCACAATGAAAACAATACGTTGGCAACATTTAAAGGCTTTTTTGCAGTGTCTAAATACCACATTTTCACATTCAATCACCCGGTAAAAAACGTGGAGTAATTTGCCATCAAAAGCATTACATTAATAACATCATTGAATGAATATTCAAATGATATACAGCAACACAGGTGCCTTAAAAGCTAGGTGTGACTTAATTGCCATAAACACACTGTAAAACAATATTGCAAAATTTTCCAATAGTATGCAACAACATAGGCTATCTTATTGTTGTCAGAACATCTGAGATAACATAGGCCTATTGTGTAGTAATCATATGAAGTATAACTCGTCACGGTAGTAAAAATTAAAAAAAATAAGTTGACAACCGTATCAAAAAACAAACATTTTCATAATGGCATA
Source organism: Trididemnum clinides (assembly GCA_963675345.1). Classification (NCBI taxonomy): domain Eukaryota; kingdom Metazoa; phylum Chordata; class Ascidiacea; order Aplousobranchia; family Didemnidae; genus Trididemnum; species Trididemnum clinides. Next base: position 31,232,427 of record OY776294.1, on the reverse strand, counting down.
GCTTACTGTGACATGAAAACAGACAATCTGCATAGCATGCTGCTAACTACACTTGAATTGTCTAAACCAGAGGTTCCCAAACAAGGGTCTGCGGATCCCTGGAGATTCGTGATGACCACTCAAGGATTCTGTGGCTTCGTCCGGGTCAGTCAAGGAATCAATATTTGTCCTAGATAGGAAAAAGTCCCGGAAATCCTTTTCATCAAAATTATGATTACTGACCTTAGTCTGACGCAGTGATGCCACACCCTGCTTTTTAAAACAAGATCTTGGTTTTTCACTTACTTTTTGGTTTAATATGTTTTTTCTTTAAAATTAATAAATCTTGGTTTTTTAAATATCTAAAAGAATATTATTATGCAATGATAAAATAAGTTTTAAGAAATTCAAAAATTGTCTGCAAAGCTTAAATTAAACGAGTTTTAAGAGTTTTAAAATAAGCTTGTTGACTGCTTTTAGGCTCGCTCACGAAGGTATAAATACAGTTATGTGATTGTTACGTCACTTTGACAGTTTATAAAAACAAGTGCTTTTGGTGACATTGCATGACAGAGTGCCATTTGCCATGCACTGACTTTTAGTTCCGAGTAACTTAATTTGGCTTACTAGCTATTGAAATTTAAACTCTGAAAGTGGCAAAAGTCGATAGTGGTAAAGTTTTTTTAAAGTTTAATTATAGTTTTTTTTTATCTCAAACCCTTAGCAATGGCCAATGAATGTACTGAAAAGAAGAGAAAAGGCTGGTATTCACAATCATTTAAAAATGACTGGCTAGAACTCGAAGATTTTAAAGGGTGGCTAAAAAGAGATGAAACAGATAGAAAGAGTAGTTACTGCACTTTTTAAGCGTTATTTTTTGACCTGTGTCATGTAATGACGTCGGTCACGACCATGAGCAAAGCAAATTCAGTTTTGGACGCCAAAAATATACTTTCCGACTGCTCGCTTGCTCCCATCTCTAATTAGGGCTGTGCAGGTGATTACGTGCAAGAATAAACATTTTATAAAATGCTTATTACACTGGTCTACACGGTTTTTTTGACTGATGTGTTTCAACGGTATTTTCATAATCTGGAAGCGCTGAGTCCAAATCTGCCAATAATTTTTCTTTCAGATTCCGTTTTGGAGAAAATAGGTACAGCTATTTTAAATTCTGCGAAAAAATATTTAAAAAAACTGGAATGGCGTGTACACTTAACGTTATTCCTTCTATATTTAAGAATAGTGTGCATTCAATCAGAATTCATGACCGAAATCAACATTTTTTTGCAAGCAAATTGCTATTACTAGCTTTATGCTTTACTTACTACTTGATGCAGCGCTGCTTAGTATTTTCATTAGGAAATTTCAGAACGTTCAATTGTACACTTTACAGAAAAAACTCTTCGTATGTGGTAGTTGAACCGTTACATAGCAAAAGTTTTTACAATAGTTAGTCAAGCAAAATCGCAAAAGACAACAGAAAACCTCGTTTAACAAAATTGCCAAACAACACAAAACAAAAATGTTAAAACATGAAAATTTTTGATTAGGTGATGTTTTTTGTTAGTGGTACAAAAATTTCTTCAAGTTCCAGCAGTAATCTATCACAGCGTGGCAATCCCATCAGTTTAGATTGCGCTCATTTGTAACTCTGATGTCTTGGTAAACCCGCTCGCTTTGTTCTGTACTGACGTCACCATGGCTTTCCAGAAAATAATGTTTTAAATGAAATACATTGATTTTTTAGAAAACGTTGTGTGATGCTGACATAGCATCCCATCATTCCCATCGCTCATTGGCATGCTAGTCACCAGTTTATTAACAAGATTTTGATGGCTTTTTAGTTTTCTCCTGATTTTTGTTACTGAAAAAATACAAACCAAGCCCTTGCTTTAACTGTTGTCATCAAAACTGCGAAGCTTAGATATCTGATCAGTTGCTATATTTGTAGACGTTTACAAACCCCAGCTTTTTTTCTTTGCTAACGTCTGGAAAGCCTTGGGAGATATAGTTAAATTGAGATCAAATATCTTTTTATACTGTTTCATTACTCTCAAGTTTTATGTGAAGTCGCAGAAAAATAATGGTCTTAGCATCAATATGGATAATGAATATAGATAAGAGTATGAGTAATGTTTTATTTCAAATATTACTTAATTACTTACAGGCCAATTATCTTTTGTACAATGTTCATCTTTTGCTAGGCTGTCCCAATTGCAAAAAACAAGGCTACAGTATTTTAAATTCGCCTTGATGACCCAAAAAAAAAGTTAATCATCTTTAAGCTAGCACAAATTATCCAGACGTGATCCTCAAACTTTATTATTTTTGTCTATCTTAAATGACGTCATATTTATCTTTTTATGTATCTGAGGGCCCACTGGAATTAATGCGTATTTCCAAGTGTTGCACATCAGTGAGCAATTAAGGTTCGTTTCTAAAGCGTCATTAAATTGTTTCCTCTTATCTAATACTCTAAAGCAAAGATTTTCCCTCTTTTTGATTTGTTTTTGTAACTGTTCGAAAACAATTGGGTCTGTCATCATCACACTTGGAGCGATTGATAATCGCGCCTGAGGGTTGTGCTGATGGATCAGTGGCGTCACGACGTCATCATATACCGCGTGAGTGGTAAAGATGCTTTGGAGGAGTTAAAGCGCACTTGTGTACATACGTACGTACTTGAAATGATTAATTACCACTTTGTGGTAAGTGTCATAAGGAGTTTGATGACGTCATCATCGAAGATAATTTTTCTAAAAGCCGCATTTTTTGTTGGATGAATGCAATTTTAGATTCAAACAACGACTTGCCAACTTAAAAGATTTTTCGCATTTTTACCATTTATTATGAAGTCATAATTAACAAATAATTGGAAAAATGGTTTTCGTGAATACCGTTGAAAATGCTGATCGTAGAAATGCAATAGATGACTTATTCGGCAGATATCAAAAAGTACAGTACATTACCAAAATTTGGTTGTTTTCTTACTTTTTTTAAATTATTGACAGCACAACAAGCAAATTTGTGTTTGACAGCCTTTTTAAGCTTAGCTATTCCAAAACTACTAAACATACTGTTGCGTTCCAGCTAATTCGACGCATATACAAATTATAACATAAGCCTCATAAATCCGGCTTTAATCAACTAAAACGCTTGATATCTAAAAACATAAGAATAAATAGAACATATACAAACAAGAACGCCTAAACTAAAGATTTAAACTGAAGCACTAGTAAGACCAACAAAAGCGACTCCACTGAACTGATAAGAAACACAACTGTAACAGAAAACCATCATTGGATCCTAGTGCTTTAGGCAAACATTAAACTAACGCGCAGTAATCAAGAAATAAATTACAAGCAACGTTTAAACCTGATGCGCTACAAATTTACATCACATACAAACTCTATACTAGGCATTTTTGATCAACACACCAAAATGCGGGTAGCTCCAAGATTGATGACGACGTAATTCAGCATAAACTTTTTAATAGTTGCATTTTTTGTCATAGGAATGCCATTTGTAGCTTGAATAGAAGTCAGAACTTGAGCTGCCCACTTAAAAAAGTTTTTCTTTTGCTGCGGTCAGTAATAACGTCACAATCAACATTTCATGGTAAAAACGGTTTTCTTTCAGTAATGCAAGAGGCTAGCGATGCACTCACTTCTTAGGAAATATTGACTGAAAAACACACTTGATGGCTCTTTCGGAAAATATCAACGACGTCATTTGTAAAACAGAGCTGCTTTTTCATATTTAATGATTATTTGTTAGCAACGCATCAAGCGATTTTGTGATTGATCGCTTTTTAGCTGAACGCTTTCAAAACCACTCAACATACAAACTCCAAACTCAATATCATTTATTACCACACCAATGTAAGTGTCATAAGCAGGTCGGTTACCTCATGGTGATGTCACAATTGAAAATAAAGTGTAAAAAGTTGCATTTTTTGATAGAGAGAGCAATTTTTGGCTTAAACATGGGCCAGCATCCAACTTCAAGAAATTTCATGTTTTTAAGAATACAGATCACGTCATGAAACCATATTTTACAACAATTGTAAGCTTTGATGTCAAACGTAACACCCGTTATTTCTTTGAGCATTCAATTTAAGCACGTTTTTTTCTTTTTTCGCTGTGCAACCTTGAGAGGACTTATTTCTGAGCAACCTTGAGCTAATGAAAGGCATTGTGTTCTTTTTTGTTTCAGCTCCTACGGAAGTCGAGAGTAAATCACGGTTCTTACAATCCAAATTGATTATAATATAGCAATATCTCTCCAAATCATGTTGCATATCATAATGTGAAATATTGACATAAACGCAATGCATATAAAATTGATTTAAGCAAAAACACGGAAGTAGCCAAAGTGACTATTTCGCGCGCTACTGGTGACATCATAAGGCGTGCAACCAAATGTCTGACAGAATTGATGACAAGACAAGATTTACGCAGATAGATAGCTAGCCATTGACTTTTAAAAGTGAGCAAAATTATGCGACATATCTCAAACTAATGTACTTGAGCACAACGTGTTCATATATTTGCGTCTCGATAAAATTGCTTTGTAGGTCTATTTCAAAGGTGTACGTCCTGCTGCCTTGGCTAGCATAACTTATATAACTTCGCACTTGTATATTAAAAGTACAGGTAAAGGATTCCATGCATTGATAAAAACTCTTTGGCTACTGTTTGAGCATATTTGACTTTTAAAACTGATGTGTTTTTTCCAAATGCAAAATTTCCATATTACCAGCCAAGCAGAAGTGCGCCTCCAGCTGCTAGTCTTAACCTAGTATAAGACCAGTGTGGAAAAGTATTGCGAAAAAACAGCAGGCAACACAAAGCGGAAAGATGGAGACAATGCCATCATAAAAATAAAAAAATAAACAAGCAGTCATAAATAAGCGTTTTGTAAGCTGTGCTTGAATAAACTCATCAAAGAGTTGGACATTTTATACTACCAATAAATAAAGGTTATGGATATGTATTACACGATATAAGACTAAAGAATAAATTGTATATCGAGGAGCCTGTGTTTGTTAACACTAGAAGCCCGGACCGGTCATTTTTGACCGGTTTTAAATTTTGACGCTTCGTATTTCTGGCATTTTTGCTATTTGATTTTTCATACTTCTTGACTTTTCCTAACTTTGGGTGATGTTTTGGTAAGTCAAACAATTTTGCTTCTATAGCTTTTGTAAATGGAGCATTTTGCACATCTCCCTATAAGCCCGAACCGGTCAAAAATGACCGGTTCTTAAAACGGTTATAATTTGTCTTTGAGCTGATGAATTAAAGCACAATAGAAGGGTGAGAAAAGTTTGTTTTTCTACAAGCAATGCCTTACGTGACCACAAGATTACGATTGACCACTACTGCAATGGATAACTGATAAGCAGTAACTAAAATAATTACTATTCCTGCTGGCTTCATCGAAGTAAAGTTGAATTTTATTTGCTGTCTCGAACAATGGCCGGCCATTGAAAGTTCTAATGTCTTTCTTAGTAGCGTAGAGTTCATCAGTGGTGTGTGCAGATAAAATAGATAGTTTATTACAGCGTATTGACAACCTCGTAAAATCTCTCAAGTTTGTCTTACAGATTTGAAGAAATGCGTATTGTATAAATAATGTCTTAGATATAGAAATTTTGTAACAAGTTTTTTCATCGTTATTGACAAACTGGTTTTTCTAATCATGAATCGTGGCAACAATTATACTGTCCAGCAAGTACTTCAGCGGTTACAAACTGATTAGCTTGATGACTCCTGTGATGAGAATGAAGAAACTGAATTGCAAGATAATGAATTCGTTCCTAATTGTTGTGCTGGTGTCGAAAGTTGTGACAGTGATACCGACAGCGGTGAAGACGAACAAAACTCTGCTGCTGTTTCTATAGATTTTCTTTCTAAAAGTGATCAATCAGTATCTCAAAATACTGCCGGACAGGTGAACGCACAAAACAGAACTGTGTGGAAAAACATAACAGGTGCTCCAGGTCTGGGAAGAGCATCTTCATCCAATGTGTTTTCGGAACGCTGGCCCAACGTCTTATTGTCACAGATCTGTAGTAAACAGTAGCCCTTACAGTGCTTTTCGTTTATTTATAGATGAACATATGCTCAGGTGTATTCAGAAACACACTATCAACCACGGAAAGAAAGATAATGACGATTTTGATTTACATGTTGATGAGCTGGAAAGTTTTATAGGTCTTCAAATCGCTCGAGGAGTGTTGGTCGGGAAGAATACGCCAGTAAAGCAACTTTGGAGCAAGGAATGGGGACAACTAATCTTTCGAAATACAATGAGCCGTGATAGGTACCAGGAAATTATGAAACATTTGAGGTTCGATGACTTTTCAGTCAGAGGCAAAGAAGAGAAACTGACAAATTTTGCTTGATTTCCGAGGTGTGGAATTGCTTTATAGAAAATTGTAAGAAATGCTATATACCAAACTGCAATTTAACTGATGATGAACAACTTTTCCCATGGAAAACCAGGTGTCCTTTGATGCAATATATGGCTAACAAGCCAGACAAATTTGGAATTAAGTTCTGGCTTTTGGCTGATGCTCAATCAAAATACTTGTGCAATGGCAAACCATATTTAGGAAGAGATCCTAGCCGAAGCAGATGTAGCGACCTTCCAGATGATGTGTGCTTGACCCTTTTACAGCCTTATTATATAAAGGGCTACAATGTCACCACCGACAACTACTTTACCAGCCTAAAGCTAGTGGAAGAACTTAAGCAGAAAAAAACAACAATCCTTGGCACTATACGGAAACAACAGCGAGAAGTGCCAAGCACTGAGCTGATAATGAAAGACAAGGAATTATATGCTTCTGAAATATTTTCTTCGCCATCCGGTTGCAGCTTGACAATATACAGAGCAAAGAAAAAGAAAGTTGTTTGCATCCTGAGTTCAATGCACAGAAACGTAAATATTGATCAATGCCACAAGAAAAAACTACCAGAGATAATATAGTATTACAACGAGTCCACGGTGGGCGTGGATGTACTGGACCAGATGGCTCGATACCATACCAGCAAGAGTTCCACTAGAAGATGACCTGTGGCTGTATTTTTTAATATTCTCGACTGTGCCTGCATAAATGCTTACATTATTTACTGCCTTGCAACGAAATTGAAATTATCAAAAGAACAGTTTATATTTGAGCTTATAAAAGAACTTTGCAAACCAAAAGATGGAGTGGGCTCAATACCTCCTTCTCCAGCAGTGGATCACATAGTCAGCATTGCATTGCCGAGAACCAGTGGTTTAGCACACCAAGCTCGGAAAAGAAAAGAGTGCCAGTTTGTAGCATGTAGAAACAAATCTAGCTCTTTTTGCCAACACTGTGGGAAAGTATGCTGTGGCAAACACACATCCGAAAAAGTAACAATTGTAAAATGCAAAAATTGTGATGATTGAGTGTCAATAAATTTGTATGCCTTGTATTTCTACTTAATTAATTATAATCATAAAAATGTCAAATACGCAAGAATAGTTTCTTTGTGCTTTTCATACAGTATATGTCAAAATTAGTGAAAGAGAGAACCTATTAAAACCGATTTACAGATAACCGGTCAAAAATGACCGCGTTCATCCTTATAGGTAGGGAAATAATTCAGGGCTTCTAGTGGTAACCAAAATTTAGATTTTATTTTATGATTTACTCGGCAGTGCAAAAGTTATAAAAATGTACTACTGCTCCACGATATAAGATTTATATCGTGAATCAGTAATACACATTCATCACTTATATTTTATCGTAGAGCAGAAATACATGACCATAACCTTTGCGCTGCCGAGTAAATCATGAAATAAAATCTAAATTTTGATTGACAAGCTCAGGCAACCCAAAGATAACTTGCACGTGCTCGTTTGCCTGTTTTTAAAATTTCTGAGAAAAACTGAAAGAGAGCTGAAAAAAGTTCGGGATGGAGTGTAGCCCATCTTGCCCTAGTTTTATACATATGCTATCACGTAATAATGAACTGACCAAAAATTTTATTTTTTACTAATAAACAATAAACTTTAAGCAAGCATTGTCTAGAGTTGGTTTGTAAAATAACTTTTGATGATAATACAAGGCAAAAAATTTTCGCTATATGCGAGTTATAGATCTATATTTTCTAGATTGAATGTAGAAGGCAGAATTCAAATCTACCATTATCTTTGCTCCAGCACGTTAGATTATTGTTAGTTATTTAAACAATTGAGGAAAAAAGAATAATCTTAAAACACAACAGAAATGCAAAGTAAATTTTTATGTACAAAGGCAACTGCGTTTTCTTAATATTTAGCACGTGGTTATAATAAAATTAAGCAACTTCATGCGATGCCACATAGAAAAATACTAACATATAATTTTTGTAGTAATCCCTGTAAGACATCGTTAAAACTGCTGTCGATTTATCTTGGCGCACATGCTGTGTGGCGTGTGCAACTTTCTCGCCGTATAAACCAACAGTAGAGCCAGTTACGCTTTTCCTTTTGCTATCCGTGTACCGCCTAGGCATCTATTTGATCTCTTGATTTAATCGCTCACCATGCTTAGGGCTTACTTCGTTCTTGTTGAGAAGAAAAAGTTCAAGCCCGAGTGAAGAAAAAGCATTCCTAGTGGCATCCAGGCACTAAAGTTTTTTCCAGCTGTTAATAAAATTTTCAAAGATGCTCACGTAGGCATTAGATTAATGCTTTCCCAAAAAGTTGCTGATCACCAAAAATTACTGGATCTATGCCTCTTTATCCAATGCAGTTAAAGTTTCGCTCAACTTTTGATTTCTGGATTAGAGAAAGCCCCAGCTTTTAGCTGAACATCACCTTTTCTTGAAAACGTTTGGTGCTAATATGGAAATCCAGCTCCAGTTCAATCCAATGCTTCATAAAATAGAATCATTCGTAAGACAATGCGCTGTCTAGCTAGAACTTTTATTTGCTGATAACCGGGAAATTTAGGTTAATTCAATTGACCAGGATATTTCTTGCCTAAATACGAACAAAAAATAATGAAACTGAAAGGATACCAAATCTTCTAAACTATAAACCACAATGCATATTTTGCCATATAAAAAGACTGTAGCAAAAATTTGTAGTTAAAATAACCGAAAAACTATATATTTGTTGAAAAAAATGGATTTTATTGTTATGATCATCCATCCAAAAGTAGCTCAGAAAATACGCAGAAACACAAAAAGCATAACATAAATTTTTTTTTGTTGTCCAGTGTAAATGATCATAAAGTATGCAATGCAATCAATTTTTTAGCAAACTATCATATTTACAAATCGAAGCTTCAGCAAGCTTCATTTTAATGACATTAAGACGTTTAAGTTGCGCTTTGGAAAGTCAAATTACGCTATTGTCAATTATTAAAATAGATACAATTATTTTACAAAAGTAATTAAATTTTCTACTTAGCGATCACGATTTGCTCGTAAACCACTTAAATAAGTTGTACGTTTTGCAAAATTTTTAATCGATGGCCTGTGTATGAGAAAAAATATATTACGTACTGATATAACATCATCATTAAAATTCACACCCAAAGGTATCTGCTGATTGACGATATAATATCAGGTGCAATTTTTATTGACTGGCTACCGGTTTTTATATGCGTTTAAACACACCTGAACGCTGATACAGTAAGTAGTAAAACTTTGTTTTGATACCTGCTCCATTATCAGCTTTTTTTACTGAACATGCGACGCAATGCAAGTTAAAGCTTTCAGCCTCGTTTCCCGGTTTAAATATATTATTTAAGTGTAAAGTATGTTTAATCAGCTTAGCCACAGAATCACGAAACACGAAATAACATCATGTTTATTGAGATACGTTGAAGGAACAGGAAGCAACAGGCAAAAGCGTTAATCTGGTACATTACTTTGGTAATAAAATCTTTCTTTTATTACCCAAGTAATAATAACACAATACGACGTAGCAAAGTGCTCTACAAGACTAGACATTTTAGTTTGAGTTAGTTTTACGAAAACGTTGCCAGCAAGATAGCCAGGTAGAGTATTGGATCTGAGAAAAGCTTAAAAACCTTTGACGTCTTTTGTTTACATTCTTTTATCTAATGAAACTAAATTACTGCGTAATCTTAAGCAATCCTTACACTAAAAGCTTCTAGCATATTTTTTAGATCATTTTATTATAATAAATACCATTACTTGCATTTTTAACTTCATGTTTGCTGAAGATGTTTAAAACATTTCTGTCATTCACAATATGGTTTTTAACGGTTTATCTTGCTATTGGTAAATAATATTTTAGTACTTGTTCCTGCGACGGCATTATTTGTTGTGACATGAAATATCTGGGTCATACTGCGAGCAGTCACTTGATTCAAGCGCAGCTCAATACCCAAGACCTGCGATTCCATTTGATAACTTGAGCATGAATGCAGAGATGAATCAAAGTATCTTTGTCTATGCAGCACTTGCTCGTCACAGATGCCGAATAATTGTTGTGATGCTCTCTTCAGCAACAGCTTGTTGAAGCTCATATAATTATAATATATATATATATATATCCTATTATAAAGCGGAATTATAATTGAATCATAATATATTATAAAGCGGATTATGCAGACCAATTTCTGTGCATGGGGAGGGGGTGTTGTGCGTGCTTAAACTTCTCCAAAAATACCTGGCGAATAAACCCGGGCTTTGAGGCTTTATGTACATGTATTATGATGTTGTAATCATTAAAGATGAATTTTTGAAATTTGCATTTCTTGGCATACAAAAACGATTTTTTGCTCAAACAAAAGCCAGCTTCCAATTTACCAACTTTCAAACTTTAACTTTTCATTACTGTTATCACAGCTCCCCATATTTTCAAACCTCGACATTATAGATGGGGGCGCAGCAATTGTAATTATATTTAACTGTAGGAGTGCAGGTGAATAATTTTGGGTTAGTTGTTTCTTGTACTGGCTGAGTTTATGTCAGGACCTAGCAACATGTGTGCAGCTTGAGATTTTGGGTCGTACAAATGCGCATTCACCTATGAAAATATCGTAATTAGGGTTCTAAAATTTAATAGGCTATTTCTGAAAATACATATATAAATTTCTTTGACGCCTCTTTTACCCATAACTTTAAAATTTTACTTCCATGCACTTCACAAAATAAAAAAAAAATTTGAAATCCTTGGCTATTTCAATTGGTAGCAAGTTTAGTTCCTACGCGGTAAACAAGGCAAATAATACTTTGCCAGAAACTCTAGAAATTTTTGGAAAAAAGGCGGCCATGCGCAATCTCCTGTAATGTTTTTCAAGGCTTGATTTTTAAGACTTTTCGATTATTATTTGAGGCTAGTTCGTTTTTCTGATATCAGCAGTCAAGCTTTGAGTTACAATTGAAGAAATTTAGGCTTTGTTACTTGGTAAATAATGATCAACTATTTTTTCGACTGGCATCTTGACTATTTCTCTTAATAAATGTACTCAATAATAGCCCCAAATGTTCTAAATAATTCTGATTCACTTTCCAACTATCCGCAAGTTGATTATCCCAACTGAACACCTTGAATGAATTCGCTACACCTTCTCTTTAAGTATTCTACCAACTAACTTCCAGACTTCTTGAGAATTTTCCCAACTGAATTCTTCCCGACGGACCTCGACCGATGGATCTATTATTGACAACACTTTTGCTTTAAAACAAGTTTTCAAACTGACTATTTCAGCCGCCTTCAAGTCGACGCATCACATTAAATGCTTCTTTTAAGGAATGTCAATCAATTTGCTGGAGCTAAAGAGATGTTTTCTCGAATCCTGCGTTTGTGTAACCAACTAATGATTTGATCAATTGCTTGGTGAACTCGTAAACTGCCACCTCTCCTTTTTCGATACGTAGCCGACCTCGAAAATTAAAAACATTTTTGACGGAACCCCAAACCATTGATTTAACCAGTCTTTCTTACAAGCAACAACTTGACTGCCAGCAAACTTTAAGAAAACCATCAAGCTTGCTGGAAGTACACTTTTTGATGTTTAGTTGAAGAGTGAATGTAAACGATAAACTCTTGCGTACCGGGAAATTCCGGTTATTTGCCCAAAGTGAACGACCGTAAGTCCAGAACAAGGATGGTTTGTTGCTTATCGCCAGAACCATGTTTTTTTCGTTTACAAATTACATGAGCTTTGCTTTGCTTCTGCTTTCTTTCAGTTGTCATCTTGCTTCAAGAAAGATATTGATTTTTTTCAAATTCCAGATAAATGTTTTTAAAATAAACTGTACTGTAATCTGCAGTATGGTTTTGGTATTTTTTGATTGTCTCAGCAAAAAAGTGCATTTAACAAATATCTCGCCGCAAATTTTTCCCAAATTTACTTGCTGCGCCTGGGGCTTAAGCAAACCCAAACTGAATTTTAATTTGCGTTCACTCCCCTAACATTAATTAAATTTGGACTCAGATTTTGTCGGTTTTAAATAGAGTTTCAGAACTGAGCTCGCGTAACCCTAAAACAAACAGCTTTTCAAATTTTCCGTTCATCTCTCTGGAGAAACTATAAAAACTCAACTTTTTATGATCGAAAACTAAATTTACACATATCCATTTGACAGTCAAAACGGAATTAAATAGCGAACGCAGCGTAATGAGCTGCAATGAACAATGTGTAAAACACTTTGGGTCTTTTTCGATGCAACATTGCCGGCATCAAATCAAAATGTATCTTTAAGAAAGCATCGCTCTTCATAGCCTTTCTGGAAACTGAAAAAGCAAGACCAAGATTACCCTGAGGACGCTTTTGAGTCGTTACAATGTTTACTTGATATTCTCGTACAACATTAACGTCTCTGTTGTAACCAAAGAATTTTTCTTAACACTTGTTTAGTAAGCTGGGTGTTATCATCAAACATTAATTGCCAGCAGTTTAATTTCATCTGAAGAGCTGTAGAAGATATAAAAATGCAATGCATTATCTCAGAGCGCATGCAGCCGTAGGAAGGCCCACCATATTTGGTTACATTCTTAGAATAAAACGTGATGTCTTTGCTCAGAAAGTTTTGATTATTGCAATCACAAGAAATGGAGTTTACCGAGGTCTATACTGCTTTACTGCTCGAATCTGCTACTAAGATAGCAAACGCATTTCAGGCGCTTCAGCTTGAAATATCTTAGAATCTACAAAAAACAAAGAAGCATCCTAGAAGTTGTAAAGTATAGACTCAAATAATGACACTTGTCAAATCGTTTCATTAACTTCAAAAGCTTTATAGGGGTTTTACAATGCAGCTAATAAAACTGCAGAAACTGTTTTTAATTATGGTCATTGCCATCGAATAGTACTTGATTAACAACTTGAAACCTTTTTTTTGACAATATTTTACATTTGTATTCAAATTGCAAAATTTTATCACTATTGAAGGTGAGTACAACAAAAGTGCACACACATGCCACCACAGAGTACAATACAGCCTGGGTTTGGACCAAACTGACTTACAGTACAATACAGTATGAAAGAGGCAGCGCAATAGTAGAGTGTTAATTCTCTTATTTAAAATTTAGTTTGTGCTAGTCTCGACAGGGCCTTGGTCAGCTTATAAAAAGTCACCCGGATTTTTTCCTGACCGCAGAGTTTCAGTGGCTTGAGCTTCACAAACGCGGTGCCCTGAGCTTCATCTCTTTCGGCAGCACTTTAATCCTGGCTAACCCAAGGTGTACATGGAACTATTAGTCGTATTTGGACTGAGTAAAAATTTTTATTAAACTTCCTTACAATGTTAATATGTTTGAAATGAGTTTATCTTCGATTATTTGAAGTTTCATGATTTTCTTAAGCCTACAACAAAATCATTTTCTCTATTGTTAAAGTACAAAAAACTGATATTGGTATATTCTAGTGTTTCTGGCAATCTTACAACTATTCATTCAAAACATTGAGCAAAAAATTGTTGCTTAAAAGTTGCAATAAGTGCAAGCTATTTGAAAACTGCGGCCTAAAATAACGCGTAGGTTTTTGGCAAACAATATTTTCAAGTTTTCTGTTAAAAATTTTTATCAGCCTGTTTTTATGCTTTATGTAATTCAATTTTTAAAATTAGCTTTACAATTTTGATAACTTTCAATTTTTATTCAATCACATTTTTTAGATGCTTATGCATTATGCACTCCATCGGGCGCTCTCTCAACACAACCGTTATTACCAGACAATACTTTGGCAAGTGGTTATGTCAATTTCACAGTGCAAGCCTGTATCCATTCTACATCGGTATTTAAGTGTTCATGGAAGTATGGTACAATTGATCAAAAGTTTTTCACTTCAGATGGGCATTGCATTCGGTCGGATTCCCGTAATCACGTAATTGAATGCGCGATGAATAATAAAACTATCAATACCAATTTCACTCTTTCGATTCCAGCGTTTATGGGAAAAAATGATTTTGTGCTTCATTGCGAAAATGCTATTGATGCACCAGTACATAGTATATCCACACCTGTTGTTGTTCAAAGTAAGCTGAGTATATGTCATAATGCTAATACTGCAATGATTTGCGTAATTAACAGATAGTTGGCAAATGTATTTATTCATATATAGTGATGTATTTATGAAGAAATTTTACAAGTTAGAGCAAAATTTTTTTTTTATTTGCCATATATATCCTTCTTTCACGAGAAAGCGATGTTTTGGACGGTATGTCCGCACTGCCTTGGGAGTTGCTATTTCCCAAGCGTTTGGGCCACCTGTCTTCCACATAAAGGTGGGGGCGCCCCGTTAAGTACCTTGCTCAAGGACACAACAAGCGAACTTGCCGGCTTGTTCTCCACAACCTCCCATAAATGCCGAGCGCCAAGCAGGGAAGCTATAGATACCATTGTTTAAAGTCGTTTGGTATGACTCGACAAGGGTAAATAAACTCCAAGTCTACCGACTGCGAAGCGGACGCTCTAACCACTATGCCATCGCGTCGATCGGTCGGTTTTTACAAAAAGTCTTCTAGATAAAGCAACAATTGTAGTCAAAAGACAATTTTGAATTGTTTACCTGTGAATATTTTTACACGCGCTCTGTTCAGGAGCAAATTTTTAGGAGAGTATTGATTATTACCACTTTTTAATTAAAGTGTTTCAAATCTTTTGATTTCTTTCACATTTATCTGGCTTTCGGATGTTTTCACATTTACAAGGGCGTTAAATGTGATATCTAATTAAACGTAGCGATTACAAAGCGCATTTTTGCACAATGTTAAACATACTCAACCATCCAAGTCCATCGGACTTTTTTCTTTTTTTCGTAGCGGAAGGTATCTAGTCCCAAATTTATGCCGTAGAATACTTGTCGTGAAAAGAACCAATTTCGCCTTCCATCGCAATGACTAGAATTATTCGCCTATCATATTAATTGAGTGATGTATTTTATTTCTCTGACTTCACATCTGAACGTCACAACAGCAAAAGGTTTTCTAGAGTTTCAACATTTCAAAACTTGTTTGCGTAATTTTAATGATTTTGATGCATTACAAAACAATTTGGAAATTTTGAAACCCGATCGATAGCAATGTTTTATTGTAATACTAACATTTTTTGAGATAGCTATAACTGTGGTAAAAAAAATATTTTTTCTTAGGCAACATGTAAAATAGGAATGAAGTTGACCCAATGGTATCGTTGTGTAATGATAAACAGGTCATGAGCTTCAAAATAATGTAGAATTCTTTCTTCTATTTAAACATCCATTGTCTAAACCAGTGTTTCTTCAGCTTCTTTCAAGTGCTATGGACCGCTTTGAAGGAAACAAATTTCAAAAGTCAAAATCAACTTTTAATCAAAATAGTGAAAGTCAGAAATGCCACAAATCAAATAAAATGCTTTAGCATGTCAATGAATAGCGCTCTAAGATACGACCACTGCCTAACTATTTAAACTTCGCCGCTCAGCAAAACCAAAATGAATCAAAAAAGAAAACGAAACAGTGAAGCAAGCAGTACGCTACAAACTTTAACCAGTGCGACTATTGACACAAACTTTTCTTTCAATGCAACGGTTGTTGCTGCTTGTCTTCAACAAGAATTCGAAACTTCTGGGTGTTAACAGTACTACTTGGCAAAGCTAGACCACGTCATCCCTGGCATTTGACAAACTTCGTGTTTCATTTTAAAAGCAAGAAAAGCCGAAAATCCCGACACGCAGAGATAGATTTCTGGCAAAATGAATAAGAACTGGTAGGGAAAAAATTGTGCCAAGAAACAACCCCATTTTTCAAGATTCTTCAAATCAAAAGCGCTTTCTTAGCGTTTGCCTCATGTTCAACTCAATACAGTCGTTTTTGACAAGATGGTCAACACTGGTAGAACGTAGAATGGATTCCACAGGAATGGTTTGCAAATGCACATTTTAAAAGTGAGATCATTTGAGTTGTAAGTCTTGAAACGATGGCTGCAGTCTATCTAAATTTTTGCCCATGTTTGCATTTAGGGAAAAAGAGAAAACTTTGCTATTGCTGATTTGGTCTTGAGAAAACACTTTTGCAAGTATTGAAAAGTTTACACAGTAGTCTGTTTTATCTCCCATTTTTCATAAAGGAAGTTTAGCTTGAAAAACTGGCAGTCTTTCGGTAATGTCCGTAAATGTTGCAGCTGCTCCTTGAATCGACAAATTCATTTCAATCATTTGATTAAAAATATCTGCCAAGAAAACTACGTCAAATGTAAATTCTTTACGGTCAAACTGCTCTGAAAAAGGACTTCTGTTTATTCTTCCAAAAAGTGAAACTTCCTTTTTAAGTTCAACTATCGCTTCAAGATCAGTTCTTTTGAAAGCCAGAAAACTTCTGTGAGGCACCAAAGAACTTCGGGTTGCGCACCTATTTCTGGAGAAAGCCTTTTAAATATGCAGTGATTCAAAGCTCAATCTCCGACAAAATTGACGACCTTTATAAAAGGGCATAAAACTTTGTGCAAGCCTATTGGGAGAGTGACAATGCATTCGGTGGAGAAAGCAATAAGTTGCAGTGATAGGAGAAACTACTTTTTTGCTAAAGATTGAATCTAGACGCGTTTCGAATATTGTTGGGGATCCATTTATACAAAAACCACCAAAAACTTTTTAGTTGAAATCTTGCGTGGGGAAGAAACTGTTCATTGTTTGAAAAAACGTCTGTAGCCTTTGTAGTATCCGAAAGTACCTTGCCAAATAGAAATTCTTCTCTAATTGTATCGGAGTGCGTATATCAAACACAAACAAGAAGCTGGGCACACTGAGAAACATCTATAGCTTCATCCAGTTGTGTGTTGAATCAAAATGGTAAAGCTTTTACTTCCATCATTACCACTTTGAGGATGATTATACTACAAAAGAGCTAGTCACAAAAAAGCTAGTACAAAAACAATTAGTACAAAAATAGAAAGCCACCACAAAGTTTAGTTCCACAAAAGAGGTAGAGCTACAAAACAGCTAGCCATACCCTAACCATAACTTCGTGGCCCCAACTCTTTTGAAACTAGGTCTTTGGTGGCCTAGCTGTTTTATGACTAGCTATTATGAAAGGGTGCGTTCGAGGATATTAGCAAAAATGTCCGTTCTACTGAAGCTTGTTGTGTCTTTTGACAAAGGCACGGTTTGAAGTTTTTTTGTTGTTCTATGTCACAAACTAACCTGGTCATTTTTGGGCGTACGGTCTAATCAACATTTCTCCAATTGTATGCGCTTTATTTTTTTTGTAATTAAGTGAGCAATCACATAATATGCTTCGATACAAGGCTTCCGGATTGTGATAAATCCCTATTTTGGCAATGTGCCAGCTTTCTCAAAACAAGCCTTTCTGAAACGAAAAGAATCAATACTATCCCTTACGTTTTTAGGATAAACAGATGTGACAAGATCTTTTAGCTTTGCTGGCTATAAACTTGGATTTGTAAGAACTTTCCCGCGCATAATACATTTGGTCTTCGGCAGCCATCTTTTCCATCGCTGCCATTAAGGAAGGTCAAGCCAAAGACAATGTAGTCGCTATTAAACTTTCTCATCTTCGACATTGCTTTTTAATCGTTCAATTTTTTTGCTTATCAATTCTTACTGCTAAACAACTTTTTACAGCAGAAAACACATATACGCCAAGGCCACAAATGCACCAATGTATACATCAAAATTGCTGTATTGCAATCGTCCAAACTTGTGAAAGTGCATGTCTGGCTACAGCTGTTCGTTGCTCAAAAAGAACAATGACTCTATGGACAAAAAAAAATTAGCGGATTTTCGAAATCATTATATTTCGTCTTAAGCACCCTTTAATGCATTTTCTGGGAACCCTGAAAATTTTAGAAGTTGAAAGTTAATTTTTTTGTTATAAGCACAAGTTGCTTTTTGAAAAACTTTTGAAATGGTTTTGTAGAAATAAGGTATGAAGCTCTAAACAAAATTTAATTTATCAACAATATGTATTTTTAGATTGTCCTCCTTCATTGGGTAGCAATCAAGTAACAGTAAATTCGTCATCAGGTTATCAATATGGTTCGCAAGGAATTTTTGTTTGTCCAGAGAATAATAAATTGTTTGATGAAAATGGAAATTATAAAAATAATTCATCAACCATTTGCAATGAAGTTGCCAAATGGAAAAATTCAGAAGGTTTGCAATGCTGGGCAGGTAAAGTGAATTAAATTCATCTTTCGGGATTCATTGGGATGCGAGTTGAAAACAAACATGAGTTATGCATTGTTATGTGTTAAAAAAAAATTTTTAAAGCAGTTTTTGCTTTGATTGCAGTGCTCGTCAAAAAAATATTTTGCAAATCTATATAATCAAGGATGCAATTTTTATTCACTGGAGAATTGTAAAATGTTTTTTGGGAAGAAGAGGGGAATTTAAGTGCACAGGAATTCTCTACTAATGTATTGGCAACAGCCAAAAATTTTTTGTAGATTGTGTGCTGAAATCGTGTTATCATCTTTTCTTCTGAAAACTTTTTCTTTAGGCAATAAATTTTTTTAAGCGGTTATTTTGTCAATTTTGTTTTCAAAGCAAAAGTTGAAGACTTTTTGTTTTCAGAGATCGATTTCTTATTTAGGTTTTATATTCCTGCCAAATAGTTCGTGGACAATCATCGTCCTTTATACCACCTTTTACCCCCTTAAATCAGCCACTACTTTTATTTAAGTTCAAGCTCAGAAAAATTTTACATTATGAGTTGAAGTTTAGAAATTTTAATATTCGTATTTTCAGTTTAAGGAGTTTGCTCTCAGGACACCGATTATTTAGTCTTCACCAAAGTTTTCTTTCAAATAATAGTGATGACTTGCTACATATTTTTCTGTGATTTAGTTAGTTAAATCCAAATCCGCAGTGGATTACTTTGTGGTTGTTTCCTTGCTCCTTCCTTTAAATGAAAGCATAGGAGGAAAGCAAGAGTCCCAGGAGTGTAAAACTTTTTACGGCTAGAACAAAAATAGCATGAAGAGAAATAGTTTCAAAGCGTGGCAAAAACATTCTCTGGCAAGACAGAACCAGATGAGATAAAATTGTTTTCAATCACGCTTTTAGTCTTTTTATTTTTAAACTCTTAACTCTTTAATTCTTATTTTTAAACTCTTGATTCTTATTTTTGAAATATTTGTGTTTTGTCATAATGCGTGATGATGTCATAATGTTGTTTGCTACGATAGGTTTGAAATGAAAGTTATGTCCGATACAAAATAACATTTATTCAACCAATAAAAGCAAGGTGTAAATTGAAATGTATAAATAGAATATCACTCATCAATATCTATAAAATGTGGAAAATAATCCCCTTTCTGGTCGGCACCTCTGGAAGTTGTTTTATGCCACTTGCATAGAGTTCCATAGGTTTTGAAGCGAACTAGTTTTCCAAATGACGGTTAACTTTTCAGCGGACTGAAACGTTTTCCCACAAAGTGAGTTTTGATAAGAGAAAACAGGTAATAATCTAAAGAGGAAAGGTCTAGTGAGTAATGTGGATGCGGTATTACCGTAAAATTAATCTGAGCGAGCTTATTTTAAGTTGACTTCGCCTTATGCGTTCGAGCGTTATCTTGAAGAAAATGGAAATTTTTAAAACTGTTTTGGCGCTGCCGGCACCACTTTTGTCGAAATGCGTTCACAAAACACCGACAGTTCTTCTGCCATGTTGCGAGATGTATCGCATTTGTCAAACGCCAAAGCCTCTTTAATTTAATCTTCTACATTATTTATGACCAACGGGCGTCCATTTCTGTCTTTATTTACATATCTTAATTTACATTTTGTTTTGATTGGTTAGAAAGATATAATTTGTACAGGACAAAACTTACGTTCCAATCCTATATTTTACCAAATATAATAAAAATTTTGATGGCTATTAAAACACAAAATGTACTGTGGTTTAAAACACCAGAGCGATGTGTAGTAAATGTTGGTACTACAACTATTCGCGTGCCTAATTTGCTAATGCGTAGTTGCTTGTGCCTTCGAGCCTTGCAATCAGTTGCACTGTCTGCGTTGTGCAAGCAATTAGCTTGCTGCAGTAACCATGGCTGTAGTGCAATGACAGTCAGCTAATTAATTGTATTTACGAATCTTTAGTTTGATAAGCTATATTTTGGTTTCCTTACAACGTTTTATTTTACAGCTATTTTATACGTTTGCTAACTGTGATATGTGCTTTATTAGTTGAATAAAGCCAGGTATCAATTGTCGGCCTTGGTTCACAACACGATGTAATTATAGCAATCGATTATGGCAGATTTTGTTTAAAACATGGAATGAAAAACAAATGCCCACTTAATGGCACAAAAAAGAAAATTAAGAAAAGGGCCAGAAACAGAGTTTGATCAAGGTTCTGAGATTTTCTCAATCATTTGTCGAGAATTTTTTGATTAGGCGAGGCTAGCTTGGATTTAAGTGGGAGGGAACTGTAATTCAAGGAAGCCCAATCAGAAAAACATTATTGCACACACAAGCTGATTTCATCAAAAATTTCTGAAATTTTAACAGAGCTATTTTTCATTCAAAAAATCCATAAAACCACTTTGACTGAAATTTATAATTGATTTTAGACAACTGATTAAATGGCCTTAGTTTTTCATAATAAAGTAGGGGTTATTATAACTTAAAGTTTGCAAAAATTTAAAAGAAAACTACACCTTCTGTGTGAAATGGCATTCCAAACGAGAAAATACTTTCACTATATTGCTTAGAAATAGCATAATTTCTTTTACGTTCTCGCTGGTTATTCCTTTAACAGAAATTGGCACATCGGACGATGCCAGAAATGTATAAAAGTTTGGGAAAAATTAAAAGCATACAGAGCTGCAGTGCAAATTCACTGCATTCAGGGATACATTTTGTCCCTTTTTTTTTAAAAAGCTTAACAAGTAACTCTTAAGACTGAGATATTAGGGGGGAAACCTGGTTATGTCCATATGGGAAATAATGTAAATAAGTCATAGCCAAAACAATGTCATAGATATTATTACGAAAAGGAAAAAGCTGGTTCGTTAAACAAGCCTACCATTTTATGTTTTTAGGGAGTGTTGTGAAAACAATCGCTACTTCAGTACTCCCCTCCACTTTCATTTAAATTGTATTTTTTTATTCACATAAATGATTAGCAGAGGGGTTGGAGTAACGTCCATCAGTATTTTTTAAATTCCTTATAAAGTCTTGAATTTAAACCTTTTTAAAAGACTCATGGTTTTTAAGGGAAATAGGGAAGTAGAAAAAACCATCAATTTTCGTCACTGTTTTTACAAAATTTTTTTGCTACGAAGTAGCCGATGGAATTGATATTTTTTGCCTTGATGGTTCCGACAGGGGCCCCCAGAGGGCAACACCAGCGAAGTCGTTTAGTTATATGTAAACAACAAACTTTGTTATCTATTGTGACTAGCCTTTATACAGTAGTATATAAATGTATTAAGGACTTGACAGTATCTGGAAAAAATGCACTTGTAGTAGTATACATTTAAAGGTCCTTGACATGATATCGTCCGCACAAAAAATTTTAAGAGAACCCACTTAATACAATCACCTCGCTGTTATCATGACACAATTGTAGAACAAAAGTGCATTTTGACGAGGTAATTTTTGTCATCATAAGTAAAAAAGTCTTTTTAAACTTACAATTTTTAATCTCAGTTTTTTTTTGATTTTTAGATTAATTTTGCAACGTTAATTACCCCCTGGTGTTGACTGGGCCCGAGGTGATTAATATAAGCCTGATGGTGTAATTAATTTTATTCAAAAAAGATAAATATTCCAATTATTTTTGCAATTGTAAAATTGAGGGTAAGTTTATGAAATTCGAGATTTCAGCCAAAGTCAAAAAAAAGCAATACGCACTTGTGCAATTGGGCCAATTGAGCAAAGATTTTGGCTGCTGCACTTGAAAATTGTCTAACAGTGAAATTGTATGCAAGAAATAGATTTTTAAGAAATTGAAATGTGATTTTGCCTTTCCCAGGTACGCTCAGGTCTCAATGGTGGTCGAATCGTTGGTACATCGCTGGATGTAGGGAATAGAATTATTTGGTTATTTTATTTTGTTAATAAGTGAATTTTTGAGAAATCAATCGTTCAATCTTATTTAGACTAAGTGGCATTTTTTAAGTCTTACATCAGAAAACACGCATAAATATTTCAGCTCCTACGGTGACGTTGACAGTCAGCGCAATCACCCAAGCAGGAATAGTAAATGTAACAGAAGGAAGTGCAATAAGTTTCAATTGCAGTTATGATGATGTCATTCCATCCGGAAATCAATCGGTGTTCAGCTTTAATGGAAAGGAAACAATCAAGTCAAAAGTAAGTGAGGCTAAAGTAGTTGTTATAGGCCTTCATTGAGGGCTTAGTAACTTTGTAGTTGATTTAAAGTTTGGATTGTGTCATTTTCCTGTTTTGGTTGAAATTTTTTCTTTACGCAAAACCTGTTTTTAACGTTATAAAGAATTATTCGGTAGTGGAGCAAGCATGAAACGGCAACTGGTACTAAACTTGTTTTGTATGAGTTAAAAAAATTAGTGTACCATGTCACAACTCCATCCAGGTTACTCTTGGGCAAAATGCAGCGCTCATGGAGTCCTCTAGGCAAAGAAACATGCTTTTGCGATTATCAGCACATACTTTGGTAATTGACTGACTGCTAGTCGCGTGTATACACATTGAAATTTTGCTTTTCATTTGGATTTCATTTTTTCGTTTTACAACGTTTTGTTTGTTATGTTCTTTTTATCATTATTGATTGGAAGGTGATGCACCCACGCGTAGTTACATCACAAACTTCGATTTTAATATATTGATAATTTGCATTCACCGTGTTTTTGCAAGACTCTTTTGCTTGCCGTCTACCTTTAATGTTAAGTGCTTCATATTTCATCTTGATGGCAAGGAATAAAAAAATACGACTAATTGACTGATTCTTTTGAGTCTGATTTTTATTTGGTTAAATCACAGTGTTAAATAGAGTTGAGATTTCATTCAACTCCAGTGTATTTAGTAATGCTTTCAGTCTTTGGTTATTTGAGTGTCAAAAAGATAAGACTAGTAAAACTGGTTGAAGAAATGAATTTTTTTAAGTTTTATTGTCAAGAATAGATGTCTGCTACTGATGTCTATAATCATTTATTTCAATTAGCACTTAAAGAGAAAATTAACTGGATTAAAATTTTGTTTTATTTCTTTTCACTCCGAACATTCACATGGATTTGGTTAATCTCTCCTAAATTTGGACATAGCATCAGGTAAATGATTAAATTTTGCCTTTGTCATTTAAAAAAACCGTTAATGACTTGAACTCAAATTTTTATTTGATAGCGGCTTTCCAGTATTCGGAATTATTTTCGAAGGCAATTTGACAACAAGTTCGTTTGTGATCGACAAAGATTTGCCGTAACCATAGAATAAAAAAGTATCTTTGATTTTAGAGCTTCAACTCATGCAAATTGACTAACTTTTAAAATGATTTTAATATTAGGGAGAATCGTTTGTCGTTTCAAATATCACTAGAGATTATCATGATAAATCTATCTTCTGTCAAGCTGTGACCAATTATACAAAAGTGTTCAAGGAAGAAGGAAAATCAAATCCTCTATATTTCAATGTGCTGTGTAAGTGTTGAATCTTCATTCTACCTGCATTCTTTCGAACTCGAAGTAAAAACTCCCATACAGCAATTTCAAAATAAAATTCTTTGAACTAAGAAATTGAAACAATCTTAAAAAATTGAAATTGCTGGACAAAAGCAGATGAAATTACAAATCTGAAGTATTAATTCTCAAACTGAAAGCACGACGCAAAAAGTAAAACCTTCGAGGTTTAAAGTTCAAAAACTCTCAAATCCACCTGCTCAGGTTCGAGAAAAACTCGCAAATTTGCAAAAGCAAATAAATGGTCAAGTTTAATGAACTTGTTTTTTAGTTACACCCCAAGTGACGTCAGACGCTATTTGTTTCTGGAAAATCAACATTACTCAAACCTGCCTTGTGGAGTTTGTTTCCAATCCTGGCTTTTCTTTTGTTTCTTTCGCAAAGCAAGGTGGGAAAGTATATCAAGTTTGCCGAAAGTAACTTAGGCATTGTGAGTTATAAAAAACTTGTTTCAAATTGTAAATTTAATGCTGTACTTATTGCGAAGGCACACAATTACATCAGTTTTCTGTTTTGTAAACCTTGCACCTAATTGGCAAAGCAGCATACAGGCGTAAGGGGCATTAACAATTTATTAAAATGAATATGCCAGGAAACAATAATGAGTATACCACCCAACCAATTTAGACGAGACCATCCCTGGATGCGTTTCGTCCTTTTGGACTCATCAGCATGGCCCGTCCCGTCACAAGCAAAAGTAACCCACTCATTAACGTTATCCTTAAAAAAATCCAAATATACACATGCAGAAGCACTGAGACTTCAACCAACGACGTATTGCGTTGCTTAACAGGGTGGGTTAACAAATTGGTTGATTTTGGCTGCATATCCACTCGGAGATCAGTTTACACACTGATCTGAAAAAGCAGATTAAATGCTGCATATATAGCCTTGCGCCTTGTCTTTGCAATGCCATCACGCTCGTGGCGAGTGCGTTGACAATTCACAAGGTGGGAGACAGGCAATCTTTGATAGACGTGTCGAGCAAATCTATGCCAACGAATTTTTACTCTATCTCACTTTGCAGTAAACCGGGCCTCCTACAGTGAAACGGGCAAATCCATGCCAACTCTTTTCAAGTAGGTAAATTAGTGGCAAGGTTTACAATTTCCCTCTTCGCCTACAATTTTCAAATCTAGTTTTCTGTTTGGTTTTATTGCTAAGAAAACAAACCAGTGTGTTGGTAGTACTGGCGACACAGAATCGAGTGTGAACACATCTATGTGTTGCTCTGTTTATATAAAGATTTTTTCGTAAGAGGAAATAAATAACATTTTTGTTAGGTATAAGCTGTGGGCAACCTATAAATGTTTCAGGTAACAGTGCTTTAACGAAAAAGGCTAAAGCTACGTTGGTATCAACAAAAAACTTTCGACAGATTTTTAACTTCACAATAAACAAAGTAAGTGAGCTTTTTTGAAAGTTTAATTGCTTTCTATGTTAAATTGGGAATTTGAATGCTCCTCAAACCTACGGTCGGAAGTTTGGGGCTATGTTGAACATTCAAAAAAGAGTAATAATAAAGTAACTTGTTATGAGTTTTAGTTTAAAAAATGATTTATGATTGGTATATTGCCAACAATAACAGTCTTTTTTCCTTCAAACTGTTAAAATGTGAGTGTCTCGTTATACTTACTTTTAATGGGTTGTAGCTTATGTGAATTTGACAAATGATACAACAAAATAAAATTATGATTTTGCTCTGATCGACCCAAGCATAAAGGAATAAATGATTCACTAAATCTTACAACTGAGTTTAAAGTTGAAACTTTCAACAACCGAAACTACAGCAGCTAACACGAATGCAAACATCGATGCTTTTTTAAACAGCTTTTAGTTGAGGAAGAAAAATTTTCTTTTCCTGGGTTAAAAGTATATCTGAAACACTTGAAGTATTTTACGAAATTTTTACATCACAAATTCATACAAAAGTAGCGTAGTATGTTATTTTCTTATAGGTATCTCAAGATGACATCGGAATCTATTATTTGAATATCTTCTCCCAAGCTTTTTCCATGAACTACAGCTTTGTTATTGTAATTATTTCCAAGGAGGAAACAGTTTTTACCACATCAACAAACACTTCCTCGTCCACCGCCGCCGCAATGGGAGTCCTTTTTTTTCTTTCCTTGGTGGCAATTGGAATTCTTTTGTTAAAGATTAGAAGAGAGCGAGTAGATTGGACTTGTTTTAAAGGTTGTACAGTGTGATAGAATGTTCTTGTTTTGTTGCTGTAGTTGTTTGTGAGATCGAAACGCCAAAAGAGATTTTGGGGTCTAAGGAGGCAAATGACTCCACAAAATCTTCTGAAATTATAGTTTTATTACATTAAAGTAAAAAGAACGTAAAGAATATAACAATTGTAATGATGGTACAGCTTGTGAAAAAAAATTTTTTTAGGTTACAGTGCTTGTAGGTATGTAGTGCGTCAGAGGTTTTGAAACCTTCAAGGTAAATGTGAACACAATTAATGTACTGCATGTATAACTGTAAAGATTTCCTTTGACCAAAGTTTGTAAGAAAAGCAATAACGTAATATGACAAAATTGGACAGGTATATCAAACAAACGCGACGAACATAATGTCTCAAACGCTATTTCTAGCCAGTCTGGAAACATTGATCAGGTAAACTCATAAGCTTATTGTCTTAACACTAGAACGGCCGGAGTTGCGACAAGCTCTCAACGGCCAGCAGCGGTCATTTTGACCGCTTCTACGAAAACACGTTTTTACTAGTATATGCGTCGTGTGGATGCAACTTAAGTGTTGAAAAAAATACTCAGGTCACGTAACTCAATTAATCTATTTACAAAAAAATAGTTTTATTTGAAAAAAAGGGCAAGCACAGGACACAAAATTGAAAAATGTTTCATATTTGTGTTGTCGCACATGTAACGCATTCGGAAGACTCCTTGGCAGTACACTTGCCACATACAGTTTTATTGCACTTGAAACAAAGTTTGCTAGTTTTGTTTTGAGAACCGGTCGCACCTATTTGACACTATTTACGCTTCTCGGCTTCGCTTTTTTTGAGAGCTGTCGATAGTGAATGAGGTCTAGCAATAGAAGCGTTTCCAGTTAATCTTTCAACGGTGCAGTCTTCACGTAGTTCTATAGCAAGCTTGAACAGGAAATCTCGTCTTGAAACCTTGTCACCTGTTCATTTTTATAGAGCACAAAGGCATTGATGCCTGCTAAATCCAGAATGTTGTAGAAAACAGCAACGGGCCACCGACGGGTACCTGCTTTGACTGAATACTGCCTGGCCATTTGATCAGCCACTTCAACACCACATTTGGTTTTGTTATAAAATTCCACAGTCTCTGGTTTCTTTTTTTCCGATTCGTCAAGTTCAACAAACATATGCAGAGAGCTAAGAACGCAAACGTTTTTCTTGGGCTTACACCGATACACAGTTAGAGTTGCCATGTTGCCTGCCTTCATCAGCTTACTGGAATAACGTTGTTGCAAGCATTTTGCAGATGCAGGCAGCTCACGTCTAACCTTGTTCATAGTTCCAACAAAGCTGGTTTTCTTTTTTTTTCAGCTCTTTTGCAAGTAAGAACGACGTGAAAAAGTTGTCGGTTGTAACGTTTCTGTCTTTACCCACGAATGGTTCCATGAGAGTCATGACAACATTGTCGCTAAGCCTTTGGATGGATGGACGTGACTCGCCTTTGCCCAGATACGGAATGGCATTTAGGATATACTTGGATTCCACGTCAACCGCTAACCAGAACTTAATGCCAAACTTATCTGGTTTGTTTGGCATGTACTGGGTGAACCTACAACGAGATTTTGTCGGAAACAGCTGTTCATCAATCGTAATATTTTCTCCAGGTTTGTAACAACTGATGGTGTTGTCTACAAACCTATTCCAAATATCCGAGATAAGAGCAAATTTGTCAGTTTGCAGGCGTGCTGATCTTGTGCTGCGCAAGTCAAAGCGTAGAAAACGCATAATCTCACGACAACGATTCCTCGACATAGTTTGTTGAAAAAATGATACGCCCCATTCTTTATTCCAAAAATTGTAAAGGGGAAAGTTTTTGCCACCATACGCTCCTCGTACATATAGCAATGCAATAAATGCTTTGAGCTCACAAAATGAAACTTCCCATTCTTCATTGCCTAAGACTCTTCGAGCTTCTACATTGGTACATTGTTGAATGTGTTTGAGCATATGGTTATCAAATAAAACTTGAAAAGCACCAACAGGGGAGTCTGCCATTCTAAGGGCAAAGCGTGATAAACCTGATAGCTCAGTTAGGACATTCTGAGCTGCACGCCTTCCTCGTGCTTCTACTCCGAATTCCATAAATTCCCATTTTGTGCCATCTCTTGCTGTCTCGTGTGTGCTCGAACTTTCAGCAGCACCCGAATCAGAAGCATCATCAAAACATGTAGCAAAATGTGTTTCAACGTTAGTATCAGCAATTTGTAAATCACCTAAATAAACAATGGGTTGTGCATCATCAAATTACTCAATTTCTTCATCGTCGCTCATCTCATCTGAAGAGCAGAGTTCCCAATCTAACACGTCACCTTGTTCAGTTTCACTTTTCCCTCCAGAATCATCTTCGTCTATGGACCTGAGCCTAGCAACAACTTGTAGTCCAGTAAAACGTCTTGACGTTTTAAGCATGATGTAATAGATTTGACTATGTTATACTTTTTAGTCGAGCAGCTTACTTCACCTGTGGAACCAGAATAGGTTAGCACTAATTGGGGATGCGCACAATGCTTTTATAACAAAAGGTTGTGATCAACTTACTAACTTATGCTAAAGGCTAATTGCCTGTGTGCTCCGCTGCTGAGGAAGTGGGCTGGGTGCTGTTTGGGGAGGATACCCAACTAGCACCGTGGCCTGAATGCCGATGAAAGCTCGCAGTTCTCAACAATATAGAATAATCTATTTCTGTTTCATAAACTCTCTCATAACCTGACGTAAGTCTACTTCCAGTGCTAACTGATAACTGAAAAAATTTATTATGTATGCTTTCTGAGCTGTGCATTTCTTTCTGGTGACTCTATGATGTCACAAATAAAATTCAATTTATCAAAATATAGAAAGACAATGTTTGAAAATGAGTCATACGTGCCATATAGACGATACAGTCTAATAAAGCACAGCAGGAGGTTCAGAAATAATGGTTTTAGTATAGCGGTCATAATGACCGCTAGTGGCCGTTGGAGGTAAAC
Organism: Trididemnum clinides; assembly: GCA_963675345.1. Taxonomy (NCBI): domain Eukaryota; kingdom Metazoa; phylum Chordata; class Ascidiacea; order Aplousobranchia; family Didemnidae; genus Trididemnum; species Trididemnum clinides. Next base: position 31,203,139 of record OY776294.1, on the reverse strand, counting down.
CACCTTCTAAAATATTTGTAAAAGCAGCTTTCGGCTTGATACTCAGTATCAGAGTTCCTGCCTATTAATTAGGAAAAGTCAAGAAATTTCGCACCAACGCGATTTTCGAAAAAAAAAATATCCCACCTTGAAATTCCAAAACGGTCAAAATGACCGTAACGACCGTTCTAGTGTTAAGCCAGTTTAAAAAAATCAGTCTTCAAAAGTTGTGATCAATCAGTCAAAAAATATGTCGAACTAGCGTTAACCTCTTAATTTTGTGTACATATTTATGAACAAGTTAAAGGCATAGGAAAATTCAAAGCAGAGGAAGTGTTTGACCATTTTATTAATCCTAAAGTATAAAATAAATAATTAAACATCTAAAAAAGCAAAAAAGTCTATATTAGGAATACATTTATTTTCTTTTGATATTGAAAAAATATTCTTGTTTTATTTAATCATCTTCTCTCTTTTTTTCTGCAATCAAAATTTTTACGGTGACCTTTAGGGGATCCTTAATTTATTGCAAAGTGTAAAATCGTAAAAAAAGTTAATGATCATTGTTATTTTGCTAAAACCCAAGATGTCGAATTGAGAAAAGCAATCAACGGAATACACAAAGCATTTATCAGAATTTTTCTTAAAACAAGAAGAATTTCCAATTACATTTGTGTTTAGATCGCATCGATTTTCTGATATTAATTAATTGTGCACATAGGTATCACGCATAGATAACACTGGTCTGCATTTAAAAAAGAATTTCGGCTGACTGAACAAATAGCATGTATTGCACCTAATTTTAGAGCGCTGAGTTCAAAAAGCCTTTCAATTTTCTGCAGATTTAGAGTAAAATCATATGTTTACTGTCTGTTTGCATAAAAGAAGTTACAGTAAAATCTTTGAAAGAAAGTTAAAATTACACAATGCGTTACAATCTGTTTTGTTAAGTGATTAGATATACACTTGAAAAGTATTTAAAATTTGTTTTAAGTTGATTACCCATTATGCACAGTATAACAGTACATTCTGTTAGCAACACATCGTTAATGTATTAAGACTTTTGACACAGCATGCAAAATTAGTTTCACCGTTAAGGAACAACTTTTCGTTCTTTGGATTTTCGAGAGGGTGTAAAGTCTTCCTCATCCCTCACGAGACACTAACAGTAATTTGCTATCATGTTAACGTTCGATCTACCTTGGTATCTCTTCTCCATGATTTTAATGTTTTGGTGAAGTCTCTCACCTTGCTTCCTAGTCAAAGCTCCTAAATTTTCAGGAAAATATTCTTAATGGCTGTGCAAAAAATGTACTTTGACACTCATGTTACAACCTAGTTTGTGAAAGGTATCAAGCAAAGTTTCAACAATTGCTTTGTATTCTGGAGATTTGGTACTGCCTAGAAAATTATTTACAACCTGGCTGAAAGCGATCGAACCATTTTTCTCCGATGAACTCATTGTTTCGTTAAACTCTTTGCCTTTCAACAGCTGTCGTATCTTTGATCCATCAAACACACCGGCTTTTATTTTTTCATGGCTTAAAAACGAAAACTTCTGGAAAATGTACTTGAAACATTCCCCACCTTTGTCGAAGCTTTTTACGTATTGTTTCATTAAGCCTAACTTAATGTGAAGCGGTGGTAATAATACTTCGTCAGGAGACACTAGACTTTGATTAAGAATATTCTTTTCCCCAACTATAAAGTCATTTCTTTTCGGTCATTTCTCACGAATCCAGTGTTTATTTTTAGCTTTGCTGTCCCATAAACACCAAAAGCATGGGTATTTGGTATATCCACCGTGTTGATCCAACAACATGCTTAAAACTTTCAAGTCTCCACATACAATCCATTTATGTTCATTATATTTTGTTTTCATTCGTAACATATTCAAATTTTCATGAGTTTCAAGATGAATGGAGTGGCCAATTGGTACTAAAGCATATCTATTGCCATTATGCGGCAATACACACTTTAAGCTGGCTTTTGAACTGTCAATAAATAGTCGCCATTCTGTTGGGTCATGCATACAGCCCATTGCTTGAAGAAGACCGGCAACTTTGTGACAATACCCAAATGTTTCCCCCATAGAAAAATATTATACCAAATATTCTTCGCCTGTACCAGGAATATGTTGTGTTTGGAGCAAGAAGGTTGTTTTGTTGAAACCTGGACCCAAGAAGTGCTACAGATTCTTTTGAAAGGTTCAGGTCACGAACTAAGTCATTTAAAAAGGCTTGAGTAATCAATATTGGGGATTTGTCATCCAACGGATTATAGCAATCACCTTCTAAAGAACTCTCCTTTTATGTACTACTTACTGGTTCATCGACTAGTTTAGGCAAGGAAGTAAACAAAGGTGGAGGAAGATCAGTAGAGTGAGGTATAGGCCGGATTGCTGATGGAAGGTCTGGGTACTTGATGTTGCCTTTGCTTGTATAGCTGAAACCGGTAACATTGGTCATACAGAAATAACAATCATTAACGCAATTGGCTTGTTCCCTCCAAACCGTAGGAACTACAAACCCTATACTTTTTCTTGTTTTTGTCCATTGTTATGAATTTTCAACACATGTCCTGCAAACCTGACGAGGAGCCCGATTCTTGTCTTGATCTCCTCATTTAACTGTAAAGTATGCCAAATATACTTTTTTCACAAACTCTGTAATTCCTTGCCTTTTTTTTAGAAACAGTAAAAGAATCACAGATATAGCAAAAAACGTTTGGATTAAGCTTGCATTTATTTCTTGAAGACGAAATGGTAGCCATTGATATCAAAAAAACATTTTGCAATTTAAGAAGCAAAGCAGTACTTTTATAAAAAGTCAAATTATTACAACAAGATTTCTTCAAAATACATCTAAAAAATAATCTTTTTATAATATTCTAGTTATTTGTGATTAAAGATTAAATGCTGTACAACTTATGAACTAATGTTGGCCTAATGTAATAGCTTGTAAGATTAGGACTGTTCAGCTTAAAATTAACTTGCACATTTACAATAAATGACTATATTCTACATTCGATACCCAAGTGGTGAATGTCGTGAATAGGGTGAAACAATTCGAAAATTTTGAAGATCATAGAAGTGTAGCTTGCTTTCGATTTTAGGTTGAAAATTATAAGTGCATGATAATAAAATTTTGATTCTTAGATACAAATAGCAATGAAATTGTTTGTGACCACAACACATAAAAAGCCTTTAAAAGGCATTATTTGCAATATTTTGTTTTTCATTTTGTGGTAAAACGTGACATGATATGCAAAAACGGATTGCATTTTTGGAATCAGCACCTTGAAATTATTTAAAATTAACTATTGGCTGGAATTCAGTAAAATTGAAGCAGACCAGTGAAATCAAGTTTTTGCACTGTAAATGCTTTATTTATTACTCATAAAATTACAAAATAATTTTGTTTAGAGAGCACAACCATCAGACGACGATTGTTATGAAAGCCTGGAATTTAACTCTAAAATAGAAGGTAGGTTAACAAAATTGTTTTTGTCTGACTTTCGTTTTATTTTAGAAATGAAGGTTACAATTTCAATGCCTTCAAAAACTCTGTGTTGTTATGTTTCTAAGAAAAGCATTTTGCAGCTTTTTTTGTTTCATTGCAACATTGCAACGTTTGTACCGGAAATTATGGTGTCGGCAATATGTACTTAATTTTAAGAATTGACTTTATCATGACCTTAATTTTCTAAATTGATGATTTATTGCAGATAAAAGCAAAAACGTCAATCCTAACGCTACCGTTTCTGCATCACAGGTAACTATGCAACGTATATTGCTTTAAAGTTGCAAGGTAACAAGACAACAGGTAACGTTTGAAGGAGGAAATTCTTTTCCTAGCCACACTGTTACATGTCGTCCTTTATTTCAGGAAGGTGAAGAAAATCCAAGTTGTGAATATGAAGCAATTGGAGAAAGAAAGGTATTATTTTAGACTAATTTACTTTGCAGCCACCTTAACAATATTGAAAGCACAAAATAATCTAATCTTATTTTAAAGATATTACAGCAATTTGATGCGCAAAAAGCTGTCTTGTGAATCCGAAAGCAAAGTAATGTAGCACCAATAATTTTATTTTTCAGTAAAATCAAAATTTCAACAATAACTTTGCTTAAACAAAATTTAGTAAATCAAAAGCTCTACAAACTTCGTTCGAAAGAAAGATTAACAAAATTCAACTAATCCAGCAAAACCTTATCGCATCTGCACTAGGCAAAATTCTGATGAAGGTGCAAATCAATGGGGTATTTGATGAGGTAATTGGTGCAAAATAAAGAATCTCGGAAAAATGCCGAGACCTTCGCTGCCGTTCTTCCAAAGCTTATAAAAACCAAATAGTTCTGTAAAAAAATTCTCTATCACGCAAAATTTGGGAACAAATAAGCTATAAAAGCAGTGGTAGTCAAGGTGATTTTCTTCTTTAAAATTTAAAACAGTTATTTATACGACTTCAATGCACTTGGTGCTTGTATAGCAAAAAATTAATGAGGTATTTTAGAGTAGCAGTATTTTAGACGATGATAAAGGTGCGAGGAAATAATAAAATGCAGGCACGATGAAAAAAAAAATTAGTTGACAAGCTGATTTGCACATAAGTGGCCTAAACATCTCGGGTAACCAGAATTGTGAATAATGATGGAGCTGGAACAGTTATTGCTCAATGGTAACATTGCGCATCGAGCAGATACGCTGTCAATCACGCAATTCTAAACGAGAGTTCCACACTACACTGCTACAAGGTAGATATTTTTATTTTTTCTAGGCGTTTATCAAACCGAGTTAGTGCGCAATCAACGTTACGTAATTAACTGCTCAGCTGACACATTTGTGTTCTCGAGCTGAGGATAAAGTGAGAGCAGCGAAAGTCTGTCGTGAAATTGCAAAACCTTACAACTACATTTCAGACGTCATGAGCAACCTTCAGTTTTCTTTGCTTATGTGAAGCGACCAATAAGCAAATGCGAACGAACAATTGTTGTTCGTGCAGTTAACAGGTTCAAAGCTAAGCTGAAAATAGTTGGTTTAGTTGCTTGAACAATAGCAACTGACAACAAATTCAATATTCTCAAAAACATGATTTTTGTAATTATTAGGTATTGCATTCTTACGGCAGCAGTTGTAATTCATATCATTACGTGACAACTGTATAGACATTACAAATTAGAGCAGTTGCCGATACGTAATACATAAACTAAACAACTGTACTTATATTTCATAAAGTTGTTCGCCAAGCGTTCATGTGGTACTAACTTAAATTCTGCCTCTCTTCGTTCTTCCAGTAAATAATAAACACAAAAATTTCTTTGCTGATGCTTTTGTTTAAGTCAACGTTTCGCAATCAGACAACAAAGTTGACTGTTATAGAATAAAAACAAAAGTCTACAGACATAGGCATAGCTAGCTACACCACAAATCGTGGTTTTTCTACAATTTTTTTATGCCCGATTAAGGAGTAGAGATACTTTTAAATAAAAAAAGTCATCACAACAATTTTAGGTTGGCTGTAGATTGACAAATTACGGAGATTAAATGTTGATCTCAAACAAAGATTGTCAAACAAATTTGAGGTACAGATTAACACCATTGAGTTTAAGAAGCTATACAAAACAACAAAAAGATCATCCAACAAAATTTATAAACACATAAACCGAAATTACATTTTTGGCCCTTCCCAGAACTTGATTCAGACTATGCTATTTGCTGTCGTTTGCAAACGAACGTTCAAAATGGCCTGGCCACAAAAATTAACATCATACTGCTTTATTATAGAACAATTAGTTAATGGAGACATCATAATTGATTTTAAGCTACTGGAGAAATTGCAGTTGGCAAGTCGCATGACAAAATATTATGACAATGAAATAGGAGGAATAGCAAATTCCACTATTTTGTCACATTAATTTGCAGCACAAAGTGTCACAAAAAATAAATTTTTAAAGCAATCACATTTGATGAAGTTAGACAAACTAATGCAAGTAAAATTAGTTTTAAAAGATAAATTTTTTGACAAAAACTTGGTTTAGTAAAACTTTAGCCATAAACACATTACAAGATAGGCATAAGTTTGGAAACAAATTAAAAAACTTAATTATCTTTTGTCATTGGTAGTTTTTAACTAGATTACAGGGTTTATTGAATAGCCATTGCAATACTCTATCACATCATCATTTGTTTTTGTGGGAAACTTTAGCCAGTTCGAAAAAGTCAGGCAAGAGAAAAGCAATACTCGCATTATACCGTGCTGGAAAGTCGGATTCCGCTATTGCAAATACACTTTCAATAGTGATATAGACTGCCTGGAAAAAAATAAAACGTTTCAAAGATAGAGGTGATTTATCTGATCGTCCGAGATGTGATAGACCACGCTATCAATGATTAAATGCATCCCAGAGAGGATGAGGAGAAACCCGAGAAGATCCATGAGGTTGCTAGCGAAAACTGCCTACATGTATCGCAGAAGCATAAAACGACTTGTCTAGAAAGACCGGAAAATATCCTCTTTCGCTCTCCAAAAGAGACAAACTTTGTCAGGAGCTGTAAAACAAAAAAAAGATTGGAGAGAAGCAAAGTTCTTCTAAAGCGATTCAAGTCTGGCACTGAATTCAGGTCAAACACAACAAATGTTACACAGAACTGCTGCAATGAGCGTATTCCGAGGTATTGGTCTTAAGAAATGTGGCTTTCCTGCCCCACGAATCTGAATCTCACGGACTTTTCGATCATCAAAGCCAAGGTCTGTGGAAAAATTCACCGCAATGTTGACGATTTAAAACGGTCTCTATTGCGAGGGCGGCAAGAAATTCTACAGGAACAGCTGAGTGCCTCCGCAGAGAACGTTCGCAGGAGACTGCAAGCCCTAATCAAATGCGAAGGGGGCCATTTCAAGTAAAATTTCTATTTTGCTTTGTATTGACCTGTATGTAATCTTACATGTCTGTAAATTCTTGAATATCTTTTTCGTTAAATTATAATATTGATTTTCATTTGCTTTCATACTTACGCCCCACTCTGTACAAATCATGAACAACGTGTTTACCAAAAAAAGAAACTTTGTGGTTAACTAAATATACTACTGCTGGTAGAGCTAAGAGGCGCAAAATTAGGTTTTGCTCTTACATATGTTGGTTTTTATTGGAACTTGGTAGTGGTGCAGCACTAACTGTTAAACAAATAGTTGAGTGATTTTGGGGTTTAGAGTGCTTCCAAAAAAAGGTAGTTTAATTTTTTTCCAAGTTGCATAAACATTCTTTAACATAAATCGCTAATTTTTTCGGTTGTGCTGATTATTTAAACATATTTAACATACATGACCGATGCGATGGCGTAGTGGCTAGAGCGTCCGCTTCGCAGTCGGTAGACCTGGGGTTCATTCCCCTTGTCGAGTCATACCAAAAGACTTTAAAAAATGGCATCCACAGCTTCCCTGCTTGGCGCTCGGCATTTAGGGGAGGTTGTGGAGAACAAGCCGGCAAGTTCGCTTGTTGTGTCCTTGGGCAAGGCACTTAACGGGACGCCCCGCCTTTATGTGGAAGACAGGTGACCCATAAAATCTCGAAAAAAGCAACTCCCAAGCGAGTGCGGACTTACCGTCCAAAGTATAGCGATACAATTCGCTTTCTCGTGAATGGAGGATAAATATGGCAAATAAAACAAAAAACAAAACAAACATAAAATGCATCATTGGGGATGAAATCATATTTAGTGAGCATCAAGAAGAAAAAATTCAATTTTGGCACCAAAATAAATTCTTTGTCAAAGTCTGAAATTTTTTTGTCTGGAGTTTATAGTGGAAAAACGAGATGCAGCAAACAACAATGCTGTAGTGAAATGTCAACAGCATTTTAACGTAGCATCAATTTAAAACACCGGCTCGATGGCGTTGTGGTTAGAGTGTCCGCTTCGCAGTCGGTAGACCTGGAGTTCATTTTCCAAGTCGAGTCATAGCAAAAGACTTTAGAAAATGGTATTTACAGCTTCCCTGCTTGGCGTTCAGCAAAATAGGGATAGTGTGGAAAACAAGCCGGCAAGCTTGCTTGCTGTGTCCTTGGGCAAGACACATAACGGGATGCCTCCATCTTTATGGGGCAAACGGCTGGTGGGGCCAAGCAATCTACCCGTCGTGGTGGCTCCAGTCTAACTGAAGATTTGCAAACCAAGCATGAGCGCTAACGCAGTGTATAAACACCTTCCTGCATAATGCTCACAACAAATAGCCCATAACAAGTGCTTTTCGAGAATAAAAGAATATAAGAAACAGCACTCAGCCAGCAGTTTTTAATGGTTTTTAGAAGGCGGAACAATAGTTACCATCAATCAAGCATGTTCAGACGACTGTAGAACATTCAACAATAGTTTTATCTTTTGTTGAAGCCCAACCAAGTGTAACGTAGTCATACCTGGCCAAATGCGCGATACTGCAGATAAACCATAGTTTGTGTAAAACAACTTTTAAGTTGATGCTCGCTCTTTTTACTCTCAGCAGCATGACTGCGAGTGGCTCCTACACATCTTAATCCAACCAAGTGCTGGTTATGAGGATTAATTAAGTAAATTTATATTTGTTGACAAATATATATCTGTAAATTTGAATGACATCACGCAAAATGTGACGTTGTCTACTCACCACAATTTTCTAGAAAGTATGAAGAACATTAAACAAAATATTAGAATACGAATAAAGTTCGTGACTCAACCTTTGAGGGCACATGTGATACAAAAAAAAAGTCAATTACAAACAATACGCCCAAATTCAATTTGTTTCGTCATCTGTTTTTGCTTGAGTTATTTGCTTTAGCGACATTGTTCTTAAAATGCCATAATCTATAATAGGGGTGGCAAAACTGCGGCTTTTAAGTTGTTGGCTGCGGTTTTTTGACTCATGCTGTATTTGGGTACAATGATGTAGTGAAGAGGTGTGTAACCTGCTGTGCGACACGTTGAGTTTCTGGGCAGGTGGAAGGGTGCAGATGCCTAATTTTGTGCTTTGAAAATGATGGTCTTCAATAAAGAAGGTTCTCAGGACGGAAAATATGTCAATTTAAATAAAATAAGGGTTGTGTAGCGGCTCTTTGAATGACGGCCTCGATCCTTTTTGGCTCTTTATCACGGCAGATGTGGCCATCCCTGTTCTATACATTTAAAATGATTTTAGCAAAAATATCAGGATTTGATCTTTGGAAAGCAATGTAAAGTTGGTCCACTCTATTTGAAGCTACCTGTAAGAGAATTGGTAAGAGCAGCGACAGCAGTTTTAGGATTTTGGTTTAAAGCGACATTATAAGACGCGAAACGAAATAGGAGAATGATCGTTGATAAAAAGTTGTAGATAGCAAGACAATAAACTCAAAACTTGATGCTAATAATTTGAGCGAGTTTTTTCAGTGAAATGAATTTTTCTGAAGCGACTTTGAGCTGCGTGTCTTTTTGTAAGATTTCTAGATGTGGATATAAAGAGTAAATTTTATTTTTCTAAATTTGATAGGTTCGTAAAAAGTCAATTTTTTACCGTTAGGTCAGTTTTGTTTTTAGGGTACCAGTCAGTTTTTTGAAACTACTACTATAAGCCAAAATGTTTGTTTTATAAGAAAAACTGAATAACTATGACAAGTGTGATAAAACTTACTCAACATTTTTTTGCTTTAACACACAACGTTTGCCAACGTTTTGTGCGATATTACGCATTGGTAATTTTTGTCACAATTAAACGATTGTGGTGCAATTATTACAACCACTCGAAATTATGTGGGGGCGGTGTTGCTAGTGAGTAGTTGCGACAATTAGCTGGCGCAACAATCTACTGTACATTTGTTAGGTAAGACGTTTGCAGTATGGCGAAGACGCATCTACGGTGCTAGTTTACGCTATCAGGTGCTAGTTTACTTATGCACGCAGGGTGCGGGCTCGCAGATGATATTTTACAATTCTACAGTGGAATCAACTGTTTAAAGTGTGACGTAACATATTTATAATGCCAAAAATTAAAGCTACCAAAGCATTGCCTACTCAGGCACTACCATACCTTGCCTGCAAACTCGCAGAATATTGTGCATGATATCAATAGTAATGACGTTTTATATTTTTCAGCCTAGTTGCTCTGCCAACCAAAAACATGGTTACGTCACAATGAAAGAACTGTCAACTGTCAAGAAAACTACGGAAGAAGAGATCAAAGAGATGAAAATCTTATGAAAATGAACTTCAAAAATTTAAATGAGAAAATATTCTAAAAATAAGAATTAAATATCTTTTGATTAAGATTGGGGATTTTCCTCTTTGTTTGAACAGTGTTTTTAATCACAAGTGCAATAAATCATGTGTTAAGCTCGATTATATTGTCGTATCATGTTGTAATCTTCAATTTTAACAACAAATTATGATCTAATATCTAGCGTGGTCAGTTCAAGCGGATGCGAGAAGCGATCAGAGTTAAAGCAGAGCAATTTATTACATTTTCCGGCTACAGAAATGCTCTTTCAAGATTCTCGAACAACTGATCCACAATCGTTTCGAACCAATAGTCGACCCCTTGCTCCCAAAGGAACAGGCTGGATTTTGACACAGAAAAGTTACCGTAGATCAGGTCGTTTTGCTTACGCAAAACATTGAATATTCTTTTGAGGCAAAAAAAGGCTGGTGCCGCGTTTGTCGATCTGACAGCTGCTTATGACACTGCCTGGCCCCCGGGCCTCACTTGCAAGCTGCTGAGACTTCTGCCGGACAAGCACATGGTCGGGATGATCATGGAACTTGATCGGAACAGAAGCTTACCGCTGGTGACAGCAAGCCAAGCAGGATCTGACGCCTGAAAAATGGCGCGCCACATGGATCAGTTTTGGCTCCTCTTTTTTTTAAATATATAGATCTACAATCTGCCTTCCATAACCTCCAAGAAGTATGCCTATGCTGACGACTTAGCGATACTTTATTCATCTGAAGATTGGTAGGTATTGGAAAGAACTTTGAGCGAAGACATGACTACACTTTCTGCATATCTCCAGACTTGGCGGCTAAAGCTCAGCCATGCTAAAACGGTGACGGCAGCCTTTCATCTCCACAATTGAGAAGCTAAGCGCCAGCTAAATGTTAAGAATAATGGTAAAATCTTAACATTTTGCCCAGTGCCAACCTATCTTGGTATGAAACTGGACAGACCGCTCACGTACAGTCATCACCTTGAGGCATTGCGCAAAAAAGTATCCACGCGCGTTTCGCTGCTGAGGCAACTTGTGGGTTGAAGATGGGGCGCTGGTGCCAAGACATTGCGCACAGCTGCCTTTTTCCCGATCTACTCAACTGCTGAGGACCAGCTTGGTGTCGCAGCGCGCATGCTCACCTCATTGACAGCGTTCCTGATGACGCTTTACGCATTGTCACGGGATGCCTACGTTCAACTCCAACGGACAACCTTCCAGTTCTCTCAGGCATCCAGCCAGCTGAGCTTCGCCGCCAAGGAGCGACACTCTCCTTGGCTAATCGCAGTTCTTTGGACCCTGGCCACACTCTGCATGGCCAGTTGACTGAGCCACAGGCTGCTGGCTAGGAGAGACTAACATCTAGACGCCCGTTTGTTCCTGCCGCGCGGAAACTATTGCACAACTTGTTTGAGTTGGGCATCCGCGCTGCCGAATGGACAAACTTGACATGGGATACAGAGTACTCCAAGAGGATGTCAGCGATCGGTGTCTACATTCCTAGGGTCAGCACAAGACCTATTGGAATGAGTTTGACCAGGATAGCTTGGATCAAACTCAATAGTCTTCGTACTGGCGTTGGGCGTTTCGGTTCTTCCATGTATAAATGGGGTCTCGCTTCTTCAGCGAAATGCGAGTGTGGAGCTAGCGAACAAACTTTAAACTGCATTATTTTAACATGTCCCATACATCGGGCACCTCGAAGAATAATGGGTCTGACAGTTTTGGATGACGAAACAAGGTCCTGGATTAAATCCATCACTGCCAGTATCTGATCTAGGCAACACAGTAGATTGGGATGGTAAAAGGATAAACCCTCGGTCCCTACCTTTTCTTGTGTCTGATCCGGATCATAGATACCCTGCCATACAACGAGAAATGCTCTTTTTATCACATTTAAATAATTGCAAACTTTGAACCGAATTGGTAACGCAGCAGACGTGCGAAAAAGGGTATTAACAATTTGTTAAATGAGTGGGTTATTTTTTTTCTTGTGACGGGACGGGTCCTGCTAATGAGTCCAAAAAGACAAAACGCGTCCAGCGATGGTCTCGTCAAAATTGGTTGGGTGGTATACTCATTACTGTTTCCTTGTATATTCATCCTTAGTTTAACAAATTCTTAATACCCTTTTTCGCTCGTATGCTGCATTACCAATTAGGTTCAAAGTTTGCAATTTTCTATCTTCGCCTATGATTTTCATACATTAGAATAACTTTGTGCTGAGACCAGCTTCCGAACATATAATATACTGTTGGCAAGTAATTTTTTTTGTTTGTGGAGTGAACACGGAATATTGCTATTGGGGGATTTCTTGGCCCTTGGCAAGCCCTGCTGCTGAGTTCAAAAAGACGAAACGCGTTTAGGGATGGTTTTGTAACTTTGTTAATGTCTCTCGATAGCATTGCTTTCTTCGAAAGCCTCGCGCCTTTATCACTCTCTTTGTTGTTTCGCTTCTCACTTATAGGAGGCTTGCTATTGATCGTAACCACTTGGACCTAGCAATTAAATGTATCTTAAAACACTGAAAAAAGGTAATTATACAGTATTGTAGAGAAGCAATAATTTTTTGTAGAGACTAGGGAGCAAGTGCCCAGTTGAATAGAAATTGCTTAAAATTAGCTCTTATTAGCTGAATCATCGAGCACTCTTCCCTATCATACACCATCAAATCAGGCTATTATAGGTATGAATATAAAACATATATATTAAAGACCACATAAAGTATAAAACCACTCAGACTTTTTTGCCAAAACAGGCTTATCAGGTGGCAACTGAAATCTTTTTTCAACAGAATTTGTGTTGTTCTCTAATTCTGCTTCAATAAGCTTAATTAGAAATAAGTTAGGTGACTACTAAAACGTATGCAAGAAGTATAAAATAATGATGATGATAATGAGAACTGATTTTACTCATTACACTTAAGATGAACTGAGAGCTGGGAAGTTTTGAACTACTTTGACGGTTTCTGATTCCGCAGGTATAAATACTTATATTTGTTTTGGCGATTCGCAAGATTCAAAGTTCAAACTCGGAACGAAAGCTTTAAATAGAAAAAAGGTTTCATTTGTCAAGCCGTAGGCATTGTAACGCTCTAAACGCTGAACTAGCAGTTTTTCAATGGCAAGTGCAACGCTCGGTCCTTCGCACCATGCAGCCAACATCATTCTGTTTCTGCAGCAATACCAGCCCACGCTTTAATCACTGTGTTTCAGAGTTTTGCATTGGCGGATACTGCAGAACTTGAGCAAAAATATTCTAGCATGCAACAAAGCGGTCAAAAAACTCATTTACAATGTCTTTTCATTTGAAAGGCGTATATGCGAACTTGGGTGCTCGTATAATTGAAGATGCATTACGAATTGTTTATGTTGGTACAATACGGAACACCAAACTTGAAATTTCTCATCGAGCTGCTGCTTCCTCATACCCAGATATCTCGGGTGAGTATGCTATTTCATAAAGTGTACATCAGTGATAACCAGGTTAAGGGAAGACCATTTCCATCTAGTTGCTTAAGCCTCACCAACAGGTAATAAACATCTGATGGTAGCTTCTCACATCTTTCCAAACCAATCAAGGTATTCAGCTCCTTGCGATTATGCAAACAAAGAAACAAATTTTAGTTTTTATTGTTCAAGTCATCTTGAAATAAACAAACTACGATGCGCAAGCATTATTTGCCCCAAATATAGCTACAGAAAAATTATTATGCTGTATAGATGTTTCAGCTTTAAGATGCAGCTTCTTTTAAAAGCCTTTCATCAATGATTGACTTTCCAGCGTCGTCACCAAAGTTTACAACACCAGGAGCGACTTCGCAAAGTATCATTTTAAAAGCAGAAGGTTTTTCTCTAATAAGTTGAAATTTTCAACGACAGTTTACTTCAAATTTAAAAATGTACTTTAAAAAAAATCTTCAACTCAAATTTCGCCCAATGTCAAAAGTGTTTGCTCAAAAAACGTCACCTTGTTAGATATCACATCTCCCAAAGCAGTTCATAAAATTTTTAGATTTTTTGAAAACTGTATATTTATTGTGAACACGTAGCAATATAGAAATAATTTTCTAACACAAGTGCATAAACATGAAGTCTACTACAATCATGTTAATCAAAAAGGTTTGATTATTCAGATTCATTTGCAAATTATCAGTTCAATTAAGATAGTAGTTCTTGATTTGCTGTATACCTTACCTCATACGAGACAGTTTTAGTACATCGGTTGAATCGAGAGTATGAAAGTATTGGATCAAAACCAAAGCGAAAGGAAGAAAGTGGGAACATTAATGATTTAAAAGTCTAATGGATAGATTTATTGTAATAAACAGCCCTACTACTACTACTACTACTACTAATACAGAACTGAGAGATAAAAAGTGCATTTTCAAGCATCCAAATTATGTTTGTTGATGAAACAGAAAATGATACCAGTAGCCCTATGTAATCAAGTGTCAGTGAGTTCAAAGATAATAATGTACAGGATATTGTTACTGGTGAATTGGTTGCTGACCTGTGCTCAGCTAAAAACAAGGCAAAAGTCATTGCAACTAAACTTCCTGGTTTTTTTTTTCAGTAGACCTAATACAATTAACCAGGGACAGCATTTAAAATTTTAGATAACTCCTATCTCAACGCATTACGATTAAATTCAATGGTTTTTTTACAAGCATAACGTTTATAAGCATGTGAAGACTCATATTTTTAGGAAGTTTAAGCTTTGTCTAGCAGTACACTAGCTAAGCATATTGTCAGCCCTTGTCTCACAGTAGGCTGTGGCATTGTCAAAATTGTTAGTTTTTGATGCATTTATTGGCATATTTGTTTGTGAAGGTATACACCATATGATCGCTGTACAATAGACTTATGTGGTTTCAGATGTTTCAACAAAAAAAATAGCCTATGTTGCAGCATAACATCTGAATATTCTGCACAATTCCATTTTGCGGTGTGTTTCATGGCAATTAAGTCACACCCAGTTTTTAAGGCACGTGTGTCGCAGCAAATCATTTGAATATTCCCTACAATTGTGCTGTTATTGTAATGCTTTCGACAGCAAATTACTCCAATTTTTTTGAAAGGTGATTAACTGTGTGAAATGCGGCAACTAGTTACTACAAAAAAGCGTTTTAACTTTTCTAAAGTATGGCTTTGATTATGAATATATCCTAATGTATCTGCATCAATTCTTTTGCAACAATCTATAGCCTACCCAGTGGCGTTGTTTGATCGCAATTATTTATAGCTACATCAATTTTTTGGGCCCCTTATTATATTTTGGCCTCACGCCCCCAATTTTGGATATCCACCACTGCTGAAGATAGTGTTGCTTTAGCAGCGTATAGTTGACTAAACTCAAAGCACAAGCATATTGAAAGGTTGCAGTAATGTAACGTTGTAGTTGTTGTTGTAGATTAGCTGTTTTAGTTCATATCTATTTTTCATAATTTATGTTGTGTGAATAAAACAGGATTTGAATAGACTTAATGAACCGTACCGGTATAATGTAAGATAATATAATTCCTTAGCACAAAAATATCGTGATAAGCTTTCAGGTTGCTTTTAAGTTAAATAGTGATGTTGTTGACCACTACCGTAGTATTAATAAGGGTTTGGGTCTAAAAGAGTTTTGTCTGATTGCTCTTGCTACTCCGTGCTACGGCAAAACAACGGTCTATCATGCCATGTTTTTTATAAAAGCTGACTGAGCAAGTGCCTGATTCATTGTATCCCTTTCAGAATGCTCTTCAAATAGGCCTATGCTTACACTCTACAGTCTCTTAGGGTCGACATGCAATAACGTCGTGTATTTTATGATAAATTGCATGTCATGATTGGGGTTTATACTTGTCTAGGGTCGATATGAAATAACGTCGTGCATTTTATGATAGATTGCATTTTTATGGTTGGGAGCTTGTACTTGACTAGGGTCGATATGCAATAACGTCATGTATTTCACGATAAATTGCATTTTCATAGTTGGGAGTTTATGCTTGACTAGGATCGATTTGCAATGACGTTACGTATTTTACCATGGAACTGCATTTTCTTGTTGGGAGGTTTTACTTGGCTAGGATCGATATGCAATAACGTTAGGTATTTTACCATGGAACTGCATTTTGTTGTTGGGGGCTTATACTTTACTTGATGGATATGGATTAACGTGATATATTTTAGCGTTGAAATCGATTTTCTTCGCTGGGTCTTATCCTTGACTTGGGCAGATATGAAATAACGTGGTGTATTTCAGCATAGAGATCGATTTTCATTGCTGGGCCTTATACTTTACTTGGGCTAGAATGCAAAAACGTTGTAAATTTTATAATAAATTTTATTTTCTTAGTAGAGGCTAATACTTAACTGGAGTCTATATGCATAAAAATCCCTTTTTCTTTGTTGAGGGCTTATACTATAATAGGCCTACAATCTACGTGTAATAACTTTGCGTAACTCAGTATCAAGGTGCTTTTTTGCTGAGGGCTTATACTTTAGTAGGGCTAGTATTTAATGGCGTTGTATATTTTATCATAAATTTAATTTTTTAGTTGGGGGTTATACTTTAATAGGGCCGATATGCCATGACGTGGTGTATATTCACAAAATGTTGTGATTTTCTGTCGGCGGCTCATAGTTTAGTATAATGAATGTGCAATTGCGTGTATTGTCTACAGGTAGTCAAGCATCAAAATTCATTTTGTTGTTGGGAGCTTATACTTCAGTTGGGCTTGTATACAATAGCGTTGTGCATTTCAGCATCAAATCGCGTTTCTCTGAGGAGACTTATGCTTGAAAAGTATTGTTATGCTTCAAGCTTGTTTTGCATTACATTAGTCTGGTATTTGTGGAGGTACTAGTTTAATTGGGACATTAGATTGCCTTTATACCGAAACCAAAAAAGTACGCCAATTTTAAGGTGGTTATGACGTTTTTGCGATGCTATATGTCTCTTTGCATTAGCCTGGAGAAGATTAATTAATCATTTGAAGTTCGATGTGCTTGCAAACAGTGCTTTGAAGTTAATATCTTGTCTCTGTCAAGGTACAAATTTTACTGTTGTCTTAATGTGGTTGTGACGTCATAATCCTCTTGTCACACCCACTTGGCGACTTGATCATTGTTGCAAGTTATACGGACTTGCGACCAGTACTTTACATTTTAAAACCTTCTCAGTAACAAAGTAGGCATTTTACAAACATTTTGATGGGATTATGACGTCACTGTGACGTCATGGTACCCACCTGGGGTCGATGATCAACTGTTGCAAGTCACCCGGTTCTGCGAGCAGTGCTTCTGAAGTAAAAGTATGTTTATAACAATTTTATTCATAAAAAAAAACAAGCGATAATAAAGAAACAAAGAGCATCTTATTTGCGCGCATTGCGTTCACCCCTTAAACACGTCATACAACGTTTCTCACGTGATCGTCTTCTATGAAGCGTGGCGGCCGATTCTTTACTAGACCCATTCTTACAACTTTTGTAAGCACAGCTAAATTGGAAAAAGATAAAAATACATGAGTTTCACTTTAGTGAAGCATAATTGCGTATTTTTTTCGTTAATGGGCAAATTCTGGTTGCTTGGTTCATAAAGTTCATAGAGGAGTAGCGTAAGACCGCAATGCAGCAGTTTAACTGCAGGTCGTCGAGTCTGCTACTCCTCCTATCAAGAAAAAATTTGGAAAACGAGAAAAAAAGATGTGGAATGAAGTTAATGAGCTAATCTACACATATCTTTTCTAACTCTGCTGCGAGCGTGATGAAGGAAACAACAGACACACCCTTCTCTTAAGTTCTTATCTTCTTAAAATTGGCAGAATCGAAAATCCTTCATGCTGTAGCGCGACGGCAGCGCTCTCTCTCTCTCTCTTCTTGTTCTTTCCAATATACGAGGTGAAAGTCTTATCCGCCAACTCATTCAAATATTTACTTTAGAAGAAATTAAACACATTTATTTAAATAAACCCTTATTCAAATAGAATACAAAACAAAAGATTAATACTTAAATATAAACACAAATTTGATATCACAAACTTAAGTTGGCTCCCACGCCGAGCCACGTCTGTACCCCGACGTGTCCTTCTTTAACTGACACGTCGGCATTGAATTCAAATCAAGAGTTGTAATGTAAAGTGATGCGTGGAAATTAATGGTGCATAAAAACTAATTAAGTGGAACAATAAGGTAGTGCGCAGTACTACAATGCAACGCTTGCGGACACCCGTCCCAGGACACCTCTCATCTCATTCTGCAAAGTCCTGCTACGGACTCTACGCCGCTTGCTCTTGGGCGACTCTCTGGGACCTCTGGTCCAGATGCTGGAGATTTTCCTCGCTTTTGAGGCTGCATGGTCTGCTGCCATGGCCCCATCCATGACGAAACTGATTATTGGTTCGCTAATTTTTTGTAAATTTTTGAAGTTAAGCACTCTGCAGAGGCAGCCAGCTGTTTCACACAGCTAGTTTCATTCAATTGTGCGTTATTAGAAAACGTTGCAAATTGTCATTTACAGCTTTCAATTCGTTTTTTTTACAGATCTCGTTTCTAAAGTACGTTAGGTTGCCCGAGTATAGCTTGGGCTAAACTGCTTGTTTCTGATCTCTGTAAATCGCTCTGAAATATGGTTCAAGCGCATTGGTTGACATTTAACAAGCAAACCTTTTAACCAAACATAAACTAGCTGAAACCTTTTTATTGATTTAGATTTTTCTAAATACTTTTTTTTCAAATCTATTTGCAGTACCTTTTAAAATAACTATATCTGCTTCTTGATCTACCTTGGTTTTATTGAGCAAGATAAAAAAAAAATCGTTGAATCACAATAAAACAGTCATTACAGCTTATATACTAATTGCATGCAAGTCAACGTAAAGAGACATTGTTTGACTCAAATATCAGACAGTTTTTGAAGAGTTTTTGCGTACTTTTCCCATTTCCATAATATTCTTTCCAAACAATACGTGGATGCAAATTACTATGATTTCCAACTGGCAGCTTATCAATATCTGCCTACGTAATTTGATTTTTTTAGTGTTTGTTTGGGTAGACATAACCTACCCATGTTAGTTCATTTGGAAGTTTAGTATTCACAATTTATGTGTGTGAAAGTGATCACTCGCAACAGGTAGCTGAGAAGGTCTACCGAACTATCGGTACCAGTAGGCCGAATAGGCTTAGCTCTTTTTCGCTTTGTATCATTTGGGGAGAGAGACAGAGATCCAGTTTTTTTATCCGGTTTTGTCTGCGCCAATGCAGCTCGCCGAATTCACCTCATGTTTCTACCGGCGCAATGGTGTAGTGGTTAGAGCGTCCACTTCATAGTCAGTAGACCTGGGGTTCATTTCCTAAGTCGAGTCATACCAAAAGACTTTTAAAAATGGTATTCACAGCTTCCCTGCTTGGCGCTCAGCATATAAAAGCGATAGTGTGGAGAACAAGCCGGCAAGCTTGCTTGTTGTGTCCTTGAGCAAAACACTTAACGGGACGCCTCCACCTTTATGTGGCAGACAGGTTGCCCTCCCGTACTTCACCGGGTTACAATTGTAAAGTTGCTAACCCAGCAAGTCAGACGACTCTTGGGTACCCACCAGTGGCAGTCCGCCTTGTTGGTGGTGGTGGTGCTACCAGTCACTCAAGACTGGTTCGAAATGGGCTGCCATCTTTCCCCTAGCCTAATTTCAATTAGGTTGACGGCATGAATCTGAATTGCCGTTCATGCCGTACCTCCATCCCGAGAAATAGGAGGGGTAACCACAAGCAAACCTCGTGTTTCTCGATAGTACGTAAACACCATTATACCCTTTCACTCTATGAATGGCATCCTCCTTTTTCAGTCCACTCTGATCGGTATGCTCCTGCATTTGTCTCTTCCACGTCATGTTTGGTCGCACAGTCCCTCTTCTTCTTGCCGCTTCAGAATCCAATGCTCTTCTTAAAACATCACCATTATTCCTTTTCAAAGCATGCCCATACCTTCCCATTCCACTCGCCCTGGCTAGTTCATCCAAAGTATCCTTTTAACCCAGAAAATTAATAAGCTTTTGGCTCCTCGAGTGAATGTTAATTTAAATTTTTTGTTACAGCTAATTGTTTTTTTTGTTTTATTTGCCATTTGTATCCTCCATTCACGAGAAAGCGAATTGTATCGCTATACTTTGGACGGGAAGTCCGCACTCGCTTGGGAGTTGCCTTTTTCGAGGTTTATGGGCCACCTGTCTTCCACATAAAGGCGGGGCATCCCGTGAAGTACCTTGCCCAAGGACACAACAAGAGAACTTGCCGGCTTGTTCTCCACAACCTCCCATAAATGCCGAGCGCCAAGCAGGGAAGCTATAGATACCATTTTTTAAAGTCTTTTGGTATGACTCGACAATGGGAATGAACCCCGGTCTACCGACTGCGAAGCGGACGCTCTAACCACTACGCCATCGCGTCGGTTTTTTTCGCTTTGTATCATCTTTGTATCAATTATCACGCATGTGGAAGAAAGATTGTTTGCTGATGAAGAAACTCTAAGAACACATTTGAAAAGTAAACATCCGAACCGAAGTATTATCAAGAAACATAACTGCGATTTTTGTTCATCTATAAGTGATCGTTTGAGAATTTTTACATATTATTTGCCCACTCGCACTTAAGAAAAACCATTTGAATGTTCAATTTGTTGTAGAAAGTTTTCTCAAATAATTAATTAAAGAACACATTCTGATCCACACACACAAGAAACTTCATATAAATGCATTAAGGGTGGTAAAAAGTTTAATCCGTCATCGAGCTTGAAGAAGCACAAACGCAGTGATCATGACCAAATCTAACCATATGTTTGTGAAGTTTATGGTTCAACGTTTGGTCTGGCTTTTATCTATACCAGGCACATGCTAACTCACACTAATGTGAAACCTCGCGAATGCAAAAAATGTCCTGCTGCTTTCAATCGTTTATCTTCTTTGAGACGCCATACCAGAAATTATCCTCACAAATATTCACTTTGTGATAGAAGACTCGTAAGGGCAAACCAACTTAAAAAACATTCCATTTGATGTTGCAAAAAATAAATTTTGTTTTCAAACGATGTTTCTCATGTTTGATGTTAATAAAGTTGTACATGTATTTGATGTTTTGATATTATCTTGCCTTATCTCGGTAAAGTAGAAAAAAGGTAAGCCTCACTAGTAGCGGTGTAACAACTTACCCCTGCTAGGGATAAGCTATTCTAAAAGGAGAAATGTAGTTTTTAGAAATTTGAATAAGTTATTGATCCTTTGACTGTTTTTTGTAACTTGCATATTGCACAAGATTCAGCTTCTGCCGCAAGAATTAAACGAAACCTTTTATCTAAATCTTGAGAAAATCTTTAATTTAACGGAGCATCCAATTTGTAATTTGTAATAGGCCAGGTTTAGAGGCGGAATATTTACTAAAGACCCCAAACTCAAATTCACAACTTTGTTGATCAACTTTTTGAATTTAATTAATTTGTTTTCATGTCAAAACAGCAAAAGAACGTTTTTCTGGAGCTATACTTTTTTAAGTGCTGTTTAGGTCCATGGACAATGGTCTAAGTTACATTTTTAACAATGCTGCGAAAATGTAAAAATTATACTAAATCCAAATAATCCATGTAGTTTTTCAACAGAATTGATGGCGTATTTGTCTGCCTCAATTGTATGACAACAACAGAGCGGCGAAGCAGAATATCTCTCACACCTGCTTCTAGGCTTTGAATCTAGGTTTGGCAAGACGAACATTGTTATCTTCCGCTAGCTGGCGCTCCGCAACGCATATGTAATTTAATCTTGTGACATGTTTTTGGACAAGAAAGTTAGAATGAAGAACTTGCCATACCAGGCTAGAGCAGGAAGCGAAAACATACGTAGCCTTCGAGCGTTCATTTTAATTCCTTCGAATTCAAAATGAAAAATGGACCTCTAGCGTCATTTTTGAGGTTTTATCTGCTATTTTGGAAGGTTGTGTTTCATGCTACCTCGCCACTTGTAAACTTTGTAGAATTTGTGGGAGCCAAGAACGACATGTCTCTTTTTTCTAAATTCGCTTCAAAAACTCTTTAGAGAAAATCTTTGCGACAATATGTAACATTTTTTCAATAATCTCGCAAAAATTAATTTTGATCATTTCACTGCTAAAAAAAACTTTGGCTTCTCTCCTGTTTAAAATCTAAAATTTCAAATCTAAAACAATGTATAGCGATGGTGGTTTAATGCCTTTGTGTAGCCAAATAACGTTGAATGCAACCAAATTACAATTCTGTAGGCCTGCTTTCAAGATCGCAAAAAATCCATTCGTTCTTTGAAAAAGGAATGTAGTAAAATTCCTTATTTTAAAATTAGTTATTTCTAATGCATTGGTTCACGAACATAGGACGATCCGCTTTTTACATGAAAACCTTTGACGAGTTGTTGTGTTGTGTTTACTCGGTTTTTCATAAAAAGGCTGTTTTTATCAGAAATGAGTAGAAGAGGTTCAACAAATTGACAGCAGTTTTGATATTCATCATCCAAACCAGTGACTTTGAATTAAAGCCGGAAGAACTTTGAAGACCAAAAGTCTTAATAACTTTGCTTCTTCCAAAAGCGGGTTATTTATTTCTTTTGTTGATTTTGCCAAATTTATAACCCTCCTGTCAACCTTTGCCGGCATTGACCGGGTGGCTGCCCACTAGTTATGTCAGTTTAAAAAGGACTGATCCAGTCGGTTTCACGGTTCACCAACACGATATTTGTGAAGGCAATCACCAAAAGTTGTTACAAATAAAAGCAGGCTTCCCTGACCCTAATCCCAATCATTCGACTATAAATTGAATTATTCAACTATATCACCCAAGCTGGTTTGACTCAAAAGCAACGTACCATTTTAAAAAAATTTTATCCGTTGTTTTAATAAGTAATAGGGGAAGAGGCAAAAAACATGACATGCGCGCGAAAATGGGCCTTGTTTTCACGATTACTAAAATAAACTAAACGATGATAGACGTATTTTACAGCATAGTATTTTATTTCTTTCATATCTGAGTATGAGAAGGAGGGAACACAAACTTAAAGTTGTAGGGAGGCGTCAAAGCTATTCATGCTTTTGCAGAAGTAAGCTTTCAAGCCGTAAGCCCACTCACGAGTTTTTGGAAATTTTTTGGTAGCCTCTCGCTACAGGATGTGCACAACCGGGGAAAGGAAATGAGAATAACTGCCTTCCTGCAAGCAATAAAGTTTCAGGTAAATAATATCGGTTCGTAATCTGATTAAAAGTGTAGCTTCTACATCATCATGATGGCACTGCGCCTTTCACGACACCTTGAAGTCGTGGTCAATCGTGTGCTGCGACAACCGCCACTCAATCCTGCCAAGTTCAAGTTCATGACACCTCGAAGCCGTGTTAAATTGTGCCAAGTTTATGTCTTTAGGTAAAGTTGTTGCCTTTTGGTTTTTCCCAATTATGGGTCGCCACAGCAGCTAATTTTTGATCTGCATATTCATTATATGGCATTTTTTTACGGTCGGATGCCCTTTTTACAGTTGACCATCTCTTAGAAGGGAAAACTGGGCTACCTGTAGTAATGCAAGAGGCAAGCGATGAACTTAACAAACTGCAGATAGTGACACTGTTTCGACCTATCAGGTCTCTTCAGTGCAGTTGTTGACCGACAAGAAGCTAAAAGCTTTTAATAAAGCACAGCTTAGACTGTCACAGTTGTGAGACCTATACTAGATCCACTATCTGTCTTTCACTTAAAGGAGGAGGCGCCCCGTTAAGTGCCTTGTCCAAGGACACAACAAGTGAACCTGTTGGCTTATTTTCCACAACCTACCTTAAATTCCGAGCGCCAAGCACGGAAGCTGTGGATATAATTTTTTACCGTCTACGAGGGAAATAAACCCCAAACCTACCGACTGCGAAGCGGACGCTCTAACTTCTACGCAAGTCTTTTTTCAAGTCCAGTATTTCAGAAAACTCAAAGCACAGGCGCAGACAGAATGTCGCTATTCACAGTAACAATATATAAACGATAGAACTATAACAACAGCTTGTTTAACTTTTTCAAAAAATACTATAAACTGAAGTTGAGGGACAAAAATCCATTGGTATATTTTTGACTCTCGTAAAAGTTCTTTCAGGCAACACTTATGACGGCTAGTTATTTTTTTATTGCAAGATTTTTCCTTACAAAAATAATTTCACCGGCATTTTAAAGAAGGTCATGATATAATGAATATTATTCTGACCACATTGTACAATTTATGGTGCTAAATATAATAACGACAATTGTAAGCATGAAAAGTTCTCACAGTCGCGAAGAAAAGCCGCCAGGTGTTGCCAGAGTATTTTTAAAGAAAACAAGTTTTTTCAACATAATCTGCCACCTTGCAATTTGTCCAAATCAGTTAGAAAATTTTTAAAAATTTCCAAATCATAAAAAAGTGCTTAAATATTCCAGAAACGCAACGGATCTTAGTTCGATTGAAAGTATGTGGAGCATCATAAAAATGCGAACCAACTAGATGGATTACACCACCATGAGAAAGATCATAGAGGCAGATCTGGATGTAGTACCGGGGTCTTTATTTGCCAGACCATGGTCAAACTGATTTGAATCGATACTAAAACGCGATGAAGAACTGTTGAAAGATAATGGAAACTGCATCAAATATTGATTTGCAACAATGCAATGATAGAAATATGACCAAATTTCAGTATAATTTGTGCACTGCTTCAATATTTCAAACACTACGGTAATATTTGTGCTTTGAAACATAAAAGATCAAAAGATAGAGAAATATTTTCAAATTTATTTCAAGGGAGTTTATGCGTTCCAAATTTTTAAGCTATTTTCTTTCATTCAAGATTCACAGCTGAATAATATTCCAGAAAATATATTCAATGAAATAAATATTGGTTTCGTACAATTAAAGTGATTGTTGGCAATAAACAATTGTCCGTGTAGTGCAGAATCTAAAAATGAAACATGTTTGTTACGCATTTTGCTTCATATCTTGCAAGAAATCTTAGTACAGAAGCAGAGATGAAAAAGTGTCTTTCGGTTTAATAGCTTTAAACTCCCTTTCGGTTTAATAGAAGTGACGTCATGGTCCATCTCCTTGTTCTGACGATGAGTTTGACGTTTCTTTATGCCACTAATGTAATTGTTTAATGTTTTATGACAGCTTTGAAAAAGCTCTTCCGCAAAAATGGTGATGATCATTGGCAATGCGTGCAATAATTAAGTTAAAACAAAAGCTATTTGTGAAAATTAAACTGTGTTCATTGCTGTTTTCACTCGACATGGATCATTAATGATGAGTGTCGTAGACAAAAATCAATCAACAAAACATTTTCTTTACACACATGGAGTTGTTCACTTAGTTTATATTAGTTTTAGAGTTTGCTATTCTGGTGTCTAATTATTCCCAATTTGAATGTCTCTTGATGTCGCTCTTACGAACGCCGAGTTGCAGCATTGAAAAACTATGTAATACATGTATTGACTTACCAACGCTGCTTATTATCTTAATACCAGTTGGGGATAAATGCGACATTGATTTTGTTTCACGATCACAGAAACAAGTTGTTTGATGTTAGGTTTATGTTTCAACCACAGCGCACAACTGAAATTAAACAGGGAGGGAGAGAGACACCAAAACAGTGATTCTGTTTACAAATACCACAGTAAGTCGTACCGGTTGCCAAACTTATTTTACAATTTGGTGCCCTTCTTTTCGTTATTAGAAATGTGATTCCAAGTACGTGGCAGCGCCTTTGGCCTGTCTGATGTATTCATTGCTTTCACGTGAATAGGAAAGCGACGGGAGGTTTGCCTCTCCCTGTTTTGAACCCTAACATCAAAAGATTTATTGGGCTATTTTCTCCCAAAATTACCCAAATGGTTGCTTGCATGATGCGATTTCACTCAGAGTTGTTTCTATTTTTCCGTAAATTTTCCCTAGTACTTGCTTACTTTCCATATTCCCTGCTTTCTGCACAGATGTAACACGGATGAAAGGGGTCTTGCTTTTCCCAAAACATTTAGCTTTAGTTCCTGTAGCTATTTGAATATATTCTAAAGGAAAATAACAACAACTGTTATTCTTAAATGCGGTCAGATTTCACCTCAGCGGGAACACTCATCAGTTATCTAAAAGACCGACGCGATGGCGTAGTGGTTAGAACGTCCGCTTTCCCTTGTCGAGTCCTACAAAAAAGACTTTAAAAAATGGTATCTACAGCTTCCCAGCTTGGCGCTCGGCATTTGAGGGATGTTGTGGAGAACAAGCCGGCAAGTTTGCTTGCAGTGTGCTTGGGCAAGACACTAAACGAAACGTTACCACCTTTATGTGAAGATCTAAAAATTAATTTAAAAATATTACTTCAGCCAGCGTCACCATGAAACATTTGTAAGCAGCAACCAACTGCAATTGTAAGGGGTGCCATATATTTTCTAGATTCCTAATAGCCATCTTACACTCCATAAGTCCAGAATGATACAATCAAAAACAACTGATGTTTTGATAAACTATTAATTGTTCTTTGCAATAAGTGGGGGTGATGGTTGCACCAAAAGAGTGGACGTTTTCACAATTACCAAAATGAGCTATTTAGTGGTAAGCGTATTTAACCAATAGACTCACCATCTGTCGTGATTATATCTGTAATATTAAGTTTCTTGGTTCTAGGAAGAAGAGGTCATGATTGAAACTCATTATGTTATGTTGACTTTTTGTCAAACTTGTAATTTCATTACATGTAATAATACATTCAATCCCGACTTTTATATCAGCATTGGTCTCATTTACACACAGATTATTATTTTATATCTAATTGTTTATTTCCTAATTGTGGGGAGGGGACTAATTATTTGTCGGTCAACGCCAACTTGACCCTAATTTCAATCTCTACTCTATAATTAATAGTGTTCTCATTCATATAAGTCAACTTGTTTTGCAGAATTCGGTTGTTGTAATTACGAAATACTAAAAAGGAGAGCTCATCTTTAAACTTAGGATCGCGGTCAAAGTGACCTATACGTTTTCAGAAATGAACTATTAACAGATTGGCATAATCAGAGCTTTAATTAAATGTGTTTGTGATTTCTCCAGTACCTGGCTGCGCTGATGTTTTCTTGTTTCGGCATAGCCGAAGTCAGGAAAAACCGAAAAGCCGAACCATGTCTCCCACAGACATTAATGTCAGACTCCTTTCCATTGGTATGATCCCAAAGCGAAACCGTGGAACTTGCTTCTACAGTTCACTTAATAGAATAAGTTATAGCTTAAATAAATAATCCATGGACGAGATGTTTTCGACGAGTATGCAAATAGTTTTTGAAACCTAATGGAGCCCACATCGAAATTTTTGTAATTTGTTCCTCTTAGCTGCACTTGATTGATCTAATTTATTTTGAGACTGCTATGCAAAGGATTCAAACGCGGAGTCGCCTACCTTTTGGATTTGCATTATTGCAAAATACAGTTTTATGTTAATTATATTATTTTCGATGCTCGGATGTTGTTGTTTGTTGTGATTATCCCCTCTCTCCCTCGGTATGGAGATACGGCACCAACAGCAATTCAGCTTTTTGCCATCAATCTAACTGAAATTAGGTTAGGGAAAGATGGCAGCCCATTTCGAACCATGAGTGATTGGTAACCCCACCACCACCGAGGCGGACTGCCATTGGTGGGTACCAAAGAGTCGCCGCTTACGACATGCTGGGTTAGCAACTTCACAATTGTAACCCGGTGAAGTATGGGTAAACCACCGGTGTGCCATATAAAGATTTAGGCGTCCCGATAAGTGCCTTGCCGAAAGACACAACAAGCAAGCTTGCCGGCTTGTTTTCCACATTATCCCTTTTTTATGCTGAGCGCAAGCATGGAAACTGTGAATATGATTTTTTTAAATTTTTTAGCATGACTCGACTTAATGAACGAACTCCAGGTTTACAGACGACGATGCTGACGCCCTAACCACTACACCATCGCGCCGGTTTACAAATAATAGATAGATAAGTTAGCACTGTAATATATCATCTTAACAGTAATCTACTTCAGCAAATCGTGGCTGGGCGAGCCACGTTTCATGTCTGTATGTTTAGTAGCTTTAAACAATTAAAATGAATGCACTTAGGCTACATATCCACAAAAAGAATTCTGCTTTAAGGCATAAATTTTCTCAAGTCACGCAAAATCGTAGCATAGGAATTAAACAGTCCCAGATTGCAATTTCTGCTCTAGCCTGACCTGGCAACTTTTTCATACTAACTTTCTTGTACAAAACAATCATATCTTGTGATCCAATTACATATGCGTTGCGGAGCGTCACCTAGCGGAACAACATTCCATGGTTTGTCTTGTCGACCTTTAGTTTAGAAACCCAGAAGCAAAAGATATTCTGGTTAGCTCCTTTTGTTATTCTGCAGGTTAGGTAGATAAATATACCTTAATACTTTATGACTACATGGATTATTTGGACTTGGTATAATTCTAACATTTGCAAAGCATTGATAAAAATATATGGGTACCGTAAACCATTGGCCTAAGGACCCTGATAGCATTTGAAAGTTTACCTCCAAAAAATGTTCTTCCTCTGTTCGGACTCAAAAACAAATTGATAGAATTTAAAAACTTGATTAAGAAAGCTAGAACTTAAGTCGTAGTCCTCAGTAAGCCTTCCGGCTCTAAATCTAGCCTACAGCAAATTACAAATCAGGTGCTCTGTTAAATCAAAAAAATGTCTCCTTTAATCAATGCTTTTGGTAGAAACTGAAGCTTGTGCGGTCTAGAAAAAATAGTAAAAAGATCAATTTGTACAGATTTCTAAAACCCACATTTCTTATCATTTAGCAGGAGTTGTTAGTCATACCGTTACCATTTAGGCCAACATCTTCTCCACTTTACCGGGATCAGGCTAAGATAATATCAAAACATTAAACACAACTTTATTAACATTAAACATAATAAACAACGTTTGAAAAACAAAATTCATTTCTTGCAACATGGAATCATATGTTTTTGAACTTGGCTTGGCCACATGAATCCTTTACCACAAAGTGAACATTTGTGAGGATACTTCCTTGTATGACGTGTGATGATGTGGCGTCGTAAATGAGATAATTGATTAAAAGCAGCAGAACATTCTTTGCATTTGTGAGGTTTCAAATTAGTGTGAATTAGCAGGTGTTGTCTGTAATGGCTGATCCGACCAAACATTGAACCACAAAGCTCACAAACATATGGTTGGAGTTTGTCATGAACACAGCGTTTGTGCTTTTTCAAGTTCGATGACTGATTAAACTTCTTACCACATTCAATGCATTCGTATGGAGTTTCTTGGGTGTGGATTCGAATGTGTTTTTTCAAATCATTTTTTCGAGAAAACTTCTTACAACAAATTGAACATTCAAATGGCTTTTCTTTAGTGTGAGTGCGCATATGATTTTTAAAATTACCCAACATATCACTTGAATATGAACAAAAATCACATTTATGTTTTTTGATAATACTTCGGTCTGGATGTTTACTTTTCAAATGTATTTTCAGAGTTTCTTCATCAGCAAACAATCGTTCACATTTTCCACATTTGTGATAACTAGCTGTAACAAAACAATTGAAATTAACATTTACTCCAAATGATACAAAGCAAGAAAGTGCTAAGCCTATTAGGCCTACTTGTACCGGTAGCACGGTAGACCTTTATTAGTTATCTGGATCGAATGGCCATTGACACATACAAAGTGAGAATAAGTAATCCACCAAATGCACTGAGATAACACACAGGTGGGCTATATCCAAACAAACACTGAAAATAATTTAAATACGTTGTCACATATCGGTAAGCTGCTAGTTGGAAATCATAATAAATTGCATGTTTGTAAAATGTTTCATGGAAATGAGATGTGCACGCAGAAACACTTTTACTGTTATAGTAATGCAATAGGCTAGCAATGCCCTTGGCAAACTGCAGACAGTGACACTGTTTCGACCTATCAGGTCTCTTCAGTGCAGTCGGTGACCGATTTTTGTATGCTCCTACATAAAACTGGTAGAATCAAGGAGTAGATATAATTATCTTAAATGGTGCTGTAAATAGAATTTGGAAGAAATTATGTAAAAATTCTATAAACAAAAAAATTTCTGTTTATGTTTGGTTAAACAGTTTGCAAGTTAAAAATATCAACCCATGCGTTTGAAGCATATTTAAGATCGATTTACAGTGATGATCAGAAACAGGCTTCCTAGTCCAAGCTAAACTTGGCAGCCTAACGTACATTACAAACGAGATCTGGTGGTAAGAAAAACCAATCGAAAGCTGGAAATGACAATTTGCAACGTTTGCTAATAACCCACAGCTGAATAAAGCTAGTACTAGCTGTGCGAACAAACTGGTTGATATTGCAGAATGCTCAACTTCAAAAACTTACAAAAAATTAAGTTAATTAATAAATAGTTTCCTTATCACAAAAGTATTACGCATAAGTTCATTGATATGATTGAAGACGACATTTTGTTGCGTATATTTTGAAGGTCAGTCATTTTCTAATTATTGAACAGCAGTTTTTGCTGCTGGAAATTGAAATGTTGATGCTAATTTATATAATGAACCCAAACCAAACTCCGCGTAATATGAGAATCTGAAAGAAAACTATTAGCGACATCAATAAATGTGGCTAAGCAAAATCTGTTTAGAGACGGATTCGCAACTAACTATCGGTACACCAATTGCAATGGCACTGAGAGATTTGCTGAAAAAAAGTTTTGATGGCTAAGAAATCGTATGTTAAACTTGACTTTGAACCAGCCGCGTCCTAAGTGACACTTTACTGTGGTTGTGCGTCAAGGTGGGCTGAAAAAAACTTCTTTGTAAAACTTACCCACCTGAAGGCCTAAAAATCTGACAAATCATCTAAAAACACTTTTTTAATGAATTAAATAGACCAGCTGTAGCCTAAATAGATCAGCGCAATCCCAAGTTTATTAGAGAACCACTCTAAATTGAAAAATTAGTTTCTACATCGTTAATAGTTGAGCTAGAAAGTTGGCTTTTAACATCTAAATTACAAAATAGTTGTTTTTATTTTTTACGCAGTTGACCAGACAAAAAGTTGTAGCCAAAAACCTACATTTTCACATCATTCTTTTACAATCCACAAAACATTAACTTTATTCAATAAGGTGTTTAAAGTGGTTTGATTAACCAGGTGCAAAAGTATTGTTCTAGAAACGCACTAAACAATAAAATGGAAGAATAGCAAACAAATATGAAGCATGTATTACAGCGTTATACTTCTGGAAGTTGTGTTACCAACACGAAATTTTAAAATTGACGCACACAGACAAACAACAATGCTCACAAGTTATAACAGGAAAAAATTGCTCACAGATTAGTGGAATTGTATCGGTGTTTGCAACTGAATAAAATTTTGAGTAAATAGTAACCACTGTCCAGTATCTGGCCAGATGCTAAGTACAGCTAAGCGTTGTGATAGAAAAAGGTAGGACCCACAACAACGAATCATGGCAAGACGAGCGGATTAAAACGGATTTGAGCTGTAAGCTGATACGGAGTAAACAATACGAATTGCTAAAAAAGTACTAAAGTACCAGATACAATTTATGAAAAAAAACACGTTGCAAGGTAAACGGTACAAATTTTAAAAAGTATCGACGCTACAGGTGCAAGGTTAGTACGGGTAGGCCACCTATCTGCCACATAAAGGTGGAGGCGTCCCATTAAGTGCCTTACCCAAGAACACAACAAGCAAGCTTACCGGCTTGTTTTCCATAATATTCCTTTTCTATGCCGAGCGCCTAGCAGGGAAGCTATGAATACCGTTTCATAGTTTTTTAGTATTTTTTATGACTTAGGAAATGAACCCCCGGTCTACCGACTGCGAAACGGACGCTTCAACCACTACACCATCGCGCCGGTAACTTAAGTGTATATGCTCAAAGAAGACTTGTAATACTCCTCGCTATAAACTACAATATGCCACTGAGCTCCTGGACTTTGACAAAACATCTATCTAGACTAGTGATTCTCAACTTTTTTTTGTTGCAGCACACTTTTATCGATTTCAAAATTTGGTAGCACACATAGAAAAAGATAAGTTTAAACATTATTTACTTGCCTATAGCACACTGCGTAAAATAGTTCATGATAATTATCTAAAATTAATATCTAAAATTTGGCGACACACTTTTATAAGTTCACGGAAAACAAAAGTGCCGCGGCACAGTGGTTGAGAATCAGTGATCTAGACACTAAAAATATAGCTACACACTAACAAACGTACATAAACCTCGAAAAAAATACAGTAAACGCAGCGAGTGTCGTAAAGAAATCGAAATTAGCAAAATAACAGGGCTACCGCTGCACCCTGTTGTTGTCGTGATTAACCCTCCTCTTCCTCGGGATGGAGACACCGCACGAACGGAAATTCAGGTTTATGCCGTCAACCTATTTGAAATTAGGCTAGGGGAAAGATGGCAGCTCATTTCGAACCAGTCATGAGTATGAGTGACTGGTAGCCCCACCACCAACAAGGCGGACTGCCACTGGTGGGCACCTAAGGGACGACATGCTGGGTGAGCAACTTTACAATTGTAACCCGGTGAAGTACGAGTAGCCCACCTGTCTGCCCCATAACAGTCGAGGCTTCCCGTTTAGTCCCTTTCCCAAGGACACAACAAGCAAGCTTGCCGGCTTATTCTCGACACTATCCCTTTTTTATGCTGAGGGCCAAGTAGGAAAGCTGTAAATACTTTGTATTTTTTAAAGTCTTTTAGTATGACTCGTCTTACAGAATAAACCCCAGGTCTACCGACTTCAAAGCGGACGCTCTAACCAATACGCCATCGTGCCGGTAAGCACCCTCGTTGCATAGTTACGGTCCGATTTTGCACAGGTAGTCCAAAACGAAGAAAATCACTTGATGCATGGTATCATATATAAACAGCTAAATAACCTTGATGAAAAAAATGGTGTGGCAAATATACATATATAGAGTCAAACCTCGGTTATCGAACATAATCCGTTCGAAAAGTGATTTG
This sequence comes from Trididemnum clinides, assembly GCA_963675345.1. Lineage (NCBI taxonomy): Eukaryota > Metazoa > Chordata > Ascidiacea > Aplousobranchia > Didemnidae > Trididemnum > Trididemnum clinides. The sequence continues at coordinate 31,169,904 of OY776294.1, read as the reverse complement.
TTCCAAATCCGAAATAATTTTTCCCATTAGAATTAATGTAAATAATTTTAATCCGTACCAAGTCTAGAAAACAACTTTTGTAAAGTATTTTTTTACTATTTTAAACCATAAACTGTACTCTATACTGTATACCATAACTAAAAATGGATAGAAATAGATTGTGGTTTATTTTAATAAGATTTTCTATCTAAGATGATGAAAAAAACATAAAGTAAACATTTTGTATGTTTTATTTTTAAAACATCGAAAACATTAAAGGTTAAGATACACTGTACAGTACAAAAAATTTTTTAAATGTGGCAGAAATTAATAATTAAACAGTAAAAAAAATACTGTACAACAGCTCAGTTACATCAAAGCTCGTTTGTAAAAAGAAAAAAACAACAGAAAAAGCACATTTACATCACTTCCTTGGAAAATCCTCTTCCATAAAAACGTAGGGTAACTCAACTGGAGGTGTTGTCTCTCTAGTCAATCTCTTCGGTTGGGGAGAAGTTGTTCCTTCCTTTTCGTGAAGAACCTATCAAGCGTAACTTGCTTCTGCCTCCGTTTAAGAACTTCACGAAAGTGGCTGATAACAACGTCGTCAAACATATAAGCTGCTCTACTGCTTGCGGCTTTATCTGGAAGGTAGAGTTCCACAAAATTTTGGATATCATTCCATTTTGCACAAATTTCTTTGATATCCGCAGTAGAGGCATCCTTCCTTCCCTCATCCTCATCAGAAGACCTATCAACGTCCTCTTCTGCTCTTCCTGAAAATGCTGGAGTTCTTCGGTCGTGAGCTCGTTACGATGTTTGTAGAGTTGCTCCTCGACATCGCCGCTGTCCATTTCTAAACCAAGACTTCCGCCCCTACTGACAATTTTATAAATCAGTTGACTGTCCTTTCGCGATTCCTCTTCAACGTCAGCAGCTGTGCTGGTCCCAGCAACATTGTCAAACATTCAAACTCTCGTTCAGTCACACAATTGGGCCACTATTTTCTCCATACCGAGTTCATAGTCCTGTATGACACTTGGTTCCAGGCTAGTTCGATGAGGGTGAGACAGTGATAAATATTAAAATGATTTTTCCAAAAATCTCGAAAGGTTAGCTGTGTGCCACTAGTCACCTCGAAGCATCGTTGAAACAAGAATTTTGTGTACAACTCCTTGAAGTTTGCGATGACTTGCAGGTCCATAGGTTGAAGCAGAAGTGTGGTATTTGTAGGGAGAAACTTTATCTTGATAAAATCAAATTTCTCTGTCTCAAGTCTTCCCCCAAACCTGGAGGGTGGGCAGGGGCATTATCCATAAGAAGACAGCAGCGTAGTGGCAACTTCTTTTCCTCCAAATATTTTTTTACGGCTGGACCAAACACCTCATGCACCCACTCAGTACAAATTTGCCTGGTCAGCCAAGCCTTTGTGCTTGACCTCCACATAACAGGCAATCTCCCCTTAATAACATTATTAACCTTGAAAGCCCTAGGATTCTCAGAATGGTAAATGAGAAGAGGCTTTACTTTGAAGTCACCGCTAGCATTCCCACACAACAAGAGTGTTAGCCTATCCTTCATTGGTTTGTGGCCGGGAATCGACTTCTCCTCGCGAGTGATGTACGTTCTTCGTGGCATTTTCTTCCAGAAAAGTCCTGTTTCGTCCATATTGAACACTTGTTGGGGAACATATTGCTCGGCATTGGCATATTGTTCGAATTCTACTTTAAACTTATCGACAGCTGCCTTGTACGAACTTGCTGCCTCCCCATTACGAACAACGGAGTGTATACCATTTCTTTTTTTAAACTTTTCAAACCACCTTCTGCTTGCTTTAAAATCAAACCCTTCAGGAACAATGTTAGGATCTTTTTTTATCAAATCTTCATGCAAGTTTTGCTTTGACACAAATCGCATCTTCGCTTAGAGTATCCCCTGATAACTGTTTCTCGTTTATGAAAATAAGCAAAAGTTTTTCCACTTCCTCCAATACCTGTGGCCTTTGTTTGCTCGAAACACTAGAACCTTTAGCCACATCACCTGCTTTAAGCTGGTCTTTGTTATTTAGGATGGTGCTTATGGTCGATTTCGCCATGCCAAACTCCTTAGCCAACACAGACACACACGCCTGATTCATATGTCGCTATTAATTCTTTCTTAAATTCAATAGTTTTGCGCACTACTTTCCTTTTTTCTTCACCAGCCTTACTCCTTCCACTAACTTTCTTTGGAGCCATGATTACGGGTTAATAAACTATGTAAAACTAAAAGAAATCAGTAAGATAACAACGAACACGACTGCTTTGAATGAACTTTGAATTCGAATACTGACGAATGCAGCATCATGGCGCGTTCGATTTATCTCGACCTTGAGTAAGCGCGTTCGTGTTTGCTCGGCTTCTCTCGGTTTGGTCGTGACCCGAATTTATGTTCGAAGTCTGAGGCGTAAAAATCTCAAATGTTTTGGTCGAAAACCGACTTGGTCGAGAACAGAATTGTTCGATAACCGAGGTTTGATTGTATCTAATTTACAAAGCGCAATTTTATCTGTGTCTGGGTATCTATGGGTCTAAACTCCTTCGAAACTGTCAGGCGAACAAAAATCAGGCTTGGCAAGATTGATCACCACCTCGGGGTGAAGGAAATAAAGAGGTTTTTGACGTCATGATGACGTCAAAAACAAAACTAATTTTTTTAAATCGCTTTTACAGACCAAAGGAACGCGGTTTTCAATGTAAACAAAATCGAGTACCCCACTTATCATTTTTTTAAAAAAATTAATTTTTTGGTACATTTTCATTATTTTTTGTAGCAAGCATGGCTCTAGGCATTAATCTAAGTAAATTTGCAATAAGCTTCATAAAAAACCGAAGATTTTAAAACTTGTGAAATGTAGCCTAACCATTGAAAACTGCAAAAGTTTGGTGGCTGGACTAAATAAAATTGCAATTTGCAGAAAAACTTACTTCTTTGCTACATTTTTCTCTTTATCACAAAAGCGTAGTTCTTTGGCCTTACTATCAAAATTTTCAAAGAGATTTATCAAAAACGATGTTTTTAAAACATAGCCTACTCAAAGCAAACAACTTGGTGATTCCCCTACAAAAAATGGAGATGAATATGGTCCTCTTTTATAGTTTGCAGCAAAATATTAGTATCGAGCTGCATTTCATCTAAATGTTAAAGCCATTTCCTGTGAAATTGGATGAAACCGACTCATTTGATATTCTTAACCTCAACATAAGACAACTGCAGGAGCATAATTTCGGGTTAATTTGCTGTTTTCCCTGGCTGCGTTTATGCCAGCACCAAGCAACATGCGCGCAGCCTCAGGCTTTGGGTCGTACAAATAGGAATTTAGCTACGAAAACGCCTTAAATTTAGTAGTAGCCAAATATTTCATAAACTATTCCTAAAAATATATGTATATATTACTTTCACATCACCTACCAATAGCTTTAAAATTTTACTTTCATGTTCTTCATAAAATAAAAAAATAAAACTTTTTGAAATTGTTAGATGATTAAATTAAGAACAAGTTCAGTTCCTACGTAACAAACAAGGCAAGTAAGATTTAGCCAGGAACCCCAGAAACCTTTGGAAAAAATGGCAGCTATGGGCAACCCCAGTAATGCTTTTTAAGACTTAATCATTTGCACTAAATTTATTTATCTTTTGCAACAAAATATTAGTATCAAGCTGCGTTTCATTTAAATTTATCAAAATGCATTTCATTCATCGTTGAAGCCATTTCCTTTGCAATTGGGTGAAGCCGAAGGAGCCGTCTCATTTGATACTCTTGACCTCAACATTACTGATGGGGGCCCTGCCGGGCGACAAAAGCTAGTTAAATCTAAGAGTTTTTTCAGTTGTGATACGACGTCACATCAAATGTCTTCTTGAAAACAAAAAATTATTTAAGATATTCTCAATGCGCATGATACTGACACTTGTGTTCGTATTTGGCAATAAATGTTTTTCTGTCAAAATCAAAAAAATTGTTCTCTCACTAACTGATACAATTCGACGGAATTAACATTACTTTCAGACTCAGCCACCCAAAATTATCTCAGAATCATTACAATAGTTTTGGTGTTTAAAAAAATCGTCGTTAGCAAGTGTTGTTTAAATATGACGAATTACCAGCAAAATTGGACGTTGGTTTTTTTGTTTCTTTTGCCCTTTTCTTGACGATTCCCAGCTGTTCAGCATACTGCACTCCATACCAAACCAATAACTCTTCTCCTTTCTTTATTTCTTTGTACGCACGATAGTAAATTTTTCCTTTATATTGATAAGCAATTAAATTCTGTTCTTTTTCATTTCTGCAAACATTTGAAGTATTAAGCTAAAACCGAACTGATATGCTTGGAAGGGAAGATTTGAACATCAGAACCATTCCGGCCCTCCTCTGGTTTTTCGACCGACTTCAGCCTGCCCAAGCGTAGTTCACCATTACCGGCGCGATTGGGTAGTGGTTAGAGCGTTCGCTTTGCAGTCGTTAGATCTGGGGTTCATTTACCAAGTCTAGTCATACCAAAAATTTTTTAAAATGGTATTCGCAGCTTCTCTGCTTAGCACTCAGCAAAATAGGGATAGTGTGGAGAACAAGCCGGCAAGCTTGCTTGTTGTGTCCTTGGGCAAGACACTTAACGGCATGCCTCTGTCTTTATGTGGCAGATAGATGGTTGGTCCAAGCAGTCTATCCGTTGTGGTGGCCCCAGTCTAACTGAAGACTTGCAAATCGAGCGTGAGCGCTAACGCAGTGTGGCCTATATATACACCTTCCTGCATAAAGCTCTCAACAAATAGCTCAAACGACGAAGAGAAGGGAAGGAAAGACTATATTGCATGAGCTATTGCGTGTTGTAAATACTAACAACATTAAAAGACATTTTTGCAAGACAAAACCAGAGACCACGAAAAACCGATAAGCCATTGCGTAACGAAACTCGCTCACTTTTGCAGTTGCAATTCGGTCTTCGTTGCGCTTAAGTTGACGACAATTTTGTTTATTGTCAGTATGCTTGTCTTATGTGATACCGGTAAGCGAAATGGCATTATGTAATGCATGGTTTTTGTAATACCCTGTCGTTTTTTGCTCTGCTGATATTGGCCGTAATGGCCTACGAAACGTTAGCCTAAATAAAGGCACCACCAAAGTTATTGGCGTGGTAATTATTGCTTACCGGTAGAACAAAAGCTAGAATTTAATACCTATTGAACAACTACCACAAATATATTTAGCTTTGTTGAGCTGGACATAAATATGAATGCGGACATTCTAAAGAGCATAATCAAAAGAATAATGATAAGAACATAATGAAACCTCAAATATATGTGGCCATGAAATAGAAATCAAGCCATTAAAAAATACATGGAAAAAAAAACAACAAATGTCAACCTAAATCAAGACACCACCCAAGGAATTTATTTATCACAGACAAGGATAACGCTAACTTTTATTTCTGCCTTAACTCCTCGTAAACTGCTTCATCAACATAATTTTTCTCATATGACGAAGTTAGCCTAACAAACTTTTTGTGCTGTACACTGTTCACAAAATAGCAAGATTGCGAACAAAATAACTTCTTTTTTAAATTAACATCACCTACAAAATATTGATGAAAATTACTTAGTAAAAGATATCAGTGATAGAGTTTGCAAAGAGTTTCTTTGGAAGCACAATTATGCAATTAATAAAAAGTAATCATCCCGCAAGCTGCAGTGACAAGTTCTCTCAATACAGATCTAGGCGATCCGACAATCACCTTATGATCTATAAACACTTCTGTAAACCTTAACCCCCATTTAACACCTATCCGCTCTGCCCTTGTAAGTAATATAACTTCAAGAAGTTTGATGAAATGTATTTAACAAACCTTGCACAGTTAATGTAACGAAGCCAGTTACTTTTCTTAACATCAGAACCATCAACATAGTGAGATAAACTTCCCTGCCGATAAATCTGAAATTTAAGACGCAACATGAAACAGAAAGACTAAAATATTAGGTTTGATTGTTTTTAAAATGTGTTCTTGCTGTAAACGATTGCAGGCACAACAGCACAAGCGCAAAGTCCCAGAAGGACGCGGGGATCTAGTATCCCTCAATAATTGTGATCGAAGGTACCAACGGATAATTACCACCTAATAATTGTACAGCATGGTTTGATCGTAACTAAAAAAGCACGGTTTTAGTATGTTCAAAAAGATAAGACTCTCACTTACGCGATCGTCTTGTAATAAACTTCCGCTTTTTCAGCAAAAATCAATTCCTACAACTCTTGTTTTTATTACACCCAACAAGAAATAGATTGTTCAAGACAAAGAAATTAACTAATGCGCTTTTTGCTTCATCACCCCTTGCTGAAGCGTGATAAATTTCAGCAGATGGATTTTTAAAGGAGTTTAATGACTAAACTGTTTAGTGATTACAGTCTTGTTTGTACAACGTTGCGTAAAAAAAGCAATAATCGTAATTTGTTACCAAATATTCAATAAAATAAATTTATCTGCCTCGTTAACAGTTTCAACGTGTTAGAAACCCTACAAGTCGTACGAAACTCGACTTACATCAGTGATGGGATTCGTGGAGTTCGCACGAATTCGTGCGAACCCGTTCTTGGAGTGTCGTGATAGTCAGCGAACCCGTTGTTTTTTGTTATAGACCTTAGACGACTGCAGCAAATGGGCTTTCCAAAATGAGGGAGCCTGTTGTTAGTGAGTTTGATACAAAAAAGAACCTGTTCTTAAAATTTTGAATCCCATCACTGGTTCTACCGTTTTGGAAAAATAACTTCCTGTGTCCCGGACTTTATGTATGTTAACAAACAAGAATTATTTGATTTTTTTCAAAAACATGTTACCCTATTGTGCTAGCGTGTCGATTCATGTAAAACTTTGGCGAGACCAACTTTGCTCAAGAAAAATTTATAAAACTACATTTAATGTTCATTAACAGTAAAATTATTTCCCAAACACTCGTATGTAGTGAGAAATTTCAAGCATTCATCTCTATAATATGAGTGAGCAGTAACACGTTCCCTTCCACAGTAGAATCATCAGGATTACTGTTGCAACAGCAAAAAGCTATCAGTAGTAGCTACTTTGTTCAAAGGTTTACTTCTCGCAGCTTTTTTATATCACCAGTCGAAAAAGTAAAAAGATCAGCTTTCGCTTTTGTAATATTTTTGAAATATCAAAGCCAAATAACTCTGCAGTCAATTTCTACTTTGCACATATATAACTACCCAATATTCATCAAGTTTTCAATAATTAAGTGCCGCTTGTTGTTTTTATGTATCAAAGTGCTAACAGCTTATGTAAACTAAGTATTCATTTCTTTCACCTCCCATGCATATCCACCATCAAATGTCATAGACAGCTTTTGTAAGTCATCTTTATGAACTGCTACTCCTTCATACGCACCAAATACAGAATTCACAACAAAATCTTTCTCTGCCCAAACGCCAAGACCACCTGATCGAATCTTGGATTTAGCTACATTGACACCTTCAGGACATGTTCTACGTGCTCGGTCAGTTAAACCCTGGAAAAAAAGATCAAATTTATTGTTACAATATACTGTCGAGTTTCATCAAGCACCCGACACTTTAAGTGACAAACGATAAATAGCCTATTGCTAAACCAATTTATTTTTTATGCATGACACAACAAAAGTTGGAAAAATCACTGCACAGGGCTAGAGGTTAAAAATTACAGTAATTACCCGCTTTTTCAAATACAGTCAAACCTCGCTTTTCGAACGTCTCGCAGTTCGAACAATTCCGTTTTCGAACGGAAAATTCGAGATAAAAATCACTCGGTCCGGGAACGAAAATTCGATTCTCAAACAACTCAAGAGAAAGATTTACCTGAACCAAGTGCGGCCCCCGAAAGCATTTTGTGCGGCCCGCGAACACTTTTGAAACTTTAGTAAAGCTGATTTACGATGATAAGTGGAGAAACCGACGCGTAACCGACGCGATGGCGTAGTGGTTAGAGCGTCCGCTTCGCAGTCGGTAGATCAGGGGTTCATTCCCCCTGTCAAGTCATACCAAAAGACTTTAAAAAATGGCATCCGCAGCTTTCCTGTTTGGCGCTCAGCATTTAAGGGAGGTTGTGGAGAACAAGCCGGCAAGTTCGCTTGTTGTGTCCTTAGGCAAGGCACTTAGCGGGACGCCCCACCTTCATGTGGAAGACAGGTGGCCCATAAACCTCGAAAAAGGCAACTCCCAAGCGAGTGCAGACTTCCCGTCCAAAGTGTAGCGATACAATTCGCTTTCTCATGAATGGAGGATAAATATGGCAAATAAAACAAAAACAATTGCCGTATTACAGAGGCAAGAAAAAGGTATTACATGCCACGTTGAAAAGAGCCTTTGATAGTTTGTACAGACGCATTTTCCGTCCAATTAGAGGGTGATGGCCTTTTCTTTTTTTTTCTTTTGGAGACCACCATGTCCACGCGCGGTATAAGGTCAATGTAAGGAGGTCTCGTATAACATGAAGCTGACGCAGGCTATTGCAAGATCCTGAGCACTGACCCTCGGCCACTTATACTTGGTCAATGCTGCCCTCGACCGACTCTTCAATCCTCAGCTAGCTTCCATGACCGCGATGCGGCCCGCAGGCCAAAACAATTGCCCACCCCTGGTATAGTGTAACCAAGTAAATAAGTTATTCTTTTGGTGTATAGAACAAATTAATCTCTTTTTTATTATTTGTAATGGGAAAATACGATTCGGCTTTCGAACAAATCGATTTTCGAACAGCCTTTCAGAACCAGTTGTGTTCGAAAACCGAGGTTTGACTGTATATTGGGAATTTTATAGTTTTACCAAACCTGATTCAGGCAGCTAGTAAGGTCAACAATGTAGACATACAGAATAAACTACATTCAACGGATAAAAGAAAATCAAATTACCAAGTTAACATGATATTGGGCTAAGGCTTTATCAAAAACAGGATAACTTGAATTACTGAAGAATAAACAATAATGCTAAACTCATCTCTAAAGATACAACCTAAATTACATTAGAAACATCATCGAGAATCGAACCGCGGCCTCTCCTACTTTCCGTTCGAGATTCTTGTACACAAATATGACCATGCAGCACAATGCATATGTTACATCACAACTGATAAATTATTATCAAGTTAATTAAAAATATTGGGTTAAAGCATCAGAAAAATTCAGGGTAACCTGGTTTACTGCAGACTAATCAGTAATGCTCATTCTATTTTAAACTGAGATATAACTACAATATTACTACACAATATACAATGTAGATCATAAGGAATGGAAGCCAAACAAGAAGGTGTCAACGAATGTAATCGTTATAAGTAATAACATGTATATGATAAATCTACATCTTTATACTTACCAATTTAACCAAAGTATTTTCAATTTTGATGTAAGGTCCATGAGTGGGGCAATCGCCTTCATGTAACTTTTTACAAGAATCACAAACTGTAAAATTTTAAACAATATCAAACTTATGGCCAATACCAATGCCAAACTTTTTATGAATAACTAAACACTAAACCTGAAGAAATTGTCGGTAAATTCAAATAAAAACGTATTCAGTGAATAATGTGTATCTATTTTTCATTTATTTCTGCAAAACCACGCAAACAGAAATAAAATCTTCCCATTAGTAAAATATCAAGCAATAACTTACATAAATAATGATCATCATCAGGAGCTTCAGGATCAAAATAATCATGTTTGATTCCCCGTGTATCATAACGTGTAACACATGGCTGCAATAACAAAATAAATTTCATCAGTAAGTAGCTTTTCCATACAATGCCACAGATTTGCAAAAATTATTGGCAAAAAATGGCGGCCTTTAGACAGCAAATTAGTCAAAATGTTAAAGCTTCGCTCAACACTGCACGAAGTTGTTTTGTGAAGTGACATCACAGCATTATAACGTTTGGTTAAGAAATTTCTATAATCGACTTTATGCCATTATTTAGTTCAATTCAATAATCCAAACACACCTTTGAATTCTTACTAGATCGCTGCCAAGGTCAAAACTATGTCTATTATTTATTTATCAGTGACATATTTCAGGAACTCTCCTTTTGTTCTACCATCCACGAGCTACAACGGCATCAAGTGGTAAGTGTAACGGGTTCGTGGAGCAGAGACCCTTGGGGTAGTCTCCGAACCCGAGACAGATTGCAGCGAAGCTGAAGTTGTAAATAGATGAAACGCGCTTTTCCTCTCGTCACGCTGTTATTGTCTGACTTTCTTGAATAAATTCTTTGATAAATTTTTATTGATAATACGCAAACTGAAAATGGAAATAATGAAAGTGATAAGCAAATAGGAAAAAACTGATGGATTGGCGTAGCGTCGTTGGCGTTGTTAGCGGTGTAGTGATGTAGCGTTGTAGCGACGTAGCGTTGTAACGACGTAGCGTTGTAGCGTTGTTAGCGGCGTAGCGGTTTCAAACTATTTTGACCCCCAAGTACTTTCTTCTTTACTACAGCTCCAACACAATAATAATCGACAAAGAAACAGCTCAACCAACCTTTTCTCTACGTTGGCATCTACGAGCTTTCTTTGATAGTCCTTTGACTTCTACTCAAACGTGCGGTTTTTACAAACAACGTAATCCTTCTTGCAACGCGTCTACTTGAGAATGCTGTAAGGGTATGTAAGAAGGCCGTTTTTGCAGCGTCGCTTTAGGATCAACTTTGCCAAATTCAACAACTAATCAATAAAACGATACCTCAGGAGAAACAAACATAACAACCACACAACGCGCGTTCAAATCACAGATTGGCTACGAAAAAACTAGATTTAAAGCATTAGATGTTGCAAAATATTGTAACAATATTTGCAGTAAGACAATACGCTAGACTTGCAAAGCATTTAGATTAAAATCTTTAATTCAAGTTTCAATTATTATAATTTTGTGATTGTTACATCACAATATTACAGCTTCTTGTTATCAGCATAAAATGCAACGCAAAGCGAAAAGGCCTTCACTAAGTCAAAGGTAGTTTATGCCTTCTTCTAACACACTTTTTCTTTATGCATTTTATGTGATAACGCTGCATTACATACTACTGCAAACCGTTTAAAATATCTTATGTAAGTTTTGAATGCTAAGGATCCGACACAAACGTTTAAAAAACTAGCAAACGTTGAAAAAGTTATGAAGTACACAAATAATATACTGTATAGTTTGTGAATTGAAAGTACAAAATTAAAGAAGACAAAATATATCAAACAATAAAAAAGATCTAGATAACTGATGAACTTGAATAAAAATGTAACGTATTTGTTATTACTTCTAGTGGTGCTTCTTTTTCCTTTTTCCTAATGGATCCAGGTTTGTTTTCCAAAGCTTGCAAAATTTCACCTACAAAATCACAAACCTAAACTAACCAATTTTTAATCGTATATGCATGAACATGTTAATACATGCAATAGAAAACAACCTACTGAATAACTTACACAAAATACAAAACATTAAGTTGCCGTGCTTCACCGGTTTAAAGAATGGTGAAGCTGTTTACCCAGCATGTCGTAAAAGGCGACTATTGGGTACCTACCAATTGCAGTCTGACTGTTAATGGTGGGGTTGCCAGCTTAGTTGCTTAATTGGACCACTCATGTCAGAAAACTGAGGTTGGGGTAAGCAAAGGCATGCTCCAACAAATCCTCATGACCAGAAAAAATATACAAGTGGCCCCCAGTCCCCGGCAGCTCTTAAATGGGCAGGGGGTGCAAAGAATCTCCTGGTTTTAATCTGAATGTCATGGGATAAGATTTGATGCATTAAATGAGGGAAGTCTTCGTGGAAGGAAAACGGAAGTGTGTGAAAAACTGAGGAAGAGAAAAGTTGATGTGCACTGCATCCAGGAAGTAAGATAGAAAGGCCAAGGAGCTCGTTTCGTGGGTACTTCGGGACGAAGGTATAAACTGTGGTGGTCAGGAAATGATGCAGGATTCGAAGTTGGAATTTTGGTGAAAGAGGAAATAACTGGGAACGTTGTGGAAGTTAGAAGAAAAAGTGACAGAGTAATGGCGATTGTATTAAGTTTAAGTAGAGAATTGATGCGCGTAATATGTGCGTATTGGCCACAAAGTGTAAGACCAGATGCAGAGAAAGTTCATTTTTATGATAAAATGAAGAGAGAGAGTGGGACTTGGGAAGTTCTAGTAAAATTATTGTTTCTTTAGGGGATTTTAATGGACATGTGGGAAAATGTGCTGAGGGTTTTGAAGGTGTACACGGGGGAATGGAGTTGGGAAAAGAAATGCAGAAGGAAGAAGATTGCGGGAGTTTTGTGATGAAAGAGAGCTGTGCGTAGCAAATACTTGGTTTAAAAAGACAAACAAAAGTAAAATCACTTATAGTGCCGGTGGATGTGGAACAGAAATTGATTTTGTGCTTGTGGAAAAAATACAGAAAGTATATAAAAGATTTAAAAGTGATTCCATGGGAACTTCAGCACAGGCTGGTGGTAGAAGATCTAGATAAAAAGGTTCTGAAAAAGGTTGTAAGAAAGGAATGGATCATAATAAGAAAGATTTGGAAGTTGAATGAAAACCGAACAAGAGTGAGATTTGAAAAAAGAGTAAAAGAACTAGTAAATGCAGATGCGCCTGATTTGTGGAAAACTTTCAAGGATGGTGTTCTAAAGGCATGTGACGAACTGTGTGGAAAGAAGAAGTCTAGGAGAGATCAAGGAGACATGTGGCGGTGGAATGAAGAGGTTAAGGATATCATAACAAGAAAGAAGGCGAAATTTAAAGAGCTGTGCAGGTTCCCATGAGAAGAAAATAAGACTCAATACAAACGCATAAGAAATCAAACGAGAAAAATTGTTGCTAGAGCTATGACAATAGAAACTAATTAGGAATTGAATAATTTGTATCAGAATTCTAATAGTGTTTTCTACTTCCTTAAAAGAATGAAAAAGGAAGAAAAGGATGTGGAAGGAGGAAGGGGCTTGAGAGGAGGAGACGGACCATTGAGTTTTATTAAAGAAGATATGGCAAAAATTTGGAAGGAACACATGGAAAAGATCATGAATGAAGAAAACGAATGGGGCCGCATGGTGGAAACTGATTTAGTAGATAGACCAGTGGAAAAAGTGGCTCGTAATGAAACTGTGGAAGCAATTCAGAGTATGAAATCAGGAAAAGCAACTGGACCATCTGAATTAAGTGTGGAGATGATAGTTACAAGTGGTGAAATCGGGGTTAAAGTGATGATGGAACTATGCCAGCGTGTATTGGATGGTAGAGGAATGCCTGATGAGCGGAAAACAGGTGTGATTGTACCTATCTTTAAAGGAAAGGGTAATGTGATGAGCTTTGGATCATACAGAGGAGTGAAACTGCTAGAACATGCCATGAAAATTGTTGAAAGAGTGCTAGAGAGGCGAATACGAACACCAGTCAATTTGAATAAAATGCAGTTTGAATTTATGCCAGGAAAAGAAACAGTGGATGCAATATTTATTGTGAGAAGAATGCAGGGTAATATCAAAAGGACAAGAAGTTGTATATGTGTTTTGTTGACATGGAAAAAACTTTTGATAGAGTGCCAAGAAAAGTAATGGAGCGGGCCATGAGAAAGAAGGGTCTATCCGAAGTAATAGTTCGGGCGGTTATGAGCCTGTATAATGGTGCAAAGACAAGAGTGTGGGTGGGATCTGCATATTCAGAGGAATTCGAAGTAAAAGTTGGTGTACATCAAGGATCTGTGCTGTCGCCACTATTGTTTGCAATAGCGGTGGACGTTATTACAGAAAATGAAAGAAGGGGTGTGGTTAATGAATTGCTATATGCAGATGACCTTGTTATCATGAGCGAAGACATGGAAGACTTGAAGGAAAGATTTTGGAATTGGAAGGATGCAGTGGAAAGTAAAGGTTTAAAGGTCAACACCAGAAAACCAAAAGTGATGGTAAGCGGGTCAGAAGGCGAACTATTCAAAAGCAAGATAGATCCACGTGGAGTTTGTGGGAGAAGAGTCATGGCCAATTCAGTGTTGTGCACAAAATGTGAAAACTGGGTTCATAGCAGATGTGCAAAAATAAACAGAGCTACCGCTAGATTGGCAATGCATTTTGTTTGCTTGAAATGTAAAGGAATAATGGAAGAGACGATGGATTCGATCGAGAAGTTGTGTGATGAAGTGGAGACAGTGAATGGATTTTGTTATTTGGGAAACAGACTAAATGCTAGTGGTGGTTGTGAAGCGGCAGTTACAGTAAGAGTAAGAATCGGTTGGATAAGATTTAGGAAATGTGGAGAGTTGTTGCTTGGAAATAGGTTTCCTCTGAAGATTAAAGGTAAAGTCTATCGTTGTTGTGTAAGATCAGCAATACTGTATGGAAGTGAGACATGGTGTCTAAAAGAAAATGAAAAAGCAATTTTGAGAAGAACGGAGAGAGCTATGGTGAGAGCCATGTGCGGTCAGAAAGTGGTAGACAGGAAGACGACTAAAGAACAGATGGACATGTTGGGGTTGAAGGAAACTATAGACCGGTAAGCAACACCAAATGAAGTTAGATGGTATGGACATGTACTGAGGAGGGATGACGATAGTGTTTTGAGGGTTGCTCTGAATCTTGAAATGAGTGGCAAGAGATAGCGAGAACGACCAAAGAAGACCTGGAAGAAGCAAGTGTAAGAGGAGAAAGAGAAGATTAATTTGAAGAAGGAGGATGCCCTGAGCCGAGACAAGTGGAGGGACGGAGTGCGAGCAATTGCAAAAGGAATGGGGTAAATCCGGCCATCTCTACTAAAGGGACAACACCGGATAAAAACTGATTAACTACTAAATAACTACTAAGTTCATAAATCAATAATCAACAGGCTATGTCACCATACAACGATCAGTCACTCGATGGATAATAAAGTCTTAATCTCACTGAACGCTATATTTACCTGGCCAAGAGCCCATCAATCCCAAGGCTTTTCTATTTTTTTGAACATCAACAGTCTTCCCATCTTTAGTTGACAAGCATTTCTAAATAAGTTTATAAAAATGAAAATTGTATATTGAATTTATCAGATTACGTATTGACAAATTATTTTACTTTTGGCAAAATTGTAATTTATGAGATAGATAAACACAATCAAAAGCAAAATTATATTTGTTTGCTGTGGCTCAAAATTTGACTAAAAATAAGCATACAAAGCATGAAATTGCTATACAAATGTTAGTGAGGCAACTGTGATAAAAACTAAATCTGACCAATTGAAATTTATTTCTAAGATTGTTGGCAACCTCTTCTGTTTTTGATACGTCTTGCAACAGCATTTAAGTAGCCTATTTCATTTGCATTATTACAAGAGCAGCTGCTTTATTCCTAATCCTCAAAAACTCTTCATAGGCAAAATACGAATATGACAGAGGGTACTCAAACACGCCGATCAACATGCAACCACACAATTTGACATTGTATTTACAAATTTAAGTGCCAGAGACCAATTTGTCTTTTTGTCCGTTTGAATTTACATAATTTTGGCACCTGCCTCAGAAACCTACAACAAAGTTAAGATTTAATAGTCATGATGAAGAATTGTTGAATTTGCTACACCAAATTTCAATTGAACATTCTTTCTCAGTCAGCTTTTGAACTTATCAACCATTACCATGTAATCTGTCATTAACTAACTTTGCTTAAAACTTTTGAAACAACCATAAAATTTAATACACTTACTGCGATAATAAATTTTTGACGTTTTGCGTATTCTGAAGCACCTGATTTAAATAGATTTGTTATTTTTTGGTAGCAACGCCTTTAGTTCGTTTGTAAAAATCAACTGTAATGCAACATGTACGGTCTTCCATATCTGTACAAGCGCAAAAATTCAGCATTTAATTGTCTACAGTCATTTCGTTATGCCAGACTTCCTTTTAATCCGTAGAATGCCTATTTTTTTCTTCCACCAACTTTCAGTTTTTGTAATAAACTTAAAAGTAAGATCAATCTTCAATAATCTGCAATTGCAATCAAATATCTTCAACCAATCATACAATCACTAGTTACTTTGCAATGCTGGTTTTTTCACTTTTGATTTGTACGGTCTCCATGCTTCATCATCATCGTTCTTACTCTCTTCTTTTCCAATAACAAACTTGCGATGAACAGGTAGTCCCACTTTGATTCGAAGATCATTTTCAGAAGGCAATGGCATTCCTAAATTTATACAAAATGATGTTACAAAAAGGACACTAAATGCTAAAATTTTTCAGAAATTTATTTTGGCACACGTAGACTTCATTGCAACAATGACTCCATACGACATTAGTATGGAACTGCTTTCAACAACGTTGTAAGTTCATGTACCGCGTGGATCTGCACTGCTAAGACTCTAAAACTTCAGTTTTAAGCTCTACATCAGTTGTACACAAGTTCTTCGTATGATCATGAAATATTTACCTCTGAATGACAAGTGTTATACAAGTAGCAACTGAGATTAAATGCATGAATTTATGAGCAGTTTTTGAATAGTTCTTATCAAATATATGCAAATTTAGATTCAAGTTTATTTTGCTCTAAAAAAATATATTGCAGGGCAATTAATCCAAAATAGCGACAGCAATTGTACAATTGCATTGTATTTGCAGTAAACACAAAAATCTCCTGGTAATAAAGCACATACCAATTGCAAGCATAAAAGTCATGTTCCTGTTGATATTCTTGATTCGTCTCTTTTCAATTTTGCTCAGTTTTTCATATTCGTGTGGTTGAAACAAGTTTTCTAGACAAACTCTATATTCCATTTCTTTGAAAATTTTTTCAGTTGGAATTCGTTGAAACCCTGTCCAACTATCTAACATTTTCTTAAAGTCTTCTTCAGAAAATGAAGTTTCTGTTTCATTTGACTTTGAAAACATGTTCTTGCAATTAGCCAACAATAAAGTTATGCACATTAGTTATTAATATTCATATTAGTGGAACTTTGAAGACGTGATCTTGCAGTTATTTAACATCAAAAATTGAAATCAGATAATTGATTAGACCTCTAAAAATATTTGCAGTGTAAATCAAGCATTGGTTGAATGAATAAAAAATTACTTTTAACAATTTCTATCCCTGCTTGTTATTTATTTCACCTGCAAACTTAAAAAAGAGTATTTCTTTCTGCCCAGCAACAATTCACTAAAATATAAAAATGTAAAAATAAGTAACGACACGAAATCGTATATGAACAGCTTTTTTTTATTTGGATAAAATACTTAAGATGTCATATTTTATGAAAAAGTGAAAACAAATCATTACTTTGTTTATTTTTCAAGCGAATTCCTTGATTAATATATTAGGCAAAGGCTCCTACAAAATATTACATGTTTGTGATGTCCATGATGTGAACTAATCCTAACTTTAACCTTACCCTAATCTCTAACCTTGCATAAAGCAAAACGGACCAAACTCGTACTAAATAGAACAATGGGGCCAGTAGCTCCTGAATTGTGCATTGCAACATCCTGCAGCATCATTTTATAAGACATAAAAGAAAACAAAATTCAATTTTATATTATTTATCATCAAAAGGTCTGTAACTCTTATGAAAGTGCATAACCACGTACTTCATGTAATTACCAACAATTTTGTTTGGGCAGTGGCTATTTTGCCGTCGATGGCAATTTCTCCTTGGAATCTATTTTGCTGTAATCATTCACGTGTGTTTATATAGTCATATTTGCTACAATTACACCAGTGACACAGTGGTGTAGTGGATAGTGCGCTGGTCTTGAGATACCAAGATTGTGGGTTCGAATCTCAGTGAAGCTGGCAGGGCATCAAAAGAAAGACAATGTACATCAAAAAGGCAGGCCCAGTATGTAAATGTACGGAGCAATGTACACTAGAAGGGAGTGTACAGGGTGGGGGATAGAGACCCAGGCATGCAAAATTTTTTTAATTGATTTTTAAAATTGACCAATCAGAAACAACCAAAAGTCACATGTTCAGTACGTCATTAAGATTGACCAATCACAAATAACTCACGGTAAAATATTCTCTGAGGGTAAATTGCTGTCGACGGCAAAAAAGCCACTGCCTTTTGTTTATAAATGAAATATCCAACAGAAATGGACAGTATTATTATTTAAAGAAAAAAAGTGGCTATTTTATAGTAAATGACATTTTACCCCTAGAAGCTACTCTGCTGTCACTATTCATGCAGGTTTAAATAATAATATTTTCTAAAATTCAAGCAGTGGTGTGCATGAACAGTGTAGCTGAATTAAAATGCAATGGTTATTGGTCAGAATCTTTGCTGGCAGGGTACTTAGACAAAGGCAGTGTGCAGTGGAGGGGGCCCAGTATGTGAATGTGAATGGTATGGTATATGGGGAGAAAATGTACATTTTGGGTGGGTGTAGACAAAAGGTGCAAACTTTTTTAATTCTTATTACAATTAAATAATCAGAAACGACCAATAGTCACATGCTTAATACATCATTAAATTGACAATAACAAATGTCTGATGGTAAAATTGCCTCCAAGGGTAAAATGCCATCGATGGCAAAGCAGCCACCGCCTTAAAAAAAGTCAATCTCAAATAAAGGCTTCCAACTGGACAAATGAATGGATCCTCCCGAATTACACATGTCTGCAACACCTACTATGTCTTGCATGTCAACTAACTTCACTTTAACTTTAACCCTAACTTTGTATAATGCAGACAATACAGACATGTACTAATTAGAACTGCACATAATTTGATACCTTGCAATAGCTAGCAAAATCCTTCAAGAAATGTGTTCCAATTGAAAACATAGTGGGTGTTCTAATTGAAAAGTTTGAGAATCACTGAGTCATGTACATGGGACTTTCGATGATCATTTTTGATGTTTTCTGGAATCAGTTTTTCAGAGTACACCTGAATTCCATCATTTCACTGATATTTTTGTTGTACTAGCAATCAACAAAATACTTAACTTTGTATTTGGCATGAGTAACAATATTTTTGGAAAAATCTGATTTGAAAATGGGAACACCTTTAAGTTTCTAGCTTATGGCTGATACTTTGAGCGCACACTCTAGGTATTTATCAAAAAAACTTTGCACTTAATAAACTGAAATGTAAAAGTTTTTGGAATTAGCAAATACGAGTATTAGTCACTATCGCAGTTTTAGATTTTATAAATTGTAATTATTTTTATCACTCAGCACTCAGCCTTGTTCTTACTGCACAAACACACAATGATAACTTAAAACAAAAAAACAGAAAGCTTAGGAGACTGCAAAATCGCTTTATGGTTTTCAAACCGACAACACTGCTCTTTCAGCCAATTTTATTAAGCTTTTCCGACTTTACCAAGACAAAAGCCGATCCAAACATTATAGAATAAACAATGTTGGCGCAGACAACCCACTATTAGCTAGCAGTAATGGTCACTCCTAATTAACGTACCGTAATTGACTGGGACAGCAAAACGAGCGGGAATTTTGCCGCCCGTTTTTCTTGTAGTTGCCAAAAGTTTTGCTAAGAAATTCTTAAAATATTGTAAGGATGTCAGTTTCATTTTTTACTAAATTGAAATTAAATTGTTCAAGCATAACTTTTTTTGAAATGCAACTACATTCATTTTCAATAAACAAACCGAAATAGAATATTTGTTACATTTAGCTAACAAGCGATTTTTTACAGCTAACAATTAAAGCTTTTTTGGTACAGTGTTTTACTATTTTAACCCGAAATGTTGTAACAATGATTATATTCAGTCATATTTACATCAATATAGTTTTTTCGCGTTACTTTGTAAGACAAAATAATCTTCTGCTTGCTAAATAAATTTCATTATAAATTCTATCTTCATTATGATTTATAATTTCATTATAAATCTTTAGATTATATTTTTTTCAGCTTGTAGTAAGTCAAAATGTTAATTCATGAAGACTTTGTTACATAAACTTTACGGTATTTAAATACTAAACCAACGGTAAAACCAGTACCAACGGTGATTATCATAGCATCACTTCAGCCTCGAAGTCTAGGTTATGTAGGCTAGACGCATCGTTATGAAGGGTAGAAACAATAAATAATTTTAATTTTAGAGTCTAATTGGCCGTCTATAAGAGTTTTTGACCAAAATCGGAAAATTTTTCAGTAAGACAATTATTGTATCGATATTTTAACTATTTTCATTAAGGTCAGTCATTAAAGGTCTTTCTCAAAATTAAAATGTGGTTGAAGTATAAATCTCTGCTATAAAGTTTGAATTGTTTCAGAAAGTCGCATAATGTCAGTCAGCGAATTTACATGTATTATAAGCTACCGAGTCGCTTAATTGTTAACGACGAGTGCTAATTGTTACCTTATCATGTAATTCTCACTAATTAGTTTGTGTCAGTCAAAAATTCATAAACTTAACTGTGTAAAGTGCTTAAAAGTAAAGTGCTTCTCTGCATTTACTCGCATAGTCATTGTAATTTATCGTCTTGCTGCCAAAGCTTAATGCCATCGCTATTTGCTACTTTAATCTTACTAATGTACTACTGCATATTTTGCATCTAAATTAAGTGTGAGGTTTGGCTATATGTTAATAATTGTTTTTATATTCTAGAAAACCTGTCGCAATATCGAAACAATTCTACATGATCATTCGGATATTTTAGCGTTTGAATTATATTTGATTCCATCATCATGAGTGCCTTCAATGCCGCAATTGAGTTTGCGCTGTGAGCTAAGACTTTTCCTCTAAACCGTGTGAATGGTAAAGCAGCTGTCACATCTTGCAATTTCGCAATTCCTCAACTTGCGATGCGTTTCAAAGTAAAATGTTTTGGTGGTCAAACAGCTTACATTGCTTTTTAACGTTTTTTTCGTTGAGTAAATTACGCAGCGCTTTCTGCAATATTCTTACAGAGCGAATTGCGATTGTGGAACTCGATGTTTCTTCACCTGCGCTTCATTTGCTTTGAACATTATTCTTTACGTGTGCGATTTCTCTGACTAACCGAAGTCAAACTCGCAGCCGCGTGATGATTTTGAAATTCTTGATGAATTACGGCAATATTGCAACGTTAGATGCGCCAACTAATGTTTGATTTGCTTAACCTCCAAACGAAGACGATACGACAAGGAAATACTTGAGAGGTAAAGATCTTCTTTTTTTGGAGATCAACTTTACTTCAGGTTGCATAACACAATTTTGGAGATCATCGATACCCGAAGAAGTGGTGATGGCATGGAAATACTTGAGATGTGAGGAACTACAGGGTGGGGCGTAAATATGGAAACAAATGAAAATCAATATTATAATTCAACGAAAAACATATTTAACAATTTACAGATATGTGCGATTACATAAAGGCCAATACAAAGCAAAATATAAATTCTACTCGAAATGGCCCCCTTCGCAATTGATTACCGCTTGCAGTCTCCTGCGAACTCCCTCTGCGGAGGCACGCAGCTGTTCCTGTAAAATTTCTTGCCACGCTCGCAATCGAGACCGTTTTAAATCGTCAACATTGCGGTGAATTTTTCCACAGGCTTTGGAAAGTGAAAGATTTGTCTCTTTTTGGAGAGTGAAAAAGAACATTTTCCGGTCTTTGTGGACAAGTCGTCTCAGGGTTCTGGGTCTCATGTTAGCGGTCTTCGCTAGCAATCTTATGGATCTTCTCGGGTTTCTTCTTATCCTTTCTCGGGTGGATTTAATCATTGATTTAGACCGTTGGGAGAATGTTCTACCTCATCTCGGACAGTCTGATAAATCACCTCTGTCTTTAAAACGTGTCAATGTCTTCCAGACAGTCGATCACGCTATTGAAAGTGTCTTTGCGATAGCGGAATCCGGCTTTCCGGCACGGTGTAATGCAAGCATAGCTTTTCTCTTGCCTGACATTTTCGAACTGGATAAAGTTTCCCACGAAAACAAACGGTGATGTGATAAAGTATTGCAATGGCTATTCAATAAACCTTTTTGTCTAGTTAGGAACTACTATTAAAAAGAACAGGACACGCTACGTGTATAGGAACAGCTGCGTGCCTTCGCAGGAGACTGCAAGCGGTAATCAATTGCGAAGGGGGCCATTTCGAGTAAAATTTCTATTTTGCTTTGTATTGGCCTTTATGTAATCGCACATATCTGTAAATTGTTAAATATGTTTTTCGTTGAATTATAATATTGATTTTCATTTGTTTCCATATTTACGCCCCACTCTGTATTTTTTTGGAGATCAATTTCACTTTGAGCTACCTCACACGATTTCTAGAAACCGAAGCCCGGAGAGGTGGTGATCTCCAGATAGAAAATTGCGTGCAGATCTCGGCATAATTCTCAACATGCAACGTAGCCTCCGGAGACCAGCGAGTTTGACACCCCTGCTCTATACAGGTACAATGCTTTGTTCGTCAAATCTTTAAAAATATAAAAAGTTTTGTGATTTAATGGTGTATGTCACCTGCTTTTGTTGTGGCATTTACACTAACTGCATTAGCATTGTGTGTTGAATAGAAATACTCGTAGTTTCGAAAATTATTGGCGAAGATATGGAAATTGTAAACCTTGCACCTAATTGGCAAAGCAGCGTACGGGCGTAAGGGACATTAACAGTTTATTAAAATGAATATGCCAGGAAACAATAATGAGTATACTATCCAACCAATTTAGATAAGACCACCCCTGGACGCGTTTCGTCCTTTTGGACTCATCATCAGGGCCCGTCCAGGCCCGGTCCATTTGTCAACCCGCCCTGTTAAGCAACGCAATACGTCGTCGGTTGAAGCCTAAGTGCTTCTGCATGGGCATAGTTGGATTTTTTTTAAGGATGACGTTAATGAGTGGGTTAGTTTTGCTTGCGACGGGACGGGCCCTGCTGATGATTCCAAAAGGACGAAACGCGTCCAGGGATGGTTTCGTCTAAATTGGTTAGGTGGTATACTCATTATTGTTTCCTGGCATATTCATTTTAATAAATTGTTAATGCCCCTTACACCCGTATGCTGCTTTACCAATTAGGTACAAGAAGTAGTTTTGTGTCTGATAGTTTTTGTTTTGTACCTACTTAGAAATTGTATTTTTTTTGTCATACTATTGCGTAAGTAAAGTATTTAAGTAAAGCAATTATAACTTTAGTATTACTTTGTGCTTGCAAAGATGTATCAGATTATCTCAACATGCTGCTGTATTAAACGATAAATGCAGTTGTCAAAACTGTTCATGCAGAACTGCCCAGCAGAGAAATAATTTTAAGTTTTGTTGGTCGGGTCGCGTAAATCCCGACCGCTTTTTATCTCTGATTTAGGGACAAAACTATCGAATTTTGTAAGTTAATCTCCAAGAGAATAAAAGGCACAAAAAGTGTACAATGGCAGCCTTTTAAGCATTGTTTTCGGGCCTGGGCTAGCTTTTTAAAGCACGAAACAATATCATAATTCATAGAGGAAATATGATAACCGGAAAAGATGCTGCGCATTCAATCTATATCAACTCTGCAGGGTCTATATGTAGAAAATGAGATCTAGGTCATAGGTCTATTAAAGATGTAAATGAAAAAAAGAAGGGTACTTAGCTATGGCGACATAGCTCGCCCTAATTCGAAAGCGGATAATCACGTTAAATCTTTATGAAAACTGTTTTAGTAAATTATTTTGAGTTTATTTCAGCTTAAAATTGAAACATGATATGGATGTAGCTACTACGTTTGACACGCTTACTGCTGGCTTAGCTTGATAAGCCCTGACTTGTATTGCGGAAAGTACAGGTTAAGCTGCAAATCCGGTAAGAAAATTAAGTTATTTTCACCTATACTGTTACTAAATATTTTGTTTCAGACAATTTTTTATTGGCATTGCACTTTAATCAATTGTTTGATAGTTTCAAGCCTAAAAACTAGAATATGAAATTTTCTATTTCTCTTCAATGGTTTAAAAAACGGTTGCGAAATTTGCGGTTGCGTTTTGCTGGTTTAAAACTTTGGTCGCGGATTTTGCGGTTACGCTTTGCAGGTTTTGAAAAACGGTTGCGAAGTTTGCGGTTACGCTTGGCAGGTTTCGAAAAGCGATTGCGGAGTTTGCAGTTACTCTTTGCGGGTTTAAAATATCGATTGCGTAATTGCAATTATGTTTTGCAGATTTTCAAAAAATTGGTGGCACAATCTGCGGTAGCGCTTAAACGGTTTAACATTTCAGTTGCAGAATTTGCGCTACATTTCATCGTTTTTTTGTGTGCCTAGCTCTTCCTAGATGTAGTAGCAAAGTTTTTATCTGAGCTACATTTTTATCGCTGTTGCATTTTTTGCCAAGACCAGAAATTAGGCGGCAACCAAATTTTCTTGTTTAGGTGTGCAAGTTTAGTTCGTTCCAATTTTTCTGTTGATTTTGTACTTCTTTTTTGCCATTATGCAAGCTCTTTGCAAGTTAGCAACACCATTCACTTGTCGCTTGTCTCTTTCTTTTTTGACTTTCTCTAAGTCCTTGCAGTGTTTTTCTTCTTTTCGTGATTTTTCTTTCACATATTTTAGTACTTGTCTTTTTTTCAGCGGTTACCCAGTCTGACTTTAGGGACTGACGGAGGAAGCGCAGACTCATTTATGAGGTTATTATTATTTTTGCAATAATCTTTACAATGATTAATTAATCATCGTAATTCATGACCCGGCGTTTCTGCTGTTATGATTACAAAAGTGTGCACTGGGCCCACTCAGAACATAATTGCAAAAACACGCAAACAGACAAGCGCCTCTCATTTGAA